>OX422211.1:425270260-426560260 GCA_949130495.1 Sambucus nigra
GGATATCTTCTCGGGAAAATTTAATAAAAAATCAACACACTCAATAGAACGTTTGTCTTTTTAATCATTCTCCTTTGTCGACACATTTATTAAACGTGTTCTATATATCATGCAATATAATACCTTATATTCCCTGAGGAGGTTCTACCCCTTGGAAACGCTCTTTAGTGGTACCTTAGCTTTAGCTTGTCGTGACCAAGAAATCACCATTTTTTTTGTGGGCCAGGAATGCCCAGCTTATCAATTTATCCGGTAAACGACTAGGGGATCATGTAGCCCATATGAAAGACATTGTACTTAATCTTCAATTTCTAAAACTCTTCAATTAAATTTATAAAATCTCAAAAATATTCAAAAAACAACTCTTAAACCAATTTAGTTTCAAAATAACAAATCCAACCCTTAACAACTGAAATTTCTTACGCGTGAACACTCCCATCTTGGATAAATGAAACAAATCACAACTCTAACTAGATATTTATACATCACCAGATTTTTATTTTGTGTACAATTTGAGGATCTTCCTAGAATCACTATATATATATATATATATATACACACACACACAGTACTGCTCTTGTGCGGATCAGTCCGCATTTTAAGAGTGCGGACCGGACATGTGTTAACTAACGATAACCCTAGAAATTATGGGTTAAATTGTAGGCATACTATCTCTCTTTTCTTTTCTGGACTCACCGTCAGGTGACATATGTCCGGTTCGTACTCTTAAAATAGGGACTGGCCTGCATAAAAGCAATACCATATATATATATATGTATGTATGTATGTATGTATGTATGTATAATGCTCCGCATTTTAAGAATGCGGATCGGACATGTGTCACCTATTGGTGCTCCTAGAAATTATCGCCTAAATCGTAGGCATACTCTCTCTCTTTTCTGGGTGACACATGTTCGGTCCGAATTCTTAAAATGCGGACTAGTCCGCACAAGCGCAGCACTACATATATATATATATATATATATATATATATATATATATATATATATTGATTCTGGGAATCTTTATGCCGACTAGTTTAGTTGGGCATGTTATGTATATTCAAAATTTCAAAGGACATCAGTTATATTTGCAATTGCTAAATCTGGATGTCGCCTACATCCCCTGCAAGCATACATTGCGGCATATGTATTCGAAGTTTTATTAGCTATTAAACGTATTCGCATATGTGTTTCATTTTGTTAACAGGTAAAATAGAGTGGTTTGAAAAAATGGGTACGTGGGAAATTGTGTTTTGACTTTATTTTAGTCTTCCTGAATGACTATTCAATATTATAAATTTCATGCACGAAAATCGTACGATGTTCAAAATGCTTCCGAAGTCATTCCAGCTGATGTCTCAATGTGTATATATATCCCTCCTCCCCATATGTATCCTCCACATCTTTATCAAATACCCTTTGTTTGCTCTAGCCAATATCATGAGATCCCTAAGCAGTATGTTAGCCATTATGGCAATAGTTTTTGTACTCAGCATGAAACCAAATGGAGGTTGTAGAGTCCTAAACGGGCAAGAAGAAGAACTCATCAAGATTCCAAATGTTAAATTACTACAATCTCTTCAGAAGGGTCCGGTTCGACCTCCCGGAAATCCGATCCGCAGCACTTCTGTTACCATCAGCCCGAAGGGCTTTGCTGGTCATTTTATGGCTCAACCACCTCCTACCTATGCACACCCTCAGCTCGTCGTTCCGCTCGGCGTAGTTACTAATCAGAAATAAACCTCTCCATCCATTTACTCTATCCTTGATAAAACACTTCAAATAAAAAACATGCAACTGTAACAATATGACACTACAAATCAAATTCTTTATTCTATTAAATTTTTCCTTTCCTTTTTCTTTCTCCTCAAATGTATTTGTTTGGATTCTTTACGCATAAGTGGGGTCTCTTTGTTGTATGAGTTAAGGTTATACAAAGAATAATAAAATGTTGATTACATGTATTTTCACCGATCGTCTGATATTAGTGTCCGGTTGTTATTATTTTTTAATGTTTAACAAGTGTTTTTGTTTTTACCATATTAAAACATTATATTAAACTTTTTTAATCACCCCATACAAGTTTCATCTTTGGGTACATAATGTTCATACCCATTACAAAAAATATCAAAACTAAGGGCATTGTAGATCAACATCGGTGCAATACATAAACAAACATCAAACCCCGAGTTTGCTGTTTCATAAGAGGCAAAAATATCCGCAACACTGTTTGGAACAACTTGCATTGGAAGCTTGTTTAACCCATTATTATTTTTCATTAGTGTTTCAATTTGGCATGCCAAATCCAGTAGTACATATTGTAACACAATTAGAACTTCTAGGAGTATTTTGTTACTTAATGTCAACTAAAAGTTAATGTGGCAGTTGATTTGATAAATAGCAGGGAAAAGTTTCATTATAGCAAAATAAAATGCGACATTTGAAAAATAAATTGAAAATTTTTAAAAATAAAGAATAATCTCAAAAACTAAAAAGGTCAACAAATCAATTTAAAAAAAAGAAAATAATCTAAATTAAAAAAATGTTCGAATAGAAAAATTGAAGAAATTAAATAAAACCATTTAAAAAATAAAAACTATTTTTTTTAAATGATATGTGATAAAGAAAAAAGACCTTTGATAAGAGAAACTTTTTGGCTCAGATTTGTTTGTACAAGAAGAGTAGGGTGAATAAGAAATATAACAAATTTGGAACCTCAAACGTAACAAAAATTCATCTTTTGATTTATTTCATCTATGCCATGACCGGAATAGACGAGTCATTCGATGAACCCCATTGCTCATATTGACCCTAAAAGAGAAACTGTAAGTACAACTAGGAAAACAAACAGATGAAGTAAACAGAAGAAGTAAAAAAATATGAACAGCCAACCATCGTACTATAAAAATTAGATAGGTTCGATCTATTGCAATTATTTAAAAAAAAAACACAAAATTCAAGCGTCATTTGATTTTTTTTTTTAAATGGACAAACTTTAAAAAAAACGTAAATAGATGAAGTAAAAAAATATGAGACTTAATAGAGGTGCGGAAATAGAAAAAATAATAAATAAATCAAGCACCCACCCAACCTTTATGCCACAAACCCACACCACCATCCATCAACCACCAAACCCACCACCACCTTCACACAAACCTAACACTAACACTGATTTTGAATAAAAGATAGAGTTTGGACAATTTGTTTTTAAATGATTTTTTAAAAAAATAAATAAAAAAGTTTATTAAATAAATTTCCTAGAATTGTAAATAATTGTTTTTAGACAATTTTTAGTATATTTTGTTTTCCGGTTTTAAATTAATTTTTCTTGAATTACAAATTACATTTTTTGTCTTTTGTATTTTTTAGCCTTTCAAAAGATTTTCTTGAATTCCCAATGTTTATTTTATTATATGTGGGTAATTTTTGTTTTAATTTTTTCATTGTATTTCTACATGTATTCTATATTTTTTGTTTTATGGCCTTATTAGTCTTCTTAGTATTTTTGAAATATTTTTTCCCGTCAGTTAAAGAATTATTTATTTATTATGCCCCTTTAAATACTATTATTATTACTTTGATCCTTTTAGTTTATCACTTGACAAAGAATGAACTTATTTTTTTAGAGAAAATAATAATTCCAAAATAGAAAACGTGTTTAAAATTAAGCAAAAAGTAGACTTTTCTCAACCTATACTTTATATCTTGATATTATCCATCTATAAATTATTTTTTTTCATGACAAAAATATGACTCTAAATATTTATTCCTAGTAGAATAATTATTAGAGAAATTTAGAAATCACCATTTAAAATGTTTTATTAAAGTAAACTAATAGTATACTGAAAATATAACTATTAAAATAATTAGTAGTGACATGACTTAAGTAGTGACTTAAATAATTATATTGGGACATTATAAAAATTGAAAAATTAAGGCAAAAGCATTAAATAGCTAATTCCACACGATGACTTCTCTCATGCTCATTTTCGCACTTGATGTTTTATCCTAGCTTTAACATTTAATACTTAAAATTAGTTTAGCATATTAGATAAATTAAAAGTCCTTGAAAGACAGGTTTTAAATTATTAAGATGAATTTTAATAGATTCATTTGACTTCTCTCCAATTTAGGAGCATGGGTTGACACTCTTATCCTGCCATTATACTCATTTTTAGTGTGTTTTATGTTGGTACTTCAATTAACAATAGACAGATAAATATTCTTACTACAACGATAAAACAAGGATTTTTTTTTATCAAATGGCGCTATTGTCGATCTCTTAAAAGAGTAGTTTTCGAAGAATGCTACATTTAATTTCTCATTTGTACAGTTCATTAGATTAATTGTAATAGGTTATTAAAGCATTGTATATTTATTTGGGTGTGACACCCCGCTTAAAATAATAACGTGTGACTAGCCCTATACTAAACTAATCAGGAATCTTAAGTGGATCATTCTCAGCATCTACTGACGATTCTAACAATAAAGACTTTAGACCGACCAGTTTAATTAGGAGTGTGTACAAGCTTCTAGCCAAAGTTTTGTCTTGTAGACTGAGGAAGGTTATCGATCCTTTGATTTCCGACTCTCAAAATGCATTCGTCGGCGGTAAGCAGATTCTGGACGCAGCTTTGGTGGCCAATGAATGCGTGGAGGCTAGAATTAAAAGTGGGGATCCTGGCATTGTGTGTAAACTAGATATCGAGAAAGCGTACGATCATGTTAATTGGAAGCTTCTTCTCTACATGCTGAAGAGGATGGGTTTTGGTGATCAATGGTGTCGGTGGATGAGGAGGTGTATTTCGATGGCCAGACACTCAGTATTGATCAATGGGGTTCCTGAAGGTTTTTTCTCGAGTACCCGGAGTTTGAGGCAGGAAGATCCGTTGTCTCCGTTTTTGTTTATCTTTGTCATGGAGGCGTTTAGTCGGATGATGGGCCGGATTGTCGAGACAGGGTGGATTAGGGGGTTTGGCTTTAGGACAGCAAGCTCGGAGGTGATTTCAGTGTCCCACCTTCTGTTGCGGATAGTGCGATTATTTTTTATGACGCTGACCGTAGGCAAATTCGTGCTCCTAAGCTTCTTTTGATTTTCTTTGAGGCGATCTCGAGGCTCCGTATTAATGGTCGGAAGTGCGAATTAATTCCGATAGGGGGGCAGGGGGCACTGGAGGGGTTAGCAGGCATCATTGGTGGTAGGGTTGGGTCCTTACCTCATTCTTATCTGGGGTAGCCGCTTGGTGCAAAGTATAAGTCTAGGGCTGTTTGGGACCCGATTTTGGAGAGAATGAGAAGAAGGTTGGCAGGATGGAAGAATGGTTATCTCTCAAATGGGGGGAGGCTGGCCCTCATTAAGAGTTGCTTGTCCAGTCTGCCCACCTATTACATGTCCATATTGTCTTTGCCTGCAGCGGTGCGGGTCAAAATGGAGAAGCTCATGAGAGACTTTTTGTGGAGAGGTACGGAAGAAAGCTTCAAACACAGCCTGGTAGGGTGGGAGGAGGTATGTAAGCCCATCAAAGAAGGGGTGGGGGGTGAAGAATTTGGGTGCTTTTAAAAGAGCTTTTCTAGGGAAGTGGATATGGAAATTCCCTCGAGAGGAAAATAGATTATGGAGAAGAGTGGTGGAAGCTAGATGGGGTTCTTCTCAGATGGGGTGGAGGTCGGTTGTGGGGCCTTTATCTAATGGTGTGGGTATGTGGAAGCATATTGCGAGAGGCTAGGGGGATTACTCTAGTCACACTAAGTTTATTTTAGGGAAAGGGGATAAGATAAGATTCTATAAAGACAATTGGGACGAGAATGAGTCCATTCAGGAACTTCTATGGCACTGTGTCTGACAGTGGGTATCCCAGGGCCCACTTCCCTTGGAAGAGGATGGCACTACCTAGTTATTTATTTGGACTGCAGCTAGACATGCCATATTGACGCTCGAGGGATTGCAGAGGAGAAGGTACAGACTGGCTAGTCGTTGTTGGTTATGCAAGGAGGAAGAGGAGAAGATCAATCATTTGTTATTGAACTGGAGGGTAATGAATGGATTATGGGATGTTTTCCTTGCCATAACTAGGACGGTTTGGGTCATGCCTGAGACTGTTAAGGCATTGTTAGAAATGTGGAATCCTCCGTGGGGCTGGTTGGGGGGTAAGAGGGTGTGGAGTATTGTGTCTCACTGTATTTTTTGGACAATTTGGAAGGAGATAAATATAAGATGTTTAAAAGGTGTAGAGACGCCTCCAGCGAGACTGCGTTATATTTTCTTGAGCACTCTTTTGTGTTGGTACAGGGAGAGGATCACTGTTACGACCCACGAGTTTCTTGAATTCGTGGAAGAGATCCACTTGGCTGTGTATTGTAATTCGAGAGTTTGTGTAGCTATGGTCCGCTTGTTGTTTGTTTGTATTTTTTTTTTCGTTTTCCTTGCTCTCTTTCTTTGTATACCTCCTGTATACGGGTTCGCTCCCTTTGGTTTTATGCAATCATTTAATTATCAAAATAAATTTGGCATGATAAATCCTGTAGTACATATTGTAACACAATTAGAACCTCTAGAAAGTAATTACATGGATAAGGCTTTCATTATAGAAAAATAAATTATGACATGTGAAAAGTAACTTGAAAAATATTTAAAAAAAAAAGAAAGAATAATGCAAAAAAATATAAAAGTCAACAAATTAATTTAAAAATAGAAAGTAATCTAAATAAAATAAAAAATAGAAAAAATGGTTTGAATAGAAAAACTAAAGAAAATAATAAAACCATTTAAAAAGTAGAAAATAAAGATTTTTTTTTCAAAATGACCCGTGATAAGAGAAAAACACTCCTTCTCAGATTTGTTTCTAAAATCCATTTTCAGATTTATTTCATTTATTCCATCCATGACAGGAACAGAGGAGTCGTTGGATGAAGTGCACTGCTGATATTGACCCTAAAAAAGAAACGGTAGGCACAGCTAGGCCGTGAACCGCCAACCATCGCACTGTAAAAAATTTATAGGTTCGATCTACGACAATTATCTAAAGAAACAAACACAAAATTAAAGCGTCATTTGAAAATTTTGAAAATATGGGCAAAAATAATAAAAAAAATTAACATATGAAGTAAAAAAAATATGAGACCAGACAGAGATGTAAAAATAGAAAAAATGAGAAATAAATCAAGCAACCTACCTCGTCTCTATGCCACAAACCCACACCACCATCCATCGGCAACCAAACCCACCACCACCTTCACACAAACCTTACACCAACATTGATTTAAAATAAAGGATATAGTTTGGATGATTTGTTTTTAAAAACATAATTTAATTAATTTTTAAGAAATTACTGAAAAAGAGTTGGTACATTCCTTACTCCTTATAATCTCACAACATCCAATTATTTGGTGTTTGTAAGAAATATCATTTCACTAAAAATAAGATTAATATAAAATAAATTCCCATTTAAGTATAATGTCCATGTCATATATATTTACAGTAATCCTGTATATGGGTTCACTCCCTTAGCGGCGGTTTTTTAATATCATTTACTTATATATATATATATATATATATATATACAATAAACTTTCACAAGAGTAAGATAAAGGGTAAAAATAAGTAGTATTTTTTAAAAAAATATATCAAGTCAACAAAACGAGCCCTAAGTGACGCTTTTATAACTTCTTTTTTTTCCATTTCGTTCAATGAAATATTGCATAATGTTTGTTGGGCACGACGACTAATGTATATATGTAAATCTATATATTATATATACATGTACAATATATAATATATATAATATTGCATTTAGAGGAAAAGAACTGAGTGATTATTTTTTAGGGAAGTCTGGTGGAGGACATATCCTAATCAGCAGGAGATCATCTGAGGAAAATTTCATAAAACTTCAACACATTCAATGGAACGTTTGTTTTTTAATCAATTACCTATTAAGTGTTACCTTGTGATATGGGTTCCACCACGGCACAAAAATTTATGGTCCGTTTGGTTGCCCACTTTTGCAATGAAAATTGGCAAATTGATGATATGCCCATATTTTGGTCCGTTTGGTTGTATAATTAGTCATCGCAAAAAATTTCAAGGGTACCCATGTTTTACCATAATTTATCTACTTTTTGGGGTCAAATTTTACTTATCTATTTGGTTGGAAAAAAAATTCAACAAATTTTGCCAACTTTGATTGAATATTTTTTCTCCCTTTTTTACGTTGTTCCCAAATGTTTTCTAATGTTTTAATAATTATTTTATAAAACTGTTCTAAATAACTTAATAACAAGATGTTTAAAATCATTTCATAAACTTTTAAAAAATAATTATCTAAAATATTTTTAAAAACAATTTTGAATATTTAAAAAATACCTTTAAAAACTGTTTTAAAACCAACTATAAAAACTGTTTTTAAAAAATGTTTAAAAATTATTTTTAGAAAACAGTTTTTAACAATTGTTTTAAAATATTGTGTCAAAGACTGTCTTTAAAAATTATTTCTTAAAATAGTTTTTCACGAATTGTTCAGAAACTTTTTGTTGAAAACTGTTTCTAAAAATTTGATATTAAAATTATTTTAAATACTGTTTTAAATACTTAAAAACTATTTTTAAAAATGCTTTATATTTTTTCATAACCGTTAAAATTGTTTAAATGTCTCAAAAAATGTAATAATTTACCTTTTTTGGTAAAATTTGTTTATTTTAGTCAAATATATTTTAGGTTAGCCAATTTTTTATTTGTTTTTGAAATAATCATTTTAAGTTTTGAATAATTGGGTTGATTTTAATTTTTGACTCATTAGATTGATTGATGATCCAAAATGAACAAACCTAACATTTGGATATGAAAGTTTTGCCATTGAAAATTTTGCCTACTTAGTTTTTTACGCAACCAAACCTACCCTTATGAATTTTTGAGGAGGTTTTGAGAGATTGATTTGAATCTCATAGCAGGACTCATATTTAGACCACGTGTCTCTTTATGCTAACTAGTTGAGGCATGTTATGTATATTCAAAATTTCAAAAGGTCAAGTAAAAAGTCTGTTTTTTTTCCCGAAGTAAGCATATATGCGTTTCACTCTGTGAATTTTAGTTGTACTCGGTCAAATGGAAAAATGGGTTCTATTTCACCGGAAGGCACGGTCCGCGTGGATATGGTTAAACCTAGTTAGTCTTCCTGAATGACTATTCAATATTCTAAATCTCTTGAACGAAGATCCTACGAGTCAACATTCCTTCAGAAGTCGTACCAGCTGATGTCTCGATGTGTATATATATATCCCTGCTCCCCATATGTATCCCCCACATATTTATCAAATACCCTTTGTTTTCTCTAAAAAATATCATGAGACCTGTACTCAGCGTGTTAGCCATTATGGCAATAGTTTTCGTACTCAGCATGAAACCAAATGGCGGTTGTAGAGTCCTAAATGGGCAAGAAGAAGAACTCAGCAAGATACCAAATGTTATAATAATACAATCTCTGCAGAAGGGTCCGTTCTACCTCCGGGAAATCCGATCGGTAGCACTTCTGTTACCATAAGCGAGAAGGGCTTTGCTGGTCATTTTATGGCTCAACCGCCTCCTACCCATGCACACCCTCAGCTCGTCGTTCCGCTCGGCATAGTTACCAATCAGAAATAGACCTCTTCATCCATTTACACTATCCATGATAATACACTACAAATCAGAAAACATGCAACTGTAACAATATAACATTACAAATCAAAATCTTTATTCTTTTCCATATTTCCTTTCCTTTTTCTTTCTCCTCAAATGTATTTGTTACGATTCTTTACCCATAAGTCGGGTCTATTTGTTGTATGTGTTGAGGTTATACAAAGAATAATAAAATGTTGATTACTTGTATTTTCACTGATCGTCTGATATTAGTGTCCGGTTGTTATAATTTTTTTGACGTTTAACAATTTTTTTTGTTTTTACCAAATTGAAACATTATATTAAATTTTTTAATCACCCCATTCAAGTTTCATCTTTGGGTACATAACGTTTTTACCCATTATCAAACATATAAAAACTAAGGGCATCGCAGGTCAACGTCAGTGCAATAAAAAAAGAAACATCAAATCCCGAGCTTGCGGTTGCATAAGAAGCAAAACCAAACATCAAATCTCGAGCTTGCGATTACATAAGAGGCAAAAATATTTGTAACAACTTGCATTGCAAGCTTGTTTAACACATTATTATATTGGATCAACTACCAAAAAGTTTCTCAAATATTTTCTAATACACATTTAGTCCACGCCTTTTATTTTGTACCAAAAAGTCATTTATTCACTCATATTTAAAGGTTCGCGACAGCGGCATGATGTAGGACTATTTGAAACAAAATAAAAAAATTTGGACGAAATGTGTATTAAAAAATGTTCGAGGGATTATTTGGTATATATCCCTATTATTTTTTGCTAGTGTTTCAATTGGGTATGATAAACCCTACAGTACATATAGTAATACAATTAGAACATTTGGGAGCTTGCCGTTACTTAATGTTAACTAAAATCTAATGTGGCAGTTGATTTGAGAAGGGTCAATCTAGAAAAAGGGCTTGTTAACTTTTTGTATTATGTTTATAGGACACAGAATAATTTTGTTATTAAATTAGTCCATAAAATTATTTAATACCAAAATTTCCCTTCTATTATCATAATATATAATTGTATTTATATCACCTTCATTTTTAGGACAATCAACTATTTTTTATAAAAAATAGTCTCTATTTTAATTGTTCTTAACTAAAGTTGTTTATTTTTGTAAGGAAAGGACTTGTTAACTTTTTCATTATATCTCTCGGACATACAACAATTTTGTTATAAAACTCATCCTTGAAAGTATTCAATACTAAAAATTGCATTTTACCCTCTTAAAATACAATTTTCTTTTTTATAGTAATCAAAACTTTTATATATAAAAATAGACCCTATTTATTTGTCGTCAACTAAAATATTTACGTTAAAAAATAATATATCATTTTTTGGGGAAAAATGCGAATTTAACTATGAAGTTTGGCGTGAATTTTAAGTTTGGACGCGATATTTCAAAAGTTGCAATGTTAAGCTTGAATTTTGAAAATCGATTTAACAGGACCCACTGTTACATTTGCCGTTAAGAATTGTAACAGATGTGTTTGCTCAATGTGTTATGTGGCAAAAATATTATTGTGTCCAATAAGAGTTTGACACGTAGCACCTCTAAAATAATATATCTATAAGAACAAAACAAAAATTAATAGACTAAAAATGAAATAACATAAAAAGTAAATAAAAAGAAAAAAACTTTAAGTATATTGTCCATGTCATATAAATTTATAAAATACTTTCGCAAGAGTAAGAGAAAGGGTGAAAATAAGTAGTTTTATTTTAAATATATCAAATCAACAAAACGAGCCCGAAGTGATGCTTTTGTAACTTTTTTTTCCCTTTCTATTAATGTTTTATTGCATAATGCTTGCTGGACACGACTACTAATGTATACAAGTACATTTATATATTATGAATGCATGTACAATATATAATATATAAATATTAAATATTATATAATATATTATATTGCATTATGAGAAAAAAACGAAGTGATTATTTTTCGGGGAAATGTGGTGGGGGAGATATCCTAATCAGGATATCTTCTCGGGAAAATTTAATAAAAAATCAACACACTCAATAGAACGTTTGTCTTTTTAATCATTCTCCTTTGTCGACACATTTATTAAACGTGTTCTATATATCATGCAATATAATACCTTATATTCCCTGAGGAGGTTCTACCCCTTGGAAACGCTCTTTAATGGTACCTTAGCTTTAGCTTGTCGTGACCAAGAAATCACCATTTTTTTTGTGGGCCAGGAATGCCCAGCTTATCAATTTATCCGGTAAACGACTAGGGGCTCATGTAGCCCATATGAAAGACATTGTACTTAATCTTCAATTTCTAAAACTCTTCAATTAAATTTATAAAATCTCAAAAATATTCAAAAAACAACTCTTAAACCAATTTAGTTTCAAAATAACAAATCCAACCCTTAACAACTGAAATTTCTTACGCGTGAACACTCCCATCTTGGATAAATGAAACAAATCACAACTCTAACTAGATATTTATACATCACCAGATTTTTATTTTGTGTACAATTTGAGGATCTTCCTAGAATCACTATATATATATATATATATATACACACACACACAGTACTGCTCTTGTGCAGATCAGTCCGCATTTTAAGAGTGCGGACCGGACATGTGTTAACTAACGATAACCCTAGAAATTATGGGTTAAATTGTAGGCATACTATCTCTCTTTTCTTTTCTGGACTCACCGTCAGGTGACATATGTCCGGTTCGTACTCTTAAAATAGGGACTGGCCTGCATAAAAGCAATACCATATATATATATATGTATGTATGTATGTATGTATGTATGTATAATGCTCCGCATTTTAAGAATGCGGATCGGACATGTGTCACCTATTGGTGCTCCTAGAAATTATCGCCTAAATCGTAGGCATACTCTCTCTCTTTTCTGGGTGACACATGTTCGGTCCGAATTCTTAAAATGCGGACTAGTCCGCACAAGCGCAGCACTACATATATATATATATATATATATATATATATATATATTGATTCTGGGAATCTTTATGCCGACTAGTTTAGTTGGGCATGTTATGTATATTCAAAATTTCAAAGGACATCAGTTATATTTGCAATTGCTAAATCTGGATGTCGCCTACATCCCCTGCAAGCATACATTGCGGCATATGTATTCGAAGTTTTATTAGCTATTAAACGTATTCGCATATGTGTTTCATTTTGTTAACAGGTAAAATAGAGTGGTTTGAAAAAATGGGTACGTGGGAAATGTGTTTTGACTTTATGTTAGTCTTCCTGAATGACTATTCAATATTATAAATTTCATGCACGAAAATCGTACGATGTTCAAAATGCTTCCGAAGTCATTCCAGCTGATGTCTCAATGTGTATATATATCCCTCCTCCCCATATGTATCCTCCACATCTTTATCAAATACCCTTTGTTTGCTCTAGCCAATATCATGAGATCCCTAAGCAGTATGTTAGCCATTATGGCAATAGTTTTTGTACTCAGCATGAAACCAAATGGAGGTTGTAGAGTCCTAAACGGGCAAGAAGAAGAACTCATCAAGATTCCAAATGTTAAATTACTACGATCTCTTCAGAAGGGTCCGGTTCGACCTCCCGGAAATCCGATCCGCAGCACTTCTGTTACCATCAGCCCGAAGGGCTTTGCTGGTCATTTTATGGCTCAACCACCTCCTACCTATGCACACCCTCAGCTCGTCGTTCCGCTCGGCGTAGTTACTAATCAGAAATAAACCTCTCCATCCATTTACTCTATCCTTGATAAAACACTTCAAATAAAAAACATGCAACTGTAACAATATGACACTACAAATCAAATTCTTTATTCTATTAAACTTTTCCTTTCCTTTTTCTTTCTCCTCAAATGTATTTGTTTGGATTCTTTACGCATAAGTGGGGTCTCTTTTGTTGTATGAGTTAAGGTTATACAAAGAATAATAAAATGTTGATTACATGTATTTTCACCGATCGTCTGATATTAGTGTCCGGTTGTTATTATTTTTTAATGTTTAACAAGTGTTTTTGTTTTTACCATATTAAAACATTATATTAAACTTTTTAATCACCCCATACAAGTTTCATCTTTGGGTACATAATGTTCATACCCATTACAAAAAATATCAAAACTACGGGCATTGTAGATCAACATCGGTGCAATACATAAACAAACATCAAACCCCGAGTTTGCTGTTTCATAAGAGGCAAAAATATCCGCAACACTGTTTGGAACAACTTGCATTGGAAGCTTGTTTAACCCATTATTATTTTTCATTAGTGTTTCAATTTGGCATGCCAAATCCAGTAGTACATATTGTAACACAATTAGAACTTCTAGGAGTATTTTGTTACTTAATGTCAACTAAAAGTTAATGTGGCAGTTGATTTGATAAATAGCAGGGAAAAGTTTCATTATAGCAAAATAAAATGCGACATTTGAAAAATAAATTGAAAATTTTTAAAAATAAAGAATAATCTCAAAAACTAAAAAGGTCAACAAATCAATTTAAAAAAAAGAAAATAATCTAAATTAAAAAAATGTTCGAATAGAAAAATTGAAGAAATTAAATAAAACCATTTAAAAAATAAAAACTATTTTTTTTAAATGATATGTGATAAAGAAAAAAGACCTTTGATAAGAGAAACTTTTTGGCTCAGATTTGTTTGTACAAGAAGAGTAGGGTGAATAAGAAATATAACAAATTTGGAACCTCAAACGTAACAAAAATTCATCTTTTGATTTATTTCATCTATGCCATGACCGGAATAGACGAGTCATTCGATGAACCCCATTGCTCATATTGACCCTAAAAGAGAAACTGTAAGTACAACTAGGAAAACAAACAGATGAAGTAAACAGAAGAAGTAAAAAAATATGAACAGCCAACCATCGTACTGTAAAAATTAGATAGGTTCGATCTATTGCAATTATTTAAAAAAAAAACACAAAATTCAAGCGTCATTTGATTTTTTTTTTTTAAATGGACAAAAACTTTAAAAAAAACGTAAACAGATGAAGTAAAAAAATATGAGACTTAATAGAGGTGCGGAAATAGAAAAAATAATAAATAAATCAAGCACCCACCCAACCTTTATGCCACAAACCCACACCACAATCCATCAACCACCAAACCCACCACCACCTTCACACAAACCTAACACTAACACTGATTTTGAATAAAAGATAGAGTTTGGACAATTTGTTTTTAAATGATTTTTTTAAAAAATAAATAAAAAAGTTAATTAAATAAATTTCCTAGAATTGTAAATAATTGTTTTTAGACAATTTTTAGTATATTTTGTTTTCCGGTTTTAAATTAATTTTTCTTGAATTACAAATTACATTTTTTGTCTTTTGTATTTTTTAGCCTTTCAAAAGATTTTCTTGAATTCCCAATGTTTATTTTATTATATGTGGGTAATTTTTGTTTTAATTTTTTCATAGTATTTCTACATGTATTCTATATTTTTTGTTTTATGGCCTTATTAGTCTTCTTAGTATTTTTGAAATATTTTTTCCCATCAGTTAAAGAATTATTTATTTATTATGCCCCTTTAAATACTATTATTATTACTTTGATCCTTTTAGTTTATCACTTGACAAAGAATGAACTTATTTTTTTAGAGAAAATAATAATTCCAAAATAGAAAACGTGTTTAAAATTAAGCAAAAAGTAGACTTTTCTCAACCTATACTTTATATCTTGATATTATCCATCTATAAATTATTTTTTTTCATGACAAAAATATGACTCTAAATATTTATTCCTAGTAGAATAATTATTAGAGAAATTTAGAAATCACCATTTAAATGTTTTATTAAAGTAAACTAATAGTATATTGAAAATATAACTATTAAAATAATTAGTAGTGACATGACTTAAGTAGTGACTTAAATAATTATATTGGGACATTATAAAAATTGAAAAATTAAGGCAAAAGAATTAAATAGCTAATTCCACACGATGACTTCTCTCATGCTCATTTTCGCACTTGATGTTTTATCCTAGCTTTAACATTTAATACTTAAAATTAGTTTAGCATATTAGATAAATTAAAAGTCCTTGAAAGACAGGTTTTAAATTATTAAGATGAATTTTAATAGATTCATTTGACTTCTCTCCAATTTAGGAGCATGGGTTGACACTCTTATCCTGCCATTATACTCATTTTTAGTGTGTTTTATGTTGGTACTTCAATTAACAATAGACAGATAAATATTCTTACTACAACGATAAAAAGGATTTTTTTTTTATCAAATGGCGCTATTGTCGATCTCTTAAAAGAGTAGTTTTCGAAGAATGCTACATTTAATTTCTCATTTGTACAGTTCATTAGATTAATTGTAATAGGTTATTAAAGCATTGTATATTTATTTGGGTGTGACACCCCGCTTAAAATAATAACGTGTGACTAGCCCTATACTAAAATAATCAGGAATCTTAAGTGGATCATTCTCAGCATCTACTGACGATTCTAACAATAAAGACTTTAGACCGACCAGTTTAATTAGGAGTGTGTACAAGCTTCTAGCCAAAGTTTTGTCTTGTAGACTGAGGAAGGTTATCGATCCTTTGATTTTCGACTCTCAAAATGCATTCGTCGGCGGTAAGCAGATTCTGGACGCAGCTTTGGTGGCCAATGAATGCGTGGAGGCTAGAATTAAAAGTGGGGATCCTGGCATTGTGTGTAAACTGGATATCGAGAAATCGTACGATCATGTTAATTGGAAGCTTCTTCTCTACATGCTGAAGAGGATGGGTTTTGGTGATCAATGGTGTCGGTGGATGAGGAGGTGTATTTCGATGGCCAGACACTCAGTATTGATCAATGGGGTTCCTGAAGGTTTTTTCTCGAGTACCCGGAGTTTGAGGCAGGAAGATCCGTTGTCTCCGTTTTTGTTTATCTTTGTCATGGAGGCGTTTAGTCGGATGATGGGCCGGATTGTCGAGACAGGGTGGATCAGGGGGTTTGGCTTTAGGACAGCAAGCTCAGAGGTGATTTCAGTGTCCCACCTTCTGTTGCGGATAGTGCGATTATTTTTTATGACGCTGACCGTAGGCAAATTCGTGCTCCTAAGCTTCTTTTGATTTTCTTTGATGCGATCTCGAGGCTCCGTATTAATGGTGGGAAGTGCGAATTAATTCCGATAGGGGGGCAGGGGGCACTGGAGGGGTTAGCAGGCATCATTGGTGGTAGGGTTGGGTCCTTACCTCATTCTTATCTGGGGTAGCCGCTTGGTGCAAAGTATAAGTCTAGGGCTGTTTAGGACCCGATTTTGGAGAGAATGAGAAGAAGGTTGGCAGGATGGAAGAATGGTTATCTCTCAAATGGGGGGAGGCTGGCCCTCATTAAGAGTTGCTTGTCCGGTCTGCCCACCTATTACATGTCCATATTGTCTTTGCTTGCAGCGGTGCGGGTCAAAATGGAGAAGCTCATGAGAGACTTTTTGTGGAGAGGTACGGAAGAAAGCTTCAAACACAGCCTGGTAGGGTGGGAGGAGGTATGTAAGCCCATCAAAGAAGGGGGGGGGGGGGGGGTGAAGAATTTGGGTGTTTTTAAAAGAGCTTTTCTAGGGAAGTGGATATGGAAATTCCCTCGAGAGGAAAATAGATTATGGAGAAGAGTGGTGGAAGCTAGATGGGGTTCTTCTCAGATGGGGTGGAGGTCGGTTGTGGGGCCTTTATCTAATGGTGTGGGTATGTGGAAGCATATTGCGAGAGGCTGGGGGGATTACTCTAGTCACACTAAGTTTATTTTAGGGAAAGGGGATAAGATAAGATTCTATAAAGACAATTGGGACGAGAATGAGTCCATTCAGGAACTTCTATGGCACTGTGTCTGACAGTGGGTATCCCAGGGCCCACTTCCCTTGGAAGAGGATGGCACTACCTAGTTATTTATTTGGACTGCAGCTAGACATGCCATATTGACGCTCGAGGGATTGCAGAGGAGAAGGTACAGACTGGCTAGTCGTTATTGGTTATGCAAGGAGGAAGAGGAGAAGATCAATCATTTGTTATTGCACTGGAGGGTAATGAATGGATTATGGGATGTTTTCATTGCCATAACTAGGACGGTTTGGGTCATGCCTGAGTCTGTTAAGGCATTGTTAGAAATGTGGAATCCTCCGTGGGGCTGGTTGGGGGGTAAGAGGGTGTGGAGTATTGTGTCTCACTGTATTTTTTGGACAATTTGGAAGGAGATAAATATAAGATGTTTAAAAGGTGTAGAGACTCCTCCAGCGAGACTGCGTTATATTTTCTTGAGCACTCTTTTGTGTTGGTACAGGGAGAGGATCACTGTTACGACCCACGAGTTTCTTGAATTCGTGGAAGAGATCCACTTGGCTGTGTATTGTAATTCGAGAGTTTGTGTAGCTATGGTCCGCTTGTTGTTTGTTTGTATTTTTTTTTTCGTTTTCCTTGCTCTCTTTCTTTGTATACCTCCTGTATACGGGTTCGCTCCCTTTGGTTTTATGCAATCATTTAATTATCAAAATAAATTTGGCATGATAAATCCTGTAGTACATATTGTAACACAATTAGAACCTCTAGAAAGTAATTACATGGATAAGGCTTTCATTATAGAAAAATAAATTATGACATGTGAAAAGTAACTTGAAAAATATTTTAAAAAAAAAAGAAAGAATAATGCAAAAAAATATAAAAGTCAACAAATTAATTTAAAAATAGAAAGTAATCTAAATAAAATAAAAAATAGAAAAAATGGTTAGAATAGAAAAACTAAAGAAAATAATAAAACCATTTAAAAAGTAGAAAATAAAGATTTTTTTTTCAAAATGACCCGTGATAAGAGAAAAACACTCCTTCTCAGATTTGTTTGTAAAATCCATTTTCAGATTTATTTCATTTATTCCATCCATGACAGGAACAGAGGAGTCGTTGGATGAAGTGCACTGCTGATATTGACCCTAAAAAAGAAACGGTAGGCACAGCTAGGCCGAGAACCGCCAACCATCGCACTGTAAAAAATTTATAGGTTCGATCTACGACAATTATCTAAAGAAACAAACACAAAATTAAAGCGTCATTTGAAAATTTTGAAAATATGGGCAAAAATAATAAAAAAAATTAACATATGAAGTAAAAAAAATATGAGACCAGACAGAGATGTAAAAATAGAAAAAATGAGAAATAAATCAAGCAACCTACCTCGTCTCTATGCCACAAACCCACACCACCATCCATCGGCAACCAAACCCACCACCACCTTCACACAAACCTTACACCAACATTGATTTAAAATAAAGGATATAGTTTGGATGATTTGTTTTTAAAAACATAATTTAATTAATTTTTAAGAAATTACTGAAAAAGAGTTGGTACATTCCTTACTCCTTATAATCTCACAACATCCAATTATTTGGTGTTTGTAAGAAATATCATTTCACTAAAAATAAGATTAATATAAAATAAATTCCCATTTAAGTATAATGTCCATGTCATATATATTTACAGTAATCCTGTATATGGGTTCACTCCCTTAGCGGCGGTTTTTTAATATCATTTACTTATATATATATATATATATATATATATATATATATATATATATATATATACAATAAACTTTCACAAGAGTAAGATAAAGGGTAAAAATAAGTAGTATTTTTTAAAAAAATATATCAAGTCAACAAAACGAGCCCTAAGTGACGCTTTTATAACTTCTTTTTTTTCCATTTCGTTCAATGAAATATTGCATAATGTTTGTTGGGCACGACGACTAATGTATATATGTAAATCTATATATTATATATACATGTACAATATATAATATATATAATATTGCATTTAGAGGAAAAGAACTGAGTGATTATTTTTTAGGGAAGTCTGGTGGAGGACATATCCTAATCAGCAGGAGATCATCTGAGGAAAATTTCATAAAACTTCAACACATTCAATGGAACGTTTGTTTTTTAATCAATTACCTATTAAGTGTTACCTTGTGATATGGGTTCCACCACGGCACAAAAATTTATGGTCCGTTTGGTTGCCCACTTTTGCAATGAAAATTGGCAAAATTGATGATATGCCCATATTTTGGTCCGTTTGGTTGTATAATTAGTCATCGCAAAAAATTTCAAGGGTACCCATGTTTTACCATAATTTATCTACTTTTTGGGGTCAAATTTTACTTATCTATTTGGTTGGAAAAAAAATTCAACAAATTTTGCCAACTTTGATTGAATATTTTTTCTCCCTTTTTTACGTTGTTCCCAAATGTTTTCTAATGTTTTAATAATTATTTTATAAAACTGTTCTAAATAACTTAATAACAAGATGTTTAAAATCATTTCATAAACTTTTAAAAAATAATTATCTAAAATATTTTTAAAAACAATTTTGAATATTTAAAAAATACCTTTAAAAACTGTTTTAAAACCAACTATAAAAACTGTTTTCAAAAAATGTTTAAAAATTATTTTTAGAAAACAGTTTTTAACAATTGTTTTAAAATACTGTGTCAAAGACTGTCTTTAAAAATTATTTTTTAAAATAGTTTTTCACGAATTGTTCAGAAACTTTTTGTTGAAAACTGTTTCTAAAAATTTGATATTAAAATTATTTTAAATACTGTTTTAAATACTTAAAAACTATTTTTAAAAATGCTTTATATTTTTTCATAACCGTTAAAATTGTTTAAATGTCTCAAAAAATGTAATAATTTACCTTTTTTGGTAAAATTTGTTTATTTTATTCAAATATATTTTAGGTTAGCCAATTTTTTATTTGTTTTTGAAATAATCATTTTAAGTTTTGAATAATTGGGTTGATTTTAATTTTTGACTCATTAGATTGATTGATGATCCAAAATGAACAAACCTAACATTTGGATATGAAAGTTTTGCCATTGAAAATTTTGCCTACTTAGTTTTTTACGCAACCAAACCGACCCTTATGAATTTTTGAGGAGGTTTTGAGAGATTGATTTGAATCTCATAGCAGGACTCATATTTAGACCACGTGTCTCTTTATGCTAACTAGTTGAGGCATGTTATGTATATTCAAAATTTCAAAAGGTCAAGTAAAAAGTCAGTTTTTTTTTCCCGAAGTAAGCATATATGCGTTTCACTCTGTGAATTTTAGTTGTACTCGGTCAAATGGAAAAATGGGTTCTATTTCACCGGAAGGCACGGTCCGCGTGGATATGGTTAAACCTAGTTAGTCTTCCTGAATGACTATTCAATATTCTAAATCTCTTGAACGAAGATCCTACGAGTCAACATTCCTTCAGAAGTCGTACCAGCTGATGTCTCGATGTGTATATATATATCCCTGCTCCCCATATGTATCCCCCACATATTTATCAAATACCCTTTGTTTGCTCTAAAAAATATCATGAGACCTGTACTCAGCGTGTTAGCCATTATGGCAATAGTTTTCGTACTCAGCATGAAACCAAATGGCGGTTGTAGAGTCCTAAATGGGCAAGAAGAAGAACTCAGCAAGATACCAAATGTTATAATAATACAATCTCTTCAGAAGGGTCCGGTTCTACCTCCAGGAAATCCGATCGGTAGCACTTCTGTTACCCACATATTTAATAGATTCATTTGACTTCTCTCCAATTTAGGAGCATGGGTTGACACTCTTATCCTGCCATTATACTCATTTTTAGTGTGTTTTATGTTGGTACTTCAATTAACAATAGACAGATAAATATTCTTACTACAACGATAAAACAAGGATTTTTTTTATCAAATGGCGCTACTGTCGATCTCTTAAAAGAGTAGTTTTCGAAGAACGCTACATTTAATTTCTCATTTGTACAGTTCATTAGATTAATTGTAATAGGTTATTAAAGCATTGTATATTTATTTGGGTGTGACACCCCGCTTAAAATAATAACGTGTGACCAGCCCTATACTAAAATAATCAGGAATCTTAAGTGGATCATTCTCAGCATCTACTGACGATTCTAACAATAAAGACTTTAGACCGACCAGTTTAATTAGGAGTGTGTACAAGCTTCTAGCCAAAGTTTTGTCTTGTAGACTGAGGAAGGTTATCGATCCTTTGATTTCCGAGTCTCAAAATGCATTCGTCGGTGGTAGGCCGATTATGGACGCAGCTTTGGTGGCCAATGAATGCGTGGAGGCTAGGATTAAAAGTGGGGATCCTGGCATTGTGTGTAAACTAGATATCAAGAAAGCGTACGATCATGTTAATTGGAAGTTTTTTCTCTACATGCTGAAGAGGATGGGTTTTGGTGATCAATGGTGTCGGTGGTTGAGGAGGTGTATTTCGATGGCCAGACACTCAGTATTGATCAATGGGGTTCCTGAAGGTTTTTTCTCGAGTACCCGGGGTTTGATGAAGGGAGATCCGTTGTCTCCGTTTTTGTTTATCTTGGTCATGGAGGCGTATAGTCGAATGATGGGCCGGTTTGTCGAGACAGGGTGGGGGGGTTTGGATTTAGGACAAAAGCTCGGAGGTGATTTCAGTGTCTCACCTTCTGTTGCGGATGATGCGATTATTTTTTATGACGCTGACCGTAGGCAAATTCGTGCTCTTAAGCTTCTTCTAATTTGTTTTGAGGCGGTCTTGGGGCTCCGTATTAATGGTGGGAAGTGCAAATTAATTTCGATAGGGGGGCAGGGGCACTGGAGGGGTTAGTAGGCATCATTGGTGGTAGGGTTGGGTCCTTACCTCATTCTTATCTGGGGTTGCCGCTTGGTGCAAAGTATAAGTCTAGGGCTGTTTGGGACACGGTTTTGGAGAGAATGAGAAGAAGGTTGGCAGGATGGAAGAATGGTTATCTCTCAAAAGGGGGGAGGCTAACCCTCATTAAGAGTTGCTTGTCCAGTCTGCCCACCTATTACATGTCCATATTGTCTTTGCCTGCAGCAGTGCGGGTCAAAATGGAGAAGCTCATGAGAGACTTTTTGTGGAGAGGTACGGAAGAAAGCTTCAAACACAGCCTGGTAGGGTGGGAGGAGGTATGTAAGCCCATCAAAGAAGGGGAGGTGAGGAATTTGGGTGTTTTTAAAAGAGCTCTTCTAGGGAAGTGGATATGGAAATTCCCTCGAGAGGAAAATAAATTATGGAGAAGAGTGGTGGAAGCTAGATGGGGTTCTTCTCAGATGGGGTGGAGGTCGGTTGTGGGGCCTTTATCTAATGGTGTGGGTATGTGGAAGCATATTGCGAGAGGCTGGGGGGATTACTCTAGTCACACTAAGTTTATTTTAGGGAAAGGGGATAAGATATGATTCTATAAAGACAATTGGGACAAGAATGAGTCCATTCAGGAACTTCTATGGCACTTTGTCTGACAGTGGGTATCCCAGGTCCCACTTCCCTTGGAAGAGGATGGCGCTACCTAGTTCTTTATTTGGACTGTAGCTAAACATGCCATATTGACGCTCGAGGGATTGCAGAGGAGAAGTTGCGGACCGGACATGTGTCACCTATTGGTTCTCTTAGAAATTATGGCCTAAATCATAGGCAAACTCTCTCTCTTTTCTGGGTGACACATGTCCGGTCCGAATTCTTAAAATGCGGACTAGTCCGCACAAGCGCAGTACTATATATATATATATATATATATATAGATTTTGGGAATCTTTATGCCGACTAGTTTAGTTGGGCATGTTATGTATATTCAAAATTTCAAAGGACATCAGTTATATTTTCAATTGCTAAATCTGGATGTCCCCTACATCCCCTGCAAGCATACATTGTGGCATATGTATTCGAAGTTTTATTAGCTATTAAACGTATTCGCATATGTGTTTCATTTTGTTAACAGGTAAAATAGAGTGGTTTGAAAAAATGGGTTAGTGGGAAATGTGTTTTGACTTCATGGTAGTCTTCCTGGATGACTATTCAATATTATAAATTTCATGCACAAAAATCGTACGAGTCAACATTCAAAATGCTTCCGAAGTCATTCCAGCTGATGTCTCAATGTGTATATATATCCCTCCTCCCCATATGTATCCTCCACATCTTTATCAAATACCCTTTGTTTGCTCTAGCCAATATCATGAGATCCCTAAGCAGTATGTTAGCCATTATGGCAATAGTTTTTGTACTCATCATGAAACCAAATGGAGGTTGTAGAGTCCTAAACGGGCAAGAAGAAGAACTCATCAAGATTCCAAATGTTAAAATACTACAATCTCTTCAGAAGGGTCCGGTTCGACCTCCCGGAAATCCGATCAGTAGCACTTCAGTTACCATCAGCCCGAATGGCTTTGCTGGTCATTTTATGGCTCAACCACCTCCTACCTATGCACACCCTCAGCTCGTCGTTCCGCTCGGCATAGTTACTAATCAAAAATAAACCTCTCCATCCATTTACACTATCCTTGATAAAACACTTCAAATCAAAAACATGCAACTGTAACAATATGACACTACAAATCAAATTCTTTATTCTATTAAATTTTTCCTTTCCTTTTTCTTTCTCCTCAAATGTATTTGTTTGGATTCTTTACGCATAAGTGGGGTCTCTTTGTTGTATGTGTTAAGGTTATACAAAGAATAATAAAATGTCGATTACATGTATTTTCACTGATCGTCTGATATTAGTGTCCGGTTGTTATTATTTTTTAATGTTTAACAAGTCTTTTTGTTTTTACCATATTAAAACATTATATTAAACTTTTTTAATCACCCCATACAAGTTTCATCTTTGGGTACATAATGTTCATACCCATTACCAAACATATCAAAACTAAGGGCATTGTAGATAAACGTCGGTGCAATACAAAAACAAACATCAAATCCCGAGTTTGTTGTTTCATAAGAGGCAAAAATATCCGCAACACTGTTTGGAACAACTTGCATTGGAAGCTTGTTCAACCCATTATTATTTTTCATTAGTGTTGATACCAAATTTAGTCTGCTGACATGGCTCAATTGGGTGAAGACACGCGGCAATCTACGTGGCAACGACAAACACTTACGAACAACACCTTGACTCCCAAGAACCATACTGCAACGAGGAACTCTGCTTCCCCGATCAACTCAGACGCTCCGACCTACAAGAACTCTCCGAGGAACTTTTGAGTATAGCAGGATAACCAACAGTTTGATTGCGCATTAAATGCTTATTATCATACAGATGTATACGCTTAAGGGGCATTGAATGTATTACCCTTTCACATTACAGCCTTAGGGCCATAAATACATTGTATTATCCTCATTGTTAGGGGACTGGAATTTTTTGAGAAAACTTGTAATCGAGAATTCCAAAACAGTCAGCAATAACAGAAACAGTGGACATAGGCCATTCTTATAAGGCTGAACCACTTTAAAATTTCTTTGTCTCATTTTATTTTATCTGTGATTAAATAATTAGATATAATCTAATTTTTTACATCAACAAATTGGCGCTGTCTGTGGGAAACGACTGGTAATATCGTTTTTCATCAAAAATAATTCATCACAAATGGCTGATATTCCAGAACCCAGCAATCGAAACGTTGGAAGCCCTCCAAATCCATCTTTTCTGCCCAATATTCCAGATCTGGCTGGAATAATGACAAATCTGGCTCAGGGCCAGACAGTCATGCAAGAAACTATGCGACAACTCATACAAACCCTCCATGGCGGTGCACCAACCCATTCAGAACCGCGAAGTATTCACGGAAATATACGTTTACCTTCTTCGCGTACTAGGCGTACCGATTCAGATCGTACTGAGGAGTCTGAAGATTTTTCTTATCAACCTGGATGAACTTCGTCGGTACGAGCCACAGATATTGAACAACGTATCACTCTCTCTCCAGAAAGGACTAGTGCGCTAGAAAGATTAAGCAGAGTATATCCTTTTGATCGATTAGGTCCTAGGAGGAGCAAAAGTCCTCCTAGAGCCACATCGAGGAGTTTTCGACGACCATCAGACTTAAGGGAAGGATCTGCCCAGTCGCAACCAGTTGCTCGTCAAGATAGATCCCAGGAAGCCACATCAACGCGATCAATTACTCGAACCAATAGGCTCGAGGAAGGAAACGATGCGTGGAAAGGCTCTATTCATAGGCTGAAGGATAGATTAGGGGAAATGGCTAAAGCCAAGAACCCTTTACAATAAACTTTTGTTCAAGGAACACCTTTTATCCAGGCCATTATAGATTTTCCAACACCATCAAAGTTCAAAGCACCTGTTGTGACCCCTAAATATGATGGAAAGACCGACCCTGTCCTTCATATAGAAAAATACCAAGCTGCAGCCGACATCTATGCTGTTCCAGATCAGATGAGATGCAGAGCATTCTCGGGAACTCTTACCGGATCTGCTCAAATATGGTATAATAATCTTCCTCGGGGAAAGATCTCAAATTTCTTTCAACTGGCCGAGTTATTCATTGGGAATTTCTGTTTTGGGGCAAAGCTAGTTAAACGAGTAGCGCATTTGTTAAGTGTTAGACAAAAAGCTAGTGAAAGTACCAGAGATTATATAACTCGTTTTAATAACGAGAAACTCGAAGTCATTGATTATGAGGAAAAGACAACGATTACCGCCTTGATGAGTGGACTACTGCCCAACAAGTTGTACTACACTTTGGACAAAGATCCACCTAGAACCATGTCAGATCTGATGGGAAAAGCGGCTAAGATTATGAATGCCGAGGAGGCTATGGTTGCGAATAAGAATATGGATGCCAAAGAAACCAAGGTGGAAGGTGATAAAGCTAAGAAGAAAGAGCATAAGAACAATGGTAGTGACAAACACTCAAAAACAAGGTCGTCATGGGAAGTATTAAAGAAATTTGACAATTATACTCCTTTGAAGAAAGACATAAACCATGTTATAGAAGAAATCAAGAACAACGAGGAATTAAACTGGCCAGAGAAAATGAAGGCAGACCCTGACAGGAGAAAGAAGGCAAAATATTGCGAGTTTCACAAAGATCATGGCCATATGACCAAAAATTGCATAGCTCTTCAGAATGAGATTGAAACACTCATCAGACGAGGAAAACTGGCAAAGTATGTTAATCGAAGGAATGAAAGAAAAAACAACGACCGAACAAGAGAGAGGTCTAGATCTCCTCGTCGAGCAGAGGAGAACAAGAAAAGAGACCATGAAGTTGATCCAGAAGATGACCCCGATCTTCCCAAGAGACCAAGGCATCCAGAACGTGAGGTATTTTCAATACGCTTTGGGTCATTAGACTGTAATGTTATTACAGGTGGAGATGCAGGAGGAGGAGACCTTACTGCAGAGAGAAAAGCTTACCTCTGTGAGGCTCAAGCTTACTCATACATTCAACGAATAAATCTAGCTGAGGAGGATCGCCCGAGAAAGGTAAACAAAGAGAAATTGGTCATTGCTTTCTCAAAGAACGACCTCGCAGGTGTTCTATATCCTCATGATGACCCATTGGTGATCAAAATGAGGATGAAGGAGGTAATGATTTCAAGAGTACTAGTAGACAATGGTAGCTCGGCAGACATCATGTTCTACTCGTGCTTCGACAGTTTAAATATAAAGCTATCTCAACTGGAGCCTTATCACAGACCCCTCTTGGGGTTTTCTGGTGAGAAAGTTTTTCCACTTGGAACGATCAAGTTGGATATATTCATTTGTACATGGCATGCTTGTCGAACAGAAAGAATACGCTTCTTCGTGATGGATAAGAATGTTCAATCATCATACAATATCATCATGGGAAGAGTAGGATTGAAGAAGTTCGAAGCTGTACCATCTACGGTACATCAATGCCTAAAATTTCCAACAAATTTTGGAGTAGGAGTTGTGAAAGGTGATCAGAAAGTAGCTCGGGAATGCTATTATTCATCCGCTGAGCAGGAGGAACTGGAGGAATCAAGGAAAAAGACTACTACCTATCAAGTGGATGAAGGTGCAGAAATTGAAACATTGGATCCTAGAGATGAGTCGCAACTCGTGAAGGGTCAAGTGGTGGAAGCTACTGAAAACATCATTCTGGACGACGAGCACCCTGAACGAACTACTCAAGTAGGTTCGTCGTTGGAAGCCTTACTAAAACAGGAGTTGATAACTTTCCTAAGAAGCAGAAAGCAAACTTTTGCGTGGAGTCATGAGGATATGCCTGGGATAGACCCAAGTTTCTTATGTCATGAACTCAATGTGAATAAGGAGATCAAGCCTGTGAAGAAAAGAAGAAGAGTATTCAGTCCCGAGAAGAATCAGGCTATACAGGAGGAAGTCGAGAAGCTCCAGAAAGCTTTCTTTATTGAAGATGTTAAATATCCAGCACTACACCAAATCTGCCCATTTGTCAAGGTCATTAACCTTGACAAATCACCCTTGTCAAGGTCAATGACCGTGACATTTCGAGGCGAGATAACTTTTTTTGTCACGGTCATGTCACGGTCATTGACCTTGATACAAAACTCACGTTTTGTGTCATGGTCGTGTCGTGGTCAATGACCGTGACACGTTTGTCACGGTTATAAACCTTGATAAAGCCGTGAGCCTTTTTAAAAAAATTATCACGGTCATTGACCGTGACACGTCCGTGACACAAAACGCGTCACGGACGTGTCACGGTCAATGACCATGACAATTCTGGGCAGAATTTAAAAAAAATCTGCTGGGCAGTATGGCCACTGCCACTGCCCAGCAGTATATTTGTACCTGTTATAGCAACGTCGTACCTGTTCTAAACATCATATATCCAAACAAACTAAAGATAATGCAAATATATATTCATGACGATATAATCCAAATATTCAAAAAAGAAATAATATACATGACGATATAATCCAAATATAATTAAAATGGACAAACTTAAAAATAATGTTACTACATGTCTTGGGTAAATGTGAGGAGGTGAGTAGGCCACACGACATACGAATTGACGCACCCACTAATATACGTCGTGACGCATTGTTCGCGCAACCACAATAGGGAGTTCTCCTTCCCGGGTATGACATGCGTGACGAGCACCCTGGACTCCATCTGTTGAAGCGCACGTCCATGAACTATTCCACCCTCGACGATATTCGGGTCCCTCAACCCCCGCCCTATCCGCTGTCCATCAAATATGTCCATTATGAACACGCTCGGCCAACCAAGTGTTGACAATGGTCTGTTGAAGGGCCCCAAATAGGGAAGTGGATCATCGAAGTACGAACGTGTCGGTGATGAAGCAGCGAGGTCCACATACTCGTCATCCTGCGCCTCGTCCTCCCGCACCTCCTCCTCCACTGCCTTCTCCTTCCCTTTCCCTTTCCCTTCACGGTCTCCGCCCAACGTACGCTTCATGAATGCGTACATATCTTGGACCGTCGCCTCCAAACGGGACAGCTTCGCGTCGTGTGAATCCACCGTTCGAGCCAACCCGGTGTCGCTCGTCTCCAATCCGATGATCCTAGATTTGACCACCCGCGAGCTCACTCCCCTTGTCCTCCCCTTGCGATCAGAGCCAAGCACTTGGCTGAGTGCGTCTGTGGACAAAGATGCCTTGTCAGCATCAGACTGCGACTCATGCACTTCCTTAAGCTTTGCCTGAAACGACAAAAAAGCACATGATTAGTAAAATTTGTAAACTAAAAAATTATAACGTAATTAACAAAAATTAAACTGTCGGATTACTTACAATCGTGGCCGCGACGCTCGGGGACACCTCATTGTCCTTCCCCTTCTTCGTCCGAAGAGCCACATAAGTATCGAGCCTATGTGGCTTACCCCCTGGCCCACTCCCTACCCCCTGAAATAAATAAAGAAAAGTAAAATTAGTATCGGCCCCGCAAAGTAAAATAATGAAGAATAATATATTTATGTAGTTATAGAAAAATTAAATCTTACCTGCATCCTATGCTCCACCTCGGCGTAAGAGGTCCGGCCGGAGTAGTGCACGTCCATCTTTTTTGCCCGATTTTCCCTCCCCGATTGGCGAGATGCCAATTGTCGATCCTCGATCTCATTGTCAATGAACTTCTGCCATTGTGCCAATGAGATCGGCTCCTTAGGCGGGACGGATTCACGCCATTGGATAATCGACTCTCTTGTTTTCCCAAAGTACCGTGCCCGCATATTTTTTTTCCACGACTTGAGTTGCTCCCTAATCTGCTCCAAGACGGGATCGCGTAGGTTTGGATCCAAGTTTAATTGTTCCTGTCCAACAAATACAATGTTAATTGCGAATAAATATAAATATAAATATAAATATAAATATAAATATAAATATAAATATAAATATAAATATAAATATAAATATAAATATAAATATAAATATGAAATTGAAATTGAAATATTCATATAAATATATTACCTGTAGTGCCGCCCAAACAGCTAACTTGAGCTCATATGGCACCTCCTTCCAACTCATAAACCTCGGGCCGATGACCGTCTTTAGCAGCTCGAGGGATCTCGCTAATAGCTTCTCGACGGTAATCCCAAATTTTCCATATTTGGGGAGCCTAGGGGCGGAGGAGCCCTCGTCGCCTCCGCTACCACCGAGCCCAGACGACATCATCATAAACAGCATCATCATCTTCGCCTTAATATCTGAAGGATACATTTTTGCTGTAAAAAATGTTATTAGTATAGATAAAAAAAAAATGTTAATAGTAGACATACACACACCCCTACCCCACCCCCACCACACACACGCACACGTCATGCCACTTTTAAAACTAACCAACCCAATATTTCATCAATTAAACTAACAATTAAAGTATACAATTATTAATTTACTAATTTACAATGAGGGACAATCCTACTTTCATATGAAATTGGCACTAATTATTAATTTACTTTCATCTAAAACTATACAATTAAAATTACAATTAAAGCTATACAATTTCTTAATTAAAGATATACAATTGTTAAAATTTCCCCTCCACACCGCCACACCCCACCCCCACCCCCACTACCCCCTTCCCCCACTACCCCCCTCCCCCACCACACACCACCATACACACACCTACGCACACACACACCCACCCCACCCCCACCACCCACCCCACCCCACCCCCACTACCCCCCTCCCCCACCACACCACACCCCCACTACCCCCCTCCCCCACCACACGCCACCATACACACACCTATGCACACACACACACACACCCCACCCCCACCACCCACCACACCCCACCCCCACTACCCCCCTCCCCCACCACACACCACCATACACACACCTACGCACACACACACACACCCCACCCCCACCACCCCACCCCCACCCCGTCCCCCCACCACGACCGTGACAACTACATTTATTGTTTATCAATAAAATTATGACATGAGATAATTATAATTGGAGCATAAATTTCATTATCATAAAGGGATAAATCCAACCAAGTACAGAGATTCTACAAATTAAAGTGAGAATTAAATTTAAGACTTTCTAACAACATGCATGTGTATGGATTCTACATAGTTGGGCACGAAAGTAACTAATGATATTCCTAAAAACATACAATTGGCAACATTTTGTGAATTTACTAAACTTTATATAATATTATCAAATTCTGTTAAAAAGTTATCTAGGGTTTTACCTAATTGAATTAATTTCATGAATAAAATTATTATCAATTTAAATATTTATATAATTAAATTTAACATATGAATTCTAGAACTTTTTTAACATTTACACAATTTTAACTATCACTAACATTTACACCATTCTAACTATCGCTAACATTTACACATATATATACACACATACACATATACATATACACATATATATATACACACATACACATACACATACACATACACATACTCATACATATAGAAATGAAAGAGAAAGAGAGGAAAAAAAATATACCTTAGAGAGAGAGAGAGAGCAGAAATCGCGGATGAGAGAGAGAGAGGGGGGGAAAACCAAAGGAGGTGGGAAAAAAGAATCCTAGGGCTTTTTTGCTGCAAAAGTTGTCACGGTCGTGTCAAGGTCATTGACCGTGACACAAAATGCGAGATTTGTGTCACGGTCAATGACCTTGACAAGGGTGGCCGGCTGAAAGGTGACAATTTGGCCATTTTGGTATAGTGCAGACTGGTTAGCAAATGTGGTGATGGTGAAAAAGAAGAACAACAAATGGAGGATGTGTGTAGACTTCACCGACCTCAACAAAGCATGCCCAAAGGATCACTTTCCGCTGCCCCGAATTGATCAACTAGTAGATGCTACCTCGGGACACGAGCTGCTGAGCTTCATGGATGCTTATTCTGGTTACAATCAGATTAAAATGAAACCTGAAGATAGGGAGAGTACTTCTTTCATTACCCCTCGGGGAACTTATTGTTATAATGTTATGCCTTTTGGTTTGAAAAATGCAGGTGCAACATATCAGCGGCTGATGAACAAAGTGTTTGCAGAACAAATCAGTTGCAATATGGAAGTTTATGTTGACGATATGCTGACAAAGAGCAAGAAAGCTGCTGATCATCTAGTTGACTTAGGCCAAACCTTTGATCAACTAGAAAAATATCAAATGAAGTTGAACCCGACGAAGTGCATATTTGGAGTACGAGAAGGCATGTTTCTCGGATACATTGTTAATCAGCGAGGTATTGAAGCTAATCCTAAAAAGATCAAAGCTCTGTTAGGGCTGCGATCCCCGACGACGAAGAAAGAGGTGCAAAGTCTTATAGGACGAGTAGCAGCACTCAACAGATTTGTATCGCGAGCAACTGATCGATGTCTCCCATTCTTCAAGACGCTTTGAAAAACTTTTGAGTGGAATGATGAATGTGAGAAGGCTTTCCAAGACTTGAAGAAATATTTGGGAGAACCTCCACTATTATCCAGGCCAGTGATGGGAGAAAAATTATATTTGTATCTGGCAGTGTTCGAGAATGCAGTTAGTTCGGCATTGATAAGAATGGAGAATGGAGTACAAAAACCAATCTACTACACAAGTAAGGCCTTCCGAGGAGCAGAGATCAGATATCCAAGGCTGGAAAAATTGGCACTACACTACACCAAAAACAACATTTTGGCACACCCTGATATTAAAAATCTGGCACAGTTTAAAACTGTGCCAGATTTTGGCACGGTTTAAAGATAATTTAGCACACCTTAAAACAGTGCCAAAATTTGGCACTGTTTTAAAGTGTGCCAAAATTAAGCACACTTCACTAAAATATAAAATCCCCCAAAATAATTTACCCCCTCTATCTTCCCGCTCGCCCTGCTCACCCCGCTCACCCCTCTCTCTGCTTTAACCTCACGTTCAGCTCTCTCTCTCTCTCCGGCCGATCATCTTTCTCTTCGGCCGATTATCTCTCCATCAGTGCAGCTCCGTTCAGCTCCCTCTCTCTCCGGCTCAGGTAACCTCATAAACCCTCGCCATTTGCGTGTCTTTAATGTTGCAAAATTCTTCAAGATCAAATGTAGGTACGTGATTTACGGGGATGAGATAAACTCTTCTAGGTACGTGATTCCCTCCAAAGGAGGCGTATCATCAAATTTATGGGGATCACTCTCAGCAGCTAATTAGATAAGATATTTACAAGATATATTTACAAGATCAAATGTAGTTCTCATTTTTGAGACTGTAGATTCCACGTCCATAACCATAGTGGGTTTTATAGCTATCTAAAAGTCCCCATGATCTGCCACGAGAGTATCATTATGATTTGAATTTTGCTGGGCGATTTTCTCTACGCTAGACTCTGTTGAGAACTGATTCAGCTCATGTAAAATATTGAATGAGTTTTTTTTAGGAAAACTTCTACTTTCGAAATCAGAGCTTAATCCTCACAGCTCTCTTCCATGTGGACAATATCTAGTAATATTATATTGGATTCGGGAGGTTTAAATTTAAGATAAATGCCTATGATATTATTCTGACTGGGTTGTTAAGCTAGTCGGAGACTCGCCTGAGTTTTCACAGTGTTTTTATTTTTCAACATCTAAGCTTTTGATGGTTCGTGATAATGGGTACTCTTAGTAGCATGGTTCTCATCATTTGGATGAGACTTTTTGTGTGTGAGTTTACCATAAAATTGATCATGACCCCACTTTAAAAAGTAATTACAACAGTGAGTAATATTTTCATACTCCACATCTTGCCAATAACCATCTTCTTCAACCCTAAGCCAAAATATTGATGGGAAGTTTTTTTGAAGATCCATATCTTGCAACATTTAGTCTAAATAGTGAAACTATTGCAAAATCCACTTTCAACGAGAAGAGAACGCAAAGATCATAAACCCCAACCATCTGAGTGTCTTTAATGAGAACGAAAATAGAACATCTACATTGGTTTGGTTTAATTTGTATCCATTTACAGTCTACGCTTTGTATTTGATAGCATAATCAGTGTAGATATTTTTTAAGTGTTTCTTAATCGATCTTTTACTCTTTTTAATCTTGCCTCTCTTGAAATTTCCCAACCACATACATATTATACACATACGTATACGAATGTAAAATGTAGATGCCTACATGTATTTGTATACGTTTTTATACGTGGATCGTTTATATTAATTGGTAATCAAAGTTAGTTTCAGCTTAAATTAGTGTTTGTGCAATTATTGATTCTTAGTTTGGCAGATATGTGGTTGTTTTGGTGGTACTCTGTTTGATACATACGTTTGGATTGCTTGATATGTTGTCCTTATGGCTCTTTTTTTATTTAAAAAGTATTATAATACATTAAAAGTTTTATTGTGATCTACTGAGCTAATACTGGATAACAAATGTATGTACTTATGATGTCGGAATGTGTGCCTTGAGTGTTTGCAATATTATAAAGTCTTAATTGTATTCATTATAAGATGTGTACTTTTGTCTTCATATTTTTTTTGAATTAAATGCCATTTTAGGGAATGGCTTTTGGGTTGTTCATATGGATATCGTATTTACTTAGGTATGTTTATTTTTAGGGAATGACGAAGGTTATTTGCTTAGGTATGTTTATTTTTAATTTGCATGTTTGTCTTTTGCAAAATTTGTTGATTATGCTTTTAATTAATACTAACATAAGCTACAATTCAAGGTGAAGTGTTTAGTGGAAAAAAATTGGTGTTTACACTTGTATAACTGCAATTCAAGGTGAAGTGTTTAGTGCAATCTTGATTTTTTTTGACTTATTGTATTGACTACTTTTCTTGTCTGTTAGTTTGTCATTGATAAAGAGAGAAAGGGGGATTATCTTGAAAAAACTGTTCTGATTCTTTCACTGTTGCTGAAATGTATCTATTATATTATTCAGTCACTTATATTCATTTCCTCTCATGTTACTTCCCTTGGTCAGGTTGCACCTCATATCACGGATGCCATTCAAGATTGGATTGAACGTGTAACAGCTATACTGGTGGACTGGGAAGAACGTCCACCTGATGTTTGTGTCATAGAATTGGTACTATAGGTAAATTAATAACTATATACAACCTGTGGCACAATGAGGGGCTTCATACTTTTGTTGGGTTGAAATGGACTTTTGCTTGAAGCAGGAGACATTGAGTCAATGCCATTTATTGATGCTCTTGGACAATTCTTGGCACAATGAGGGGCTTCATACTTTTGTTGGGTGATTTGATGAATGATAAGTGCAAGGATACACATGTATGTTTCAGTTCTTTCCCCCTTTTATCCTTTTTGTATTTTATAAGACAAATCTTCTAATATGAGTCTTCTGACACTTCAACAGGCATAACACAGTCTCGATCTCATAATGAAGAGCTGAGAAACTTGAAAGATAAGATATCGTCTGATGAACAACTAAATGCCGCTCAGAATAGAAGATTTGAGAATTTGCAGACATTGTTGGACCAAAATGGGATACTTTCAAGAAGTCACGGCACGAAGAGTTCATCGGGTGGCTATCAAAATGCAAATGAAATCTGGTTAGTCTCAAATTCTCTTAAAATTTGTAGTAGTATTAAATAGAAAAATGGTCTGAAATAGCGACAAGTAGCCAAACCTAAAATGGCTAATTTTTGAGCTTATTTAGTTAAATTGGTGGAAGGGATTTGCTGGTGGTTTGATTTTGGAATTTGCTGCTGCTGTTGAGTTTATTTCAAATGTTAAAACGGGTTGGATTTAATGAATAAACAAACGAAACTATGTCAAAATCAACACCTCGCACGGGACCAATGTAAATTGTAGGAACTGACCGCGTAGTCTCTGGTCTCCCGGTTTGTGAATATGACGATAATTTGAAAAAATCAACACTTAAACTTATAAAAAAGCCGTTAAAGGGTGAAAACCCAAACCAGCCCCCAAACGACCCCGTAAGAGGCACGTACACCTCGCACGGGACCAATGTAACATGTAGGAACTGATCGCATAGTCCCGGGTCTCTCGGTTTGAGACTATGACGATAATTTGCAAAAATCACACTTAGACCTAAAAACAAGCATTTAAAGGGTGAAAACCCAAACCAACCCCCAAACGACCCCGTAAGAGGCACGAACACCTCGCACGGGACCAATGTAACGTATAGGAACTAACCGCATAGTCCCGGGTCTCCCGATTTGTGAATATGATGATAAATTACAAAAATCAACACTTAAACTTAAAAACAAGCCGTTAAAGGGTGAAAACCCAAACCAGCCCCCAAACGACCCCGTAAGAGGCACGAACACCTTGCACGGGACCAATGTAACTTGTAAGAACTGACCGCATAGTTCCAGGCTCACGATCTGAGAATATGACGATAATTTGTAAAAATCACACTTAGACTTAAAAACTAGACGTTAAAGGGTGAAAACCCAAACCAGCCTCCAAAACGACTCGGTAGGAGGCACGAACACCTCGCACGGGACCAATGTAACTTGTAGGAACTGACCGCGTAGTCCCGGGTCTCCCGGTTTGTGAATATTATAATAATTTGCAAAAATCAACACTTAAACTTAAAAACAAGCCGTTAATGGGTGAAAACCCAAACCAGCCCCCAAACGACCTCGTAAGAGGCACGAACACCTCGCACGGGACCAATGTAACTTGTAGGAATTGACCGCATAGTCCCGGGTCTCTCGATTTTTGAATATGACGATAATTTGCAAAAATCACACTTACTTAGAAATAAGCCGTTAAAGGGTGCAAACTCAAACCAGCCCGCAAACAACCCCGTAAGAGGCACGAACACCTCGTATGAGACCAATTTAACTTGTAGGAACTGACCGCGTAGTCCCGGGTCTCCTGGTTTGTGAATATGATGATAATTTGCAAAAATCAACACTTAAACTTAAAATCAAGCCGTTAAAGGGTGAAAACCCAAACCATCCAACAAACGACCCCGTAAGATGCACGAACACCTCGCACGGGACCAATGTAACTTGTAGGAACTGACCGCGTAGTCCCAACTCTCCCGGTTTGTGAATATGACGATAAGTTGCAAAAATCACACTCAGACTTAAAAACAAGCCGTTAAAGGGTGAAAACCCAAACCAACCCCCAAACGACCCCGTAAGAGGTACGAACACCTCGTACGGGACCAATGTATCTTGTAGGAACTGACCGCGTAGTCCCGGGTCTCCCGGTTTATGAATATGATAATAATTTGCAAAAATCAACACTTAAACTTAAAAACAAGCCGTTAAAGGGTAAAAACCCAAACCAGCCCCCAAACGACCTCGTAAGAGGTACGAACACCTCGCACGGGACCAATGTAACTTGTAGGAACTGACCGCGTAGTCCCGACTCTCCCGGTTCGTGAATATGACGATAATTTGCAAAAATCACACTTAGACTTAAAAACAAGCCGTTAAAGGGTGAAAACTCAAACCAACCTCCAAACAACCCCGTAAAAGGTACGAACACCTCGCATGAGACCAATTTAACTTGTAGGAACTGACCGCGTAGTCCCGGGTCTCCCAGTTTGTGAATATGATGATAATTTGCAAAAATCAACACTTAAACTTAAAATCAAGCCGTTAAGGGGTGAAAACCTAAACCAACCAACAAACGACCCCGTAAGATGCACGAACACCTCGCACGGGACCAATGTAACTTGTAGGAACTGACCGCGTAGTCCCGACTCTCCCGGTTTGTGAATACGATGATAAGTTGCAAAAATCACACTTAGACTTAAAAACAAGCCGTTAAAGGGTGAAAACCCAAACCAGCCCCCAAACAACCCCGTAAGAGGCACGAACACCTCGTACGGGACCAATGTAACTTGTAGGAACTGACAGCGTAGTCCCGAGTCTCTCGGTTTGAGAATATGACGATAATTTGCAAAAATTACACTTACACTTAAAAACAAGTCGTCAAAGGGGGAAAACCCAAACCAGCCCCCAAACAACCCCGTAAGAGGCAGGAACACCTCGTACGGGACCAATGTATCTTGTAGGAACTGACCGCGTAGTCCCGGGTCTCCCGGTTTGTGAATATGATAATAATTTGCAAAAATCAACACTTAAACTTAAAAACAATCCGTTAAAGGGTGAAAACCCAAACCAGCCCCCAAACGACCTCGTAAGAGGCACGAACACCTCGCACGGGACCAATGTAACTTGTTGGAATTGACAGCATAGTCCCGGGTCTCTCGGTTTTAGAATATAACAATAATTTGCAAAAATCACACTTACACTTAAAAATAAGCAAGGGTGAAAACTCAAACCAGCCCCCAAACAACCTCGTAAGAGGCACGAACACCTCGCATGAGACCAATTTAACTTGTAGGAACTGACTGCGTAGTCCCGGGTCTCCCGGTTTGTGAATATGATGATTATTTGCAAAAATCAACACTTAAACTTAAAAACAAGCCATTAAAGGGTGAAAACCCAAACCAGCACCCAAATGACCCCGTAAGAGGCATGAACACCTCGCACGGGACCAATGTAACTTGTAGGAACTGACCGCATAGTCCCAGGTCTCCCGGTTTGTGAATATGACGATAATTTGCAAAAATCAACACTTAAACTCAAAAACAAGCCGTTAAAGGGTGAAAACCCAAACCAACCCCCAAACGACCCCGTAGGAGGCACGATCACCTCGCACGGGACCAATGTAACTTGTAGGAACTGACCGCGTAGTCACGGGTCTCCCGGTTTGTGAATATGACGATAATTTGCAAAAATCAACACTTAAACTTAAAAGCAAGCCGTTAAATGGTGAAAATCCAAACCAACCCCAAACGACCTCGTAGGATGCACGAACACCTCGCACAGGACCAATGTAACTTGTAGGAACTGACCGCGTAGTCCTGGGTCTCCTGGTTTGAGAGTATGATGATAATTTCCACTGCTATATGTAATTTTTTAGTTTGAGTAGATTTTTTTTTTTTGTAAATTATTGGGTTACTAATATCGTATCTTTTTTGTATCCTATTTTTTTTTGCAGGATAACAGTTTATCGTTGGCATTTATTCACGTGGAACACACAGAGAACTCAATGGTTTAGAACAAGGGGTTTATTCATGATTCCATTTTTTTTGTGTTATGGCCGTGCGGGCTTTTGTAGTTTTATTGTTAACTTTTATGGCAGTGCGGGCTTTTGTAAGTTAATTGTTATATTTTGTGGCCGTGCGGGCTTTGTATTAGGCAGGTTTTGTATTAGCAGGTTTTGGAATGTCCAAAAAATAGAGGAAACTCTGCCCAATTTTTTTTTGGCCTGTGAACTATTAAAGACTTGTAATATTTTGAAGTTTGTATGTACATTAGTTTATCAACAACGTGCAATATTTTTCATTTGTGAATTTTTGTTCTTTCAAATAATTATTTTTTTTCTTTTTATAAAAAAATTTGGCACAGTTCAAAACCGTGGCAAAAGTGTATCATATTTTGGCACGGTTTTGAACTGTGCCAAATTTTTTTAAACTGTGCTAAATCTGGCACAGTTAAAAACTGTGTCAAAAGTGTGCCAGAAATATCAAATTCTGGCACGGTTTAAAAGTGTGCCAGAAGTGTTCCTGTTTGGCCAAATCTGGCACACTTTTGAGCCGTGCCAGAAAAAAATGGCCATTTTGGAACACCTGATTCTGGCACAGTTCAAAATCGTGCCAGATTTGATCTAGCACAGTTTTAAACCGTGCCAGATTCCTGTTTTTGGTGTAGTGCTAGCATTGATCGAGGCAAGTAGAAGAATGAAGCCATACTTCCAGGCTCATACTATAGTAGTATATACTGATATGCCATTAAGGCAAACCCTTCATAAACCAGAAAAATCAGGAAGATTGATGTGCTGGGCAATAGAATTTGGTGAATATGATATAGTTTATGAACCCAGATCATTGCTGAAAGGGCAAGTGGTAGCAAATTTTATAGTAGAGTTCACCTATCCTGATACCCCCGAGGAGCAAAAGTTGCTCACTGATCAACCTGTGGATGTTACAGGATCATCAAATACAAGTCCAAACCAACTTAGTTTGGTAAAAGGGCAAGTAGATGTTACAGAATCATCAAATTCAAGCCCAGACCAGCTTAGGTTGGTAAAAGGGAAAAAAAAGATGATCGACGAACAGCAAGAAATATAAGAAGATGGTGAAATGAAGCAACAAATTTTCCACCGAGGAACTCTGTCAGATCAAAAATTTGAAGACGAGTTACCTATATGGAGTCTATATGTGGATGGTTCATCCTGCACTACAGGATGTGGCGCAGGGATAGTTTTGAATAGTCCGGACGAGGTCGACATGGAATACGCCCTACGTTTCCAATTCAAAGCTTCGAATAATGAGGGTGAATATGAAGCCATGATTGCAGGTCTTAGTTTGGCAAAAACCATGGGGGCAGAACAAGTTATTGTTTTCAGTGACTCGCAATTGGTCATAAACCAAATGATGGGAGTATATGCAGCCAAAGGAGAATTAATGATCAGATATCATGCAAAGGCAAAGGAATTGGTGTCGGAATTTTCTGCTATTCAGCTGGTCAGAATACCAAGAATGGAGAATGCAAGAGCAGACGCCTTAGCTCGATTAGCATCAGCTACTCGTACCGAGCTACGAAGAACAATCCCAATTGAAGTTTTAGCTGGTCGGAGTATAGATGAAGATCTGACAATAAACTTTAATACCCTCGATTTAGGGTCATCGTGGATGGATCCCATCAGGGCATATATTGAGAAAGGGGAATCACCAACTGACAAACTTGCAGCCAAGAAACTGAAGTTTAAGGCTGATCGTTATGTACTGACTAATGGTATTTTGTACAGACGAGGAATTATAGCAGGTTTACAAAGATGTGTGCATCCCACCGAGGTGAAAGATTTGATTGAAAAGGTCCATGAAGGGTCCTGTGGAGCCCATGTAGCAGGTCGGACACTTTTGCAAAGAATGATGACTCAAGGATACTACTGGCCGACGATGAGAGCTGATTGTATAGCCTATGCCAAAAAATGTGACAAGTGTCAGCGCTTCTCCTCCATCAGAAGAACTCCCCAAGCATTATTGACACCCATTACTTCCCCTTGGCCATTTGCCATATGGGGAATAGATTTGGTCAGGCCACTGCCGACGACAAGGGGAAGATTTAAGTATCTCGTGGTCGGTGTGGATTATTTTACTAAATGGGTTGAAGCTGAGCCTCTCATTGATATGACGTACGACAAGGTGTACCAATTGATTTGGAAGAACATCATTTGTCGATATGGTCTTCCTCATGCCTTCATCACAGACCATGGAACACAATTTGACAACGAGGAGTTCGCTACCTATTGTCATCAGTTAAATATCTTGAAGATCCACTCGGCACCAGGCCATCCTCAAAGCAATGGACAAACTGAAGTGACAAACAGAACGTTGCTGAATGGTTTGAAAAAAAGACTGAATGACGCGAAAGCAAACTGGATCAACGAGCTACAATCATTGCTATGGGCTTATCGAACTACTCCCCGAGCAGCAACAGGGGAATCTCCATATATGCTGGCATTTGGAAGTGAAGCTGTTATACCCGCCGAATTGGGTCTTCCAACACACAGAATACTGAATTTCAATTCCCATGTCAGCGATTTAATGAGAAGGTTAGACTTGGACATGCTCGAGGAGGTTAGGGAAGAAGCAGCCATTAGAAATGCTGCTTACCAGCAACGAACAGCTTTGTTCTACAACAAGAGAGTAAAGAAGTGCGACTTGAAAGAAGGAGACTATGTGCTAAAGAAGGTGATTCAAAAGCACAACAAACTGGAAGCCAACTGGCATGGACCCTACCGAGTTAAGGAAGTTGTTCGACCAGGGACATACAAAATAGAAACTTTAGAGGGGGAGGAGTTTAAGAATGCATGGAATGCAGAACACCTGCGCAAATATTATCAGCAATGTAAACTCTCATGTAATGCAGTTTCATCAGTATGAATAAAGTGACAATGTTCTGCCCAGTTCTTTCCCTTTATTGGAAATTTTTTGCGGAATACTAGTGCTACACACTACTCAGCAAAACTCAGACTACTCAAATCTATTCCTAAAAATGCCAACTTGGTTGGTTAGGAAGTAAATCTATTCCTAAAAATGCCAACTTGGTTGGTTAGGAAGTAAATCTATTCCCGAAAACGCCAACTTGATTGGTTAGGAAGTAAATCTATTCCTAAGAATGCCAACTTGGTTGGTTAGGAAGTAAATCTATTCTAAAAAACGCCAATTAAGGTTGGTCAGGAAGTAAATCTATTCCTAAAAATGCCAACTTGGTTGGTTAGGAAGTAAGTCTATTCCTAAATATGCCAACTTGGTTGGTTAGGAAGTAAATCTATTCCTAAAAATGCCAACATGGTTGGTTAAGAAGTAAATTTATTCCCGAAAATGGCAACTAAGGTTGGTCGGGAAGTAAATCTATTCCTAAAAATGCCAACTTGGTTGGTTAGGAAGTAAATCTATTCCCGAAAATGCCAACTAAGGTTGGTCGGGAAGTAAATCTATTCCTAAAAATGTCAACTTGCTTGGTTAGGAAGTAAATCTATTCCGAAAAATGCCAACTTGGTTGGTTAGGAAGTAAATCTATTCCTAAAAATGCCAACTAAGGTTGGTTAGGAAGTAAATCTATTCCTAAAAATGCCAACTAAGGTTGGTTAGGAAGAAAAACTATTCCAAAAAGTGCTGAAGATTGGACGGTAAGAAAAATCCACTAACTATGGTTGATCGGGTATAAAAACCCACTAACTGTAGTTGGTCGAGAAGAACAATTTACCGACCTAGGTTGGTCGGAAACATTTTATGAGTACGAGAAAGTAATCGAGCAAAATTTTTGATACTCGTGACTTTTTAAATTACTACCAAGTTGGTCGAGAAACAAAGTATCATCAATTTTGGTTAGTCATCAAATGATTACCACAAATTCAAGATAGTCGACAATAAGTTTTAACAAACTCCAGTTGATCGACAAATAACACAATGTTGTTATCTTTTTAACAGATATACATGCACAAATGTAAAGTGTTTTATAATTACAAGACAATGTCCGTCAAGATTTGTAAATAAAATTATTTCATTAAATGTAGAACAAAATACATCAAGAATGAAATACAAATTTATTTCATTAAGATTCCTATTCTATTGGTTTCTTCCCCTCTGCTTTTGAAACAGGTTCCTCGCCAACAAGTGGATCATTTAAAGCATGAGGGGAATTTATGAAGTAAAGATCTTCAAGCATCCTGATATTCATCATAGATGGTCGATCTAGCAGGTGCTCGGGACGAGATATCTCAACATTGGAATGGAGATTGTAATCGCCAAGGTATTTGGAAATCAGACACCGAGGGATGGCTCGAGCAGGGATCCAACTCATATCAAGCTTGAATAGTGGCACTGGTAGGTCGAGCAGCCCAGGATTATGGTAATCCCGTAGGTAATGACCCTGTTCCAGTTGCAGCACACCTAAGGCATTCAACCATCCCTGTTTGTAACCCTCATTATTTGCATTTTGGATACGATCATCCAAATGGTAGAGAGCCTCGTTGTAGCCAGCCATCCAGAATTCTCTGGGCTGCTTGTGGAATTGATATGTCAATCTTTCCAGTTGCTCGTGGAGATTTTTTATAAAGAGTTTTTTATTTTCCAAGACATATTTCTGCGCTGAAAGCTTCTCTTCCAGACCCCTAATCTTCTTAGACATCTCAATCAATGCCTGGTTCTTTGCCATCAGTTGGAAGGCCTGGTTCTCTAGAGCAGATTGAGTCCTCTGTTCCTCGACAGGAATCCGAGCAGCTCTTGCTTGTCCCCGAGGAGCTCTTGCTCATCCCCGAGTAGATGTAGAAGGGCCAAACCTCTTCAAGGTTTCTAATTCATCCCTCAGGTTGGCATTTTCGACCTCCAAGAAAGAGAATCCCTCGTCGGTTACTGGGATCAGGCGTTTGAGGTGGAAGCTACAGACTTCAACTGAGACACCTCTCTTTGTAGGTTATTATTTTCTTGCTCTAACAACTTAGCTATCTGTCTGTGCTCTTCGACCTCAGCCTTCAAAGTTCTCTCCCTCAAATCGTAAGCAGTAAACCGTTTATCGTATCCCTTATCAGCACTGATTTGCTGATACTTCTTCTCGTACCCCTCGTGCAAAAGGGCAGTGGATTCCTTATATTGTTACTGAAGTTCTTCAAGAATGACTTGGAGATCCTCAATCATATCATAGTATGCTACGTTGTTAGCCACTGCACGGTCGAGTAGGCACTTCAAATACTGATAAGCTTCAATTGCTTGCTCTGAAGCACCTTGATCAAGGATGTCAATGATTTGAGTTGCACTCATGTCTGTATGACCGGATTTGAAATACTCATTGCATTGCCTTAAAAATTTTGTATCATGAGCAGACAATAATTCCATCCTGGCCAGAAACTAGTAAATGAAGTAAAAGCAATAATCAATAAGAGTACACACAGAGCATGAAGAAGAGAATCAACAGTATGCATAAGCAAAAGTTCAAATTTTATTACATCACAAAGGAGAAGTACAAAGTTCAGAGTTACATTTGACAAAGAAAAATAAAATAGAGAGAAATTCGAACAACTCTACACCTTTTCCTTGTCTCCCAAAACTTTCTCGGGAGACTGGGACGAGGAGGTAGGTTGCTCGAATGGAACAGAGGGTTGCTAGGGAAGTGCTGGAGGTTGCTCGGATGAGGTAGCAGGTAGTTGAAGTTCCTCGCCAGTGGGCTGGATAGCTGGGGAATGAGAAATTTGATCTCCCATCACCATGAAAGATTCCTCAGAGGCAGCTTCGTCCTCTTCTTCGTCTTCAGGAGTTGGAGGGGGGCCCGGGATGTGTCGCTGAAATAGTTCAGAAGTTTCATCAACTTTCATTTCTTGCAGAGCAGCGACCCATCCATCTCTAAAGTATTTGAGGCTGCCATATTCCACTTGCGACATCATGGTAGCCAAACCTTTATTCCACCCTTTATCCCAGCCGGCGCTGAAGGATTTTTTGACAGCCAATTTCCTTTTTGTCTTCTCCGAGTAAAGCTTCTAGGAGAGAAGATTGTCAGCAGCCTTCAGTTTATTCTCAACTTCCTCTTTCTAACGACTTACTTCCCGAAGTTGACCCAACTCCTCCTCAGCAGCCTTGAGCTTATTTTCAAGCTCCCAAGAATTTTTGAGCTTCCCTTCGAGCTCTTTATTCTTCTTCTCCAAATCATTCATTTTTTTCTCCAACCCCTTGGAGACCTCAATAACCTGAGCCTTCTCCTGCTCAGTCGAAGTAAGCTTTTTCTCCCAAATTGCCTTATCATCATCATCATCATCATCATATTTCTGACGAGAATCTTTCAGAGACTGCGCCAGGCCTACCAAAGCTTCTTCTACACCAGACGAGGAGCTTGGAGCTTTAATAGTTTCATCTTTCTTCAAAATTGTATTAAAACATCTCACCAACTGTGAAAAGAAAACAAAAGAAAGTCAGTGCACATATACAAAAAGGCAAGAATGAAAATTTAAGACTATAGGACTTACAGAAGCAATATGACGAGCTGCTAATGTGGTAACCGTGTCCCGAGAAAGGTTTTCTTCAATACCTTGGATCTCAGGAATGATCCAAGTCTTCACCGAGTTCATAGCAGAGCTCGGGGGAACAAAAGTGGGAACACCACTAGTCGGGGGCTGAGAGATGGATTCAGCCAAATTGATAGAGGAGCTTTTCTTCAGCCTTCTCAGAGGAGCATCAACTTTCTCGACTAACAATGTAGTCTTAGTCGGAGAAATGACAATCACCTCGCTTGGAGCAGCAGCCTTGCTCGGGGCCACTGGGGGCTTCTCGACAACCTTCACAGGAGCAGCCGTAGAAGGTGCATCAATTTTCTTTGTCCCCTCTTCCGGGACATCAAGTTTACTTCTCTTTGCCTCTCCAGCACCAGAGGCAGATTTCTCAAAAAGGGTAGGAGGTCTTCTTTTCTTCATCCTTTCACTCAAAGAAATATGGGACTCAGGTGAAGAACTTGTAGAGGCTGGTATTGGTTCTGCGTCACTTATCACCGGACGAGCAGTAAAAGAGGAGGTGTAACTCTTGTACTGTAACAAATATGAAGCTGACCTAATATGCTCGTCGGCAACAGTCTGATGCAAACTCCAGATAAGTTTTAAATGCCTTATATTAACGTCTGCCTCTTTTGGAGATTTTCTTTTGCGGTCAACTGCAAATAAATCAAAATTAAAATATCAGTGGCACATTTTATCAAACACAAAGGAAGCATAATTTTGAAAATAAAATTAAAACAACCTATCCCATTGCCATAGGAAGGACATCTGGGACCCGGGTAAACATCATCTCCAGTTAATGGAGGGTGTTGCCAATTTTTCATAACAACCCCATGCTCAAAGTAGTCCCTATTGGCATCTGGGAGATTGACCACTAAAGCTCTATTTAAAAACCTAGTTTTTTTAAAAAAAAGTATTATCTCCCACAGCCCATCTATAAAAAAACATAGTTTCAGGAATTCCTATACGAGTTCCATGAATTTGATTTAATCTATAAACACCGTTAACTATTCTCCATGTATTGGGGGCTATTCTTGCAGGAACCACGTCAAAGTATTGACAGAATTCCAGACATAGAGGGTTTGGGGGAAAAGAAAAGCCACACTCAGCGACAAAGAGACTGGGGAACCAATGTCCCTCAGCCAAACGAAAATAGTCTGAAGGCTCAGAAAGCTCTTCCAAAATAACCCATGAGGGAATAGAGAAATCAGAGCGAAACTTATCAATCGATTCTACAGGATAAACCATGATGAAAGAAGTAAATCAAAGAGAAAGAAGAAAATCTTACAGGAAAGAGATGAGTCTGTTCACAACTAATGATGAAAGAGAGGAACGCACAGGAGAGAGAGACGATGGAAAACTCAAAGAGACAAATTTGTAAAAGTAGAAGACGATGGGATTTTCTGCAACGTTTAAATACTTTGCCTTGGGAAAGGATAAAAGTAATGATTACAAAAAGAGACGGTTACGTTACTAGCGGCTAAAAAGACAAAAAGAGCGCGGGAATCGAAGCGGTTAGAAAAATTCAAAAAAGACCGATTCTACGAACTTGGAAGGAGAAATAAATACAAAATAAAATACTCCTAAATTTCAAGATGACCATTTAAAACCGCCATATTTCGAGAAAGAATGTTCCACACTCCTCAAATTTCAAACTATGAAACATTGGGGGCTTCTGTTGATACCAAATTTAGTCTGCTGACATGACTCAATTGGGTGAAGACACGTGGCAATCTACGTGGCAACGACAAACACTTACGAACAACACCTTGACTCCGAGGAACCATACTGCAACGAGGAACTCTGCTTCCCCGATCAACTGAGACGCTCCGACCTACAAGAACTCTCCGAGAAACTTTTGAGTGCCGAGGAACTTTTGAGTACCGATGAACTTAGGCGGTCCGAGCTGCACCTCGAACAAAGCATTAATAGCAGGATAACCAACAGTTTGACTACGCATTAAATGCTTATTATCATACAGATGTATACGCTTAAGGGGCATTGAATGTATTACCCTTTCACATTACAACCTTAGGGCTATAAATACATTGTATTATCCTCATTGTTAGGGGATCGATATTTCTTGAGAAAACTTGTAACCGAGAATTCCCAAACAGTCAGCAATTACAGAAACAGTGGACGTAGGCCATTCTTATAATGCTGAACCACTTTAAAATTTCTTTGTCTCATTTTATTTTATCTGTGATTAAATAATTAGATATAATCTAATTTTTTACATCAACAATTAGTGTTTCAATTTGGCATGCCAAATCTAGTAGTACATATTGTAAGACAATTAGAACTTCTAGGAGTATTTTGTTGCTTAATGTCAACTAAAAGTTAATGTGGCAGTTGATTTGATAAATAGCAGGGAAAAGTTTCATTATAGCAAAATAAAATGCGACATTTGAAAAATTTTAAAAATAAAGAATATTCTCAAAAACTAAAAAGGTCAACAAATCAATTTAAAAAAAAAGAAAATAATCTAAATTAAAAAAAAATGTTAGAATAGAAAAATTGAAGAAATTAAATAAAACCATTTAAAAAATAAAACTATTTTTTTAAATGATATGTGATAAAGAAAAAAAACCTTTGATAAGAGAAACTTTTTGGCTCAGATTCGTTTGTAAAAGAAGAGTAGGGTGAATAAGAAATATAACAAATTTGGAACCTCAAACGTAACAAAAATTCATCTTTTGATTTATTTCATGTATGCCATGACCGGAATAGACGAGTCATTCGATGAACCCCATTGCTGATATTGACCCTAAAAGAGAAACGGTAAGAACAACTAGGAAAACAAACAGATGAAGTAAACAGAAGATGTAAAAAAATATGAACAGCCAACCATCGTACTGTAAAAATTAGATAGGTTCGATCTATTGCAATTATTTAAAAAAAAACACAAAAGTCAAGCGTCATTTGAAAATTTTAAAAAAATGGACAAAAACTATAAAAAAATGTAAACAGATGAAGTAAAAAAATATGAGACTTAATAGAGGTGCGGAAATAGAAAAAATGATAAATAAATCAAGCAACCCACCCAACCTTTATGCCACAAACCCACACCACCATCCATCAACCACCAAACCCACCACCACCTTCACACAAACCTAACACTAACACTGATTTAGAATAAAAGATAGAGTTTGGACAATTTGTTTTTAAATGATTTTTAAAAAAAATAAATAAAAAAGTTTATTAAATAAATTTCCTAGAATTGTAAATAATTGTTTTTAGACATTTTTTAGTATATTTTGTTTTTCAGTTTTAAATTAATTTTTCTTGAATTACAAATTACATTTTCTGTCTTTTGTATTTTTTAGCCTTTCAAAAGATTTTCTTGAATTCCTAATGTTTATTTTATTATATGTGGGTAATTTTTTTTTTAAGTTTTTCATAGTATTTCTACATGTATTCTATATTTTTTGTTTTATGGCCTTATTAGTCTTTTTTGTATTTTTGAAATATTTTTTCCGGTCAGTTAAAGAATTATTTATTTATTATGCCCCTTTAAATACTATTATTACTACTTTAATCCTTTTAGTTTATCACTTGACAAAGAATGAACTTATTTTTTTAGAGAAAATAATAATTCCAAAATAGAAAACGTGTTTAAAATTAAGCAAAAATTAGACTTTTCTCAACCTATACTTTATATCATGATATTATCCATCTATAAATTATTTTTTTTCATGACAAAAATATGACTCAAAATATTTATTCCTAGTAGAATAATTATTAGAGAAATTTAGAAATCACCATTTAAAATGTTTTATTAAAGTAAACTAATAGTATATTGAAAATATAACTATTAAAATAATTAGTAGTGACATGACTTAAGTAGTGACTTAAATAATTATATTGGGACATTATAAAAATTGAAAAATTAAGGCAAAAACATTAAATAGCTAATTCCACACGATGACTTCTCTCATGCTCATTTTCGCACTTGATGTTTTATCCAAGCTTTAACATTTAATACTTAAAATTAGTTTAGCATATTAGATAAATTAAAAGTCCTTGAAAGACAGGTTTTAAATTATTAAGATGAATTTTAATAGATTCATTTGACTTCTCTCCAATTTAGGAGCATGGGTTGACACTCTTATCCTGCCATTATACTCATTTTTAGTGTGTTTTATGTTGGTACTTCAATTAACAATAGACAGATAAATATTCTTACTACAACGATAAAACAATGATTTTTTTTTTTATCAAATGGCGCTATTGTCGATCTCTTAAAAGAGGAGTTTTCGAAGAATGCTAGATTTAATTTCTCATTTGTACAGTTCATTAGATTAATTGTAATAGGTTATTAAAGCATTCTATATTTATTTGGGTGTGACACCCCGCTTAAAATAATAACGTGTGACCAGCCCTATACTTAAATAATCAGGAATCTTAAGTGGATCATTCTCAGCATCTACTGACGATTCTAACAATAAAGACTTTAGACCGACCAGTTTAATTAGGAGTGTGTACAAGCTTCTAGCCAAAGTTTTGTCTTGTAGACTGAGGAAGGTTATCGATCCTTTGATTTTCGAGTCTCAAAATGCATTCGTCGGCGGTAGGCAGATTCTGGACGCAGCTTTGGTGGCCAATGGATGCGTGGAGGCTAGCATTAAAAGTGGGGATCCTGGCATTGTGTGTAAACTGGATATCGAGAAAGCGTACGATCATGTTAATTGGAAGTTTCTTCTCTACATGCTGAAGAGGATGGGTTTTGGTGATCAATGGTGTCGCTGGATGAGGAGGTGTATTTCGATGGCCAGACTCTCAGTATTGATCAATGGGGTTCCTGAAGGTTTTTTCTCGAGTACCCGAGGTTTGAGGCAGGAAGATCCGTTGTCTCCGTTTTTGTTTATCTTTGTCATGGAGGCGTTTAGTCGGATGATGGGCCAGATTGTCGAGACAGGGTGGATCAGGGGGTTTGGCTTTAGGACAGCAAGCTCGGAGGTGATTTCAGTGTCCCACCTTCGGTTGCGGATGGTGCGATTATTTTTTATGACGCTGACCGTAGGCAAATTCGTGCTCCTAAGCTTCTTTTGATTTGCTTTGAGGCGATCGCGGGGCTCCGTATTAATGGTGGGAAGTGCGAATTAATTCCGATTGGGTGGCAGGGGGCATTGGAGGGGTTAGCAGGCATCATTGGTGGTAGGGTTGGGTCCTTACCTCATTCTTATCTGGGGCTGCCGCTTGGTGCAAAGTATAAGTCTAGGGCTGTTTGGGACCCGATTTTGGAGAGAATGAGAAGAAGGTTGTCAGGATGGAAGAATGGTTATCTCTCAAAAGGGGGAGGCTGACCCTCATTAAGAGTTGCTTGTCTAGTCTGCCCACCTATTACATGTCCATATTGTCTTTGACTGCAGCGGTGCGGGTCAAAATGGAGAAGCTCATGAGAGACTTTTTGTGGAGAGGTACGGTAGAAAGCTTCAAACACAGCCTGGTAGGGTGGGAGGAGGTATGTAAGCCCATCAAAGAAGGGGGGGGGGGGGTGAAGAATTTGGGTGTTTTTAAAAGAGCTCTTCTAGGGAAGTGGATATGGAAATTCCCTCGAGAGGAAAATATATTATGGAGAAGAGTGGTGGAAGCTAGATGGGGTTCTTCTCAGATGGGGTGGAGGTCGGATGTGGGGCCTTTATCTAATGGTGTGGGTATGTGGAAGCATATTGCGAGAGGCTTGGGGGATTACTCTAGTCACACTAAGTTTATTTTAGGGAAAGGGGATAAGATAAGATTCTAGAAAGACAATTGGGACGAGAATGAGTCCATTCGGGAACTTCTTTGGCACTTTGTCTGACAGTGGGTATCCCAGGGCCCACTTCCCTTGGAAGAGGATGGTGCTACCTAGTTCTTTATTTGGACTGCAGCTAGACATGCCATATTGACGCTCGAGGGATTGCAGAGGAGAAGATACAGACTGGCTAGTCGTTGTTGGTTATGCAAGGAGGAAGAGGAGAAGATCAATCATTTGTTATTGCACTGGAGGGTAATGAAAGGATTATGGGATGTTTTCCTTGCCATAACTTGGACGGTTTGGGTCATGCCTGAGTCTGTTAAGGCATTGTTAGAAATGTGGAATCCTCCGTGGGGCTGGTTGGGGGGTAAGAGGGTGTGGAGTTTCGTGTCTCACTGTATTTTTTGGAAAATTTGGAAGGAGAGAAATATAAGATGTTTAAAAGGCGTAGAGACGCCTCCTGCGAGACTGCGTTATATTTTCTTTAGCACTCTTTTGTGTTGGTGCAGGGAGAGGATCACTGTTACGACCCAGGAATTTCTTGAATTCGTGGAAGAGATCCACTTGGCTGTGTAGTGTAATTCGTGAGTTTGTGTAGCCATGGTCCGCTTGTTGTTTGTTTGTATTTTTTTTTTCGTTTTCCTTGCTCTCTTTCTTTGTATACCTCCTGTATACGGGTTCGCTCCCTTAGCATTTGGTTTTATGCAATCATTTAATTATCAAAATAAATTTGGCATGATAAATCCTGTAGTACATATTGTAACACAATTAGAACCTCTAGAAAGTAATTACATGGATAAGGCTTGCAAAATAAATAATGACATGTGAAAAATAACTTGAAAAATATTTTTTTTTAAAAAGAAAGAATAATGCAAAAAAATATAAAAGTCAACAAATTAATTTAAAAATAGAAAGTAATCTAAATAAAATAAAAAATAGAAAAAATGGTTAGAATAGAAAAACATAAGAAAATAATAAAACCATTTAAAAAGTAGAAAATAAAGATTTTTTTTTCAAAATGACCCGTGATAAGAGAAAAACACTCCTGCTCAGATTTGTTTGTAAAATCCATTTTCAGATTTATTTCATTTATTCCATCCATGACAGGAATAGAGGAGTCGTTGGATGAAGTGCACTGCTGATATTGACCCTAAAAAAGAAACGGTAGGCACAGCTAGGCCGTGAACCGCCAACCATCGCACTGTAAAAAATTTATAGGATCGATCTACGACAATTATCTAAAGAAACAAACACAAAATTAAAGCGTCATTTGAAAATTTTGAAAATATGGACAAAAATAATAAAAAAAAATTAACATATGACGTAAAAAAAATATGAGACCAGACAGAGATGTAAAAATAGAAAAAATGAGAAATAAATAAAGCAACCTACCCCGTCTCTATGCCACAAACCCACACCACCATCCATCGGCAACCAAACCCACCACCACCTTCACACAAACCTAACACCAACATTGATTTAAAATAAAGGATATAGTTTGGATGATTTGTTTTTAAAAACATAATTTAATTAATTTTTAAGAAATTACTGAAAAAGAATTGGTACATTCCTTACTCCTTATAATCTCACAACATCCAATTATTTGGTGTTGGTAAGAAATATCTTTTCATTAAAAATAAGATTAATATAAAATAAATTCACATTTAAGTATATTGTCCATGTCATATATATTTACAGTAATCCTGTATACGGGTTCACTCCCTTAGCGGCGATTTTTTAATATCATTTACTTATTTTATATTTATATATATATATATATATATATATATATATATATATATATATATATATATATATATATATATATATATATATATATATATATATATATATATATACAATAAACTTTCACAAGAGTAAGATAAAGGGTAAAAATAAGTAGTATTTTTAAAAAAAATATGTCAATTCAACAAAATGAGCCATAAGTGACGCTTTTATAACTTCTTTTTTTTCCATTTTGTTCAATGAAATATTGCATAATGTTTGTTGGGCACGACGACTAATGTATATATGTAACTCTATATATTATATATTCATGTACAATATATAATATATATAATATTGCATTTAGAGAAAAAGAACTAAGTGATTATTTTTTAGGGAAGTCTGGTGGAGGACATATCCTAATCAGCAACACATTCAATGGAACGTTTGTTTTTTAATCAATTACCTATTAAGTGTTACCTTAACAATTTTAAATATTTCAAAAATACCTTTAAAAATTGTTTTAAAACCAACTATAAAAACTGTTTTTAAAAAATGTTTAAAAATTATTTTTAGAAAACCGTTTTTAACAATTGTTTTCAAATACTGTGTCGAAGACTGTCTTTAAAAATTATTTTTTAAAATAGTTTTTCACGAATTGTTCAGAAACTATTTGTTGAAAACTAATTCTAAAAATTTGCTATTAAAATTATTTAAAATACTGTTTTTTTAATCACCCCATTCAAGTTTCATCTTTGGGTACATAACGTTTTTACCCATTATCAAACATATAAAAACTAAGGGCATCGCAGGTCAACGTCAGTGCAATAAAAAAAGAAACATCAAATCCCGAGCTTGCGGTTACATAAGAGGCAAAAATATTTGGAACAACTTGCATTGCAAGCTTGTTTAACACATTATTATTTTGGATCAAATACCAAAAAGTTTGTCAAACATTTTCTAATACACATTTAGTCCACGCCTTTTATTTTGTACCAAAAAGTCATTAGTCACTTATATTTAAAGGTTCGCGGCAGCGGCATGATGTAGGACTATTTGAAACAAAAAAAAAATTTGGACTAAATGTGTATTAAAAAAGGTTCGAGGGATTATTTGGTATATATCCCTATTATTTTTTGCTAGTGTTTCAATTTGGTATGATAAATCCTACAGTACATATAATAATACAATTAGAACCTCTGGGAGCTTGCCGTTACTTAATGTTAACTAAAATCTAATGTGGCAGTTGATTTGAGAAGGGTCAATCTAGAAAAAGGGCTTGTTAACCTTTTGTATTTTGTTTATAGGACACGGAATAATTTTGTTATTAAATTAGTCCCTAAAATTATTTAATACCAAAATTTCCCTTCTATTATCATAATATATAATTGTATATATATCACCTTCATTTTTAGGACAATCAACTTTTTTTTATAAAAATAGTCTCTATTTTAATTGTTCTTAACTAAAGCTGTTTATTTTTGTAAGGAAAGGACTTGTTAACTTTTTCATTAAATCTCTTGGACATACAACAATTTTGTTATAAAACTCATCCCTGAAAGTATTCAATACAAAAAATTGCATTTTACCCTCTTAAAATACAATTTTTTTTTATAGTAATCAAAACTTTTATATATAAAAATAGTCCCTATTTATTTGTCGTCGACTAAAATATTTACTTTAAAAAATTATATATCATTTTTTGGGGAAAAATGCGAATTTAACTATGAAGTTTGGCGTGATTTTTAAGTTTGGACCCGATATTTCAAAAGTTGCAATGTTAAGCTTGAATTTTGAAAATCGATTTAACAGGACCCACTGTTACATTTGCCGTTAAGAATTGTAACATATGTGTTTGCTCAATGTGTTATGTGGCAAAAATATTATTGTGTCCAATAAGAGTTTGACACGTAGCACCTCTAAAATAATATATTTATAAGAACAAAACAAAAATTAATAGACTAAAAATGAAATAACATAAAAAGTAAATAAAAAGAAAAAAACTTTAAGTATATTGTCCATGTCATATAAATTTACAAAAAACTTTCGCAAGAGTAAGCGAAAGGGTGAAAATAAGTAGTTTTATTTTAAATATATCAAATCAACAAAACGAGACCGAAGTGATGCTTTTGCAACTTTTTTTTCCCTTTCTATTAATGTTTTATTGCATAATGCTTGCTGGACAGGACTACTAATGTATATAAGTACATTTATATATTATGAATACATGTACAATATATAATATATAAATATTAAATATTATATAATATATAATATTGCATTATGAGAAAAAAACGAAGTGATTATTTTTCGGGGAAATCTGGTGGGGGAGATATCCTAATCAGGAGATCATCTCGGGAAAATTTAATAAAAAATCAACACATTCAATAGAACGTTTGTCTTTTTAATCATTCTCCGCTGTTGACACATTTATTAAATGTGTTCTATGTATCATGCAATATAATACCTTATATTCCCTGAGGAGATTCTACCCCTTGGAAACGCTCTTGAGTGGTACCTTAGCTTTAGCTTGTCGTGACCAAGAAATCACCATTTTTTTTTGTGGGCCAGGAATGCCCAGCTTATCAATTTATCCGGTAAATGACTTGGGGCTCATGTAGCCCATATGAAAGACATTGTACTTAGTCTTCAATTTCTAAAACTCTTCAATTAAATTTATAAAATCTCAAAAATATTCAAAAAACAACTCTTAAACCAATTTAGTTTCAAAATAACAAATCCAACCCTTAACAACTGAAATTTCTTATGTGTGAACACTCCCTTCTTGGATAAATGAAACAAATCACAACTCTCACTAGATATTTATACATCACCAGATTTTTATTTTGTGTACAATTTGAGGATCTTCCTAGAATCACTATATATATATATATATATATATATATACACACACACAGTACTGCTCTTGTGCGGATCAATCCGCATTTTAAGAGTGCAGACCGGACATGTGTTACCTGACGATAACCCTAGAAATTATGTGTTAAATTGTAAGCATACTATCTCTCTCTTTTCTTTTCTCGACTCACCGTCAGGTGACACATGTCCGGTCCGCACTCTTAAAATACGGACTGGTCTACATAAAAGCAATACTATATATATATATATATATATATATATATATATATATATATACTAGTGGTGACCCGTGCGATGCACTGTTATAATGTGTTTTGAATTATATTATTCTAATACATAATTTAATATGTAATTAGTATCAATATTTAAAGATGTGATCATAGCTATAACCATGAACATGTAAATTAACTAATATGATGGAAAATTCATATTAATCGAAATGAAAAGAAGCAAATAATTGAAATGAATATGAGGACATGAATCACGCTATATTTTGTAGACTAACATGTTACCTCGTTGCTTACTTTTTTCACTCTTTTATATGGGAATATGAATTAAATAAAAAAAGGGGCTTTTAATTTCAAGTCCCTTGTCTTTAAATTTTTTTGAATTCACTTCCATATCATTTTATAATTTGTCAGAAGTCCTACTTTTTAAAACTATCAGTGTCATTTTATTAATTCCAGAGATATTTCTACCAACAATGCAGACATATTAATTATTTGGGACTTAGAACAAAAGAGAAAATGACATAGGAGTAAAAAATAAAAAATTCAAAAAAATATGACTATCAACTAAATATCTATAAACAAAATTTATGTTACACAAAATAACATGAAGTTTTTTTTATATAATTCACATTTCCATATAGCAATTAAGTAAATACTCCATTTCCAACTCCGCTAGTATTTGGAGGGAAACATTAGGCATGTGCGCGACACACGACTTAAAATAAGGTCATTTTTGTCCTAATATAATTTCTATTAAAAAAAACTTAAAATAACAAAAAAGACATTTAAAAATTAAGAAAATAATTAAAAATAAATTTTAAAAATATCACAAACTTTGAAAAAAAATTACTAAATTTTTACAACGTTTGGAAAATATGAATATATTTTTAAAAATTCTAAAAATAGCCAAAAAATATTTGAAATCAACAAAAATATTCAAAAGATAATACATAAAATATATTTAAAATAATTATTGAAAAAATTATTGACTAAAACTATAATTTCCAGTAAAAAAATTAATTTTCAACAATAATAAATTATTTCCATCAAATAAAAAAAATACCCGCAATAAAATATTGATTTTGAACAATATAAAAGTATTTACAGATTATAAAAATTATTTTCAGCAAATACAAAAATAATTTCCAACAATACTAAATTATTTCCAGCAAATAAAACTTATTTTCAGTAATAAAAAATGATTTTCAGCGATGTAAAAGTATTTTCAGCATATAAAAATAATTTCAACCAAATAAAAAATAATTTTTCGTAATAATAATTTATTTCCACTAAATAAAATATGATTTCCAAGAATACAAAAATCATTTTCAGTAATGTAATAGTATTTTGAGAATAAAAAATAATTTCAAGCAAAAAAAAAATAGCAATAATACAATATTTTCAACAAATACGATATGATTTCCAGAAATACAAAATGGTTTTTAGCAGTTCCAAATTATTTCTAGCATATAAAAATGATTTATATCAAATAAAAAATAATTTTAAGAAATAATGAATTATTTTTTACAAATAAAATATGATTGTCGTAATAAAAAATGATTTTCAGAAATATAAAAGTATTTCCAGCATATAAAAATGATTTCCAACAGATAAAAAATAATTTTCAACAATAATAAATATTTCCCAACAAATCAAAATTATTTATAAGTGTGGGTACCACGTTTATTTATCTTGCCCTAGAGAAGTAGCCAGGCTAAGCCCTATCAAAAATAGGGAAAGCCCGGCCCAAACTCCCAAGCCTTATAAACGGTTAATTAGCACTCACCCATTCAACCCCTAAAATCTCTCACAGGAGATATTCTATGGATTATGGTCCAACGTGGAGGTGCCCAACACCCCCACTCTCCGAGAATTACATGTATATATTGAACCCCTGAGCCCGGGGCAAAGGGCATGTAACTGAAACTACTCCGCCGGAGGAAAGAAATAATACAAACTAAGAGCACCACCGTGGACGTAGGCAATTCTTGCTGAACCACGTACATCTTGTGCTGTTTGTGACTGGGATATTTCTTGGTCTTGTCTTTCATTTCTAGTGATTGTTCTTCTTATTATTTGTGTTGAATTATTTGTCACCACAATAAGAATAAAAAAATGATTTCTACCAATATAAGAGTACTTTCAGCATACAAAAATAATTTTCAACAAATGAAAAATGATTTTCAACCATAATAAATTATTTTTAGTAAATCAAGTATGATTTTCAGAAAAAAAAAATGAATTTCAAACATATAAAAGTATTTCCATCTAACTTTGTAATCAAAAATTTAAAAACAGATAAAATATGTAAAAAAAAAATTTCCCAAATACATAAAATGAAATTTCTCAAAAAAAATTCCACAAAGGCTTAACACGAACCTAACTCAGTTTAGAAAGAAAAACATTGTCTCATCCAGCACTGATGATAAAGTATTGGTGAGTGAAAATAGACACATATAGGGAGAGAGAAAGAGGGAGAGAGATAAAGAGAATGAGTTTTATGAGCAAAGATATTGTTGATTTCACGGAGTAAAAATATTGTAATGAAGATGGTACCAATGGCAAAAAATGTTAAAAATCTTATTTTCTTTAGTAGTTTATGTAGACTAAAAATGTTAGGAATATTGTAAGCTAACTAAACAGACGACGTCACCGACATTAACACCAACAATCACACACACATTGTCATGCACAATCTCAAAATCACAAAACACAAAATGGATTTAAGAGTAAACATGGAAACACTACATAACACCCAAAAGTTTGTGAGGATAAAGAGAATGGGAAAGAGAATACAAAAAAAAAAATCTGAATAGTGTTTCTTCAGAGACCCATTCAGGTCTCAACCATGCACAGTCATGTCACGGACCAATTTGGGTGTCAACCATGAACAGTCACGATCACAAATACACATAGTTAAATATTTTTTTTCCAAGCCATGGTGAAGAATATTCATCTTCAACATAAAATATTTAGTCAATACCCTAATTTGAGGATCGGATGCATGTTGTTGCTCCATATAAGAAACACACACTTGAGCAACTTCTTCCACAGTTCCTGAAACTCCCCCTTAGATGGGACTAACCCGGGCGATGATCATGCCTTCAATGGTTATACCCACGATGGCAGTGACCGTGTATAAAGAAAAGAATATAAACAGATATCTCTTTAGTATGTCAGTATGTCATACCGACAATGGCAGCGGCCGTGTAAAAAAAAGCATATAAATAGAGCAGTGACCGACCGTGTATAAAAAAAAGCATATAAACAGATATCTCTGTTTATATGCATTTTGAACAAAAAAAAGCATATGTTATACCCATAATGGCAGTGACCATGTATACAAAAAAGCATATAAACAGCGTTTTGTATATGTGGGAGGTGCGTTTTCTGTAGATATCTCTGCTATATAAAACGTATATAAAAAAAGCATATATGAGAAACAGATATTGGAGGTGGGTTTTGCATATATAAAAAAAACATATGCATTTTTCCCACAATGGCAGTGACCGTGTATAAAACAAAACATTTAAATAGATATCTATGTTTATATGCGTCTTGTGTTGTGTATGTGTTTTCAAAAGGAAAAAAGCATATGTGGGTTTTCAACAGATATCTCTATTATATGAAACGTAAATAAAAAAGGCAAATGCGTTTTACCTATAATGGTAGTGGCCGAGTATAGAAAAAAGGACATAAACATATATCTCTTTATATGTGTTTTGTATATGCGTTTTCAATAGAAAAAAATGCATACGCAGGAGGTGGGTTTTTAACATATATCTCTGTTATAAACATATGCGTTTTGTACATCCGTTTTCAACAGATATGAAACTTATATGAGTTTTCAAGAGATATAAAAAGATGGTTTTGTTAGTACAAATACGGGGACGTGTTGTGAAATTCAAAATCATAGGATTGAAATGTCTTAGGTGGGAGGTGGGTTATGAAGGGGGAGAGAGACTTAAAAGTAGTGGGAAGAAACGTGTGGGAAGTTAACGGGATTTGTGGGAATACTTCTTATCAACACGAAGGTTGTTGGAAGACATGGGAGGGAAAAACGAAGTTAAATAATTGTTCGAAACATTAGGCTTTTTACACGTGTATTTTTTTGTTCTAAAAAATTGAAAAATCTGAGAATTTAGGATGAAGGTATTGGAGGCTTTTGAGGCAACCTACTACATATGTATATATAATAAGATATATATATATATATATATATATATATATATATGTATAATGTTCCGCATTTTAAGAATGCAGACCGGACATGTGTCACCTATTGGTGCTCTTAGAAATTATCGCCTAAATCATAGGCATACTCTCTCTCTTTTCTGGGTGACACATGTCCGGTCCGAATTCTTAAAATGCGGACTAGTCCGCACAAGCGCAGTACTATATATATATATATATATATATAGATAGATAGATAGATTTTGGGAATCTTTATGCCGACTAGTTTAGTTGGGCATGTTATGTATATTCAAAATTTCAAAGGACATCAGTTATATTTTCAATTGCAAAATTTGGATGTCGCCTACATCCCCTGCAAGCATACATTGTGGCATATGTATTCGAAGTTTTATTAGCTATTAAACGTATTCGCATATGTGTTTCATTTTGTTAACAGGTAAAATATAGTGGTTTGAAAAAATGGGTACGTGGGAAATGTGTTTTGACTTCATGGTAGTCTTCCTGAATGACTATTCAATATTATAAATTTCATGCACGAAAATCGTACGAGTCAACATTCAAAATGCTTCCGAAGTCATTCCAGCTGATGTCTCAATGTGTATATATATCCCTCCTCCCCATATGTATCCTCCACATCTTTATCAAATACCCTTTGTTTGCTCTAGCCAATATCATGAGATCCCTAAGCAGTATGTTAGCCATTATGGCAATAGTTTTTGTACTCAGCATGAAACCAAATGGAGGTTGTAGAGTCCTAAACGGGCAAGAAGAAGAACTCATCAAGATTCCAAATGTTAAACTACTACAATCTCTTCAGAAGGGTCCGATTCGACCTCCCGGAAATCCGATCGGTAGCACTTCTGTTACCATCAGCCCGAATGGCTTTGCTGATGATTTTATGGCTCAACCACCTCCTACCTATGCACACCCTCAGCTCGTCGTTCCGCTCGGCATAGTTACTAATCAGAAATAAACCTCTCCATCCATTTACACTATCCTTGATAAAACACTTCAAATAAAAAACATGCAACTGTAACAATATGACACTAAAAATCAAATTCTTTATTCTATTAAATTTTTCCTTTCCTTTTTCTTTCTCCTCAAATGTATTTGTTTGGATTCTTTACGCATAAGTGGGGTATCTTTGTTGTATGTGTTAAGGTTATACAAAGAATAATAAAATGTTGATTACATGTATTTTCACTGATCGTCTGATATTAGTGTCCGGTTGTTATTATTTTTTAATGCTTAACAAGTCTTTTTGTTTTTACCATATTAAAACATTATATTAAACTTTTTTAATCACCCCATACAAGTTTTATCTTTGGGTACATAACGTTCATACCCATTACCAAACATATCAAAACTAAGGGCATTGTAGATCAACGTCGGTGCAATACAAAAACAAACATCAAATCCCGAGTTTGCTGTTTCATAAGAGGCAAAAATATCCGCAACACTGTTGGGAACAACTTGCATTGGAAGCTTGTTTAACCCATTATTATTTTTCATTAGTGTTTCAATTTGGCATGCCAAATCCAGTAGTACATATTGTAACACAATTAGAACTTCTAGGAGTATTTTGTTACTTAATGTCAACTAAAAGTTAATGTGGCAGTTGATCTGATAAATAGCAGGGAAAAGTTGCATTATAGCAAAATAAAATGCGACATTTGAAAAATAAATTGAAAAATTTTAAAAATAAAGAATAATCTCAAAAACTAAGAAGGTCAACAAATCAATTTAAAAAGAAAAGAAAATAATCTAAATTAAAAAAAAAATGTTAGAATAGAAAAATTGAAGAAATTAAATAAAACCATTTAAAAAATAAAAACTATTTTTTTAAATGATATGTGATAAAGAAAAAAAACCTTTGATAAGAGAAACTTTTTGGCTCAGATTTGTTTGTAAAAGAAGAGTAGGGTGAATAAGAAATATAACAAATTTGGAACCTCAAACGTAACAAAAATTCATCTTTTGATTTATTTCATCTATGCCATGACCGAAATAGAGGAGTCATTCGATGAACCGCATTGCTGATATTGACCCTAAAAGAGAAACGATAAGTACAACTAGGAAAACAAACAGATGAAGTAAACAGAAGAAGTAAAAAAATATGAACAGCTAACCATTATACTGTAAAAATTAGATAGGTTCGATCTATTGTAATTATTTAAAAAAAAAACACAAAATTCAAGCGTCATTTGAAAATTTTAAAAAAATGGACAAAAACTATAAAAAAAATGTAAACAGATGAAGTAAAAAAATATGAGACTTAGTAGAGGTGCGGAAATAGAAAAAATGATAAATAAATCAAGCAACCCACCTAACCTTTATGTCACAAACCCACACCACCATCCATCAACCACCAAACCCACCACCACCTTCACACAAACCTAACACCAACACTGATTTAGAATAAAAGATATAGTTTGTACAATTTGTTTTTAAAAGATTTTTTTAAAAAACAAATAAAAAAGTTTATTAAATAAATTTCCTAGAATTGTAAATAATTGTTTTTAGACTTTTTTTAGTATATTTTGTTCTTCAGTTTTAAATTAATTTTTCTTGAATTACAAATTACATTTTTTGTCTTTTGTATTTTTTAGCCTTTCAAAAGATTTTCTTTAATTCCCAATGTTTATTTTATTATATGTGGGTATTTTTTGTTTTAAGTTTTTCATAGTATTTCTACATGTATTCTATATTTTTTGTTTTATGGCCTTATTAGTCTTTTTAGTATTTTTGAAATATTTTTTCCCCTCAGTTAAAGAATTATTTATTTATTATGCCCCTTTAAATACTATTATTACTACTTTAATCCTTTTAGTTTATCACTTGACAAAGAATGAACTTATTTTTTTAGAGAAAATAATAATTTCAAAATAGAAAACGTGTTTAAAATTAAGCTAAAAGTAGACTTTTCTCAACCTATACTTTATATCTTGATATTATCCATCTATAAATTAATTTTTTTCATAACAAAAATATGACTCTAAATATTTATTCCTAGTAGAATAATTATTAGAGAAATTTAGAAATCATCATTTAAAATGTTTTATTAAAGTAAACTAATAGTATACTGAAAATATAACTATTAAAATAATTAGTAGTGACATGACTTAAGTAGTGACTTAAATAATTATATTGGGACATTATAAAAATTAAAAAATTAAGGCAAAAGCATTTAATAGCTAATTCCACACGATGACTTCTCTCATGCTCATTTTCGCACTTGATGTTTTATCCTAGCTTTAACATTTAATACTTAAAATTAGTTTAGCATATTAGATAAATGAAAAGTCCTTGAAAGATAGGTTGTAAATTATGAAGATGCATTTTAATAGATTCATTTGACTTCTCTCTAATTTAGGAGCATGGGTTGACACTCTTATCCTGCCATTATACTCATTTTTAGTGTGTTTTGTGTTGGTACTTCAATTAACAATAGACAGATAAATATTCTTACTACAATGATAAAACAAGGATTTTTTTTTTATCAAATGGCGCTATTGTCGATCTCTTAAAAGAGTAGTTTTCGAAGACCGCTACATTTAATTTCTCATTTCTACAGTTCATTAGATTAATTGTAATAGGTTATTAAAGCATTGTATATTTATTTGGGCGTGACACCCCGCTTAAAATAATAACGGGTGACCAGCCTGTTGAAGACAGAAAATGGCCACTTCCATTTTAGTGGCGTCAACAGCAGATAAATGATGAGGATGAGATTGAAGATGAAGATAAACATTCACATCAAACATATAAGAGAAAAAAGGTTTTTAAAGTGGTTAAGCTATGAATAAAGCCTACATCCACTGTTATTTTATTCCATTGGGTTTACAATAGCACAATATGGTGTAGAGAGAGAAAGAGGTGTATGGTGTTTCTTAGTTGTTTCTCGTCCCTCTGGCTAAGGGAATACATGTATTTATAGTGATGGGAGATAAAGAGATACAATGTCTTTATACATTCAGACATTTATGTCTATATACAATAAATCTAATTGTTGGCCTTCTATGATGGTTGGTCTTCCTTGAATTGCTTGGTATGCTATGTGTTGTCATCTATTGATATAGTAGAAATGTACATTAAGGCTCATTAAATGCGTTGTCATCATCATTAATGCACATTAAATGCATAGTTATCCTTTGATCTTCTTGGTTGGTTGCTCTGCATGCTAAGTAGCTTGGTATGCTATGTGTTGGTTGGTATGCCGACCAACTCTCCTCGGGTGCCGACTAACTCTACTCGGGTGTATACCAACTCTCCTCAGGTGTCGATCAACCCTCCTTGGGTGCCGAACATTGCCAAATATGATGACATGTGTCCTTTTCTGATTGGTCCTCGTAGATGGAGAATTTTTGCGTCAACAGAAGCCCCCAATGTTCTATGCTTGATGGTTCACTGAAAGGATGGAGTATTTATTATGCAGTGTTGTTCGGTGCTCGTGAAATTCTTGATCTACCTTCTTAATTTGTTCAACATAAAGTGCACTATCTCCTGGACGACATATGATGCAAGCTGATCGATGGTTGCTAATATATCTTTTGAGGAACTCCGTTCGTCAAGTGAACGTGTGCTATGTATCACCCCTGGGAATTTGGATGCAACCATGCCATATTATGGAGCTTGTAGTTTGTCATAAGTTTCAAGTATGTTGATTGGTTTTGCTAGCCGACCAAGCCACTGCCATTTTAGTGGCGTCAACACAGCCCTATACTAAAATAATCAGGAATCTCAAGTGGATCCTTCTCAGTATCTACTGACGATTCTAACAATAAAAACGGCTAACTACACATTACTACAAAAAGAGGGTATCAAAAAGTTTTAAAACATTTTATTAACATTCACTAAAACACACCATGCAACAACTAACCAACAACATAACATCTAACTATGAGATATACGCACAACACAAATGATATATAAGCGACTAATAAAGGAGTACAACACAATGTACAAAGTAAAATACCTGAATATGCTGTCGGGTCACAGACAGTACAATAACTTGAGAAAGAAAATATGAAAGTGCTACGCTACAACACTTGGGTATAAACTTGATATACAAACTGAATCCTAATCTAGATACACAAAATATAGGAATCGACTATAACAAAATGCTGTAACAGTCCACTACTACCACAGCTCCACAAATACACTACATGTATAGCAACGATGGCGTCCTTATGGAGGAACACCTAGAATAATACAATATATATACATAGCAGGAGAAAATATAAACGGGTCAGAGCCCGAGGTGTGAAAACATTTTATAGCAAGTGCATTAAAATGCATAATAATTATTAGGGCTGTGTTTCGGCCGGATCGGATCGGAAAATGCCTATTCGGAAAAAAATCCGATTTTTTCGGAAATAAAATAACTATTCTGATTTTCGATCCGATTTTTTCGAAAAATTAAAAAAAAATCCGAATTCGGAAAAATTGGAAAATCGACAAAAATCGGAAAAAATCAAAAATTCACAAAATATATTAAAAATCCAGAAATTTCGGAAATTCCAAAATTTCAAAAAAATAAATTATGGATTTTCGATTACTCGAAATTCTCATTTTAAAGAAACAATAAAAATGGCTTAACCCAACATGTAAACACATGAGGATTTGGCTCATTTTTCATTTGTGTAGAAGTTAGGAGGATACTCTCCTTTTATAGAGCATATTTTGGAGCCCTCTCCTTCTCCCTCTCCCAACCGATGTGGGATATGGGAAACTTTCAAAAAATCGGAAAAGAAATCGAAAAAATCAGAAATCGAAAAATAATTCCAAAAAAATCGGAAATAATTTGGGAAAAAATCGGAAAAATCGAATCGGCATAGTTTCGGAAAAATCGGATCGGAAAAATCGGAAATTCAGAATTATTTCCGATTCGATTTTTTTCGGAAAAATCGGAAATCGGAAAATTAAAAATCGGCAAACTAAAATTTCATTCCAAATTCGAAAAAAATCGGATCGAAAATCGGAAAGTTCGAAAAAAAAACACAGCCCTAATAATTATAAATAAATTATAACATGATTAAGGTGGAGTCTCACTTTCCATAAAAATCCAACTCACCTCTCAACTAAAGCACGCAACTAAACGTATGCACATGATCTCCAAATAAATGCCCGAATCTATCTAGGCAAGGTAATCTAACTTAAACCCAATTTACATTCATCTAAAATTCCATCTAAGTCATATCCTTCAGTATGTAATATTATCCATCTCAATTATTCGTTCTCTTACTAACATACACAATATACATAAACATTATCTTTACTAGAATTTATCATATTCTAGTTATTCCACCAATATATATATATATATATATATATATATATATATAAATATATATATATATAAACATATATATGAGTTATTAGCATCCAAGTGCTAATGACTAAACTTCTCCCAATTCTCAATACTGCACTGCGTTTCGTGCGTGGGACGTCTCGCAAGCGAAATCCAAACAAGGAACCCCCCGATACACCACTCCTTGGCAATGTTGGTCGTTGTGGTTCGTAAATCCCTCAATACCCAAACTACTAAGCACACCAGTATAATAATAACCATCCCAACGAGCTATAACTCGAGGACGCAGGTTCTCAATGCTATCATCTTCCAGGAATTACTCACGTTATCCCAGGTTACCATATATCGGACTATTATCACACCGCCATGATAAAACAACCAATCAAACGTACGGAAAGCGGCCATAGTTCCTCCCCGGCAATGAGACGAAACATACCCACCACGTCTCACCCCTAATAATAAATCATACAATAATAAATGGACGCTATAGCCTGGGGAATATCCATACTCTGCTCATCGAGCCAGGGTGCTCACCCTTATCGCGCAACTTCCCAATGATAGCAAGGAGGGGCTTTGCTTCACTTATATATATATCATTGACATAAGATATACATACATCATCACATCATATAAATATATACCATCACATAAGGTATATATATCACACTGTTTATCTACTCGTATTACTCTTTTAGGCGTAAATGAAATAATATCATTATTTAGTATATTTTACTCTCGATATACTACTCGTCAATAACTCACTTAACTTCCTCACTTAGCATACACTATACTATTTCTCACTTGAAGTTCACACCTCACTTCTATCTATTTGAATCGTCTCTCAATTCAATTGACTTTGAGGATATTCTCTATATCCTAATGCACCTCGATTAGCATTTCTCATTTGTGTGAAACATCTCCCAAGTTAATTATCGTTAAGGATATTTTCTATATCCGTATGCACATCAATCAGCATTTATAATTTTCAATCCAAAATACGGTTCAATTGATCATATGAACCCTTAAAGTTATCCCCTTTTGGGGATTTGATTCTAAAATCCAATATCACTAAGCGCATTCTCACTCTTTCATATAATTCCAAAATTATCTCCGAATAGAATTCTCAATGGTAGTGGGCTTCCCCACTAGTCAGTACAATACTCTCTAATCGGTATTCTCTCACTTTAAGCCAATAGGACTCCAATAATTTCTCATAAGGGAAACTGCCTAAAAGTCTCCAAAACACACTTCACATAACTCCTATAGAGGTTCCCAATCAACCACCTTGAATAAAACGGGATGAAATTCTCCCTAGAAAAACATCCCTGAAATTGCCCTGTTTCCGAATCGAATCGGGCCAAATCCGAATTGATTCGGCCCTGCGAATCGATTCGCCCTTCATGCAAATCGATTCAGTCCTAAAGACCTGGGATTCCATCTCAGTCCAAATCGATTCGGGTTGGGGCCGAATCGATTCGGTCACTCAGACCTGGGCACCTGCAACTTTCCGAATCGATTCCGTAAGGGGCCAAATCGATTCGGCCTATCAGAAGTCACGAGATTGGCTATTTTTCTCAAAGCCAAAATTTCCCAAAAATCAAATATATCATCTTCTAACCATTTTTCTTCAACCCTAACATCTATATATCATTAAAACTCATCAATTAACACACCTCAACTAATTTTTACCCTCAAATCCATTATATACACAACAAATCTAAGATTTTACCCAAAATCTAGGTTTTACGTATTCAACCCAAAATTCACAACTTAAATCCACAAATCATGAAATAAATGATACACAACAATTATTTAGAAAGTTTAATCACTTGCCTCAAGTTCGTAGGGTCTGATTCATCCTCGAGATCACGTAATGGCCGGAAATCCCACTTTTCTCCTCTTTTTCTTCTTCTCTCCTTCTTATCTCTATTTCTCGCTTTCTTTATCTTTCTCTCTAAGGAGAATTGTTTCTCCCGTAGACTTTTAAGCCTTGTCTTCCAAGATACACCTCTTTAAATGATAATACACACTTTAAATGACTCGGTAACTTTAATTCGACCTAAACGAACCAAAAATATTTCGGAACCGAAATAGACCCCAAGTACAATCATTTCGACTTTCTCGACCCTTCCTAAAATAACTACACCCTCAGAATTGCCATTCGAAACACTTTCTAACATCTTTAAATTTTGACCTCAAATGCCAATTTACTTAATCTCCAATTAAACTAATATTTATTCTCCCAAAATAATTAAATTATTGTCCCAAAAATCTTGGGTTGTTACATTGGGGTGATTTAAACAATTAAATAAAAGAAAGGAAAAAAGAGAAAATGTACAAAATATAGAGAAGGCATCATTGACACGTGTAACAACCCCTCATTTTCTCACTTAAAGGCAGGTTAGTCACAATATGCCCAAGATGGGGCTTGTTGATCAATTAATACCCTTCTCAGCACAATGTAATATAAATATGAGTAATTTAAATGCCGATACTATAAAACTTTATGAATATCTCATCGACAATAATGAACTTAAACCAACACCAACTAAATAATAAATTTAACAGCAAGTAAATATCACACTCCGGCATAATGTAAATAAATAAATAATCCTTGAGCATATTGTAACACCCTGTATTTCTGTACATCTAATATCTAATTAATTCAAATTTTTTAAAATTACTTGTGTGTCATAATTTAATAGAATTAACTATGGTAATTTTTATAAATATTAATCGGAGAGTAAATGGTTAATATTTATGGAATTTAAATTACTAAGTGAATAGTAATAACTTAAGTATACAAAAAACTTTTTTTTATTTACTAAGGTACATTTTCCCGAGGACATGCTATCAGTATTTGGGTGACTAGTAGAGATGGCGGCATTTCTGGTCGGAGGGAAGAAGTGAGTTATGGCCAAAGAAGCTTGGGGTGTCAGTTACCGGATTAACTTGAATATCCTAGATGGTACGCACAAGATTGAAGCAGCGTTTTTGAGGGGGAGGTTTGCTGGTTGAGTTTTTGTTTTAGAGAAGCATCCAGGTCTTTCGGTAGGTTCTTTAGAATGAGAGAGAGTCTTCTCAGGAAGGTGATTGTGTTCTCTAGCTTCAGTGGGGGTTTGCAATGGTTTAACATTGTGGTAAGAAATGAGAAGACTAGGTCTGACTTTAAGGTTCCGCATTAGGGGGTAGTAGGGGTTGGGGTAGAGTAGGGAGGATCTTTTACAACATGGAGAAGGTAGTGGGGTGTGTTGTCGCTCAGCATGCATCTGTAGTGAGTTTTGGTAGAATAGAGGGAAGGTCTAACCTTCAAGCTGCAAGAAAATAATCTTGGCCTCTCTCCAAAATAAACATCAAAGTGGACCACTTATTGAGGTCGAACCTATTACTGGAGGATGAGTCTTGCCTTTCTAGAGTTCAGTTCTTCATGGAGAGCAGTGATTGGGAGGTTTGGGTGGTATGCCTCAACTCCCCCATCCTTAGAGAAGGTGCAATCTTGGGCGTTAGTCAAGTGGAAACAAATATGATTCTCTGTTTTTGTTTCTTTTTGCCTCTGAGCGTTAAGCAAAGATGGTTTTGATAAAAAAATGGTTGTTTTTTGGAGAACCTCTTTGGCTACAAGAGTGGCATCCCTTAGCTGGCTATAGGGGATTCAACTGAATATATGATCTTACTTGAGTATGCATTATGGGTTTACTAATTCACTTATGGGGGGTTGAAGTCTTTTCGGCCATTGGTGATTTTTGTGGCGGTTACGTTAGAGTGGATGAGTCCATTGGTGATTATTGTGGCGGTTACGTTAGAGTCAAGGTCATGGGTGTAGTAGCAGGGCTGAAGCTGGGGAGGGAGAGGGTCAACTGAGATGGTGTGGCAGCGGGTCCGGAGCTGGGGCGGGTTTGTATATCAGTTGACGGTGAAGAGGAGAGCGACTTAGTTAACATGGTGCTTGCTACTCCGTTTTTAGTCTTCGGCGAAGTCGGCTTGGGAAGTTTTTCTCCAGGTGTTTCCAACGGGAAGAAAACACTGATTGAGGTGAGTTCTGGGGTTCCATCCATAGCTGGTGGAAAGGCTAGGGGAAAGGACGTCCATGGGTCAATTTCTGATGGGAGAAGCATTAAATGTGGGAAGCCAAATAAGGTTATGTGTGTGAATCAAAAGGAGAGTTTTGAGAGCGTCGTGTCCCTTCTAGGACAGGACGGAGTACTATTTTGGAAGCACATGGGGCTTCTCTTGAGAAGGACAAGCAGGTGTCAGGCAGATTTTGGCAGGAGGAAGGTTTATGTGGGTCTTGTCCTGTGGCCAAATACCTTAAGTCAGGGTCTAATAACGTGTATAATTACCCAGGAAATTATACATTCCCTTAACAAAAGAAAAGGAAAGAAAGGGGGAGTTATTTTTAAAATCGATCTTGAGAAAGATTAAGACAAAATAAGCTGGGAGTTCTTGGAGCGGGTCCTCATCTGGTTCAATATCAGCACCAAACTTAGATAGCTCATCCTTAGCTGTATAACTAGTGCTTCCACTTTAGTTTTGTGGAATGGGGCACCGCTCCCGCAGTTTAAGCCTTCTAGAGGCCTTAGACAAGACGATCCCTGTCCCCTTACCTCTTCGTCATGCGTATGGAATATTTAGGAGCGGCCATTAACTACCAAGTGAATCAGGGCAATTGGAAGGGTATTAAGGCCTCCCCCAATGGCCCTACCATTTCCCACCTCTTCTTTGCGGATGACCTCATCCTTTTCACCGAGTCCTCTCAGAATAGTTGTAGTGTGGTCATGGAGACTCTCAACCATTTCTGTGGTATCTCTGGCCAGACCCTTAGCCTTGAAAAATCAAAAAATTTCATCTCCCCTAACATCCCAACACAGAGTGCGTGTGACATTGGCAGAAGTTGCGGTATTAATATCACCAACGATCTGGGAATGTACCTTGGCAATAACCTCATCCATGGAAAAGTCACAACAAATAACTTCAACCATATCATTGAGAAGGTCCAAAAGAGACTTGCTGGATGGAAATCCAAACTCCTCTCTCTCGCTGGACGTGCTACCCTAATCCAGACTGTCACCGCCACCATCCCTGTCTATAATATGCAAACCTCGATATTCCCTAAAAAGATTAATGAAAAACTTGACAAACTCAATAGAAACTTCCTCTGGGGAGAATCGGATGACAAGAAAAAAGTCCATCTCATTAAGTGGGACACTGTGTGCCGCCCCAAAGAGCTTGGGGGACTTGGTCTTAGGAGTAGCGAGTAAAACAACTGTGCCATTGTCTCAAAGATTGGGTGGAAAACTATGAACAATAAAAACTCACTATGGGTTCGTGTGCTTAGAGCGAAGTATAATACGCACGACAACCCTAGAAATTGGACCCGTAAGGCCCAAGCATCCCATGTTTGGAGGAGCATCTCTAAGTGTAAAAGTGATATTGTAAAAAATACCAAATGGATTATTAGGGATGGGAAGTCCACTAATATTTTCAAGGATTGGTGGGTGGGTACCTCCACCATATCCACATCACACAATAATCAACACGTGTCCGTTGTCTGTGACCTAATAAAGGAAGGGTCCTGGAATGAACAGCTCATTATGGACACCTTCAGTAATGACATTTCCAACTTAATTCTGGGTACTCCCCTCCCCCACATTCCAAATCAATCTGACAGACCTAGTTGGGGACCCTCCCCCAACGGAAAATTCTCAATTAAATCTTCCTATGACTCTCTTGTTAAAATTGACCTCAACACCCCACACCTCATTAACTGGAATCTTATTTGGAAACTTAAAATCCCTCAGAAACTTAAAACCTTCCTGTGGCTAATCTTTCACAAAAAAAAAATACTTACTAATTGACAAAGATTTAATAGACGCATATCTATTTCAAAACTATGTGATTTATGTGAGTATGATGAAGACATTGATCATGTTCTTAAAAACTGTCACCTTGCCACTGCAGTTTGGGAACTCACCTTCACCCCCCAGGTGTGGAACACCCAGAAAAAACATTAACTTTTTTTATTGGATTAAAGACAACAAATGGGATAAACCTATGAATATTGGACAGTGCCTCTTTATTTCCACTTTATGGCACTTTTGGACTGCACGTAATAAACGCATTTTTGATAAGAAAAATATCTCCTCGAACATGGTTTGGGCTAACTCGAGGGCCTTAGCAAGTGAACTTAAACTACTTGCTAAACCCAAAGTTAGTCCAAACCATGCTCCGGGCAATGTATCTAACTCCTATTCAATTGTCTACCCCTTTTCAGGTTATGAGATTTTTACAGATGGCAGCTATGACCCTTGCTTTGGTGGCATGGTCAGTAGCAATGAGCAATGGTGGATTATTGGTTTTAGTGGAAGAATCACTGGCGATAGCAGCCCTATAAAAGCGGAATTAGTGGGCATTCTGCATGGGCTGAACATGGAAAAACTCAAGGGCTGGAAGGGGTGTTTACTTCGCAGTGACTTCCTGGATGCCGTCCACTTTCTGAATAGACAGGATCATCAAAACCATCCGCTGACTAACATTATCGATGAATGCATCGCTATTATGGCGTAGAGGGAGATCAAGGTCTCACATATCAGGAGGTCGAATAATATGTGGGCTGATGGCTTGGCTCGAATTGGGAGGCGACAGGTACACGATTATACAGAGTATGACGAGATTCCGAAAGCTCTTTTCTGCCTCCTGTAGCATGTTGACCGGGGAAAGACTAAGGTTTGCCTCCAGGCTTGTACTGACCCTACCTACCGCATTGCTACTTTTGGGGGTTATATCCTTGGTGACCGAGGGCATTGGAAGAGCGGCTACTACGGACGACTCAGGGGTACTCCTTCTCTCCTTTGTGCCCTGATGGAAGGCCTTTTCCACGGTCTTAATATGGCCAATATGCGGGGTTGGAAGGATATTATTGTTGAAACTACCTCCCACGAGCTTATTGATATCTTCAAAGGGGTCCAGTACCGTGAAACTGACTTTGAAAATATTAGGGTCGACTGTTACGAGCTCATGCGAAAGGTGGGCGCAGACTTCATCTATGTCAATCCTGGTATGGTTCGGGGTGCGGATTGGCTGGCACGTGAGGCTAAAGTTCAGGAGGAGACCTTTGTGGAAATTGAGGAGATCCCGTACGCTTTGCGCCGGATCCTTGATAATCCTACTATGTAGTTTGTCTCGCCGTATGCTTTGCTACCCATCTGTTGGGCTCTTTTCTATTATTTTTCTCTGTTGCCTTGATGGCCTATGGTGTCGATGTGTAAACTCTGAGTAACCTATTTCTATTTCAATGTTTACCAAAAAAAAAAGGGGGGGGGGGGGTGTCAAGTAGGCCGTTCTAAAATTATCACTGTCAAAGATAAGTGTCTCCAGCCTTTACACAATAGTTCCTTCGTCCAAGGCATCAAGGGGACTAGATTAATTAATGGGCTTGGAGATAATTTTTGTGGTGTGAAATTCGTGGAAATTGGGGCAGTGTCAGTGGATGTGGAGTATAAGGATTCTAGACTTGTTAATTGCAGGTCCTTTTTTAAAGAAAGGGATAATATGTTGGGCACTATTGAATGTGAAGTTGGGGCAAGTTTGTGTCCTTAGCTAGTGAAGGTTCTTTAACAGTTGGCTTAAGTTATTTGCCACTTAACAGGCGGGATACTAAAAGTCGAGTGGGACTCGAGATCGTGAATGTTAATATGAAGAACAAGAAAGAATTTTATCTCAGGAATGCAATGCTAGGTCTTAAAAATATTAAAGGTTTCAAAACGTTAGGAAAAAATAGTCTAAAAGGAATGGCGTCGGGGAAGAGTGGTGGGGGTAAGAGATTGTCACAATTCCCGAGTTCGGGTCGAAAAGTGGAGGGCTATGCATGTAGGGGACTATCTACAGTGGCGGAAGAAAGAGGCAAGGTTGTTGTGGTGGCGAGTGAAACTACTTCCTCGAGTAGTGAGGGGTGTTGTTCATTTAGTGATGCCAATGCGCCCATGCATGGGGTTGCAGGGGGTGGTGGTTCGAATTTCGATGCTTTAAATAACTCTAGGTTATGGGTGGACACCGTGATCCCGAATCAAGTGGGGAGTGATAGGGGTGCGAGGAATAAGGCTGGGACGAGGACCCGGTGGGGTGGAGGGAGGATATGCTAGAAGCTATAAGCAATTTCAAGATGTTCGAGAGAGAGGCTTGAGAGTTGGTTGAGAAAATCGACGACGGTGTGAGGGGTTGGGTTGAGGAGGGGAGAGGGAGAGGGAGAGGGAGGGGTGTGTTAAATTTTCCTTGTCTTATGAAATTACGCATTATTCCGTGGAATATTAGGGGGTTGAACAATTTGGCTAAGAGGGGTTAGTTGGTGGGGCCATAGCTAGGTGTAAACCCGACATTCTATGTTTACAGGAAACAGAGATGGTTAATATTGATGATTGTTGTATCAGATCCATTTGGGGTGGACAGGGGGTTAAATGGGTGAGTTTGGACATTGAGGGTGCTTCAGGGAGGTGGTGATTGTGTCGATCTTCGATGTGGTTGACTTGATTGGGAGCTTGAGAGGTGCTTAGTCCCTGTCCTGTCTATTCAAAAATTTGGAAGATGGGATTACTTGGAGTTTTTCAGGAATCTACGGGCCTGTGGAGGATAGTAGATGTGAGTTATGGGAGGAACTGGCTGGAGTGAGTAGGGTGTGGTATGTTCCAATATGTTTAGGGGGGATTTCAACGTGGTGCGTTTCGTAGGGGAGAAAAGCAATGGAGCCAGAATTGACAGATATATGAGAGAATTTTTGGATTTCATTGACGAGATGGAGTTGTTGGACCTTCCGTTGGAGGGAGGTTTGTTTATTTTGTGCCTAGGTTAAATGCGACTTTTATCACCTTGATCTCTAAGAATGGTGGTTCTTTTGATATTAGAGATTTCAGACCCATTAGCTTGATTGGTAGTATGTACAAACTTCTCACCAAGGTTTTATCGATTAGGCTCCGGAAGGTCATCGACCCGCTTATTTATGAGTCTCAAAATGCTTTTGTTGGTGGTAGGCAGATTTTCGATGCAGTCTTGGTGGCTAATGAGTACGTAGAAGACAGGGTAGAATAGGGACTCCCGGGTTGGCGTGTAAGCTCGATAACAAGAAGGCTTATGATCATGTGAATTGTAATTTTCTTCTCTACCTTTTGAGGAGACTGGGTTTTGGTGATCGATGGTGTTGGTGGATAAGGAGGTGTGTTTCGACAGCCGGGTTATCTGTTCTAATTAATGGGGTGCCTGAGGTTTTTTTTCCGAGTTCTCGTGGTCTCCGGCAGGGTGACCCGTTATCTCCGTTTCTGTTCATTTTGGTCATGGAGGCTTTTAGTCGGATGATGGGGAGTGTGGTCGAGACTGGGTTGATCAAGGGTTTCACTTTTGGGACTTCGACTCCTAATAGGGTTACAGTTTCCCACCTTCTATTTGCAGATGACACGATTATTTTTTGTGACGTTGAGCACAGGCAAGTTCGTGATTTGAGTTTACTTATTATTTGTTTTGACATGGTGTCAGGTCTCCGGATCAATGTGGGGAAGTGACAAATGATTCCGATTGGGGGAGAGGGCGATGCGGATGAGATTGATGACATCCTGGGTGGGAGCATTGAGTCCTTGAATTAATGGAATTAAATATTTTTGGGAGATAATAATTATTAATGATGAAATAATTTGTTGGAATTAATTATACATCATAGCGAGTGATATCGATGGAATGGTGTGGAATCACAACGAGAGTCGTGTATAGACTATTTGAGGTTGAAATGGAAAATTGTTGTAGAGTGACTTGGATGGTAATTTTGAGGTCACAGTTGATTCCGAAAGGGTCGAAATAGTCAGAATGGTGTACCTGGATGTGTGGATTGGGTCCCAGGATGATTTTAAACAAAATCGGCATCGTTTTAGGGCGTTTCGATCATTCGGGAGTGTATGGCAGATGGACCTCCGAAATTGTAATTGCTATATCTTCCTATTTGAGTTAGGGGATAGGTTTAACACAAACATAAAAGAATAGAGTCCATATGAGGGGAGGAGGAGAAGAAGACCAATGCTTCCTACACCAATTCTCATCCCGAGCAAGGAAATTTTTGTCTATCAAATGGCACTATTGTTGGGATCTTAAAAGGGTAGTTTTCGAAAGTCGCTACGTTTAATATCTCATTTCTACAGTTCATTAGATTAATTGTAATAGGTTATTGAAGAATTATATATTTATTTGTTGTGATTTAAACACCAATTAGAGTAATAATTAATTTTGAAAAAGGTAAAAGGAGAAACGTGACTGTAACAACCCATATTTTCTCACGTAAAGACTGGCTAGGCACGATATGCCAAAGATAGGGCTTGGTTATCAATTAATACCATCATTAGCACAAATGTGAATATGAAATGATTATTATTTAAGGCCTAAGTTTCAAATGTCCCAAATACATCCACAATAAATAAATATATCCCAAATCACCACTAATAAAATAATAAATCGAACTAGAGTAATATAAATATCAGCCATCATAAACTAAAAGTCTCGGGCTTATTACCTTACACATGTTCCCAAATAATTAAATAAGTATGGCAGAATAAACACCTATATTATAATCGAAGAGTCTGAAAACTAAAGTACTAGTGAGACTGCAAGACTGCTATAGGACAATCCAGTTATCCCGGTCTAGCAGCACCTGGGGGGGCATTTGAATTTAGGTCAGAGCCCAATGTATGCAAGAATTAACTTAATTAATTTATAATGTAATAATATAGCCGATTCACAATAATTATTCCCCCTTCGTCACACACATGCGTATAACCCCTCACTCCTCATCTAAGTGTGATATTATTCGCACTTCAATATGTCCTAAATAATGAATTGTGACATCATCTCAAATTTATTAAATGGATATATCGGTAATTAATTATTTAAATGTAATCCCTACATTTAATTGCCAACACCCATTTATTTCAGTCTCATAAGTATCACATATAAGGCATAAACATCTATTATGCATTATAGGGTCAAGAATATAATTATTGTCCACATTCTTAGACAATTAGATTTATTACACTAAAGCCCGGGTAATTATTAATATGTGTCACTCCATATATTTAACACATAAGGGCATTAACAATTGGTGTGTAATTCGTGCTCTATAAGCAAGCCTAACGGAATCTGTTATCCTAAGCAGACTTCACAAAACACACCTAAATTTGGGTGGGTCCCTACACAGGACACCTGTACACGGTCCATACCTAGCGGTAACACAGGAAGGGTCAACGTCAATACCTACCTCTCGTAGATGACGCCTCCATGTAGTATCTATATGACTTACACATCGTCAAGCCTACCTCCGCCGACGTGTGGTATCCAATACGAATGCGCGAACCTCCGAGCCAATAGAATAGTCCACGAATATTGATATGTCCACACAACTACATAATAGTACATATTATTATCCCATATCTTATTTATAGGTAATTACTTTATAATTACCATACATGTCCAACTAAAATCCATAATATTTCATCAATTAACAATTTACCATCTAATAAACTATTAATTGAAATCCATAAAATAATTATCTAAACTAACTAGTCGATTATAATTATTATTAATAAATATTTAGCAAGTGTAACATTTCCATTTATTAATAATTTACCATCTATTAAATTATTAATTAAATTCCATAAAATAATTACTTAACCACTATTTATTTGTAATTATTTTTAATTAAATGTGGGCACACCAATTATTTAACCCACTAATTATAGCTCCTTTTTAATTTAACTATTTCTCTTAACAATAAGCGAAAGTCATTATAAGGAATAAAACCAAAGTAAGGAACTAAGGAGATGCAAGGAACTGATCCGAACCTATGCAAATTAGCATAAGGAAGCAAAGTCAAAAATCTCCCTGGCGTAGCTCAAACGACCATTGGGGTAGTTCACACGACAGGGCATGTCGCTTGCACGATTGCATATGTCGCTTAAGCGACCTGTTGTCCCTTTCCCCATTTTGTTTCTACATTTCGGTTCCTTACCAGTTTCAATTGTTTACAAACCCAGAAACTAATACAATTCCCATTTACGGATTATTCCCAGCCCAGAACGAATACCTGTATAACCCATAATTTATACATTCAAATCCCAAAACTGTAACCAGGGTTTTAAAATTTAGATGTATTTTCCAATTGATATAAATATTTTCTCCCCCAAGTGCTCCTAGACGTGGATAGTTCGATTGTGTTGTGGCAATCCCACGATCTCGCTTACTCTCCAGCATTTAAATAAATTGGATTCTAGCATAGGTGCTTTTCATCCATTGCTACTTTATTTATTTGAAAAATTTGTAAGGGTATAAGCTCGAGACTTCTTTTACTTTATGTTTGTTGGTATTACCATCTGGTTGGATTTATCTTTTCATTATTGGTGGTTTGGATTATTTTATTATTATGGATTTTATTCTTCACTTTGAAATGAAGAAGTTTTAAGAAAATAATTTATTTATATTTACTTTTGTGATAAGAATGGTATTAATTGACAAGCAAGCCCTATCTTCGACGTATCGTGCCTGGTCAGCCTTTACGTGAGAAAATAGGGGTTGTTACATTTAAGGTGCTAGATTTCATAATTAAATCGAACTTGAGTTTAATTTGGTATGTATCCTAGTCACCCTTCGCTCTAGGATATTTTTGTTAGAAAACAAATGCATGTGTGCAATATAAGTCAGGCAGACCTGTTCAACCATAAATGTATACATGTCCTTATTGCAGTTATAGAATAGGATCGTGGTAAGTTATAGATAGTGGGTTAATGTTCACGTGCAGTGTACTGTGCTTGTGTAGTGGGTTCATGGGTAGTTTCATGATGTAATGTAACCAACTATTACTTATAAATAGAGAACTCTCCTCGGCTACAGACATTAAGTTTGTAAGCCACTCCCAAAGAAGTTCTAAAATTTCTACATGATATCAGAGACATAAAACTCTCACGAGTATTCTTGATCCTGAAATATCGTTTCTCCGACAGCGGTAGTCTCCGTTCGTTGCTACCGTCCGCCGGGTACAAAATTAAACAAAAAAATTGCTTTGTGTTTTACATCTTCTTCTCAAAACCAGTCCACTATACTAGAGTCATTCTCATTTGAAATCAAGCCCCATCATAACCTCTTGAAAAATATGATGCCATTGTATTGGCATGCTTCCCCCCCCCCCCTCCCCCCCCCCCCCCCCCAAAAAAAAAAAAAATTTGATCACTTCAGAAATCAAAAATATTTGGGAGTTCGCTCTTGCTTCTTTGCTGCCGAAACAGTGTCGCGGTCGTCAAAGATACTTGGCTTTGGTCCAACAGCATTTCAACCTTCCTAGACTAACATCCGCAGTGTCGTAGTGTCGGGATTGTTGATATCCGTATCGGGGTGCTGCTGCCATTGCAACAATAGTCTCACTGACAACATCAGTGTCGGGGTGGTTAACATCAATCTGCCGCATATTTTTGGTGGATTTTAATGACTATTTTATATGGAGATGACTACCGCTACTAATAACAACGAGTCACCTTGTTCCGAACAACAACCTTACAAATGAAGGACAAAGAATTCAATAGTTTGAGCATACTTGACAATTGCGACTATAGATGCTAGATGTACGAGGGCGTGCTGTTAAGAAAATTCATTTGCATATATTAGTGTGTCTAAGCTTTCCGGTACCAGGTGGTATCTCCTCTCCAAATGAGTCCACAATAGTCTCAAAAGAAAACACATTGTCCTCATTTTCAACTACACTCACGAGTTTGAAAATAGAAATTAAAAAAATGGTGGAATAATTGGTCAGATTTCACTCAAATATTTGCATGCTTCAACAAAAGAACGCAATGCTAAAACAAATATTTTTCTAGTCTCTAGATGGGACTTTCTTCCTACCTTCATTTTATTTATTTTTTCCCGTCAATTTAATGCCTAAAAAAGTGATTGAGATTAATGGCTACTTAGCCCACTTTGAAAATAATTTTCACTAAAGGGCGTTAATGTTGCGGTAGCAAAATCATTTTATTAAAAAAAAATTAACTAGTTGGAAGTTAACACATATTGAATCATATACCTGTTTCGCATGATCCAATAACACAATGGCCCCTGAATCCATCGCGATCAAGCCTAAGAAGTGAAGAGCCTTTGAATCCATTGTTATCAAGCTCATTTGGGTCGAAGAGGTCCATTACTGGTGTCAGTCCAGCCAAAGCCGATAATTGAGCCTCTGAATCAATTTTGATCACGCTAATTATGGTCTACGAGAACTTATATTTTATTCTCAAGGATATGGATTTTGTTTATTCTCAAGGTTTTTGGTGATAGTGGAGATCTTCTCACTCATTTCGATCGCACTCATAATTAAACCTTTGTTAACTCAACAATTTTAGTATTTTCAATTCAAGCTCTGTGTGTGCCACACACCCCACCTTCGCTTGAGGGGGAATGTTAGAAAACAAATGCATGCATGCAATATAAGTCAGGTAGACCTGTTCAACCACAAATGTATACATGTCCTTATGGAAGTTATAGAATATGATCGTGGTAAGTTATCAATAGTGGGCTGATGTTCAGGTGTAGAGTAGTGTGATTTTGTAGTGGGTTCATGGGTAGTTTCATGATGTAATTTTACCAACTATTACTTATAAATAGATAACTCTCCTCCGCTACAAACATTAAGTTTGTAAGCCACTCCCAAAGCAGTTCTAAAATTTCTACAATTTATATATGTTTACAAAAATATCGGCAAAACCTACAACTTTTATGCATAAACACTAAGGTAAATTGAAAAGTTAAGTTGTTATTTTTTTTAATGTGAGACCAACTTTTTCAATTTTTGTAATGTTGACCCTTTGTTAAACCTCCATTCAGAAATTTAGTGAAAGGGATGATTAAACAATTAATTCCATGAACACCCTATATTATTCCAAGTGTTACATGCTAATTAGTTCACAAAAATTCACCAATACCCCATTATTGATAACAAAAAAAAAAACTTAAACATAGTTTACTCCTCTCTCTCTCTCTCTCTCTCTCTCTCTCTCTCTCTCTCTCTCTATCTATCTATCTATCTATATATATACTAGGATATGCCCGTGCCTGAAGGCACGTTGATAATTTTGAAAGCATAAAGTTGTGCCTTGGTGCGATGGAAAGTTCCCTCACAAAAGCTACGGTTGGTCTCGGATTCGAAACACGGAAGCAACCACTTCATATATGGGGGTAAGCAAGCCGACATCTGCCTATTAAAGATCCTATAGTTAAGCGTATTTCCTTTTGACTGAAGGAACGAAGAATTTTTTTCAAAATATCAAGTCATGTATAATTTAAGTCTAATGTTTTTATATAAAATAAATAATTGTGAACAATTTAAAATTTTGGACAGAATTTCCTTTGTTTATAGGATTCTCATCCCTGTATAAGAAATAAGAAATACATCAACAAAAAAAAACTAATAGCTTGTAATTCAATTATAATATCATTGTCTATAATAAGTTCTCAATATTACCAACATACATAATCTTGATTTATGAAAACACTTTTGAAGAAAAAAAGAGAAATGACAGATGCTAGATGTATCGGTTTCCTATCTTCCATCCCAATAAATATCTCATTTTCATCAGCTTCATATCAATTAATCGACTGCTTTCACGACGAACAACCACACACTAATACCATTTGTTTTTACCCTGGGGAGATGTCGCACCTCGCAGTTTCTTATCAATAATTGCGCTAACGGAAAGTGTTCCAAATATTTTGCAATTCACTTTCTCCATGTTTAGTTTATCTCCATATTCAGCATCAAAAGTAGTGCCTAATCAATACAGCAAAAATCGAAGATATGTCATGATCAAAGACACATACTCATTGTTAAAGTCAATATAATTGTGCTTCCGGCATTACAATAGAGCGTATAAGTGAATTCAACAATACAGGATGTAAAATGAATAGCCAAATAGACATACATCATCATAAACATAAATAAATTAAAATATACAATAAATCTCAATCTCTAAATAAATAGTCAAATAAACATACATATCATACCGGCACAACATTTATGCAACACTTCTCATGAGTGTGCTCTTATCGAAACATCTATAATTCTGGCCAAAATGCGCGCAATTTCAAACAGTGGTTATTATTGGATGCTGCTGCTATCTATTGGTGAGGTGCCTAAATAAGAAATAAGAGTAAAGTAAATAGTAGAAAGAAGAAAAAAAGATGAAAAAGAAAACAAATACTGGAATATTAGAGATCTAACTCATTCTCAGTGTTGTTTTCAAGTATGAGAAAATTCCAGTAAAGGCAGGAGAGTGATAAAAAACCAACCAAATCGAAACGTATAACCTGGATACAGTGTTGTATTTATAATGTAGAGGTGGAAAATGTATAATATGCCATAGTGTTGCATTTATAATGGAGCATAAGAGGAAGTGATAGTGACAGGGTTATTAATTTGGAGCAAACATAACCATATTCATCCTCACGTTTCAGTTTGAGTACTTTGCAAACTGGTGTGCAGCTCAAGTATAAAGTAAATCGATTTACAAAAAGAAGATGAGTCCACTACATTTCAATTTAAAGTAAATAAAATGGGATTTTTTTTTTTGCAAACCAGCGTGTTATCCTTGCTATTCATCTTCACATTTGGGTGCTTCTTTGATTTTATCCCCCATCATACTGCATATTAGACGTCCCCCAATCTCATTCCCAATTAAAGTGGAAGCCGGGTGTGAAGTACCTGCTGACTACTTTAGTACATAAATTAGAAATATGTACTTGATAGACACTGCATAAGTTATGCGCATATACAACATGTATATGTACAATGCAGACATATGTACCTGTTGTATGTACACTGCAGGTACATATGTTTGAAAATATACATTCCTTCTTTGAAAGTTATGTTAGAGAGTCCCATGATAACTACAATAGGTGCATATGTTAGAGAGCCCCAAGATAACTACAACAGGTACATATGTTTGAAAATAACTTCAAATGCCCATATCAATTTACTTGAAGTTGTTTGAAGTTATGGGCATTTGAAGTTGTTTCTACTATCAATTAGAAATATGTACATATGCAGTGTACATAGTTTAGTACATATGCAGTGTCTATCAGGTACATACATATATGCACTGCATATGTACACTGCAGGTATATAAGTTGTGCCCATATACAATAGGTCTATACATAAATTGATATGTACCCGATACAATAGAGGATAAATTATCATAAGTTAATTCACGTCATTAACCTCTGTGCAAAGTTAACCTTATGTTTGAAGTTTAGCCTATAAGCAATGTTAACATCTGTGCAGCAATGCCGACGTTAACTTCTGAAGTGTTTCCAAGCTTCCAATCAGGTCTTTGAGGGTTCTGCATTTCCCAGCTTTGTGCAGCGTTACTTTGGGCTTGTTTTGTAAGGTTCGAAACTATTTTGACCCGCAAATGACTCACCAGCAAATCGACTCATTGGGTCACTCAAGCCATCTTCAACCACACAAATGGTATAAGTGGTTAGGAATAGATGATTAATGAGAATATAAATTAAAGCTAATTCAGAACCATAATCTATTCTTCACAAATTTTCGATATATACAGTGTCCAAAAAGTGTTTAAGATCATTAGCTGATAGTTTTGATTGAAATATATTTTCATGACTTTAGTAAACTATATAAAAAGAAATCATTGCCAAACTGGACTCTCCAAACTGGATTCCATCTCTACAGCCATATTTCTTTACTATCTAATGTTGGTCTTGGAATGGCTATGTTCAACTTAGGTCTGTCTATGGCTCTACAACTTGCATGCGAAAATTCAGTGGTTGTGTTGTCCATGGGAGTAAGGTTTCTCACAGGCCCAGCGGTAATGGTAGTTTCTTCCATTATTACCGAGCTTCCATTCCGAAACTGAAATCAAAATGGTGTTGATTGATATGATGTAATACATTTAATAACAACTGAATCAATGCCTAAATCCAAAAATGCACTTGCACGCATCTCCAATCATACATATTATTGGAATATTTTCAATATCTATCAAATGTAGATATCAACATTAAGGTAAAAGATATATAAAAGACATGAATGTGTTAGTTCTGAAAAATTTTCCTTAGGAAATGAAGTACACATGGAGGGAATATGCCAAATGGATGAAAATAAAGAAGCTATAGGATGTGACTGGGATAGTTTGATTTCTGATACTACTGATTTGTTGGATATGGACTTACCTAATAATACAGAATCTCAAAATCACCCTATTGAGAAACCACTGGATCCAAAAATGAGATTATTTACTTCACTTATGAATGATTCACCAAAAACTCAATCAAATGATGTTGATGGCGTAAGCGAACAACATGAAACGGAATATCTTCCCACTCAACCTGAAGGGGATGGTAAATATGAGGGAAATAGTCGAAAACCAATAAAATTGAAATCATCAAGATACTTGTTTTCCCCACAGTTTTCAATGATTTGCAGAAATTAAGAAAATATATAGAGTTAGTACTAAAAAATTCTAAGGCACCACTTTCAAAAAAGGACAAACATACAACGGAATATCCTAAGCTACTACTTTAAAAAACGGACAACCTTGCATATGTAGATAAAGTGTAGTAAATAATCTACATAAATCAAATTGAACTTGTACATCTCAATAAAAATAAAGATCCACACCAACTGGACATATTATCTATATAATATTACATATGTAGATTCAATTCAAGACTTGTCTGTAACAGGACATATAAGTTCTATACAATGCATACCAGATCTATACAATGCATAGAAGCAGTTATGTTATTCAAGCTAAGCCCTGTCTAATTTGCGATAAATATGCATCAGAAAAATAAATGTTAAAGTGTTGCATGTATATAAATTTTCATGGACAAAGAAAAGGGAAAGAGAGTTGTGGAAGAAATCCTTATACAAAATAAACAATAAACATGATGATTATCAGTAATTCAGTGCATGTTTCATAAAAATTGACATCATACTTTGACAGCAAATAATAGTTTTGACAATTCACAAAAATTATCTCTTAACAAACTTCATTAATTAAAATCTAACACAATATATTTATTGTTGAAACATACACGTGTACTAAGAAAAGGAGTTGAGAACTAATTTGAGGTAATTAAGATAGGAATAATGGTATACCTTTATCCATATTCTTGTGTTATATTAAACCTCAATGCAAAGAACAGGAATGATTATTTGAGGTAATTAATATAGGAACAATGGTTTACCTTTTGCCACATTATTATGTTATATTAAACCTCAATAGTTTACATGTTCATAAGCATTTTATGACAAAATCTTCTCTTCTGTAAAAACAATCAAGCTACAGATCTTTGCTTCCTTCCAGTAGCAATATCAAATCATATTAAGGAGCATATATGAACAATAGGAATAAGCCTCAACCAAAGCCGAAGTCCACCTAATCATATATGTAACATTAGATAAAGAGTGAGTATCAAAACTATTTTAACATACCCCAAAATTCTTTCATATTTAATCGGAAATTCTCTATCCTGATCAATATGAAATTGACAGTACTATGTTTGAAAGTGTAGGAATTTCATCCACGTGAGCTCAACCAAACATTAAGATTTCAATGAAATAAGAATTTAGCGTGCTCATTCTAATGAAAAATGCAACATATCATGCTACTAACATCTGATGAAACATCAGTTGCTTTAGGACTATAAAAAGATAATGTAATTGCTTTAAGACTGTAAAAAGAAGTCGATAACTGATGCTCTGACATTGAATTACCCAATAAAAGTATTTGATTTCATTCTGCTCTGTTGTTGTGAAACACACGGGCGTTTTACCAGCCTTATATATATCTATATATATGGTATAGGCCTTATGTTGAAGTAGTGCTCGTCCAATATTCTCAATCTAGTGGGATCGATCTATCCACCTGAATTATCCTTATTATCTCAATATATATGGTGTCTCAATTTAATTCATTGAACGTTTTTTAAAATATAAACTCGATGAATACCTGATGTCTTCTGATATAATGTTTCGGAAGAGCTTAGCATTTAAAACAAACCTATGCCAACCTATACAACAAATAAAAGTAGCAGTAGTAAAAAAAAATGACCACAAAAAAAAAACATGTTTAGAACAAAGCTATGACTCTACAATAGAAGTAGGTACATTAGTAAAAAAACTCCCTTAGTAAAAACAACCTCCATAGTGATAATAGAAGTAGGTACAGAAAAATAAAAGTAAGATTAGAGAAACGTTTAATCAAATACCGTATCTTAAGATACTCGGGACTGTAAAAATGTCCCGATTCATTGATGTGTATGGAAACATAAAGAGTTGCTTTAGGGCACATATTGAAACTTAAACTTAAATATTCATTGACGTAAAAAGACACTTCAGTTGCTTTAGGACTGTAAAAAGAGTTGCTTAATGCAAAATGTGAAACTTGAATTGGATCAACTGATAATGGACAGTTCAACTGCTTTAGGACTGTAAAACGATAGTTCAGTTGCTTTAGGACTGTAAAAAGAAGTCGATAACTGTCAATGACCACTTCATTTTCTTTAGGACTGTAAAAATACAATTTAATTGCTTTAGGACTGTAAAAAGAAGTCGATAATTGATGCTCTGACATTGAATTACCCAATAAAAGTATTCGATTTCATTTTGCTCTACTGTTGTGAAACACACGGGCGTTTTACCAGCGTTATATATATCTATATATATGGTATAGGCCATATTTTGAAGTAGTGCTCGTCCAATCTTCTCAATCTAGTGGGATCTATCTATCCACCTGAATTATCCTTATTATCTCAATATATATGGTGTCTCAATTTAATTCATCGAACGTTTTTTAAAATATAAACTCGATGAATACTTGATGTCCTCTGAGATAATGTTTCGAAAGAGCTTGGCATTTAAAGAAAAACACATGCCAACCTATAAAACAAATAAAAGTAGAAATAATAAAAAATGACCTCAAACAAAAAAAAAGCATGCTTAGAACAAAGCTATAACTCTACAATAGAAGTAGGTACATTGTTGAAAAAACTCCATTAGTAAAAAATAAACTCCATAGTAATAATAGAAGTAGGTACATAAAAATAAAAGTATGATTAGAGCAACGTTTAATCAAATACGATATCTTAAGATATTTAAAATCCATTACCTGATCTTTGAAGAACAAAAAAGGATATATGTGGACATCCCTACAAGTTCAAATCCCTAAAAAAATTCAATATTAATACATTATGATGCACACAAAATGTACAGAGGTACAAAATTTACCGAGGCACTTAATCTATATGAAATTTAAGTGGTATAGAAATACCTGAATGGAGACCTGAAGTTTGGTGGTGTATACCTGTTGCAAGTTCAACAATACTGGATGAAATTTCATAAACAAATTATGAGTAACTATGCTTATAATTGAAAAAAAAACAAATCCAAATCTCAACAGACCCAAATCTCAACAGACCCAAATATAACCAAGATACAAAACACGGTTAGAACAAAATTAGTAGACGGATCTACAAATTGAAACCAAAATTATAAAGCCTTAAAAACAATAAACAAAACATAACAAATTCTCAAAATCAGAATTTTGATCCCTAACATCAGAAACCCTAAATTTAATAAAACCCTAACAAAAGAGCCATTAATATACACACACCTGGAATATGAATAGGATTAGTCGAGAGAGTGAGAGTAAGAGTGAAGATCGTGTGCGCTAGGGTTTGTGAGGAGTGAGAGAGGGGGCAGAGACTCGGGTTGTTAGAATGTCTTGAGCCCGTGTGTTGTTCAGTAGAGAGAAAAGAGATAAGTTTTGGAGAGTACAATTTACTCTCATACCCATGTTTTTGAATTTTGAAGAAAGGGGGCAATGCATTATAGTGTGTTAAAAAGAGGGGGAAATCAAAATTTTCAAGGGCAAAATAGGCATGTCGGGATAAAATTATTTTGATGACATCATACTTGAAGCTTATGACATACATAAGTTTCTTACTTTATTATATATATATATATATATATGCGAACTTCACCTCCCAAATCCCCTACATCACCCGCATTACCTCTGCCGCTGGAGATGACCAACTTTAGAGCCATTGTCTCTCCTACTATCTGCCTCCCAAATTACATTAAATTGATCCAAATTGTATGTGAAGATGCACACACATTTGTATAGTTACCCACACATATACACTTTACAAAGCACCATCGCCAACAACCCGTCCAATTTTTGTTGTTGGGTCTCCATATCTGCCATCGGACCACACAATGGTCTATGGCAGCACCATCATTGAAAACCATCGAGAATCACAACACACATGCAAAAATCAACAACATGAAATCCATAGAGATAAAGACTTCTAAAAAGACATTGAGAAAAGAAAATTTAAGAGAGGGGAGGATGTTCTTACGAAGTTTGCTAAGAGAGTAAACTTTCTTTTTACCATATCAATTTTCTAGCATTGAACAAAATAAAAGTGTCTTTGGTTACACAGTTTGGAAAAAACATAACATAATTAATTGTTAAAGAATTACAGGAAAAGAGCGGGCACATTCCTTACTTATTATAATTTCACGGCATCAAATTATTTGGGGTAGGTCAGAAATAGCTTTCCATTAAAAATAAAATTATTATAAAGTAAATTTCACATATAAATATATGGTCCATGTCATTTATTGGTACAATAAACTTTCGCAAGAGTAAGAGAAAGGGAAAAAATAAGTAATTTTTTTAAATATATCAAATCAACAAAACGAGCCTGAAGCGATACTTTTGTAACTTTTATTTCCTTTCTATTAAGGAACTAGTGCATAATGCGTGCTGAGCGGGCATCGCATGGGCAAGACTACCAATGTATATATACATTTATATATTATGTATACATGTACATTATATAATATACAAATATTATATATTATATAATAGTGCATTTAGAGAAGAAAAAAACTAAGTGATTATTTTATGCGGAAATCTGGGGGGGGGGGGGGGGGGGAGATATCCTAATCAGGAGATCATCTTGGGAAAATTTCGTAAAAAATCAACAAATTCAATGGATCATTTGTTTTTAATCATTCTTCACGAAAGACACATTTATTAAACGTGTTCTACATATAATGCAATATAAAAACTTAAATTCCCTGAGGAGGTTTTACCTCGTGAAACGCTCTTTAATGAAACTTTAGCTTTAGCTGGTCATGACACTAAAACCATCGATTTCGCTTCGTGGACCGGGAATGTCCGTCTTATCAATCTATCTGGTAAACTACTAGGGGCATGTGTAGCCCATTTCAAAGACATTGTACATAATTTTCTTTTCTAGTGCTCTTCAATTAAATTTATAAAACCTCAAAAACATTCAAAAAACAACAGTTAAACCAATTTAGTTTCAAAATAACAAATTCGACCATTGACAACAAAATTTCTTATGCGTGAACACTGCGTTTGTGGATAAATGAAATAAATCACAATTCTCAAGGAGCTAGATAAGGTGTGACACGTAGCAGTGGATATATATTTAGAAAATAATGATATGGGTATGAAAACCTCCCCCAAAAAGTGATGTGGATTTTACATATTATCTAACTTACAACACACAAATTTATTGCTTTTGAGGGAGGTTTTGAGAGACTTATTTGGGACTTATAGTAGGACTCATATTTATAATTTGTGTCTCTTTATGCTAAATAGTTGAGGCATGTTGTGTATATAAAAAATTTCAAAGGATTTCAGTTACATCCGGATGTCGCCTAAATGCCCTGCAAGCATAAATTGCAGTATAATTTATATCAACACATAAAGTAAAAGGTCAACTGTTCGAAGTCCTATTGACTAAGAAATCTATCCGCATGTATGCGTTTCATTTTGTAATCAGGAAAAAAAGAGTGGTTTGGATTTCGTTGTACTCGGTAAAATGGAAAAATGCGTTCTATTTCACCCGAAGGCATGGTCCACATGGATATGTGGGAAAATGTATTTTGATAACATGTTACACAAAGTCAGTCTTCCTAATTGATTCATTCAGTATTAATAATCTCTTCGACGAAAATCCTACGATTCAACATTCGAAATCCTTCCGAAGTCATACCAGCTGATGTCTCAATGTCCATATATATCCCTCCTCCCCATATGTATCCTCCACATCTTTATCAAATACCCTTTATTTGCTCTAGAAAATATCATGAGATCTCTAAGCAGTATGTTACCCATTATGGCAATAGTTTTTGTACTCAGCATGAAACCAAATGGAGTTTGTAGAGTCCTAAACGGGCAAGAAGAAGAAATCGACAAGATACCAAATGTTATAATACTACAATCTCTTCAGAAGGGTCCGGTTCGACCTTTCGAAAATTCGATCGGTCGCACGTCTGTTAACATAAGCCAGAAGGGCTTTGCTGGTCATTTTAGAAAGTAATTTTAATAAAACAAGAAATTTAAAAAAATGTTAGAATAGAAAAACTAAAGAAATTAATAAACCCATTTAAAAAATTTAAAATAAAGATTTTTTAAAAAAGAAAATGATCTATGATAAGAGAAAAAACATTTGTGTTCACATCTGTGTGTAAAAGAAGAGTAGGGTGAATAAGAAAGATGACAAATTTGGAACCGCTAACGTAACAAAAATCTAGTTTTTGATTTATTTCATCTATTCCATGATCGGAACAAGGGAGTCGTTGGATGAATTGCCCTATTGATATTGACCCCCCAGAAGAAACGGTAGGTACACCTAGGCCATGAATAGCCAATCATCGCACTGTGAAAATTGGATAGGTTCGATCTATTGCAATTATTTAAAAAAACAAACACAAAATTAAAGCATCATTTGAAAATTTTGAAAAAAAAGGGCAAAAACTACAAAAAAAATGTTAAAAAATATGAGACTTAGTAGAGATGCTAAAGTAGAAAAAAATGAGAAATAAATCAAGCAACCTGCCCCACCTCTATGACACAAACTCACACCACCATCCATCGGCGTCCAGACCCACCACCACCTTCACTCAAACCTAACACCAACACTGATTTAAAATAAAGGAGTGAGTTTGGACGATTTGTTTTTAAATTATTCAAAAAAATAATAATAATAAAAGTTTATTAAATAATTTTCCTGGAATTGTAAATAATTTTTTTTAGACATTTTTAGTATATTTTGTTTTTTAGTTTTAAATTTTTTTTTCTGGTATTACAAATTACATTTTTATCTTTTGTATTTTTTAGCCTTTCAATTGATTTTCTTGAATTCCCATTGTTTATTTTATTTTATGTGGGTAATTTTTGTTTTTAGTTTTTCATTTTATTTGTACATGTATTCTATATTTTTTGTTTATGGCTTTATTAGTTTTCTTAGTATTTTTGAAATATTTTTTTCTGTTAGTTAAATAATTATTCATTTATTATACCCCTTTAAATATTATTATTAATACTTTAATTCTTTTTGTTTATCTCTTGACAAATGATGAACTTATTTTTGAGAAAAAATAATAATTTCAAAATAGAAAACGTGCTTGAAATTAAGCTAAAAGTAAACTTTTCTGAACTGATACTTTATATCTTGATATTATCAAACTCTAAATTAGTTTTTTTCATGATAAAAAATGTCTTTAAATATTTATTCCTAGCAGGATAATTATTAAAGAAATTTAGAAATCATCATTTTAAAATATTTTATTAAATTAAACTAATAGCATATTGAAATTATAATTATTAAAGTAAATAATAGTGACATGAGTTAAGAAATGACCTAAATAATAATATTGGGATATTATAAAAATTGAGAAATTAAGGCAAAAGAATTAAAGTGCAAATTCCCCTGGTTGACTTCTCTCATACGCATTTTCACACTTGATATTTTATCCTTGCTTTCACATTTATTACTTAATATCAGTTCACCATTTTAGATAAATTAAAAATCCTTGAAAGAAAAGTTTAAAAATGTGAAGATTAGTTTTAGTTGATTCATTTGACTTCTCTCTTATTTAAGAGCATAGATTGACACCCTTATCATGCCATTATACTCATTTTTAGTGTGTATTGTGTAGGTAATTCAATTAGAAATTAATAGATAAATATTCTAACTAATCAGAAATAAATCTCTCCATCCATTTACGCTATCCATGATAATACACTACATATCAGAAAACATGCAACTGTAACAATAGAACATGACAAGACCCAATAAAAATCTTTATTCATTTCTATTTTTTCTTTCCTTTTTCTTTCTCCTCAAATGTATTTGTTAGGATTCTTTACCTATGTGTTAAGGTTATCCAAAGAATAATAAAATGTTGATCACTTGTTTTTTCACAGAACGTGTGATATTAGTGTCCGGTTGTTCTAATTTTTTTAGCATTTAACAAGTCATTTTGTTTTTACCCAATTAAAACATTATATTAAACTTTTTTAATCACCCCCTACAAGTTTCATCTTTGGGTACATAAGGTTCATGCCCATTACCAATCATATCAAAACTAAGGACATTGTAGATCAGCACCGGTACAATACAAAAACAAACATCAAATCCCGAGTTTGGTTGTTTAATACATTATTATTTTTCATTATTGTCTCAATTTGGCATGATAACTCTATTATTCTTATTAAAAGGGGAAATAGACCTGTTAAAAAGGTAATTAGTGAAAATGAAACAGGGATAGTTTATTACCGGAGGGTGCACCTTTTTACTCGAGGATTTAAGGGTAGGTAACAACCATAAATTTAGGTTGAGATACACTGATAAGGGAGACGTTAAGGAGGCTTTGCTGGTTAGGGGTGAGGAACTGTGGGCAAGTTCTTGTTTGTGGTATGCGACCACACATGGGGGAGACTTTTATTAGAAGAGGCAGTACGTAGTGAGGAAGATAAGTGCATTCACCTCATGGAAGGGGGAGAACCCTCTATTCAACATAGTTATAAGGGGTATCAAGGCGCGGGTACATGTTCAGATTCCAGAATATGCCCCAAGTAGGAGGTGGGGTTTAGTGGGGGAAATGTTCAGAAGATTAGAACCTAGGGTGGTCTGTAAGGAAGCTGACGATGGGTTTGTAAACAAGGGTGAGAGAAAAGCGGGTAGATCGTATTTACAGGCGGCAGCGGTGGAGAAATGGCCTGGTTCGGTCATCAATATCACTAAAGATCTAACATGTAGGAGGGACCTTATCGTGAAAGATGATTCGTGCAATTTCATAGTGGAGTTCTTCAAAGAGCGCTTGTTGGGAAGATCGGAGGCCCTGATACCTCTCCACCGGAGGTAGGGGAAGTCAACTCATGGGCGGAAAATCGGTGGAAACCGATAGGTACAATCGAAGTCAAATTGTTACAACATTCATTATACTTTTTGTTTTTGTTTCAACTGCGGAGGCTGATAGGGTGCTGTTGGAAGAAAAATTCTGTAAGTATGGAGAAGTACAGTTGTGTCTACAAAGATGGTATCCGTGGCTGGGCTTTAAAGTGACTCTCGGATTCTAGGCAATCGCTGGATTCGTGTGATGGGAATTCCACTTCATCTACGAGGGGATGAAGTATTTAAAATGATATATGAGAGTTGTGGGGGATTCATCAGAGCTGACCATACCACTTTGGCAGGAAAGGAGCTCCAGTGGGTGAGGTTATTGGTGCAAGGGAAGGAACCCATCCCCCCATGTATTAAAGTAGGGGTGGGAGAATGGGTGTATGAAGTAAAAATATGGTAGGAGTTACAGTCTTGTTTTAAGGATGAACTTGGTGTTCGCTCCAATAATATGGTGGATAATGCATGGAGAAGAACATAGGGGAATAAAGTCACAGTTGTCCCAAAAGACACTCACCATTGGGATAGATCGGTAGTAGGGGATCACCGAATTTTTTGCACGGATATGGTTCCGGTGGTGAATATTGGCTTGGCGACCATACTTGGTGAACTAGACGGAGGCAACATAGAGGAGAATCCATATATAGCCATCGAGTATGTTCATTAGAATAGTAAACCAGAGAGAGGATAACAGAAGGATGAACTCATGACGACAAAAGCGTTAGCTGAACGGGACATTAACGAAAACAGAAGCTCGCCACAGGGCAAGGCTGTGGAGGGGCTGTTGACAGACAACGGGATGTTAATCAATATTGTTTTGACAATCATAAAAATCAAATATAATCCATAATGTTACATCACGTTAAAAATAGTTTTGTCAGGAATCCAGGATGTTCTATCTTCATGTAATCACAAAATCATAAGTTCTTTATAACTATGATCAAAATTGACCTTTGTCCATTGCAATTGATTGGAATAAGGTGACTTGAATGCTCTTGTCAAAGCGTCCTTTGAATCCCTTCTTGAATAGCCCAAAATTTCTTTCTTATGTGCCCGGAGTATTTTTGAGAAAATATGAATAATAAGAATTTCGGATTTTCTCTCCCTCCTTAGAAACAGTGTGTATTGAGATGACTCTAGAAGGTGTAGAGGTCTCTATTTATAAGGGGAAAGGGTCGGAATCCTAGTGGAGGTGGGACTCTTTCAAGTCTCCCACTAATCCCACTAACCATCATGTGACTAGAGGATGAGGTTTACCCAAATCTTTTAATATCTTTATTTATCACATTCCTAATTTATTATCTGACATTTATTAAAACCACATAAATGGGAAATTCAGATTTTAATACAATTGAAATTAAATAATAAATTTTGACACTTGACATTAATTTCCAACAGTCTCCCACTTGGTCTTAATAATTCGTATAATTAGATTAGGTGTCATAAGGTGCACAATCAATGATAAATATCATTTGCTAAATCAAATGATTCACAGATGCGAGTCATGGCGGTTCCATGCTATTCAAGAGCATGGTTCCTTCCATGTACCACAATACCAATGTTTCATTCAACTATCCTTCAATATTGGGTATCATAATGGAATCATAATGTCCATTGAATAAGGACTATTTCTGTCAACAATAATTCATAATTATATGCATGCATTCACAAAAGACAAAAATAATGAGAATCGAAAACATTTTTATTGAATTCAAGTAATAGTGACAAACAACTAAGCCAAGATAACAATCATAATCTAACTAATCAAGACCCATCTCTTTGACATGCTCCATAAAGGTCTTCGGAGATAGTCCTTTCGTAAGAGGATCTATTATGTTATCACGCGTACTAATATGATCAATTGACACTCTTTGTTTCTGAACTTCATTTTTAACTGAGAGGTATTTCATCTCAATATGCTTAGCTGCCTTAGTATACCTATCGTTCTTTTAGAAGAAGACTGCTGCGACATTATCATAATAAATTTTCAGTGGCTTAGATATTGACCCCATAATTATAAGTCCTGAAATAAAGTTTCGCAGCCATAATCCATGATTTGTAGCTTCAAAGCAAGCTACGTATTCAACCTCCATAGTAGATGATGCAATGACGCTTTTCTTTGCACTTTTCCATGAAACGGTTCCTCCAGCCATGGAGAATATATAACCCGAAGTGCTCTTCCTACTGTCAAGGCATCCCCCAAAATATGAGTCTGAATAACCAATCACCTCAAGCTGATTAGTCTTCCAATATGTGAGCATGTAATCCTTGTTCCCTTGCAGGTACCTCAGCACTTTCTTTGCATCTTTCCAATGGTGAATCCCCGGATTGCTTTGATATCTTCCTAGCATCCCAACAGCAAAACTGATATCCGGTCTAGTACAAACTTGTGCTTACAACAAGCTCCCTACAAGCAAAGCATAAGGCATGCCTTTCATGTGCTCCTTTCTAAATTACTTCTAGGGCATTGACTTAAGCTGAACTCGTCCCCATTCTGAAGTTGAACATTAATGGGATTGCAACTTTGCATGCTAAGTCTTTCTAAAACTTTGTTAATGTAAGCTTTCTGAGACAATCCCAACATTCCTCGTGATCTATCCCGAGATATTTCTACCCCGATCATGAAGGATGCCTCACCTAAATATATCATTTCAAAGTTTTTAGAAAGGTACTTCTTGGTTTCACTTAATAAACCAAGATCACTGCTGGCGTTAAGTAAGTCATCAACATATAGTACTAAAAACACAAACTTACTGCCACTGATCTTCAGGTATATGCACCGATCAACAGTGTTTTCCTTAAACCCAAAGGATGTAATGGTATCGTGGAACTTACTGTACCATTGACGAGAAGCTTTCTTTAGACCATATATTAACTTCTTCAACATACAGACCATGTTTTCCTTTCCTTCCTTTATGAAACCTTGTGGTTGTGCCATGTAGACTTCTTCTTCTAAACTCCCATTTAGAAAAGCTATTTTTACGTCCATTTGGTGCAAATCCAATTCATAATGAGCCACCAACGCTAATATGATTCTTAATGAGTCCTTCTTTGAAACTGGAGATAAGGTCTCATTATAATCAATGCCTTCTCGTTGATTAAAATCTTTGGCAACAAGTCTACCTTTATGTCGTTCGATATTGCCTTTTGAGTCAAGTTTGGTCTTAAAGATCCACTTGCACCCAACTCATTTTTGTCCTTCTGGCAATTCGACCAACTCTTAAACTTTATTGTCATTCATAGATTTTATTTCTTCATTCATGGCATCAATCCATTTATCGGAATCATCACTATTTACATCTTTTTCATAAGAAACTGGATCATTAATATTCCATATGTTAAATTCGGTCTCTTGAAGGTATACCACATAATCATTCAAAATTGCCAATCTCCTTTCTCTTTGAGATCTTGTTAATGGCACTTCTTGTGGTGCTTCAAAAGTTTCATCGGTTATAGTCTCATTATCTGGTTGTTCAGTTGGTTGATCATTCACTTGTTGTTCCTAGTTATTGATTGGGTCAATGACCGGTTTAACAACTATATTAGGAACAACGGGTATGTTATGAATTCTGGGTTTAGGAATTTGTACCCTGACTTCTTGAATGATTACCTCCCTTTCTTTATACTCCCACTTACTTCACCTTCTTGAAGGAATTTAGCATTTCCAGTTTCTATGATTGTAGTTGTATGATTTGGACAGTAGAATCTATATCCCTTCGACTTTTCTGGATACCCGATGAAATGACAAGATAATGTCCTAGGATCCAATTTCTTTTCATGAGGGTTATAGATTCAAGTTTCCGCTGGGCAGCCCCACACACGTAAATACCTTAAATCGGGTTTCCATCCTTTCCAAAGTTCAAAACGGGTTTTTGAAACTGACTTACTAGGAACCCTATTTAAGATGTGTACAACGGTCTTTAATGCATGTGTCCACAAAAATGTAGGCAATTGGGTCCTACTTATCATACTTCTAACCATTTCTATAAGTGTACGATTGCGCCTTTCAGCTACACCATTCTGCCAAGGTGATCCTGGCATTGTGTATTGAGCACAAATACCTAATTTTTCAAGGAGTTTAGCAAATCGGCCAGGGTGTTGTGGCTTCTTTAAGATGTATTACTAGGAACCCTATTTAAGATGTATTATTTCAAGTAGCTAGGTGCTTCTTGTGGCTTCTTTCTTTGTATGTTTGGTCTATTTTCCTTTAATATAGTCCACACATACATCATAATTGGCCCAATCCTGGTTATAGAGTATTCCATCTTTAATGACCCTTTTAATTCTCGGCCTGGATATGTGCCCTAATCTTTTATGCCACAAATAAGTATATTTTTCATCATTAAGTGTACGTTTCGTACCAACATCAGGATGCAGGGTCACAAGGATTTCAGATAAATTCTTTTCAAGATTTAATTGATATAAACCATTTAATAAAAATCCAAAACCAACATTATTAGAATTTTTATTCAAACCAAAACCATTGTACTTAAGTTCAATCGCAAAACCGTCTATGGCAAGTTTGGAAACAGAAATTAAATTCCTAGAAACTGTGGGAACATAAAAAGTTTCTTGCAAATCTAAAATAAATCCAGTGCTTAAAATCAGGCGAAAGACTCCAATAGCTTCTATTTTAGCCTTCGCTTTATTGCCCATGTAGAGAAAATGCTCATTTGGATTTGTTTTGCGGATCGAAGTGAAGCCCTGCATCGAATTAGAAACATGACACATAAAAGCATAATCAATCCACCAAGTGTTAGAAGGAGCGTTAATAAGGTTTGATTCGAAACAAACATAAATAAAGGGCTTACCCTTTCCTCGAACCAGGCCTTTCGTTTATGACAATCCCTTTGGAAATGGCCCTTCATTTTACATAAGTGATACTTGTCGTTCTTTTCCTTCTTCACATCAGCAGTTGATGGTTCAGCTTGATGAGACGGCCCAGGACCTTTCTTAATGCCCTTGCCGAACTTCTTCTTAAAACCAGCTCCTTTGACTATCATATTTTCCACCTGTCCCTTAGTTACATGGCCATTCTGTTGCTTAAGCCTTCCTTCCTCCTGTACCAACATGCTTTGCAAATCATTTACATTCCACTTATCTTTTATAGTGTTGTAATTGATTTGGAAAGGCCCGTACTCAAGAGTTAGGGAGTTTAGGACTAATTGGATGAGAAAAGACTCATCCACTGTCTTGCCCAAAACTCTAAGTCTAGCAGCCAGATTGGTCATCTCTATAATGTGCTCATTCATTGTTCGAGTACCATCAAACCTCATAGTGGTCAGGTTATCCATCTGTTTCCCAGCAAGGTATTTATCAGCAGTGCCAAAGCGTTTCTTAATGTTGTTCAAATACTCTTTTTCTTTCGTAGTTTAGGGCAGGGAGGTCTTAATGTTAGCAACATTGCACATTCGCATAAACTTAAGGGCCAGCCTATGGGATTGAGACCATGCTTCATGGAAAACAATTTCATCATCGCTACTGGCATCAGTAATAGCAGCGGGTTCATCACACATAATCGACATGTCTAGGTCAAGAACCCCTAGGCTGAACTCAATTTGCTCATTCCATTCAGAAAAATTAGTTGCATCAAATTTGGAATAGGACTGAGCTTGCGAATATAGGTTAAGGGGAACTGCAATTAATAACAATATTCACAAATTAAATTTTCACACACAACAAAAATTGCAAGGGTCGAATATTGAATTGTTGACTAAATTTTTTGGAATATTTTATTTACAATCTGAATATCACGAAATCTGTGTTAATCATCACATAGTGCTCAAATTGTAAAGATATATTACCTTACAATTCTTTTATCATCGTCCCATAATTTTGGCATCTGTGTTTGTTGCATAAACATTTAATACCATGATTAATGGACATAATGTCAATTATTATGTTTTTCACAAAAGTTTTTCTAATGTTGTTCAATTCAGAAACTAGCATGTATTGCGCCTCAATACAATATTTAGGCTTCCTACTCAGGGCATCCGCCACCACATTCGCCTTGCCCGGATGATAATGAATATCAAATTGGTAATCTTTCACGAACTCTAACCATCTTCGCTGCCGCATATTCAAATCTTTCTGAGAAAATAAATATTGCAACGACTTATGGTCCGTGAAAAGACTAAACTTTTCCCCAAGAAGATAGTGCCTCCAAATCTTTAAGGCAAAGACAACGGCGGCTAATTCCAAGTCATGCACCGGATAATTTCTTTCATGAGGTTTGAGTTTTCTAGAAGCATATGCAATAGCTTGTCGCTCCTGCTGAAGTACACCTCCCAAACCCTGTAGAGATGCATCGGTGAAGACTAAATATTCCAACCCTGGTTTGGGTAAAGCGAGGACTGGAGCCGAAGTCAATCTATCCTTAAGCTCATTGAACGCAGCTTGACAGGCGTCATCCCACACAAATCTAACCCCTTTCCGGGTCAAATTTATCAAAGGACTAGCAATCTTAGAAAATCCCTTAATAAACCGGCGGTAATAGCCCGCCAAACCTAGAAAACTGCGTATCTCGGTAGACGTCGTGGGCTGACCCCACTCCCTCACCGCAATAACTTTACTTGGATCCACCGATATACCTTGCGAAGTCACAACGTGACCCAAAAATTGCACTTCCCGCAACCAAAAACCACACTTCTCAAACTTAGCGTACAATTGGTGATCCCTCAACCTTTGCAGGACCAACCCCAAATGAGTAGCATGGTCATCTTCCGTTTGAGAATACACAAGGATGTCATCAATAAACACAATGACAAATTGGTCCAGGAAGTCCCGAAATACTCTATTCATAAGGTCCATGAATACTGCAGGGGCATTGGTTAGCCCAAAAGGCATAACCAAAAACTCATAAGACCCGTACCTCGTCAGAAAAGCAGTTTTGGATACATCTTGCTCCCGTATCCTCAACTGGTGATACCCCGTTCTCAAATCTATCTTAGAGAAGTAGGTCTCTCCCCTGAGCTGATCAAACAAATCATCTATGCGAGGCAAAGGGTATTTATTCCGGATGGTGACCTTATTCAACTCTCTATAGTCAACACACAACCGGAACCATATCTTTTCTTCACGAATAACACAGGAGCACCCCACGGCGATGTGCTACGCCTGATAAACCCCTGTTCCAACAACTGCTGAATCTGATCTCTTAGCTCCCTCATTTCCACAGGAGCCATACGATAAGGAGTTCGCGCAATCGGTCGAGTTCCAGGCGCTAAGTCTATCACAAATTCAATCTCACGACTAGGAGGTAAACCCGGTATCTCCCGGAAAACGTTCTCAAAATCTCGAACAACAGGAATAGAATCTAAGGGAACAAATACATCCCGAGAATTCTCATCCGCAATACAATAAAAATAAGTACCAGAATCTCCCTCTAAACGAGGCATAACCACCAGGAACATATCTTGTCCCGGAACGGCGAAGACTATACTCTTCCCGTAACAATTAACTATAGCATGATACTTAACAAGCCAATCCATGCCCAAAATAACATCATACCCGACCATGTCTAGGACGAGTAAGTCGGCCTTAAAACACAAATTACCAAGAGTGATCCCTATATGTTTACAACCAAAGAAAATAAGGGAACCGTCACCCATAGAGGACTCCACACTAGAAAAGGTACTTTCCGCAGATTTTATCAACTCTGTGGACTGAGCAAAACTTTTGGAAATAAAAAAATGCTTCGCACCCGTATCAAACAGAACGCGACCCATGTGTCCCTGAATAAGGAACTTACCCTCTATAGCTGGCGGCGCTGGCTGAATAGGAGGAAGCATCGCATCCTGAATGTGGTAGACTCTCCCATACTGTAGTTGGCCCTTCTGTAGAGGGACAACTGGATTCGGTCCTTGTGGAGGGAACTGCACATAAGGCTGCTGAGGAACTCGTGGAGGTTGTCCCCCAATCACCTGAGGACAATCTCTCTTAAAATGACCAGCTTCTCCACATTGGAAACATTTCCCCACCATATTCTCCTGACCTCGACCTCTGTTATTTCTGAACTGCCCAAAACCTTGGCCCGGTTGGCCCCTACCTCCCTGGCCACCTCGACCCGCTTGCTGTGGTACGGCACCCTGACCTGTCCTGTTAGCATTGCAACTAACATTAAACCCGCCAGAGCGTTGTCTTTTCGGCCCACCCCCTTGCTGGGGATCCCTATCTCGTTTCTTATTACCCGCTGGTTGGGACGAAGGAAAGGCTCCTCCTCCATTCCCACTCACCCCGAGCTTCCCTACTTGCCCAATTCCTGAAGCTTTCTTGCTATTCTGAATAAACAACCGATGCTCCTGACAACGAAGCAATGCAGCATTCATCACTTCACCAAAAGTTTGTAAAGCCGGATTACCCAGCAAATGCTACCGGATTCTCCAGTTTAGACGTCCCATAAATTTTGAGACTTTCCTTACCTCCGGGGTTACCTCTTCCGGCACAAAACTAGCTAGCCGGGTAAACTCCTCCTCATATTCGGCAACCGATCATTCTCCCTGAACTAGATCTTGAAGTTTCCTCCTCATCTCCCTCTGAATCGCGGGAGGAAAATATTTCCGGTCGTACAAGACCTAGAAATCAGTAATGGACATAGTATCCCTCTGTTCTGGCGTAGTCATCGACTCCCACCAATGTAACGCTTCCCCAACCAACTTGAAAGTAGCAAGGACTTGCTTCTTCTCCTCACTACAGTCCACCATTCGTAAATGGCGTTGCATATCCTTCTTCCATTGATTTGCTCGAACAACATCGGAACCTCCGTCAAACTCTGGGGGATGTCCCTTTAAGAAGGACTCCCTTACTCTTTCCCACGGAAAAGGTCCCGTAGGTGCTTGAGCATCCTGTGCCCGTTGTTGAGCTGTTGGCATCTGTTGAGTTACTGCGGTCATGGCGGCATTAACTGCATGAGCCACGATATTGGCTACGTCCGCAGCATTAAAAGTTCCTTGGGGCGGTGGAGGACCAACATCCTCTTCTACAACTCTATTGCATCTCGCAGGGCGACCTCTCTTAGGCGGCATCTGCGATGAAGGGATAATAGGGTTAAAATTCAATTCACAACAATCTATTTCACAGAAGATCGCAATTATAAGCAGCAAAGCAGTCTTATCATTAGGCTCTATATCAAAGAACGCTACGGTAGATCGTGACAAGTCCACATAGATCCTAGTACTCTAGAACCCAGTGCTCTGATACCATCTGTGACAACCCGCACTCCGAAATAAGGTGTCCAGCCCGATACTCCGACATATACGGTAATTATGGACGGAAATCATTCTCAACACCACAAATATAGTAAGAGTAACCGAGAAAACCACCCAATAATTCAGAAAACGGGTTGTCAAAACAATTTATGCAATTTAAAAGTTAAGTTAAGAAAAACAATTTAAACAACCCATTCTAGAACAATAGTGGAATTCCAAGAACATAATTAACATACGTCTAAAACCACTATATACAAAGAGAAGAACCGAATATGCTGTCGGTCCACAGCTACACAAAAGTAATCACAACAGTTAGATGTTATGCTATACATTCATTATACAATTACAAGATTGGGCCACTCGCCCGAGTGACAGACCCGATCATAACTAGATATCAAAAGAATGACGGCGTCTAACAAAACATCCTGTAATATCCGCAATTTCATACAGCTCCTTAAAAGCAAAAGAGTAGGAATATTAACACGGGCGTCCTTGTGGAGGAGCACCTGGGCGGATACAATAACAAGCACAACATGGAGAAAAATGAACGGGTCAGGACCCGGTTTATATATAGTTCCCAGATGAATAAAAAGCATGCTAGATATGAATAGCAAAACATGGGTATTGAAATCAACACTCTAACAACCTAAGCATGAATCATAAGAAAACAAGTGAAAATGACATGATTAAAAGAGACTATGCATGATGATGAAATTATGCAAAATTAAATTAAAACTAAATTAAAAGCTTGTATTTCCTAAATTCCACTTTAATCCAGTTTCAGTTCCTTAATAGGAATATACTAACATTATCTTCTTATTTCATTTCAATTCCCATTCCTTAGCAGGAATGTAATTGTCATAATATCATATAGTGGAATTATACAATCCTCAAGTCCCACTTGAGTTTTAGAAAATCAATATTCTTACACATATAACGATTCTATGACCGCCCCTCCGAGTTTCCCCACTGGGCGCGCCCCTAAATGACTATCATCTTCCAGGGGCCCATCAAACAAGGCAGCCTGGGTACCTAACGCACGTCGGGAAGTGGCCATATGCCTACGAGTGAGTCATAACCAACCCGGAATTACTTCACTAGCGCAGAAAAATACATATAATAAACCCGCATATGGCCGAGGACTATAGTCTCCCTGCATTCACTAGTCAAGGAACATCACCTCATGCGCGAGCTTCCCTTATGATAGCATTTAGAGAGGTGTGTTTATGTAAATTAGCATTTACTATAAAAATCATACTTTTCATTTCATTTACAATTACATGTTTCATTTGTTTGAAACCGTTATCCTAGGATAGTTAATTTCTCATCCTAGGTTATGCCTCGAATAAATCTCCAAGGGATCAGATTCACTTCCCAATCATAAGGTTTTATATATCTCAATTTAAGTCCCTAAAACTACACCAAAAAGGGAGATTTGTGAGTGCTGTTAGCACTCACAAATGACCTTTATAACTGCTATTTACCGTCATAATTTAGGGGGTGACAAAAGAAAATTTATAACTCCTAACAGCAGTCACAATTTTTTATAACCCCTATGGAGTTATGACTGGTGACCCCAATTTGTAACTGCTATTCGTAACTGCTGTCAGCAGTTACTAATCATATATTTGTAACTGTTATTTGTGTTTGCTGACAGCAGTTACTAATCATATATTTGTAACTGCTATTTGTGACTGCTGACAGCAGTTACTAATCATATATTTGTTAAATGTTGTAAAAGCTATTACAAATATCTTTATATTTTCACAAAATGATGAAATAATGAGAGTAAAATAAATATCATGATCACAAGTCTAAAATTTTTGACAACATTTCATTTATATTTCTCATATTCCAAATATCCAGTACACATAAAACTTGTTTAAACTTAATTTAACATCAAACAACCCCTAAGTGGGCGCCAAGTACAAAATGAACATAGAATAAAAAATAAATTAAAAAAAATAACGACACAACACTTCGATGACATGGAATGTCATGAACATGTAACAAATCATTCTAAATCTAGACCAGGAGTCACCACGCAGTGGATACGATTCGTGAAGTCTAGGTATATCAGCCGTGGGGGTATTGATGCGGTGACATCCCCCCTCGTGTACTCGGAGTATGCCTGTTGAGCAAGTTCAATGGACTCAAATTTTTTGAATACGGCGCCTCGGTATCCATTAACTTGTGCTTGTGTTGCTACGTATGCAGGGTATGCCATGTGTATGCCTGAAAATAATAAAATGTGATATATATATATATATATATATATATATATATATATACACTAGCGTATGCCCGTGCCTGAAGGCACGACGAAAATTGCAAAAAAAAATCGTTACCCGACAACAAAGTGAAATAAAAAAAATCATACTCGGTTGACTCACAGTACATATTACTATATTCATAATCGGTTCGCACTATAATCAATAAACAATCCAAATCCATGGCAATAATATTCGTTTACATTAAAATTACAAAAAAAGGTACATCTAAATAAATGTACAATATTTTTGTTCTAATTTTAAAAAAATTGGGCAGAGTTCCCTTTATTTATAGGCCTATCCACCTTGTTCAAAAAAATAAAAATACTCCACAACATCAATACTACAATACTCGAGGTCCATATTGGACCTCATTTCAACCATTTCCCCAAATATCTACAAAGTAATCTATATAAGGGGTGGTGGTGGATATGATAGGAATGATACAAACAAACAACTTCCCCAAAGTTGGGTAAACATATATGAATTTCAATACCATCATCTTACCTTTTCTCGTCGTTAAATGATAGCTTCACTTATATCTTACCTACTCCTTCACCTGAAATAAGACATGTGAATTGATAATTAAAAACGATAGCACAACTTGAACCAAAAACCATCAATTTTACTTGAATACAAAAATCATTGTAAAACAGAAGCATTTAAAAGATGGGGGGGGGGGTGTAATGTAATTAACGGGAAGTAGGAAATGAGGAAATGTATACATTCATTTGGTAGAAATAAATTATTGTTTTCAAAATATAAAAATTACCAAACAGTCTTAGATATGAATATACGAAACAAGTAGTTTCCAATGGTTTCACTATTTACCGTCATAATATATATATATATATATATATATATATATATATATATATATATATATATATATATATATATTTAAATTGGTTCGAGATGTAGAAAAGTAACATCTTATTCATAGTTTCTTATATGTTGATTGGTTATAACTGTGTATATATTCAATTGACTATCAAGAGCATTCACGAGCCTTGCCATTCCAAAATCCGATACCCTGGCCTCGAAATTTTCGTCTAGGAGGACATTGCTGGACTTCATATCACGGTGAATAATGTGAGGTATGCAGCTGTGGTGAAGAAATGCAAGTCCCCTTGCTGATCCAATAGCAATCTTTTTTCTAGCAGCCCATTTGAGGTTTGAACCCGCTCCTCCTCCTCTGGGCCTGTCATGAAGAACAGTCTCAAGACTTCCCCGTTTCATGTATTCATACACAAGAAGACTCTCCTCTCCAATCTTGCAGTAACCGAGCAAGGGGACCAAATTTCGATGTTTGATCTTTCCTATAGTTTCCATTTCTTCCATAAATTCTCTATCTCCTTAGCCCGTAACATGGATGAGCTTTTTTATAGCAACGACACAGCCGTCTTTCAGTTGGGCCTTGTAGACCTCACCAAACCCACCAGACCCGATTAGGCTGTCGGTGCTGAACCCATTGGTGGCCTCGAGCAGATGAGCAAAAGTTAACTTTCTCAGAGGTTTTTCGAATGCGGCGACATTGATGCTGAGAGGCTCAGGAACACTGGAGAATTTCCAGCTACTGCTGCCTGATGTTGGAAGGCTTTCGATGTATTTGTCTCTTTTCTCTTCCTCGTGCTGGTATTTCTTCATTTTGTAAAGAGAAAATGTGAGAATGAGAACGCAAAAGAGAGATATAGCAATGCCAATGAATACCCCTGCTGCCACCGACCGTTTCCTACCTCCGTGACTAGAGTTTAGCAGACGGCGCCCATTTCCAGAGCTGCAAGGAGGCAAGGGAAGCCCGCAAAGGCCCGAATTGTTCTCGTATCTGGAAGATGGGAATGTAGTCAACTGGCCACCTGAAGGGATTGACCCTTCAAGATTGTTGTTTGACAAGTCAAGGTCACTGAGAAATGAGAGGCTCCCTAATGAACCCGGGATGAATCCCTGGAGATTATTGTGAGAAAAATCAAGAACACCAATATCTTTGAGACCTCCAAAGCTGAAGGGAATATTTCCAGTAAGATTGTTGTGTCCCAAATTCAAGACTTGTAAAAAGCTCATCGAACCAAAGTTGTCGGGTATGGTTCCTGATAAAAAATTATAGGACAGATCAAGATAAATCATGCTGCCATTGTTCGTGAATGTGTAGACCGTCACCCCCGAGTAAATCCTCGTTGTTGGACAAGAGTGCACCATAGGAAAATTAGCAAGATTTTTAGCCCGCATGCCTTCAAATTCAATTAGCCCTCCTGCACCTCTGCACGATGTCCCACCCTCATTTCTCACGAATGCAAACTGCTTACCCGAAACAGGCCCAGGGGTAACAAGCCCAGATTCATTAGCAATCTCTGTAGGTACAGGACTGATAAGGAGATTGCTATTCAAATCGAGCCAAATTAGGCTCGTGCTTTTACCTAGCCCTTGTGGGATTGTTCCAGTAAGTGAATTGTTACCCAACTGCAGGATAACAAGGTTACGGAGACTACCAATACCAGCAGGGATCTCACCTGTAAGACGGTTGCTGGAGAGCAAAATCCAAATCATATTCGTACAGTTTACAATGAACTGTGGGATGGTTCTAGTAATAAGATTGTTGTTGAGAATCAGCGTCTTAAGATTTCCTCCTTTAACACAAATCCCCTCTGGGATTTCACCAGTGAGGCTACTTGCCCAAATAATCACGTCTGAAATATACGGTAGGTTCCAAATTTCCATGGGAATTGAACCTGTAAGGTTGTTGAAACTAAGATCAATTGTCCTCAAGTTCTTGCAGTTTCCAAGCTCAGATGGAATTGTCCCTGTGAGATAATTATTTGGCAACAATATATATGATTATACATACAGTTACATCTATGTATAATCAAAGCCCACGCACTGCAATATGCATATAGAAGAATATTGCTAATTGATTACTAATTGATTCAAAACAGATAGACACTGGATAGACACTGGATACATTCAAAATAGACTACTAATTGATTCAAAACAGATTACTAATATTCAAAATAGAGTTCAATCACTACTAATTGTTCACTTTGACAATTTGTTCAAATTTCTCAAGACAAATTACTCTGGATCACTTAAGGATAAGACAAAGCAATGGCCAAACCACCCAAGATTTCTCGACATCCTTAATAGTGTCCACCCCATGACTTCGACGATATAACGGATGATTCTCTTCTCCTGGCTCAACACTATTAATGTAAACCTTACATTCAAATATCAGCAATTGATGGCCATGTACCACCGTTCCAGTAGCAGCTGAAGAAACAACTTGTCCACTTGCAATCTTTCTCTGATTTGAAAAATCTAATAAATCGACATATGGATCATGTGGAGGATCAGTTAAATCTCCAATGTTTGGCTCAGTTGAATCTCCAAAGTTTGGCTCAGTTGACGGGGTGGGGGGGGGGGTAGGAATGTAATCATGGGGACTTGAATGCGGAACTGGAGTGTAATCATGGGGACTTGAATGCGAAACTGGAGTGTAATCTTGGGGACTTGAATGCGGAACTGGTGTGTAATTACGAGGACTTGGATGTGGGACAGGACTATAATTGCGAGGACTTGGATTTGGTATTTTCAATCCATTCGATTCAAAAGCACTTAAAATCATGGTAACGGATGATTTGAGAAATGCCATATCCTCATCATGTTTTCTTCTCGTGTCTTTGCTCTAGTCAACTGTGATACTATAGGAGCAATTGCCTTAAGTTTACTTTTGGACACGGGTCCAACACCACGAGTCGCCCCCCTAGTATCTTTTCCTCTAAAGGCAGTCAATGCATCTGTATCAATATTGTTTTGGCTTGAAGAACCTTGGCTACTTCTCAGCTCACTCAATTTTTGCTGCAAAATTATTTATGAATCGATTAAAACCATTGAACGACGAAACTTGAAGGAATTTAATTATTGCAACTGGGATTACGAAACTCACCATATCATCAGCTACCTTTGGGTGAAACTCCCCAGTTTTCCGCCTACGACTTTCGAGATACACTTCCGAACGATCAACAAGTCGTTTATTGTTAAGCACCTATAAATTAATTTTCCATTAACTATTTGAGCAAGACATATAATATATATACACATTAAAATAACAAAGGGTTTATACCATCTCCTCGGTTTTCTCAGCATACGACATCCGACCAAGACAATGGACGTCGGTCTTTTTAGCCCTGTTCACCCGGCCTTGGTGTCGTTGTTTCAATTTTGCCTCAGATGCTTCACGCGAGACGAATTCATTCCACTCACGAACAGGGATATGCTCTTTCTCCGGTACTTGATCCTTCAGGGCCTTTATCCCATCACTCTCCAATCCCTTAAAATAAGTCGAGCGGAGGTTACTTCTAAAAGTCTTCAATTGAATACCAATGGCTTTCATGCACCCCTCCTTCTAGTCGGCCGAAATATTGAACTCTTTCATGAGCGTATTCCACAAGTCGTCCTTTTTTACTTGCTCAACCGTATCCCAACTCTCATATTTTAAGCCAATACAAGATTTTAACAAAGAAAAGGCTCGAGCTTTAAAAGGATTCTTGCCACCTATTGGCAAACCAAATAGGTTAAGGGAAATGTGAGCACGAGAATCAATGGCAGAATGTTCATCATGACTTGAACTTTCTGGCCTGGATGATGTAATTGTATTCTCGGACGCCATTTTCTGCATTTTTATATTTATGCATTAGTTCATATGTTAATACAAGAGTAAGGAAATAATAAAAAAATATATAATATAAGTTATACCTTTTCAACATATTCTAAAAGTTTTGATAATTCAACCATGTCATAAGTTTCATACTTCATCATTTCACGTAAAGTTTTTATTGGCCATGTATGCGGAAGTGTGTTGATAATTGCATTTCTGACACTAAACATATTAGGACGTATGCCTTCTCTCCTAAGCCGATAATAGATGTTAACTTTGTTATGCATATGTTTTCTCACAATAGAGTCTGAACGCATCCTTGTCCTCTTCAGTTCTATCCACAAAGGATGAATTTGTCTTTCTTCGAGTTCTAAAAACTCTACTAACTGCATCGCATTACTTGGATTGTGTTTTATGAAAACCCTTTCAACTGCTTCATCCCAACTTTGAGGTAGTGTGCGTAGAATTGATTGAAATAAATATGCTTCAGGTATGTTCCACCCATGATCTCGCAAGTAATTGCATTGTTTGATTTTTCGATAGCCGTGCCGACAAATTGACGTGTTCTCTATAAAAGACCTGTTTTGAAAATCGTTGCATGTATATACAGTATATGACATCCTGGAAAAAGTAATAATAAACTTGTGAAAAAAAGTCACTATGAATATATGCTACGAAATAATTGAAACATGCTATTATACATAATTTTCAAGTCAACATTTAAAACAACATAACATGCCACAATTAAACACCTACTCCTCTAATGCGTTTAATAATTTCTTTAATTCTGGGTTGTCATCCAGAATAGACTGAATCTCGATTAGTGCCTCTATATCGTCTACTGATGTAGTCAAGCACTGAGGAGAATGTAAAACAAGAGACCATGGATCATTGTTGGGGCTCTTTGCATAAAACACTTGCTTTAAGTTTTGGAATGCACAAACGAATGGCTCATCATTAACATTGTCTTTACTCTTCAACTTGGCCAAATCAACCTTCACCATGTGGGTGTCAGGGTCGACCATACATGCATTCTTGTCCTCCACTCTCACCCAATCACAGTAAAATACAGGTATGCTGAAAGATATATAATCTAATAGGATAATTTGTTTTATAATCCCATAATACGTCATCTCAGCTTCTATCAAGTTTTTATCTTTCGCGCTTGCCCTGAAATGAGTTAATGCTTTATATGAAATGCCGTTGTTTTGTTTCCCAATGAGTTTTAACTCGTGTGTGCTTGAAGAGAACACAAAACCATTGACACGATATTGTCCAAACTCCTTGGCTACAAAACTAGGCCCATTTGCTAGACGTCCAAGCCTCGTCGATACTTCACCAGCTTTCAATAACTGAAACCAAGAAAGTATTTGCATTGTGAATATGTTGCAAAGACAGTAAATAAAAGTGAGGTATTACTGTAGTCACCTCGGAAGCTACCCAATGCCTAAAGTCATTGTCTGCGCTCGCGCCTCCCTTCCTCCTCTTGGCATGCCCGCACTCATTATATTGCCTAGGTTAAAACACTAAAAATATTAATTTCTAATGAATATAACATCGAACATATTACATTATTTTACAAAAAACTTTAAATAATCTCACATTTTCCATTTATCTATGTCTTCATGCGTCTCGAATACATATCGAGCCACCTGGTTATATTGTGTACTTGTTAGCTTCACTACCTTACCTTTCCCCAGGGCCTCCTCATCAGCAAACTCTTCTAATTCATCAATAAAGCGTTCACGACCTCCAATATTTGGGTTAGGCATATATTCCTTTGCATACAAGGAAGCCTCTTCCATAATGTACTCCTCAGCAATGGACCCCTCAAAGTACCGTGTATTCTTAACGTAATCTTTAAAAGTTTTCATTAATCATTCGAACGGATACATCCATCGGTACCTTACTGGTCCTCATAAAAGTGCTTCATCGCACAAATGCACTAAAAGGTGGATGCTTATGTCAAAGAATGAGGGAGTAAAGTGCTTCTCCAAAACACATATAGCCTCGACCAAAGTTTCTTTCGCTGCCATTATGTGCGTCCTCTTGACAACTTTCTCACACAATAGGGAGAAACGTAAGCTAATTTGTAGAATGGCCCTTCGAAGATCCTTGTGTTCTGAAAAATAGTGTCCGAACAACAGAGGGATAAGTTGCATTATCACATGCCAATCGTGGGACTTGCACTTTTTCAAATCTTTTGTTGCATCGCAGACAATCCTGCGTAAGTTGGATGAGAAATTAGAAGGGACCTTCAAGCCCTTTAATGTTTCTAAGAACATATTTCTTCCTTCAATGCTCAAAGTATAAGATGCAACTGGCATATGCTTTTTTCCAGTGTTTGTATCTTCTCTCAACCATAATGATCTTTTAATCTTCAAATCACGAAGATCTTCACGGGCTTTTTCTCCATCCTTGGAATGAGAACCACCAATGCATGTGCTTACGAGATGCTCAATGATATTTTTCTCAGCGTGCATTATGTCTATCACATGTCGCACATGATGTTCCTTCCAGTATGGCAAATCAAACATTATTGATCTCCTCAACCACGCCGTTTTCACATCAAGATCCTTTCTTTTACGCTTTTGGGCCAAAATTATGGGGTGTTTCCCCCTCAACTTTTGATCAGCCTTTAACGACCTTTCTTCAATTTCCAAACCAGAAAGTCTTGGTGGAGGTGGTCGCGTCTCGGTGCCTTCTGGGAGAAAATTGCTTCGTATTGACCTGAATTTGTGACTTTGGGGCAGAAATCTTCGATGACTATGATAAAAAAGTTTACCACTTTTCTTAAGCCAGCTGGCTTCAGTCTCCTCTCCACATATAGGACAACCTAGGTAACCATTTACATTGCACCCAGATAAGGTCCCATAAGCAGGAAAATCATGAATTGCCCATATCAACATAGCTCTCAAAATGAATTCCTCCTTTTTGTATGAGTCGAATGCTCTCACACCTTCAACCCATAACTCATTCAATTAAGCTATTAGTGGCGATAAGAAAACACCAATGTCACTACCCCGTGCTTTTGGACCTAGTATCAACAACGACAAAATTGAAAACTCCTTTCTCATGCACAACGACGGCGGCAAATTTAAAGGCGCCATAAACACAGGCCATATACTCTTATTTGTGCTCAATTTGCCAAACGGGTTAAACCCATCGGTTGATATTCCGAGGCGAACATTGCGTATTTCTGTAGCAAAGTTCGGGTATCGCTGATTTGCAGATTTCCACACAGATGAATCAATCGGATGTCGCATGAGATTCTCACCCACCTCCGCTCGACCATGCCAAGTCATTGCCTCTGCTATCCAAGGTATAGTGTACAGTCTCTTCAATCGAGGACCTAAAGGGAAATACTTTAACACCTTCTTAGGTATTTGCGTATCTACTTTCAACAAACGTTTATTATGTACTATCATCTTTTGTTCATAACTAGGTTCCTTACATACAGGACAAGCCCGTTTGTCCTTATGCTTCTTATAGTATAAAATGCAGTCATACTTGCAGCAATGAATTGATTTGTATTTCATACCCAAACCTTTCAAATTATCCTTCATGATTGGATAATTGACTGGCAGTGTATTTTCTTTGGGGAGCAAATCTTTTGCCCAGAGGAGTATTGCCGTCACACTTTTTCCCGACAAGCCAAATTTGCTCTTTAAGTTGTGCAACCCAACCATGGCATATAACTAAATGAAGTTTGAGCTAATATTTAGAACATAATCTCTGGCTTATCATTGCATTAATACTATCATTGCATTAAAACTCACAGGAAAACCCAACCAAGCACAAAACGTCAAAACTTCAACGAGCACAAAACAATGGTTATTTAATTAATTTTTAGATAAAATAAATATGAATAGTATAAAATGATTATTTAAAAAAATCTAACATATTCCCAAACAAGATAATATTAAAAAAACGAAAGAGGTTAAACGATGTGTAGATATACTCACAACAAAACAATCAGATTTGATTATATTTTGTCTAGAGAACGTTGATCACAAAGCTCGGGCAAAACTCGTAATATTAAAAATCCATTTGATTATATTTTGTCAAAAAAATATAATGTCTAGAGTTTTTGAATAATATTTTGTCAAAAAAATAACCTCAATACAATTTCTAGGGCTTATTAACATAAAATACAATTTGTATATAGATACACTCATAAACACACATATAAACAGAAATCTATACATACACATACATACACGCACATGTAAACATAAATCTATACATACACACATATAAACAGATATTTCTACATACACACAAATATACACACATACCCACACATAATAATCGAAATGCGCACACACACAATGAGAATTGAAATTAGGGCTTTAGACAGAAATGAGGGCTTTAGACAGCAAAAATACCCAAAAATATACCTTCACAATTAAGAAAAAGTCTTTAATTCTGGAACACCCAACAGCAAATGACGTTATTGATGAAGAACAACTCTCACCCAATAGCAAATATACCTGAAACCGAAATTATTTAAGCATTTTATTGTTTTGGGGTAATATTCATTTTTTTTGTTATCAAAGTAAGAAAAGCAAGCCCTATAATAGAACTTGCGAAGCATAACCTCAGGTAATAAGTTCCGAAACTGTAATCTAGGGTTTGCTTTCAAGACTAAAAGCATATGAAAATTAAAAGCATATGAAAATTAAAAGCAACCAAACGAAAAATGGAACTTGCGAAGAGGTATACGAAAAATGGAACTTGCGAAGAAGTTCCGAAACTGTAATCTAGGGTTTGCTTTCAAGATTCGTAGAGAGAGGGAAATACCTTCAGCGATCGAAATGATTCGTAGAGAGATGCGTACAGAGGGAAATGAAAGAGAGAGAAGATGGCGGGAGCTCGATCTTCACGTATAGAGGGAAAGGTGAAAAATTCTGTGACCGCTAATAGCAGTCACAAATTTGTGACCGCTAATAGCAGTCACAAATTGAGTATAAGAGCAAAATTTGTGACTGCTGGGAGCGGTTATAAATTTATGACTGCCAATAGCAGTCATAAATTAAGTTTTAGACCAAAATTTGTGATCGCTAATAGCAGTTACAAATTTGTGACCGCTAATAGCAGTCATAAATTAAGTCTAAGACTAAAATTTGTGACTCCTCATAGCAGTTATAATTTCGTGACTGCTCATAAGAGTCATAACTTGTGTCTACTAATAAACTTGTGAGGGCTTGTGATAGTTATAAATTTGTGACTGCTTATAGGAGTCACAAATTAATTATATGGTAACATTTGTGACTCCTATTAGCGGTAACAAACTAATTGACTCAAATGTTTTTTAACCAATTAATTTTATCACCCCTAATGGCGGTCACAAATAATTTTGTGACTGCTCCCGGGAGTGACTAGTTTGTCACCCCTATTGGGAGTCACAAAAAGGAAGTCACAAAATTCACATTTTGGTGTAGTGTAAAGTCTCCAAGTATGGGCCTACAATTCCCATCCATATGCATAGGATGCACCAAGAAAAGTGATGCCTTAACATCACTTAGGACAACCCTTCCCCCTAACTCAACCCCAAGTGAACCCATTCAACACTAGGGTGACAACAAACTCAACTAGGACTCTAAAATCCAAGGTTTACTTCATTTAAGAAGATTCCTATGTTCCTAGAGGGAGAAAAGGATTAAAAATAAAAGTAGGAAATTGGTTGAGAAAACAGGGGACCGGTCGACCGATCCCAAGACCGCGGTCGACCGCGTCTCAAAGTTTAGCTTTTGAAAGAAAGAAGAAAGTTCATTTCGGATGGACCGGTCGACCTATGGTAGAATCACGGTCGACCGCGCCCTTATTTACATGCCTTTGAAAGAAAGCAGTGTGCCCTCCTCCGAAGGCCCGGTCGACCGGTCTGAGATACGCGGTCGACCGGCCATAGCAGACCTAGACCTATTTCTCCTATTTTCTTCTAAACCCACAATCAACACCCAACCAAAATCATCCAACCACATTTAATGATACTACAAGATCATAAATGCTCCCAACAACATTCTCTACCTCAATCAACAATCTATCTCTATCTAAGATGTTGACACCCATAAATCCAACCAAAAACTACAATTATATTACATCAAAACTATACATATCTACCCATACTAATTATTCATCTTAAAACATATAATAGAAAGTAGAAAACTTGCCTTGGGGCCTCAATAACAGGCTTGGTTGAAGAAGAAAGCAAGATCAAACCACAAATCTTCAAGATTTCTCTCTTTTTCTCCAATCTTCCACTCTCACTCTCTCTCACTCTAGGGCTAGAACACTTAGGGCAAATAAGAGGAAATGAAAGGCTTGGGGAAAGACTAAAACGTGGCTTAAGATTAAAAGTCTCCAGCCTTTAAGTAAAAATACCGCAATAGTTAAGTTCTAATACGCAATATGCCAAAACCAGTCAAAAGTGCCCAAAATCTCAAAATACAATATGGCACACATTTCGACTGTCTCGCACCTCCCGGAACTAACTACACCCTCCAAATTATCATTTGGAGACTTTATAAGCCATTTCAAGTTCCGGTTCCATTTTAATTCAAATTGCCATTTTAAATCTTCATGACAAAATAGAACACCATATGGTAACAACTACTTACACACATGGTATCATGCAAGTTATTAGTAAATATTAACTTATTTCATCAAATTAATACTTACCCACATGCAACATCTAATATATGCAACTACTGAACATAGTAAATAAATATGAAATGGGCTCCCAAAAGCAAGGGTTGTTACATTTATCACATTCCTAATTAATTATCTGACATTTATTAAAACCAAATAAATGGGAAATTCAGAATTGAATACAATTGAAATTAAATAATTAATTTCGACACTTAACATTAATTTCAAACACGGGAACCCAACACGAGCAAATGGGATCAGCGCCAACACAGTTGAAGCGTTCGCTCGCATGTCGGGCCTGGAGATGGATCCAATAGACATTTCGCAGAGAGAAGGGTACAAACTTTTTAACAAAAATAAACCTGTACAAGGCGTATAGAAATTGGTGAGAGTGGGTTAGCTGTCAGATGTATGGTAGGGACAAAAGAGTGTGGAAGTGCACAGTCTCACAAAGACAGTGCGTGTTTTGGAAAAGAGAATTTTTCTAAGGAAAAAAGGGGGGATTTTGAGGAGGTTAAGGTTATAGCCAGAGCAGGAGGTCGTGTTAGTCTGGGGGACAAGTGGGCAGTTTTAAAGGAATCTCAAATTAATAAATGTGGGGAGCAAGACAGTGGAGAAAAGATTTTAACAGATATTAGTGCGGGGGTTCTAGCTGTGTGCAAGTTAAAGGTAGATGACCCCAATTTATGCATAGCTAGGGGTAAAAAACTAAACGAGACAGGGGGTTTAAGCGACGCAAAGTGTCAGTTAATTTATGCTCTGGAGAGAAGGAGAGAGGGGTTACAAAAAAAAGGTGGAGACAGATGATATGTTAGTAAGGCTGAAAGAGAAGAAATATATTATCTGGGTACTTCACTACTTGGCCTCAAAAATATTAAAGCTATCAAGAAGGCGGGTAAAATGGCAATAAAGGCAAGGCATTGGGAAAGAAGAGTGTGTTTGGGGGGGGGGGGGGGGGGGGGGGAGGGACAAGTAGATGTCACAGTCAAGCAAAAAAAGAAAATAGACAAAGGAGGGGGGATTTGAAAATGTTAGTTGGTTATAAGTATAAAGTGATTGTGCTCGCTGGCGAGATGACTACGGGGAGGTGTCATAGCATAACATACTCGTTTACTATTGAGCGGGGGAAGGAGTGTGGCGGTGAGATTTTGCAAGAATTAAACGACTCTAGGTTGTGGGTGGACTTAGTGATACCTAATTCAGAAGAAGAAAACTATATTGATTATGAGGAGGAGGGGTGGATTGAAGATCCGGTGGTATTGAGGGAGGATTTTCTAGGGTCTTTTAGCAATGATTCGGGTGTTGTGTTTAAGGGGCGCGAGAGTAAGGCTTGGAAACTGTTCGAGAAAAACAATAGGACTGGGAAGGGAGGGGTGGGGATTGAGGAGGGTAAGGGAGGGGAGGTTAATCTGGAAGTTTAATTTTTCTATATGAAACTGCGAATCATCTCATGGAACGTGAGAGGTTTGATCGATTTCAACAAAAGGGCCATAGTGGGATGTGCGGTTGCTATGCGGAAACCAAACATTTTGTGTCTTCAGGAGACCAAGATGTCCAACATGGATGAGGGAATTATTAGATCCATATGGGGAGGTCGTAGTATTAAATGGGTGAGTATGTACGCGGTGGGGGTCTCAGGTGGGGTGGTCATTTTGTGGAATACGATTGTGGTCGATCTCCTAGAGAGCCTATAGGGCAGGTGGTCTATATCTTGATTATTTAAAAATAAGCTGGACAACTATACTTGGAGTTTCTCACGAATCTACGGCCTGGTGGCGGACATGAGCAGGTGGGAGTTGTGGGAGGAACTAGTTGGAGTGAGTAGGCTTTGGGATGTCCCTTTTTGCTTGGGAGGGGACTTTAATGAGGTTCGGTTTGGAGCAAAAAAAAATAATGGTGGTAGAACTGATAGGTATATGAGAGATTTCTCATAGTCCATTCATGAGATGGAGCTGCTGGACTTACCCCTTGAAGGGGGATTGTATACTTGGTCTAGATTTACAGACGCTCCTCCTATGTCTCGACATGATTGTTTTCTTATTTGTCAGAGGTTGGAGGAGCACTTTCCTGTGGTGATTCAATCTTGTTTACCTAGGGTTACTTCGAATCATTGTCCTATTATTTTAGAATATGGGGTTGGAGGGAAGGGAGGACCCCATTTAGATTTGAGAATATGTGGCTCAAGGAGCCTGGCTTTGAGGACAGAGTGAGAGGTTGGTGGTTAGGGTATGAGGTGGAGGAAAATGCCAGTTACAGATTGGACGTTAAATTGGGGTTACTTAGAGAAGATTTGAGGGAGTGTAATAAAGAGGTTTTTGGTAATGTGCAAGTGGTTATAATGAGAATTATGGAAGAGGTTAGGAGCCTGGATGAAAAAGAAGGGAGAGATAAGCTCTCGGAGGAAGAGAGGAGTGATAGAGAGGATAAAAAGGGGGAGTTGGGGAATAGGTTCATTCAGGAGGAGATTAACTGGAGACAGAAATCTAGAACGTTGTGGTTGAGGGAAGGAGACTCGAATACCAAATTCTTTCACAAAGTAGCTAATTCCCATCGGCTTGGGAACCACATTGGTAAAATTAGGGTGGGAGGAGTGGAATTCGAAGAAGTTAGTCAGGTGAGAGGGGCCATTGCGCAGTATTATGAGGAGTTCTTCAAGGAAGAGGGGGAGTGGCGTCCCTAGCTTGATGGAGATGAGCTGGAAAAAATTTCGGTGGGTGAGGCAGATAGCATTTAGGGCCTATTTTTCGAAGAGGAAGTGGTTCGGGTCCTTAAGTCTATGAGGGGGGATAAGGTGTCGGGACCAAACGGTTTTTTGATGGCTTTCTTTCTGCAAAATTGGTTAGTGATCCGGTACGATGTGATGGAATTCTTTGATGAATTTCACGATAGAGGTTACTTTTTGCCTAGGATGAATGCAACTTTCATCACTCTAATTTCTAAGAAAGGGGGTTCAATTGCTATAAAGACTTCAGACCGACCAGTTTAAACGGGAGTGTGTACAAGCTTCTCGCCAAAGTTCTGTCTTGTAGACTCAGGAAGGTTATTGATCCTTTGATTTCGGAGTCTCAAAACGCATTTGTCAGTGGTAGGTTGATTCTGGACGCAGATTTGGTGGCCAATGAATGCGTGGAGGCTAGGATTAAAAGTGGGGATCCTGGCATTGTGTGTAAACTGGATATCGAGGAAGCGTACGATCTCTCTACATGCTGAAGAGGATGGGTTTTAGTGATCGATGGTGTCGGTGGATGAGGAGGTGTATTTCGATGGCCAGATTCTCAGTATTGATCAATGGGGTTCCTGAAGGTTTTTTCTCGAGTACCCGGGGTTTGAGGCAGGGAGATCCGTTGTCTCCGTTTTTGTTTGTCTTGGTCATGGAGGCGTTTAGTCAGATGATGGGCCGGATTGTCGAGACAGGGTGGATCGGGGGGTTTGTCTTTAGGACAACAAGCTCGGAGGTGATTTCAGTGTCTCACCTACTGTTGCGGATGATGCGATTATTTTTTATGACACTGATCGTAGGCAAATTCGTGCTCTTAAGCTTCTTCTGATTTGCTTTGAGGCGGTCTCGGGGCTCCGTATTAACGGTGGGAAGTGCAAATTAATTCCGATAGGGGGCAGGGGGCACTAGAGGGGTTAGCAGGCATCATTGGTGGTAGGGTTGGGTCCTTACCTCATTCTTATCTGGGGCTGCCGCTTGGTGCAAAGTATAAGTCTAGGGCTGTTTGGGACCCTATTTTGGAGATAATGAGAAGAAGGTTAGCAGGATGGAAGAATGGTTATCTCTCAAAAGGGGGGGCTGACCCTCATTAAGAGTTGATTGTCCAGTCTGCCTACCTATTACATGTCCATATTGTCTTTGCCTGCAGCGGTGCGGGTCAAAATGGAGAAGCTCATGAGAGACTTTTTGTGGAGAGGTACGGAAGAAAGCTTCAAACACAGCCTGGCAGGGTGGGAGGAAGTATGTAAGCCCATCAAAGAGGGGGGGGGGTGAGGAATTTGGGTGTTTTTAATATAGCTCTTCTAGGGAAGTGGCTATGGACAGTCCCTCGAGAGGAAAATAAATTATGGAGAAGAGTGGTGGAAGCTAGATGGGGTTCTTCTCAGATGGGGTGGAGGCCGGTTGTGGGGCCTTTATCTAATGGTGTGGGTATGTGGAAGCATATTGCGAGAGGCTGGGGGGATTACTCTAGTCACATTAAGTTTATTTTAGGGAAAGGGGATAAGATTCTAGAAAGACAATTGGGGCGAGAATGGGTCTATTCAGGAGCTTCTATAGCACTTTGCCTGACAGTGGGTATCCCAGGGCCCACTTCCCTTGGAAGAGGATGGCTTCGCCTAGTTCTTTGTTTGGACTACAGCTAGACATGTCATATTGACGCTCGAGGGATTGTAGAGGAGAAGATACAGACTGTCTAGTCGTTATTGGTTATGCAGGGAGGAAGACGAGGAGACCAATCATTTGTTATTGCCCTGCAGGGTAAAGAGAGGATTATGGGATGTTTTCCTTACCATAACTAGGACGGTTTGGGTCATGCCTGAGTCTGTTAAGGCGTTGTTAGAAATGTGGAATCCTCCATGGGGCTGGTTGGGGGGTAAGATGGTGTGGAGTATTGTGCCTCACTGTATTTTTTGGACAATTTGGAAGGACAGAAATATGAGATGTTTATAAGGCGTAGAGACGCCTCCTGCGAGACTGTGTTATATTTTCTTGAGCACTCTTTTATGTTGATACAGGGATAGGATCACTGCTACGACCCATGCGTTTCTTGAATTCATGGAAGATATCCACTTGGTTGTGTAGTGTAATTCGTGAGTTTGTGTAGCTATGGTCCGCTTGTTGTTTTTTATTAGTATTTTTTTCGTTTTCCTTGCTCTCTTTCTTTGTATACCTCCAGTATACGGGTTCGCTCCCTTAGCGTTTGGTTTTATGCAATCATATAATTATCAAAATAAATTTGGTATGATAAATCCTGTAGTACATATTGTAACACAATTAGAACCTCTAGAAAGTAATTACATGGATAAGGCTTTCATTATAGCAAAATAAATTATGACATGTGAAAAATAACTTGAAAAATATTTTTTTAAAAAATAAAGAATAATGCCCAAAAATATAAAAGCCAACAAATTAATTTAAAAATAGAAAGTAATCTAAATAAAATAAAAAATGGAAAAAAAGGTTAGAATAGAAAAACTAAAGAAAATAATAAAACCATTTAAAAAGTAGAAAATAAAGATTTTTTTGCAAAATGACCCGTGATAAGAGAAAAAAACTTCTGCTCAGATCTGTTTGTAAAAGAAGAGTAGGGTGAATAAGAAAGATAACAAATTTGGAAATGCTAACGCAAAAAAAATCCATTTTCAGATTTATTTCATTTATTCCATCCATGACAGGAACAGAGGAGTCCTTGGATGAAGTGCACTGCAGATATTGACCCCAAAAAACAAATGGTAGGTACAGCTAGGCCGTGAACTGCCAACCATCGTACTGTAAAAAATTTATAGGTTCGATCTATGACAATTATTTAAAGAAACAAACACAAAATTAAAGCGTCATCAGGAAATTTTGAAAAAATGGACAAAAATTATAAATTTTTTTAAAATATGAAGTAAAAAAATATGAGACCAGGTAGAGATGTAAAAATAAAAAAAATGAGAAATAAATCAAGCAACCTGCCCCGTCTCTATGCCACAAACCCACACCACCATCCATTGGCAACCAGACCCACCACCACCTTCACACAAACCTAACACCAACATTGATTTAAAATAAAGGATATAGTTTGGACTATTTGTTTTTAACAACATACTTTAATTAATTTTTAAGAAATTACTGTAAAAGAGTTGGTACATTCCTTACTCCTTATAATCTCACAACATCCAATTATTTGGTGTTGGTAAGAAATATCTTTTCATTAAAAATAAGATTAATATAAAATAAATTCACATTTAAGTATATTGTCCATGTCATATATATTTACAGTAATCCTGTATACGGGTTCACTCCCTTAGCGATAGTTTTTTAATATCATTTACTTGTTATATATATAAATATATACACAATAAACTTTCACAAGAGTAAGAGAAAGGGTAAAAATAAGTACTAATTTTTTTTAAAATATATCAAGTCAATAAAATGAGCCCTAAGTGACGCTTTTATAACTTCTTCTTTTTTTCCATTTCGTTCAACAAAATATTGCATAATGTTTGTTGGGCACAACGACTAACGTATATATGTAAATCTATATATTATATATACATGTACAATATATAATATATATAATATTGCATTTAGAGAAAAAGAACTAAGTGATTGTTTTTTAGGGAAGTCTGGTGGAGGACATATCCTAATCAGCAGGAGATCATCTGAGGAAAATTTCATAAAACTTCAACACATTCAATGGAACGTTTGTTTTTTAATCATTTACCTATTAAGTGTTACCTAGTGATATGGGTTCCACCACGGCACAAAAATTTATGGTCCGTTTGGTTGCCCACTTTTGCCATGAAAATTGGCAAATTGATGATATGCCCATATTTTGGTCCGTTTGGTTGCATAATTAGTCATGGCAAAAATTTTCAAGGGTACCCATGTTTTACCATAATTTACCCACTTTTTGTGGTCAAATTTTACTTATCTATTTTGTTGGAAAAAAAATTCAACAAATTTGCCAACTTTGATTGAATACTTTTTCTCCCTTTTTTACGTTGTTCCCAAATGTTTTCTAATGTTTTAATAATTATTTTATAAAACTGTTCTAAATAACTTCATAAAAAAATGTTTAAAATCATTTAATAAACTTTTAAAAAATAATTATCTAAAATATTTTTAAATTTTTTTAAAAATATTTCTAAAATACCATTAAAAACTGTTTTTTAAAAAATGATTAAAAATTATTTTTACAAAATAGTTTTTAACAATTGTTTTCAAATACTGTCTCGAAGACTGTCTTTAAAAATTATTTTTAAAAATTGTTTTTCACGAATTGTTCAGAAACTATTTGTTGAAAACTATTTCTAAAAATTTGCTTTTAAAATTCTTTAAAATACTGTTTTAAATGCTTAAAAACTATTTTAAAAATGCTTTATATTTTTTCATAACCGTTAAAATTGTTTAAATGTTTCAAAAAATGTAATAATTTACCTTTTTTGGTCAAATTTGTTTATTTTAGTCAAATATATTTTAGGTTAGCCAATTTTTTGTTTGTTTTTGAAATAATCATTTTAAGTTTTGAATAATTGGGTTGATTTTAATTTTTGACTCATTAGATTGATTGATGATCCAAAATGAACAAACCTAACATTTGGATATGAAAGTTTTGCCATTGAAAATTTTGCCTATTTAGTTTTTTACGCAACCAAACCTGTTGGGTATATTATTACTATATATATTTATTTTGAATGAAGTAAATAAGTTAGTGGGAGTGGACAAGTGGTAAGTTAGTGGGGGTGTGTGCATGAGGTCTTGGGTTCAAGTCCTAGGGAGCACACTAATTATTAAGGGTCAAAGATTGGGCCTTGGGCTCTTGGGGATTTCTAATGTGCATTAAATCTTTTCAAAATCGTTTTAATTTTATTCCGTTTTTAAGTCTTTGACTCTTTCTTCCACTATAGCTATTAGTGGAGATATTAGTGGGTTAGTTGGCTAAAACCTCCACCCACGTTTTTTACCATTTTCCTTATATAAGAAAAGGCTACAGATTAAAAAACCATTAAAAAATCTCTCACATTATCTGCAAAAATTCTTTTGCTATTTTCTGAAAAATACTTTCTGTGCAAAAATTCTTTTGCTATTTTCTGCAAATACATTTATGTTCGTCACTTTTTTGGCAGTGCTGGAGTATCCTGAGAGTTCAATGATTTAACACAAAGCTGGTGTTTAAATCCGACCGTTGAATCCTGGGAGGTGTATGTTCACGAGGCTGACAGCTACAAATATCAGCGAGCAATTTCACCTTTAGGACTTTGTGTCAAACACAAACCTCGATCGATAAGTCCTTCTAATTTTATCTATTTTGAATTTGGGTTATTTTGTTTATTCTGCAATTACTATTTCCAACAATCTAAAGGTGAAATTATGTTGTTATTCTACAACCTGCTATGGAAAATCCTAATGCAAAATACTCTGAAAAACCTGAACTGTTTGATGGAAAGAATTTTAAGAGATGGGAAATGAAACTGCAATTTTACCTAACAACTCTTAAGGTCGTTGATGTTATTGGATCTGATAGACCTTCTACACCTGAAGAACTGGTTGTTTGGAAACAAAGGGATTATATGTGTAGGAATTATATACTGAACTGTCTCTGCCTTGAATTGTATGATGTTTATTGGTCATGTCCTATTGCTAAAGAATTATGGAACTTACTGGATAAAAAATATGCAACTGAAGATGCTGGGTCTAAAAAATTTGTGGTTGGAAAATTTTTGGATTTTAAAATGGAAGATAATAAATTTGTTGTGTCGCAACTGGAAGAACTACATATTATTATTCATGAAATTCTGGCCGAGGGTTATAATATATGTGAGGGATTTCAAGTGTCTGCTATAATTGAAAAACTGCCACCTTCTTAGAAAGATTACAAAAACGGTCTGAAACATAAGAAAAAGGAGATGTCACTAGAAGATTTGATAGTTCGTTTGAGAATTGAGGAAGATAATAGGAATGCAGAACTTAGGGAGAAAAATTATGAATTCAGTTCTAAGGCTAATTTGGTAGAGGGAAAATCAAATGGAAACCAAAAGTAGAACCAGTCTAAGCCTAACCATTCAAACGAAAAACATGGGCACCATAAACCAAACTAGAATTCGAGGTCCAACCATAAATTCAAACCTAACGATAAGAATAAAAATTCTAAACCTCAATTTAAATCTAAACCTGCAGGTCAATGCTATGTATGTGGAAAACCAGGTCATTACGCTAAAGATTGCATGTTTAGGAAGAGTCAAGATGTGAAGCCTCAAGCAAATGTAATCGAGGAGGGTAACTTTTCGGCTGTTGTGATCGAGGCAAACATTTTTAGTAACATGACAGACTGGTGGCTTGATTCTGGCACCACCAAACATATTTGCGGTACGAGAGGTGCCTTCACTACCTTCACTGCTGTGGGTGGGGATGAACGTCTGTGCATGGGAAACTCCTCTTCGTCTAAGGTTGAGGGCAACGGAACCGTAGTTTTAAAGTTCACTTCGGGAAATGTTCTCACATTGAAAGATGTTTTGTATGTCCCTGAGGTTAGGAAGAATCTGGTGTCCGATTTGTCTTAGTTAAGAAGGGTTTTAAAATTGTTCTAGAGAGTGATAAGGTAGTTGTGACTAAGGGAGTGTGACACCCCGACTAATTAAATACCGGGTAGCTACTCCTTTATAAAATTAATTCAAAATGCCAAGTTGGCTCAGTTAATAGCATCACTGTCGAAAACATTTTATTATTACTATCCACCTAGTATTTAAAAAGTAAGTGCCAAATTTTAATTTAAGTCTGATTAACATGCAATGAGTAAAATGAAGAAATAAATAACATCATTCACCATACTAAAGTAAACTGAATAACCATCACAATAGAGTAAATAAAGTCTGGAGGAAAACTCCTCACTACAATCCCATAACTGAAATGAATAACCGAAACTGAAAGAAAATATGCTAAAGTCTGAAAACTGAAATATAAAAGATGTCTCTAAAGAAATGGGCAACATGCCCTACAACTGATAGATGGTGACTCTGGAATCCAAAAGATGGAGGCGTCTACATGCAAATCCCTGTAGCTTCCACAAGCAGCTACAGCTCGTCACCTGAATGAGTATCCTATGATTGGTGTCCTTGTGGCTGGGCACCTAAAATGGTTTTACAAAGAAAAAGAGATTTAAAAGCAAACGGGTTAGAGCCCGAATGTGGAGTTATATTTTAAAAACCTGCAAGTGCTTTAAAAACATTTAAAACATTAAATGCAAAGTACATGTTAGGACGTGCACTCACATGATATTCTCACCTCTCGTCTAACTGTGCACTCCTAGCGCCATTACCCATCTATAACGACCCATACTACTAGCTAACTGACAACATAACTAGCTAGACTGCTAAAGGTTCTACCCATATTACTCGGTTCTATTTAACATAACAACGCTCGTAATTAAATAGGGGTTTAACGTAAACTCAGTTACTAAATATGCCAATGATATAACTATCAGTTAACTCATTATATAACTCGAAATAACACCGTAATATTTTTACAACATTAACATGAGGATTCCCATTAATTTAATGTATATTATTCACATCATAAATATACGATACAAGCACCCCGCACTCTAAGCTATGGTGCACACATACTCTGCTATCCATCCCGGTACATCACGTACATAAGGATCACATATTCTGAATCTCTCAGGAATAGTTCAGATAACACAAATCACAAATAGTGGAGGCGAACACAGTCACCATCACATGGGTCACGCACATACCTACGCTCCCATGGTCAGCGGACTTATTAATATCACAATAAGTCTTTCTATGACCTATGTTCATCAAGGTACCAGTCTATATCCCCCCCGTAGGCACACAAGGATTAGAGGGTCCTAAGCGAACGTAACCTCCCGTGATAGCAAGTATGGTAGGTATGTCTTACACACAATCCATATAACAATACTAAGTAAACACACATCTTAGTAATACCGTATTTTAATCGTAGTATATATTCTCATACTAACTATAATTAACACAATTCATACTATTCCGGTTTGTAATTATACGCGCCATAATTATCTCACGTCGTAGTAAACACTCACGTCTCATCCCATACCGTCCATGTAATAACACTCTCGTATATAAATTACTCCCCTCAATAACCCAAAAGTGCCAAATCTATCCTTACATCATCAAAGAATGTTAACTCTACCCTCGAACCAGTTTTCGGGACTCCAAAAATCAACACAGTCCAAAAAGGACAAAACTGTCAACTCGTTAGAAGTCTCGTTCGAACGAGACTTCGAACGAGTTTGGACTGTCAGGTCGTTAGAAGTCTCGTTCGAACGAGGCTGTTCGAACGAGATCCCAGTTCGTTCGAACGAACTGACCCTTCTAACGATATCTCGTTCGAACGAGATATCGAACGAAAATCCCTACTCTTTAATAACGACTGGTCAACTCGTTAGAAGCTCCTTCGAACGAGTTCGTTCGAACGACCTGGGGGCTGCTTCTAACGAGGTACTAGTTTCGGCCCAGATTTTTCCCCAATTCGTTTTTCAACATTTTTACTCCTCAAATCTTCTCCAAAATACGTCCCAATGATTGATTTAAGATATCTAAACAATTCTAAACACAATATAACCACATCCTATCACGTTTTTATGGATTAACTCATCCTAATCATCCACCAAATTTGCAAATATTAAACTTTCCCCCCAAATTATTCATGAACAAGAACCCTAATTTATAAACCCTCAATTCATCAAATTAAATCCGTTTTTGTCTCACCCAATCATGTATAATCATCATATAATTTCGTCCCATACTATTCTACGTGCAAAAGGGTCCTTAATAATCAAATTCTAAGTCCAATTAACATGGGTTTTCATTTATCTTCCAAGAACAATTTGTAAAACATCAATTTTCTAACATGGAAAGAACATCCTTTGAAATTAAACATAGTTAAACCACTTGCCTTGTTTGTCTCTGAATTTGGTGTGGATTCGGTGTAGAATTTATGCAGAATTCCTCTCTCTCTCTCCTTCTCCAAGCTTTCTTCTCCAAAAGGCTATGGTGGCTAGGGTTTGCTTTGGGGAAACTTATGAAAACCTAATTTAATAAACCTCCGTAGCTTGTTGGGTTAATAAGGGTTGGTTGGGTCAATTCCTTATCAGATTACAACTCTCAATTTTCGTCACTTTTAATTACCCAAAAATACCAAATTACTAAAATACCCTTTATGGTGCCGGAATGGCCTAAAAATACCCCGGGACCCAAACTATACCCCCGGCTAGTGTTTTCTGACTATCTCGACCCTTCCGGACGCATTGGCGCACTCAAAACGACCATACGGATTATCGATTTTAAATTCACTTTTATTAACAAAATATTATACCGTGACGCGGCGGTCCCACGCGTCTCAACAAAATTTCTAAAATGCCGTATATAAATCTCACGACAAATTTTATAATACCAAATACATATATAATCATATATGCACCCAATCAAATACCACTTCGCATTTCATTAGTATTTATAACCCGGATTAATTTCCAATTAATACGCAATTTAATTAATTAATCCCAAAAATAATTATAGTCAAAAGTACGGGGTATTACATACATCCCCCCTAATAACTGAATTTCGTCCCGAAATTCGAAACTAGAAAGTACCTGCTAAAAATAGCTTTGGATAACGTTCGCGCATCTCATCCTCGCGCTCCCATGTGGATTCCTCGACATTGTGATGTTGCCACTGAACACGCATTAACGGGACTATCTTTGACCGCAGTTTCCTCTCGCTTCGGTCCAAAATAGCAATTGGCCCCTCCTCGTAGGAGCTATCCGGCTGGAGATCGATGTCCTCCACAGCAATGTGAGAATGAGCCAAATTATCTCTAAGGTATTTCCTCAGCGAGGAAATATGGAACACGTCATGAATCCGATGCAAGTGCTCCGGTAGTCCAAGTCTATACGCAACGGGTCCGATCCGCTCAATAATAGGAAACGACCCCACGTACCTCGGTGCCAACTTCCCCTTCTTCCCGAATCGCATAATCCCCTTCATTAGAGAAACCCTGAGCAAAACCTTATCCCCCACTTAGAACTCCCTGAAAAACCTCTTCGCATCAGCATAACTCTTCTGCCTGTCTTGAGCTACCCGAATGCGACTCCGAATCAACTCAATCCTTGCCGAAGTATCCTGAATCACTTCCGGCCCAAGTAGTTTGTTGTCCCCAACCTCCAACCAACATGATGGGGAACGACAAGGCCTACCGTACAATGCCTCAAACGGAGCCATGCCAATCGTGAACTGATAGGAGTTGTTGTAAGCAAACTCTACCAGTGGAAGGTACTGCTCCCATCCACCCCCGAAGTCAATAATGCACATGCGTAGCATGTCCTCCAACATCTGGTTGGTGCGCTCTGTCTGCCCATCGGTCTGCGGATGATAAGACGTACTCAATCTCAATTCCGTGCCCATGGCCTCCTGGAAACTTTCCCAAAACCTCGAAACAAATATCTTGTCTCTGTCAGACACGATATTTAGGGGCACGCCATGAAGTCTCACAATCTCTGAAATGAAGAGCTGGGCATACTGTCCCGAAGTGTAGTCAGTCCTTACGGGTAGGAAGTGAGCGACCTTGGACAACCTGTCCACGATTACCCAAACGGAGTCGTGACCCCTCTGCGACGTAGGCAACCCCGTGATAAAATCCATGGATATGCTCTCCCACATCCACACCGGAACCTCCAACGGCTGTAGCAATCCTGCTGGTCTCTGATGATCCACTTTTACAAGCTGACAAGTGGCGCATTTCGAGACAAAATCAGCGATATCTCTCTTCATACCGCTCGACCAATATTGCCGTCTTATGTCTTGGTACATTTTGTCCCCTCCGGGATGTACCGCGAACCGTGAGCCGTGCGACTCTGCCATCACATCGTGCCGCAATTCTTCCCCTTCCGGAACTACTAATCTCCCATTGAAGCGTAATCTCCCGTCTGAGCTAACGGTATAGGACTCGGCTCCCTCTGCTAGTAATCGAACTATCTGCTCCTGACAGAACGAATCATTAGCCTGTGCCCGTACTACCTTCGTGACAATCTGCGGTGTAACGGTCATCACAGACATGAAAGATCGGGCCACTGCATCCTGGTGTCCCAATTCCTTCCATTTAGCTTTCCACACCTCTGCCACCTCATCTGCTGGCCTACGGCTCAACGTGTCTGCTACCACGTTAGCCTTACCCGAGTGGTACTGGATGTCGAACTGGTAGTCCTTCACAAACTCAAGCCACCTACGCTGCCGCATATTCAATTCCTTCTGCGTGAACAGATACTGTAGTGACTTGTGGTCCGTGAACAGCTGAAACTTCTCCCCCAAAAGATAGTGCCTCCAAATCCGTAAGGCAAATACCACTGCTGCCAACTCCAAATCATGTGTGGGGTAATTCTTCTCATGAGGCTTAAGCTTACGGGAAGCATAAGCTATGGCCTGTCTCTCCTGCTGTAATACACCTCCCAGTCCTAGCAAAGACGCATCGGTGTAAACCAAATACTCAACTCCCGGTCTCGGCAATGCTAACACAGGTGCTGAGGTCAACTTGTCCTTCAATTCATCGAATGCCAACTGACAGGCATCACTCCAAATGAACGGCACACCCTTACGAGTAAGATGTGTCAAAGGACCTGCTATCTCTGAGAAACCCTGAATAAACCTCCTGTAGTATCCTGCTAAACCCAAGAAACTGAATCTCCATCGGCGTCGTGGGCTGTCCCCACTCCCTCACCGCTGATACTTTTCCCGGATCGACAGATATTCCCTAATCGGAAATAATGTGACCCAAGAACTGTACTTCCTTCAGCCAAAACCCGCACTTCTCATATTTTGCATACAGCTCGTTCTGACGAAGTGTCTGCAAAACCTGCCTCAAATGCTCGGCGTGCTCCTCCTCTGTCTGAGAGTAAACCAGAATATCATCAATGAAGACAATGACAAACTGGTCTAGGAAATACCTGAACACTCTGTTCATCAAGTCCATAAACACTGCTGGAGCGTTGGTCAAGCCGAAAGGCATAACCCGAAACTCGTAAGAACCATATCTCGACAAGAATGCGGTCTTCATGACATCCTCCTCCCTGATACGCAACTGATGGTATCCTGACCTCAAGTCAATCTTCGAGAAGAAAGAATCTCCTCTCAACTGGTCGAATAAGTCATCGATTCGAGGCAACGGATACTTATTCCGTATCGTGACCTTATTCAACTCTCGGTAGTCCACGCACAATCTCAGTGAACCATCCCTCTTCTTCACAAACAAAACTGGAGCGCCCCAAGGTGAGGTACTCCTGCGAATAAAGCCCTTCCCTAACAGCTGCTCTATCTGATCCCGTAACTCTCGCATCTCAGCTGGAGCCATACGGTACGGTGCACGTGCTATAGGTCTCGTACCCGGTAGCAAATCTATAACGAAGTCTATCTCCCGACTGGGTGGTAAGCCTGGTATTTCCTGAAACACATCTGAATACTCCCTGACAACCGGGATCGAATCCAAAGGAATCACAACCTCCTTAGAGATATCCTCCTCTATGTAGTACAGATGAGCGGTCGATCCTCCCTCTGGGCGAGGCATCGCCACAATAAACATCTCCTGCCCCGGAATGGCAAAAACAATGCTCCCGCTGAAGCAATCAATCATGGCCCTATATGCTACGAGCCAATCCATACCGATGATCACATCGTGAACATGCATGTCTAACACTAACATGTCCGCAGGTAATACCAAACCACCAACCTCTACCCCCACTCCCCGGCATATAAATAAAATAAGTGACCCACTCCCTAATGGTGAGTCGACACACGTCACTATGCTCTCCGCCGTAGCTAACAATCCTAAAGCTTTCACGAAGTGTGTAGCTATAAAACAATGTGTAGCACCCATATCAAATAACACCCGACCCATAGTGCCATGGATAGGAAACGTACCCTTGATCGCGGGCGGTGCCTGTGGAACTGCAGCCTGGTGAACGTTGTAGACAAGTCCATACTGTAGCTGCCCCTGCTGAACTGGGACTGCTGGAATGGGTGGCAAAGATGCCATCTGTGGCGGTGCAGGAAGAGCGGCGGGAAACATAGGTCTCTGTGGCTCTTGGCGAGCACCCTGCTGCTGCTGCTGTGGGGCCCTGCCCCTATCAGGACAATCCTGCTTCTTATGGCCAGTCTTGCCACAAGTAAAGCACTTCCCTGGGAAGTTCCCTCCCCTCTGCCCCTGCTGTCCCCTGCCCTGGTGGCCATTACCATTCCTCCCTTGGCCCTGCTGGCCCTGATGAAATTGCTGCCCATTCTGTCCCTGTTGCCCCTGATGGCCGTTTGGACCCTGATGGCCCTGGCGGAAACCTCCCTGTCCCTGCCTGTAGTTCCCTGATCGGAACCTCTTATTATCCCCCTGCTGAGTACCCTGCTCATTCTGTCTCTGCCCCTGACCGGTTTGTGCCCCGCTGGCACCATGTCCTCCAGTCCTGCCCTGATGGCTAGACTCCCCCGACCGCTTGCCCTCGACCATATGAAAACGGTGGTCCTGGCAGTGCAATAATGCAGCGTTAACCACATCAGAATACATGGCCAACGATAGGTTCCCTAGCAGATGCTGACGGATCCTCCAACTCAACCCGTCGGTGAACTTCTCTATCTTCTTCTTCTCTGTTGGAATCTCGTCTGGTACGATATTCAACAGGTTAGTGAACTCGGCCTCATACTCGGCCACTGTCTTTCCCTCCTGCTTCAAACTCATCAGCTTCCTCCTCATCTCTGTATGAACTGCGGACGGAAAGTACTTGTGGTCGAACCGCACCCAGAACTCCTGAATCGTGAGGGTATCCCTCTCCTCCGCGGTGGTAATAGACTCCCACCACTGTAGTGCAGATCCCACTAGCTTGAAAGTAGGTAGCACCTATTTCTGAACATCAGTGCACTCATGCATCCTCAAATGCCTCTGTATGTCCTTCTTCCATTGGCTCGAGACTACCACGTCTGAGCTACCTGCAAACTCTGGCGGATGCGCTTTCTGAAAAGCGTCACGTACACGCTCCCAATCAGACGGGAATGCATTAACCTGTACTGGCGCGGCAACCGGAGCCTGTGGTGGTGCCTGCTGAATAACGGCAATCGCGGCATTCACCGCTTGAGCTACTATAGCTGCAACCTCAGCGGCGTTCAACATGCCCTGAGCTGGAGCGGGCTGGGGTTCGGGCATTGCATTCCTGGGAACTCGTCGTGCACGTCGTGGAGGCATCTGAAATAAGAACAAAGTTTATAAGTTCATGGTTATAAACTTAATAGAGCTGAAGAACGAAACATACACAATAAGAGTACAACAGTCCTAAAATATAGGGCTCTATATCAAAGAAAACGTAACGGAAACATAACAGCCGTACAGATCCTAAAGGACACTAGAACCTGATGCTCTGATACCACCTGTGACACCCCGACTAATTAAATACCGGGTAGCTACTCCTTTATAAAATTAATTCAAAATGCCAAGTTGGCTCAGTTAATAGCATCACTGTCGAAAACATTTTATTATTACTATCCACCTAGTATTTAAAAAGTAAGTGCCAAATTTTAATTTAAGTCTGATTAACATGCAATGAGTAAAATGAAGAAATAAATAACATCATTCACCATACTAAAGTAAACTGAATAACCATCACAATAGAGTAAATAAAGTCTGGAGGAAAACTCCTCACTACAATCCCATAACTGAAATGAATAACCGAAACTGAAAGAAAATATGCTAAAGTCTGAAAACTGAAATATAAAAGATGTCTCTAAAGAAATGGGCAACATGCCCTACAACTGATAGATGGTGACTCTGGAATCCAAAAGATGGAGGCGTCTACATGAAAATCCCTGTAGCTTCCACAAGCAGCTACAGCTCGTCACCTGAATGAGTATCCTATGCTTGGTGTCCTTGTGGCTGGGCACCTAAAATGGTTTTACAAAGAAAAAGAGATTTGAAAAGCAAACGGGTCAGAGCCCGAATGTGGAGTTATATTTTAAAAACCTGCAAGTGATTTAAAAACATTTAAAACATTAAATGCAAAGTACATGTTAGGACGTTCACTCACATGATATTCTCACCTCTCGTCTAACTGTGCACTCCTAGCACCATTACCCATCTATAACGACCCATACTACTAGCTAACTGATAACATAACTAGCTAGACTGCTAAAGGTTCTACCCATATTACTCGGTTCTATTTAACATAACAACGCTCGTAATTAAATAGGGGTTTAACGTAAACTCGATTACTAAATATGCCAATGATATAACTATCAGTTAACTCATTATATAACTCGAAATAACACCGTAATAACACCGGTACATCACGTACATAAGGATCACATATTCCGAATCTCTCAGGAACAGTTCAGATAACAAAAATCACAAATAGTGGAGGCGAACACAGTCACCATCACATGGGTCACGCACATACCTACGCTCCCATGGTCAGCGGACTTATTAATATCACAATAAGTCTTTCTATGACCTATGTTCATCAATGTACCAGTCTATATCCCCCCCGTAGGCACACAAGGATTAGAGGGTCCTAAGCGAACATAACCTCCCGTGATAGCAAGTATGGTAGGTATGTCTTACACACAATCCATATAACAATACTAAGTAAACACACATCTTAGTAATACCGTATTTTAATCGTAGTATATATTCTCATACTAACTATAATTAACACAATTCATACTATTCCGGTTTGTAATTATACGTGCCATAATTATCTCACGTCGTAGTAGACACTCACGTCTCATCCCATACCATCCATGTAATAACACTCTCGTATATAAATTACTCCCCTCAATAACCCAAAAGTCCCAAATCTATCCTTACATCATCAAAGAATGTTAACTCTACCCTCGAACCAGTTTCCGGGACTCCAAAAATCAACACAATCCAAAAAGGACAAAACTGTCAACTCGTTAGAAGTCTCGTTCGAACGAGACTTCGAACGAGTTTGGACTGTCAGGTCGTTAGAAGTCTCGTTCGAACGAGGCTGTTCGAACGAGATCCCAGTTCGTTCGAACGAACTGACCCTTCTAACGATATCTCGTTCGAACGAGATATCGAATGAAAATCCCTACTCGTTAATAACGACTGGTCAACTCGTTAGAAGCTCGTTCGAACGAGTTCGTTCGAACGACCTGGGGGCTGCTTCTAACGAGGTATCAGTTTCGGCCCATATTTTTCCCCAATTCGTTTTTCAACATTTTTACTCCTCAAATCTTCTCCAAAATACGTCCCAATGATTGATTTAAGATATCTAAACAATTCTAAACACAATATAACCACATCCTATCAGGTTTTTATGTATTAAGTCATCCTAATCATCCATCAAATTTGCAAATATTAAACTTTCCCCCCAAATTATTCATGAACAAGAACCCTAATTTATAAACCCTCAATTCATCAAATTAAATTCGTTTTTGTCTCACCCAATCATGTATAATCATCATATAATTTCGTCCCATACTATTCTACGTGCAAAAGGGTCCTTAATAATCAAATTCTAAGTCCAATTAACATGGGTTTTCATTTATCTTCCAAGAACAATTTGTAAAACATCAATTTTCTAACATGGAAAGAACATCCTTTGAAATTAAACATAGTTAAACCACTTGCCTTGTTTGTCTCTGAATTTGGTGTGGATTCGGTGTAGAATTTATGCAGAATTCCTCTCTCTCTCTCCTTCTCCAAGCTTTCTTCTCCAAAAGGCTATGGTGGCTAGGGTTTGCTTTGGGGAAACTTATGAAAACCTAATTTAATAAACCTCCGTAGCTTGTTGGGTTAATAAGGGTTGGTTGGGTCAATTCCTTATCAGATTACAACTCTCAATTTTCGTCACTTTTAATTACCCAAAAATACCAAATTACTAAAATACCCTTTATGGTGCCGGAATGGCCTAAAAATACCCCGGGACCCAAACTATACCCCCGGCTAGTGTTTTCTGACTATCTCGACCATTCCGGACGCGTTGGTGCACTCAAAATGACCATACGGATTATCGATTTTAAATTCACTTTTATTAACAAAATATTATACCGTGACGCGGCGGTCCCACGCGTCTCAACAAAATTTCTAAAATGCCGTATATAAATCTCACGACAAATTTTATAATACCAAATACATATATAATCATATATGCACCCAATCAAATACCTTTCATTAGTATTTATAACCCGGATTAATTTCCAATTAATACGCAATTTAATTAATTAATCCCAAAAATAATTATAGTCAAAAGTACGGGGTATTACAGGGAGGTGCTTTTGTAGGGAAATGTTATGTTCATGAGGGTCTTTTCAAACTAAATGTAACCGTGGCTGATAATAATAAAACATCTACTTCTTCTGCTTATTTGATTGACTCGTGTGATATGTGGCATTTTAGACTTGGTCATGTAAATAAGGCATCCATTAAAAAATTAATGTTTTTGGAAAACATACCAAAATCTGATATTTCTACCAACTCTAAATGTAAAATATGTGTTGAATCAAAATATGCTAAAAAACCTTTTCCAAGTGTCGAAAGAAGTTCAACTGTTTTAAGTTTAATACATTCTGATCTTTGTGATTTAAAAGGTTATGTGACACGTGGTGGAAATAAATATTTTGTTACTTTTATTGATGATTACTCTCGTTATTGTTATGTTTATCTCCTTACATGTAAAGACGAGAGTTTCTCAAAATTTATTTCTTATAAATTAGAAGTTGAAAAACAATTGGAGAAATCCATTAAAACATTAAGATCCGATAGGGGAGGAGAATACACCGGCGATCTTGATAAATATTGTAAAGAAAATGGAACAATTCATCAAGTTACTCCTCCTTATTCACCCCAATTTAATGGTATAGATGAAAGAAAAAACATAACTCTTAAGGATATGGTAAATTCTATGTTAAGCACTTCTGCATTACCTTATAATATGTGGGGTGAGGCACTTCTTACTGCTTGTTATATTCTTAATAAAATACCTTTTAAGAATAGTGATAAAACTCCTTATGAAATGTGGAAAAATAGAAAACCTTCTTATAAACACCTTAATGTGTGGGGGTGTCTTGCTAAGGTTTCAATACCAGTACCTAAGAGAACTAAACTTGGACCAAAGACTGTTGATTGTGTTTTTATAGGTTATGCTAAAAACAGTAATGCTTATAGGATTCTGGTAATTGATTCTTGTAGATGCAATTATTATGCAGCACAAATAAATATGAAAGAGGTGACAACCAAGAAAAAACAAAAAAAAGACCAATCACACAACAACGAAGATACGTGGTTCAGCAAAGAAGTGCCTACGTCCACGGTGGTTCAGTCAGTGTTATTTCTCTATATTCTGAAAAGTACAGAGAATACAACTTGTCCTTTGCCCCGGACTTGGGGTTTAATTTATACATGTATGTGTTGGAGTAGTGGGGGTGATAGGTTCCTCTTTATTAGCCATCTCCCTTTCATGGGATCGTGTACCCTCACAACTTCTCTTCATGGCATCGTGGAGTAAATAGATGAATACCAGAGGTGATGGGCCTGGGTTTTGGGCCGCTGAGGATGGGCTACTCGTCCAGGCCTTATGGTGATAAAATCGGGGTACCCACAATTGCCCCTGAATTTGTTGGGCCGTTCTTTATGGGTCCGATGAATTTAAATGATCAGCAATGATGGTTGATTTCTTTAAAATCTGTGAAGTTGCTTTGGCGGCACCCGCTTCGATATCTGTGCGTTATGATTAGTTTTGAAGGCTTGTTGGAATAAGACACATTTTTTCTTCGTCGTTCCATGTCTTCCAGCAATCTTCTATCTTCTGAGAACTCTTGAGTTTTGTACCTTCTGTTTTCGATCTCCACTCTCGTCGCTTCTTCGCCTTTTGATCTGATCTTCTGTCCTGTAAGTCTTTCGTGCCCTTTTTCTTGAGTTTATAGTTTTTCTTGTGTTTTTCCAATGGCGAAGATTGGAAATAGGTCGGTAACTGAGTTTAGAAAATTCTACGGTATTCCTGAGTGGGTAGAGATTGAGTGTTGTGCCTCGCCGCCTAGGAACGTTAGGGACATAGAGGATGCACATTGGATTCACGTCCTGTTGCTCTCCCAGGGGGGTCTCACCTTTCCCTCTAATGGTTTGTTTCTGCACTTTTTTAGTTATTTTGGTATTGTGCCTGCACAATGTTCACCCAACGTATGGAAAATAGTGAACGGTGTGCACAGGATAAATCAGTTGTACGGCACGAGGTTGGGGCTTGCCGAGGTCTGTTTTTGTTATTCTTTTTCTCGAACGAGTTCAGGTGTCTTGTACCTTAAGGCTAGGAGCCCTGATAGGGTATTGGTAGTAAATTTACCTGATTCCCATAAGGACTATTGGCAAGAAGGTTTTCTCGTTAGGAACTGGCAATACTCCCCTCAATTTGAAGGGTCGAGGTCTGAGAGGTTCACTATTCCCTTTTATGGGGAAGAATATATAGGTAGATGTTGTATTGTTGTTTCAACCTTTGCTGACTTTGTGACTTTTCTAACTCCTCCTTGCTTTCTCCTTTTCAGCGAAGATAAAGAACTTGGAGCCAGCTCTCAGCGAGGTTCATATCTCGGAACTGGTGAAAGCTTGGAACATCAGGGAACCTTTGGGTGACGGCGAGCATCCTAGGTCTGCAGCTTTTCTGCTTGAATACAAGAACACAGGCTCGAGCTTCATAGCTCGACCTGTGGAAAGTGTTTCGAACTTTGACTCTTCCGAAGAGATTTCAGCTGAGCCCATCCAATTGGACGAGGAGGAGAACAGCTTGGAGAGCGAGCCTGCAGGTGTTGTGAGTAACTTGGGTGGAGGCAGTGCTGATAGTAGCAGTTCATCGAGTACTACCAGCAGTCCAGGTGAAGAAATGCCTCCCAGGAAGAATCTAATCCGGGATGATGATGATGATGATGATGATGTGCTTCTTGCACAGAGGTCCAAAAAATCGAAGACTGTCTCCGGGGCCATAGCTACTGGTTCTCGGCCTCCCTCTCAAGAACAGGAGAAGAAGAAAAGAGAGGAGGAGCAGGCGAGGGAGAGGGAGAAGAAAAAGGAGGAGGAGAGGAAGAAGGTGGAAGAGAGAAAGAGGAGGGAGAAGGAGAAGGAGGAGGAGAGGAGGAAGATGGAACTGAGGACCAAGGCTGGTCAAGCCTTGGTCCCAGTATCTGCTTTGCCTGAGGGGGCTTCGGTGGCCACCTCTCCTCAACTTTCCCATGCGCTGCTTGAGAGGGCAGTCCTCCCTGCAGATCGCGAGAGGGCGTCAGGGTCTGATCAACTGGCCTTGCAAGCTAGCCAGAGGCTCGCCTTGGTAAGGTTTCTTTTCTACTTCCCAACTTCTTCTAATCTGCTTTGATGGTTTCTTCTTCCTGATCTTTACCTTGTTTTCTGCAGTTTGTGACTGACTTCGCTGTGCTATATCGCTCTCGCGACGAGCTGTTGAGAAGGAACAGCGAGCTGGAGCAACAGAAGTCTACCCTGGTGGCCAAGGGTTCTCAGCTGGAGGCCGATCTGAAGGCTGCTGATGCGGCTCGAGCTTCTTCTGACTTGGCTCTTGCCAATTCTACTCGCGAGAGAGATAATGCTGTCCGGGAGCTTGGCGAGCTGAGGAAGTCGTATGAACAGGTCTGATCTAGCAAGCTGGACTTTGTGGAGAAGAACAGGGTTCTTGCCGAGCAGCTGGAAGCGGAGAAGGCCCAGGCAGCCACAGTTAAAGAAGATTCATACAATTCTGGCTGGGCTGCTGCGTATGAAGACGCCGAAGTTCAGATAGGCTATATTAGCCGTCTGAACTTCAAGAAGGGGTGGAACAAGGCCCTTGTGGCTGCAGGGGTGGATGTTGCATCCCCGCTTTTTGACGAACATGATCCAGGGCCCAAGCCAGTTGTGGATGAGGAGCCAGCCCCAACTGCTGAAGGGGTCAATCCTGCTTCTCAGGCGACTCTTGCTGATGCTTCCTTGGTCGAGGGGGCAGTGCACACCTCTGCAGAGGGTAACGCCCCTGTTGATGCTGATAAGGATAAGGGTCCGTCCACCGAGGTTGCTAAGTGATAGGGATTTCTTTGTAATTTTTTCCTTTTTTTGTTCTGATGTAACCTCGCTCATTATCAATAAAAAGGCTTCGTTTTTGTTTATGTTGATTTCTTTTTGTTCTCTTCCTTTCTTTGTAGTTGGTTGATGTGGATGATTATATTCCTGTTACCTCCCAATTGGGTAGGACTCTGGGTCCTAATGCAAGCCCTGCAGTTCGCCAGGCTTTTGCTAAGCTCTCTAGGTTTGCTAAATCAAGGAACCAGAAGTATAAGGATCAGTCCAAGATGGTGGCTAAATTGAAGGACAGGCTCCAGGAAATGGGAGAGATCGGAGCTTCAGTGCAAGAAGAAGTCAGCGAGCTGAGAGTAAAGTTACTGGAGGCTACCGAGATCAATCAGGTAGTGGAGTTTCTTCAGCGGGAGAATGACGACCTGAGGCGGGAGGTCTTGAAGCTTAAGGAGCATTCGTCGAGCTCCGCTTCGGCAGTCCTGCAAGGTTCTTCCTCGTCGCGAGCTGCTCGGCCACCCCTCCCGCGAGCTGGCAGGAGTAAGCGGGGTAGGAGTAGGGAAGCTGAAGAGCAGCGTGAGAGGGAGATGGAGGAGCTGCGCGGCGATGTTCAGCGAGCTTACGTAACTGCTGCTGGGCTTCAGAGGGACGTCACCCGACTGCGGCATTTATTTAAGAAGGGCCCTCGCCAAGTGTGGACTGATGGCTATGATCAGGGCTGGCTTGATGCTCCCACAAGATTATCAGAGTTCGAGGAACTTTCTTTCATCAGGGGGTGGTTGAGTGCTCTCAAAGAGCTGTAGGTGCCGAGAAATTCGATATTGTGGTATCGGCATGAGATGTCTGCCTCTACTCTGATGCCCAATCCATTTAGGCGAGATGATCGATGGATTCCTATCGATGCTATTCCTCGGCGGCTACTGGAGTTGGACACAAATGAAGTTGTTGAGGAATTCGATCCTGCCCCTGATGACGGGAGGAGAGCTAAGGTTGCTGATTACCTTGCTCGGAGGCTTCCCCCTTCTTGATTTTTTGTTTTTTTTAATAATTGTAAATGCTTTGGGCGAGTCTTTGCCGACTAAACATGTACCATTATTGTTTGTAAATATAAAAGATTAATGGAAAGTTTGAGTTTTGGTCGTTTTTGCCGACTAAACATGTTTATCCAATCTCTGTTATATTTTTAATAATTGTAAATGCTTTGGGCGAGTCTTTGCCGACTAGACATGTACCAAAATATAAAAGATTAATGGAAAGTTTGAGTTTTGGGCGTTTTTGCCGACTAAACGTGTTTATCCAATCTCTGTTATATTTTTGCAGCTTCACAATCTTTATCTTGTCATGTGAGTGTCCGCCCAGTCCAGTATTAAGAATACCATTGTGCTCTCTCTTTACCTTTTAGGTCGTGTCGTCACACTCCCTTAGGTCTAAGAGGGGCAATTGGCGAGGACACACCTGTTTTTGGATGTCTTCATCCGGTCAGGATTTTGTTTAACCAAAGTAGGTTTGATGCCTAATAATACTCTGTAGGGCTTCATATATTACCATGGGCAATGCTAAGAGGTCTGTCGAGCTTCGTGACGATGACCTGAGGAGGGGTGTTCCCCTGCTATGTCGACTATTATACCTGTGATTTGAAAAAGATGTGTAATAAGATATAATTGTTATACTTTTAGAGAGTAATCAACTGAGAGATTTTTATTGGTGAGTAGAGAAATAAACTGTCTTTTCCCAAAATGAGTACAATAAAAGATCTAACAATAGAACTCCTAAAAGTAGAATTTCTTGAGATTAGCTGCGTTCCATGCTCGTGGTATCACTCTGCCCTCCATCGTTTTCAAATGATAGGCACCTTGCAGGTCATCTCTAATTATTTCATGAGGTCCTTACCAGTTTGGGCCCAGTTTACCATCTGATGGCTTCACTGTGTTGCCCAGGACCTTTCTTAGGACATAGTCTCCAATTTCGAACTTCCTCGGATTGACCTTTTTGCTGTAGTGCTTCGCGAGCTGTTGCTGATAACTCGCTAGTTTGACTAGGGCAAGTTCCCTGTGCTCGTCGGCCAAGTCGAGTTCAGCGAGCAAAGCCTGATCGTTCTGATTCTGCTCGACAAGGTCGGATCTCATTGTAGGCAATCCTGCTTCTAATGGGATGACCGCTTCCATACCATATGCTAGTGAGAATGGCGTCTGACCTGTGGCTCGTCTAGGAGTCGTTCTGTATGCCCATAGGACATGTGGTAGCTCGGTAGTCCACGGGCCTTTTGCTCGTTCTAACCGCTTTTTTAATCCAGCGATTACTGTTTTGTTGGAAGCGTCAGCTTGTCCGTTGCTCTGAGGATAAGCTATCGAGCTGAAGTGGTGCCTGATTCCGTGTTGGTCGCAGAAGTCCTGAAAGGGGCCACTTTCGAACTGTGTCCCATTGTCAGTGATGACGGTTCAGGGGGTCCCGAATCGAGTGATTATATTTTTCCATATGAATTTCATCATGTCAGCATCTCGGATGTTCGCCAGAGGTTCTGCCTCGATCCACTTGGTAAAGTAATCGGTGGCGACCAACAGGTATTTGCGATTGTCGGCAGCGGTGGGTAGAGGTCCCACGATGTCCATTCCCCACTGGGCAAAAGGCCAGGGGCTGGTCAGGGATTTCAATTCGCTGGCAGGCTGGTGGACCATAGGGGCGTGAAGCTGGCATTTTAGGCATCTGCGAACATATACTGCGGAGTCCCTTTGCATATACGGCCACCAATAACCTTCCTTCATTGCTCGGAAGGCTTGAGATCTTCCTCCGACGTGACTTCCGCAGATTCCTTCGTGAAGCTCGTGAAGCACTGTCTCGACCTCGCCTGGGTGGACGCATCTAAGGTAGGGGCCGGAGAAAGATCTTTTATACAAGTCGCCTCCCGTGGATAAGTGAAAGCGAGCAGCTTTGACTCTTATCTGGTGGGCGGTCCTTTTATCATCTGGGAGCGTTCCGTTCTTCAAATAGCCTCTTAAGGGATCCATCCAGCTAGGGGCTGGTTCCAATTGGAGTATTTGTTTCGCTTTTGGTAGCTCGCGGTGAATGCTCGGGTAGCTAAGGAAATCGATAGGGATTATCCTTTTAAGGCTGGAATCAACTGCCGAGCTCAGGGCTGCCAAGGCATCAGCGTGACTGTTCTGCCCCCTGGGAAACTGCTGGATGTTGATTTCTTCAAAGTTTGTCATCAAGTTTCTTACCAACGAGAGGTAGGCTGCCATCCTCTCGTCCTTCGCGTTGTAGTCTCCACTTATCTGATTGGAAACTAGTTGCGAGTCTCCGAATACCTGTAAATGCTTTGCTCCTAGAGTTTGCGCCCTTTGGAGACCTGCAATTAAGGCTTCGTATTCTGCTTCGTTGTTGGAGGCTACAAATCCCAGCCTAATTCCTTGCTCGAGGACTGCATTTTCTGGAGTGATGAGAACAATTCCTACTCCTGCCCCCTTTGAGTTGGAGGCTCCATCAACAAATAGCTTCCAGCTTTCCCCTGTAGCCTGGCTGTTTTGTTCTGTTGGTTTAGGCTGGTCGAGAGGTTCTTCGCCCGTGAATTCAGCTATGAAGTCAGCGAGGACTTGACCCTTGATAGCTGTCCTTGGTTGAAATTGGATGTCAAACCTACCGAGCTCGACTGACCACTTAGACAGCCTGCCTGACAAATCCGCCTTCCTTAGGACAGCCTTGAGGGGGTGTGATGTAAGGACGATGATCGTGTGAGCTTCGAAGTAATTCTTTAGTTTCCTCGATGACATTACTAAGGCGAATGCAAGCTTTTCCAATGGCAGGTATCTCTGCTCGGCGTCTAGTAAGGTTTTGCTCGCGTAATAGACTGGATGTTGGATCCCTGTGACTTCACACATTAGCGCTGAGCTGATAGTATGGCTGGATACAGAGAGGTAGAGGTACAAAGGGTCCATTTGCTGTGGCATGACGAGCAGTGGTGGGGAGCTTAGGTAGGATTTGAGCTCGCCTAATGCTTGCGAGCAATCTGGGGTCCATTCTACCGTTTTGCTGCCTTTTAAGAGTTGGAAGAAGGGCTTGCATCTCTCGGAGGATTTAGAAATGAAACGATTCAGAGCAGCGAGCATTCCAGTGAGCTTCTGTACATCGCGGATTGTGCGAGGAGGTTGCACCCATTTAATTGCCTCAATCTGGTCCGGATTTGCTTCTATGCCACGCTTGCTAACCAAATACCCAAGGAACTTTCCTGACTGGACACCGAAGGAACACTTGCTCGCATTGAGTTTCATTCGGTATTTCCTGAGGATTTCGAAGGTACTTGCCAGGTCAGAAAGGTGGTTTTCTTTCTCTTTGCTTTTGACGAGCATGTCGTCGATGTAGACCTCCATCGTGTTTCCCATCTGTTTTTTGAACATTTTAGTAACCAGCCGCTGATAAGTTGCCCCTGCATTTTTTAGCCCAAAAGGCATGACCTTGTAACAGTATAAACCAACCGTCGTGATAAACGCCGTTTTATCCTGATCTGGGGCATATAAGGGAATCTGGTGATAGCCTGAGTATGCGTCCAGGAAACTCATTCGCTCGTGAGCTGCAGTGGCGTCTACTAGTTAGTCTATTTTTGGAAGGGGGAAGCTATCCTTGGGGCAGGCTTTGTTGAGGTCAGTGAAGTCTATGCAAACTCTCCACTTACCGTTGCTTTTAGGAACTACCACTGGGTTGGATAACCATTTGGGGAACTGCACTTCCCGTATGGATCCTGCATTCAGCAGTTTTTCGACCTCCTGTTCTATTGCTTTGGCTTTCTCGGGAGCAGTTCGTCGTGCCTTCTGTGCTATCGGCTTGAATGTGGGATTGACGTGCAACTGATGGCAGACCATATTGGGATCGATTCCTGGCAGCTCGTAGGGTTCCCAAGCGAAAACATCTAGGTTGCTCCTGAGTAAGGTTAACAAATCCTTTTGCTCTTCGTTAGTGAGTGAGGTCCCGATCAGGAAGACTCTGCTGTTGTCGCCTTCCCTGGCAATCACTTCTACCAGGTCTTCTACAACCCGTTCGGAGGGGAGGAGCCTGGTCTCTTCCACTCCGGGCCTTCCTTACTTTAATTTCTATTTGGAAGGGATTGCACCTTCCTCCACTTTCTTGCTGGTTCGAATGTCTTTTTTCTCTGGCTTCGGTCGGATGGCCGCTATGAAGCACTTTCTCGCCATCGCCTGGTCGCCATGTATCTCCATCACTCCCCGCTCGGTGATATATTTGAGTTTCTGGTGGTAGGTCGAGGAGACTGCCTTCATTGCATGAAGCCATCCCCTGCCGAGGATGGCTTGATACGGTGAATCGATGTCGACCACCAAAAATTCGATCATTTTCGAAACACTCCCAGCGAGCACTGGTAGTACTATGTTGCCCAAAGGCATGGTCATTTTTCCAGCGAAGCCGACTAGAGGGACAGTGGTTCCCTTCAGGTCGGCGATGTCCAACTTCAATTTTCTGCTCGGCGGCGTTTTCCTGCCTATGATTTTGCTGGATCAATTTGAAAAGCTTGCATTACTGCTGTCAGCTTCTTTACCTCCATCCGAGCTGAGTTGCCCTGGATTTGCTTAACATCGAATACTCCATAAATTACTACGAATTCGTGTCCGGTGTCGTCTTCTAATACGTTGTCGGGTTTTGCCTCCTTGGGGATAGTCACTATCTCTACCTTCCTTTCCACAAAGTCATTCAAATGTCCGGATTGGGCCAACTCCTCGAGGTGAAACTTAAGAGCCTTGCAGTGCTCGGTCTTATATCCTCCCTCTTTGTGGAAGGTGCATCTCAGCGCATTGTTTCTTTTCGATGGGTCTCCTCCAATTTTTCGGGGCCATTTGATGAACGGCTCATCCTTGATCTTAGAGAGAATCTTGTAAATTGGTTCTTTGAAGACGGTGTTGACTGCCTGGAACGACTTTGCAACGTCAGGGCTCCCTCCGTTCTTGGGGCCATTCTTGCTCCCATTCTTTCCTCCTTTTTTCTGGTTACCAACTTTCTCACTTCCCTTCGTGGTGAGCTTGGCTCGACCGTTCTCACCTACGTTAAGGCGGGTGACATCTTCCACCTTTGCGTATTTCTCAATCCGGGCCATCAGGTCATCAATGGTGGTTGCTTCCTTCTTTGTTAAGGACTGGTAGAGGAGGGAAGAGCTAGGTAGCCCAATTTTGAATGAAGCCACTGCCACCTCTTCTGCGCAGTCTTTGACTTCGTTGAATAACTCCCAGTACCTTTTCGCGTAGTCTCGAAGTGTCTCCTGAGGAGTTTTCTTCGTCGTCAATAGAGCATCCATCCTTTTGGGATGGGAGCTGCTGGTGATGAACCTGGCCATAAAGAGCTCGGCCAGGGATTTGAAATTTCTGATGGATCGGTGAGGGAGTTTCTCGAACCATTTCTTGGCCACGTCATGAAGGCTTGAGGGGAAAATACGGCACATCAACGCATCTCGGTGATTCCAGAGGGTCATAGCCTGCCGGTACTGCCTGACATGATCAATGGGATCAGTCTTTCCGTCATAAATCTTGAACCTTGGAATAGCAAACTTTTTGGGAGCTTCTTCTTCTTCAATTTCCCTTGTGAAGGGCGATTTAATCTGGGTCTTGAGGGCTCTCCTGGCGAGTTCTCTGGTTGACCTGGTGCCGCGGTGAGCTGGATGTTGGTCCATTTCTCTGCGGACTAGGTTCCGTATGTTGTCGTCGCTGCGAGCAGGGCTCTGATAGCGGCGAGCTTTTCTTAGTTGCTCGCGGAGGTCGTCGTCTGAGTCGCCACCTTCGAACCCTTGATGTTGCCGCCTAGGTCTCCTTCCTCGGCTGCGAGATTTGCTCGCCTGAGGGCTAGGAGTGCGATAGGGGCGTCTCCTGGTATCAGGACGTAGTTCTTTTTCCAGTTTTTCCAGTCTTCTTTTCAGGCGAGCATTCTCAGCCTCATACCTGCGAGAAGACTCCCTCTGCTCGTGGAGCCTTGCTTCGTATGCATCGATCAATCTGGATATCTGAGTGGACCTCGTTGGTCCTTGACTTTCTTCTGAGGCTGGCCTTTCTAAGCGAGCCCCTTGATCGGAACGTCGGACTTCAGACCTGATCCTGCGAGGAGCGGGTGGCTCCTAAATGTCTCCTGCTTGAGGAGCGTTGCTGCTGTGATCAGACATCTTAGATTTTTTCTCGGTGTGGGCTCTTCTCAAGGAAAGATAAACGTTTCCCACAGACGGCGCCAATTGTAGATGCAATTATTATGCAGCACAAATAAATATGAAAGAGGTGACAACCAAGAAAAAACAAATAAAAGACCAATCACACAACAACGAAGATACGTGGTTCAGCAAAGAAGTGCCTACGTCCACGGTGGTTCAGTCAGTGTTATTTCTCTATATTCTGAAGAGTAAGTACAGAGAATACAACTTGTCCTTTGCCCCGGACTTGGGGTTTAATTTATACATGTATGTGTTGGAGTAGTGGGGGTGATAGGTTCCTCTTTATTAGCCATCTCCCTTTCATGGGATCGTGTACCCTCACAACTTCTCTTCATGGCATCGTGGAGTAAATAGATGAATACCAGAGGTGATGGGCCTGGGTTTTGGGCCGCTGAGGATGGGCTACTCGTCCAGGCCTTATTGTGATAAAATCGGGGTACCCACAATTCTAAAAATCAATATATGGATAAAAACACTATTTTTGACTCAAGAGATGCTGAATTTTATGAGGACAAATTTTCTTTTAAAGTGAGAAGTGAGGGAACTAGTAGTTCTGTTCCAATGGGTCCTAGTGTTAGAAATGAATCTCCAAATTAAGAAGAAATTGAAATTAGAAAAAGTAAAACACCTAGGATAGCTACTTCTTTTGGTCCTGAATTTTTAACGTACTTAATGGAAAATGACCCCGTCCCTTTTAGTGAGGCAATGTCCTCACCCAATTCTATTTTTTGGAAAGAAGCTATTAATAGTGAATATGATTCTATTATTTCTAACAACACGTGGGAGTTAGTTTACTTGCCTAAAGTATGTAAAACTATTGGATGCAAATGGATTTTTAAAAGGAAATTAAAAGCTGATGGTTCTACTGATAAATTTAAGGCAAGATTGGTAGCTAAAGACTATAGGCAAAAGGAAGGAATTGATTTCTTTGACACTTACTCTCCTGTTACTAGAATTACATCTATTAGAATATTAATTGCTATTGTTTCATTACATAATCTGATAATTCATCAAATGGATGTTAAAACGGCTTTTTTAAATGGATATCTTGAAGAAGAAATTTATATGGATCAACCCGAGGGGTTTACAGTCCAAGGCCTAGATCAAAAAGTGTGTAGACTTAAAAAATATTTATATGGACTAAAACAAGATCCTAAACAATGGCATGAAAAATTTGATCAAGTAATGATCTCTAATGGTTTTAACATTAATGAAGCAGATAAATGAATTTATAGCAAATTCAAGGATAATTCTAGTGTGATTATTTGCTTATATGTGGATGATATGCTTATTTTTGGAACTGATATAAAACTAAAAGTTTCCTTAATAAGCAATTTGATATGAAAGATTTGGGTGTTGCTGATGTTATACTTGGAATTAAAATCATTAAAAATTCTGAAGGAATTGTTTTAACCCAATTTCATTATGTAGAGAAAGTTCTTAGAAAATTTGAACAATTTAATTGTATTCCTGCTAAAACACCTAATAACACTAGTTGTCACTTAAGGAAACATTCGGGTCCTAGTGTATCATCATTAGAATATTCTAGAGTTATAGGTAGTCTAATGTATGTTATGAACTGCACTAGACCTGATATTTCATATGCTGTGGGTAGACTTAGCAGATACACTTGTAATCCTAATAATGAACATTGGGATGCTTTAATTAGAGTTTTGAGATATCTAAAATACACAATAAACTATGGTATTCATTATATTAGACATCCGACTGTAATTGAAGGCTTTTGTGATGCTAATTGGATTTCTGATAATGATGAATGTAAGTCTACGAGTGGCTATGTTTTTGCCTTGGCAGGAGGCGCTACATCTTGGAAATCTACCAAGAAAACGTGCATAGCTAGATCCACTATGGAGTCAGAGTTCATAGATTGGGATAAAGCAAGTGAAGAGGTTGAATGGTTAAGGAACTTCATATTAGATATTCATTTGTGGCCTAAACCAGTTCCAGCCTTGTCCATTCACTGTGACTGTCAAGCAGCGATCGCAAGAGCACATAATAACTCCTACAATGGAAAGTCTAGACATATCAGGAGGAGACACAACACAGTGAGACAATTATTGAAAGATGGATTTATAGCAATCGACTATGTCAAGTGAAAGTAAAACTTAGCGGATCCATTGACTAAAGGTCTAGCTTGAGAGCTAGTTTATTAAACATCGAGGGGAATGAGACTAAAGCCTATTAATATCTAAATCACCTATAATGGAAACCCAACCCATATGACTGGAGATCCCAAGATCTGGGTTCAATGGGGTAACAAAGTTATACGAGTGATTTGTGGGGGTACAAATTTAGGTTTTACTTAAAACCCATTCCTATGATGTAAGTACCTCTGTATCGATGGAGGATGAGATTTAATCTCTTAATGCTTTCTATAGCTGTTATTCAGTGGGGTGTGAGATACAGTACACTCTTGATAGAAGAACCTATATGAGTGTGGTAGTGGGGCCGCTTCCTATGAGAATTAAGGCTGATTCTCTAGAGCACTCAAGAAACCTGGGCATTGCTCAAGCCCGAAACAAGCACAACTGTGGGAACTCGATGATGATTTTTAGGAGTCACGTGTGTGTTCTATTGACCTAAGTTTACAACAATGGTGAAATAGTTCAAGACATTAGTTCACTATCAACCGGTAAACTCATTAGATCAACACAAAGCAAAGGTTCAAGTCGAATGACACCTTTGCCTTATACCTCACTCCATATGATACTCCAGAGCGTTGTTTTATTTTACTTATTAATTTATTTCATTCATATGGGGGATTGTTGGGTATATTATTACTATATATATTTATTTTGAATGAAGTAAATAAGTTAGTGGGAGTGGACAAGTGGTAAGTTAGTGGGGGTGTGTGCATAAGGTCTTGGGTTCAAGTCCTAGGAAGCACACTAATTATTAAGGGTCAAAGATTGGGCCTTGGGCTCTTGGGGATTTCTAATGTGCATTAAATCTTTTCAAAATCGTTTTAATTTTAAACCATTTTTAAGTCTTTGACTATTTCTTCCACTATAGCTGTTAGTGGAGATATTAGTGGGTTAGTTGGGTAAAACCTCCACCCACGTTTTTTTACCATTTTCCTTATATAAGAAAAGGCTACAGATTAAAAAACCATTAAAAAATCTCTCTCAGGTTATCTGCAAACATTCTTTTGCTATTTTCTGAAAAATACTTTCTGTGCAAAAATTCTTTTGCTATTTTCTGCAAATACATTTATGTTCGTCACTTTTTTGGGAGTGCTGGAGTATCCTGAGAGTTCAAAGATTTAACACAAAGCTGGTGTTTAAATCCGATCGTTGAATCCTGGGAGGTGTATGTTCACGAGGCTGACAGCTACAGATATCAGCGAGCAATTTCACCTTTTGGACTTTGTGTCGAACACAAACCTCGATCGATAAGTCCTTCTAATTTTATCTATTTCGAATTTGGGTTATTTCTTTTATTCTGCAATTACTATTTCCAACAAAACCTACCCTTATGAATTTTTGAGGTGGTTTTGAGAGATTGATTTGAATCTCATAGCAGGACTCATATTTAGACCATATATGCTAACTATTAATATCTATATTATTACTATATATGCTAACTAGTTGAGGCATGTTATGTATATTCAAAATTTTGAAAGGTCAAGTAAAAAGTTAGTTTTTTTTCCCGAAATAAGCATATATGCGTTTCACTCTGTGAATTTTAGTTGTACTCGGTCAAATGGAAAAATGGGTTCTATTTCACCGGAAGGCACGGTCCGCGTGGATATGGTTAAACCTAGTTAGTCTTCCTGAATGACTATTCAATATTATAAATCTCTTGAACGAAAATCCTATGAGTCTACATTCCTTCAGAAGTCGTACCAGCTGATGTCTGGATGTGTATATATATATCCCTGCTCCCCATATGTATCCTCCACATCTTTATCAAATACCCTTTGTTTGCTCTAAAAAATATCATGAGACCTGTACTCAGCGTGTTAGCCAATATGGCAACATTTTTGGTACTCAGCATGAAACCAAATGGCGTTTGTAGAGTCCTAAATGGGCAAGAAGAAGAACTCAGCAAGATACCAAATGTTATAATAATACAATCTCTTTAGAAGGGTCCGGTTCTACCTACATGAAAATCCGATCGGTAGAACTTCTGTTACCATAGCGAGAAGGGCTTTGCTGGTCATTTTATGGCTCAACCGCCTCCTACCCATGCACACCCTCAGCTCGTCGTTCCGCTCGGCTTAGTTACCAATCAGAAATAGACCTCTCCACCCATTTACACTATCCATGATAATACACTACAAATCAGAAAACATGCAACTGTAATAATATAACATTACAAATCAAAATCTTTATTCTTTTCCTTTTTCTTTCTCCTCAAATGTATTTGTTACGATTCTTTACCCATAAGTCGGGTCTATTTGTTGTATGTGTTGAGGTTATACAAAGAATAATAAAATGTTGATTACTTGTATTTTCACTGATCGTCTGATATTAGTGTCCGGTTGTTATAATTTTTTTGACGTTTAACAATTTTTTTTGGTTTTACAAAATTGAAACATTATATTAAATTTTTTAATCACCCCATTCAAGTTTCATCTTTGGGTACATAACATTTTTACCCATTATCAAACATATAAAAACTAAGGGCATTGCAGGTCAACGTCAGTTCAATAAAAAAAGAAACATCAAATCCCGAGCTTGCGATTGCATAAGAAGCAAAACCAAACATCAAATCTCGAGCTTGCGATTACATAAGAGGCAAAAATATTTGGAACAACTTGCATTGCAAGCTTGTTTAACACATTATTGTTTTGGATCAAATACCAGAAAGTCTCTCAAACATTTTCTAATACACATTTAGTCCACGCCTTTTATTTTGTACCAAAAAGTCATTTATTCTCTTATATTTAAAGGTTTGCGTCAGCGGCATGATGTAGGATTTTTTGAAACAAAATAAAAAAATTTGGACTAAATGTGTATTAAAAAAGGTTCAAGGGATTATTTGGTATATATCCATATTATGTTTTGCTAGTGTTTCAATTTGGTATGATAAATACTACAGTACATATAGTAATACAATTAGAACCTCTGGGAGCTTGCCGTTACTTAATGTTAACTAAAATCTAATGTGGCAGTTGATTTGAGAAGGGTCAATCTAGAAAAATGGCTTGTTAACTTTTTTTTATTATGTTTATAGGACATAGAATAATTTTTTATTAAATTAGTCCCTAAAATTATTTAATACCAAAATTTCCCTTCTATTATCATAATATATAATTGTATTTATATCACCTTCATTTTTAGGACAATCAACTTTTTTTTATAAAAATAGTCTCTATTTTAATTGTTCTTAACTAAAGCTGTTTATTTTTGTAAGGAAATGACTTGTAAACTTTTTCATTATATCTCTTGGACATACAACAATTTTGTTATAAAACTCATCCCTAAAAGTATTCAATACAAAAAAATTCATTTTACCCTCTTAAAATACAATTTTTTTTATAGTAATCAAAACATTTATATATAAAAATAGTCCCTATTTATTTGTCGTCAACTAAAATTTTTACTTTAAAAAATAATATATAATTTTTTGGGGAAAAATGCAAATTTAACTGTGAAGTTTGGCGTGATTTTTAAGTTTGGACCCGATATTTCAAAAGTTGCAATGTTAAGCTTGAATTTTGAAAATCGATTTAACAGGACCCACTATTACATTTCCCGTTAAGAATTGTGATAGATGTGTTTGCTCAATGTGTTATGTGGCAAAAATATTATTGCGTCCAATAAGAGTTTGACACGTAGCACCTCTAAAATAACATATTTATAAGAACAAAACAAAAATTAATAGACTAAAAATGAAATAACATAAAAAAGAAATAAAAAGAAAAAAACTTTAAGTATATTGTCCATGTCATATAAATTTACAAAAGACTTTTGCAAGAGTAAGAGAAAGGGTGAAAATAAGTAGTTTTATTTTAAATATATCAAATTAACAAAACGAGCCCGAAGTGGTGCTTTTGTAACTTTTTTTCCCCTTTCTATTAATGTTTTATTGCATAATGCTTGCTGGACACGACTACTAATGTATATAAGTACATTTCTATATTATGAATACATGTACAATATATAATATATAAATATTAATTATTATATAATAAATAATATTGCATTATGAGAAAAAAACGAAGTGATTCTTTTTTGGGGAAATCTGGTGGGGGAGATATCCTAATCAGGAGATCATCTCGGGAAAATTTAATAAAAATCAACACATTCAATAAAACGTTTGTCTTTTTAATCATTCTCCACTGTTGATACATTTATTAAACATGTTCTATATATCATGCAATATAATACCTTAAGCGTATTCGAAGTTCTATATATCATGCAATATAATTGTGGCATATGTATTCGAAGTTTTATTAGCTATTAAGCGTATTCGCATATGTGTTTCATTTTGTTAACAGGTAAAATATAGTGGTTTGAAAAAATGGGTACGTGGGAAATGTGTTTTGACTTCATGTTAGTCTTCCTGAATGACTATTCAACATTATAAATTTCTTGCACGAAAATCGTAAGAGTCAACATTCAAAATCCTTCTGAAGTCATTCCAGCTGATGTCTCAATGTGTATATATATCCCTCCTCCCCATATGTATCCTCCACATATTTATCAAATACCCTTTGTTTGCTCTAGCCAATATCATGAGATCTTTAAGCAGTATGTTAGCCATTATGGCAATAGTTTTTGTACTCAGCATGAAACCAAATGGAGGTTGTAGAGTCCTAACTGGGCAAGAAGAAGAACTCAACAAGATTCCAAATTTTATAATACTACAATCTCTTTAGAAGGGTCCAGTTCGACCTCCCGGAAATCCGATCGGTAGCACTTCTGTTACCATCAGCCAGAAGGGCTTTGCTGGTCATTTTATGGCTCGTCGTTCCGCTCGGCCTAGTTACTAATCAGAAATAAACCTCTCCATCCATTTACACTATCCGTGATAAAACACTACAAATCAAAAACATGAAACTGTAACAATATGACCCTACAAATCAAATTCTTTATTCTATTAAATTTTTCCTTTCCTTTTTCTTTCTCCTCAAATGTATTTGTTTGGATTCTTTACGCATAAGTGGGGTCTCTTTGTTGTATGTGTTAAGGTTATACAAAGAATAACAAAATGTTGATTACATGTATTTTCACCAATTGTCTGATATTAGTGTCCGGTTGTGATTATTTTTTAATGTTTAACAAGTCTTTTTGTTTTTACCTTATTAAAACATTATATTAAACTTTTTTAATCACCCCATACAAGTTTCATCTTTGGGTACATAATGTTCATACCCATTACCAAACATATCAAAACTAAGGGCATTGTAGATCAACGTCGGTGCAATACAAAAACAAACATCAAATCCCGAGTTTGCTGTTTCATAAGAGGAAAAAATATCCGCAACACTGCTTGGAACAACTTGCATTGGAAGCTTGTTTAACCCATTATTATTTTTCATTAGTGTTTCAATTTGGCATGCCAAATCCAGTAGTACATATTGTAACACAATTAGAACTTCTAGGAGTATATTGTTACTTCATGTTAACTAAAAGTTAATGTGGCAGTTGATTTGATAAATAGCAGGGAAAAGTTTCATTATAGCAAAATAAAATGCGACATTTGAAAAATAAATTGAAAATATCTAAAAATAAATAATAATCTCAAAAACTAAAAAGGTCAACAAATCAATTTAAAAAAAAGAAAACAATCTAAATTAAAAAAAATGTTTGAATAGAAAAATTGAAGAAATTTAATAAAACCATTTAAAAAATAAAAACTATTTTTCTAAAATGATATGTGATAAAGAAAAAGGACCTTTGCTAAGAGAAACTTTTTGGCTCAGATTTGTTTGTAAAACAAGAGTAGGGTGAATAAGAAATATAACAAATTTGGAACCGCAAACGTAACAAAAATTCATCTTTTGATTTATTTCATCAACGCCATGGCCGGAATAGAGGAGTCATTCGATGAACCGCATTGCTGATATTGACCCTAAAAGAGAAACGGTAAGTACAACTAGGAAAACAAACAAATGAAGTAAACAGAAGAAGAAAAAAAATATGAACAACCAACCATCGTACCGTAAAAATTAAATAGGTTCGATCTATTGCAATTATTAAAAAAAAAAAAATTCAAGCGTCATTTGAAAATTTAAAAAAAAATGGACAAAAACTATAAAAAAAAATGTAAACAGATGAAGTAAAAAAATATGAGACTTAGTAGAGGTGCGGAAATAGATAAAATGATAAATAAATCAAGCAACCCACCCAACCTTTATGCCACAAACCCACACCACCATCCATCAACCACCAAACCCACCACCACCTTCACACAAACCAAACACCAACACTGATTTAGAATAAAAGATAGAGTTTGGACAATTTGTTTTTAAATGATTTTTTTAAAAAAACAAATAAAAAAGTTTATTAAATAAATTTCCTAGAATTGTAAATAATTGTTTTTAAACATTTTTTTACTATATTTTGTTTTTCAGTTTTAAATTAATTTTTCTTGAATTACAAATTACATTTTTTATCTTTTGTATTTTTTAGCCTTTCAAAAGATTTTCTTGAATTCCCAATGTTTATTTTAATATATGTGGATAGTTTTTATTTTAAGTTTTTCATAGTATTTCTACATGTATTCTATATTTTTTGTTTTATGGCCTTATCAATCTTTTTAGTATTTTTGAAATATTTTTTCCCCTCAGTTAAAGAATTATTTATTTATTATGCCCCTTTAAATACTATTATTATTACTTTAATCCTTTTAGTTTATCACTTGACAAAGAATGAACTTATTTTTTTAGAGAAAATAGTAATTTCAAAATAGAAAACGTGTTTAAAATTAAGCTAAAAGTATACTTTTCTCAACCTATACTTTATATCTTGATATTATCCATCTATAAATTAATTTTTTTCATGATAAAAATATGACTCTAAATATTTATTCCTAGTAGAATAGTTATTAGAGAAATTTAGAAATCATCGTTTAAAATGTATTATTAAAGTAAACTAATAGTATATTGAAACTATAACTATTAAAATAATTGGTAGTGACTTAAATAATTATATTGGGACATTATAAAAATTGAAAAAATAAGGCAAAAGCATTAATTATCTAATTCCACACGATGACTTCTCTCATGCTCATTTTCGCACTTGATTTTCTATCCTAGCTTTAACATTTAATACTTAAAATTAGTTTAGCATATTGGATAAATTAAAAGTCCTTGAAAGACAGGTTTTAAATTACGAAGATGAATTTTAATAGATTCATTTGACTTCTCTCTAATTTAGGAGCATGGGTTGACACTTTTATCCTGCCATTATACTCATTTTTAGTGTGTTTTGTGTTGGTATTTCAATTAAAAATAGACAGATAAATATTCTTACTACAACGATAAAACAAGGAATTTTTTTTATCAAATGGTGCTATTGTCGATTTCTTAAAAGAGTAGTTTTCGAAGACCGCTACATTTAATTTCTCATTTGTACAGTTCATTAGATTAGTTGTAATAGGTTGTTAAAGCATTGTATATTTATTTGGGTGTGACACGCCGCTTAAAATAATAACGGGTGACAAGCCCTATACTAAAATAATCAGTAATCTTAAGTGGATCATTCTCAGCATCTACTGACGATTCTAACAATAAAAATGGCTAACTACACATTACTACAAAAAGAGGGTATCAAAATTTTTTAAAACATTTTATTAACACACACTAAAACCCACCATGCAACAACTAACCAACAACATAACATCTAAATATGAGTTATATGCACAACACAAATGATATATAAGCGACTAATAAAGCAGTACAACACAATGTACAAAGCAAAATACCTGAATATGCCGTCGGATCACAGACAGTACAATAATCTGAGAAAGAAAATATAAAAGTTCTACTCTACAACACTTGGTTATTAACTCGATATACAAACTGAATCCTAATCTAAATACACAAAAGATAGGAATCGACTATAACAAAATGCCGCAACAGTCCGCTACTTCCGCAGCTCCATGAATACACTACATGGATAACAACGATGGTGTCCTTGTGGAGGAACACCTAGAATAATACAATATATATACATAGCAGGAGAAAATATAAACGGGTCCGAGCCCGAGGTGTGAAAATATTTTATAGCAAGTTCATTAAAATGCATAATAATTACAAATGCATTATAACATGATTAAGGTGGAGTCACACTTTCCATAAAAATCCAACTCACCTCTCAACTAAAGCGCGCAACTAAACGTATGCACATGATCTCCAAATAAATTCCCGAATCTATCTAGGCAAGGTAATCTAACTTAAACCCAATTTACATTCATCTAAAATTCCATCTAAGTCATATCCTTCAATATCTAATACTATCCATCTCAATTATTCGTTCTCTTACTAACATACACAATATACATAAACATTATCTTTACTAGAATTTATCATATTCTAGTTATTCCACCAATATAAATATATATATAAACATACATATGAGTTATTAGCATCCAAGTGCTAAGGACTAAACTTCTCCCAATTCTCAATACTGCACTGCGTTTCGTGCGTGGGACGTCTCGCAAGTGAAATCCAAACAAGGAACCCCCCGATACACTACTCCTTGGCAATGTTGGTCGTTGAGGTCCGTTATTTCCCTCAATACCCAAAGTACTAAGCACACCAGTATAATAATAACGATCCCAACGAGCTATAACTCGAGAACACAGGTTCTCAATGCTATCGTCTTCCAGGAATTACTCACTTTATCCCAGGTTACCATATATCAGACTATTATCACACCGCCATGATAAAACAACCAATCGAACGTACGGGAAGCGGCCATAGTTCCTCCCCGGCAATGAGACGAAACATACCCACCATGTCTCACCCCTATTAAGAAATCATACAATAATAAATGGACGCTATGGCCTGGGGAATATCCATACTCTGCTCATCGAGCCAGGGTGCTCACCCTCATCGCGCAACTTCCCAATGATAGCAAGGAGGGGGTATGCTTCACTTATATATATCATACATCATCACATAAGATATACATACATCATCACATCATATAAATATATACCATCTCATAAGGTATATATATCACACTGTTTATATACTCGTATTTCGCTCTTAGGCGTAAATGAAATAATATCATTATTTAGTATATTTTACTCTCGATATACTACTCGTCAATAACTCACTTAACTTCCCCACTTAGCATAGACTATACTATTTCTCACTTGAAGTTCACACCTCACTTCTATCTATTTGAATCGTCTCTCAATTCAATTTACTTTGAGGATATTCTCTATATCCTAATGCACCTCGATTAGCATTTCTCATTTGTGTGAAACATCTCCCAAGTTAATTATCGTTAATGATACTTTCTATATCCATATGCACATCAATCAACATTTATAATTTTCAATCCAAAATACGGTTCAATTGATCATATGAACCCTTAAATTTATCCCCTTTTGGGGATTTGATTCTAAAATCCAATATCACTAAGCGCATTCTCACTCTTTCATATAATTCCAAAATTATCTCCAAATAGAATTCTCAATGGTAGTGGGATTCCCCACTAGTCAGTACAATACTCTATAATCGGTATTCTCTCACTTTAAGCCAATAGGACTCCAATAATTTCTCATAATGGAAACTCCCTAAAAGTATCCAAAACACACTTCACATAACTCCTATAGAGGTTCCCAATCGATCACCTCGAATAAAACGGGATGAAATTCTCCCTAGAAAAACATCCCCGAAATTGCCCTGTTTCCGAATTGATTCGGGCCAAATCCGAATCGATTCGGGCCAAATCCGAATTGATTCGGCCCAGCGAATCGATTCGCCCTTCATGCGAATCGATTTGGTCTAAAGGACCTGGGATTATTTCTCAGTCCCAATCATTTCGGGTTGGGGCCTAATCAATTCGGTCACTCAGACCTGGGCACCTGCAACTTTCCGAATCGATTCGGTAAGGGGCCGAATCGATTCGGCCTATCAGAAGTCACGAGAATTGCTATTTTTCTCAAAGCCAAAATTTCCCAAAAATAAAAAAAACATCTTCTAACCATTTTTCTTCAAGCCAAACATCTATATATCATTAAAACTCATCAATTAACACACCTCAACTAATTTTTACCCTCAAATCCATTGTATACACAACAAATCTAAGATTTTACCCAAAATCTAGGTTTTACGTATTCAACCCAAAATTCACAACTTAAATCCAAAAATCATGAAATAAATGATACACGACAATTATTTAGCAAGTTTAATCACTTTCCTCAAGTTCGTAGGGTCTGATTCATCCTCAAGATCGTGTAATGGCAGGAAATCCCATTTTTCTCCTATTTTTTTCTTCTCTCCTTCTTCTCTCTATTTCTCGCTTTCTTTCTCTTTCTCTCTAAGGAGAATTGTTTCTCCCGTAGGCTTTTAAGCCTTGTCTCTCAAGATACACCTCTTTAAATGATAATACACACTTTAAATGACTCAGTAACTTTAATTCGAGCCAAACGAACCAAAATTATTTCGGAACCTAAATAGACCCCAAGTACAGTCATTTCGACCTTCTCTACCCTTCCGAAAATAACTACACCCTCAGAATTTCCATTCGAACCACTTTCTAACATCTTTAAATTTTGACCTCAAATGCCAATTTACTTGATCTCCAATTAAATTAATATTTATTTCTCCCAAAATAATTAAATTATTGTCCCAAAAATCCTGGGTTGTTACATTGGGGTGATTTAAACAATTAATTAAAAGAAAGGCAAAAAGAGAAAAAGTATAAAATATAGAGAAGGCATTATTGACACGTGTAACAACCCTCATTTTCTCACGTAAAGGCTGGCTAGGCACAATATGCCCAAGATGGGGCTTGTTGATCAATTAATACCCTTCTCAGCACAACGTAATATAAATACGAGTAATTTAAAGGCCGATACTATAAAACTTTATGAATATCTCATCGACAATAATGAACTTAAACCAACACCAACTAAATAATAAATTTAACAGCAAGTAAATACCACACTCCGGCATAATGTAAATAAATAAATAATCCTTGAGCATATTGTAACACCCCGTATTTCTGTACATCTAATATTTAATTAATTCGAAATTTTTTAAATTACTTGTGTGTCATAATTTAATAGAATTAATTATGATAATTTTTATAAATATTAATCGGAGAGTAAATGGTTAATATTTATGGAATTTAAATTACTAAGTGAATAGTAATAACTTAAGTATACAAAAAACTTTTTTTAATTTACTAAGGTACATTTTCCCGAGGACATGCCATCAGTATTTGGGTGACTAGTAGAGATGGCGGCATTTTTGGTCGGAGGGAAGAAGTGAGTTATGGCCTAAGAAGCTTGGGGTGTCAGTTTTTGGATTAACTAGAATATCCTAGATGGAGCGCACAAGATTGAAGCAGCGTTTTTGAGGGGGAGGTTTGCTGGTTGAGTTTTTGGTTTAGAGAAGCATCCAGGTCTTCCTGTAGGTTCTTTAGAATGAGAGAGAGTCTTCTCAGGAAGGTGATTGCGTTCACTAGCTTCAGTGGGGATTTGCAGTGGTTTAACATTGTGGTTAGAAATGATAAGACCAGGTATGACTTTAAGGTTCCGGATTAGGAGGTAGTAGGGGTTGGGGTAGAGTAGGGAGGATCTTTTACAACATGGAGAAGGTAGTGGGGTGTGTTGACGCTCAGCATGCGTCTGTAGTGAGTTTTGGTAGAATAGAGGGAAGGTCTAACCTTCAAGCTGCAAGAAAAGAATCTTGGCCTCTCTCCAAAATAAACATCAAAGTGGACAACTTATTGAGGTCGAACCTATTACTGGAGGATGAGTCTTGCCTTTCTAGAGCTCAGTTCTTCATGGAGAGTAGTGATTGGGAGGTTTGGGTAGTATGCCTCAACTCCTCCATCCTTGGAGAACGTGAAATCTTGGGCGTTAGTCAAGTGGAAACAAATATGGGAGTCAGAGGTGAGGTTTCTACATGATTCTCTATTTTTGTTTCTTTTTGACTCTTAGCGTCAAGCAGAGATGGTTTTGGAAAAAAAATGGTTATTTTTTGGAGAACCTCTTTGGCTACAGGAGTGGCATCCCTTAGCTGGCTATAGGGGATTCAACTGCATGTATGATCTTACTTGGGTATGCCTTATGGGTTTACCAGTTCACTTATGTGGGGTTGAAGTCTTTTCGGCCATTGGTGATTTTGTGGCTGTTACGTTAGAGTGGATGAGGCCACTATGCAGGAGGTGGAGCTACAATGGACCTGACTCCTCGTTAAGAAGAAAAAGTGCCTTTCAGGGAGTATTAAGATAGAAGTGGGTGGGTGGGAGTTTGAGTTGGTGGTTTGGTCTGAACAGGTTGTAATAACCCTCGCTTTTGGGAACCTATTTTATATTTATTTACTATGTGGAGTAATTATATATAAAATGTTGGAATGTGGAGTAAGTATTAATTTTATAAAGAAAAGTTAATATTTACTCAAATGTTGCATATTTACCTTATGTGTAGGTGAATATCACCATGTTGTTGATTTATTGTGTCATAAGATTTAAAATGACATTATAGTTTGAAATGAAACCGGAACTTAAAATGAGTTATAAAATTTCCAAATGATAATTTGGAGGGTGTAGTTAGTTCCGGGAGGTGCGAGATAGTCAAAATGTGTGACATATTGTATTTTGAGGTTTTGGGCACTTTTGACTGGTTATAGGTTAATTGTGTAGTTGCGTGTTGTGTTTATCACGGTATTGATCATTTAAGTTGGAATTTTAGACATAAGGCACGATTTATGTCTTGCAATTCATTTATTTCCCTTAAGTATATTTGTTAAGCTAGAGTGAGAGAGAGAAAAAGAGAACTTGTGGAGAAAGAGAGAGATTGAAGATTTGGAGATTGATCTTGCATTCATCTTCATCAAATATGAATTTCCAAAGATTTAAGTTTAATAATTAGTATTGATAGTTGTGGGTTAATTCTGGTTTAACAAAGTTATGGTTTTATTTGGATTTATGGGTTTTAAATCTTTGGAGATTGATTTGGATGATCATTGATGTTTATGGTAGTAGTTAGGTGTATTTATAATGTATGGGTGACAATAAATGACCTTGGGTTGGAAGGGTTTTGAGTTGGGAGAAATTAGGAGTCCAAGACTCCATAGCCAAAATTGGCAAAATTCGCAGGGGCGAATCGATTCTCCCAGGCCGAATCGATTCGTATGGGGACAGTTTTCAGGTCTGAGTGAACCCAATCGATTCGGCAAGTCCGAATCGATTCGACAGTTATGCAAAAAGTGAGTTTTCCTGACCGAATCGATTCGACTGGTCCGAATCGATTCGCTTGTCTGGCCGAATCGATTCGGCCAGGCCGAATCGATTCGAAAATCCTGCATTTTTAATTTGTTTTTCTTTTCCAATTTCAACCCTTTTCTATAGGCTTAGGACTTAGGAACCTTCTTGTATGAAGTAAACTTAGAGTCCTAGAGTTTTAGTTGAGTTTGGTCACTACCCTAGATTAGAATTGGTTCATTTGGGGTTCATTCCATGGGTGTATAAAGTGATGTTCAGGCATTACTTTCCATTTTGCAAATTATTAGGAGTTAAGAGTTATAAGCCCATACTTGGAGACTTTAGGGGCTCTAATGAGGTATATAAAACCTTGGGACTTGTAGAATTATTGTGGTCACTTGGATAATAATTCGGGACTTAAAATATGATGAATATTAATGAGAATATTCAATGATGATGGTTTCAAAAAAAAAATGAAACGTACATACGGTTAATGGAAATGAAAATGAGATTTTAATGGTAAGTGCTAATTTACTTAAACACACCTCTCTAAATGCTATCATAAGGGAAGCTCGCGCATGAGGTGATGTCTCCTGACTAGTGAACGCAGGGAGACTATAGTCCTCTGCCATATGCGGGATTGTTATATGTTTTATTCTGCGCTAGTGAGGTAATTCCGGGTGTGGTTATGACTCACTCGAAGGCACTACACCAAAATGGGCAAATTGTCACCTTTCAGCCGGCCAGCCTTGTCAAGGTGATTGACCGTGACAAAAAATACGCGTTTTATGTCACGGTCATTGACCTTGACACGACCGTGACAACTAATTGTCATGGTCAATGACCATGACAAGGCCGTGACAAATTTACTTGTCACGGTCATTGACAGTGACAATTCTTTAAATACTTGTCACGGTCAATGACCTTGACACGACCGTGACAATATTAGCAGCAAAAACCCTTTCCCCCTTCTTTTTTCCCTCCCGCGCCGTTCCCTCCCTATCTCTCTCTCTCTCGACGCTGCTCTCTCTCTCTCTCTCTACTTTCAGGTCGATTTTCTCTCTCTCTCTCTCTCTCTCTCTCTCTCTCTTCCATTTATATATATGTTTGTGTGTATATTTATGTGTGTATATGTATATATATATGTGTGTATGTGTGTGCGTGTGTGGGGGGTGGGGCAGGGTGGGGGTAGGGGTGGGGCGGGGTGGGGGCAGGGCGGGGTGTGTGCGTGTGTATATGTATATGTATGTATGTGTATATGTGTGTGTATGTGTGTGTATGTATGTGTGTGGTGGTGTGTGGTGGGGGAGGGGGTGGTGGAGGGGGGCAGGGGGTGGGGTGGGGTGTGTGTGTAGGTGTGTGCGTATGTGTGTGGCGGGGGGAGGGGGGCAGGGGGTGGGGCACCCATTTAATAACTTTTAAAATATTTGAAAAAACATAATATTACAAAATTGAAACGAAATGGTATTGATGGAACTTACACATACGTTATACTATAGAATCTTAAGATAAAAAAATGTACAGTAAAACTCCAAATTGATACGAAATTAAAAAAAAATATAGGACGTGTTTGGAATTATGTACTGTGCTCTTACGTTGAAAATTATTAGATAGAAAAAGAAAAATATAAATTGAGATAACCTTAGAATCTAATTAGGCTAAAAATATAATGGCATCAACTAACATGTATACACAACACTAAAAGTAGACATCAATTTTATAGATTTTTACTTTATAATTCATCATGGGTTATACTCCCACATAGTTCATCAACAAATATTGAAAGAACATTGTGAAAATAATAAACATCGGGAGGGGGGCAGGGGGTGGGGGTGGGGCACCCATTTAATAACTTTTAAAATATTTGAAAAAAGCATAATATTACAAAATTGAAACGAAATGGTATTGATGGAACTTACACATACGTTATAATATAGAATCTCAAGATAAAAAAATGTACAGTAAAACTCCAAATTGATACGAAATAAAAAAAAAATAAAGGACGTGTTTGGAATTATGTACTGTGCTCTTACGTTGAAAATTATTAGATAGAAAAAGAAAAATATAAATTGAGATAACCTTAGAATCTAATTAGGCTAAAAATATAATGGCATCAACTAACATATATACACAACACTAAAAGTAGACATCAATTTTATAGATTTTTACTTTATAATTCAATATGGGTTATACTCCAACATAGTTCATCAACAAATATTGTAAGAACATTGTGAAAATAATAAACATCGGGAGGGGGGCAGGGTGTGGGGGTGAGGGTGGGTGGGGTTTTGAATATTATTTACATTTACATTTTTGGATATTATTTACATTCAAAATAAATAATTGATAATAGTTGGATAATAATTGGATAATAATTGATATTTTCATTCAAAATAAATATTTCATTCAAAAATATTGGATAATAATTGATATTTTCATTTAAATTGATAATAATTTTATTCATGAAATTAATTCAATTAGGTAAAACCCTAGATAATTTTTTAACACAATTTGATAATATTATATTAAGTTTAGTAAATTCACAAAATGTTGCCAATTGTATGTTTTTAGGAATATCATTAGTTAGAATCCATACACATGCATGTTGTTAGAAAGTCTTAAATTTAATTCTCACTTTAATTTGTAGAATCTCTATACTTGGTTGGATTTATCCCTTTATGATAATGAAATTTATGCTCCAATTATAATTATCTCATGTCATAATTTTATTGATAAACAATATATGTAGTTGTCACGGTCGTGGTGGGGGGAGGGGGAGGGGGTGGGGGTGGTGTGTGTGTGTGTGTGTACGTAGGTGTGTAGGTGTGCGTGTGTGCGTGGCGGGGGGATGGGGGAGGCGGTGGGGGTGGGGTATGTGTATATGTGTGTGTATGGTGGAGTGTGGTTGGGGAGGGGGTAGTGGGGGTGGGGTGGGGTGGGGGAGCTGATAATATTTTGTTATAATTTGTGGGGGGAGGGGGTGGGGGTGGCGTGTGTGTGTGTGTGCGTGTGTGCGTGGCGGGTGGGGTAGGGGTGTATGTATGTGTACCATTAATATTTTTTTTTATCTGTACTAATAACATTTGTTTTACAGCAAAAATGTCTCCTTCAGATATTAAGGCGAAGATGATGATGCTGTTTATGATGATGTCGTCTGGGTTCGGTGGTAGCGGAGGCGACGAGGGCTCCTCCGCCCCTAGGCTCCCCAAATATGGAAAATTTGGGATTACCGTCGAGAACAAGTCAGATCTATTAGCGAGATCCCTCGAGCTGCTAAAGACGGTCATCGGCCCGGGGTTTATGAGTTGGAAGGAAGTGCCATATGAGCTCAAGTTAGCTGTTTGGGCGGCACTACAGGTAATATATTCATATTTATATTTATATTTATATTTATATGAATATTTCAATTTCAATTTCAATTTCAATTTCAATTTCAATTTCAATTTCATATTTATATTCATATTTATAGTTATATTGATTCGCAACTAACATTGTATTTGTTGGACAGGAACAATTCAACTTGGATCCAAAGCTACGCGATTCCGTCTTGGAGCAGTTGAGGGAGCAACATAAGACGTGGAAGAAAAATATGCGGACACGGTACTTTGGGAAAACACGAGAGTCCATTATACAATGGCGCGGATCCGTCCCGCCCAAGGAGCCGATCTCATTGGCACAATGGCAAAAGTTCATTGACAATGAGATCGAGGATCGAAAATTGGCATCTCACCAATCGGGGAGGGAAAATCGGGAAAAAAAGACGGACGTGCACTACTCCGGCCGGACCTCTTACGCTGAGGTGGAGCATAGGATGCAGGTAAGATTTAATTTATCTATAACTACAGAATTATATTATTCTTCATTATTTTACTTTGCGGGGCTGATACTAATTTTACTTTACTTTATTTTATTTCAGGGGGTAGGGAGTGGGCCAGGGGGTAAGCCACATAGGCTCGATACTTATGTGGCTCTTCGGACGAAGAAGGGGAAGGACAAGGAGGTGTCCCCGAGCGTCGTGGCCACGATTGTAAGTAATCCGACAGTTTAATTATTGTTAATTACTTTATAATTTTTTAGTTTACTTATTTTACTAATCATGTGCTTTTTGTCGTTTCAGGCAAAGCTTAAGGAAGTGCATGAGTCGCAGTCTGATGCCGACAAGGCATCTTTGTCCACAGACGCACTCAGCCAAGTGCTTGGCTCTGATCGCAAGGGGAGGACAAGGGGAGTGAGCCCGTGGGTGGCCAAATCTAGGATCATCGGATTGGAGATGAGCGACACCGGGTTGGCTCGAATGGTGGATTCACACGACGCGAAGCTGTCCCATTTGGAGGCGACGGTCCAAGATATGTACGCATTCATGAAGCGTACGTTGGGTGGAGACCGTAAAGGGAAAGGGAAAGGGAAGGATAAGAAGAAGGCGGTGGAGGAGGAGGTACGGGAGGACGAGGCGCAGGATGACGAGGATGTGGACCTCGCTGCTTCATCACCGACATGTTCGTACTTCGATGATCCACTTCCCTATTTGGCGCCCTTCAATAGACCATTGTCGACACTTGGTTAGCCGAGCGTGTTCATAGTGGACGTATTTGATGGCCAGCGGATAGGGAGGGGGTTGAGGGACCCAAATATCGTCGAGGGTGGAATAGTCCATGGACGTGTGCTTCAAGAGATGGAGTCCAGGGTGCTCGTCACGCATGTCATACCCGGGAAGGAGAACTCCCTATTGTGGTTGCGCGAATAATGCGACACGACGTATATTTGTGGGTGCGTCAATTCGTATGTCGTGTGGCCTACTCACCTCCTCAGTTTTATCCAAGACACGTAGTAACATTATTTTTAAGTTTGTCCATTTTAATTATATTTGGAATATATCGTCATGTATATTATTTTTACTTTGAATATTTGGATTATATCGTCATGAATATATATTTGCATTATCTTTAGTTTGTGTTGGATATATGATGTTTGGAACAGGTACAACGTTGCTATAACAAGTACAAATATACTGCTGGGCAGTGGTAGTGGCCATACTGCCCAGCAGATTTTTTTTAAATTCTTCCCAGAATTGTCACAGTTATTGACCGTGATAATTTTTTAAAAAAGGGCCACGGCTTTGTCACGGTTATAACTCATGACAAATGTGTCACGGTCATTGACCGCGACACGACCGTGACAAAAAAAGTTGCCTCGCCTCGAAATGTCACGGTCATTGACCTTGACAAGTTGGATTTGTCAAGGTCAATGACCTTGACAAATGGGCAGATTTGGTGTAGTGAGTCATATGGCCACTTCCCAGCGTGCGTTAGGTGCCCAGGTTGTCTTGTTTGATAGGCCCTAGAAATTTAGGGGCGCGCCCAGTGGGGAAACTCGGAGGGGCGATCTTAGAATCATTATATGTATAACAATATAACCTTTCTAAATTAAGTGGGATTTGATACATATGAAATGCCATAAGAAAATATGATGGTAATTATATTCCTGTTAAGGAATGAAAATTGAGATGAAATGGTAAATAATGATGTTAATTTATATTCCCTTGCATAATTTAATAAAAGTTATGATCATCTAAATTGCCTTATTATATTTTTTGATTAGGTTATTAGATGCTAATCTTCATCATTCATGATTAACTGTCCATATCTATCATGCTTCTTATTCATCTGGGAATCATATAAAAACCGGGCTCTAACCCATACATTTCTTTCTTCTTGTGCATGTTATTGTATCGGCTCAGGTGATCCTCCGCAAGGGCGCCCGTTGTGATGTTCCCATTCAAATGATTTTGAGGAGCTGTAAGATTTTGCGGATATTACAGGATGTTTTGTTAGACGCTTTCATTTCTTTGTATTCTAGATGTGATCGGGTCTTTCACTCGGGCGTGTGGCCCAAACTTTTGTAATCGTCTAATGGATGTATTATGTAAATTATTAAACTGTTGTTATACGTTGCATGTAACTGTGGATCGACAACATATTCGGTTCTCTTATTGTATATTTGTAATGGATGTAATATTAGCTCTTTTGGAATTCCACTTTCTCTTTTCGGATTGGGTTGTTTAAATTATTTTCTTAACTTGTAATAAAACCAAAAAATTTGGCAACCCGCTTTCTGAATTATTGAGTGGTTTTCCCGTATACTTATTTTATTATTGTGATGCTTAGAACGATTTCCATCCATGATTCCATTTTATTGGAGTATCGGGATGGCCACCCCTTATTTCAGAGAGCGGGTTGTCACAGATGGTATCAGAGCATCTGGTTCTAGAGTCTTTAGGATCTATGCGGACTTGTCACGTTCTACCGTAGCGTTCTTTGATATAGAGCCTAATGTGAGGACTACTTTGTTGCCTATGTTTACGATATTCTGGAAGATAGATTATTTTATATAGTATTCTAATTCTATTGTTTCTCCATCTCAGATGCCGCCTAAGAGAGGTCGCCCAGCGAGACGCAATAGGGTTGTAGAAGAGGATGTTTGTCCTCCGTTGCCGCCACAAGGAACAATTAATTCTGTTGATGTAGAAAATATCGTAGCCCAAGCGGTTAATGCGGCTATGACTGCAGTGGTTCAGCAAATGCCACAAGCTCAACAGCGAGCGCAGGATGCACAAGCTCCTACGGGTCCTTCTCCGTGGGAAAGAGTTAGGGAGTCCTTTTTAAAGGGCCATCCCCCGAAATTTGATGGAGGTTCTAATGTTATTAGAGAAAATCAGAGGAAGAGGGATATGCAATGCCATCTACGTATGGTGGAATGTAGTGAGGAGAAGAAACAAGTCCTTGCTACTTTTAAGCTTGTTAGGGATGCATTGCATTGGCGGGAGTCTATGACTACACCAGAACAGAGAGATACTATGACGATCACTGATTTCTGGGTCTTGTTTGACCAAAAGTACTTTCCTCTCGCGGTTCAAAATGAGATGAGAAGGAGGCTTCAAGATATGGTGCAAGGTGAGAGATTCGTGGCGGAATATGAAGAGGAGTTCACCCGGTTAGTAAGTTTTGTACCGGATGATGTGACTCCGGAAGAGAGGAAGGTTTCGAAGTTTATGGGAGGTTTGAGTTGGAGGATCCGGCAACATTTGTTGGGTAATTCGGCATTGCAAACTTTCGGTGAGATGATGAATGCGGCGTTGTTACATTGCCAAGAGCATCGGTTGTACATGTAGAGTGGCAAGAAAGCTACCATAGTGGGGCAAGTAGGAAAGCCTGGAGGTAGCGGGACTGGAGGAGGAGTCTTTCTCTCGTCCCAATCTTTGGGTAATAAGCAACGTGAAAGGGATCCCCAGCAGGGGACTTGTCAAAAAAGGAAACGTTTTAGTGGGTTCAATTTGGGTGGACATAACAATAGGCACGATCAGGGTGCCTCGCAACAACAAATAGGTCGGGGTGGTCAAGGAGGTAGAGGCCATCAGGGCCAAGGTGTTAACCAGTTTAGAAATAACCGGGGCCGAAATGCGAAGAATATGGCAGGACGGTGTTTCCAATGTGGAGAGGTGGGTCATTTCAAGAAGGAGTGTCCTCAGTTGAGTGGGGGTCAGCTTCCTAGAGCTCCACAACAGCCATATGTTCAGTTTCCACCACAGGTACCTAACCCGGTTGTCCCTCCACAACAGGGCTAGTTATAGTATGGGAGAGTTTATCATATCCAAGATGCTATGCTTCCTCCGGCTCAGTCGGCGCCGCCAGCCATTGAGGGTAAGTTCCTTATTCAGGGCTTCATGGGTCGCGTTTTGTTTGATACGGGTGCGACACATTCATTCATTTCTAGGAGTTTTGCTCAGACCACAGAGCTGATTAAATCTACGGAGAGTACCTTCACTAGTGTCGAGTCCTCTATGGGTGATGGTTCACTCATTTTTTTTGTTTGTAAACAAATAGGAATTACTCTTGGTAATTTGTGCTTTGAGGCCGATTTGATCTTCCTGGACATGGTCGGGTATGATGTGATATTGGGTATGGATTGGCTAGTGAAGTATCATGCGATGGTTAATTGTTATGGGAAGAGTATAGTCTTCGCCGTTACAGGACAAGAAATGTTCTTGGTAGTTATGCCTCGTTTAGAAGGAGGTACTAGTACTTATTTGTATTATATTGTGGAGGAGACTTCTAGGGATGTAGTTGTTGCCTTGGATTCTATTCCGGTTGTTTGAGATTTTGAGGATGTTTTTTGGGAAATATCGGGTTTGCCTCCGAGCCGGGAAATTGAGTTTGTGATCGATTTAGAGCCGAAAACGAGACCGATTGCGAGAGCTCCATATCGTATGGCTCCTATAGAAATGAGGGATTTAAAAGATCAAATCCAGCAGTTATTGGAGCAGGGATTCATTAGGCGTAGTACGTCGCCATGGGGTGCTCCGGTGTTGTTTGTAAAGAAAAGGGAAAGTTCTCTCCGGTTATGTGTTGACTACAGAGAGTTGAATAAAGTCACCATCCGAAGCAAATATCCTTTGCCTCGTATCGATGACTTATTTGATCAACTTAGGGGAGCGCTATACTTCTCTAAAATCGATTTGAGGACGGGGTATCACCAGATGAGGATAAGGGAGTACGATGTATCCAAGACCGCTTTTCTGACTAGGTATGGGTCCTATGAATTTTTGGTTATGCCCTTTGGACTAACCAATGACCCCGCGGTATTTATGCATCTCATGAATAGGGTATTTCGGGACTTCCTGGACCAATTTGTTATTGTATTCATGGATGACATCTTAGTCTATTCTCGAACGAAATCTGATCATGTTGTTCATTTGAGGTTGGTCCTACAAAGATTGAGGGATCACCAATTATATGCTAAGTTCGAGAAATGTGGCTTTTGGTTGCTGGAGGTGCAGTTTCTGGGTCATATTGTGACGTCCAAGGGTATATTGGTGGATCCGAGCAAGGTGGTTGCGGTGAGGGAGTGGGGTCATCCCACGACACCTACCGAGATTCATAGTTTTATGGGTTTGGCGGGTTATTACTGCCGGTTTATCAAGGGTTTCTCCAAAATCGCTAGCCCTTTGATAAATTTAACCCGGAAAGGGGTGAGATTTATTTGGGATAACTCTTGTCAGGCTGCTTTTGACAAGCTCAAAGATAGGCTGACTTCGGCTGCAGTCCTTGCGTTGTCAAAACCAGGATTGGAATATCTAGTCTTCACCGATGCATCTCTACAAGGGTTAGGAGGTGTACTTCAACAAGAGCGATGGGCTATTGCTTATGCTTCTCGAAAGATCAAGCCCCATGAAAGAAACTATCCGGTACATGACTTAGAACTTGCCGCGGTTGTCTTTGCCTTGAAGATTTGGAGGCATTGTCTCTTAGGGGAGAAATTCAGTCTTTTCACGGACCACAAATCGCTACAATATTCATTTTCACAGAAAGATTTGAATATGCGACAGCGCTGATGATTGGAGTTCGTGAAAGATTATCAATTTGATATCCATTATCATCCGGGCAAGGCGAATGTAGTAGCAGATTTTTTGAATAGAAAGCCCGAGGGAGAGTTAGCTGATGTATGGAAAGCTAAATGGAAAGAGCTCAGTCAGGAGGATGCGGTGGTGAGAGCGTTCATGTCAGTAATGGACGTTACTCCTACCATTGTGGCAAGGATCGTAGAATCCCAAGGAATGGATAAGGGTTGCCAAGACCATATACGTCGATTAATGTCTGAGGGAGCGGAGTCCTACTCGATTAGTTCTGAGGGTGGATTATGCTTCCATGGAAGACTCATCATTCTAGAGGAGGGGGATTTGAGATGGGCGGTGATGGCAGAATCTCACAGGTCTAAATTCACAGTACATCCTGGTAGGGACAAGATGTATCAAGACATGCACCTTCAGTATTAGTGGCCAGGCATGAAGTGGGATATTTCTGAGTTCGTGTCCCAATGCACTACTTGTCAATTGGTCAAGATAGATCATCAGCGACTGACAGGATTGTTGCAACCGTTAGAGATTCCGGTGTGGAAATGGGAGAGCATATCGATGGATTTTTTTATCGGTTTTCCAAGGTCACAGAGTGGATGTGATTCTATTTGGGTGATTGTCGACCATTTGACTAAGTTGGCACACTTCCTACCAGTGCGCACAGATTATGACAATGCTTGATATGCCCGATTATTCATCGCAGAGGTTGTTAGACTCCATAGGGTGCCTTTAAATATAGTTTCCAACCGAGACAAAATTTCCATTTCCCACTTTTGGCCAAGCTTCCAAGAGGCTATGGGAACCGAATTGAAGTTAATCACTTCTTATCATCCTTAAACAGATGGCCAGACTGAAAGAGTAAACCAAAAGTTGGAGGATATGCTCCGTATGTGTATACTTGATTTCAAGGGTGGTTGGGAACAATACCTCCCATTGGTCGAGTTCGCTTATAAAAACTCATACCAATTTACTATTGGAATGACGCCCTATGAAGCACTTTATGGCCAGCCTTGTAGATCACCCACATGTTGGTTGGAAGTGGGGGATAATAAGTTCCTTGGACCTGAAATGATCCAGGATACTTCTTCTAAGGTTGAAATCATTCGAAATCGCATTCGGATAGCCCAAGACCGTCAAAAGAGCCATGCCGATGCGGGTAGGAGACACATGGAGTTTGATATTGGGGACCAAGTCTTGGTGTGAGTGTCACCAATGAAGGGTATAAAGCGTTTTGGGAAGAAAGGGAAGCTTACACCGCGTTACGTTGGACCTTTTCCTATTATTGCTAGAGTGGGTTCGGTGGCGTATCAACTTGATTTACCGGAACACTTGCAACAAGTCCATGACGTTTTCCATGTCTCCTATTTGAAGAAGTATAAGAGGTGTAAAGGTGCCCTTTGGCATATTCCTTTTGAGGATATTGATTTGCAACCCGATGTTTCATATGAAGAACAACCGGTTGCTATTTTAGAGCATGGGGAACGTAGGTTGAGGTCTCGAGTGGTGCCCTTAGTGTGAGTCCAGTGGAGTCATCATAATGTGGAGTCATCATAATGTCGAGGAATCGACATGGGAATGCGAAGATTATATGCGGGAAAAATATCTGCATCTCTTTATACAAGGTACGCTTGAATTTTGGGGACAAAATTCCCTCATAAGGGGGGAAGTATGTAATAACTCTCGCTTTTAGGAACCTATTTTATATTTATTCACTATGTGTAGTAATTATATATAAAATGTTGGAATGTGGAGTAAGTATTAATTTTATGAAGAAAACTTAATATTTACTCAAATGTTGCATATTTACCTTATGTGTAGGTGAATATCACCATGTTGTTGATTTATTGTGTCATAAGATTTAAAATGACATTATAGTTTAAAATGAAATTGGAACTTAAAATGAGTTTTAAAATTTCCAAATGATAATTTGGAGGGTGTAGTTAGTTCCGGGAGGTGCGAGATAGTCAAAATATGTGCCATATTGTATTTTGAGGTTTTGGGCACTTTTGATTGGTTATAGCTTAAATGTGTAGTTGCGTGTTGTCTTTCTCACGGCATTGATCATTTAAGTTGGAATTTTAGACATAAGGCACAATTTATGTCTTGCAATTCATTTATTTCCCTTAAGTATATTTGTTAAGCTAAAGTGAGAGAGAGAAGAAGAGAACTTGTGGAGAAAGAGAGAGATTGATGATTTGGAGATTGATCTTGCAATTATTATCATCAAATCTGAATTTCCAAGCTTGAGGCAAATTTTCTACTTGCTATTATGTGATTTAAGTTGAATAATTAGTATTGATAGTTGTGGGTTAATTATGGTTTAACAAAGTTAGGGTTTTATTTGAATTTATGGGTTTTAAATCTTTGGAGATTGATTTGGATGATCATTGATGTTTATGGTAGTATTTAGGTGTATTTATGATGTATGGGTGACAATAAATGACCTTGGTTTGAAAGTTTTTTGAGTTGGGAGAAATTAGGAGTCCAAGACTCCATAGCCAAAATTGGCAAAATTCGCAGGGGCGAATCGATTCGGCCAGGCCGAATCGATTCGCATAGGGACAGTTTCCAGGTTTGAGTGAACCGAATCGATTTGGCTAGTCCGAATCGATTCGTCAGTTATGCAAAAAGTGAGTTTTCCTGACCGAATCGATTCGGCTGGTCCGAATTGATTCGCTTGTCTAACCGAGTCGATTCGGCCAGGCCGAATGGATTCGAAAATCCTGCATTTTTAATTTGTTTTTCTTTTCCAATTTCAACCCTTTTATCTAGTCTTAGGACTTAGGAACCTTCTTGTTTGAAGTAAACTTAGAGTCCTAGAATTTTAGTTGAGTTTGGTCACTACCCTAGATTAGAATTGGTTCATTTGGGATTCATTCCATGGGTGTATAAAGTGATGCTCAGGCATTACTTTCCATTTTGCAAATTATTAGGAGTTAAGAGTTATAAGCCCATACTTGGAGACTTTAGGGGCTCTAATGAGGTATATAAAACCTTGGGACTTGTATAATTATTAAGGTCACTTGGATAATAATTCAGGACTTAAAATATGATGGATATTAATGAGAATATTCAATGATGATGGTTTCAAAAAAAAAATGAAACGTCCATACGGTTAATGGAAATGAAAATGAGATTTTAATGGTAAATGCTAATTTACTTAAACACACCTCTCTAAATGCTATCATAAGGGAAGCTCACGCATGAGGTGATGTCCCCTGACTAGTGAACGCAGGGAGACTATAGTCCTCGGCCATATGCGGGATTGTTATATGTTTTATTCTGCGCTAGTGAGGTAATTCCGGGTGTGGTTATGACTCACTTGCAGGCATATGGCCACTTCCCGACGTGCATTAGGGGCCCAGGTTGTCTTGGTTGATAGACCCTGGAAGATGATAGTCATTTAGGGGCGCGCCCAGTGGGGAAACTCGGAGGGGTAGTCTTAGAATCGTTATATGTATAAGAATATAACCTTTCTAAATCAAGTGGGACTTGATACATATGAAATTCCATAAGAAAATATGATGGTAATTATATACCTGTTAAGGAATGAAAATTGAGATGAAATGGTGAATAATGATGTTAATTTATATTCCCTTGTATAATTTACTAAAAGTTATGATCATCTAAATTGCCTTATTATGTTTTGTGATTAGGTTGTTAGATTCTCATCTTCATCATTCATGATTAACTGTCCATATCTATCATGCTTCTTATTCATCTGGGAATCATATAAAAATCGGGCCCTGACCCATACATTTCTTTCTTCTTGTGCATGTTATTGTATCCGCTCAGGTGATCCTCTGCAAGGGCACCCGTTGTGATGTTCCTATTCAACTGCTTTTGAGGAGCTGTAAGATTTTGCGGATATTACAGGATGTTTTGTTATACACTTTCATTTCTTAGTATTCTAGATGTGATCGAGTCTTTCACTCGGGCGTGTGGCCCAAACTTTTGTAATCATCTAATGGATGTATTATGTAAATTATTAAACTGTTGTTATACATTGCATGTAACTGTGGACCGACAACATATTTGGTTCTCTTATTGTATATTTGTAATGGATGTAATATTAACTCTTTTGGAATTCCACTTTCTCTTCGGATTGGGTTGTTTAAATTATTTTCTTAACTTGCAATAAAACCAAAAATTTTGGCAACCCGCTTTCTGAATTATTGGGTGGTTTTCCCGTATACTTATTTTATTATTGTGATGCTGAGAACGATTTCCATCCATGATTCCGTTTTATTGGAGTATCGGGCTGGCCACCCCTTATTTCAGAGAGAGGGTTGTCACACAGGTTCATGCACAAGTGGTGGAATGGGATGATTTCTTTAATGGGGCTATTATAACTCCCGAGGAGGCTATTGATGTTGAGCGCATTGAGAAGCTGGAGGTTCTTCATCATAAGGAGAGTCTGGAGTTGTACGGGTTACTTGTACCCCCTAAGGCGACTCGTGTCCAGCCAGTGGAAGGTGAAGAAATGTTAGGAGGAGAGTCATCTTTCAAGTTAGGTGATGTAGGAGTCAAAGTCATGGGTGCAGTAGCAGGGCTGAAGCTGGGGAGGGAGAGGGTCACTTGAGATGGTGTGGCAGCAGGTCCGAAACTGGGGCGGGTTTGTATATCAGTTGACGGTGAAGAGGCGACAGACTTATTTAACATGGTGCTTGCTACTCCGTTTTTAGTCTTCGATGAAGTCGGCTCTTTGGGTGTTTCCAACGGGAAGAAAACACTGATTGAGGTGAGTTCAGGGGTGTCGTCCATAGCTGGTGGAAAGGCTAGGGGAAAGGATGTGCATGGGTCAATTTGTGATGGGAGAAGCATTAAATATGGGAAGGCAAATACGGTTATGTGTGTGAATCAAAAGGAGAGTTTTGAGAGTGTAGTATGTCGTGTCCCTTCCAGGACAGGACGGAGTACTATTTTGGAAGCACATGGGGCTTCTCTTGAGAAGGACAAGCAGGTGTCAGGCAGAGTTTTGCAGGAGGAAGGTTTAGGTAGGTCTTGTCCTGTGGCCAAATACCTTAAGTCAGGGTCTAATAACGTGTATGATTCTGAGAAGGGGGGTGTGTCAGGGAGGCCATTCTAAAATTATCACTGTCAAAGACAAGTGTCTCCAGCCTTTACACAAAAGATCCTTCGTCCAAGGCATCGAGGGGACTAGATTAATTAATGGGCTTGGAGATAATTTTTGTGGTGTGAAATCCGTGGAAATCGGGGTAGTGTAAGTGGATGTAGAGTATGAGGATTCTGGACTTGTTAATTGAAGGTCCTTTTTAAAGAAAGGGATAATATATTGGGCACTATTGAATGTGAAGTTGGGGGTAAGTTTGTGTCCTTAGCTAGTGAAGGTTCTTTAACAGTTGACTTAAGTTATTTGCCGCTTAACAGGCGGGATACTAAAATTCGAGTGGGACTCGGGATCATGAATGTTAATATGAAGAACAAGAAAGAATTTTATCTCAGGAATGCAATGCTAGGTTTTAAAAATATTAAAGGTTTCAAAACGTCAGGAAAAAATAGTCTAAAAGGAATGGCGTCGGGGAAGAGTGGTGGGGGCAAGATATTGTCAAAATTATCGAGTTCGGGTCAAAAAGTGGAGGGCTATGCATGTAGGGGACTGTCTACAGTGCCGAAAGAAGGAGGCAAGGTTGTTGTGGTGGCGAGTGAAACTACTTCTTCGAGTAGTGAGGGGTGTTGTTCTTTTAGTGATGCCAATGCGCCCATGCATGGGGTGGTGGTTTGAATTTCGATGCTTTAAATAACTCTAGGTTATGGGTGGACATTGTGATCCCGAATCAAGTGGGGAGTGATAGGGGGTGCGAGGAATAAGGCTGGGATGAGGACCCAGTGGGGTGGAGAGAGGATATGCTAGAAGCTATAAGCAATTTCAAGGGGTTAGAGAGAGAGGCTTGGGAGTTGGTTGAGAAAATCGACGACGGTGTGAGGGATGGGGTTGGGTTGAGGAGGGAGAGGAAGAGGGAGAGGGAGGGGTGTGTTAAAGTTTCCTTGTCTTATGAAATTATGCATTATTCCGTGGAATATTAGGGGGTTGAACAATTTGTCCAAGATGGGTTAGTTGGCGGGTCCATAGCTAGGTGTAAACCCGACATTCTATGTTTACAGGAAACAAAGATGGTTAATATTGATGATTGTTGTATCATATCCATTTGGGGTGGATGTGGGGTTAAATGGGTGAGTTTGGATGTTGAGGGTACTTTAGGGGGGTGGTGATTGTGTCGAACTACGATGTGGTTGACTTGATTGGGAGCTTGAGGGGTGTTTAGTCCCTGTCCTGTCTGTTAAAAAATTTGGAAGATGGGTTTACTTGGAGTTTTTCGGGAATCTACGGGCCTATGGTGGATTATAGTAGATGTGATTTATGGGAGGAACTGGCTGGAGTGAGTAGGGTGTGGGATGTTCCAATCTGTTTAGGGGGGGAATTCAACGTGGTGCGTTTCGTAGGGGAGAAAAGCAATGGAGCCAGAGTGGACAGATATATGAGGAAATTTTTGGATTTCATTGACGAGATGGAGTTGTTGGAACTTCCGTTGGAGGGAGGATTGTTTATTTTGTTCCAAGCTTGAATGCGACTTTTATCACCTTGATCTCTAAGAATGGTGGTTCTTTTGATATTAGAGATTTCAGACCCATCAGCTTAATTGGTAGTATGTACAAACTTCTCACCAAGGTTTTATCGGTTAGGCTCCGGAAGGTCATCGACCTGCTTATTTATGAGTCTCAAAATGCTTTTGTTGGTGGTAGGCAGATTCTCGATGCAGTCTTGGTGGATAATGAGTGCGTGGAAGACAGGGTGATGAGAGGGACTCCCGGGTTGGCGTGTAAGCTCGATAACAAGAAGTCTCATGATCATGTGAATTGGAATTTTCTTCTCTACCTTTTGAGGATAATGGGTTTTGGTGATCGATGGTGTTGGTGGATGAGGAGGTGTGTTTCGACGGCCAAGTTCTCTGTTCTGATTAATGGGGTGCCTGAGGTTTTTTTTCCCGAGTTCTCGTGGTCTCCAGCAGGGTGACCCGTTATCCCCGTTTCTATTCATTTTGGTCATGGAGGCGTTTAGTCGGATGATGGGGAGTGTGGTCGACACTGGGTTGATCAAGGGTTTCACTTTTGGGACTTCGGGTCCTAATAGGGTTACAGTTTCCCACCTTCTATTTGCAGATGACGTGATTATTTTTTGTGATGTTGAGTGGAGGCAAGTTCGTGATTTGAGATTACTTCTTATTTGTTTTGAGATGGTGTCGGGTCTCCTAATCAATGTGGGGAAGTGACAGATGATTCCGATTGGGGGAGAGGGAGATGTTAATAAGCTAGATGACATCCTGGGTGGGAGCATTGAGTCGTTGAATTAGTGGAATTAAATATTTTTGGGAGATAATAATTATTATTGATGAAATAATTTGCGTGGAATTTATTATACGTCATAGCGAGTGAAATCGATAGAATGGTGTGGAATCACAATAGGAGTCGTGTAGAGACTATTTGAGGTTGAAATGGAAAATTGTTGTAAAGTGACTTGGATGGTAATTTTGAGGTCACGGTTGATTCTGAAAGGGTCGAAATAGTCAGAATAGTGTACCTGGATGTGTGGATTGGGTCCGGGGATGATTTTAGAAAAAACGACATCGTTTTAGGGCGTTTTGATCATTCGGGAGTGTATGGCAGATGGACCTCCGAAATTATAAGTTCTATAACTTCCTCTTTGAGTTAGGGGGATAGGTTTAACACAAACATAAAAGAATAGAGTCCATATGAGGGGAGGAGGAGAAGAAGACCAATGCATCCTACACCAATTCTCATCCCGAGCAAGGAAATTTTTGTTTATCAAATGGCGCTATTGTCGGGATCTTAAAAGGATAGTTTTTGAAAGTCGCTACATTTAATATCTCATTTCTATAGTTCATTAGATTAATTGTAATAGGTTATTGAAGAATTATATATTTATTTTTTGTGATTTAAACACCAATTAGAGTAATAATTAATTTTCAAAAAGGTAAAAGGAGAAACGTGACTGTAACAACCCCTATTTTCTCACGTAAAGACTGGCTAGGCTCGATATGCCAAAGATAGGACTTGGTTATCAATTAATACCATCATTAGCACAAATGTGAATATGAAATGATTATTATTTAAGGCCTAAGTTTCAAATGTCACAAATACATCCACAGTAATAAAATATATCCCAAATCACCACCAATAAAATAATAAATCGAACCAGAGTATTATAAATATCAACCATCATAAACTAAAAGTCTCGGGCTTATTCCCTTACACATGTTCCCAAATAAATAAATAAGTATGGAAGAATAAACACCTATATTATAATCGAAGAGTCTGAAAACTGAAGCACTAGTGAGACTGCAAGACTGCTATAGCACAATCCAGTTATCCTTGTCTAGCAACACCTGGAGAGGGGGGGGGGGGGGGGGCGGGGGAGGGAGGGCATTTGAATTTAGTTCAGAGCCCAATGTATGCAAGAATTAACTTAATTAATTCATAATGTAATAATACAACCGATTCACAATAATTATTCCCCCTTCATCACACACATGCGTATAACCCCTCACCCCTCATCTAAGTGTGATATTATTCGCACTTCAATATGTCCTAAATAATGAATTGTGACATCATCTCAAATTTACTAAATGGATATATCGGTAATTAATTATTTAAATGTAATCCCTACATTTAATTGCCAACACACATTTATTTCAGTCTCATAAGTAACACATATAAGGCATAAACATCTATTATGCATTATAGGATCAAGAATATAATTATTGTCCACATTCTTAGACAATTAGACTTATTACACTAAAGCCCGGGTAATTATTAATATGTGTCATTACATATATTTGACACATAAGGGCATCAACAGTTGATGTCTAATTCGTGCTCTATCGGCAAGCCTAATGGATTCTCTTATCCTAAGCAGACTTCACAAAACTCACATAAATTTGGGTGGGTCCCAACACAAGACACCTGTACACGGTCCATACCTAGCGGTGACACAGGAAGGGTCAACATCAATACCTACCTCTCGTAGATGACGCCTCCATGTAGTATCTATATGGCTTATACATCGTCAACCCACCTGTGCCGACGTGTGGTATCCAGTCCGAATGCGCGAACCTCCGAGCCAATAGAATAGTCCACGAATATTGATATGTCCACACAAGTACATAATAGTACATATTATTATCCCATATGATATTTATTAGTAATTACTTTATAATTACCATACATGTCCAACTAAAATCCACAATATTTCATTAATTAACAATTTACCATCTAATAAACTATTAATTGAAATCCATAAAATAATTATCTTAACTAACTAGTCGATTATAATTATTATTAATAAATATTTAGCAAGAGTAACATTTCCATTTATTAATAATTTACCATCTACTAAATTATTAATCAAATTCCATAAAATAGTTACTTAACCAATAGTTATTTGTAATTATTTTTAATTAAATGTGGGCACACCATTTATTTAACCCACTAATTATAGCTCCTTTTTAATTTAACTGTTTCTCTTAACAATCAGCGAAAGTCATTATAAGGAATAAAACAAAAGTAAGGAACTAAACAGATGCAAGGAACTGATCCGAACCTATGCAAATTAGCAGAAGGAAGCAAAGTCAAAAATCTCCCTGGCGTAGCTCAAACGACCACTGGGGTAGTTCACACGACAGGGCATGTCGCTCGCACCATTGCCTATGTCTCTTAATCGACCTGTTGTCTATTTCCCCATTCTGTTTGTCCATTTCAGTTCCTTCCCAGTTTCAATTGTTTACAAACCCAGAAACTAATACAATTCCCATTTACGGATTATTCCCAGCCCAGAACGAATATCTGTATAACCCATAATTTATACATTAAAATCCCAAAACTGTAATCAGGGTTTCAAAATTTAGATGTATTTTCCAACTGATATAAATATATTCTCCCCCCAAGTGCTCCTAGACGTGGATAGTTTGATTGTGTTGTAGTAATCCCACGATCTCGCTTACTCTCCAGTATTGAAATCATTTGGATTCTAGGATAGGTGCTTTTCAGCCATTGCTACTTTATTTATTTGAAACATTTGTAAGGGTATAAGCTCGAGACTTCTTTTACTTTATGTTTGTTGGGATTACTATATGGTTGGATTTATCTTTTCATTATTGGTGGTTTGGATTATTTTATTAGTATGGATTTTATTCTTCACTTTGAAATGAAGAAGTTTTAAGAAAATAATTTATTTATATTTACTTTTGTGATAAGAATGGTATTAATTGACAAGCAAGCCCTATCTTCGACGTATTGTGCCTGGTCAACCTTTACGTGAGAAAATAGGGGTTGTTACATTTAAGGTGCTAGATTTCATAATTAAATCGAAATTAAGTTTAATTTGGTATGTATCCTAGTCACCCTCCGCTCTAGGATATTTTTGTTAGAAAACAAATGCATGTGTGCAATATAAGTCAGGTAGACCTATTCAACCACAAATGTATAGATGTCCTTATGGCAGTTATAGAATAGGATCGTGGTAAGTTATAGATAGTGGGCTGATGTTCACATGTAGAGTAGTGTGCTTGTGTAGTGTGTTCATGGGTAGTTTCATGATTTAATTTAACCAACTATTAATTATAAATAGAGAACTCTCCTCGGCTACAGACATTAAGTTTGTAAGCCACTCCCAAAGAAGTTCTAAAATTTCTAAATGATATCAGAGCCATAAAACTCTCACGAGTATTCTTGATCCTGAAATATCGTTTCTCGCGGCGGTAGTCCCTGTTCGTTGCTACCGTCCGCCATGTACCGAATTAAACAAACAAATTGCTTTGTGTTTTACATCTTCTTCTCGGAACCAGTCCACTATACTAGAGACATTCTCATTTGAAGGCAAGCCCCATCATACCCTCTTGAAAAATCTGATGCCATTGTATTGGCATGCTTCCACCCCCCCCCCCCCCCCCCCCCCATAAAAAAAATTGATCACTTCACAAATCAAATATATTTGGGAGTTCTCTCTAGCTTCTTTGCTGCCGAAACAGCGTCGCGTCGTCAACGATACTTTTCTTTGGTCCAACAGCATTTCTACCTTCCTATACTAACATCTGCAGTGTCGTAGTATCAACATTGTTCATATCCGTATTGGGGTGCTGCTGCCATTGCCACAACAGTCTCACCGACGACATCAGTGTCGGGGTGGTTAGCATCAGTCTGCCGCATATTTCTGGTGGATGGTGGATTTTAATAACTGTTTTATATGGAGATGCCTACCGCTACTAATAACAATGAGTCACCTTGTTCCGACCAACAACCTTACAAACGAAGGATGAAGAATTCAATAGTTTGAGCATACTTGACAATTGGGACTATAGATGCTAGATGTACGAGGGCGTGCTGTTAAGAAAATTCATTTGCATATATTAGTGTGTCTAAGATTTTCGGTACTAGGTGGTATCTCCTCTCCAAATGAGTCCACAATAGTCTCAAAAGAAAACACATTGTCCTCATTTTCAACTACACTCACGAGTTTGAAAATAGAAATTAAAAAAAATTAAAAATAAATGGTGGAATAATTGGTGAGATTTCACTCAAATATTTGCATGCTTCAATAAAAGAACGCAATGCTAAAACAAATATTTTGCTAGTCTCTAGATGGGACATTCTTCCTACCTTCATTTTATTTATTTTTTCCCATCAATTTAATGCCTCAAAAAAGTGATTGAGATTAGTGGCTACTTAGCCCACTTTGAAAACAATTTTCACTAAAGGGCGTTTTTGTTGCGGTAGCAAAATCGTTTTATTAAAAAAAAATTACCTAGTTGGAAGTTAACACATATTGAATCATATACCTGATTCGCATGATCCAATAACTGAATCCATCGTGATCAAGCCTAAGAAGTGAAGAGCCTTTGAATCCATTGTGATCAAGCTCATTTTGGCCCAAGAGGTCCATTACAGGTGTCGGTCTAGCCAAAACCGATAATTGAGCCTCTGAATCAATTTTGATCAAGCTAATTATGGTCTACGAGACCTTATATTTTATTCTCAAGGATATGGATTTTGTTTACTCTCAAGGTTTTTGGTGATAGTGGAGATCTGGCCACTCGTTTCAATCGCACTAATAATTAAACCTTTGTTAACTCAGCAATTTCAGTATTTTCAATTCAAGCTCTGTGTGTGCCACAAACCCCACCTTCGCTTGAGGGGGAATGTTAGAAAACAAATTCATGCATGCAATATAAGTCAAGGATATGGATTTTGTTTACTCTCAAGGTTTTTGGTGATAGTGGAGATCTGCCCACTCGTTTCAATCGCACTCATAATTAAACCTTTGTTAACTCAGCAATTTCAGTATTTTCAATTCAAGCTCTGTGTGTGCCACAAACCCCACCTTCGCTTGAGGGGGAATGTTAGAAAACAAATTCATGCATGCAATATAAGTCAGGTAGACCTGTTCATCAACAAATGTATACATGTCCTTATGGAAGTTGTAGAATAGGATCGTGGTAAGTTATCGATAGTGGGCTGAAGTTCAGGTGTAGAGTAGTGTTCTTTTGTAGTGGGTCCATGGGTAGTTTCATGATGTAATGTTACCAACTATTACTTATAAATAGATAACTCTCCTGGGCTACAAACATTAAGTTTGTAAGATACTCCCAAAGCAGTTCTAAAATTTCTACAATTTATATATGTTTAAAAAAATATCTGCAAAACCTACAACTTTTATGCATAAACACTAAGGTAAATTGAAAAGTTAACTTGTTATTTTTTTTAATGTGAGTCCAACTTTTTCAATTTTTGTAATGTTGACCCTTTGTTAAACCTCCATTCAGAAACTTAGTGAAAGGGATGATTAAACAATTAATTCCATCAACACCCTATATTATTCCAAGTATTACATGCTAATTAGTTCACAAAAATTCACCAATACCCCATTATTGATAACAAAAAAAAACTTAAACATATTTTACTTCTCTCTCTCTCTCTCTCACTATATATATATATATATATATATATATATGTGTGTGTGTGTGTGTGTGTGTGTGTGTGTGTGTGTGTGTATGCGAACTTCACCTCACAAATCCCCTACATCACCCGCATTACCTCCCGCTGGAGATGACCAACTTTAGAGCCATTGTCTCTCCTACTATCTGCCTCCCAAATTACATTAAATTGATCCAAATTGTATGTGAAGATGCACACACATTTGTATAGTTACCCACACATATACACTTTACAAAGCACCATCACAAACAACCCCTCAAATTTTTGTTGTTGGGTCTCCATATCTGCCATCGGACCACACAATGGTCCATGGCAGCACCATCATCGAAAACCATCGAGAATCACAACACACATGCAAAAATCAACAACATGAAATCCATAGAGATAAAGACTTCTAAAAAGACATTGAGAAAAGAAAAATTTAAGAAAGGGGAGGATGTTCTTACGAAGTTTGCTAAGAGAATAAACTTTCTTTTCACCATATCAATTTTCTAGCACTGAACAAAATAAAAGTGTCTTTGGTTACATAGTTTGGAAAAAACATAACATAATTAATTTTTAAAGAATTACAGGAAAAGAGCGGGCACATTCCTTACTTATTAAAATTTCACGGCATCAAATTATTTGGGGTAGGTAAGAAATAGCTTTCCATTAAAAATAAAATTATTATAAAGTAAATTTCACATATAAATATATGGTCCATGTCATATATTGGTACAATAAACTTTCGCAAGTGTAAGGGAATGGGTAAAAATAAGAATTTTTTTTAAATATATCAAATCAACAAAACGAGCCCGAAGAGATACTTTTGTAACTTTTATTTCCTTTCTATTAAGGAACTATTGCATAATGCGTGCTGAGCGGGCATCACATGGGCTAGACTACCAATGTATATATACATTTATATACTATGTATACATGTACATTATATAATATACAAATATTATATATTATATAGTAGTGCATTTAGAGAAAAAAAACTAAGTGATTATTTTATGTGGCAATCTGGGGGGGAGATATCCTAATCAGGAGATCATCTCGGGAAAATTTCGTAAAAAATTAACAAATTCAATGGAACATTTGTTTTTAATCATTCTTCACGAAAGACACATTTATTAAACGTGTTCTACATATAATTCAATATAATACCTTAAACTCCCAGAGGAGGTTTTACCTCGTGAAACGCTCTTTAATGAAACTTTAGCTTTAGCTGGTCATGACACTTAAACCATCAGTTTCGCTTGGTGGGCCGGGAATGTCCGTCTTATCAATCTATCCGGCAAACTACTAGGGGCACTGTAGCCCATTTCAAAGACATAGTACTTAATTTTCTTTTCTAGGGCTCTTCAATTAAATTTATAAAACCTCAAAAATATTCAAAAAACAACAGTTAAACCAATTTAGTTTCAAAATAACAAATTCGTCCATTGACAACAAAATTTCGTATGCGTGAACACTGCGTTTGTGGATGAATGAAATAAACCACAATTCTCAAGGAGCTAGATAAGGTGTGACATGTAGCAGTGGATATATATTTAGAAAATAATGATATGGGTATCAAAACCTCCCCCCAAAAGTGATGTGGATTTTACATATTCTCTAACTTACAGCACACAAATTTATTGCTTTTGAAGCAGGTTTTGAGAGACTTATTTGGGACTTATAGCAGGACTCATATTTAGAATTTGTGTCTCTTTATGCTTAATAGTTGAGGCATGTTGTGTATATACAAAATTTCAAAGGATTTCAGTAACATCCGGATGTCGCCTAAATGCCCTGCAAGCATAAATTGCAGTATAATTTCTATCAACAGGTAAAGTAAAAGGTCAAATGTTCGAAGTCCTATTGACTAAGAAATCTATCCGCATGTAAGCGTTTCATTTTGTAATCAGGAAAAATAACGTGGTTTGGATTTCGTTGTACTCGGTAAAATGGAAAAATCGGTTCTATTTCACCCGAAGGCATGGTCCACATGGATATCTGGGAAAATGTATTTTTATAACATGTTAAACAAAGTTAGTCTTCCTGACTGATTCATTCAATATTATAAATCTCTTCGACGAAAATCCTACGATTCAACATTCAAAATCCTCCCGAAGTCATACCAGTTGATGTCTCAATGTCCATATATCTCCCTCCTTCTCATATGTATCCTCCACATCTTTATCAAATACCCTTTGTTTGCTCTGGTAAATATCATGAGATCTCTAAGCAGTATGTTAGCCATTATGGCAATAGTTTTTGTACTCAGCATGAAACCAAATGGTGGTTGTAGAGTCCTAAACGGGAAAGAAGAAGAAATCGGGAAGATACTGTAATAACCCGCCCTTTTGGAGACGATTAAATCCCATAATTAAGTATAATTTGGGAATTTGGAGAATTTCTCGAAATAGTGATCTTTGGGATTCTCGAGGATTTAATGATTTTGGAACGGTGTTATCAATTATTTTGGGACCATATAGGTTGAAATATTTTATTTATGTGTCGCCATGGAGTATAACGACAAAAGAGGCGAGATTTTGAGTAGAACACCGCATTTAATTATTTTGGATTAGAATAGTGATTTGCGGTCAAGTACCTCGAATGGAAATTTCGACTGCGCCACGAGTCTCCGAATGTCCGAGATAGTCGGAAAAGAGTGTCCGATTATCGAAATTAAGTTCCGGGTAATTTTGGAGTTAAATAGGCTCGTAATTGGGTAAACGAGTCGTTTTTGGGCTTTTAGGGTTAAAACCCTTTTTCTCTCTATATATAGAGGAAGAGAGGAAAGAAAGAAGAAAGAAAAGAAGGAAGAGAGAGAGAGAGGGAAGAAAAGAAGAAAAAGGGGGAGATTTCGGCCGGCCTCTGCGGGATTCGGCTGGAGGACGTCGGATTGTATCCACGAGGCAAGTGTTTACTTGCTTTATTTATTTTTTAGCATAAATATCTCATATCATTATTGGTATAACATACCCTAATGATTTTGGGTTGGGTATTCATGAAAAACGGGTTTTCGGGAGATAAAACGAATAAACCCCTAAAATTGGTAAATTGGATATTTTAGTAATTAACCAAATATATTGGGTGATTCCGGGTCCTGGGATATTTAGTACCCGTATTATAGGTGTATTTATCGTTGGTATAAGTTGTAGTCCGTTGGGTGAAGAGATGGAAGCTTGGGGGAAGCTTCCATGGCCAAAACAGCTTCTCGGAGAAGAAGCTGCCCGACTTGATCGATCGATCGAGCCTCGGGGATCGATCGATCGAAGCCTTCGATCGATCGAAGGCCATGGGTCGATCCGTCGACCTCTGCTGAAAAGGGACAATTTCTTTAGGGTGATTTGGAAGGGATAGATTCCATTTCATCTTGCTTTGAGGATAATTAGGTAATAACCTAAGGGACCTTTTAGGACTTCAGGGTCCATAAATTAAGATAATTGAGGAGGGTAAAGTTAGGATTTTAAGTATATAACCCTTAATCTATATTTTCGAGGAAAATAGAGTAATTGTAGAATTTGATGGATTAGGGTTCTCAACTTTAATTGGGGACTTCTAAATGATTATTTAGACTAGGTATAGTCTTGGGGTTTAAGGAAATGAAATCCTTAACCCATTAAGTTTAAAGTTGTTCGGGTGAGAGAAATCCTGAGGATATTTCTCGTAGGCTTATAAGCCTATATAATTATGCTTATAGAAGGCATAATTATATCGATTATCGTTAAGTATATCCTAAGAGATAATTAGGATAACTTGGGGGTATATATATATATATACTTCACTTAGAGAAGAATAGTATCATTGGAGATATCCAATAAATCCTTAGAATAGGATTAAAGTATATAGTGATTATTAAAGTAAGAAATACTTTGGATTTAGAATCATGCTAATATCAATGCATGATTATGATTCCCGGAGGGAATCTTTGGGATTATTATCATCGTTAGAGGCTATAGGCCACTAAGGCCGTTTATATATATATATTCTAGGAAGAATATATAGGATATGTATATACTGTGTGTTTTAGGTATATATATATATGATGATGGTAATGATTTTGAAAATATATAAATGAATATTTTCAAAATGGAAAGAGAAATGTTTTTCATAATTAATAAAATATGGATTACACACCTCTCTAAATCTCTATCATAAGGGAAGTTGCGTTCGTATGGTGAAGCCCCCTGGCTAATGATGCAGGGTGGATATAGTCCTATAGGCCATGTGAGCGTTTGTTGTTATATTTTCTGCGCTGGTTAGGAGATTCCGGGTGTGGTCTTGACTATCCCGCAGGCACATGGTCGCTTCCCGACGTCTTTCGATATAGGATCCCAGGTTGTCTTGGAGGCCCTAGAAGATGATAGCCATTTAGGGGCGCGCACAGTGGAGAAATCCGGACGGGCGGTCTTAGAACGCGTTTATATTAAAGCAGTTCATAATAATGGATTTGCTTTAATTACATTTCCTAAATATAGGAAGGGAAATGGGTTATATATAAATTGGCTTCGGTAACACTTCACGGATGGAAGAAGGGATGTGGAAGCATATGTTTTGATCAAAGCATTTTTATGATAATGAAAATGTCTTTGAATACATTTCCTGAGTATAAAAAGGGAAAAGGGATAATTGATAAAGGAAAAGCTTTTTATGTTAATAAAATTGGCTTTCAAAAAGTATATGGTTTGTTAAAGCAATTAATGATAATGAATTGGCTTTTATAAATACATTTCCTGGATATGAGAAGGGAAATGGAAGTTTTGAAATAAAAAGGATAAGTATTTATAAATACTTGATGTATCAAGTAATCCTCAGTCTGGGAGATATTTATATTATCCGGAAGTATATTGTAGATGTATGTATATGTATAAATTGGGTACCGAGGGTCTAATGAATCCCGACGATCGACCGTGCCGCATAGTAGTGTATCGGGGGGGTTCCTTGATTGGATTTCGCTTCGCGAGACACCCCACGCACGAATATGGCACTGTGTTGAGACTGGGGAGAAGTTTAATCCTTAGTGCTCTTATATTATTAAATGTTATGATATATATATTATATATCTTTCTGTACTGAGGGACTGGCGGATCTCAAAGATCGACCTTGCTGCATAGTAGTGTATCGGGGGGGTTCCTTGTTTGGATTTCTCTTCGCAAGACACCCCACGCACGAACATGGCATAGCGTCGAGATTAAAGTGAAGTTTATCCCTTAGTACATCTGTTTGACTATCTAGGTTAGATAGTGGTTGAGTATTAGATTAGTTTAGCAGGGTAGCTTGACTAGGAGGTTTAAAGGGATGCGCTAGGTGTGCACTGTTAGGGGAGAGGTGAGGGGTATCTCACGAGAGTGCGATACCAATTTAAATATGAGATAAAACTATTTTTCTAAAAATAAAGCATCTATGCACTTGCAAAATATTTTCTAAACATTCGTGCCCTGACCCGTTTGTCTACTCTCCTTTCTTTCTCTCTACTATATATATATATATATATAGGTGTCCAGACACAGGGACGCCTAGATGGAAACTCTTTCGAGTCAGACGTCTGCTGCAGCAGCTGTGGATGCTTTCAGGTTATCGGTAGACGTTTCTTTCCTTGTACTCTAGATAGGGGGTATTGTATAAACACTCGAGCCAATGGCTCAATTGCGTTTATTTATTCTTTCAGTACAGCATTCGATATGGTTGTATTATTTTGGACCGAGTGCTCGGTTATTTTTAAGTTCCTTTCTTTTCTATTTCAGTTCATTACGCATTTAATTGTGAATGTTTTAATTTGTGCGCTAAAAAGAGTAGTTAGATAAAAGTTTTTAACGGCCACCTAATAGGATATTAGTAATTAATTGGATTTTCGGCAGTGATGCTAAGAATGATCCATATGAAACTCCTGTTTTAATTTAATATTGGATTGATCGCTCGGTATCTTATTAGGCGGGTTGTTACAGATGGTATCAGAGCATCAGGTTCTAGTGTCTTTAGGAATCTGTGCGGACGTACTACGCTTTCAGCGTTGCTCTCGATTTGTATAGAGCCCCAGGATTAGGAATGTTGATATCTCTTGTGAGATTTCGTTCTCCTGCCATATTATGAGATTATAGAAATCTTTTGCGCGCTTGGTTGAGAATCGTGTGCGGAGCTTGGATGGCAGCAGGAGATGAGGCTTAGCTAGTGCAGCTGGTAGAAGGTTGGGATGAGTACCTTAGTAAAGGTTACTCTCTCTATGGTAATTGTTAAGGACTGTCTCAATGACTACTAAAGCATAGTAGTTCGAGTACCATAGTGCCGCCGTAGTAGGGTGTGGTACTAAAGTTGGATCTCCCGTGGAGATAAGGAGTAGAAAGGGATTTTACGGATAGTTCTAACCGTGAGTCCCCATGAATCAGCAGGACGAGAAGAATGCCGTTTTGAAAATTTTTCGCCTAAGGTTTAGCCAGAGGCCGACGGTGAATAAGGACGAAGATGTTGTTATGAGTTTTACCTCAATCGAGGAGGTATATTTGGCGTGACTAGATAAAGTCGCGGTATTAGTTAGCCCTAGACTCGTGTGTGTATTTTGAGTTGTGGCGGTCTCAATAACATTTTAATGTATGACTATGTGTTTTTCGCAATAGCGGAATTTTATTTCCCTTCATTCGCCATAGAGGCGGGTGATTATATTTTGTATATATACGTATATGGTATATGGTGTAACGGAGCGATAGCAGGCTAATGATGGCAAGTCTATCGTGTCCGCAGTTCCTGGAGGGAACAGGTTGTTATTCTGGTGTCTCACCTTGATACAGGTTGAGTACACCTTTGCTATTATGGATTTATGGAACCTCGATGAGCAGAGGCTTCCTTATTTTGGATGGTATATGTGGCAACCTTATAGATATAATTTAAGGCCCACAGAATCGTTGTTGAGCGGTAAGATTTAGCTCAGTATTGGTTTGCGCAAGGACTTAGAAATGAGTGCGAGCGCAGGGTGGTATGACTCTTAGTTAGAGATAGGAATTCAGATCACCTTTTGTTGGAATAGGGGATAGGGATATCCCGGTTGCATGTTTAAATAACAGAACTCCATAACCAACGAAGTCAAGGGTTAATGTGTGGAGGGGTTCCTTGTTTGGATTTCGCTTTGCGAGACACTCCACACATGACTCTTAACGGCGTCGGGAGTGGGGAGCTGTTATGGGATGCAAGGATGTTGATCTTGTGGAGAGGTCTTATAGTGTGGATGAACCACTATAGGCTATGAACCATATAATGTTAATATACTTATGGAAGTATTGTGCTATGGAGAAGCACTAAAGTGGTCCCTTCGCCACAAATGGGTGGGTGAGGTTGGACTTAGAGAAATTTATTTGAGGACAATAGTCAGGCCTTAATGAAAAGGAAAGTTTTGAGGAGCTACATTTTGGGTGAAATGTTCGTGACACTTTCTACAGAAAGTGGGCACTTGATTAGTTAGGTTTCCTTCTGTATGGGCGGAAGGATAAGATAGTAGGAATGCGTTCATAGGCTAGCCTAGTAGGATTTAGGACGTCCCGCTTCTGTGCCTTGGGTCGTTATATCTCGATGACCGACTACGCGAGGGAGTAGTGTAACGGGAGGGTTCCTTGTTTGGATTTCGCCTTGGCGAGACGTCCCACGCATGAAACCAAGCACTTGTCGGGAGTTGGGAGAGGCCTTGGGCACTAGGGACATACTTAGGATTATATTAGTTTCGTGTAGGTAGGGTAACGCTTAGATCGTAAGATTTTTAGGATATAGGTTCGCTAGTATTAGCAGCGCCGAGGTTAGGAATATTGAAATGCGCGGGTTCGGAGGACCCATAGGTGAGTATTACACCGAGGAAAGGAGACCCTTACTGGGAGAGAGTGATGCGTGTCAGACGTTCGTAATGATTGTGCTGATATGCACAAGTTAGAAAGGTGTATGGGCACCTTGGTAAGGTAGTTTGATGTACCGCCTAGCTAAGATGGGAGTAGTACACAAGATTGAAATCCATGCTAAGAGGCATTTTAGAGGATGGGTATTAAGTGACGTTTTAGAGTCACTTTATGATTGCGGTAGCCGCAGAGTGTACGATCAGGAACCATTAGGTTAGTATTTTCCTTGAGGTTTTTTTTTTAGGATTTATAGTAATCCTAGTTAGAGGGTGTAAGTTACATCTGAATTTCGAAGACGAAATTCTGTTGTAAGGGGGGGAGTATGTAATCACCCGCCCTTTTGGAGACGATTAAATCCCATAATTAAGTATAATTTGGGAATTTGGAGAATTTCTCGAAATAGTGATCTTTGGGATTCTCGAGGATTTAATGATTTTGGAATGGTGTTATCAATTATTTTGGGACCATATAGGTCGAAATATTTTATTTATGTGTCGCCGTGGAGTATAGCGACAAAAGAGGCGAGATTTTGAGTAGAACACCGCATTTAATTATTTTGGATTAGAATAGTGATTTGCGGTCAAGTACCTCGAATGGAAATTTCGACTATGCCACGAGTCTCGGAATGTCCGAGATAGTCGGAAAAGAGTGTCCGATTGTCGAAATTAAGTTCCGGGTAATTTTGGAGTTAAATAGGCTCGTAATTGGGTAAACGAGTCGTTGTTGGGCTTTTATGGTTAAAACCCTTTTTCTCTCTATATATAGAGGAAGAGAGGAAAGAAAGAAGAAAGAAAAGAAGGAAGAGAGAGAGAGAGAGGGAAGAAAAGAAGAAAAAGGGGGAGATTCCGGCCGGCCTCCGCGGGATTCGGCTGGAGGACGTCGGATTGTATCCACGAGGCAAGTGTTTACTTGCTTTATTTATTTTTTAGCATAAATATCTCATATCATTGTTGGTATAACATACCCTAATGATTTTGGGTTGGGTATTCGTGAAAAACGGGTTTTCGGGAGATAAAACGAATAAACCCCTAAAACTGGTAAATTGGAGATTTTAGTAATTAACCAAATATATTGGGTGATTCCGGGTCCTGGGATGTTTAGTACCCGTATTATAGGTGTATTTATCGTTGGTATAAGTTGTAGTCCGTTGGGTGAAGAGATGGAAGCTTGGGGGAAGCTTCCATGGCCAAAACAGCTTCTCGGAGAAGAAGCTGCCCGACTTGATCGATCGATCGAGCCTCGGGGATCTATCGATCGAAGCCTTCGATCGATCGAAGGCCATGGGTCGATCCGTCGACCTCTGCTGAAAAGGGACAATTTCTTTAGGGTGATTTGGAAGGGATAGATTCCATTTCATCTTGCTTTGAGGATAATTAGGTAATAACCTAAGGGACCTTTTAGGACTTCAGGGTCCATAAATTAAGATAATTGAGGAGGGTAAAGTTAGGATTTTAAGTATATAACCCTTAATCTATATTTTCGAGGAAAATAGAGTAATTGTAGAATTTGATGGATTAGGGTTCTCAACTTTAATTGGGGACTTCTAAATGATTATTTAGACTAGGTATAGTCTTGGGGTTTAAGGAAATGAAATCCTTAACCCATTAAGTTTAAAGTTGTTCGGGTGAGAGAAATCCTGAGGATATTTCTCGTAGGCTTATAAGCCTATATAATTATGCTTATAGAAGGCATAATTATATCGATTATCGTTAAGTATATCCTAAGAGATAATTAGGATAACTTGGGGGTATATATATATATATACTTCACTTAGAGAAGAATAGTATCATTGGAGATATCCAATAAATCCTTAGAATAGGATTAAAGTATATAGTGATTATTAAAGTAAGAAATACTTTGGATTTAGAATCATGCTAATATCAATGCATGATTATGATTCCCGGAGGGAATCTTTGGGATTATTATCATCGTTAGAGGCTATAGGCCACTAAGGCCGTTTATATATATATATTCTAGGAAGAATATATAGGATATGTATATACTGTGTGTTTTAGGTATATATATATATGATGATGGTAATGATTTTGAAAATATATAAATGAATATTTTCAAAATGGAAAGAGAAATGTTTTTCATAATTAATAAAATATGGATTACACACCTCTCTAAATCTCTATCATAAGGGAAGTTGCGTTCGTATGGTGAAGCCCCCTGGCTAATGATGCAGGGTGGATATAGTCCTATAGGCCATGTGAGCGTTTGTTGTTATATTTTCTGCGCTGGTTAGGAGATTCCGGGTGTGGTCTTGACTATCCCGCAGGCACATGGTCGCTTCCCGACGTCTTTCGATATAGGATCCCAGGTTGTCTTGGAGGCCCTAGAAGATGATAGCCATTTAGGGGCGCGCACAGTGGAGAAATCCGAACGGGCGGTCTTAGAACGCGTTTATATTAAAGCAGTTCATAATAATGGATTTGCTTTAATTACATTTCCTAAATATAGGAAGGGAAATGGGTTATATATAAATTGGCTTCGGTAACACTTCTCGAATGGAAGAAGGGATGTGGAAGCATATGTTTTGATCAAAGCATTTTTATGATAATGAAAATGTCTTTGAATACATTTCCTGAGTATAAAAAGGGAAAAGGGATAATTGATAAAGGAAAAGCTTTTTATGTTAATAAAATTGGCTTTCAAAAAGTATATGGTTTGTTAAAGCAATTCATGATAATGAATTGGCTTTTATAAATACATTTCCTGGATATGAGAAGGGAAATGGAAGTTTTGAAATAAAAAGGATAAGTATTTATAAATACTTGATGTATCAAGTAATCCTCAGTCCGGGAGATATTTATATATATTATCCGGAAGTATATTGTAGATGTATGTATATGTATAAATTGGGTACCGAGGGTCTAATGAATCCCGACGATCGACCGTGCCGCATAGTAGTGTATCGGGGGGGTTCCTTGATTGGATTTCGCTTCGCGAGACACCCCACGCACGAATATGGCACTGTGTTGAGACTGGGGAGAAGTTTAATCCTTAGTGCTCTTATATTATTAAATGTTATGATATATATATTATATATCTTTCTGTACTGAGGGACTGGCGGATCTCAAAGATCGACCTTGCTGCATAGTAGTGTATCGGGGGGGTTCCTTGTTTGGATTTCTCTTCGCGAGACACCCCACGCACGAACATGGCATAGCGTCGAGATTAAAGTGAAGTTTATCCCTTAGTACATCTGTTTGACTATCTAGGTTAGATAGTGGTTGAGTATTAGATTAGTTTAGCAGGGTAGCTTGACTAGGAGGTTTAAAGGGATGCGCTAGGTGTGCACTGTTAGGGGAGAGATGAGGGGTATCTCACGAGAGTGCGATACCAATTTAAATATGAGATAAAACTATTTTTCTAAAAATAAAGCATCTATGCACTTGCAAAATATTTTCTAAACATTCGTGCCCTGACCCGTTTGTCTACTCTCCTTTCTTTCTCTCTACTATATATATATATATATATAGGTGTCCAGACACAGGGACGCCTAGATGGAAACTCTTTCGAGTCAGACGTCTGCTGCAGCAGCTGTGGATGCTTTCAGGTTATCGGTAGACGTTTCTTTCCTTGTACTCTAGATAGGGGGTATTGTATAAACACTCGAGCCAATGGCTCAATTGCGTTTATTTATTCTTTCAGTACAGCATTCGATATGGTTGTATTATTTTGGACCGAGTGCTCGGTTATTTTTAAGTTCCTTTCTTTTCTATTTCAGTTCATTACGCATTTAATTGTGAATGTTTTAATTTGTGCGCTAAAAAGAGTAGTTAGATAAAAGTTTTTAACGGCCACCTAATAGGATATTAGTAATTAATTGGATTTTCGGCAGTGATGCTAAGAATGATCCATATGAAACTCCTGTTTTAATTTAATATTGGATTGATCGCTCGGTATCTTATTAGGCGGGTTGTTACAGATGGTATCAGAGCATCAGGTTCTAGTGTCTTTAGGAATCTGTGCGGACGTACTACGCTTTCAGCGTTGCTCTCGATTTGTATAGAGCCCCAGGATTAGGAATGTTGATATCTCTTGTGAGATTTCGTTCTCCTGCCATATTATGAGATTATAGAAATCTTTTGCGCGCTTGGTTGAGAATCGTGTGCGGAGCTTGGATGGCAGCAGGAGATGAGGCTTAGCTAGTGCAGCTGGTAGAAGGTTGGGATGAGTACCTTAGTAAAGGTTACTCTCTCTATGGTAATTGTTAAGGACTGTCTCAATGACTACTAAAGCATAGTAGTTCGAGTACCATAGTGCCGCCGTAGTAAGGTGTGGTACTAAAGTTGGATCTCCCGTGGAGATAAGGAGTAGAAAGGGATTTTACGGATAGTTCTAACCGTGAGTCCCCATGAATCAGCAGGACGAGAAGAATGCCGTTTTGAAAATTTTTCGCCTAAGGTTTAGCCAGAGGCCGACGGTGAATAAGGACGAAGATGTTGTTATGAGTTTTACCTCAATCGAGGAGGTATATTTGGCGTGACTAGATAAAGTCGCGGTATTAGTTAGCCCTAGACTCGTGTGTGTATTTTGAGTTGTGGTGGTCTCAATAACATTTTAATGTATGACTATGTGTTTTTCGCAATAGCGGAATTTTATTTCCCTTCATTCGCCATAGAGGCGGGTGATTATATTTTGTATATATACGTATATGGTATATGGTGTAACGGAGCGATAGCAGGCTAATGATGGCAAGTCTATCGTGTCCGCAGTTCCTGGAGGGAACAGGTTGTTATTCTGGTGTCTCACCTTGATACAGGTTGAGTACACCTTTGCTATTATGGATTTATGGAACCTCGATGAGCAGAGGCTTCCTTATTTTGGATGGTATATGTGGCAACCTTATAGATATAATTTAAGGCCCACAGAATCGTTGTTGAGCGGTAAGATTTAGCTCAGTATTGGTTTGCGCAAGGACTTAGAAATGAGTGCGAGCGCAGGGTGGTATGACTCTTAGTTAGAGATAGGAATTCAGATCACCTTTTGTTGGAATAGGGGATAGGGATATCCCGGTTGCATGTTTAAATAACAGAACTCCATAACCAACGAAGTCAAGGGTTAATGTGTGGAGGGGTTCCTTGTTTGGATTTCGCTTTGCGAGACACTCCACACATGACTCTTAACGGCGTCGGGAGTGGGGAGCTGTTATGGGATGCAAGGATGTTGATCTTGTGGAGAGGTCTTATAGTGTGGATGAACCACTATAGGCTATGAACCATATAATGTTAATATACTTATGGAAGTATTGTGCTATGGAGAAGCACTAAAGTGGTCCCTTCGCCACAAATGGGTGGGTGAGGTTGGACTTAGAGAAATTTATTTGAGGACAATAGTCAGGCCTTAATGAAAAGGAAAGTTTTGAGGAGCTACATTTTGGGTGAAATGTTCGTGACACTTTCTACAGAAAGTGGGCACTTGATTAGTTAGGTTTCCTTCTGTATGGGCGGAAGGATAAGATAGTAGGAATGCGTTCATAGGCTAGCCTAGTAGGATTTAGGACGTCCCGCTTCTGTGCCTTGGGTCGTTATATCTCGATGACCGACTACGCGAGGGAGTAGTGTAACGGGAGGGTTCCTTGTTTGGATTTCGCCTTGGCGAGACGTCCCACGCATGAAACCAAGCACTTGTCGGGAGTTGGGAGAGGCCTTGGGCACTAGGGACATACTTAGGATTATATTAGTTTCGTGTAGGTAGGGTAACGCTTAGATCGTAAGATTTTTAGGATATAGGTTCGATAGTATTAGCAGCGCCGAGGTTAGGAATATTGAAATGCGCGGGTTCGGAGGACCCATAGGTGAGTATTACACCGAGGAAAGGAGACCCTTACTGGGAGAGAGTGATGCGTGTCAGACGTTCGTAATGATTGTGCTGATATGCACAAGTTAGAAAGGTGTATGGGCACCTTGGTAAGGTAGTTTGATGTACCGCCTAGCTAAGATGGGAGTAGTACACAAGATTGAAATCCATGCTAAGAGGCATTTTAGAGGATGGGTATTAAGTGACGTTTTAGAGTCACTTTATGATTGCGGTAGCCGCAGAGTGTACGATCAGGAACCATTAGGTTAGTATTTTCCTTGAGGTTTTTTTTTTAGGATTTATAGTAATCCTAGTTAGAGGGTGTAAGTTACATCTGAATTTCGAAGACGAAATTCTATTGTAAGGGGGGGAGTATGTAATCACCCGCCCTTTTGGAGACGATTAAATCCCATAATTAAGTATAATTTGGGAATTTGGAGAATTTCTCGAAATAGTGATCTTTGGGATTCTCGAGGATTTAATGATTTTGGAATGGTGTTATCAATTATTTTGGGACCATATAGGTCGAAATATTTTATTTATGTGTCGCCGTGGAGTATAGCGACAAAAGAGGCGAGATTTTGAGTAGAACACCGCATTTAATTATTTTGGATTAGAATAGTGATTTGCGGTCAAGTACCTCGAATGGAAATTTCGACTATGCCACGAGTCTCGGAATGTCCGAGATAGTCGGAAAAGAGTGTCCGATTGTCGAAATTAAGTTCCGGGTAATTTTGGAGTTAAATAGGCTCGTAATTGGGTAAACGAGTCGTTGTTGGGCTTTTATGGTTAAAACCCTTTTTCTCTCTATATATAGAGGAAGAGAGGAAAGAAAGAAGAAAGAAAAGAAGGAAGAGAGAGAGAGAGAGGGAAGAAAAGAAGAAAAAGGGGGAGATTCCGGCCGGCCTCCGCGGGATTCGGCTGGAGGACGTCGGATTGTATCCACGAGGCAAGTGTTTACTTGCTTTATTTATTTTTTAGCATAAATATCTCATATCATTGTTGGTATAACATACCCTAATGATTTTGGGTTGGGTATTCGTGAAAAACGGGTTTTCGGGAGATAAAATGAATAAACCCCTAAAATTGGTAAATTGGAGATTTTAGTAATTAACCAAATATATTGGGTGATTCCGGGTCCTGGGATGTTTAGGACCCGTATTATAGGTGTATTTATCGTTGGTAGAAGTTGTAGGCCGTTGGGTGAAGGTATGGAAGCTTGGGGGAAGCTTCCATGGCCGAAACAGCTTCTCGGAGAAGAAGCTGCCCGACTTGATCGATCGATCGAGCCTCGGGGATTGATCGATCGAAGCCTTCGATCGATCGAAGGCCATGGGTCGGTCGATCGACCTCTGCTGAAAAGGGACAATTTCTTTAGGGTGATTTGGAAGGGATAGAGTCCATTTCATCTTGCTTTGAGGATAATTAGGTAATAACCTAAGGGACCTTTTAGGACTTCAGGGTCCATAAATTAAGATAATTGAGGAGGGTAAAGTTAGGGTTTTAAGTATATAAACCTTAATCTATATTTTCGTGGAAAATAGAGTAATTGTAGAATTTGATGGATTAGGGTTCCCAACTTTAATTGGCGACTTCTAAATGATTATTTAGACTAGGTATAGTCTTGGGGTTTAAGGAAATGAAATCCTTAACCCATTAAGTTTAAAGTTGTCCGGGTGAGAGAAATCCTGAGGATATTTCTCGTAGGCTTATAAGCCTATATAATTATGCTTATAGAAGGCATAATTATATCGATTATCGTTAAGTATATCCTAAGAGATAATTAGGATAACTTGGGGGTATATATATATATATACTTCACTTAGAGAAGAATAGTATCATTGGAGATATCCAATAAATTTCTTCAACCCTCGCGCCCTCTTGTTAGCGAGTTCATATTTTGTGTGCTCCTCCGTGCTCTTGTGTGAATTTAATTCTTGCACTTACTTTTGAATGGAATGATGAATTAAATTGACTAAGACCTACACCCGGTCACTAACGAGAAGGGATTTCATCACCCAACTCAATCACTTATCCTTTGTGTGCTACCCTAGCCCTCATTAATTTAAAATCAATCAACTAGATAGCCCCATAGGATACGGTGTTCGTAGGACCCTTTTTGATCATTTTGACTTGTAGGATAACCCGTAGAGTCCTCTCCACCGGGCAAACCCTCGAACGGTTCGCTTTGCGGCACAGAAGTGTCTAGGGAAACTGGGTTTTAAGTGCGGCCGCCCAGTAAAACGGGTTTGTGCTGTCCCCAGCGTTGTACCGGCCGATCGTTTCGTCGTAGTAGCTTTGTGGAGAATCTCTGTGGCAAGCCTCTTGGCATCTTGTGATTAAAGTAGGAACACACATTTTGCAAAAGGCGATCACTCATATAAATTCCGTGATTTTTATCGCCCGCGGATTTCATTAAAATTTTGACTACCCCTCTCATTAATTTTCAAGATAAATAATTGGTTATGTGCTAGTAGGGATTTTTCCTTTACTTTTGTGTGTCCAATTCCCCTTTCGGTAGTCCATTTTAGTGAATTCGTCCAAATTCTTCGAGTCCAAAATTTTCCCCACCTTGTTTTTTTTTTTTCACAAAAATCCAAAAATATTTTCTTTTCTTATTTTTATATAAAAAACAAAAAAACACTCAAAAATATTTTCTTCTTCTTTTCCTTCTATAAACAAAACTAAAAAAAAAAAAAAAAGTTCTTTCCAAAACAAAAGCAAAAATCCAAAAATATTTTTCCTTTTTTTCCAAAAAAATCCAAAAAAACCAAAAAGAATCCATCTTTGCATGCCCACGTGGAACCGAGTTAATCGTCGATTAATTCGTTCACGTAGTTTCTCTCCCGTCTCATCCACCTTAGGAGAACCAAGTGTTCCCCTTACTTCTTCCATTCCACCGATCACTTTGAGTTGTCCCCGAGTCGACATCTCTAAACCCATCATTCATCCATCCACCATGGCTGAAGAGCGTGCCTTAAGGGACTATTTTGCCCCGATAACGGCCACCCCACCATCTTGCATAGTTCTTCCACCCACCCCGGCGGATCAATTCGAAATCCTCCCGGCAACCATATCCATGCTACCGAATTTCCATGGTCTTGAGCGTGAATCTCCATACACTCACTTACGGAAATTTCTCACGGTTTGCGCTACTTTCAAAAATCAAAACTTAGATGAAGAAAATGTTCGTCTTCGCTTGTTTCCATTTTCTCTCCATGATAAAGCATCCATGTGGCTACATTCCTTGTCACCGGATTCTATCCATACATGGGAACAACTTGTGAAGAAGTTCATGTCTAAGTTTTATCCCATAATCAAGACCAATGAGGTTCGCCAAGCCATTCAAGATTTTCGCCAAAAGCCCACCGAGCAATTTTGTGAAGCATGGGGCCGTTTTCAAGATTATATCAATAGTTGCCCACATCATGGTCTCGAGAAGAGTCGCCTTGTCCATAGTTTTTACAATGGTCTCATTCCTTCCACTCGCACCATGATTGAGTCCATGCACAAAGGCAAATTCATGCACTTAACTCCCACTGCCGCCTACAATTTTCTCCTTGAATTAGGCGATGACTCCCAAGATTGGGAGGGCACCAATGAATTTTCGAGATCCGAGCCACCACGAGTAGGTAGCACTTATGAGGTTAAAAATGATCCCGATTTTAAATCTTTACTCCATGGCTTAAACACTTTGACTAAGACTGTTGATGCTCTCAGTTGTTCTCTTTCTAAACAAGTGATGAATGTCAACGAGTCTAGTCCTTCTTGCCATGTCTGTTTAAGTCATGATCATTTATCTCATTTGTGCCCCCTTATTCACGATGATCCCGAACCCACTCTTGCCCAAGCATGTGCCTTTGATACCACTCGAAAACCCGCACCACCGTCGTTTACTTATAATCCGAATAATAGGAACCATCCCTATTTTTCTTATAAGTACGACAATCACCTTGCTCCGTCACAACCACAACAACATGTTGGTGGTCCACCCGGGTTTCATCAAAACCCGCAAAGGCAACATCGCCCTCCTATCCAGAATCACCATGCTCCTTACCACCAACAGAACCATCCATCATCCTTTGTCCCCCAAGGAGGACCGTCCCACCCCCGTCCTACGAGTATTCTCAGCCGCTTAGTTCTAACCGAGAGTTGGTACCCCAACCCCCTTATGCCCCTCCACCTCCATCATCCACCTCCTCTATTGAGAATCTCCTCACTCAATTCATCACGACTCAACAACAAACCACCCAAGTGCAGACTCAAGCCATCCAACGGCTTGAGCAACGTCTTAATCAGTTTGAGTCTGAGCGAGAGAAAGGCCGTTTTCCGAGTCAACCCATTCCTAACCCTAAGGGAAATGGAAAGGAGTCGGCTTATGAGGTTGGATCCCCTTCCACTCCACCCACATACCAAGCGGACATGAAAGCGGTGAGTACTCTACGATCCGGTAAACAGGTTGATAATGGTGTTGATGCTCCCTGTGATGTTCCCATCCCACCCACCCAGATTTTCCCATTAGAACCACTCCCTAAGATCCCACCTTCCCATAAAGCCACCGACAAGAATGCTTCCACACCTACTGAGGCCACCACTACTTTTGTCCCTCGAGCCCCTTTCCCTCATAGGTTGGCCCCAACGAAGAAGGCTCAACAATTTGATGAAATCAAGCAAGTTTTTTAGAATGTTCACATAAACATTCCCTTTCTCACCGCCATCTAACAAGTTCCTTCTTATGTAAAGTTCTTAAAGGACTTGTGCACTGTCAAGCGACGGACGAATGTGCCCCGTGATGCTTTTGTCACTGAACAGGCCACGTCCCTCATCCACGAGAATAGTGTTGTGAAATATAAAGACCCTGGTCGTCCCACTGTCTCGGTCATGTTAGGAGATCAATTCTCTACTAGGGCCTTGCTTGATCTTGGAGCGAGTGTAAATTTGCTACCTTACTCTCTCTACCTCGAGTTAGGTTTGCAAAACATGAAACCCACACGGGTAACTCTTCAACTTGCGGACCGATCTGTGAAAGTACCTAAAGGAATTGTTGAAGATGTTTTGGTGAAAGTGTCTGACTTTTACTACCCTGTGGATTTCATCATCTTAGACACTCCTGCTCCCGACCCAACCAATATTCCTATCATTTTGGGTCGCCCATTTTTGGCAACTGCCAATGCCATCATCAATTGTTGAGATGGGTCAATGAATCTATCTTTCGGTAATATGACCGTCGAAGTCAATATTTTCCACCTCATGCAACAACCGGCCGATGTTGATTCCATTGATGAGGTATGCATGATTGACTCCTTAGTCCAAGAAATGTTGGATACCACCTATCCAGAAGATCCTATCCACCAATGTTTGGCTCACTTTGGGTCCGACTTTGATATTGATTCTTCCATCTCCGAGGTCAATGCCTTGTTAGACTCTACACCACTGTTGGACACTTCCACTTGGGTTCCTCCATTTGAGCCTCTTCTTCTCGATACTCTTCTTTCAGTGGATAACCCAGTCAACTCGTGTCCCGATATTCTCCCGGACTCTGTTTCTGCGTCTGAGTCCGATGCCTCTCCTGAGCCACCTCCTAGTTTGGAGCTTAATCCATTACCTACTGAGCTGAAGTATACCTTCTTAGGCCCAAACCAACATCACCCCGTCATTATTGCTTCTGACTTGACACCGGATCAAGAAGAGCAATTGATCCACACTCTCACTCAACATAGCACTGCTTTAGGGTGGACCATTTCTGACATTCAAGGTGTCAGTCCCAATGTCTGTAGCCACCGCATTCATTTAGAAGAGAATGCCAAGACCTCTCGTGAGCCACAACTTCGACTCAATCCGGCAATGAAAGAGGTCGTTCGAGCTGAAATTCTAAAGTTGCTTGATGCTGGTATTATCTACCCCATTTCAGATAGCCAATGGTTCAGTCCCATTCATGTGGTGCCTAAAAAGTCTGGCGCCACCGTTGTAAAAAATAGTGATAATGAGCTTGTGCCTACCCGCATACAAACCGGCTGGCGTGTTTGTATTGATTATAGAAAGCTCAATGCTGTCACTCGCAAAGACCACTTCCCTCTCCCATACATTGACCAGATGCTTGAACGCTTAGCTAGCCATGCTTACTACTGCTTCCTTGATGGATATTCAGGGTACAACCAAATACCTATTGCCCCTGAAGACCAAGAAAAAACTACCTTTACCTGTCCATTTGGCACATTTGCTTACTCTCGTATGCCCTTTGGCCTTTGCAATGCACCTGAGACTTTTCAAAGGTGTATGACTAGTATTTTCAGTGACATGGTAGAGCGTTTTCTCGAAGTCTTTATGGATGATTTTTCTGTGTTTGGTTCATCCTTTGAACAATGCCTATCCCATCTCACTATGGTCCTTCAGCGTTTTCAAGAAAAGAAGTTGGTTCTCAATTGGGAGAAATGTCATTTCATGGTAAAAAAGGGAATTGTTTTAGGTCATGTTGTCTCCAGCTCCGGTATTGAGGTCGATAAAGCAAAAGTCGACTTGATTTCCTCACTTCCCATTCCTAAGTCTGTTAAGGACATTCGCTCCTTCTTAGGACATGCGGGCTTCTATCGGCGCTTCATTAAGGACTATTCTAAAATCGCGCGACCTTTGACAACCCTTTTATCCAAGGATATTCCTTTTATCTTTGATGAAGCCTGTGTTGCTTCTTTTGAGCGCCTAAAAGCTGACCTCACTTCCGCTCCTATCATGCAACCTCTCAATTGGTCTCTCCCCTTTGAGCTCATGTGTGATGCTTCTGATTTTTCACTTGGTGCCGTTCTTGGCCAGAAAGTTGACAAGCGCCCACATGTCATCTCTTATGCTAGCAAAACCTTGATTGATGCTCAACTTAATTACACAACCACCGAAAAGGAGTTGTTAGCTGTTGTGTTTGCTCTTGATAAATTCCGCTCATATTTCATAGGTTCCCCTATCATCGTGTATACTGATCATGCTGCTCTTAAGCACCTTCTTCATAATAAGGATTCCAAACCACGATTGATAAGGTGGATTCTCTTACTCCAAGAGTTTAACCTTGAAATTCGCGACAAGAAAGGTTGTGAAAATGTTTTGGCTGACCACCTCTCTCGCATTACTGTCACGTCTGACTGTGATCATATCCCCATTTCTGAGTCATTTCCCGATGAACAACTATTTTCCATCTCCACTTCGCCTTGGTATGCTGATATTGTCAATTTTCTTGTTACCGATCAACTTCCTAGTCATTGGTCAAAACAGGATCGCTCCAAATTCATGGCGAATGTGAAGTTCTACTCTTGGGATGACCCGTTTCTCTACAAGTATTGACCCGATCAAGTCATTCGTCGCTGTGTTCCCGAATGTGAATAACTCAGTATTCTGTCCTTTTGCCACAATAGTGCTTGTGGAGGCCACTTTGGCTCAAAGAAAACAGCTGCCAAAATTTTGCAAAGTGGTTTTTATTGGCCTACTCTTTTTCGTGATGTCCATCAATATTGCCAGGCTTGTTCCAATTGCCAACACTCTGGGCGTCTCTCTCGTCGTCATATGATGTCTCTCACACCCATCCTCATTGTTGAAATCTTTGATGTGTGGGGTATCGATTTCATGGGACCATTTCCCTCCTCTCATGGTTTTCAGTATATTCTTGTTACTATTGACTATGTTTCCAAATGGATCGAAGCCCTTGCCTGCCGCACCAATGACCATAGAGTTGTGGTCCAATTTCTCAAAGAGCATGTCTTCACGCGTTTTGGAACCCCCAAAGCTATCATTAGTGATGGGGGTAAACATTTTTGTAATCGAGTCTTTGAACACCTTGTCAAAAAGTATGGTGTTACCCACAAGGTTGGTCTCTCTTACCACCCGCAGACTAGTGGTCAAGTTGAGGTCTCCAACCGCGAGATCAAGCAAATTCTTGAAAAAACAGTCAATCCTAATAGGAAAGATTGGTCCTTACGCTTGAACGACGCATTGTGGGCATACCGTACTGCTTACAAGACTCCAATTGGCATGTCTCCTTATCGCTTAGTCTTTGGTAAGCCTTGTCACCTTCCTGTCGAGCTTGAACATCATGCTTATTGGGCCGTCAAAAGCCTTAATTTCGACATTGATGAGGCGGGTGTACATCGAAAGCTGCAACTGAATGAATTGGAGGAAATGAGAAATGATGCCTATGATTTGTCCAAAAAGTATAAGGACAAGATGAAGTGGATCCATGACCAAAGTATCATGCGTAAAGAATTCCATCCTGGTCAAAAAGTTTTGTTGTATAATTCTCGGTTGCATCTCTTTCCCTGGAAATTGAAAACCAGGTGGTCTGGACCCTTCATTGTTGAGTCAGTTACCCCTTATGGTGCCATCACCGTGCAAAATCCCAAGGATGGTAGCCTCTTTCAAGTCAATGGTCAACGCTTGAAGCCCTTCTTGGAGCTAGGCTCCACTCACATAGACTCTATTGACCTTGTTGACCCCATTTATGAAGACTGGCCGTTCAGTTTTGTTTGGGGGTGATTCTTATCCCCCAAAATTTCTGCCACCCTGCTCTATCCTCGGTTATCATTTTTTTGGTGAGTTCCCATCGGTCTGGCTGAAGACATTAAACTTAGCGCTACCGGGAGGCAACCCGCGATTCTTGTACTTGTCTCCTCTTATTTGGGGGTGGTGTTTCACATCACCCTATGCTTTCTCATGCTTATAGACTTGTGCATCTTTTACTCAGGTTTTCTCTTGGCTTCACATGTCTACTTCATTAGCGGTTGATTTCTGGTACTCTCTTTCCTACCTTATGCTCTCAATTTTACAAATCATTTTACCTAACATCGAGGACGATGTTCCTTTTTGTTTGGGGGTGGGGAATTTTATCAAAATCATACCTCTTTTGAAAATTTTGAGTTTTAAACCTGATTTTTAATTTTGTGCAGTTTCTTTCATCTCACTCGTTGATGTGAATTATTCAATCATCCATCTTTAAAAGTCTAGGAATCAAGCTAGAGAATATTTTTTCTAATAGCTTTTGTAATACATAACAAGGCATTTTGCACCATGAATTTCTAGACTCAACAAAATTTGCGCATTTATCATGTCACTACATTTTAGAGTTGAGGAGTACTACAATTCTAAAGAGAACCTTAAGGATCACTAGTAGAGACTTTAGCCCGTGAGATTTGTGCCTTTCACCCTTTTAGAGTGTCTTACGCAATCTCTGAGTCACAAGTTGATTCAACTTCTTTTTGGGTCCGCACTTAATTGTTGTATGATCTCATTTTCTTTCATAAAATTTTGGTTGATCACTAAGAACGACATCACTTTCGAGTTGTAAGAAATGCGTATCTTGAAATTTGTCCCGATCACTAGGATTTCCATCCATACACCTACCACTTTCCCCCATATCACATTTCCATTCACTTCACCCATTATATTTCCCCATCCATATATATTCCCCTCACTACCCATACATTCCCCACACCATCCATTTATTATTCCATCCATATCATCTTCCATCATTTTCAAATAAAAGAGTGTGATTTCAAATGTAAATGTCTTCATTGTTGGTTTGAAAATGAGAGAAAAACAAAAAAGACAAGAAAAAGAAAAGAAAAAGAAAAAAGAAAAAAAAATAGCAAAAATAGAAAATATAGAAGAAAAAAAAGAGAAAAAGAAAAGAAAAGAAAAGAAAAAGAGAGTTGTAGTTAATTTTTGTTGAAATAAAGACATTTGTGCCTAAAGGGTATACACTCTTCCATCATATCCATTCATATATCATCGTTCATATCACCATTATATCCTACATCACATATCCACCATCCATCATATCATCACCCTATCCTATTTCACTATCACCATCCATATTATCCCTCATCTCATCCCATCCTACCTTATTTCATTTCCCCCTCACCCATATACATACATATTCACTTAGGTGTTCGGGCAAATGAAAGTCAACGTGGTGAATAACTCGACGTTCTCACTATAGTGATTAGCATTCTTTCATGAGATCAATTTTATTTCTATATGTTCGTTCTTTCTTATATGTGTGTGAGACGTTTGAACTTGCTTACATTTACTCACATCCTCACACACAAGAGCGATACACTGACCCATATCTCGAGAGTTCGTTTGAGAGAGATATATCCGTGAGATTTGAAGTTGAAGCGTTGATTCCGATAAGACAATCTAGGAATTACTCTTATGATGCTCGACCCGTTTTGACTGATTCACACTACACACGTTGAGTTCTAGGAAGGATGTGCCTTGAGTATTTACTTAGTTAAACTTTTTGCAAATTCTAGCTTGTATTTCTGAAAATATTTCTCATGTGATGGATTGTGCGATTATTCTACATCTAATAAGAGATTGATTGCCTTTCAATAAATTTTTGCAAATAAGAATTTTGTGGGTATATTCCCTGCAAACCCTCACGAGACACAACTCGTCCTGTAGGGCAACCTATAGGTTTAAAGGCTTGTTGCACAAGCTAAGTGCAATCGCAAGTGCCCGCGAAAGTGGTACACTTTTGGTTACTTATCTTTCTCTTTCTCTCTATCTTGTTGCTCGAGGACTAGCAACGCTCTGTTTGGGGGTGGTGTGATAAGCACCCAAAACTGTACATTTTATACCCCGAATAGTTGTATTTTAGTTGCTATTTCTCGACAATATGGGTCTTATGCGCTTAAATGTTTAATATGCAGGTTTAATGTACGTTGCGGTGTTCAAACGCGTATTTCAAGGCAATTGTGCATTTTACGGAGCTAAATACCAATTACCTAACCCATCCTAGCCTAAACTTGTCCCTAAACCGTCATCTAAGACCCGTGTGTGTTGGTTTGGTCCCTTTTTATTTTATTTTAATTTTTTAGATTTTTAGTTAAAGTCATTTTCTATTTTTAGGATTTATTTTAGAATTTTTTAGATTTTATTTTCTATTTTATTTTTATTAATATAATTTTATTTTATTTTGATTTTTATTAGTTTCTAGTTTTATTTTATTTTATTAAGATTTTAATTTTTAGGATTTCATTTATTTTTTAGTTTATTAGATTTTATATTTTTAGGACTTTAGTTTTTATTAGATTTTTCATTTTTTTTATTTTCTTTTGTTTTATTATTTTAGTTTTTAATATCTTAGGACTTTATTTTTAGTTTTAATATTTTTATTATTTTTAGTTTGTTTTATTTTTCTAGTTAAATTTTATTTATTTTTTTTAGTTTTAGTTTTATTAATTTTTATTGAGTCTTTTTATTATTTTTAGGGGTCCAAACTAACACACACACACACTTAATACCCATTACACCTAAACCTAAACCTAAACCTAACCCTCACCTAAACCCCCTACACCCTCACTATACCCAATACCCCCCTCCTTCTTCAACCTACAACCCATCCTTCTCTCTCCTCTCTCCTCACCCACCATTAACACATCACCCTCACCTCTCATCTCTACTCCACACAAACCTCAAACTCCAACCTTAAACCTCCGCAAACCTCTCAACCACCTGCTCGTCCCCTGTCACCGCCGGCACAGCCCCTCCGGCTTCCCCAATCTTGCCGACGGCAGCCCCTCACTCTCCGACAGTACCCTCCTGCCATCCCATCGCCGCTGCCTTACCCCCCTGCCGGCGATCAACCCCCATCACCGGCGGCGTCCCCAAAACTCTGGCCAGCCCCTACACAGTCCCAAAACCCGACGCGACCCTGCTGCCACCACCTCCGGCCGGATCTCAAACCATTTTAAAACCTGAAGCAGCTCTCTGCCAACCCGGACCCATTTTCGGGTCTGCCCCATTCTCTAACCCGAATCCGATCTCAAACCCCAAACCATCTCAATACCCATATCACAAAACCCATTTCCATGTAAGCCACGACCTGCAAATTCAAAACAAAACAAAGCCAAAATACCATGTGCCTAAAATCACTTAAAACCTTTATACCCTTAACTAACCCACTTGTCCCTTTACCCATAATACCCCCTAACTAACCACTCAAAATCAATTTCCAAAATTACCCCCTCACCCAATCTGATTTTATCCTAACCTCACACCCCCATGCACATGTGACCTCACCCAAAACACATGCACTCCCTACCAATTTCCAATTGTACCCTTTTGCTCCATTGCATATTTAATGAAGAAGAAGACCCATTTGAGAGGAGGCTAGAAATAGGATCAAAGAGAGAAGGAATTATCTAGAGAGAGTTTTTAGTTAGAATTTTTGGAGAGAAAAATAGAGAGAGAATTAGATAGGAAAATTCATTTTAATTTTTCTAGTGGGTTGGTTTCTTTTGTTCTACATTTTGAGTGTTGTAATTAAGTGATGTGAAGGATGAATAGAAGAATTTAAGCATTTGAAGGCTATTTGGTTTGATTACTCCTCTCTAATTTTCATTATATGCTCTTATTTGATTTTAATTTCTATTGGATGACGATTATGGAGGGCTAATCACCTCATTCAAGGGGTGATTGAAACCCTCATGAATCCAAGTCAATTTAGTTTGTAATTTTAATTTTGATAATTCCCTTTGAGTTGTATATTTGATTCCCACTTTATTTTCACATTGAGAAATGGAAAATCAACCTTGAAAAAGGTATGAAAATTTAATTAATATTTGATTAAGTGGTTTAAGCTAGAGATAGACCTACCATTTGATTTTAATATCAATCTAATTTTCATCTACTCTTGATTTGATTTACTTATTTCAATTTAAAATTAGTTGGACAAATTCTTCTTAGTAGATGATTTGTTTGGTTAATTTTAATTCAATTAGAGTAGTGTTTGTGGGAATTAAATTTGCTTTTCTAAAAGAATATTTAATTAATTCACTAGTTTAATGAGAATTAGCTTTTGAATTAATTAAATGTTTTGGGAATTAATGAAATTAAAATAATACAAGCTTAGTTGATTTGGGGAATTGAGGGTGGATTTATCTTCCCTTGAATATTTTCTCTCATTTAGTTACACTCTCACTAATTTCTATTACTCACTAGTAGTTTTGTCACACTTTATTTTAGTTTGATTACTCTTACTTTTGTTATTAGCCTTGTCATAATTACTCATCCTCAAAACTTGTTTTAATATTGAAAAAGCATAAAAAAAATAGAAAAATATAAAACAAAAAAAAAAAGTAATTAGAAAAAGTGACTTGCACAAATTTTTCTCTTATGTGCTTCATCCTTGAAGTTGGTTCGATTATCCCTTACTTACCTCTATATTGTTAGTATTTTATATTTGTTGTAGGTGTTTGAGGATTTTGATTTGCTTGGTTCCATCAACGACATATATATAAAAAAAGCCAAGTTATCAATATGTATATACTGTGTGTTTTAGGTATATATATATATGATGATGGTAATGATTTTAAAAATATATAAATGAATATTTTCAAAATGGAAAGAGAAATGTTTTTCATAATTAATAAAATATGGATTACACACCTCTCTAAATCGCTATCATAAGGGAAGTTGCGTTCGTATGGTGAAGCCCCCTGGCTAATGATGCAGGGTGGATATAGTCCTATAGGCCATGTGAGCGTTTGTTGTTATATTTTCTGCGCTGGTTAGGAGATTCCGGGTGTGGTCTTGACTATCCCGCAGGCACATGGTCGCTTCCCGACGTCTTTCGATATAGGATCCCAGGTTGTCTTGGAAGCCCTGGAAGATGATAGCCATTTAGGGGCGCGCACAGTGGAGAAATCCGGACGGGCGGTCTTAGAACGCGTTTATATTAAAGAAGTTCATAATAATGGATTTGCTTTAATTACATTTCCTGGATATAGGAAGGGAAATGGGTTATATATAAATTGGCTTCGGTAACACATCCCGGATGGAAGAAGGGATGTGGAAGCATATGTTTTGATCAAAGCATTTTTATGATAATGAAAATGTCTTTGAATACATTTCCTGAGTATAAAAAGGGAAATGTGATAATTGATAAAGGAAAAGCTTTTTATGTTAATAAAATTGGCTTTCAAAAAGTATATGGTTTGTTAAAGCAATTCATGATAATGAATTGGCTTTTATAAATACATTTCCTGGATATGAGAAGGGAAATGGAAGTTTTGAAATAAAAAGGATAAGTATTTATAAATACTTGATGTATCAAGTAATCCTCAGTCTGGGAGATATTTATATTATCCGGAAGTATATTGTAGATGTATGTATATGTATAAATTGGGTACCGAGGGTCTAATGAATCCCGACGATCGACCGTGCCGCATAGTAGTGTATCGGGGGGGTTCCTTGATTGGATTTCGCTTCGCGAGACACCCCACGCACGAATATGGCACTGTGTTGAGACTGGGGAGAAGTTTAATCCTTAGTGCTCTTATATTATTAAATGTTATGATATATATATTATATATCTTTCTGTACTGAGGGACTGGCGGATCTCAAAGATCGACCTTGCTGCATAGTAGTGTATCGGGGGGGTTCCTTGTTTGGATTTCGCTTCGCGAGACACCCCACGCACGAACATGGCATAGCGTCGAGATTAAAGTGAAGTTTAGCCCTTAGTACATCTGTTTGACTATCTAGGTTAGATAGTGGTTGAGTATTAGATTAGTTTAGCAGGGTAGCTTGACTAGGAGGTTTAAAGGGATGCGCTAGGTGTGCACTGTTAGGGGAGAGGTGAGGGGTATCTCACGAGAGTGCGATACCAATTTAAATATGAGATAAAACTATTTTTCTAAAAATAAAGCATCTATGCACTTGCAAAATATTTTCTAAACATTCGTGCCCTGACCCGTTTGTCTATTCTCCTTTCTTTCTCTCTACTATATATATATATATAGGTGTCCAGACACAGGGACGCCTGGATGGAAACTCTTTCGAGTCAGACGTCTGCTGCAGCAGCTGTGGATGCTTGCAGGTTATCGGTAGACGTTTCTTTCCTTGTACTCTAGATAGGGGGTATTGTATAAACACTCGAGCCAATGGCTCAATTGCGTTTATTTATTCTTTCAGTACAGCATTCGATATGGTTGTATTATTTTGGACCGAGTGCTCGGTTATTTTTAAGTTCCTTTCTTTTCTATTTCAGTTCATTACGCATTTAATTGTGAATGTTTTAATTTGTGCGCTAAAAAGAGTAGTTAGATAAAAGTTTTTAACGACCACCTAATAGGATATTAGTAATTAAGTGGATTTTCGACAGTGATGCTAAGAATGATCCATATGAAACTCCTGTTTTAATTTAATATTGGAGTGATCGCCCGGTATCTTATTAGGCGGGTTGTTACAGATACCAAATGTTAAAACACTACAATCTCTTCTGAAGGGTCCGGTTCGACCTTTCGGAAATCCGACCGGTCGCACTTCTGTTAACATCAGCCAGAAGGGCTTTGCTGGTCATTTTATGGCTCAACCGCCTCCTGCCCATGCACACCCGCTGCTGGTGGTTCCGTTTGGCGTAGTTACTAATCAGAAATAAACCTCTCCATCTATTTACACTATCCATGATAATTCACTACATATCGTAAAACAAGCAACTGTAACAATAGAACATGACAAGACCCAATAAAAATCTTTATTCGTTTCTATTTTTTCTTTCCCTTTTCTTTCTCCACAACTGTATTTGTTAGGATTCTTTACCCATATGTGTTAAGGTTATCCAAAGAATAGTAAAGTGTTGATCACTTGTTTTTTCACTGAACGTGTGATATTAGTAACCAGTTGTTAAATTTTTTTTAGCATTTAACAAGTCTTTTTGTTTTTACCAAATTAAAACATTATATTAAACTTTTTTAGTCACCCCCTGCAAGTTTCATCTGTGGGTACATATCATTCATGCCCATTACCAAACATATCAAAACTAAGGACATTGTAGATCAACGCCGGTGCAATACAAAAACAAACATCAAATCCCTTGTTTAACACATTATTATTTTTCATTAGTGTTTCAATTAGAACCTCCGGGAGTATTCTGCTACTTAGTGTTAACTAAAAGCTAATATGGCAGTTGATTTGATAAATAACATTAAAAAAGCTTTCATTATAGCAAAATAAATTATGACTTGTGAAAAATAAATTGAAAAAAGAAAGAAAGAATAATGTCAAAAAATGAAAAAAGTTAACAATTAATTTAGAAATAGAAAGTAATTTCAATAAAATAAGAAATTGAAAAAAAATGTTAGAATAGAAAAACTAAAGAAATTAATAAAACCATTTGAAAATTAAAAATAAAGATTTTTAAAAAAAGAAAATGATCTATGATAAAAGAAAAAACATTTGTGTTCACATCTGTTTGTAAAAGAAGAGTAGGGTGAATAAGAAAGATGGCAAATTTGGAACCGCTATCGTAAAAAAAATCCAGTTTTTGATTTATTTCATCCATTCCATGACCGGAACAGGGGAGTCCTTGGATGAATTTCCCTATTGATATTGACCCCCCAAAAGAAACGGTAGGTACACCTAGGCCGTGAATAGCCAATCATCGCACTGTGAAAATTGGATAGGTTCGATCTATTGAAATTATCTAAAAAAACAAACACAAAATTCAAGCATCATTTGAAAATTTTGAAAAAAGGGACAAACTACAAAAAAAACATGAGACTTAGTAGAGATGCTAAAGTAGAAAAAATGATAAATAAATCAAACAACATGCCCCACCTCTATGCCACAAACCCACACCACCATCCATCGGCCTCCAAACCCACCACCACCTTCACACAAACCTAACACCAACACTGATTTAAAATAAAGGAGAGAGTTTGGACGATTTTTTTAAAATTATTTAAAAAAATAATAAAATAAAGTTTATTGAATAATTTTCCTGGAATTGTAAATAATTTTTTTTAGACATTTTTAGTATATTTTGTTTTTTAGTTTTAAATTTTTTTTTTCTCGTATTATAAATTACATTTTTATCTTTTGTATTTTTTAGCCTTTCAATTGATTTTCTTGAATTCCCATTGTTTATTTTATTTTATGTGGGTAATTTTTTTTTTTAGTTTTTCATTTTATTTTTACATGTATTCTATATTTTTTGGTTTATGGATTTATTAGTTTTCTTAGTATTTTTGAAATATTTTTTTCTGTTAATTAAATAATTATTCATTTATTATGCCCCTTTAAATATTATTATTATTAGTTTAATTCTTTTAGTTTATCTCTTGACAAATGATGAACTTATTTTTGAGAAAAAATAACAATTTCAAAATAGAAAACGTGCTTGAAATTAAGCTAAAAGTTGACTTTTCTCAACTGATACTTTATATCTTGATATTATCAAACTCTAAATTAGTTTTTTTCATGATAAAAAATGTCTTTAAATATTTATTCATAGCAGGATAATTATTAAAGAAATTTAGAAATCATCATTTTAAAAGATTTTATTAAAGTAAACTAATAGCATATTAAAATTATAATTATTAAAGTAAATAGTAGTGACATGAGTTAAGAAATGACTTAAATAATAATATTGGGATATTATAAAAATTGAGAAATTAAGGCAAAAGAATTAAAGTGCAAATTCCCCTAGTTGACTTCTCTCATACGCATTTTCACACTTGATATTTTATCCTTACTTTCACATTTATTACTTAATATCATTTCACCATATTAGATAAATTAAAAATCCTTGAAAGAAAAGTTAAAAAATGTGAAGATGAATTTTAGTTGATTCATTTGACTTCTCTCTTATTTAAGAGCGTGGATTGGCACCCTTATCGTGCCATTATACTCATTTTTAGTGTGTATTGTGTAGGTAATTCGATTAGAAATTAATAGATAAATATTCTTACTAATCAGAAATAAATCTCTCCATCCATTTACACTATCCATGATAATGCACTACATATCAGAAAACATGCAACTGTAACAATAGAACATGACATGACCCAATAAAAATCTTTAATCATTTCTATTTTTTCTTTCCTTTTTCTTTCTCCTTAAATGTATTTGTTAGGATTCTTTACCTATGTGTTAAGGTTATCCAAAGAATAATAAAATGTTAATCACTTGTTTTTTCACAGAACGTGTGATATTAGTGTCCGGCTGTTCTAATTTTTTTAGCATTTAACAAGTCATTTTGTTTTTACCCAATTAAAACATTATATTAAACTTTTTTAATCGCCCCCCTACAAGTTTCATCTTTGCATACATAAGGTTAATGCCCATTACCAATCATATCAAAACTAAGGACATTGTAGATCAACACCGGTACAATACAAAAAAAACATCAAATCCCGAGTTTGGTTGTTTAATACATTATTATTTTTCATTAGTGTCTCAATTTGGCATGATAACTCTCTTATTCTTGTTAAAAGGGGAAATAGACTTGTTAAAAAGGTAATTAGTGAAAATGAAAGAGGAAGAGTTTGTTGCCGGAAGGTTCACCTTTTTACTGGAGGATTTGAGGGTAGGTAACAACCATAAATTTAGGTTGAGATACACTGATAAGGGAGACGTTAAGGAGGATTTGCTGGTTAGGGGTGAGGTACTGTGGGCAAGTTCTTGTTTGTGGTATGCGACCACACATGGGGGAGACTTTTATCAGAAGAGGCAGTACGTAGTGAGGAAGATAAGTGCATGCACCTCATGGAAGGAGGAGAACCCTCTATTCAATATAGTTATAAGGGGTATCAATGCACGGGTACATGTTCAAATTCCGGAATATGCCCCAGGTAGGAGGTGGGGTTTGGTGGGGTAAGTGTTCAGAAGATTAGAACCTAGGGTGGTCTGTAAGGAAGATGACGATGGGTTTGTAAACAAGGGTGAGAGAACAGTGGGTAGGTCTTATTTACAGGCGGCAACGGTGGAGAAATGGCCTGGTTCGGTCATCAATATCACTAAAGATATAACCTGTAGGAGGGACCTTATCGTGAAAGATGATTCGTGAAATTTCAGAGTGGAGTTATTCAAAAGAGCGCTTGTTGGGAAGATCGGAGGCCCTGATACCTCTCCACCGGAGCTAGGGGAAGTCAACTCATGGGTGGAAAATCGGTGGAAATTGGTAGGTACAATCCAAGTCAAATTGTTACAACATTCATTATACTTGTTTGTTTTTGTTTCAACCGGGGAGGCTGATAGGGTGCTGTTGGAAGAAAAATACTGTAAGGATGGAGAAGTACAGTTGTGTCTACAAAGATGGCATCCGTGGCTGGGCTTTAATGTGACTCTCGGATTCTAGGCAATCGCTGGATTTGTGTGATGGGAATTCCACTTCATCTATGAGGGGATGAAGTATTTAAAGAGATAGCTGAGCGTTGTGGGGGATTCATCAGAGCTGACCATGCCACTTTGGCAGGAAAGGAGCTCCAGTGGGGGAGGTTATTGGTGCAAGGGAAGGAACCCATCCCCCCATGTATTAAAGTAGGGGTAGGAGAATGGGTGTATGAAGTAAAAATATGGTAGGAGTTACAGTCTTATTTTAAGGATGAACTTGGTGTTCGCTCCAATAATATGGTGGATAATGCATGGAGAAGAACATAGGGGAATAAAGTCACAGTTGTCCCAAAAGACACTCACCATTGGGATAGATCGGTAGTAGGGGATCACCGAATTTTTTGCACGGATATGGTTCCGGTGGTGAATATTGGCTTGGCGACCATACTTGGTGAACTAGACGGAGGCAACATGGAGGAGAATCCATATATAGCCATCGAGTATGTTCATTAGAATAGTAAACCAGAGAGAGGATAACAGAAGGATGAACTCATGACGACAAAAGCGTTAGCTGAATGCTCCTGTTAAAAATCGGATATAATCCATAATGTTACATCACGTTAAAAATAGTTCTGTCATGAATCCAGGATGTTTAATCTTCATGTAATCACAAAATCATAAGTTATTTATAACTATGATCAAAACTGACCTTTGTCCATTGCAATTGATTGAAATAAGGTGACTTGAATGCTCCTGTCAAAGCGTCCTTTGAATCCCTTCTTGAATAGCCCAGAATTTCTTTCGTATGTGCCCGGAATATTTGTGAGAAAATACAAATAATAAGAATTTCGGATTTTCTCTCCCTCCTTACAAACAATGTGTATTGAGATGACTCTAGATGGTGTAGAGGTCTCTATTTATAAGGGGAAGAGGGACGGAATCCTAGTGGAGGTGGGACTCTTTCAAGTCTCCCACTAATGCCACTAACCATCATGTGACTAACGGATGAGGTTTACCCAAATCTTTTAATATCTTTATTTATCACATTCCTAATTAATTATCTGACATTTATTAAATCCACATAAATGGGAAATTCAGATTTTAATACAATTGAAATTAAAATTTCGACACTTAACATTAATTTTCAACAGTCTCCTACTTGGTCGTAATAATTCGTATAATTAGATTAGGTGTCATAAGGTGCACAATCAATGATAAATATCATTTGCTAAATCAAATGATTCACATATACGAGTCATGGCGGTTCCATGTTATTCAAGAGCATGGTTCCTTCCATGTACCACAACACTAATGTTTCATTCAACTATCCTTTAATATTGGGTATCATAATGGCCTCATAATGTCCATTGAATAAGGAAAATTTCTGTCAACAATAATTCATAATTATATGCATGCATTAATAAACAATAGAAATAATAGAAATCAGAAACACTTTTATTGAATTCAAGTAATAGTGTCAAACAACTAAGCCAAAATAACAATCATAATCTAACTAATCGAGACCCATCTCTTTGACATTCTCCATAAAGGTCTTCAGAGATAGTCCTTTCGTAAGAGGATCTGCTATGTTATCATGCGTACTAATATGATCAATTGACACTCTTTGTTTCTGAACTTCTTTTTTAACTGATAGGTATTTCATCTCAATATGCTTAGAAGCCTTAGTATACCTATCGTTCTTCGACAAGAAGACTACTGCAACATTATCACAATAAATTTTCAGCGTCTTAGATATTGACCCCATAATTCTAAGTCCTGAAATAAAGTTTAGCAACCATAATTCATGATTTATAGCTTGGAAGCAAGCTACGTATTCAGCCTCCATAGTAGATGATGCAATGACGCTTTGCTTAACACTTTTCCATGAAACGGCTCCTCCAGCCATAGAGAATACATAACCCGAAGTGCTCTTCCTACTGTCAAGGCATCCCTCAAAATATGAGTCTGAATAACCAATCACCTCAAGGTGATCAGTCTTTCGATATGTGAGCATGTAATCCTTGTTCCCTTGTAGGTACCTCAACACTTTCTTTGCATCTTCCCAATGGTGAATCCCCGGTTTGATTTGATATCTGCCTAGCATCCCAACGGCAAAACTGATATTCGGTCTAGTGCAGACTTGTGCATACAACAAGCTCCCTACGAGCGAAGCATAAGGCATGCCTTTAATGTGCTCCCTTTCTAAATTACTTCTAGGGCATTGACTTAAGATGAACTTATCCCCTTTCTGAAGTGGAACATTAATGGGATTGCAACTTTGCATGCTAAATCTTTCTAAAACTTTGTCAATGTAAGCTTTTTGAGTCAATCCCAACATTCCTCGTGATCTATCCCGAGATATTTCTACCCCGATCATGAAGGATGCCTCACCTAAATCTTTCATTTCAAAGTTTTTAGAAAGGTACTTCTTGGTTTGACTTAATAAACCAAGATCACTGCTAGCGATAAGTAAGTCATCAACATATAGTACTAAAAACACAAACTTACTCCCACTAATCTTCAGGTATATCCACCGATCAACAGTGTTTTCCTTAAACCCAAATGATGTAATGGTATCGTTTAACTTAATGTACCATTGACGAGAAGCTTGCTTTAGACCATATATTGACTTATTCAACATACATACCATGTTTCCCTTTCCTTCCTTTATGAAACCTTGTGGTTGTGCCATGTAGAATTCTTCTTCTAAAGTCCCATTTAGAAAATCTATTTTTACGTCCATTTGGTGCAAATCCAATTCATAATGAGCCACCAACGCTAATATGATTCTTAATGAGTCCTTCTTTGAAGCTGGAGAGAAGGTCTCATTATAATCAATGCCTTCTCATCGATTAAAACCTTTGGCAACAAGTCTAACTTTATGTCGTTCGATATTACCTTTTGAGTCAAGTTTGGTCTTAAAGATCCACTTGCACCCAACTCGTTTTTGTCCTTCTGGAACTTCGACCAACTCTCAAACTTTATTGTCATTCATAGATTTTATTTCTTCATTCATGGCATCAATCCATTTATCAGAATCATCACTATTTACACCTTTTTCATAAGAAACTGGATCATTAATACTCCCTATGTTAAATTCGATCTCTTGAAGGTATACCACATAATCATTCAAAATTGCCGATCTCCTTTCTCTTTGAGATCTTCTTAATGGCACTTCCAGTGGTGCTTCAAAAGTGTCATCGGTTATAGTCTCATTATCTGGTTGTTCAGTTGGTTGATCATTCACTCGTTGTTCCTTGTTATTGATTGGGTCAATGACCGGTTTAACAACTACATTAGGAACAACGGGTATGTTATGAATTTTGGGTATAGGAATTTGTACCCTGACTTCTTGAATGATTACCTCCTTTTCTTTTATACTCCCGCTTACTTCACCTTCTTCAAGGAATTTAGCATTTCTAGTTTCTATGATTGTAGTTGTATGATTTGGACAGTAGAATCTACATCCCTTCGACTTTTCTGGATACCCGATGAAATGACAAGATAATGTCCTAGGATCCAAGTTCTTTTCATGAGGGTTATAGATTCTAGTTTCCGCTGGGCAGCCCCACACACGTAAATACCTTAAATCGGGTTTCCATCCTTTCCAAAGTTCAAAACGGGTTTTTGAAACTGACTTACTAAGAACCCTATTTAAGATGTGTATAACGGTCTTTAATGCATGTGTCCACAAAAATATAGGCAATTGGGTCCTACTTATCCTACTTCTAACCATTTCTATAAGTGTACGATTACGCCTTTCAGCTACACCATGCTGCCAAGGTGATCCTGGCATTGTGTATTGAGCGCAAATACCTAATTTTTCAAGGAGTTTAGCAAATGGGCCAGGGCGTTGCCCTGACTCATCATGTCTACCATAATATTCACCACCTCTATCAGTCGTAATAATTTTCATCTTTTTGCTTAGTTTCCTCTCAACCTCATTAATGTATATTTCAATGACGTTCACAGACTGAGATTTATCATGCAACATGTACAAAATGCAATAACGTAAAAAATCATCTATAATGGTGATGAAGTATTTTTCTCCACCAATGGATGGAATATCAAAAGGTCCACATATGTCTATATGTATTATTTCAAGCTACTAGGTGCTTATTGTGGCTTCTTTCTTTGTATGATTGGTTTGTTTTCCTTTAATACAGTGCACATATGCATCATAATTGGCCCAATCCAGGTTATGGAGTATTCCATCTTTAATGAGCCTTTTAATTCTCGGCCTGGATATGTTCCGTAATCTTTTATGCGACAAATAAGCAGATTTTTCATCATTAAGTGTACGTTTCATACCAACATCAGGATGCAGGGTCACAAGGGTTTCAGATAAATTCTTTTCAAGATTTAATTGATATAAACCATTTAATAAAAATCCAGAACCAACATTATTAGAATTTTGAATCAAACCAAAACCATTGTACTTAAATTCAATCGCAAAACCGTCTAAGGCAAGTTTGGAAACAAAAATTAAATTCCTAGAAACTGTGGGAACATAAAAAGTTTCTTGCAAATCTAAAATAAATCCAGTGCTTAAAATCAGGCGAGACACTCCAATAGCTTCTATTTTAGCCTTCGCTTTATTACCCATGTAGAGAAAATGCTCATTTGGATTTGTTTTGCGGATCGAAGTGAAGCCCTGCATCGAATTAGAAACATGACACATAGAACCATAATCAATCCACCAAGTATTAGAAGGAGCGTAAATAAGGTTTGATTCGAAACAAACATAAATAAAGGGTTTACCCTTTTTCTCAAACCAGGCCTTTCGTTTATGGCAATCCCTCTAGAAATGGCCCTTCTTTTTATAGAAGTGATACTTGTCGTTCTTTTCCTTCTTCACATAAGCAATTGATGGTTCAACTTGATGAGACTGCCCAGGACCTTTCTTAACGCCCTTGCCGAACTTCTTCTTAAAACCATCTCCTTTGACTATCATATTTGCCACCTGTCCCTTAGTCACATTGACATTCTGTTGCTTAAGCCTTCCTTCCTCCTATACCAACATGCTTTACAAATCATTTACATTCCACTTATCTTTTATAGTGTTGTAATTGATTTGGAAAGGCCCATACTCAAGAGGTAGGGAGTTTAGGACGAATTGGACGAGAAAAGACTCATCCACTGTCATGCCCAAAACTCTAAGTCTAGCATCCAGATTGGTCATCTCTATAATGTGCTCATTCATTGTTCAATTACCATCGAACCTCAGAGCGGTCAGGTCAGCCATCAGCTTCCCAGCAAGGGATTTATCAGCAGTGCGAAAGCGTTCCTTAATGTTGTTCAAATACTTTTTTTCTTTCGTAGTTTCAGGTAGGGAAGTCTTAATGTTAGCAGCAATGCACATTCGCATAAACTTAAGGGCCAGCCTATTGGATCGAGATCATGCTTCATGGACAACAATTTCATCATCATTACTGGCATCAGTAATAGCAGCGGGTTCATCACACATAATTGACATGTCCAGGTCAAGAACCCCTAGGCTGAACTCAATTTGCTCATTCCATTCAGAAAAATTAGTTGCATCAAATTTGGAATAGGACTGATGTTGCGAATACAGGTTAAGGGGAACTGCAATTAATAACAATGTTCATAAATTAAATTTTCACACACAACAAAAATTGCAAGGGTCGAATATTGAATTGTTGACTAAATTTTTTGGCATATTTCATTTACAATCTGAATATCACGGAATCTGTGTTAATCATCACATAATGCTCAAATTGTAAAGATATATTACCTTATAATTCATTTATCATGGTCCCATAATTTTGGCATCTGTGTTTGTTGCCTAAACATTTAATACCATGATTAATGGACTTAATATCAATTATTCTGTTTTTCACAAAAGTTTTTCTAATGTTGTTCAATTCAGAAATTAGCATGTGTTGCGCCTCAATCCAATTTTATAACTAACAGTATAATAAACCTTTAATGCATGTAAGTTTATTATTCGTACATGCAGTCTCAGCCTGTGTTTGGCCTTTGACTTTACTCAAACGAATAATTTCTTACATGTCCCAATTTAAATATAATTAATCATGCATTAAATATTAACTATAATACGTAATCTATCAGTAATTACAAAGATACCAATAGTAACTTAAATGCCTCAAAAACAGAATTGGCTAGGTATAGTAAAAACTCAAAATACATGAATTTTGCCAAAAATGGCCAAAATGAGTTTTCACCATAGAATCGAAGTAAAACATGCCAGAAAACCAAAACTTTTTGCGAAACGTTAATATCAATTTTCTGTAAATAGTTATAAGCCACGAGATTATTTCCTAAAATGGAAAAAACATGATTTTGAGGGCCTTAATGGACTCGAATTTCTGGAAAACACATTACATCACGGCCGATGGCTGTGAAATTCGATCGTTGGCCCGTTTCCAGGCCAAAAAAAAAATTCTTCCAAAATCTATTTTGCGTCAAAGCACAGTTTTCACTTAATTAATCTTAAAAACAATTCGTTTTCTTATCATGATCAATAAAAGTGTTTTTCAGAATGCTTACACAACTCGAAACAATAAAATAATTCTAACGGCATATTAGGGTTCCAATAATACGAAAAAAAAGGGTTGAACAATAATGGGACAGTTATCATAATATAAGGACTGTATGCAGTAATTTCGTTCTTAATATCATACATAAAACAAATTTGAATTACCATATGTATGATTGCCACATTGCTTAAAAATTCCAGATTTCCAGAAAACCAAAATTTCTAGATTTCCAGGTTTGCCAAAAATTCCAGATTTCCAGATTTACCCAAAAATTCCAGATTTCTAGATTTTCAAAAAATTCATAAATCAGAATTGCTATAAAGGAGTTTTCATTGACGAAAAACATGAGATTATAAACCGAAAGCTCTGATACCACATGTTAATCAATACTGTTTTGACAATCATAAAAACCGTATATAATCCATAATGTTACATCACGTTAAAAACAGTTTTGTCATGAATCTAGGATGTTTAATCTTCATGTAATCACAGAATTATAAGTTCTTTATAACTATGATCAAAACCGACCTTTGTCCATTACAATTGATTGTAATAAGGTGACTTGAATGCTCTTGTCAAAGCGTCCTTTGAATCACTTCTTGAATAGCCCAGAATTTCTCTCTTATGTGCCCAGAATATTTGTGAGAAAATATGAATAATAAGAATTTTGGATTTTCTCTCCCTCTTTAGAAACAATGTGTATTGAGATGACTCTAGATGGTGTAGAGGTCTCTATTTATAAGGGGAAGAGGGTCGGGATCCTAGTGGAGGTGGGACTCTTTCAAGTCTCCCACTAATGCCACTAACCATCATGTGACTAACGGATAAGATTTACCCAAATCTTTTAATATCTTTATTTATCACATTCCTAATTAATTATTTGACATTTATTAAAACCACATAAATGGGAAATTCAAAATTGAATAGAACTGTAATTAAATAATTAATTTCGACACTTAACATTAATTTCAAACATGGGAACCTAACACAAGCGAATGGGATCAACCCCAACACAGTTGAAGCGTTCGCTAGCATGTTGGGCATGGAGATGGATCCAACAGACATTTCGCAGAGAGAAGGGTACAAACTTTTTAACAAAAATAAAGCTGCTACAAGGTATGTAGAAATTGGTGAGAGTGGGTTAGCTGTCAGATGTATGGTAGGGACAAAAGAGTGTGGAAGTGCACAGTCTCACAAAGACAGTGGGTGTTTGGGAAAAGAGAATTTTCCTAAGGAAAAAAGGGGGGATTTTGAGGAGGTTAAGGTTATAGCCAGAGCAGGTGGTCGTGTTAGTCTGGGGGACAAGTGGGTAGTTTTAAAGGAATCTCAAATTAATAAATGTGGGGAGCAAGACAGTGGAGAAAAGATTTTAACAGATATTAGTGCGGGGGTTCTAGCTGTGTGCAAGATAAATGTAGATGACCCCAATTTATGCATAGCTAGGGGTAAAAATCTAAACGAGGCAGGGGGTTCAAGCGATGCAAAGTGTTAAAAAAGTGTCAGTTAATTCATGCGCTGGAGAGAAGGAGAGAGGGGTTACAAAAAAAAGGTAGAGACATATGAGATGTTCGTAAGACTGAAAGAGAAGAAAGATATTATCTGGGTACTTCACTACTTGGCCTCAAAAATATTAAAGCTACCTGGAAGGCGGGTAAAAATGGCAATAAAGGCAAGGCATTGCGAAAGAAAAGTGTGTTTAGGGGGGGGGGGGGGGGAACAAGTAGATGTCACAGTCAAGCAAAAAAAGAAAATAGACAAAGGAGGGGGGATTTGAAAACATTAGTGGGAAATAAATATAAAGCGATTGTGTTGCTAGCGAGATGACTACGGGGAGGAGTCATAGCATAACAGACTCATTTACTATGGAGCGGGGGAAGGAGTGTGGCGGTGAGATTTTGCAAGAATTAAACGACTTTAGGTTGTGGGTGGACTTAGTGATACCTAATTCAGAAGAAGAAAACTTTATTGATTATGAGGAGGAGGGGTGGGTTGAAGATCCAGTGGTATTGAGGGAGGATTTTCTAGGGTCTTTTAGCAATGATTCGGGTGTTGTGTTTAAGGGGCGCGAGAGTAAGGCTTGGGAACTGTTCGAGAAAAACAATAGGAGTGGAAAGGGAGGGGTGTGGATTGAGGAGGGTAAAGGAGGGGAGGTTAATCTGGTAGTTTAATTTTAGTAAATGAAACTGCGAATAATCTCGTGGAATGTGAGAGGTTTGAACGATTTCAACAAAAGGGCCATAGTGGAAGGTGCGGTTACTAAGTGGAAACCAACCATTTTGTGTCTTTAGGAGACCAAGATTTCCAACATGGATGAGGGAATTATTACATCCATATGGGGAGGTCGCGGTATTAAATGGGTGAGTATGTACGCGGTGGGGGTGTCAGATGGGGTGGTCATTTTGTGGAATACGGCTGTGGTCGATCTCCTTGAGAGCCTATAAGGCAGGTGGTCTATATCTTGCTTATTTAAAAATAACTTGGACAACTATACGTAGATTTTCTCGAGGATCTATGGCCTGGTGGAGGACAGGAGCTGGTGGGAGTTATGGGAGGAACTAGTTTGAGTGAGTAGGCTTTGGGTTGTCCCTTTTTGCTTGGGAGGGGACTTTAATGAGCTTCGGTTTGGAGAAAAAAAAAGTAATGGTGGTAGAACTGACAGGTATATGAGAGATTTCTCGGAGTTCATTGATGAGATGGAGATGATGGACTTACCCCTTGAAGGGGGATTGTGCACTTGGTCTAGTTTTACGGACACTCCTCCTATGTCTCGACTGGATTGTTTTCTTATTTGTCTGAGGTGGGAGGGGCACTTTACTGGGGTGATTCAATCTTGTTTACCTAGGGTTACTTCAGATCATTATCATATTTTTTTAGAATGTGGGGGGTGGAGGGAAGGGAGGACCCCATTTAGATTTGAGAATATGTGGCTCAAAGAGCCTGGCTTTGAGGACAGAGTGAGATATTGGTGGTTAAGGTATGACGTGTAGGGGAATGCTAGTTTCAGATTGGACGTTAAATTAGGGTTACTTAGAGAAGATTTGAGGGAGTGGAATAAAGAGGTTTTTGGTAATGTGCAAGTGGTTACAACGAGAATTATGGAAGAGGTTAGGATTCTGGATGAAAAAGAAGGGAGTGACAGGCTCTCGAAGGAAGAGAGGAGTGATAGAGAGGATAAAAAGGGGGAGTTAGGGAATAGGTTAATTCAGGAGGAGATTAACTGGAGACAGAAATCTAGAACGTTGTGGTTGAGGGAAGGAGACTCGAATACTAAATTCTTTCACAAAGTAGCTAATTCCCATCGACGTGGGAACCACATTGGTAAAATTTTGGAGGGAGGAGTGGAATTCGAAGAAGTTAGTGAGGTGAGAGGGGCCATTGCACATTATTATGAGGAGTTATTCAAGGAAGATGAGGAGTGGTGCCCCTGGCTTAATGGAGCTGAGATAGAAAAAAATTTAGTGGGCGAGGCAGATAGCATTTAGGGCCTATTTTTCGAAGAGGAAGTGGTTCGGATCCTTAAGTCTATGAGGGGGGATAAGGTGTCAGGACTAAACAGTTTTTCGATGGATTTCTTTCTGCCGAATTGGTCAGTGATCAGGTACGATGTGATGGCATTATTTGATGAATTTCACGATTGAGGTTACTTTGTGCCTAGGTTGAATGAAACTTTCATCACTATAATTTCTAAGAAAGGGGGTTCAATTGATATAAAAGACTTCAGACCGACCAGTTTAATTGGAGAGTGTACAAGCTTCTCGCCAAAGTTCTATCTTGTAGACTAAGGAAGGTTATTGATCCTTTGATTTTGGAGTCTCAAAACACATTCGTCGGTGGTAGGCAGATTCTGGACGCAGCTTTGGTGGATAATGAATGTGTGGAGGCTAGGATTAAAAGTGGGGATCCTTGCATTGTGTGTAAACTGGATATCGAGAAAGCGTACGATCATGTTAATTGGAAGTTTCTTCTCTACATGCTGAAGAGGATGGGTTTTGGTGATCGATGGTGTCGGTGGATGAGGAGGTGTATTTTGATGGCCAGATTCTCAGTATTGATCAATGGGGTTCCTGAAGGTTTTTTCTCGAGTACCCGGGGTTTGAGGCAGGGAGATCCATTGTCTCCGTTTTTGTTTGTCTTGGTCATGGAGGCGTTTAGTCAGATGATGGGCCGGATTGTCGAGATAGGGTGGATCAGGGGGTTTGGCTTTAGGACAACAAGCTTGGAGGTGATTTCAGTGTCTCACCTTCTATTGAGGATGATGCGATTATTTTTTGTGACGCTGACCGTAGGAAAATTCGTGCTTTTAAGCTTCTTCTGATTTGCTTTGAGGCGGTCTCGGGGCTCCGTATTAATGGTGGGAAGTGCAAATTAATTCCTATAGGGGGCAGGGGGCAGGGGGCACTGGAGGGGTTAGCAGGCATCATTGGTTGTAGGGTTAGGTCCTTACCTGAGACGCTTGGTGAAAAGTATAAGTCTAGGGTTGTTTGGGACCCAGTTTTGGAGAGAATGAGAAGAAGGTTGGCAGGTTGGAAGAATGGTTATCTCTCAAAAGAGGGGAGGCTGACCCTCGTTAGGAGTTGCTTGTCCAGTCTGGCCACCTATTACATGTCCATATTGTCTTTGCCTGCAGTGGTGCAAGTCAAAATGGAGAAGTTCATTAGAGACTTTTTGTGGAGAGGTATGGAAGAAAGCTTCAAACACACCCTGGTAGGGTGGGAGAAGGTATACAAACCCATCAAAGAAGGGGGGGGGGGGGTGTGAGGAATTTGGGTGCTTTTAATAGAGCTCTTCTAGGGAAGTGGCTATAGACATTCCCTCGAGAGGAAAATAGATTATGGAGAAGAGTGGTGGAAGCTAGATGGGGTTCTTCTCAGATGGGGTGGAGGCCGATTGTGGGGCCTTTATCTAATGGTGTGGGTATGTGGAAGCATATTGCGAGAGGCTGGGGGGATTACTCTAGTCACACTAAGTTTATTTTAGGGAAAGGGGATAAGATAATATTCTAGAAAGACAATTGGTGAGAGAATGGGTCTATTCAGGAACTTTTATGGCACTTTGTCTGACAGTGGGTATCCCAGGGACCACTTCCCTTGGAAGAGGATGGCGCCGCCTAGTTCTTTGTTTGGACTACAACTACACATGTCATATTGCCGCTCGAGGGATTGCAGAGGAGAAGATATAGATTGGCTAGTCGTTGTTGGTTATGCAGGGAGGAAGAGGAGAAGACCAATCATTTGTTATTGCACTGCAGGGTAATGAGAGGATTATGGGACGTTTTCCTTGCCATAACTAGGATAGTTTGGTTCATGCCTGAGTCTGTTAAGGTGTTGTTAGAAATGTGGAATCCTCCATGAGGCTGGTTGGGGGGTAAGAGGGTGTCGAGTATTGTGCCTCACTGTATATTTTGGACAATTTGGAAGGAGGGAAATATGAGATGTTTAGAAGGCGTAGAGACGCCTCCTGCGAGACTGCGTTATATTTTCTTGAGAACTCTTTTATGTTGATACAGGGAGAGGATCACTGCTACAACCCATGCGTTTCTTGAATTCGTAGAAGAGATCCACTTGGTTGTGTAGTGTAATTCGTGAGTTTGTGTAGCTATGGTCCGCTTGTTGTTTGTTTGTATTTTTTTTCGTTTTCCTTGCTCTCTTTCTTTGTATACCTGCTGTATACGGGTTCGCTCCCTTAGCATTTGGTTTTATGCAATCATTTAATTATCAAAATAAATTTGGTATGATAAATCCTGTAATACATATTGTAACACAATTAGAACCTCTAGAAAGTAATTACATGGATAAGGCTTTCATTATAGCAAAATAAATTATGAGATGTGAAAAATAATTCGAAAAATATTTTTTTTTAAAAAGAAAGAATAATGCCCGAAAATATAAAAGCCAACAAATTAATTTAAAAATAGAAAGTAATCTAAATAAAATAAAAAATATAAAAAAAAAAGGTTAGAATAAAAAAACTAAAGAAAATAATAAAACCATTTAAAAAGTAGAAAATAAAGTTTTTTTTTTCAAAATGACCCGTGATACGAGAAAAAAACTTCTGCTCAGATCTGTTTGTAAAAGAAGAGTAGAGTGAATAAGAAAGATAACGAATTTGGAAATGCTAAGGCAACAAAAATCCATTTTCAGATTTATTTCATTTATTCCATCCATGACAGGAACAGAGGAGTCGTTGGATGAAGTGAACTACTGATATTGACCCCAAAAAAGAAACGGTAGGTACAGCTAGGCCGTGAACCGCCAACCATCGTACTGTACAAAATTTATAGGTTCGATTTATGACAATTATCTAAAGAAACAAACACAAAATTAAAGCGTCATTTGAAAATTTTGAAAAAATGAACAAAAATTATATAAAAAAATTTAACATATGAAGTAAAAAAATATGAGACCAGGTAGAGATGTAAAAAAAAATGAGAAATAAATCAATCAACCTGCCCCGTCTCTATGCCACAAACCCACACCACCATCCATCGGCAACCAGACCCACCACCACCTTCCCACAAACCTAACACCAACATTTATTTAAAATAAAGGATATAGTTTGGACGATTTGTTTTTAAAAACATAATTTAATTAATTTTTAAGAAATTACTGAAAAAGAGTTGGTACATTCCTTACACCTTATAATCTCACAACATCCACTTATTTGGGGCTGGTAAGAAATAGCTTTTCATTAAAAATAAGATTAATATAAAATAAATTCACATTTAAGTATATTGTCCATGTCATATATATTTACAGTAATCATGTATACGGGTTCATTCCCTTAGCGGTGGTTTTTTAATATCATTTACTTATTAAAATATATATATATATATATATATATTCACAATAAACTTTCACAAGAGTAATAGAATGGGTAAAATAAGTAATATTTTTTTAAAAATATATCAAGTCAACAAAACGAGCCCTAAGTGACGGTTTTATAACTTGTTTTTTTTTCCATTTCGTTCAATGAAATATTGCATAGTGTTTGTTGGGCACGACGACTAATGTATATATGTAAATCTATATATTATATATATTTGTACAATATATAATATATATAATATTGCATTTAGGGAAAAAGAACTAAGTGATTATTTTTTAGGGAAGTCTAGTGGAGGACATATCCTAATCAGCAGGAGATCATCAGAGGAAAATTTCATAAAATTTCAACACATTCAATATAACGTTTGTTTTTAATCATTTACCTATTAAGTGTTACCTTGTGATATGGGTTCCACCATGGCACAAAAATTTATGGTCCGTTTGGTTGCCCACTTTTGGCATGAAAATTGGCAAATTGATGATTTACCCATATTTTGGTCCGTTTGGTTGCATAATTAGTCATGGCAAAATTTTTCAAGGGTACCCATGTTTTACCATCATTTACCCACTTTTTGTGGTCAAATTTTACATATCTATTTTATTGGAAAAAAAATTCAACAAATTTGCCAACTTTGATTGAATACTTTTTCTCCCTTTTTTACGTTGTTCCCAAATGTTTTCTAATGTTATAATAATTATTTTATAAAACTGTTCTAATTAACTTAAGAACAAAATGTTTAAAATCATTTAATAAACTTTTAAAAAATAATTATATTAAATATTTTTAAAAAATGTTTTAAATATTTCAAAGATACATTTAAAAACTGTTTTAAAACCGACTATAAAAACTGTTTTTAAAAATTGTTAAAAAATTATTTTTAGAAAATAGTTTTTAACAATTGTTTTCAAATACTGTCTCGAAGACTACCTTTAAAAATTAATTTTAAAAATTGTTTTTCACGAATTGTTCAGAAACTATTTTTTGAAAACTATTTCTAAAAATTTGCTTTAAAAATTATTTAAAATACTGTTTTAAATACGTAAAAACTATTTTAAAAAATGCTTTATATTTTTTCATAACCGTTAAAATTGTTTAAATGTTTCAAAAAATGTAATATTTACCTTTTTTGGTAAAATTTGTTTATTTTAGTCAAATATATTTTAGGTTAGTCAATTTTTTATTTGTTTTTGAAATAATCATTTTAAGTTTGGAATAATTGGGTTGATTTTAATTTTTGACTCATTAGATTGATTGATGATCCAAAATGAACAAACCTAACATTTGGATATGAAAGTTTTCCATTGAAAATTTTGCCTATTTAGTTTTTTACGCAACCAAACCTTCCCTTATGAATTTTTGAGGAGGATTTGAGTGATTGATTTGAATCTCATAGCAGGACTCATATTTAGACCACGTGTCTCTTTATGCTAACTAGTTGAGGCATGTTATGTATATTCAAAATTTCAAAAGGTCAAGTAAAAAGTCAGTTTTTTTCCTCCCGAAGTAAGCATATATGCGTTTCATTTTGTGAATTTTAGTTGTACTCGGTCAAATGGAAAAATGGCTCCTATCTCACCGAAAGGCATCCTAAATGCATTGCAAGCTTGTTTAACACATTATTATTTTGGATAAAATACCAAAAAGTCTCTCAAACATTTTCCAATACATATTTAGTCCAAGCCTTATATTTTGTACCAAAAAGTCGTTTACTCTCTTATATTTAAAGGTTCTCACCAGCGACATGATGTAGGACTTTTTGAAACAAAATAAAAAAATTTGGACTAAATGTGTATTAAAAAATAATCGAGAGATTATTTGGTATATGTCCCTATTATTTTTTGCTATTGTTTCAATTTGGTATGATAAATCCTACAGTACATATGGTAATACAATTAGAACCTCTAGGAGCTTGTCGTTACTTAATGTTAACTAAAATCTAATGTGGCAGTTGATTTGAGAAGGGTCAATATAGAAAAAGGGCTTGTTAACTTTTTTTTATTATGTTTATAGGACACGGAATAATTTTGTTATTAAATTAGTCCCTAAAATTATTTAATACCAAAAATGCCCTTCTATTATCATAATATATAATTATATTTATATCACCTTCATTTTTAGGACAATCAAGTTTTTTTTTAATAAAAATAGTCTCTATTTTAATTGTTCTTAATTAAAGTTGTTTATTTTTGTAAGGAAAGGACTTGTTAACTTTTTCATTATATCTCTTGGACATACAACAGTTTTGTTATAAAATTCATCCCTAAAAGTATTCAATACAAAAAATTGCATTTTACCCTCTTAAAATTCAATTTTTTTGTAATAGTAATAAAAATTATATATATAAAAATAGTCCCTATTTATTCGTCGTCAACTAAAGTTTTTACTTTAAAAAGTAATATATCTTTTTGGGGGGGAAAATGCGAATTTAACTCTGAAGTTTGGCGTGATTTTTAAGTTTGGACCCGATATTTCAAAAGTTGCAATGTAAAGCTTGAATTTTGAAGATCAATTTAATAGGACCCACTGTTACATTTGCCGTTAAGAATTGTAACCGATGTGTTTGATCAATGTGTTATGTGGCAAAAATATTATTGTGTCCAATAAGAGTTTGACACGTAGCACCAAATATCATGAGATCTCTAAGCAGTATGTTAGCCATTATGGCAATAGTTTTTGTACTCAGCATTAAACCAAATGGAGGTTGTAGAGTCCTAAACGGGCAAGAAGAAGAACTCAGCAAGATACCAAATGTTATAATACTACAATCTCTTCAGAAGGGTCCGGTTCGACCTCCCTAAAATCCGATCGGTAGCACTTCTGTTACCATCAGCCAGAAGGGCTTCGCTGGTCATTTTATGGCTCAACCACCTCCTACCCATGCACACCCTCAGCTCGTCATTCCGCTCGGCGTAGTTACTAATAAGAAATAAGCCTCTCCATCCATTTACACTATCCGTGATAAAACACTACAAATAAAAAACATGCAATTGTAACAATATGACACAACAAATCAAATTCTTTATTCTTTTAAATTTTTCCTTTCCTTTTTCTTTCTCCTCAAATGTATTTGTTTGGATTCTTTACGCACAAGTGGGGTCTCTTTGTTTTATGTGTTACGGTTATACAAAGAATAATAAAATGTTGATTACATTTTATTTCACCGATCGTCTGATATTAGTGTCCGGTTATTATTTTTTAACGTTTAACAAGTCTTTTTGTTTTTACCATATTAAAACATTATATTAAACTTTTTTAATCACCCCATAAAAGTTTCATATTTGGGTACATGATGTTCATACCCATTACCAAACATATCAAAACTAAGGGCATTGTAGATCAACGTCGGTGCAATACAAAAACAAACATCAAATCCCGAGTTTGCTGTTTCATAAGAGGCAAAAATATCTGCAACACTATTTGGAACAACTTGCATTGGAAGCTTGTTTAACCCATTATTATTTTTCATTAGTGTTTCAATTTGGAATGCCAAATCCACTAACACAATTAGAACTTCTAGGAGTATGTTTTTACTTAATGTTAACTAAAAGTTATTGTGGCAGTTGATTTGATAAATAGCAGGAAAAAGTTTCATTATAGCAAAATAAAATGCGACATTTGAAAAATAAATTGAAAATTTTTAAAAATAAAGAATAATCTCAAAAACTAAAAAGGTCAACAAATCAATTTAAAAAAAAAGAAAATAATCTAAATTAAAAAAAAAGTTAGAATAGAAAATTGAAGAAATTAAATAAAACCATTTAAAAAGTAAAAACTAATTTTTTTTAAATGATATGTGATAAAGAAAAAAGACCTTTGATACGAGAAACTTTTTGGCTCAGATTTGTTTGTAAAAGAAAAGTAGGGTGAATAAGAAATATAACAAATTTAGAACCGCAAACGTAACAAAAATTCATCTTTTGATTTATTTCATCTATGCCATGACCGGAATAGAGAAGTCATTCGATGAACCGCATTGCTGATATTGACCCTAAAAGAGAAACGATGGGTACAACTAGGAAAACAAATAGATGAAGTAAAAAAATATGAATAGCCAACCATCGTATTGTAAAAATTAGATAGGTTCCATCTATTGCAATTATTTAAAAAAAACACAAAATTCAAGCGTCATTTGAAAATTCTAAAAAAATGGACAAAAACTATAAAAAAATGCAAATATATGAAGTAAAAAAATATGAGACTTAGTAGAGGTGCGGAAATAGAAAAAATGAGAAATAAATCAAGCAACCCACCCAACATTTATGCCACAAACCCACACCACCATCCATCAACCACCAAATCCACCACCACCTTCACACAAACCTAACACCAACACTGATTTAGAATAAAAGATAGAGTTTGGACAATTTGTTTTTAAATGACTTTTTAAAAAACCAAATAAAAAAGTTTATTAAATAAATTTCCTGGAATTGTAAATATTTGTTTTTAGACATTTTTTAGTATTTGTTTTTTAGTTTTAAATTAATTTTTCTTGAATTACAATTTACATTTTTTGTCTTTTGTATTTTCTATCCTTTCAAAAGATTTTCTTGAATTCCCATTGTTTATTTTATTGTATGTGGGTAATTTTTGTTTTAAGTTTTTCATAGTATTTCTACATGTATTCTATATTTTTTTATTTTATGGCCTTATTAGTCTTTTTAGTATTTTTAAAATATTTTTTCCCTCAGTTACAGAATTATTTATTTATTATGCCCCTTTAAATACTATTATTATTACTTTAATCCTTTTAGTTTATCAATTGACAAAGAATGAACTGATTTTTTAGAGAAAATAATAATTTCAAAATAGAAAACATGTTTAAAATTAAGCTAAAAGTAGACTTTTCTCAACATATACTTTATATCTTGATATTATCCATCTATAAATTAATTTTTTTCATGACAAAAATATGACTCTAAATATTTATTCCTAGTAGAATAATTATTAGATAAATTTAGAAATCATCATTTAAAATGTTTAATTAAAGTAAACTAATAGTATATTGAAAATATAACTATTAAAATAATTAGTAATGACATGACTTAAATAGTGAAAATAATTATATTGGGACATTATAAAAATTGAAAAATTAAGGCAAAAGAATTAAATAGCTAATTCCACACGATGACTTCTCTCATGCTCATTTTCGCACTTGATGTTTTATCCTAGCTTTAACATTTAATACTTAAAATTAGTTTAGCATTTTAGATAAATTAGAAGTCATTGAAAGATAGGTTTTAAATTATGAAGATGAATTTTAATAGATTCATTTGACTTTTCTCTAATTTAGGAGCATGGGTTGACACTCTTATCCTGCCATTATACTCATTTGTAGTTTGTTTTGTGTAGGTACTTCAATTTAGAATAGGTAGATAAATATTCTTACTACAACGATAAAACAAGGAATTTTTTTTTATCAATTTGCGATATTGTCGATCTCTTAAAAGAGTAGTTTTCGAAGACCGCTACATTTAATTTCTCATTTGTACAGTTCATTAGATTAATTGTAATAGGTTATTAAAGCATTGTATATTTATGTGGGGTGATTTAAACAATTAATTAAAAGAAAGAAAAAGGGGGAAAATGTACAAAATATAGAGAAGGCATCATTGATACGTGTAACAACCCTCGTTTTTTCACGTAAAGGCTGGCTAGGCACAATATGCCCAAGATAGGGCTTGTTGATCAATTAATACCCTTCTCAGCACAACGTAATATAAGTACTAGTAATTTGAAGGCCGATACTATAAAACTTTATGAATATCTCATCGACAATAATGAACTTAAACCAACACCAACTAAATAATAAATTTAACCGGAAGTAAATATCACACTCCGGCATAATGTAAATAAATAAATAATCCTTGAGCATATTGTAACACCCCGTATTTTTGTACATCTAATATTTAATTAATTCGAAATTTTTTAAATTACTTATGTGTCGTAATTTAATAGAATTAATTATGGTAATTTTTATAAATATTAATCGGAGAGTAAATGGTTAATATTTATGGAATTTAAATTACTAAGTGAATAGTTATAACTTAAGTATACAAAAAACTTTTTTTTAATTTACTAAGGTACATTTTCCCGAGGACATGCTATCAGTATTTGGGTGGCGGCATTTCTGGTCGGAGGGTAGAAGTGAGTTATGGCCAAAGAAGATTGGGGTGTCAGCTATCGGATTAACTTGAATATCCTAGATGGTGCGCACAAGATTGAAGCAACACTTTTTAGGGGGAGGTTTGCTGGTTGAGTTTTTGTTTTAGAGAAGCATCTAGATCTTCCGGTAGGTTCTTTAAAATGAGAAAGAGTCTTCTCAGGAAGGTGATTGCGTTCACTAGCTTCAGTGGGGGTTTGCAGTGGTTAAACATTTTGGTTAGAAATGAGAAGACTAGGTCTCACTTTAAGGTTCCGCATTAGGGGGGTAGTAGGGGTTGGGGTAGAGTAGGGAGGATATTTTACAACATGGAGAAGGTAGTGGGGTGTGTTGACGCTCAACATGCCTCTGTAGTGAGTTTTGGTAGAATAGAGGGAAGGTCTTACCTTCAAGCTGCAAGAAAAGAATCTTGGCCTCTCTACAAAATAAACATCAAAGTGGACCACTTATTGAGGTCGTACCTATTAGTGGAGGATGAGTCTTGCCTTTCTAGAGTTCAGTTCTTCATGGAGGGCAGTGATTGGGAGGTTTGGGGAGTATGCCTTAACTCCCCCATCCTTGGAGAAGGTGCAATCTTGGGCGTTAGACAAGTGGAAACAAATAGGGGAGTCAGAGGTGAGGTTTCTGCATGATTCTCTATTTTTGTTTGTTTTTGCCTCTGAGAGTTAAGCAGAGATGGCTTTGGAAAAAAAAATGGCTATATTTTGGATAACCTCTTTGGCTACAAGATTGGCATCCCTTATCTGGCTATAGGGGATTCAACTGCATGTATGATCTTACTTGGGTATGCATTATGGCTTTACCAGTTCACTTATGGGGGGTTGAAGTCTTTTCGTCCATTGGTGATTTTTTTGGCGATTACGTTAGAGTGGATGAGGCCACTATGCAGGGGTGGAGCTACAATGGACCTGACTCCTCGTTAAGAAGAAAAAGTGTCTTTCAGGGAGTATTAAGATAGAAGTGGGTTGGTGGGTGTTTGAGTTGGTGGTTTGGTCTGAACAAGTTCATGCACAAGTGGTGGAACGGGATGATTTCTTTGGTGGGGCTATTATGACTCCCGAGGAGGCTATCGATGTTGGGTGCGTTGAGAAGCTGGAGTTTCTTCATCATAAGGAGAGTCTGGAGCTGTACGGGTTACTTGTATGCCCTAAGGCGACTCGCGTCCAGTCAGCGAAAGGTGAAGAAATGTTAGGAGGAGAGTCATCTTTCAAGTTAGGTGATGCAGGAGTCAAGGTCATGGGTGAAGTAGCAAGGCTGAAGCTGGGGAGGGAGAGGGTCAACTGAGATGGTGTGGAAGCAAGTCTGGAGCTAGGGCGGGTGTGTATATCAACTGACGGTGAAGAAGCAGGAGACTTACTTAACATGGTACTTGCTACTCCGTTTTAAGTCTTCGGCGAAGTCGGCCTAGGAAGTTTTTCTCCGGGTGTTTCCAATGGAAAGAAAACACTGATCGAGGTGAGTTCTGGGGTGCCGTCCAAAGCTGGTGGAAAGGCTAGGGAAAAGGACGTGCATGGGTCAATTTGTGATGGGAGAAGCATTAAATGTGGGAAGGCAAATACACAAAAGTTCCTTTGTCTAAGGAATCGAGGGGACTAGATTAATTGATGGGCTTGGAGATCATTTTTGTGGTATGAAATTCGTGGAAGTTGGTGCAGTGTGAGTGGAGGTGGAGTATGAGGATTCTGGACTTGTTAATTACAGGTCCTTTTTTAAAGAAAGGGACAATATGTTGAGCTATTGAATATGAAGTTGGGGGAAGTTTGTGTCCTTAGCTAGTCAGAATAGTGTACTCGGGTGTGCTGATTGGGTCTCGGGGTGATTTTAAACCAACTCGATACCCTATCATGGGAGACTAAGGTTGGAGGAGCTACAAATTTATAAATGTTATATCTGCCATTAGTTGGAGGAGGCTAAGGTTAGAACCAAATAAAACCATTAGGGTCCATAAGAGAGGAAGAAGAGATGATTTTTGGAGCTTTCAACACCATTCTTGAACCATCTTTACCATCGGAGTGTGGATCGAAAGAGGAGAAGGACATCTTCATCACACATATGAAATAAGACCTGCTATTGCAAGGGCAAGTGTTTATCTTGCGATTTTTTAAGCATATTATAATACCCATGTAGTGTAGGGTTTAAATTCCATGTCTTTGAATGGATTCTTGAAAATTGGATGCGGGAAAGCTATGTTTTAATATAAGAATGCATGTAGAATAAATTCCTTTATGTAGAGGATTCGAAATTTGATATTATACGATGAATAAAATGAAAGAAATCTAGATTTCTTGATGATTACAAATGAAGAACACTATAAACTAGGGTTTTGAGGATTATGGTTCGATAGATTTCTTATGATTTTAATGTGTTATGTACATTAGAAATCATCCATACACAAATATTTGATGTTTGATAATATTGATTGGGAGTTTAAGACTGCAGTATAGAGGTTTGAGTAATTTAACATGTAGAAAACTCATAACAACATAACAAATAAGATGAAACTGATAGGGGTGAATCGATTCTGCCTGATGACCAAATCGATTAGGCCGGCAAATCAATTCGTCTTCTTCAAAGTATCGATTCGGCTGCCTAGAATTTGGCAATTTTTTTTAGTTTATGACCTAAATTTCACAAATATCGATGGGGGGTCTTTTTTATTATTCTTAAACGACAGGAAGGAACCTATTAAATTCCAGTGGACTATGGTAAGGTTTGGTTTAGCCAAAATGAGAGAAATAAGGCTAGGACCTTTTGGGAATAATATGAAATTTTGGGAATCAAAATGGGTTATGGAGAGTGCGAGTAAATCCAAGTTGTCAACCGATAGGATAGAGATATATTAATTAATGATATTAATTTAGGGATAACCAGGACCCTCCGGTTAGCGAGCGATACTCGGGAATATATGAAAATAGGTTATGATTAGTACGTTGAGTATTTGAGAGATATATACATACGAGTTTATATGATGGATTATGTGTATACATACTGAATATTACGTATATATGGGTTGAGAAAATACAAATGGTTGCGATTTTATTATGCGTGTGAACATACCTACGCTACATTCTATCACGGTAGGTGCTGCACAGAGGGAGATCCCACCTTCAACATTTCAGTGAGGTCTGGATGTGTGCCCCAGATAATAAAACTTTGGGCGGCTAACTATGTAGAGTGTATTAGGGCGATCAACGTGTCATTTGGGTACGTTAGGTATATGATTATCCCAAAGTCTTAGAACTATGTTCACCTCAATTGTGTTTTGTTTTATTTAGGGTTTGAGGAGACGTTCTGAACCAATAGTCCTTAATTCGTACGAGGTCTACATGAACTTGATAGAAGGGTATGGATGCATCACGGTGGTTATTCCGGGGGATGCTATAGTTGTATATACTATAGTGTGATAAATATATATAAGTGTGATTATTCTACATATGTGTGATAGTATAAAGGATAGATATTGTATATCTAAAAGCAACTTAAGTGTGATGAAACTTACATAATGGTGCTAAAATAAAGTGTGATTATTCTACTTATGTGATGGTAAGAAATATAAATAACGTATATCTGGAGGTGACATAAGTATGGGAAACTGAATGAAAGGATTCAATAATAATATGCGGGTGATATTAGTTATTGGTAGTACGGTAGCGTATTGTATGGGCAGTACGGGGAGTTGAACCTTTTGTGGTTAGTCAGATACATATGTCTAGTTAGGCTGGGTAGTGTAGCTTGGTAAGGTATTAGGTGTGTACTATTGTTGAGAGGCAAGGAACTCAAGGGAGTGTACATGGAACTAACCTATGTATCTCATAACTGCTTTTAAACTGTGATTTAAATGCTTGCAAAATATTTTCAAAATGTTTTGGGCTCTGACCCTTGTCAGATATATTTTCCAAAATATTTTAGGTGTCCAGTCATAGGGACGCCAAGGTTTGATGATTCATTCCAGGGATGCGTAGCTACAACATCTGTGGAGGCTTGCAGGATTAATATAGACACTTCAGTTATTCATTCCTCGATAGGATTTCATTTTAATATTTCATTTGGGCTTGTTGCCCCTTTAGACTATTTAGTATTTCAGTTATTCAGTATTTATCAGACATGTCTTTAATTAGTTAGACATATAGTTGGATTTTGTTTTGGGAACAGATGGTTTTTTTGGTATTATTTTATTCATTTATTTATCGTGTGATTGGTTCACACTACTATCTTGCATGGATGATTTGGCTATTGTCTCTTATTCCTCATGTTGTTTCCATAATGAAAGATAAAAATTATGCACCGACTTAATTTGACATAGGTGATTAGTAATTTAAAATGGTTTTAACACTGATGCTAAGAATGAACAAAATGAGACTCCTGGTTATTTTGATAAAGTACTGATCACCCGTGGTTAAAATAGATAGGATGTCATAAAAATTTTAAAAGACTTGTGCACCATTAAGCAATGAACGGATGTGACTCATAATTCCTTTATCACCGAGCAAGCCACGTCTCCCTTATCCACTCAAATGGTATAGTGAAGTATAAAGACTTTGATCGTTCCACTGTATCTTCCATGTTAGGTGATAAATATGCAACTCGAGTCTTAATTGATCTCGGAGCTAGTGTTAATTTGTTTCTGTACACCCTCTTTATTGAGATAGGTTTACAAAACATGAAACCCATACGGGTTACTCTCCAACTAGCTGACCGTTCCGTAAAAATTCCTAAAGGAATAGTTAATATGTTTTTAGTGAAAGTATTTAATTTTTACTACCTTATGAATTTCACCATTTTAGACACTCCCACACCCGACCTAACCAATATTATTATCATATTAGGTCGTCCTTTCATAGCCATGACCAATGCAATAATCAATTGTCGTGATGGTTCCAATAATATCACTTTTGGTAATATGGTCGTTGAAGTAAACATTTTTCACTTAATGCAATTAACAGTCGATGTTGACTCTGTTGAGGTTGTGTGTGTGACTGACTCATTTGTACACGATATGTTGAATCAAATGTACCCAGCCAATCCTTTCCACCAATGTTTGGCTCACTTTAAGTCTGACTTTGATCTTTATTCTCCCATCTACAAACTAAATGACTTGTTATATTCTACACCACTGATTACCGATACTTGGGCCACTCAGTTTGAGTATCTCTCTCTTGAACCTATCCACTTCGTCGATAGGTCGTTAGACTCATGCCCTGATGATTTACCGGACTATATTTCTAGGTCTATGTCCAATGCCTCACCTGATTCACCACCTCGTTTGGAGCTTAAGGCCGTGCCTTTCGAGTTAAAATATACTTTCTCAGGGCTAACCCAACTTCACCCGGTTATCATTATTTCCAATTTGACCGTGAATCAAGATTGGCCCACACCCTCATCACTCATAACACTGCTTTAGGGTGGACCATTTATGATATTCAAGTCATAAGTCCCACTATTTGTACACCTCATTCATTTCGAGGAAGATGGTAAAACTTCTCGTGAGCCCCAACATCGACTCAATCTAAATATGAAAGAAGTTGTGCGAGCCAAAATTCTCAAATTATCCGGTGTGGCCCAAAACATTTGGTGTCACTGTCATGAAAACTAGTGACAATGAGACTGTTCCAACACGTGTACAAACTGGTTTGCATGTTTGTATTGATTATTGAAAGATTAATGCCATCACTCGTAAAGACCATTTTCCTTTCCCATTCATCGATCAAATAATTGATTTTTCATGGGTCACACTCACTATTATTTCCTTAATGGATATTCGGGGTAAAATCAAATTCCCGTCGACCCCCCAAGAGCAAGAAAAGTTTACCTTTACTTGTCCCTTTAGAAAATTTGCTTACTCTCGCATGGACTTTGGCCTCTGCAATGCACCAATAACCATTCAAAGGTGTATGACTAATATATTTCGTGACATGGTAGAGAATTTTCTTGTCATCTTTATGGATGATTTATCCATCTTCAGATCATCTCTTGATCAATGCATGTCTCACCTAACCAAGGTCCTCAAGTGATGTTACAAGAAGAAATTAATCCTTAATTGGGAAAAATGTCATTTAATTGTGAAAAAGGGCATTATTTTAGGTCAAGTTGTCTCTAGTGCCGATCTTGAACATAATAAATCAAAAATCAACTCGATTTCCACTTTTCCCAGTCCTAAGTCTGTTAAAGACATCCGTTACTTCTTAAGACATGTGAGCTTCTATGAGCACTTCATTAACGATTTCTCCCATATTTCTCGGTCTTTAAAGACCCCTCATCAAAAGATGTACCATTTAATTATTAATTATGTATGGGTTCTTTCTTTTAAGCGCCTTAAAGTCGAACTCACTTATACTCCAATCTTCTAACCTCCCAATTGGTCTCTCGCTTTTAAGATAATGTGCGATGCTTCAGATTTTTCCTTGGGGTTGTGCTAGGTCAGAAGTTTAAGAAGCACCCTCATGTTATCTATTATGCTAATAGAACCCTCCACGATTTTTAACTAAATTATACGGCCACTGCAAAATATTTGTTAGTGATCATTATTGCGCTTGGTAAGTTTCGATCTTATTTAATTGGTTCCCCAACATCATGTACACTGATCATGATACTTTCGGAACTTTCTTCAAAAGAATGATTCTAAACCATGATTGACATGATGGATTCTCTTAGTCCAAGATATCAACCTTGAAATACATGAAAAATAGGGTTCTAAACTTTTTTTGACATACCATCTCTCTCGCCTTACTGTTGCATCTAATAATGATCACTTGTCCATTTCTGAGTCATTTCCTAATGTTCAACTCTTTACTATCTCCGTCTGGCCATGGTAAGCTAACATTGTGAATTTCCTTGTTACCGACCAACTATCCGATCATTGGTGAAAATCGGATAATCCAAATTCACGATCAATGTGAAGTATTACTCGTGCGATGAGCCATTTATTTTCAAATATTGTTCATAGCATGTCATTCGACCTTGTGTCCATGAGAAAGAACAAATAAACATTTTGTCCTTTTGTCACGATGGTGCTTATGGTGGATACTTTATCACTAAAAAAATGTCACAAAGATTTTTCAAAGCGGATTTCATTAGCCCACACTTTTTCGAGATTCCTACGAGTATTGTCAAATTTGTTCCAAATGCCAACTCTCTGGATTTATATCTCGACAAAACGTAATACCTCTCACACCCATACTTATCATCGAAGTCTTTTACTTGTAAGGTGTCGACTTCATATGCCCATTCACCTCTTTTTATGGTTTCCAATATGTTCTTTTTGCAGTTGATTGTGTCTCCAAATGGATATAATCAGTAGCGTGTCAAACCAATGACCATCGCATTGTGCTCAACTTCCTTAATGAGTGTATCATTTCCCATTATGGCACCCCTTAAGCTATCATTAGTGATAGGGGTAAACAATTTTATAATCGATTCTTTGAACACCGTGTCAAAAAGTATGGTGTTACCCACAAGGTTGGTTTCTCTTATCATCCTCAAAGGAGCTGTCAAGTGGAGGTTTCCAAATGAGAAATCAAGAAAATTCCTTAAAATACCATCAATCCTAATGGGAAGAATTGGTTCTTACACTTGAATGACTCATTGTGGGAATAATGTGACACTTATAAGGCTCCAATTGGTATGTCTCCTTAGGGTTTGGTTTTCGGTAAACCCTATCATCTACCTGTCGAGCATGAACATAATGCCTATTGGGCTATCAAAGCCCTTAATTTTGGTCTCAACGAACCATGTGTTCATAGGAAGCTTTAACTCACTTAATTGAGGAGTTGAGGAATGGTGTTTCCAATTTGTTCCAGAAATAGAAGAACAAAATAAAATGGATCCATGATCATGCATCATCAGAAAGCAATTTTATTATGGTGAAAAAGTCTTATTATATATTTACCTCCTTTATCTTTTCCCCGGAAAAGTAAAAACCAGATGGTCAGGTCCATTCATTGTTGAGTCCATCACCCCTTATGGTGCACTACACCAAAAAGGGATATTTGTAATTGCTAATAGCAGTTGCAAATGACCTTTATATCTACTCTTTGGGGTCACGATTTGGGGGGTCACAAAATAATAATTATCACTCCTAACAGCACTCACAATTTTTTTATAACCCCTATGGGGGTTATGACTGATGACCCCAATTTGTAAGTGATGCCAGCAGTTACGAATCTACTATTTATAACTGCTGTCAGTAGTTACGAATCTAATATTTGTAACTGTTATCAGTAGTTACAAATCTAATATTTATAACCGCTGTCAGAAGTTACAAAATAAGCAGTATTGACAAGTTTAATATTTGTGAATGCTATTAGAAGTTACGAATCTAATATTTGTGAGTGCTATTAGCAGTTGCAAAAGTTCTATTTATTAAATGTGGTAAGAACTATTACAAAATTCTTTATGTTTTCACAAAATGAAAAAAATAATGAGTAGAAAAATATCATGAACATGTAACAAGTCTAAAAGATTCAATAACATTTCATTTATAATTATGAGATTCCAAATATCTGGAACACATAAAACTTGTTTAAGCTTAATTTAACATCAAACAAACCCTTATTGGGCGTCAAGTACAAAATGAACACAGAATAAAATAAATAAACTAAAAAAACAATGACACTACACTTCAACGACATGAAATGTCATGAACATGTAACAAATCATTCTAAACCTAGACCATGGGTCACCACGCGGTGGATATGCTTCGTGAAGTCTAGGTATATCAGCCATGGTGGGTATTGATGCGGTGACATCCTCCCTCGTGTACTCAGAGTACGCCTGCTGATGCAAGTTCAATGGACTCAATTTTTTTGAATATGGCGCCTCGGTATCCATTGACTTGTGCTTGTGTTGCTTGCCACGAAGTGTAGACACCTGGAATTAGGCCTTTGACTACTACGTATGCCAGGTATGCCATGTGTATGCCTACTAACAATAAAATATAATTCGATTCAGAAATGTTGTCATCAACATCTTTTAAGAGAACGGTGTAATTAAAAATAAACACAGTTTCAATCCATGTATGATGATCCAAGACAAGTGAATACTTTCATGAGATGCGATGAAACATGGTTATCAATTGCATACGTATTAAAGAAATAGTAATACATGATTAACTTATCAAAATTCTTACTTTGTGCATTATCATGTTCATTTTGGATCAAGATTTTGAAACAAACACATTCCCAGAGATTCTTGTACAAACCTATTATGCATCTTTTGGAGCATTTTAGCGACATAAATATAGAAGGACATTTGAAGATGAAGATATTCCCATAAGGGGATTGGGGGGATTTTATAGAGGTGCATGGCAGCGTGGGTTGGATGTAATCTAAAAAAGAATAATAGGGATGAAACTTTTGAGTTTACATTTTTACACGCGTCTTTGTCTCACTAGTCCACATTTGGAAGTTCCAGTATATAAGAGTTTGAAAGGGCACTATTGAAGCATGGAATGTTGTGTATCAATTGTGTAACCTACTTTACAATTAGTATTTGTACAAAATTCAGACACAACCATAAGAAATGATTTTACGACAATTATTCCATATTAAAATATCTCTTGCATTTCTCTTCATTTTTAAGAATTTTATCTTAGAAAATGATTCAAAAAACACACTAGTTTCCGCCTGAAACACCTATAGTCACATATAGTATTTACAAAATGGTTAATAACACAGTATCTGGTTTACCTGTGCCACTTTCCACAAATTGTTCCATCAACACCTTCTCCAACACCATCTATAACTTCACGACATTGAATCCAATTACCGATTGAGCTGAGACGAGAAGGCTTGCGGGAACTCCAGTCCCAAAGAATGATAAATTAAATAAATAAATAAATTAGTAACTTCTCTAATACCACTCCTGCAACTCTACTACTAATCATAACAATACAAAGTGAAATACAAACATAAGGCTTACTTGAAACCTATATCACTCTGTAGGATTCATTTCCAATGTTTTACCTATAATATCAACCTCCCTGCATGAAATCAAGATAACAACAAAAAGGTAAACATTAAACTGCCAGAAATTCTTCTTTATACTCCATCGCACAATTAATTGGTAATCCATTGAAAATGGATGCTTCTACTGCTTTTATATCTCGTCCAAGTATAGCAAGAGTATGTCTAGAAATTAACCTCTTACACGAAAGAACTCATAGGATTTGGATAGGTTGTGGTTCTAAGGGATTTTGGCAACAAATCTCTTATGAAAATATTCCATCATATTGTCAATATTGCAAAAAGAAAGGGAACTAAGAATCCAAATGCATGATCAAACGCTCAAACTCCAATTTAGTCCAAAAGAAAACCACAAAAAATACTGATACAAGGCATACTACTGCCAATCTTCAGCCACAAAATTGAAGAAAACCCCAAGAAAAGTCAGTGACCATTCAAGATTCATTGAAAATACCTCCAGTGATGACAACTAAAGAAAATATAAAGTATTTTCCCTCTACTTCAGGTACCAAGAATGACAACATAGTTCAACAAGTTGTTATCATATAAGAAGATCCATCTGAATCTGGTAAAGAAGACAGATAACGAGATCTCAAGCTAACACCACATCGAAAAGTATAAGTCTCTCTAAATGAATCTATGGATCTAATTCAGCATGGAAAATATACCTCATATGAGACTTTAATTGTAGATCAATTTAACCTCTCTCAAACAGGTTCAGCTCTTCCTAAGTATGATAGACTTCTAGTAGCCGCTAAAGACTATTATTCAAATCAAGGGGAAAGAAGTTTCTCAGTCCCAATGATTGAGGAATTACGAAATTTTGCTTCACTGATTTGATGATAAATGGAGATAATACCAAGACAAGAAAGCACAAATCCAAAAAATAAGCTCAGAATCTATTACTGCTACAACTGGTGCAGAAACAGAACACAAGACATGTAAGCTTTCTAAAAATGTTCCTTATGATCCCCTATTTAGAAGATTTACTAGATCTCTTGGTAAATCAAAAACTCTAAATCCTATATTTAATCATAAATGATTAACTTCATATGATGGAATGCTAGGGGTGTGGCCAATAAGGACACCAATAGAATAATTAAAAGATTGATTAAGCAATACAACCCTCTTGCAATTGCTTTATTAGAACCAAAAGTTGATTCAAGTAAAATCTATAATTTTCAATCAAAATGGCAATTTCCAAACTGTTTATGTAATTAATGTTATAAAATTTGGTTCCTATGGAAAAATGACTTGCAAATAAAAGTTATTCTTGATTCAGAATAAACATTGTGCCTACAAGTATATCTCACATACATAGGGCATACTCTGATCACAATCCCCTTCTATTATCCCTTAAAAGTCCAAATGATAATTATCCCAAACTCTTTGAATTTCTTTCTATGTGGTGGATTAAATCTAATGTGAAAGACATCATTGAAGAAGCATGGAACTACAACATCTAAGCCCCTCCTATGATGAAATTTTCCTTAAAGTTAAAATAGCAAAAAACAAAACTGGAAATGTGGAATAAGAAAACTTTTAAAAATAATTTTCAAGTTGCGAAAGATCTTGAAGATTGTTTATTGATTAAGGAAAATGAGTTTGAAAATCAGCCTAATGATACCACTAGAAGTGAAATGTTTAAAGCGAGATATGATATGAACATAGCTTATCAAAGAGAGGAAAGTTTTTAGCACCACATAAAGTAGCGTTAAAACATCTTTTTAAAACTAATAGTAAAACTGAATAGGCTTCTTATCCTAAAAGTAGAATATCATCACCAGGTAGATACTTGGAATAGTACTAAAACAGAACACCAGTACAAGTTGAATACAATACCTGTTGGTTCATTGGAAGCCACGTTTGAGAGAAAAAGTATGACAAGGGAAAGAAATGCTATCCCACTAACTTGATCAATCTGCACATAAGGCTCAATAAGATCCCACAGAGAGCTTGGAATTCTCGTTTTGTTAAAGCCATCAACAGTGATAAACATTCCGCAAAAGAATATTAAGAGCGAATAGGACACCTGGATAAAGAAGAAAAATACAATGAACATTATTTTTTTGTGGCCAATGAGCAAACAGGATTTTGAGAATTCTATATCCCACCCAGGATTTAATTTTAAAAGGGGCAGAGCATACTATCAAGTATAGAGCCATACATCAGTAATCTTAGCAACTATGTAAACCAAACATCTAAAAAAGTTGATGTCTTTTTTCTCTTACATCGTAATTTTCTGCATTTGTTTCTCTATATAGCTCTATACAAACACACAAACATAATATTTCTACAATTTATCAATACACCCAAAAGGGTATTACTAATGGTTAAATCCATGATGGGAGTTTTTATAAAATTATATCCATGATGGCAGTTTTTATAAGGAAAAAGTAGAAGCCCTTAGATAGAAAAATACATTAATAAAAAATACAGACTGCAAAGATGCAAGTTACACAACAACTAAAAATCGCATGCAACTATTTCAATAGTTTATACCAAAATGCTTACGTCGAAACTATTCTCTTTTAGCCGGTGAAAATGTATGTTGGAACTTCCACACTACCTTGTCAGAAAGATTATGTACATTGTTAAGAGGTACCTCATTACCTAAAATAAGTACTATCCAAACATAGTTACCGAAACCAAATATATAATTGAAGAGTCAAGATCATAAATCACTACATTATTATGATGAAGAAAGTCCAATAAAATGGGCATGTTTCACCTCTATTTTAACAGTATAATATACAAACATGGGGAGTATGATACGCCACGTGTGGAGAGGATATTAGAGTTAGACACTAGCTCCACAATTTTCCCATCATTGATCACAACGATGAAATCAGATTTCGAGTATCATTAGTCATATGAAAATTATTAAAAATTATAAATTATGAGTTGTGATGTTGTTGATACCCACAAAGGCCAACTATGGGTGTTTTTTCATGCAAAGAACACTTTCTTCCAGTGTAGGACATATCCCATTACTAGCATCCCACAAATCAATAAATCGAGATTGATTGCCTCTTACTTATGGTTTCAAACATAATGACAAGAGTACCTTGGTCTCCCATTCTAAAATTCTAGAACATATAGACAGATAGTTTCAAGAGGTAGAAAAATAAGTAACACAAATTAGGAACTTAAAAAAATGAGATAAAATTATGATAAACAAACCTATATGTCCCCTGAAATTAGTTCAATGGTGGATAATGCATCAATTGCAATGGTTTACAACTTTAGATTCAGGAATATGATCCCGAGAAAAATAATTTTATTAGAATTAAGTGTTCCTTAATTGAAATAGTAAAGAGACTTTATAATTTCCAACTAATGTGACACATAATTCTCCATATGAGACCCCTACCTACCCTCTACATAAATAATGTTCCATAACATACCACATTTATATTAATATTCTTAATTATTTTTATGTCCACCTTAAACTTAGACCTGATATTTGAATGCATGCACTAATATGCTCAACAATTGGTTATTATGTTTCAGGAGCAATAATGCAACAAAAGAGTCATGTATTTGTCACAACTATTAATCCTCTAAGCATGGTTATTGTTCAATTTTGATCTCCTTGATCTTAGTAGAGCAAGTGGACCAAGGAAGGTAACAAACACAACAAATTATTAAAAAAGAATACAAAATATAATCTATCATCTATGAATATGTTCACCAATTTTATCCAACTGGCTAATTAATTTTGATGTTTAATGTTTTAGGATTCTCAGTGCTATCATCATAGTTGTTGGCCTATACTTGGTCATATGGGGTAAGAGCGAGGACGAAATCTTACCTAATTCAAGTAAGGATCAACCAAATAATGATAGTACAAAAACTTCAAGGCATGATCTTTATTGTGTTTTGAGAAAACTACCTACACACGAAGCTGTTTCAACAACACCAAATAATGAGAGTGTTTTTATCATGATAATAAATTATAAGCAGTCATAAAGATTTAATATATGATTTCTAAAAGGGACATGAAGATATGGGAATACCTGATACTATATTAGCTAACGTATGCTTTCTTCATAGATAAATATCCCTTAAACCAACCATCCAATCTCTTGGATACGTTTTTCACAAAGTGATCCTAAAAAAACGTACTAATGGGATTACCTTGGATCCCAAGGGCTTCCCAAAATCATTCATTGGCCAACAAACCATGTTACTATCAAGCCTCACAAGATCCTCTTTATTATTATTAATACTTAATGTCAATAGTTCAGACATATTGATGTATCCATATATATGAGTGAGTGTGGTGATGCGTGTTTATTTATACAATTATAAATAAAACCTTTACCATTATGGTCGCGTGCATCCCCTTCATGTAAGATTCTTGTGAATTTCGTACCAGTGGATCATTTACCTACAATATGTAATATGGTCCGGTGGATATGATGTTAAATCATTATATTCGCCATCAGAAATAACATTTATTTTGAATCTTTGCAGAAAGCCTTAAGGGATGTCTTTCAGAAATTTAGCTCAAGAAATACAAACACAACGTGATGGAGGGTAAATTTCTATATATTAAAAATGATAAAGTTTGGATGATAATCTGTCAACTTCAGGATTCACATATCGTTTTAGACCAGAAGTTTAATAATAAAGGACAATAATCAAAAGTTCAAGAAATTAGTCATATGTGTGGTATATATTGACATCAATGTGTAAGTATTCAAGATTTGTCACTTCTCAAAGATCCACTTCACATTTTGATAATTCATTGACTTCAGAAATCCACAAATTTGCTAACAACATAAGCTTAAAATATTAAGGGGAAAATTAAAAACTTCAAGTAGTTAGTTGTATATGTGGCATATATTTGATGGTCCAATTTTGACTTTAATGTGTAAAATTCAAGACATAATTTCTATAAGATCCAATTGCTATAATATAGTACTAAAATTTTCAATTCAAAACTCCATTAGTACTGCACATTAGTATTGTATCATTGTTGAGTTGATGACAAATCTACTAGGTAAAGAAGTGAATTTGGTACATATGTAGGGAAAAACAGATTACTTATACAAAAAAAAAGAAAAGAAGAAGTTACAACCAACACAAAGTTTCACAAACCAGGCATTTATCTTACAAAACCCAGTCAACTAAACTCAAAAAACATCTCGTGAACCATTATTTCAATCATCAGACCTCAAAACTTAAAGCCCAAATTAAACCTACAACAGTTGATTTACATTTACTAGAGGATATAATCGATTAGAAAAAATTGGGGATCTAAAGTTAATCATTAAATTGGGGATCGACAAAATACCTGTTTGAGTGAGGGGCGAGAGTTGTGAGCATAAAACTTCCTGAGGCTCAGTTGGAGTTCAATTGTCAGCAAAATGAAAAATACATGTTTGGAGTTCTGAGGGATGGGTGGGAGTTCAGCAAAATGAAAGAGGGAGGGGCTAAAGTTGTGAGATGAGAGAAGAGGGAAATTAAAGTAGCCAAAAATTTTGTGACCCCTAATAGGGTTTACAAATTGAGTTTTATGTCAAAAAATTTGTGACTGCTGAGAGTTGTTACAAATTAAGTTTTAGGTCAAAATTTGTGACTGCTACGAGCAGTTACAAATTTATGACTGCCGATAGCAGTCACAAGTTTAGTATTAGGCCAAAATTTACGACTCCTCATAGCAATTATAATTTTGTGACTCCTTATAAGAGTCATAACTTAGGCTACTGATAAATTTGTGACTTCTTCTGACAGTTATAAATTTGTGACTGCTTAAAGAAGTCACAAATTAATTATACGGTAACATTTGTGACTCTCATTAGCGGTGAAAAACTAATTAACTAATTTTTTTCATTACCCATTGATTTTAGCACCCCTAATGGGAGTTACAAATAATTTTGTGACTGCTCCTGGGAGTGATAAGTTTGTCACCCCCATTAGTAGTCACAAAAAGGGGGTCACAAAATTAGCATTTTGGTGTAGTGGGTGCCATCACCATTCAAAACCTGAACGATGGAAGCCTCTTTCAAGTCAACAATCAACATTTGAAACCTTTCTCGGAGTTGAGCTCCTCTAAAATTTAAACAATTGAACTTGTTGATCAATTTTATGAAAACAATAGATAAATATCCCTATTACAATAATAAAGCAGTCATTTTTTTTGTCTAGCAGTGGTGGTGGTGGGTTTCGTGGCCGATGGATAGTGGTGGGTGTTTGTGGCATAGAGGTGGGGATGGGGGTAGGGTAGGGATGTTTTTTTTTTCCCGTAATTTTTTATATTTGTTCATCCCTATTAAGTATCTTATTTTTTACTTCTTTTGTTTCATTATTTTTTTAAGGAAAGTTGGGTACTTTATTCTAATTTTTTAAGGTGCTGCTTTTATTTTAATTTTAAATATGTTCGTACAATTTCCTCAGTTTTTCAATTCTATTTTTTACATATCTTATTTAAGGTCCATTTGATAGTCAAATGAGCAAATACCTTGGGCGAAAAAAATTCCATGAGAAATCTTATAATTTTTCACGTGTTTCTGTTTGATAGAATTTATTTTTTAGGTGAAAATCCTATAAATTTTTTATGGATTAGGATAAGACAAGACAAATAGAGTTTTATAGAAAATTGGTCTAAAGAGTTAAATCCGTATTTGTACAAAAACAGATTTTATTTTTCATAAACAGTATTTTATTTTTATAAAATATTTTTTATTATTTTTAAAGAGAAAACAATTTTAAATAAAACATTTAGAATGTTTTCTTAGTTTAAATCATTTTTTTTAAAGTTACAAAAACTTGAAAACTATTTTTTTAAATGTTTTTAAAGAAAGTTATGTCTAAAAAATAGTTTATTTATAAAATAATTAAAAATAATTAAAATATAATAATATTGTTGTTTAAAAAAAATATTAGAATCAATTTTTATAAATAAAAGTTTTAATTATTTAAATAAATATGTAACTTTTACAATTTTGACTATTTTTATAACGGATGTAAATGTACAATTTTTTTATATAAAAACATTTTTTTAAATTTACACTCATTAAATAATGTAGATTTTTTACATAAATTTTTTTTTTTTTTTTTTTTAAAAATATTTTCTAAGCAAAACAGTTTTAAAAATAGGGAAAACATTTTTTACTGATTTATTTTCTTTTTTATAATTTATTTTTTTATAATACTTTTTTTTAAAATAAAAAACTGATTGTTTAGATGGTTGCTAAAAAAATTGTGATATAAAAACAAACAATTGTTATAATAATATTAAAAAACTTTTAACAAAAATTTCGGGGGGCAAAATTTTTATTGAGTTTGAGGTGAGAAAATTCACAAAAAATGGAAAACATGGTAAATGACATTGTGCGCATGGAAAAATTTTACTTAACAAATTATGCCTATGAAAGGCACACATGCAAAATATTCCTATTAAATAATGTACTACTTTATTCCACTGGTTACTTGCAAACATCTATTTTTTGCTAATAGCTTGAAGTATCATTGCTAAGCTGACCTAATCTTTTATGCCATTTATTATCACTATTCTTGTCCTTATATGTTGTTGTTAATGCCTCAACTGGCGATCATCCAATGCATACAAAGCTCATTTCTTAGTGACTTTGGCGACCACCTGCTTGGTCATCTTATCCCTAAGAACAATGGCATTGTCAGTAAACTTAAGTGTGCATTCACTTTCTTTTGCTAGTTGAGACACAAAGATAAGAGATTTCTTTAGTTTAGACAAGGACATCATTAAATTTAAGATGATTTATTTATTTTTGTCCAATGTGGGTGATATCTAGTCGTGACCCATCTCCTACAAGAGCATTGTTATTGCTATAGTAAGGTTTTAGTTCTTGAAGGTTATGGGTTATGTTTGTCATACGTGTGGATTCACCTGAGGAAATGTACATATTATTGTTGTTAATAGGGAACTGTGAAGATGAGTCTATCATAGCTTGTGGGTTTCCTCCTTGGGGTTGCGCTGAAACATTCTATGCGTAGAAGAAAGTCAGTGCCTTATGTTTGCTAGAGCCGCAAATTTGACATTCTACCTATGTTGTTGCATTAATTTCTCCTATTGCGGTGCTGCCTTGATGAGGTCATTAATCCCTCAAAATATAAGTGGCATGCAAAGTGCATAAGTGGAGGGTATCGCGAAACAAATATAGGAAATGAGTTACGTTTCAAGGGAGTACAAGAATTTACTTTGTGATTTTAAGAAAGATAGATACAAAAAAGGAGTAGACAGAATGTGATAAATTGATGGGAAGGAAGTTGTGCATATTAGGATGATTAGGTTAGTTTGTTGTAAAGTGTGATGATAGTCATGTACAGGGTCGGTCCTAAGATTGAGAGTGCCCTGTGCGAAAATCAATTTAGAGCCCTTTAAAAAAATATTGTCCAAAGATATGAAATACCTAAAATGGGCCCCTAAAAAGTTAAACTTATTTTTTAGGGCCCATTTTAGTTGGGTGAGATTTTTGTGTAGTTGAATCATTCTTTATACAAATTGTTTTTGGGTAGTTAAAAAACGGGCCCCTAAAAATTTAAACTTATTTTAAAAATTAACATTTTTGGACCCCTAAAATATATATATATAGGTGCATACTCTAAAATGGCCCCTGTGCCATTGCCCACTTGGCACATGGCCAGGGCCGGCCATGGTCATGTATAAGATCGTTATTAATCGGCTTGGTCTTGGTAGTTTGTGTTTTATGTTTTTAAAAACACATACTAACACCGAAATGTTTCTTATTTTGGTATTTTTAGTATTTCTTGTTAAACCACATGCACCAACTCTTGTTCCTCCAATATCGGATACATATACCAGCACAACTGAGTCCAAGTTAGCTCCTCCAATTCAGCAACAAACAAGTAACAGACTCAGTCCAAGTTAGCTCCTCAAGTTCAGCAACAAACTAGATAATAGCTATTTTTTTTTGAATTAGTCTTCCTCTTGTAATGTATATATAACAGCATATTCTCATAAATGTGATGATCGAAGAAATATAAAAAACAGTCCAGTTCATGTACCTGTGATTTTACATGGTATTAGGGCCAAATATGGCTAACACCGAATCCTTCTCATCTACTTTTGGACTTAGTCTCTCTCTCAATTCGCTTCATCAACTCATAGCGATATGTTCTATCAAGTTGAAACCCTCCAACTACTTAGTCTAGAGAACACAAATACTTCAAGTTATGCAATCTATGAAAATTGTCCATCTTGTCTTACAAGACCCACCAAAACCAACTGGAAAGAAAGAGGATGATGAGAAAATACTTGTGCAGTGGTAAGACAAGGATATTTTGCTACGAAGTTGGATCTCAGGTACTATAACTGAAGAATCCAGCTATCTCATTGTTGGATGTCACGATGCAAAAGAGGTTTGGACTTGCTTGGAAGAGCACTACCTTCAAGCGACCAAAGATAAAGAATTTTCTCTCAAAGACTCCATCCAAAATGCCTCCATTGAGGGTAAATCATTGTAAGAGTACATCAAAGACTTCAAAGGTCTGTGTGATGACTTGGCAGCAATTAGCAAGTCGCTTGATGAAGACAACAAGGTTATTGCCTTTGCAAAAGGCTTAGGGCCTAAATACCAGATTTTTTGCACTATAATGTTAAGAAAAGCACCCTATCACACTATCTCTCAATTAATATCTTGCTTGAGAAGCTTCGACATGAGGGAGCAAACTGTCAAGCCTCAATCAACTGTCAGTGATGCACTAGATCACGGTATGGCATTTGCTGCATACCGACCACCTCATTCCAACCGAGGAAGAGGTTACAATAATCATGGTAGAGGATATTATTCAAATCAAGGGCAGTTTACTAACAACTTCTATCACTCCCAACAATTCAGCTCCAGGGGGAGAGGGTTTTGGCCCAGCTCTCACTACAACCATGGAAGAAATCCCAATTTTTTTGCAGGTTAAAGTTCTAACAATGGAGACAACAACAACTTTTCTGGAAACTTTTCTGGACAAAGTTTTTCTCCAAGTAATAATAAGCAACCTGACACCTTCCCTAATAGCCGTGATATTAAAGATTCAAATCTCAGCTCCTGTCAAATTTGTGGAGGAGCAAAACACACTGCTATTAATTGCTTCTATAGGTGGGATTTTTCTGTTCAATCCATTAACTCCAGCAATACAAATGAGGCTCACATCACTGCAACCATGCCCACCAATGTTGGCAATGCTTTCTATATTAACTCAGGTGCAAGTGTCCACATGACTCATAATCTAGGTACTCTATCTAATTTGCAGCCTTACTATGGTTTTGATGGTATAATGGTTGGAAATGGATCAAAACTTGATATTACTCATGTGGTAGACAAACTTATTGACCCTGCATTAAAACTTCAAAATGTCTTAGTTGTGCCTAAATTAGAGAAAAATCTTGTGTCAGTGAGCAAACTTACAAAGGAAACTCAATGTGATCTAGTCTTCACTAACACTGATTTTGTGATTAAGGACAAGAAAACTCAGGAGTTACTAGCAAGAGGGAGTAAGCGGAAGGGATTATATGCCTTTGATGAAGATGGTTTGAAGACTTTGACAGCTCTCTAGGTAGGCCTGGCTCCACAATCCATTTGGCATCAAAGACTTGGTCACCCCAATTCTAGAGTTCTACAAACTTTAAGTTGTAGTAATTGTCTTAGCATTAGTCAATGGAATAAACAAAGTTCAGTTTGTGCAAGTTGTCAACTTGGCAAAAACTGTAAACTTCCTTTTCATGAATGAGAATGTTTCTATCTTTCCTTTTGATAAAATTCACTGTGATCTATGGGGTCCTGCTCCTATTATGTCATCCCAACATTTTCGTTATTATGTCATATTTATGGATGATCACACAAGATTCACTTGGCTTTATCCATTGAAACACAAGTCAGACTTCTACGAAACATAGCATGATTAAAACTCAATTCTCATAGACAATTAAGATTTTTCAGTGTGATGGAGGTGGAGAATTTGCCAAAACTGAGTTTATTGAATTTTTGGACAAAAATGGCACACTAAGACATATCTCTTGTCCAAACACACCTGAGCAAAATGGGGTTGCAGAGAGACAACATAGACATATTGTGGAAACTTGGTTAACCATGATGTTCCATGCCAAGTTGCCTCTTTTTCTTTGGGTTGAAGCCTTCATGACAACAATTTTTCTTATTAATAGGATGCCCATAAAAAAACTTGGCATGCAAACTCTATTTTTTAAAGTATACAATACTAACCCAAATTATTCTTCTCTCAAAGTTTTTGCTTGTAGGTGCTATCCACACATCAAAGGGAAAACTCAAAACAAATTTCAACCAAAAACATTTCCATGCATTTTCATTGGGTACAGTCCACTTCACAAACGCTACATGCATCTTGATCCTTTAACTCGCAGAATTTATATCTCCAAACATGTTGTCTTTGATGAAGGTTTATTAACTTATGTAAAGAATGCAGTTGTTGTTTGATTCACCACATTTAGCTACCTATAAAGAATTTTTTGACCCACATCATGACACCAGTACTACATTTAGTTCCACTAAAGCTAATCCCTATGTACCACACCATACTGAAAGATCTCCCTCTTCCATACCTACTTGTAACCCACTACATTTCGTTCTTTTTCAAAATGACCAAGACACATCCGCCACTCAAGTCACCAATGATTAACCCATATCTCCACCTAACAGCCCTAAACTTCACCCAGTACCCTCTACAACTGAGACACATGTCTCATCACTAATCCCATCCTTGTATATTATGCCTCCACCCACTTATGATGTTGTCTCAACCATTTTAGAACCACGATCAACCACCATTTCCACCTTACCACCCACTATTCACAATTCAGATGGCATCCCATTGTACATTGATTTAAATCCTATTTCCTCATCAACCTCTCAACTCTCTACCACACCCTCAATCCCTCCTACTAACACTCATCATATGCGTACTCGATCAAAAACCACACATTCTTCATTAGTCACCACCATCTCTCCTACCATTCCAGATCCAACCACTCTTTCTCAAGCTCTAAAGCATCCACACTGGGTAGCCGCAATGAAGGATGAACTTCAAGCATTACACAACAACAAAACCTGGACTCTTGTTCCTCAGCTTCCTTCCATGAATATTATTAGGTCTAAGTGGGTATTTCACACCAAACTTCATAAGGATGGTACTCTGGATAAGCATAAAGCAATATTAGTTGCTAAAGGCTTTAATCAGGTTGAAGGGATTGATTTTCTCGATACATTTAGTCCTGCTATGAAGCATGCCACAATTCGAGTTGTTTTATCTATTGCCCTTACTCATAAATGGCCCTTGCGACAGTTAGATGTGAAAAATGCATTTTTGCATGGTGTGGTAGATGAAGAAGTGTACATGCATCAACCTCCTGGTTTCATCCATTCTCTGTAACCAACTCATGTATGTCGACTACATAAAGCTATTTATGGCCTAAATCAAGCACCCAGGGCTTGGTTTGATAGATTTAGCTCTTACCTGCTTCAGCTTGGGTTTCTATGCAGTAGAGCTGACTCCTCTTTGTTCACCTTTCATTCCTCTCGTGGCATTGCCCTTCTCTTAGTCTATATCAATGATATTATTGTTACTGGCAGCAATTCCTCCACGACTACCACTCTTATCTCTCATTTATATCATGATTTTGGGCTCAAAGATATGGGCATCTTAAGTTATTTTCTTGGAATCTCACTCAACTATTATTCTGGTGGTATGATACTCAGTCAGGAAGCCTACACTCGCAAAATCCTTGATCTCAGCCACATGAATTTTGCTAAATCAGCTGCTACACCCATGGCCCTTAAATCCTCTCAACCATTAGATCCCCACTCTCAGCTTACTTTCAGTCCCAAGGTTTTTCGATCTCTACTTGGTGCTCTTCAATATCTTACTTTAACTCGACCGGACATTGCTTACACTGTCAACACACTCTGTCAATTTATGCATGATCCTCAACCTGACCATTACATTTCCCTCAAACGGTTGCTCCGCTATTTGCAAGGCACTATCAATTACAGTTTACGCTTGGTTTCTCAGTCATCTCTTAATCTTTATGCCTTCTCCGATGCTGACTGTGTAGGCTGTCCTCATACCTGCCACTCCACGTCTGGTTATTGCTTATATCTTGGAACAAATTGCATCGCTTGGTCTTCTTATCGCCAACCCACTATTGCTCGATCAAGCTGTGAAGCTGAATATCGTGCTCTCGCCTCCGTTGCTGCTGAACTTCATTGGATTACTCACTTGCTCACCGATATTGGCATCTCTCTTCAACAGGCTCCTTTTTATTTTGTGATAATCTAAGTGCCCTATACCTCACTGTTAATCCAGTCTTCCATGCCAAAACGAAGAATGTGGAATTGGACTACCATTTTGTTCGTGAACAAGTTGCTACTGGCTCCCTTATTACTCATTTTGTTCCCTCAAAAGCGCAAACTGCTGACATTCTTACAAAGCCACCGCTTAGTACTCCATTTACCTGTTTGCGATCCAAGCTTGGTGTCATTCCTCACTCCACCCTTCGCTTGCGGGGGAATGTTAAACCACATGCACCAACTCTTGTTCCTCCAATATCGGATACATATACCAGCACAACTCAGTCCAAGTTAGCTCCTCTAATTCAGCAACAAACAAGTAACAGACTCAGTCCAAGTTAGCTCCTCAAGTGCAGCAACAAACTAGATAACAGCTATTTTTTTTTTTTTGAAGTAGTCTTCCAATTGTAATGTATATATAGCAGCATATTCTCATAAATGTGATGATCAAAGAAATATAAAAAATAGTCCAGTTCATATACCGGTGATTTTACATTTCTTGTAACCTTGATTTAAGTCATTTTTGTTTTTAGGTATTTGTTATTCTAATTTTATTAATTTGATATCATTCGTATTTTTGGTTTTTAAGATTTTCAATTTTCAAGTGTAGTAACTAATATAAAGCATAAATTATTAAACAACGTATGTATTTGTTTATAGTATACATAAAATATCAAATAATTTACTAGCAAAATCAAGTTCTTCGAATAAGAAATAAAAATAGCTCATACCGGAAACAAAACAAATGATTAAACAATTATTATTATTATTATTTAGAAGAACTATTATGTATAATATATAAAAAAATAAAAAAAAATTAATCAAGATATTTTATATATGAGGGAAATTAACAGGTTGATTCACTTTTAAAATCAACAGATGTGACAAATAACTCAACTTAAAGGTCCTAGTTATAAAACCCGGTGTATGTTTGGTTTCTGTGGCATACAAAATCATTATCTTGGATGATAAATATGAAAATGAAGTTTTGGTATGGCAATTTGAGTAAATAGCTTTTTTAAATGTCTAAATCCAAACAAAGCACAAAGTTTTTGGTAATTTTGATCTCGATAATTTCGATTCTCGATAAAGAAAAGTAATAAATCAAAACAATATTTCTTGAAAAAATGGTAATGTAATTTTGTTTACCTTAAGCACCATTAATAATTAGGGATTCGATTAAGTGATAAAAGAAGGAAAGGAGAAGCAACAAAGATAAAGAGAGAGATTTCCCTAGGAGAGAGGACATAATGCGCGAGTTAAGAGAGAAGGGCGAAGGAGAGAAGATATTAGGGGATAGACAATATGATGATTGATATAGAGTACTTCTAATAAGGGTGGGGGTTTGGAATCGCTTGTTGTGCAGGCCATAAATTTTTATTTTGGGAAAAAAGACATTGTAAATCGTGAACGAAGGGGTAATTCGCAATCCTAACTCCAATCTTTCAATTTGACATGACAAATCCTAAAGTACATATCGTAACACAATTATAGCCTTTAAGGGAATTCCCACTAATTAAATTGGTTAATATTAATGGAATGTTGATGTGGTGGTTGATATGAAAAATAACATGGAAAAATCTTTCATTATAGCAAATTAAACTATGCCGCATGGAAAATCGTAACTGACTTGAGACCCACGGGTGCTCACTGCAGGACCTCAGACGGGTAAGAGGGGAGAAGTGTCAAAGAGTGAAACAAAGGTTTATAGTGGATTGGATCTCATGAGATGGTCCTACATCCAATGTACATAGGTTTTATGCTCATTTATTAGAATGTAGTTGAGTATTACAGTCTAAGAGACCCCTTGATCTTTTGTCAACGGAGTATGAGGTCTTGCGTCCTTTATAAATGGCACAATGGACATTTGGAAATAACTGAATGCCTTATTTAAGGGTGCCTACTACTCTTTTAAAAGTTCTTGCAAAAAATTTGCATTGTATGAACAATGGAACTGGTCCAAATAAAAATATAAACTTTGCAACAATGGGTTACGAGTATACAACAAGGTTGGGGCACTAGTGGAATGGTAGGACTTTTGTGAGTTTTATTGTTTGAGTTCTCTAATAGCTTAAAATGCTAGAGATAGATCCATTTCCACCTACTACCAGACTTCTATTTATAGGAGAACTCTTTCGGAGAGGACATATGAGCTACCATAACATAGTTTTGTCTTCTCTAGGGTCTGCTAGTATCAGTCGAAAGGTGGAGTGTTACGCAAAGTATTTGAAGGTAGTGGAAGATAATTTTTTAGTGCATTAAATACTTATGGGAACATTAAAGAGAGGTTCTACATGAACCGCATGTAGAACCCCCCACCAACCGCATTTTTGTCTTTTTGCTTTTTTGCCATTTTTTTTTAGTTTTCTATTTTTTTTAAACTATTTTCTACATATAAAAAAATTCCTATTAATACAAAAAAATAGTTTTTTATTAAAATTAAACATCTTTTTATTAAAATTATAAAATATATATTTTTTTCATAAATTAAAAAATTTATGTTTACTAATAAAAAACGCTATAAAATAATTTTTTAATAAAAAATAACATTTAAAAAGATATTTTTTAAATTTTAATTAAAAAAATGTTTAATTTGATGTCTTAGAACCACATTTCCGAGTCCACATCATTTGTCGAATGTGGATCCGCGCTAGCGGCACCAATTAATCACAATATTTTTTTAAAAAAATATCGCGATTAATTAGTGTCGCTGGCGCGGACCAACATTCAACAAATAATGTGGCCCGGGAATGTTGGTCCCCGTCAGCGACACTAATTAATCACGATATTTTTTATTAAAAAAATATCGAGATTAACAGGTGTTACTGGCGCGGACCCACATTCAACAAATGATGTGGGTCCAGGAATGTGGGCCCGCGCCAGCGGCACTAATTAATCGCGATATTTTTCATTGAAAAAATATCGCGATTAATTAGTGTCGTTGGCTCGGATCCACATTCAACAAATGATGTGGCCCGGGAATGTGGGCCCTCACCAGCGGGACTAATTAATCGCGATATTTTTCATTGAAAAAATATCGCGATTAATTAGTGCCGTTGGCGCGGACCCACATTCAACAAATGATATGGGTGTAGGAATGTGGGTCCGCGTCAGTGGCACTCATTAATCGCGATATTTTTCATTAAAAAAATATCGCGATTAATTAGTGCCCCTGGTGCGGACCCACATTCAACAAATGATATGGCCGGGAATGTGGGTCCCCGCCAGCCGCACTAACTAATCGCGATTTTTTTATTGAAAAAATATCGCGATTTTTTTATTGAAAAAATATCGCGATTAATTATTGCTGTTGGCGCGGACCCACATTCAACAAATGATGTGGCCCGGGAATGTGAGGCCGCGCCATCGGCACTAATTAATCGCGATATTTTTTATTGAAAAAATATCGCGATTAATTATTGTTGTTAGCGCGGACCCACATTCAACAAATGATGTGGAGTCGGGAATATGGGTCCGCGCCAGCGGCACTAATCAATAGTAATATTATGTTAATAAAAATATATTTTTTTTATTTATGAAAAAAAATATATTTTTTAATTTTAATAAAAAAATATTTTTTTTTAATTTTAATAAAAAAATATTTTCTTTAAAAAAAACAGTTTTTTTTTTATATTAATAGGAAAACTGTTTTTTTATATAAAAATAATTTTTATATTAATTGTTATAAACAAAACACTAAGAAAATTTACAAAAAACAAATACGATTTAAGAGGCGGTTCATTAAGAATTTCTCAACATTAAATGCACATGGAGATGGGCAGTGTTGGCAGGTGGATTAATGCTTTGCTTTTTACCGACTCTGCCAGATTGGTTGAGGAAGCGCTGCCAAAGTCTCCTAAATTCAGGTCCCACACTTATTCTTCTTGATGGAAGAAAGCCTAACTAAGAGCAACCCTTATGGGTAGGGTAAACCCGTATATATGCGGTATATATGTATGTTATGGGTAAGGTAGAAGTCCAAAAATAACCGTTGGTAGGGTAAAAAATAACAAAGATGCAATTGGACTAGTTAGTTTTTTGTGGGACCCACTCTCAAAACGGAACATCTTGTTCCGCGTAAGGAAGGAGGAAGAAAAAGGCTATAGCGGAATATCATGTTCCGCCCAAGCTTTAACCCATTTCCCCCTATTTCTGTTTTGACCCCCAAATTTTTCAAACACTTTCAACGGCTATTTATCCAACAGTTATTTTTTATTTTTTTTATAAATAGGAGGTTCAAAACACTATCTTCATTTTCATTCTAAACACTCTCTATTTTCATTTATATTTTTATTCAAAACACTCTCTAGTATCTTCACTTTAATTATTACCAAAAATTATTTTTTTAGGCGCAATAAATATTATTTATTTACCCAAAAATAATTTTTATATTTTTATATTTGCTTAAAAATATTTTGTGATTATTTTACAATGGTTCGAGGTCAAAATATGTCTCAATATGACGATGAAGTATTATGCACCGCTTATGTAAATCAAACAAATGATGGTTTACGAGTAACTAATCGACCTAGCACATTATTTTGGGATGCGGTCGCCGAAGAATATAATACAATGACGGACATCACTAAACGTCGAACGGGAGACAGCCTACAAACCCGCTACAATAAAATTTCGAGGCACATAATGTTATATGTTTCTAAATTGAAAGATGCATCGATGAAAAATCATGGTAGTGGGACTGTGAACACAGATTGTGTAAAATCACTTATATCTTTTGTAATTTTTTTTTAAATATTATTTCTCGTAAATCTGTTTCTAACGAGTTAATAAAATTACATTGTCGTTTTATGTCAGGTTACTGCAACTAATCTAGCATTCCAGAGAGAGAACAAGGAAAAATCATTTAATTTTGAATCTTGTTACCAAATTTTAAAAGAACTCCACAAATTTTAAATTCCCTAAACATTTTTAGGCTCCCCTCAATTTCAATTTGATTCACCAATGACGGGTGCGATAGAAAGTGAAGGAAGTCCGAATATTGGGTTTCCCCCAGGAAACTCCAAAGATGGGGCAGAAGTTGATATAGAAAGGCCTTATCCAAGGCCACCTAGAAGGAAAGAGATGAAGCAACGGGCTAAAGGAAAAGCGAAGGCTACAAACATTGAGGTGAACCGAGAAATACTCAGTAGTTGCTCTTTGTTCAATGAATCATTCGAGCGATCATGTCAGGGTGATCGTGTACATGATGAAGAGGCCCGTGAGGGGCTTAAACGTTCACTACAACTTAAGGAGCGAAGTTTGGATCTCAACGAACGAAGTATATTGGCTATGGAGAGGAAAGATATGTGTGAACAAATATTGCTTGATCAAAAAATTCTGAACACTGACACCTCAAACACGAATTCATCCCAAAAGGAGTACCATGAATACCTCGTGCTTAATATACTAAACAAAGCACGGGGCCAGTATGGGCAATCAAACTTTCCAAATTATCAACCACATTGAGGCCATTCTAGATTTTGAAATTTCTATGCTTCTGAGTATGTAACCTGTTATTTATTTTTATCGTTTGATCTACTTTGTAATATCATTATAAAAATTATGAAATGAATTTGCTTCAAATTTCCATACATAAACATTAGTTGGGTACAATATTAACGATACAACATTAATAATAAAGATAACAACATAACAACATTACAAAAGAAACATGAATTGGGTAAAATCACACACTGTTATTGGCAAACTTTTCCCAAACATGTTCAACGAGATATGCACGTAGATGTAAATGCTTCCTCTTGTCGTGCATGTGCATTGTCCTAGCCTCGATCGCATAATGTTGCTCGAGAGAGTTTCGAAACATAGGAATCGGGTCAGGCGGGAAGTCGTATGCCTCTCTCCAATCACAATCACGCCTCTCGTCTTCAACAATCATGTTGTGCATTATGATGCACGAATACATAATAGATGACAATTTATACTTGCTCCAGAGTTTTTTCGGCGTATGAACGAATGTGAACCTAAGTTTTAGGACACCAAATGCTCGTTCCACATCTTTTCTTGCCCCCTCTTGAACTTGAGCGAAAAGTTTTTCCTTTTGGTTGGTTGGCCTTTTAAAAGTTTGCACCAATGATGCGTAAGGCAGATAAATTCCATCCGCTAAAAAATACCCCATATCATAGACGTTGTTATTTATCTGAAATTGGATTGGTGGAGTTTTATCGCGGACAAGATCGGAGAAAACACTTAATCGGTTTAATACGTTAATGTCATTACAACTACCCGGCATCCTGAAAAATGACCTCCATATCCAAAGGTCATGTGATTCTATCGCCTCTAATATAATTGTCGGTGACTTTTTATGTCCAGTATATTTCCCATGCCATTCGGTTGGACAATTTTTCCACTCCCAATGCATGCAGTCTATCCTCCCCAGCATTCTGTGGAATCCACGCGCCGCATTTTGTTCGGTAAGCCTTTGCACATCGAGAGTCGTAGGCTTTCTGTTATAATCCGGGCCAAATATCCCCACAATGGCAAGGAATAATCAAACCAATGCCTTTTGGGTTGTGGATTCCCCTATACACAGGTACTCTCCATTTATATCCGCAGAAGACCCATATGCTAACATTTACAGAGCAGAAATGATTTTTTGATGCGAGGACAGGCCAAGACGACCAAGTGCATCTGGTTTTTGTATCTAGGACGGTTTATATGGTTAATTATACCGCTATAAATGTGAATGGCCAATATGAGTGTTAATGTGCACAATGGCGGCTTACGAAGATGTGATTGATGAGTTTTTAGCTGAAGCCTTGATAGATTCATTGACACGTGGTCTTTTTGGTTGTGAGATTAACCAAATTAATGATCTACGAACCCCTTGGGAAATAATTGCTGACAAATATCATGAGTTGCTACCTAGGCACGAGTATCAGAGCCCGCGTAACTTGATGGATCGATGGTTGTAAATTAAAGAGAACATCAAAGAATTTGATAACATTTTCGATAGGGTTGAACAAGATATGCAACCATTGGATGAGGACGACGATCCATATGAGGAGGTAGTGAATTCATACATTCGTACGTTTGGTGAGAATTTTGAATGCCTAATGACATGGTGTGCGTTGAGAAGAAATGCTTATTGGAAGGACTTTTACTAGTTTTTCTTTCATCTCCTCTAAATCGAGTCAGGGCATCTACTTTTCATGTTAATTTGAATCATTGCATGTTTATTACTATCTTGTTTATCGTTAAATTAAATGTAACGGATATAATGTAATGGAATTAATGGTTCGAAACACTATCTTCATTTTAATTTATATTTTTATTCTAAACACTCTCTATTTTTATCGTTTGTTCTAATTTGTAATATGATTATAAAAATTGTGAAATGAATTTTCTTCAAATTTCCATACATAAACATTAGTTGGGTACAATCTTAACGATACAACATTAATAATAAAGATAACAACATAACAACATTACAAAAGAAACACTAACTGGGTTAAATCACACTATGTTATTGGCAAACTCAATTGGTATTCGACACATTACATTTTATATTTGTTAATTATCGAAATCCCAATCTACATCATCCAAATTTACAGCATCAGACATGTCATAATTTTGCGTTGATGGACCAGGTTGGCTAGTATCTTCTTGGGCACCAATATCATCCATGTGCGGTGGATACACTGTGGTCGCGGGTCGAGGATCTTCTGTGGGGTTGCAAAAGGCCGAGGGTGTACCACTAAAAAAATTAGGGGGGAGTAGTTCGCTCGTGAGATACACCCAACTCTTGAAGCTTCCTTGTATCTATATCCAACTCATAAGTCCAATAGTTATTAAGAAGCATGATTGCACCTAGAGCGGTGGCTCTCGAGGATTGCCAATAATCTGAGAATTCCCGACTAGTAAATAAGAGGTCATCGTATGCCGGAAATTCTTCATCGACCGCAATCATGTCCGGCCGTGGAACCGAAATCAATATGGGTACACCTGCAGGACTGCAAAACGGTAGATCCCAAGTCATTTGGGGTTGAGTGGGATGTACCCGACCTGGGGGAGTCTCATAAGCGCCAGGTGCCTGTGAAGGGACAATTAGTATTTGGATGTGGTACGACAGTGCGTTGGGACTTATGACATCTGTGTTCGCTGCTCGGTAGAGGGGTGGCATTACAAAGCCTAGGGACACTTGCTTCCAGTAACGGTCATACATGGGTTGAGAAATAATAGATATGCTGGGGTCCATCTCGTTAATAATATTCCCCTGCCTATCAGGGTGAAAGGGTATCCTCATCATTTGCGCGGGAGGGTCATTTGGAATGCAAATTTCACCGGTGATCTGTCGGCGGCATCGATCACCCAAGTAATATATCCCCCCATATTGAGGATCCATAAGAACACATCGTTTCAATGATATGTACTTCTCATGTTGAACCTAGGCATTCATCTCCACAGTAGACCCTGAGTAAGGTAGCCAATTGATTGAACCTGGCGATCGCATTTCAATCTGACTCTGGGCGGTGGGAAAATTATACTGGATTGAGACCTTTGTCACCTTACGATTTAACCGATTTTCTTTCTTCCATCGATTAATCCTAGGCCAACAGTCACCAGTATTTTCCCTCAACAAGGGACATGCTCGTTGTATGTATTCAAACCCGAAAAACTGCAATACAAAAATGAGTATTATTAAACCATAATTTTTTTATTAATTATATATTAAATACATATAATTTCACATTTTCACACTTACCAAAATGAGTTGCCAAAAATAATTCATAGAGTCTACGCCACATCTTGACAAGAGATGGAGAGAGTAGTATATGTGAGCTAGAATTGCCGAACCCCAATCGTATGATCCCACAGTCTCCAAATCCTCCAAAGCAGCCAACCAACCAATAGGAACGCTGTCTCTTGCGGTTGGAAAAAAAATATGTCCCACACAAAAAATAAAAATGCCCTAGCAGTGTCCTCAGGGCCAATAATCACAGTATTTAACTTTATGTCCTCAAACCACTTATTTAAGCTCGACACTTTCACCCCACAAGAATCACTGCAATTTGGTTCAATGCCGGGAAAGTATCTATGTATAATGTCACCCCGGATTTGAGTTTTCCTATCAAGTATGATCAAGTATTTTCAATCATCCATCGGTACCATAGGACCGCTTCCGGTGGGAATACCTGCAAGATGGGAAGGATAACAATCAATTGGAAATTTAATTATTGTACTAATCAATGTTATTACTGAAGTAATTTTTTATATACAAAAACTAACTAGTCAAAATCGTAAAATCATAAGGAGTAATAGTCAGCTCCCCGGTAGGTAGTTGGAACATGTTGGTTGTGTCCCACCAATGCTCATCGAGCGCTTGTACCAACCCCCAACTTGTCTTGGGAATTTGAGCGTCCAACAATTCTCCCCAACCGCTACGGTGTATAAAATGCATGACCTCGGGAGATGTCTTAAAATGTTTGTATGTGGCTCTAAGACTCTGCCAATTGCCACGCATCTTTATTGAGTTGCCGTTTGTGGCCGTGTCAGAAGAAGGTTTAATGTGATCTCCGGCGTCCACAATACGCCTATAGTTTTCAAAAACTATAGGTCGCTCGGCAGTAGTAACTTCAGGCTCTCGCCCTGCTTCTCCAATTTTTCTAGACTTTCTTGCCCTAACAGCCCGTCTAATTTTTTTCCCAATTTGTTCCATTATCAACACTGCAATGTCAACAAAAAAGTTATTAATTTTCTACCACATTGATTAATGAATAAATAAATATTATGTAATATTTTATTTGGTAAAACAATCTTGACGGCATAAATATCTGATATCAAAATCAATAGCAAATTGTGTTTAACTATTTTAGTATATAATATATTTCGTACAAAATTTCACATGACATAATATATAGGGATTTTCCGAAATAGGTTCCAATAAAAATAAAAATAATTGAAAAATAAATTTTACAACTAACATAACATAAAAAATTAATTTTAATTATATATTTACACATGAATATTTAATAATATTTTTTGGTTATTTTCTACATAGCATTAACTAATAATATTTTTTGGTTTATTTCTACACAACTATTTACTAAATAATATATACAACTATACAAAAAAAAAATTACAACAACTAAATATTAAATAAATATAGCATGGAAATTAAAACAACCAAAAAATTACCTTTTTTTTTGCTCGAAGATGATTTCTTTGAGAAGCATAATGGTTTTCGTTTTTAGCTAGGAGTTGCATATAAAAATAAAATTGGTTCAAAAATAAATTTTACAACTAACATAACATAAAAATTTAATTTAAATTATAAAATTACAAATGAATATTTAGTAAATAGCTGTGTAGAGCATATATTAACATATCACAGTAACTAATTTCACATTAACTAATAATATTTTTTCATTATATTAACATATCACATTAACTAATCGTTGTGGAACAAAAATGGCTAGAGACTAATTGTGTCTAAATAAAGACTGAAAAAAATTGAAACATTACCTCTTCAGAAAATAAAAAAATTAATAAACATAATCAACCTCTAATTGTAACATTATCTTTTTTTTTTATAAGTAAATGTTCCCATAAAACAAACCCGCCTAAGGGGGCGGAATCCTGTATACAGGTAGTATACACGACAAAGAAAGTAAAGGCCTGAGCCAAAATAAAGACTACCCTACCACTCGAAACTCCTCCAAAAAGTCGAGGAAGATAGACATCGACGTATCCAGCCTTTTCCTATACCAAGTGAGAAGAAGGCTCACAAAACAATAGCGTAGACGCGAAGGATCCAACTCGACCCCCTCAAAGCATCTCCGATTTCTCTCCTGCCACACCGACCAGAAAATGGAATGTGGGACCATCTTCCAAGCACCTCGCGGACCCTGCCAACCCCTAGGACTCCCCCAAGATGCCAACACCCCACTCACCTCCCGAGGCTTGTAACATTATCAACAGTTTATATACAACAAAAAACAATAAAAACACCTCACAATATTTAACCGTAAGCTTCTGAGTTTGAAATGGTGAAATTTTTTTGTGATAGACCTTCTCACAAAGGGGTAGATAAATAGGTAAAAAGTAATTAATAGGTGGTTGGATGTTAGAAATATGGTTGAGAAATTTATGAGGGTTAATAGTTAAATAATAGAGAAAGTGTGAGGGAAGATTGAAAATTGATGGAAGACTAAAATGGAACATGATGTTCCGCTTAGTCCATAATTCTGGGCCCATGCAAAACGGAACATGACGACCCGCGAAAGTTTTTTTTTTATATACGGCACCGTTTTGTGTGTCAAAAGGGTATATTTGCTTTTACCCGTAACATTTTCGTTCTGTTTTACCGGCTAAATTTGCACTACCCATGTGCATTTTTACCATACCCGTAAGTGTTGCTCTAAGGTTCACCATATTAGTGTGGCCTTTCATTGGTAGAACAAAGGCCTCTGGTGCCAAATAGCATATTGATTGAGTCCTGAGGTTCAGCGGGGAGCCTCCTTCTTTGCCTAAGGGGTTTGAACCGTTAAAAGGTCAAATGTTTGAGAGGGTATTATCAAGCTTGAAAATATATAGAAAAATCTTTAAAAACAAAAAATTCAGTCAAGTTTGAATTAGTTTTAGGGTCCACTTGATAGGCATGATTTGCCATGGAAAATGAGGGTTTTACAAATGTTTCCATGCCATGACTAGGTTTTGTGAATATGCGAAATTTTGCATGAGTGGTCATAGGGTGGTTGTTTATTTCGGAAGCAGCATAGATGGGGGAGAGAGTGTATCTGAGTTAGAGGTTGAATGGTTAAATAGATATAAATAAAAATATATGTTTGCATGTAATCCACTAGATCGAAAGTTTGTTGTTTGTGTAAGCAATCAAACGGGTGAAAGTTGTAGACTACCTTTTAGTTTGAATGCAAAAATTTCTCAAGAACCATTTGGAAAAATTCACTCATATTTATGGGGCTCTGCACCAGTTCTTTCGTCACAACATACGATATATTATGTAATAACTATTGATGATTGTACTAGGAACAGTTGGCTATATCCTTTGAAATAAAATCCAGATTTTTATGGCACCTTTCCACAGTGTCAAAGCATGGTACAAACTCAATTCTCAAGAAGTTTCAATGTGACAGCGGAGGTGAATACTCAAGCAACGAATTTGCTGAACACTTTAACAAGTGTGGGATTCTAAGGAACATTTCATTTCCACATACTCCGGAAGAAAAACGAGTTGCAAAACGAAAAAACTTAAAACACTTTTTAGACAAACCTCACATTAATGTTGCATGCGGAGATTGCTCTATTTTTGTGGGTTGATGCATTTTTAAGTGATCTGTATCTCATTACCAAGTTTCTTTCTTGAAAATTAAAGAAAGAAACCATTTTCTTCAAGCTCTACAAATAATAACCTAATTAAGCCAACTTAAAAACTTTCGGGTGTAGTGGTTTCCCTTATATAAGAAATAAAACCCGGCACAACTTTACATCAAAATCCTACCCTTGTGTATTCATTGGCTATAACCCTCTTCATATAGTATACAAAAGTTATCAACCATCCACTAGGAGAGTTTATGTCTATATACACCAACCAAAAATTTTCGGATTCATCAACATATCACAATTTTTTTGTCGAAAAAGATTCAAATAACAACACAATTGTTTTTGTTCGGTAAGACTTGCACACAACTCACTGTGACAGCTGACCAACCACGGAAGATTCTTATGTTGTACACCAACCAAAAATGCATCCATGATGCGTTGATACAATGCCGTCCAACTGTACAACAACAAAAAATGTATCTAAGAAGACTTTCACCATACCTATATCTATTAAATTACCAAACACATCACACTAATGTCCGACATCTACTCAAACACATACAAATCTTACTCTTACTGCCTCCCCACCATACATAAAACCTAGTTCTGCTTCGCATGCTATCAGTCCTGCACATAACCCCACCTCACCAAGCACAATCCCTAGATATTCTCATGTCACTCATGTCAAACCTACCTTGTCACAATAACCCATTTCTATCCGCAATCCCCAAGGCCATCATTTGACCATTCAACTAAACCTTAACACATCCCGACTTCCCTCATCCATTACCACAAACCATTGACCATTCAACCTTCAACTCAGGAACACTCTCTTCCTTATCTACGTTGATTTTCCAAATAAATAAAAAACCTTATGACCACTCATGCCAAACACCTCGTATTCAAAAATCTCAGCGATGAAAACTTTCATATGTTCCACACTAGATATTTTGTCCCAACTGAATCCCATAATATAACTAAGGCTCTAGCAAATCCACAGTGGGTACAAGCATGCATGAAGAGATAAGTCCTCTCGAAACTAACCTCACCATTGCCATAGTAAAACAACCTCACATGAACCTAACTGGATCAAAATGGGTATTAAAAACAAAACTGAAATCGATGGTTCTGTTGATAAACATAAAGCTATACTTGTGGATTAAGGGTATAACCAAATTGAGTGTGTTGATGTTGGAGACACATTCAGTTCAATTATTAAGCCTCCCTCCCTATCGTTCTTGCCATTGGCATTACTAAAAAAATGGTCCATCTGATAGTTGGACGTGAAAAATGCCTTTCTGCACGGAGCTTTACAATAACAATTTTATATGAAGCAACGTCCAAATTTTCTCACCCTTTCTTCCCTCATCATGTATGTGGCTCACATAAATCCATCTATGGGCTCAAACAAGCTCCTAGAGCTTGGTTTGATAGATTTATCTCGTTTCTTCTTACCATTGGATTCTTTTATAGCTGAGCTGATCGGTCCTTGTTTATCCAACACTCTTCATACATGACACTTTAATCCTATTAGTGTATGTTGATGATATAACCATTACTGGAATTAATCATTCTCCTCTCACCCAACTTATTACTCGCCTTAGTTGTGAATTTCCCATTAAAGACCTTCGCACAATGAACTGCTTCCTCCGTATGCAGGTTCTTCCATTCTCTGGTGGTATCTTGCCTAATCAAAATTCCACATTAAACTTCCACTCCTTTAGAAATTAAGGATGAAAATATTTCACCCACCTTAGTTGATAACCGAACCGAGTGTCGTTCTATTGTCGGTGCTTTTAAATTCATTATTATCACTTGCCCGACATTATTCACCAAATTAACACCATTTTCCAACACTTTCATGCTCCCACCTACTAGAATCTCATTATTGTCAGGAGTCTCCTTCACTATCTTAAAATCACATTCTGTTATGGCTATTTAGGTGCTGATTGGGCCACCTTCCCCAACACTCGACGATCAATCTCTAGTTTTGCATATTCTTGGTTTCTAATTATGTGTATTTATCATATAAGCGACAGCCAACATTTTCTCCTTCCTGATGTGAAGCTTGAGTATCGAGCAGTCGCTACTGCCACCACTGAGCACTCGCTAAGTGTCTATTTATGATGACGTGTTGTGTATTTGACTTTAGAAGGACTTTAGTTGTATTTTCAGTTGTCGGATAAGAAACATAAATTGAAGTGTAATATCAATCAAAATGTGAAGTTAAAAATCAGTTGTTCGAAGTCCACATAGTTAGGGAATGTATTCGCACGTATGCGTCTCATTTTGTAAATTTTACACTAATTTGTAGTCAGGTATAATAGAGTGGTTTGGATTTCAAATACGCTACGTACTTTATTGACCATAAATCTCATCAATAAGTACAACTCTAACCTACCAAAAATTTAATTAAACCGAGGCCCAGATTACTTGGTCCCCTGAACTGGTTTGGGGGGTATACCGAACAGGTTCCGTGTACCTTGTATTTCATCTTCTTCCTGCTATAGATTTCCACCATTTTTAATCCTTTAAACCACCATTACACTATCCCAAACTCCCAGCCAAAGGTCTGAAACATTATAGTAACATATATAAACGATTTTTAACATAGTAAAACCATTAAGTCCTTAAAAAACAACTTCAAATTGGATTAAATCAATATTAATCTTTAAAAATCCTAAATTATCATTATTGTTCAAGAACTTCAACATAATTCATGATCTCTTCCCAATTTGATGCTATTTCTCATCAAATTCATCCTACATGTATAAGGGATCAAGTTTATCACCATTCCGACCTAAGAACATGATTTATATCTTCACATTTAAGGCCCAAATTCGTGAAATTCACAAAGTAATCATCCTATATTAACATGGATGGTATATCAAATCATAAATCAACAAGATAAACACTTGCCTTAATTCGAAGATCTGATTTCTATAGAATTGATGGTGGAATTTGTGTTCTCCTCCTCCCGACACACAATCCAATGGTGGTGGTGGTGCAAGAATGTGGTTTTTAGCCTTGAAACACCTTTTCTTCTCCCTATTGTGACTCTCTCTTTGCATATATAACTCTCCAATTTTTGTAGGATTATTTTCTCTAAAATTTCAAAAGGCCAAAATGCCCCTCTGGGGTGTCGGTTTGGCCTAAAAAGGCCTCGGGATCCAAACTAAACCCCCACGTAGACTTTTCTGACTATTTCAACCCTTTCGAATACCCTGGCACGCTCGAAATGACGATTTGAACTATATAGAATAATACTACATTTTATTTTCCAAATTAAATCCTGACACGACTAACACGCGCGTCTCAACTATATTTATCTTAACTTTCATATTTCTCACTCATGATAATCAAAATATTTTCGTATCATTATTATCACACATTCACTAAGTAATATTCAATATTAATAAATATTAACCCTTGTCTCTCTAATTAATAGTTAATTTACCTGATTAATTTTCCAAATTTAATTTAATTAATCAAAATTAATTCCCATATAAAATCAATAAAATTATATAATGTTACATACTTCCTGCCTAATAACGGAATTTCATCCCAAAATTCAGAAAAAGGAAATACCTGGTATGAATAACTCTAGATATTTTTTGTGCATCTCATCCTTGCGTTCCCAAGTCCACTTGTCGGCATTATGATGCCCCCACTGAACATGTACAAGTGGAACTACCTTCGACCTCAGTCTCCTCCCCCTATGGTCTAAGATAGCAACTAGCCTATCCTCATACGAAATATCAGGCTATAAATAAATATCCTCCAAAGAAATGTGAGTGTGGGCTAACTTATTCCGGAGATATCGCCTCTGCCAAGAAATATGAAATACATCATGATTCCGATGCAAGTGCTTCGGTAATCTGAGTTTATATGCAATTGGACCCATCTGCTTAATGATAGGGAGTGGCCCTACACATGTTGACACTAACTTCTCTTTCTTTCTAAACCTCATTATCCCCTTCATAGGATATACATGTAGTAGCACGTAGTCCCCCACATTAAACTCTAGGAACCGCTTAGCATCGGTATAACTCTTTTGTCGATCCTTAGCTATCTGTATATGACTTCGAATCAACTAAATTTTGGCCGATGTATTGTGAATCAACTCCGATCCGAGAATCTTGTTGTCTTTTATCTATAACCAACAAGCGGACGAACGACAAGGCCTATCGTACAATGCCTCAAATGGTTCCATGACAATCGTAAACTGGTAGGAGTTATTGTATGCAAACTCCACCAGTGGAAGATATTTCTCCCAACCTCCCCCAAAATCAAGGATGCACATCCGTAGCATATCTTCTAACCTCTTATTCGTCCTCTCTATTTGCCCGTCCTTCTGCGGGTGATAAGCTATGCTCAAACGCAACTCGGTACCCATGGCCTCTTGGAAGCTCTTGCAAAAATTGAATACAAAAAAATCTTATCCCTATCCGACATAATATCTAATGGTACCCCATGCAACCTCACTATCTCAGCAATGAATAGGTGACCATATTATCCTGTAGTATTATTAGTCCGAACTCGTAGAAAGTGACCTACCTTGGTCAACCGATCCACTATCACCCATATACAATCGCGACCTCTCTATAAAGTAGGAAACCAATAAAATCCGTGGAAATGCTCTCTCATTTCCACATCGGGATCCCTAACGACTGTAGAACCCTTGACGACTTCTGATGGTCCACTTTCACCAACTGACAAGTGGTACACCTCAAAACAAATTTAGCGATGTCTCTCTTCATCCAACTCCACTAGTACTATCATTTCATGTCTTGGTACATCTTATCCCCTCCACGATCCATCACGAACCGTGACCCATGTGACTCTACCATCACTTCGTGTCGCAATTCCTCCCTCTCCGGGACAATCAATATCCCGTTGAATCGTAAACCACCCTCTTAACTCACTGAGTATGACTTGGCTCCCCTAGCTAAAAGTTGTCTGATCCAATCCTGATAAAAAAAATCTATTTCCTATGCCTGTACCACCCTTGTGACAATCTGGCGGGTGACGGCCTACATTACCTACTGGACGGTGGCCCAACGTGTCTACCACCACCTTAGCCTTTCTCGGGTGATATTGAATGTCAAATTGATAATCTTTCACAAATTCAACCCACCCACGCTGACGCATATTTAGCTCTCTCAAAGCGAACAAGCATTGTAGTCATTACAGGAATATTTATTTTTCCTGACATAAATTAAATGTCGAAAAAGCACTAAAAATATCGGTAACACTTTTTGCGACACTTTTGGTGGCATTTCCACTAGTTCGGTAATAGACAATGTGGTAAAAGAACAATGGCATTTCCACAAGTGCGGTAGCCAATGTGGTAAAAGAACAACAACATTTTAAAAGATGCCATAAAACATTAGCGGCACTTATGGCGGTATTTCCACAAGTGTGGTAGCCAATGTGGTAAAAGAACAACGGCATTTTAAAAATTCCGCAAAAAGTTAGCAGCACTTTAAAGCATTTATATTAATCCTAGTAACAACCTTTTAACGACATTAAAAATGTTGATAATAACCTTTTGCAACACCTATTAAATGTTCAACACACTTTTGGCGGCACTCAAAAAATGCCGAGAATAAATATAGCGGCATCAAACAAAGTGTTGACATTATTTTGCAATATATGACTGGGAACAAGTGTTAAAAAATCAATTATAAGAAGTATTGTATTTATGTGCAAATACACTACCATAACATTAAATTAAGGGGGTAGGAATCAAATTAAAACGTCATTAAATTAAAACCAATAGCATTCATCGTAAATAAATAGAATTGTTCTTGGAACAATTATTCATCCACAAAATAAAATGTATCACTTGTCCAATAAGGAAAAGTGGAGAAACATGAAGCGAAGCGAAACAAAATTTTATATAATGTACGATCCTTCTTCATCAAAGTCAAACATCCTCTTTGACCTCCAAATAAAAAAGTCAATCGTTAGTCATTGATACTTATTATTTAGTATTTTAATTAAAAACTTAAAATTAAAAATTAGTACATTAGCAATATGCCACGCTATAGTTGAATGATGTGCATATCCAATTGTGGACTTTTTTCCATAAGGTCTAGGCAATGGTTCATTTATTACAAATATTTTCTCAATATATACTTCCCAAAAGTCTTCACCCAGTAGCATACCCCCTACTTTTATTGAAGGGTCCTTGCACACAATAAATCCACATGCCACAACCACTTTTGGAAGTCCGAAAGTAATAAGGTCTACAATTTTAGGAAGTGAATTATTTGAGACCCTTTGTCGTGGTTGATGGTGCTTCTTCTTCTTCTTCTTCTTCTTCTTCTTCTTCTTCTTTTTTGATGGTTCTTTCAACAAACAAGATGAATATGTCATCAACAATATATTTTTTGGAAAAAATCGACAATGTTTTATTTGTTTTTAAAACTTCCCAAAAATTTTAAGACTATATACAACCAAATAAACCAACAACCCATTGTCAAGTATACATAAACTCCCCAAGAAGGCGTGGATATATTGTGCCCTTTAAAATCCTTTAAATTAGCAACATGCCTGAATTGAAGTAGCATTTGTTTGCTCACTAACACGAGTTGCAGTCTCGGAGGCAGTCAAGTGTTGAGAATTCGCAATCTATAAAAAATGAATTATTTCAGTCATGAAAACATATAGTCTTAAATTATGATTTTAAAAAGTAGTTATCTACTAACCTATCGATATGGAGCTAAATGGTGATCTGATTGTGGTACCACTACATGTTGAAATTGGTTGGTTTCTTCTAATTATTGCTTTGGTTGAAAAATAGACCTATATGATGGTATGTTTTGCTCGTTGGAGGATTGAGGGACCTGTTAATAGAATAATTTAATATTAGAACATACATTTATATAGGTACATGATAATTAAGCACAAAATATTAAAGTGTATACTTATTAACCTGTTTGGATACAACGGAAGGGCAAGTTATCATATGTGTACGTATCAACTGAAACTGAGCCTCTAAATGATCAAATTTATCCTGAAATTCAGATCAAACCTCAGATCTTAGTCGCTCATACTCTTTTTCATTAACCTTTGGACACTTAGTTTCACGCACATCAGTTGACGATGGCTCATGCCCATAAGCTCGATAATAACCATGTTAATCAGGTCCCAAGACTTCATAAAATATCTCGTCTTTACGACTGGCGGATTCATTACAATCTGACGGAAGTTGATCTACTTTTTGCCTCATTTTTAACTTAAATGAAATGATTCTTATTATATAAACCAAAAATTATAACCATTCATTCACAAAACCAAAACAGAATAAAGATCCCAGTATCTCCCCACCACTAATTTTAAATAATTCACATAATAATTTCATGCGTAATTTTAACTTTCATAAATAATAAACTTATTCAATTGAGAATTTAATCCTGACCCGTGTATGATATATATTATGCTTTTAACGATATGACACAATCTCCTTCGTGTTGCATTTTACAATGGTTGTAAACAGAATAAGAATTTTGATTAATAGGTAAAATGACGTCGTTGAGATTTTCTAAGAAATAAGGAAAGGAACATGGATGATATTTTGGTACCATTGCTTCAGAGAAATCCTTATCGATGGCTGAGCCATCGCTCCTCTCGTGTGTTTTCATGTAAACATCAACCAACGAGACCTTTTTACCTTGATCAGCCTCCAATTGCATAAATCCAATGACTCGTAAGTCATTACATAAATAAGTTTGATAACATAAAATAATATTCACAATCAAAATCTTTTATAAAACACCTTATGAGCAACATTCGCATGACTCTTTCTTACGGAAGTATGTGGTGTTCTTTGCTTCTTACGAGTTTGACGATTTCTTCGACTCATTTTCTGTTACAAAAATATATTTAAAATATTTGTTTAACTTGAATTTATAAAACTTTAATGGCAACAATACATTAATACCCTTGCCTCGCGAGTTCTCCAATACTTAACAAGTTGAGACCACTCCTCTAGATTTACTCTAGGTGGACAATATTTCAATCTCTCTTCGTGAGTATCAAATGCACAATAATGTTTCTTCACCTCTGCTTTCCAATTATTCCATATATTTCCAACCTTCTTCATGCACATTTATTTGAATTCTTTAGGGGCATCAGTGTTCTCCTATATAATTACAATGTATAGAAAAACAAGTCATCAACTACACATGAGTTCAACTTAAATTTTGATTTATCATTTTCAAAGTTATGATTTTAGCTATTATTGACTTTGTTGTGATTGACAAGACAATCCATGCATAGTTGGATTTTACCTAAAGAATCCAACAGTTTCAATTCATTTTGCCACAAATCATGGTATCTTTTGATTTTACCTTCACCTCTCGCCAAACATGTTCCTTGTATGGGTATAACTCCTTGCATCGCCAATCTTTGAAAGCCAACGGTAAGCTGTTCATCATCGATATAATAATAAATTAGTAACCTTTTACATCGATTATATAATCGTTTTTAAATTGTCAATAGATAACATACAGTATTGCAAAGAGTATTCTCATAAGAGTTGTGTTATATGAAAATTTACAAAAGAAACTTTACATATTCCCATCACGAACTGAAATACCTAAATGGGTAGATATTCTATCTACGGTATCTCCGATTGGTTGATAGAAATTATTGGAGTGAAGCTCTAAGAGTTTTTTCATACCTCATAATTCATCCAACTTCGCAATGCCTCTACGTTTAGTGGCATATTGTGCTGAAGATGAACCGTAAAAATTGAAAAAATAGGGTAACATCAATCTACACAGTTAATTAAGCATATATAAATCAAATAACTTTGATTACCTTCTTCACGTGAATGGGCATCTTGGTTATGTAACGTCTCACTCTCCATCGAGCTACTATCGCTTTGACTGTCACTTATGTTTGATCATTCGGTTGAGCTAGAATCTGAAACGGAATGATAACTGGGCTGAGATTTTGGTTAAAATGGTGGTTGGAGATTGGATTGTGAGTGCAAGCGAGATTGGGAACGAGAATGTGCCTGTGAGAGGGATTTACTATGCCTCTGTGATGTCATAGCAACCTGCAATAATAAAAATTCACCACTAAATTAACAAGAATAATGTTTATCCAAACCAAGATGTTCTAAAATTTACTTTTGAGCATTTGTACAAAGTTTGTGGCTTATTTAATTAGTGTACTTATTAAACAAGTCAACCTTATTTTAAATAGCACAACTGATTGGTAATCCCCTTACATTCTATATTTAATCCCCCACACATAATAGATAAAAGGAGAAAGAGGCTCTCCCATGGCACGTACATAAGAAAAACAAAACTAAACAAAGTATCGGTTTACTCTCTTAAGGGACGTCATTTGACATCGATCAAGTCTTAGCCATTTCTGATTAGCTTTTTGGTTATGCTAGTCTTAGCCCAAGTCATGAAGACCAGCATTACCAATGCACTCATTAAAATCATCAGCCGCCCCCAAGACGATATGGTTGCCTCCAGCTTTTTCCTTACTCTCTCTAACAATGTTGAAATCCCCAAAAATAATTAAATCATTGAGAAAGTTTATAGAAAACTTATGTATCCTTCTAAGATTTTTAAGCCTCCTGATTACACCTTTCTTCCCTATACCTTTAATATTCCATCATAGAAACTTAAGCATTAAAACCAAATAGTGATTGGTCAGAGGAAGATCTTAAGGTTCTACATGGTGTTCTAGCTCAAAGGCCATGCAGTTCTTCTTTAGACATAAGCCCTACCCCACATCAGTGTTACTTAGGCTCGACCAGACGGGGCTAGAGTCATTAACACAAATTTCAGCACCAGGTCCTGCACCACATCAGTGTTATTAGTCCCAAAGGTAACATAAGTCCCACGAGATTCAGTAGTACCAGAGGCCTCCACACAGTGGTGGATCCAACCCTGGCAGAGCAGGGCTATATAGCCCAGGTCAAATTTTAAAGCATACTAGATTTTTAGTCCAATCTAACTTTTATTGCCCATCATAACTGCTCCCAAAATATTGAGACAAATTAGTTTAGATGCATGCTTAACACTGAGCTACACAACAGATATTCTAGATTCTAAATAACAAGTCTTTTATCTTTGCACTAATCTTGAGGCCTCCACACAGTGGCAGATCCAACCCCGGGCAGAGTAAGGCTATAGCCCATGTCAAATTTTAAAGCATACTAGATTTTCAGTCCAATCTAACTTTTATTGCCCATCCCATCTGCTCCCAAATTATTGAGATGAATTAGTTTATATACATTCTTAAAACTGAGGTGCACAATAGATATAAGTTTCCAGATTTAATCCCATTCTCTTATAAAAATGGGAAAATGTCTATATGTACCAAGTTTATTTTAATCAAATGTGCATCCCAGCTATATTAAAATATTGTATTCTAAGTATATGTATAATCATTTAATGAATTTAGGATACAAACTTGATAAAAAAAACCTCGGTACATATAGCATTACTCAAACAATGATGTAGCTAATTGTAATTATTAATACTTGATGATGCTGGAATTAGCACCACCGGATAAGGTGTTTTCAAGATCAATCTAAGAACAACAATGGCAGCATAGTTATGTAAAAGGTAAGAGAATGAGATGAGGAGAAGAGGAGAGAGCACCAGGATATAAGTGGTTCAGCCTAAATTAGCCTACGTCCACTGTGTGTGTGTGAATAACCTCACTGCAATAAGGCACTAATGGCCATGGATACAATCTCTCAAGCTTTCTCTCTCTACTGTGTGTCTAGACAGAATTTCAGCTAGGGTTGAATATCTGGGATCCTTTGCAAGGTAGAGGATGACCTCTATATATAGTACATAGGGGGTGTAATGTACCCCCCATGCATGTAATGAGCATGTGCGTGTTTGCCTCACCAATATGGGAAAACCATATGTCACTGTCACATGTAGAGAATGATGATGCAATATTCTCCCCACGTGTGGGGAATAATCTTGTTATAACAGATTTTTGTCCACGTGCCCTTATCCAAATGTTAGCAGATGCTCGGCTATCGCGCCTGGTGTGTGATCTCGGCCTGGAAGAGGCCGAGGTTGGTAAGTCTAGGTACTCGTTCAGTCTGAGTATTCCATGGAGGTCTCGGCCTAATCCCAGCCGAGACAATGGACGAGGTCGTCCTGAGACGAGGTTGAGCTGGGGTGTTTGGACTATCGACTAATGTCTTGATGAGGTTGCTGGTGGCTTTATGTAAGCTCGGCATATGTCTGTCCGAGGTTGCCATTCCAAGGTATACGAGAATGCTGCTGATCCTTACGATGTCCCTTGGAGAGGCTCACGATAGTGTCGGCCTGGGCCGACCCCATTATGGCCGAGGGCTGGTACCGTGTGTCCAAGATGTCTAACTTCGGCCATAATCTCGGCCGAGGTTGGTGCCTCTGGGCCGAGGTCACACTTGGGCATATCAATCACCCCCCAGCCCTTAGTCATATGTGGGAACAGGTGACTAGGGGTTTATCACACCTCTGAGGCCTGTCTATTACAATATGTGTCAATATTTGTTTGACACTTGTCCAATGTTGAAGTATGCTTGCTAGTTGGGCGTTTGCTGTTAGCCGCCCTTTGGGGTTCCTAAGGCAATGATGGGCCTTGGGAATTGCGCCTATATATTTAAGGGTTTTGAACCCTATTTCCCTTCTTCCTTCATCACTTCTCTCATTTCCAGCCAACTCGTTCCTGTAGCTTTCTCTCTCTAAAAAGATCTTTGCTGAAGCTTTTGGAAGGTGGTTTTCTCGCGTCTTCTCGTCTCCTCCTTACTATTTCATCCTCAGGTAACCTTCTCCATATTTTTTCCTTCATTTTTCCTGCAAGTCTCCTTATTTTCGCATTTTTCGGCGAGTTTTTGAGTTTCCCGGCGAGATTACCATTATTTCAGGCGAACAATTCTTGCCACATTTAGGTAGTTTGATCTTTTACTTCTTTACTTCACTAGCCAATCTTGTTTGTAGTTTTAGGAAGCCTCCTAAGTGTAGTGTCATCCTCTGATGCTCAGACCCTTATATCAGCTTCTTGAGGAGTTCCCCTCCCTTAGAGAGAAGACTTTAGAAAATATTAGACAAATAGAAAGAGCACGGGAGGAGGCTCGTAGGTCATAAGAGTTTCCCATTAGACCCATATTTCCACCACCTCTAAAGGTGATATATCCTGACCCCCCAGAATTTTTCTATCAGACAGAGGTTCCTGCTGATCCCATACCGATGTCTGAGTCTGAATCTTCTACCTCAGACCCCATGTCTGTGGATTCCTTTCAGGAGGCCATGGACTTCACACCTCGGCCTGATCAGGCCCCTGATCAGGCTGAGGTCTCCAGCCGAGCCTCGTCCCATAAATGCTCAAGTACCTCAGCCTCTTCCTCAGACGTTGAAATTGTTGAGCCGAGTGTGGCTATACCACCACCACTTGACGCCATTCCTCTGTCGGCCTTCACTGGTGTCGAGTTCGCTCAGAGGTTCCCGAGTAACCCATCAACATCTGCTCCGTCCGACACTGAGTTGGATGATGATGATGAGGCTGAGAGCGATGTCAATGTCTCTGAGGCGGCCGAGATCGAGAGTACTATTACTGAGGTAGACCTTCTCTGCTTCAGATATCTGTATTCTATCAGTCCCTCAATAAAGCTTAGGAGACCTCTGAGGTAGGATATGGATTATTATGGCCGAGACGGCGAGATCTGCCTATACGAGCAGATGTTCAAGTTGGGTTTTCGTCTGCCCATTCACCCCATTATCAAATCCATCCTTTCTTATATTAATTTGGCCCCCTCTCAACTATCCCCTAATGCCTGGAGAGTCATAATAGGGGCCATAGTCCTATGGAAGGCTGTCCACCACTCAGACCTTCCAGTTCAGGTCTTCGTAGGTCGCTATGTCCCTTCCTCGGCCAAAAATCGTCCGAGCTACTACCATTTTGTAGCTCGGAAGTCTGAGAAGAAAATGCTTCAAGTAACTCAGACTTTCAACTATAATTGGAAGCCTCGGTATTTATTTGCTTCTGGGCCATGGGAATTTGTCCCATGTGTTCCCTCATCAATTCTAGAGCCGAGGATGCCCCTGAGGTGGGGTAAAGTTACAATGTCTGCGAGGGCTGACCCTGGCCTGAGCCCATCGAACCTTCAGAAGGTGAAAGCCCTTCAAGATCAGGGGGTACATGGTCTTCTCGTCAGGTTCGAGCACTTGATGACTCCCCACTTCCTCTCTGGGACAGGTCTAGGTAGAAGTCCCCTTGCCGAGCTTGGTAAGCATTTTTGTTTTTTAAGTTTAACCTCTGAGTTTATTCATGTCTGATTATCTAACTCAGATCTACTAATTTTTTGCAGAGCGACCACAGGATATTTCGGACGAGCTTTGGGAGAGGCTGCACCCAGCTTGACGAGACTTTCCAAGAAAGTAGGCCTTAAGGCTCCTCCCCCAGGTCCCTCTGCCTCTAAGCCCCCAGTCACAAAGAACAGGGATCTAGAAGGTCATGCCCCTGAGGATCAGAGGCCGAAGAAGAAGACTGCTGACGCCGCTATCCCCATCTCTTCAGCTGACGCCCTGTCGGCCCGTCTAGATCAGTTGAAAATAACTGACAGCATAGTCGGCCACAGTCTTCAGGCCTTAGATACCTTCGGCTCTACAATGACCGAGGCTGACAAATGCTTCTTCAGGTCACTGGACACCCAACTGCTGGTTGAGTTCGACATTCACGGATCCATTCAGGTATGACTTGATCTTTCTGATATGCCCAAGTGTAACATCTGATTGTTCTCCAGCTCATTCATTATCATAAAATATGCAAGGCCTGACAGCTATGCACCACTTATCCAACTGGACTCTGAGGAAATTGCCCCTTATCCAAAAGGGTCAAGAGGCCGAGAAAGTCCAGAGCACTCTGAACGCAGAGATTGACCGTCTCAAATCTGAGCTGAAGGATTCTGAGAAGAAGGTGAAGGGGTTGGAGAAGGACATCTCCTAGCTCGGCAAGGATCACGCTGTAGCTCTGAAGGCTAAGGACGACACTCTGCAGTAGAAAGTCAACTCAACTGTCAGGGCCGCCCTTGATTATACCTCTGAGAAGATAATTGCTGACTATAAGTCCTCTGATGAGTTCATGGGCTTTGACTTTGAATACCTTGAAAGAGGTATCAAATCCACTATTAAATGGGCTGACGTCAGGGAGAGAGAGGCCGACACTTTGAAGGCCTCTGATTTTGTTGGTCTCGGCTTCGCTGATCCTTAGTTTGCCCAGGCTCTTCAGGAGGTTGAGGAAGAGGTTGCTGCTCCTGCCGAGACTGCTACGTTGGAGGGCACCGAGGTTGGAGGGGCAGACCATCGTGATGATGCGGCCGAGGTGACCAATCAAGCCGAGGATGTCAACGTTCCCCCTTCAAACCCTTAGAGGATTTTTTTATCATTGTTTGTAACTCATTGCATTATGGAGCTTGTCTGTAATCGTTTAACATCTTATTATTTCTGAATATATATCAACCTCTGAGGAGGACCATCTTCACTTTCTTTTCATTGAATGTCATGTGATGCTTTTCATTCTTAGTTTCGTTGCAATGGTGTCTGCTAAAAATAAATTTGTAATCTGAGCTTCAACCTCTGAAGTCCTCTTTCTAAGCTTGTCTTTTTGCAATGATGTCTTGTTTAAACTCAACCAATGGTCCTGAGCTCAGACCTCGTCACCACTGAATGGTGTTATGAAGGTCTGAGGTCATCACCTAAGATGTTATCCCCATAATTAGTCTCACCAAATTAATGATGTTAAGGGTCTGAGGTCATCTACTATGGTGTATGAGCTTAGACCTCGTCACCACTGAGTGATGTTATGAAGGTTTGAGGTCATCACCTAAGATGTTATCCTCATAATTAGTCTCACCAAATTAATGATGTTAAGGGTCTGAGGTCATCTCATTATGGTGTCTGAGCTCAGACCTCGTCACCACTGAATGGTGTTACTAGGGTCTGAGGTCATCACCTAAGATGTTATCCTCATAATTAGTCTCACCAAATTAATGATGTTAAGGGTCTGAGGTCATCTACTATGGTGTCTGAGCTGAGACCTCTTCATCACTGAGTGATGTTATGAAGGTATGAGGTCATCACCTAAGATGTTATCCTCATAATTAGTCTCACTAAATTAATGATGTTAAGGGTCTGAGGTCATCTACTATGGTGTATGAGCTTAGACCTCGTCACCACTAAGTGATGTTATGAAGGTCTGAGGTTATCACCTAAGATGTTATCCTCATAATTAGTCTCACCAAATTAATGATGTTAAGGGTCTGAGGTCATCTCATTATGGTGTCTGAGCTCAGACCTCGTCACCACTGAATGGTGTTATGAGGGTCTGAGGTCATCACCTAAGATGTTATCCTCATAATTAGTCTCACCAAATTAATGATGTTAAGGGTCTGAGGTCATCTACTATGGTGTCTGAGCTTAGACCTCATCACCACTGAGTGATGTTATGAAGGTCTGAGGTCATCATCTAAGATGTTATCCTCATAATTAGTCTCACAAAATTAATGATGTTAAGGGTTTGAGGTCATCTACTATGGTGTCTGAGCTTAGACCTCGTCACCACTAAGTGATGTTATGAAGGTCTGAGGTCATCACCTAAGATGTTATCCTCATAATTATCTCACCAAATTAATGATGTTAAGGGTCTGAGGTCATCCCATTATGTTGTCTGACCTCAGACCTCGTCACCACTGAATGATGTTTGAGGGTCTGAGGTCATCACCTAAGATGTTATCCTCATAATTATCTCACCAAATTAATGATGTTAAGGGTCTGAGGTCATCTCATTATGGTGTCTGAGCTCATACCTCATCACCACTGAATGATGTTTAGGGTCTGAGGTCATCACCTAAGATGTTACCCTCATAATTAACCTAACCAAATTAATGATGTTAAGGGTCTGAGGTCATCCCATTATGGTGTCTGACCTCAAACCTCGTCACCACTGAATGATGTTGTAAGGGTCTGAGGTCATCACCTAAGATGTTATCCTCATAATTAATATCTGACCAAAGAATGAAGCGAGAACTGTCATGGGAACTGATCTTTATTAATAACCTCCTCATAATAAGATGGTATATTTACATAAAACTCTATGCAACATCATATGTAATATCTCTTTAGGTGATCAGCATTCCATGGGTTAGCGAAAGGTTCTCCTTCTAGGTTTTCTAGCCTGTAAGTGCCAGGCACAACCTCTTCTGTCACTTTGTAGGGGTCGTGTTAGTTTAGGTGGATTTTGTTCGCTTTCTGTAATGTCTTCTTTAGCACTGGGTCTCCCACTGCAATGGGTCTTGACTTCACCCTCTGTTTGTAGAATTTCGCTGCCCTCTGTTGGTAGGCTGCTAGCCGGACCTCTGCGTCCTCTCTTCTTTCTTCGATAAGATCTAGGTCTAACCTCCTCTCTTCCCCATTATTGTCAGGGTCATAGGTCTGGATCCTATGAGTTTGGAGTCCTACTTCCGTTGGTATGACGGCCTCTGAGCCATGTGCCAACATGAACGGGGTTTCTCCTGTCAGTGTCCTTTCTGTGGTTCTATAGGCCCATAACACAGCGTAGACCTCTTCAGTCCATCTTCCCTTCGTATCTTCTAACCTCTTCTTGATTCCATCCAGGATAGTTCTGTTTGTGACCTCGCTCTGACCATTTGCCTGAGGTCGGCCAGGAGATGAGAAGAATTGCTTAATTCCTTCTCTTAGGCAATACTTTTCTAAAGAGGAGTTCTTGAACTAGGTCCCATTGTCTGAGATGAGAGTGTTTGGGAGGCCATATCTGCATATGATATTCCTCCAAATAAATTGGAAGGTCTTCTTCTCTGTGATTGTTATCATCGGCTCTGCCTCCACCCACTTTGAGAAGTAGTCTATGGCAACTATCAAGAATCTATAGTTGTTGGTGGCTCTTAGTAGGGGTCCTACTAAGTCAATCCCCCATACTGCAAATGGCCATGGAGAGGTGATTGACGTCATAGGCTGATGGGGCTGATGAGGAATAGTGGCAAATCTTTGACATTTATCACACCTTTTAATGTAAGCTGCGGCGTCCTTGGACAAAGTTGGCCACCAGTACCCCTGTGTGATGATTCTCTTGGCCAAGGGTCTTCCCCCTATGTGGCTAGAGCAAGAACCCTCATGAACCTCCTATAAGACCCAGGGAACATCCGTGGGATGCACACATCTGAGGAAAGGCAATAAAAATCCCTTTTTGTACAAGACGTCTCCTATCATCGAGAACTTGGCAGCCCTATATCTCAATTTTCTCCTCTCTATCTTGGACTCAGGTAGCTCTCCCCCTCTAATATACCTGACGAAGGGGTCGATCCATGAGTCTCCTAGGTTCAAATTGTGACACGGGTTACATTCCTCTTCTTCCTCGATGGTTGCCTTTCTCAAGACCTCGATTGGAATGGTCCTTCTAACATCTGTCTTCATTGCCGAGGCCAGCCTTTCCAATGCATCTACGTGACTGTTACTTTGTCAAGGCACTCTCTTCAGTTTTGCCTCTTCAAAATATTCTAACAACCTTCTTACCCTCTTCAAGTACTTGGCCATCCTTTCATCTTTGGCCTCATAGATCCCCAGTACTTGATTGACAACCAGCCTTGAGTCGCTGTAGAGTAGGAGTCGCTTTACGCGAAGAGTTGTTGCCAATAAGAGACCTCCTATCATGGCCTCATACTTGGACTCGTTGTTTGAGGCCTGGAAGTTGAATCTCAGGGCGTATTCAATGTTCTCACCATCCGGAGCCGAGAGTATCAACCCCGCACCGCTTCCACTGTCGCAGGAAGAGCTATCAATGAAGAGGCTCCAGACGTCTGTATCTGATGAAAAGGCTCCTTCTGTCATGACTCCTTGTTTAAAGAGATATCGATCCTCCTCGTCCTCCGCAATTCTGCTCATAACTTTTTTGGATGCGACCTCTTCCAAATTTCGGAAGACACTTGGTGTCGTCTCTTCCTCCTCTCGGAAGACACTGGGTGTCGTCTCTTCCTGATTTCGAAAGACACTGCGGTTTGTCTCTTCCATGCCCCCGGGCCTTTCTTTGCCTCAGCCTCTTCCCATGTGAACTCAGCAACAAAATCTGCGAGGGCCTGCCCTTTGATGGCTGTCCTAGGTTGGTAGGCAAGATCGTACTCCCCCAACTCGATGGCCCAGGTCATCAACCTCCCAGATTTCTCAAGTTTATGCAGGACCTGTCTTAGTGGGGAGTCAGTGAGGACTACCATGGAGTGAGCTTGGAAGTAGGGCTTCATTTTTCTTGAAGCATGTATCAGGGCATAGGCCAACTTTTCCATGCGAGGGTAATTCTGTTCATCCCCGTGAAGGACTTTACTGTTGAAATACACAGGCCTTTGGATCCCATCGTCTTCCCATATTATGGCCGCACTGATGGCTGATTCGGAGACTGCCAGATACACATACAACTTTTCCCCTGCGACGGGTCGAGATAGCAATAAGGGGGATCCCAAGTAAGATTTGAGTTGGTTGAAGGCCTTTTCACACTCTTCGTCCCATTGGAAGGCCTTTCTTATAACTTTAAAGAATGGAAGACACTTGTCCGTCGCGCTAGAAACAAACTTGTTAAGGGCAGCCACTCTCCCCGTAAGTCTTTGGACATCCTTGATACTCCTAGGAGTCTTCATGTCAAGTAATGCCTTGATTTTCTCAGTGTTCGCTTCAATTCCTCTCTGGTTAACGATGAATCCCTGGAACTTCCCCGCTCCTACTCCGAAGACACACTTCGCTGGGTTGAGTTTCATTATGTATGAGTCCATAACATCGAAGGTCTTCTCAAGGTCTGCTACGTGAGTGCAAGCTTTCAAGATCTTTGTTAGCATATCGTCTACATAAACCTCCATAGTCTTACCTATTTTCTCTTCGAACATCTTATTGACAAGACGTTGGTACGTTGCCCCTGCATTTTTCAGACCGAAGGGCATCACTTTGTAGCAGTACGTCCCTTTGTCAGTAATGAAGGCTGTCTTCTCAGAGTCTTCAGCATCCATGAAGATTTGGTTATAGCCTGAATATGCGTCCATGAAGCTCATGAGCTCGTGTCCCGCCGTTGCGTCCACCATCTCATCTATTCGAGGTAAGGGATAGCTGTCTTTTGGACAAGATCTGTTCAGGTCAGTGAAATCCACACACATTCTCCACTTCCCATTGACCTTAGGCACGATAACTGGATTTGAAAGCCACTTCGGATAGGTAACTTCTCTTATGAACTCGGCCTCTTCCAACTTTTTGACCTCTTCTCGGATGACGTCGTATTTCTCCCTAGAGTAGACTCTTCTTCTCTGTTTGATAGGCTTGGCATCTCTGGTCACGTTGAGCTTGTGACTCATCACCTCAGGGTCGATGCCAGGCATGTCTACGTGACTCCATGCGAAGACACTCTGTCTCCTCCTGAGGAAGTTTATCAGCTCTTCCTTGGTTCCTGGCTCTAGGGCTTTACCGACCTGGACAATTTTTTTTGGCTCGTCCTCATTGAGGACGATGGATTCTACCTCTTCCGCGGCTTCTCCCTTCTTCAACTTTGTTTCATCTCTTGGGTCAAGAGTGTTAGTGCTATAAGTGGTGGTTGACCTCTTATGGTCTTCTCTCTCTTCGGCCGAGTTGAAGTAACATTCTCGTGCTGTGGTTTGGTCACCTTGCACTTCCCCTACTCCATAAGGAGTCGGGAATTTTATCATCTGATGGACCGTCGACGGCACAGCTTGAAACTCTTTAAGGGCCACCCTTCCTATGATGAGGTTATAGGCCGAGAACACGTTCTCGTCCATGACGAAAAAATTTATCTTCTTGGTCAACCTCTTAGGCCACTCATCACCCATCTGAATGTCTATCTCATACATGCCCAAGGGGTGGACCTTCTCGCCACTGAAGCCTATCAATGGGTGATGATAGGGCATCAGCCTTGCTCTGCTAAGACCTAGGCTCTTGAAGCAAGGCCAGAACATCACGTCCGCCGAGCTCCCCCCGTCTATGAGGATCCTCTGCACCTCGTACCCAAAAACCCTTGTTGTTATGACTAGAGGGTCATCATGGGGGGCTAAGACACCCTTGAAGTCGAGTCTGGAGAACCACTACACCAAAATGGCCAAATTGTCACCTTTCAGCCGACCACCCTTGTCAAGGTCATTGACCGTGGCACAAATCTCGCGTTTTGTGTCACGGTCATTGACCTTGACACGACCGTGACAACTTTTGTAGCAAAAAAATCCCTAGCATTATTTTTTCCCACCTTTTTTGGTTTTCCCCCTCTCTCTCTCTCTCATCCGCGATTTATGCTCTCTCTCTCTCTAAGGTATATTTTTTTTCCTCTCTTTCTCTTTCATTTTTGTATGTATGTGTATGTGTATGTGTGTATATGTATATGTGTATGTGTGTGTATATATGTGTGTGGTGGTGTGTGGTAGGGGAGGGGGGAAGGGGGTAATGGGGGTGGGGTGGTGCAGTTGTGGTGGGGGGAGGGGGTGGGGTATGTGTATATGTGTGTGTATGGTGGTGTGTGGTGGGGGGAGGGAGTGGGGGTGGGGGTGGAATTTTCTAACTAAAAATATGATAATATTTTGTTATAATTTGTTAAAACTATGTAAACCTTAGTATGAATGCAAGGTTAGTGATAGTTAGAATTGTGTAAATGTTAGAAAAGTTCTAGAATTCATATGTCAAATTTAATTATATAAATATTTAAATTGATAATAATTTTATTCATGAAATTAATTCAATTAGGTAAAACCTTAGATAATTTTTTAACAGAATTTGATAATATTATATAAAGTTTAGTAAATTCACAAAATGTTGCCAATTGTATGTTTTTAGGAATATCATTAGTTACTTTCATGCCCAACTATGTAGAATCCATACACATGCATGTTGTTAGAAAGTCTTAAATTTAATTCTCACTTTAATTTGTAGAATCTCTGTACTTGGTTGGATTTATCCCTTTATGATAATGAAATTTATGCTCCAATTATAATTATCTCATGTCATAATTTTATTGATAAACAATAAATGTAGTTGTCACGGTCGTGGTGGGGGGAGGGGGTGGGGTGTGTGTGTGTGTGCGTAGGTGTGTGCGTGTGTGCGTGGCGGGGGGAGGGGGCCAAGGGGTGTGGTGGGGGTGGGGGTGGGGTGTGGAGGGGCAATTTTAACAATTGTATATCTTTAATTAAGAAATTGTATAGCTTTAATTGTAATTTTAATTGTATAGTTTTACATGAAAGTAAATTAATAATAAGTGCCAATTTCATATGAAAGTAGGATTGTCCCTTATTGTAAATTAGTAAATTAATAATTGTATACTTTAATTGTTAGTTTAATTGATGAAATGTTGGGTTGGTTAGTTTTAAAAGTGGCATGACGTGTGCGTGTGTGTGGTGGGGGTGGGGTAGGGGTAGGGGTGTGTGTATGTGTACTATTAACATTTTTTTTATCTGTACTAATAACATTTTTTACAGCAAATGTCTCCTTCAGATATTAAGGCGAAGATGATGATGTTGTTTATGATGATGTGGTCTGGGCTCGGTGGTAGCGGAGGCGACGAGGGCTGCTCCTCCCCTAGGCTCCCCAAATATGGAAAATTTGGGATTACCATCGAGAACAAATCGGAGCTATTAGCCAGATCCCTCGAGCTGCTAAAGACGGTCATCGGCCCGGGGTTTATGAGTTGGAAGGAGGTGCCATATGAGCTCAAGTTAGCTGTTTGGGCAACACTACAGGTAATATATTTATATTTATATTTATATGAATATTTATATTTATATTTATATTTATTCGCAACTAACATTGTATTTGTTGGACAGGAACAATTCAACTTGGATCCAAAGCTACGCGATCCCGTGTTGGAGCAGATTAGGGAGCAACTCAAGTCATGGAAAAAAAATATGCGGGCACGGTACTTTGGGAAAACACGAGAGTCGATTATCCAATGGCGTGAATCTGTCCCCCCCAAGGAGCCGATCTCATTGGCACAATGGCAGAAGTTCATTGACAATGAGATCGAGGATCGACAATTGGCATCTCGCCAATCGGGGAGGAAAAATCGGGCAAAAAAGACGGATGTGCACTACTCAGGCCGGACCTCTTATGCCGAGGTGGAGCATAGGATGCAGGTAAGATTTAATTTTTCTATAACTACAGAAATATATTATTCTTCATTATTTTACTTTGCGGGGCCGATACTAATTTTACTTTACTTTACTTTATTTTATTTCAGGGGGTAGGGAGTGGGCCAGGGGGTAAGCCACATAGGCTCGATACTTATGTGGCTCTTCGGACGAAGAAGGGGAAGGACAAGGAGGTGTCCCCGAGCGTCGCGGCCACGATTGTAAGTAATCCGACAGTTTAATTTTTGTTAATTACGTTATAATTTTTTAGTTTACTTATTTTACTAATCATGTGCTTTTTGTCATTTCAGGCAAAGCTTAAGAAAGTGCATGAGTCGTAGTTTGATGCCGACAAGGCATCTTTGTCCACAGATGCACTCAGCCAAGTGCTTGGCTCTGATGGCAAGGGGAGGACAAGGGGGTGAGCTCGCGGGTGGCCAAATCTAGGATCATCATATTGGAGATGAGCGACACCGGGTTGGCTCGAACGGTGGATTCACACGACGCGAAGCTGTCCCGTTTGGAGGCGACGGTCCAAGATATGTACGCATTCATGAAGCGTACGTTGGGAGGAGACCGTAAAGGGAAAGGGAAAGGGAAGGAGAAGGCGGTGGAGGAGGAGGTGCGGGAGGAAGAGGCGCAGGATGACGAGGATGTGGACCTCGCTGCTTCATCACCGACACGTTCGTACTTCGATGATCCACTTCCCTATTTGGCACCCTTCAACAGGCCAATGTCGACACTTGGTTGGCCGAGCGTGTTCATATTGGACGTATTTGATGGCCAACGGATAGGGCGGGGGTTAAGCGACCAGAATATCGTCGAGGGTGGAATAGTTCATGGACGTGCGCTTCAACAGATGGAGTCCAGGGTGCTCGTCACACATGTCATACCCGGGAAGGAGAACTCCCTATTATGGTTGCGCGAACAATGCGGCACGACGTATATTAGTGGGTGCATCAATTCGTATGTCGTGTGGCCTACTCACCTCCTCACATTTACCCAAGACATGTAGTAACATTATTTTTAAGTTTGTCCATTTTAATTATATTTGGATTATATCGTCATGTATATTATTTCTATTTTGAATATTTGGATTATATCGTCATGAATATATATTTGCATTATCTTTAGTTTGTTTGGATATATGATGTTTGGAACAAGTACAACGTTGCTATAACAGGTGCAAATATACTGTTGGGCAGTGGTAGTGGCCATATTGCCCAGCAGATTTTTTTTAAATTCTGCCCAGAATTGTCACGGTCATTGACCCTGACAATTTTTTTTAAAAGGGTCACGGCTTTGTCACGGTTATAAACTATGACAAACGTGTCACGGTCATTGACCGCGACACGACCGTGACAAAAAAAGTTGTCTCGCCTCGAAATGTCACGGTCATTGACCTTGACAAGGTGGATTTATCAGGGTCAATAACCTTGACAATAGTGCAGATTTGGTGTAGTGAACCCAACTACGAGGGTGTCCATGTCTATTTTCTTCCTCTTCTGCACTGTGTCGGAAGACGTTAGATTCACAACTTCAAGCTTGGCCACTGACCTGGCCTCTGCTACGTGAGCCTTCCTATCAGCTACTTCAGAGCCACCTCTTGCAAATCCTCCACATATGGTGTCAACACTAAAGGATATCATACCGACCCTCTTCACCGGGGTGTTGTCATCTTTCGGCGGAAGATCCGGATCGTGTTCGTCATCTCCTTCTAAATCATCGTCTCTTTTGGCCGGGATATTGTCACGACATTTTTCATTTCTCCTTTTCTTAGGGTCATCTCTTCCACCCTTTGGAGCCTTGCCATCCACATACTTCCTCAGCTTTCCAGATTTCAACATCTTTTCAATCTCATCTTTTTAAGCGAAGTATCTATCCGTGACATGGCCATGATACTGATGGAACTTGCACCATAGGTTTTTGTTCCTCTCATGTGGTGGGGCCTTCAGTTTTTCTGGCCATCTCAGAGCCCTGTCAGTCTTAATCTCATTGAGGATGTGCCCGCAGCTTACAGTCAGAGGTGTATAGTGAGCGAACTTGTCATCACCCGACCTCTTCTTACCATCTTTCTTGCTTTGGGACTTTCCACTGCCACCGCGGTTCTCATCCTCATACTTGGCGGCCATTGCCTCTTCCGCATTCATTACTTTCCCTGCGGTTGCCAGCAGCTCCATCAGTTTCCACAATAGCTTCCCCTTCTGGAGACCTCCTATAAGGGCGGTCATGGCTATGTTTTCTTCATAATCTTTGACCTCCAACTTTTCTTTGTTGAACCTTGCTATATAGTCTCTTAGGCTCTCACCCTTGGCCTGATTGACATACATCTGGTGGGTAGTCTTCTTTTGAGGCCTCACTCCAAAGCAGAAGTTGTGGATGAATCGCTCAGCCAAGCCTTTGAAGTTCCCAATTGAGTTGTTCAGAAGGGAGGTGAACCAACTGTGCACTGCCCCTGTCAAGGTCCCAGAGAAGGCCCTACACTTCATCTCATCGAGTATCGAGTAGATGTCTGCTGCCGACTGGTACATTTCAATGTGATGCATAGGGTTAGTGCTACCATCGTACTTGGGAGACACTGTAGGAGGCTTGAACTTAACTGGGGTTGGGAACCCCACTATCCTATCCACAAATGGGGAGCCCTCTGAGTAACCCCTTTGTAATGGGTCCCTGCTTTTAATGAGGTCTCCTATCTTCTCTTCAAGGTGCTGGATAGAGTCATTCCATGGTCTTCTGCCATCGACTTGGCCGAGGTTATCCCCTGCCACCTCCATGGGATGGACCGAGGGTTCCCCTGCTGTGACACGTCGGCTGTTGACCTCTTCCTGTTCCTTGCCTCTTCTTTCACAGTGTCGGCCTTGATCTGGCCGACCCTGCCTGTTCCCTCTCTGAGATCCTGCTGCGCTCCTTGATCTCGACAGTCTCTGTCTTAGGTCATTCATCGGGCCCAATCTCTCAAAGGCTGACCCTCTACTCAACCTATCAAAGGCTGATCGTCTTTGTTGGGCCTCTTCACCTCTTCGGCCGACACAACCTTGACTTGGCCTAAGAGGTCGTACACTGTTATTTGACACCTTATACGGCTCCCATCAGTCTTCCGGGGCTTCTTTCGCCCTTAGATCATCATACCTGTCCTCTGGGCAAGGGTTTCCCTGCCTCCCCAGACGCAAGCTCCTAGGGTCAGCAACGTCCCTTCTCTGCTGGGGTCCAGGCTGGTCCTTCATTGGCGCCTGGGGTGGTCCCCTGGCATCAGGATGAGGCTGAACTACCGCCGGAGTGATCATATCCGGTGAGACTCCAGGTGGCCTCATCATAGTTTGGCTGAGCTGTGCAAATTTCTCCTGCATGGCTTGTTGTGTTACAGCTAAAGATCTCAAGCTGCAGCTACCTCCGCCATTTCGGACTGGGGGGCGCCTGACTGGAACTAGGCCCTCCACCTCCAGGTGGCGGAAGAGGCGGTGGTAAGTCTGGTGCCATATGTAAACACTATAGAGCTTGAGTAACATATGAGCTTAGTACCTCACAGGACCTCTTTCAATGGTGAAACAGCTTCGCGCTAGGGGGAGGCCTGGTTCACCACCAGACTCTTCGGTGAGGTTAAGAAGAAAAAGAGGAAGAGGTAGCTTCTTTTTCCCATAGACGGCGCCAAAATGATGATGTTGGAATTAGCACCACCGGATAAGGTGTTTTCAAGCTCAATCTAAGAACAACAATGGCAGCATAGTTATGTAAAAGGTAAGAGAATGAGATGAGGAGAAGAGGAGAAAGCACCAGGATATAAGTGGTTCAGCCTAAATTGGCCTACGTCCACTGTGTGTGTGTGAATAACCTCACTGCAATAAGACACTAATGGCCATGGATACAATCTCTCAAGCTTTCTCTCTCTACTGTGTGTCTAGACAGAGTTTCAGTTAGGGTTGAATATCTGGGATCCTTTACAAGGTAGAGGATGACCTCTATATATAGTACCTAGGGGGTGTAATGTACCCCCCATGCATGTAATGAGCATGTGTGTGTTTGCCTCACCAATATGGGAAAGCCATCTGTCACTGTCACATGTAGAGAATAATGATGCAATATTCTCAATATGTGTGGGGAATAATCTTGTTAGGACTGATTTGTGTCCACGTGCCCTTATCCAAATGTCAGCAGATGCTCGGCTATCGCGCCTGGTGTATGACCTCGGCCTGGGAGAGGCCGAGGTTGGTAAGTCTAAGTACTCGTTCAGTCTGAGTATTCCATGGAGGTCTCGGCCTAATCCCAACCGAGACAATGGACGAGGTCGGCCTGAGACGAGGTTGAGCTGGGGTGTTTGGAGTATCGACTAATGTCTTGATGAGGTTGCTGGTGGCTTTATGTAAGCTCAACCTATGTCTGGTCGAGGTTGCCATTCCAAGGTATACGAGAATGCTGCTGATCCTTGCGATGTCCCTTGGAGAGGCTCACGGTAGTGTCGGCCTAGGTCGACCCCATTATGGCCGAGGGCTGGTACCGCGTGTCCAAGATGTCCAACTTCGACCATAATCTTGGTCGAGGTTGGTGCCTCTGGGCCGAGGTCACACTTGGGCATATCAATCTTAAACTAACTAAAAAATAACAGCCCAACTAAAACATAACAGCCAACACCATTACAAATTCTTGGCTCCGCCCTTGCCTCCACATTACTAATTTTTCTTCCTACTTCCCCACTCTAATTTGCAATAGCAGGCCCAATTTGGACAACATGTTGTTCGAGAGGTTTAGAGACCTCAACTAAAATTGATAACTCCTACTAACCTTTCACATAAATATCAACATATATATGTGAAAGATTAACTCTTGGCAGCAATCTCAGATGAAATTTATGTTTGTACAAGTTCTCATCAAAGATGCTAATGAAATATGCATCATGGGCTTAACCATACCTACACGAACTTGGTTATTATAGGAATTGCACACAACACCAATTATACACAATGCTTAATGAATTTTAGGGTCGGACGCCCTGCTAATTTCGAATTTATTAGCGAATAAATTGGGAAAATTACATCGTGCTTAATCCTAAGACCGAGTATATCCTTCCATGCGTAGGCGGGTTGCCCCAAAGTTATTCAAGTTTGACCCGTGATAATATTACAATAAATAATTATGTTTCGTCTTGAATTATACGAGAAATTGTTTATAGATGTTTTAAATTACCTATCATTATATAAAGACGGTTAATATCAAAACACCCCACTTTAATTACTGTTTTTTTAGTTGATAGATTAGATATAATTCCTTCTTTACTTCAATAATCAGTGCTCTCTTCTTTATTGATATTCTTTTATTTTAATCAATTTAGTATAGGAGAGGTTTCTTCATAACTATTTGACACCATTTTTTATACCACTCTGCCCAGTTGTAGGGTTAGGATGCAGCGGTGGTTGATTGTTATGAATGCGTTAGAAAAATGTGATGAATAATGATGCATTGAGAACACATTGGGATTTAAGTTTGTGTTATAATACTAAAATGATGTAGCACCAAGAATAGAAATATTCATTTATTGTCATTAAATTCTACAACTCAAATTTTCAAGATGAGGGTAAGGCTTAAATTATAGTTCTTGCTAGGTAATCCATTCATGAAATATTCATTTGGAGTCATTATCAGAAATCATCCAAGGTTTTATTAGCCTTGGTTTAGCTGTACGCTTTTTATGTGTTTGATTTGATAAGGATGGTTTAGAATTCTGTATATATTTCGGGTCAATATACTTGGGATAGGACGTTGCATAGTGGCCTTTAGTGTCAGATCTATATTTTGAACTTTGTTTATTATTCTTGAACATTGTTCTAATACCATTTGGAAGATTATATATGAGAAAATTAACTATTCTGCCTCATCATTTCATCCACCATCTGTTGAAGGTGTTGTATAAGTTGTTGATCTTGCTCCAAGCAGATAGTTGAGTTAATAATCTCTTTATTTGTTAAAATCTCCTTTTATGTTTAGGATGATTAGTTTATATTACTTTATCGGGGGTAATGATACGAATACTTTGTAATATTACTCTTGTCATTTTACATCTATTATTGAATCTGAATATTCAACCACAACAGTCCAAAGATATCTTAAATCACATATCCACCAAGCTTATAGCCTATAGGAATAAACCAACTAACTATCCTGGAGTTATTGTAGTGGCTATTACATAAACCTTAGATGCACATGGACGAGAAGGAGCCTCGTCCACTTTTCTTGGAAGACCACCTTGACAAAGCTCTCCGTGTCGACGACAAGCATAAATTTGTCTCTTTTGTTAAAGATGTAATGGATTCTGATATACCTACTTTCAGAAAATTCCTAGTGCGTACACCTGAACTTTTAAGGGTAGCCTGCGAATGGAATTCAATTAGTTGTGCCACTGCACTGATCGATGGAGAAACGGATCAAAATGTGGATCTTAATTATCCATCTAATGTAGGATTTTATCCTCTGCATCATGTAACCAAATTGTTGTCCCCTGAATTAACAGAACAATTTCTTTCTCATGGAGCTCGAATGAATCTCAGATGCCTGCTCAAACAAAAACTCACTCCACGTGGTAGTTAAAAGCTTGTGTTTTTTGGATGAATTGAAATAAGTGACTCCCAAACTATCAATTATCAAGTTTCTATGTCTACTATGCCTACCTAAAATGAAAAATGTAATGAAGATATTTAAATTGCTTGCGTGGAAAACAAATGGGACTCAAGAGGAAATTTTTCATTATACCAGGAATGGTAAACTAGTAGAGCTTTATGCCCTACTCATTATGGCCTGGGAAAATCTTACTATTTGAGAGGGCAGGGGATGCTATCTAGGCATATTTATGACAAGATAAAATTGAGCTTAGCAATAGACAAGTGATGATAGAAGTTGCGGATTTGCTTCGGCTAGAAGGATTTCTTGTGAAGCCCCACGATACTTTTGGTGATGTGAAGTGGTTTAAGAGTTTTACTCTTTGGTCATGTCATCCATTTATTTGGGTTTTCTTTCTTATTACACTTTTTCTATTCATTGTTTGCAATCTAAGATTTCCTAATATTTTCTTTATGCCACATTACCTTATGATTGGATTGAGAAAGTTTTCGAGATGATACACCTTTTACTAAGAGGCTTCTTCCTCGTGGAGATTGGGGAATCTCATCAAGGGATCTTGGCATGTCATTGCGACACTATTCAGGGACAGGTAATAGATGGACTTAAAAATTATCTAATGATCGATTGAAGTTTCAAAGTGTTGTTGAAGGTGAAGTAAAAGGGGTAGAGCCCTATCTGCTAAATGTATCTTGTAGCAATTCATGGGCATTTGAAGCACCGGTTATCAAGCGGCGGTTAAGGTGCATATGATTAAAATAAGTTCCATGTTTATGGTATGTATGTTAACTCCAACTTGATTTTATTTGAATTTGTTTATTCTTTTCTTCTGATTGTGTGGGTTTAAACTTATATTAGTTTGGGAAGCGAATTAAGGAGCCGGGAACTGGAGGTTTTTTTTGCATTGTTTTTTTTATTCAACTAAATTTAATTGAAAAGGGACATCTTAAGAATATATTAGAGTATGATACTAATATTCATGTCATATGAACACGTGGAGTAACTCGGTTTATAACCAATCCTCTAATCTCATGATAATAGAGATGTACATAAGAAATTTTTATGTGTATGGTGAGCATGCAACTTGTGGATTATCGGCGGGGTCGTAACGGGAAACAAACGATCCTTATTTGTTTTTTCATACACTGCAAGTCTTTTATAGTTTTACACGATTTATATCCAGTGTGTTGTACTTTACTAAGGGTTTATCTTCTCTCCCACCCCAATCACCCCAAAGATCTGAAGCGCGAATGAATGACCCCCTCCCTCACAACCAATAATGTAAATAAAATAACTGCTTGATGACAACAGCGCAACAGGGAAACACATAACTGCTTGTTCCCCTCTAAGCGCTGCAACATGTTATTTCCATCACATCAAAATACTCCATAGCTTTGGACCTTATCCTACTTGTTCTTTGTCATAGCTCTATCTTTCGAAAACCGATCCAAAGGGGCATCAAAACCCAAGGGTGTAATAAAGTTCATGTGCAAAACCGAGTACACCAAAATATATATGACCTACCCCTAAACTAAACAACAACTTAAACCCAACCACATCTCCACCACTCAACCTCAACGCCATCTCTAACGCAACACGATATTTCAGGCTCTATGTAATATATGAGCAACATAACATATGTATGTATATTTTACCATAAAAATTAGGATGATTGACTCAAATAATAACATATGAGATAATTTGATAAGAGTTCCCATAATAATTGTATTCAAAAATACATATCTCAAGTTCCTTTTTACATAAACACAAAACATAAACAAACATACCAAATATATGTTTAAGCATGTATCAGTCAACTGAGAAACAAATTATAACAGACTGAAATACAAAATTGTAACAGAGTAAACATATACTAAAATCATAACATATGATATAATTTGATAAGAGTCCCCTCAATAATGGTATTTAAAAATACATATCTCAAAGTTTCATGTTTAGCCAAACTCTATACAATTGAAACAAACATAATAAAGAATTATTCAAGTATTGGATCGGGTTATCTAATAAATATTCGCAGTCTTGCCTAATGGCATGGCTACACTCGTACTATTGAAATGGTTCATCAGTAGATATGTTAACACTATCTGCTATGTTGGAAAGCTAAGGAAGATTCAAGATTTGGCTTATGGGTAGAGTATGAATCATCGGGATCTGACAGTGCAAAAGATGAATCAAACGTGTCAAATAATTACTTATGACAACATAATAACTTATTATGTTGTTAAAAAAAAACTTGTTAAATTGATAACGACCAATGCCAAAGTTGCCAAATGCCTTATTGCGCCAACAAGAGCTAAAATTTTGGGTCTAGAAGGAACTTTCTAAATGCAATTTGAGAAATATCCATTGAATATGTGAGTGAAAATCCTATTTTATACCATAACATCACACATTGACTAACACCTATACAATAGTAGATGTAATCGTCAATAAAAGGCAAGAAATATAAAATGCAGCCATTCATTAATCATCAATAAATGCAGAAATTAAACTAAAAATAAAAAGAACTTTACTCTCCATCATTATTTATTCCTTCATGCATATGATGAGAAACAAATAAAATGCATTCAGTCATTACACATTTTAAAAATACTAAACTAAGAAAATAATGTCAACTCTCGTGAACATCTAAGCATCCTTAAAAAATAAAATCATTCATAACTGAGAAATTCATGTCAATTGTCATCTTTATCCAGGTCATCATCACAACCATCACTTTCAATATCATAATCATCACTGGTCTCCTCATTTTCATTACTTTCATCTATATCACTCTCATTAGATTCTTTGCCTGCATCTCAATCATCTTCATAAGTCTCAGAAACATCCTCATCACATGAATCTGCATCAATACAAACACGAATATCATCACATCCATCTATATCAACTATGTTGTCAACAGTCATTCCCTCCACACCATCCCTAACCCATGTAATATCCCCATCATGGTTGATTAGAGTGTCACCGGTTGTTGGATGTTTTACGACTCAACTTCTATATCTATTGTGTATTCTCCATAAGTATCTTTACCATAAATGTAATATAAATCTCTTAGTGTCATCTTCACGACAGCATGCCAATCTTCTTCAATCGGGACTCGCACATACTAAATTTATTTGGCTTGAGATGCTAATATAAACGGTTCATCTGATAGCCGATTATGCTTGTTTAGTGAATGTTTGAATTTCACTAATATGAACTCAAAATCATCCTTTGTGGTCTCCGAATGGGTATCAACCCAATCGCACTTGAATAACACAAACTTGAAATCATTTGAACAGTGCAATTCAAATATATCTATTAATACTCCATAATATGTTACATCCCTCGAAAGAGGTCATTTATCCTTTGCACTTGCAAAACTTTCGGTGGTGGTATCAAGCATAACTCCACTATTTTGAGTATTCAATATTCTCTCACGCTTCTTTGTGTGAAACCTAAACCCATTTACAATATATTTCTTGCATCTTCTAGCCCACTGTGAGGAGCCTGGACCCAAAATTGCAACTTCCTTTGACACCTCGCCCTCATTTAGATTCCGTACCTAAATCTTTTCATATGATTGAGTAATAAAAATTAGATGTGTAAAAATTAAATGTCATTAGCATATCAAAATGCGGTTACATATAAATACAAAGATGACTTACATGATGCCCAAACCACTTGCAAAACATTTCGTTGTGAATGTGGTTAATTTCATAGTGTCCCACATGAGGTCTCTCCTGTTTTAGCATTGTTATATGTTTACTGTAAAACATGTATCTCTAAATTGAGTAACATAGAGGGATATTTAATTACATAAAGTTTAAAATCCTTTCAAATGTTATCTTACTCGCGAAAAGGCTTCACTGTGGCGAAGTCGAATAACACGTACCGATGTGCTTATGAAAATGAAGTGTCATCAAGCATAAATGCTACTCCTTTACCTAATGTACGACCTATTAAACTTGAGTTGTAATCGTCTTCGTCATTTCGTAAAGGTCAATTAAACTTACTGTCAACATCACCCAGGTACCTCACACAGGATGTCATGCATTCCTCTGCTAGGTATCCTTCAGCAATTGAACCTTCTGGACGACTTCGGTTACGAATATTCTTTTAGTTTGAATAAATACATGTTCGTTATTGTAAAAAAATTAAAGTAGTATTATATGCATTAATTTAGGTGACACAAACATAATGCATACATGAAACATACCTCTCGATGGGATAAATCCATCGAAACTGTACTGGTCCAGCAATCATTGACTCCTCGGCTAAATGGATTGTCAAATGCTCCATAACATTGAACAAATTTGGGGGGAAGATTTTCTTAAGATGACAGAGTGTAAGAGCAACACGATCTTGCAAATATTCATAGTCTTTGAAGGTCAATGTCTTTGAATAGAGCTTCCGATAAAAATTATGTAATTCAATCAAATACCTTGCTACAATCGTAGGTAATGATTTTTGTACTGCTAGCAGGAGTAGCTTTTGCATTATGATTTTATTATCGTGGTTCTTAATTCCATAAATATTCCGGTATTTAATGTTTACACGCCGTGAAATATTAGATGCATAACCATCTGGGACTTTGATATTCTTTAAAACCTTACAAAATATGTCTTTATCACTTTTACTCATTGTGAAGCATGCTAGTGGTAAGTATACTTTGTTATCTGGCAAGCTCTTAGGGTGCAATGCTTTTTGAATACCCATGGTATCAAGGTTGCGACGAGACTTTATATTATCTTTTCATTTTTCATTAACATTTAACAATGTCCAAAGTATGTTATCGCACACATTTTTCTCTATATGCATAACATCAAGATTGTGACGAATCAAGTGATCCTTCCAGTACGACAACTGAAAGAATATGCTTTTTTTTCTTCGAATTTAGAGAACTATCACAATTCCCTTCACCGTCGATACTCGTTTTTCTCTTCTTCTTCACCGATGAGTGATTCTTCTCATTATTTATTTCCATTGCCTCTAATTTCTCCAAGATATCATCCCCGGATACTTCAGTGGGCTTGACTTCTCTTTTAACTTTCCCATCAAAAGCTACGGTATCATTTCTGAATTTATGATTGTGATCCAACCACCGATGATGACCCATATAGCAATATTTCTTCCCATTCTTTAACCAATGTGAACGAGTTTTCTTGTTGAAACAAGGACAAGCCAATCTCCCTTTTCTACTCCAACCTGACAAGTTTGCATACGCAGGAGAGTCACTAATTGTACACATTAATGTTGCATGCATAAAAACATTTTTTCAATCGATGCATCATAAGTAAGTATGCCATCATACCACAATTCCTTCAACTCGTTGACGAGAGGCTGTAAGTAAACATCAATATTATTTCCTAGGCCACGTGGACCGTTAAACAATGTAGACAGTATAAGATAAGGTTGTTTCATACACATCCACAGAGGCAAGTCGTATATCATCAAAGCAACGAGCCACGTGCTATGAGATATGCTCATTGTTTTAAAAGGATTGACTCCATCGGCTGCTAGTGCGAGCCTAACATTGCACGAGTCTCTAAAAAAATTGGGATTTTTTTTATCAAAGTTTCTTCATGCTTTAGAGTCAGCCTGGTGTCTTAATATGCCGTCGTCATCGCGTTCCTCCGCATGCCATCTCATCGGGGAGGATTTTTTTAATGACATAAATAATCTCTGAAGCCTTGGTTTCGGTGGAAATTACCTAGCAACCTTTGCGGGAATTTTTCAACCCCTACCTTCTTCATCATCAGACTCACCCAAAAAATTGCTTCCATCTTGATGTATGACATACTATGCCTCATGATCTTTTTTCTCTTTCCAATACAACATATAATCATTTGGACATGCATGAATTTTTTGATAATCAAACCCCAGATCATTAACCATCTTTCTTACTTGAGAGTATGAACCTGGCAATTTCTCACCCTCCGGAAGTGCCTCTTTTAAGAATTGAAGAAATGTTGTAAATGACATGTGGCTCCACTTATAAAGTGTTTTCATACGAAATAGTCAAATAATAAATGAAAGTGATGAGAAAGATTTGCATCGAGGGTACAACTCACGTTCCCCATCTTGTAACAACTTGAAAAATGCTGATGCATTTTCATCCATCCAATCCCGGTCTTCATACGGGACATTACATCGCATACCCTCTTCATTTAGATTTCCAAATATATCATGCAGTAGTCCACACATATCATCTCTTGTATTAGATTCATGCACTTCATCTACTCCACTAATTTCCACCGTGTATGGAACACCTTTTACGTTATAAATCCTCCTAGTGTAATTCTTAACAAACCCATGTATGATGAGATGCTGATAAACAACTTGCCTTTTATGGCTAATGGTATTTCGACATTTCTTACACGGGCACTTGATCACTAGCTCGGGGTATTTATTTGCAAATGTAAAATCAAGAAACCCAATAACTCCTTTAATATAAGGCTAAGAAACTCTTGACAATTCCATCCAACTCTTATCGCTATCCATTTGAAAAGATTGTTGACTACCTCACACTATTACAAAAATTGTTGTTAGATTCATTAGGAAAATTCGTAAAAAAATACAATAAATTAAAACAAAATGTTAAACCATAAATCATTAATATGCTCCTTCAAAACATTGTAAATTTACAAATAATAAGTCTTTAATTATAACACCATTTGGACATGGCCTTATATGAAAGCTACCAACATTTAGTGATATAAAATGAAGAAACTTAACTATCAATATATTTTAACCTTAATTAGTTATCAATAGTTAAAAAAACTCAGCCATAACATAATCAATTACTAAAAGATATTAATATAGCAATGAATCATGACACATTAAGAAGAAGACTACACCTAATTCCTAAACATTTTAGCCTAAACAAAAACAATGTACAATTACTGAATACCCCAATACAACAACTCACATCAAAACTTAATTTTCTAAAAGCTAAAAGATTAAACACAAAATAATGCATAAGGGCCTCGCTTAAAAAACAACATTAGTAAAAAATAATCATTATGAAAACAAATCTCCTTGTCAATAATGAGGTACCGTAATTAAATAATAAAATCCAGATGAAAACGCTACTAAATCAAATTGTCCAAATTAAAAAGTAATATTAAAACTTGTTTGTCATCTTAAAATTCAGCACATATTGAATGAATAAAGGGGCTTACTAAATTCAAATGCAATGTAAAAAACTAATTTTGTAAAGATACCATCATAACAACATTAATTACAAAACAGAAAATATAGAAACTGAGTTGAGTGACTGAAAACATTGTAAAAAAAGATCTTACATATGTTTGGGACAACAAGTATCTTGTTGAACTCAGGCGATTAGCTCTAAATTGCAGCCTGGACATTATCATATAAAAGTAAGATAAACGAGTAATTCTAAAATAGATTAAGTCAAGACGAATAAAGACATGTAGACACATCTAATTTTGATTTAGAGTTGGTAAGTTTTGTAATATCAAACTAAAAGGCTAATGTGATACATATATATCTACACACATGAATACGCACATACATATGCATGAGAAATACTATGTTCAAATCAGACTAAAAGGCTAATGTGACACATACATACCCTCACATGAATGCACACATACATAAACATAGGAATATATATATATATCCCATATTGTAAAAAAAACACATCGATTTTGATGATTCAAATAATACTAATCAATTAAAACAAGGGTATATGAGTTACACAAAGATGATATCATATGGAGTGATTTAACTTTATGTTTAACTACGTTGAACTGAACTTTTTTAATCAATTGAAATAAATGAAAGAGTGAAAAAAATTGGTAGATACCAAAAATAGATGAGAAAATCCAACAAAAGTTGTTAGGTCGTGGATAAATCTCATCATATCTATACTTCATCTAATTATATAAATAGAAGAAAAAAACAGCGACGACCAAGAAACAAGACCAACGTAAACAATAATACTAATATAATAATGAATTTGATTTTCTAGAAATTTCTACTTTGACATTCTCAAGATTCGAAGCAACAATTCAAGATATTTTATAAAAACTACAAAAACTCAATAAAAGTGGTCATTTAAATTGAGTATAAATTTCACCAAATTAAACCAAAACAATAGTGAATTGACTAATTTTGATTGATAACAAAAAAAGAAAAAAAATGCATTGAATGATATTTAAGCCATTTAGCAAAAAACATATCTAAAATAAGTTGTCAAAGGTTCAAACACAAATACACTCAAACAATAGCAATTATTTATCCGGAGATTATATCCAAGCATATGAGATATATAGATTGATTTGAAAGTAACCAAATGAAATTCTTTTCAAACAAAACAAAACAATTCAGTAAAAAAACTCACAAAAAAAATCTCTCGCTCAAACACATATAAATTAATTTGTGTTTTGGATTCATGATATATATATCTGGCATCGACACAGTTTAATTTTTAACTAATGAACAATAACAGAATAAAAAGATGTCAAAATATTATTGATTCATGATATATATAAAGAGAGACAGAGAGAAGCAATCAAAACGCATCATGTTGACCGAAATAACGAAAAAAACATCAAAGATCCAAGAAAGTGATGCAGTCTTACCTAATACGAACAGGTCCAAGACATTCTTCAAAGAAAAATATCAAAATATACCGAAATAATTTTTTTTTTAAAAAGCAATGATACAAGAAAAATATCCAAGACAGTGTTACCTAAGAGGAGCAACAATGATCCAACAATGATAAAAAAAAACAGTAATAATCTAAGAAAACTATACAAAAATAAAAAATAAAAAACATGCAACTTACCTAGGACGACCAGGTCCAAGCCGTCTTCAAAAAACAAAACAAAACCCAACCAAGAAAGTAACGACCATCTTCAAAGAAGAAATTGCAAGAGTAGTCCCAACCAAGAGGATTGAGGATTATTAGGTCAAATTAATTGAGGGGAGAGAGGTTTCGGAAGGATTGGGATGGTGGAGATTCTTCCGGAGGACAAGTCGTGATGGGAGAGAGTAAGTTGTAGCTCATACAAAAGAAATGTGGGTATATTTTTTTTAAGAAAAAACAAACATCCACCAATAACTAAAGAATTGGCCTTTATTCACTTTTAGTGGCATTAGTTATGAAATGCCTAAAAAATATCACATTTATTTCAACATTAATTAAAAAATGTTGTGTTTATGCGGCACATCAATATAAATGCTGTACATTTTCAATACTTATAAATAAATCCTGGTAAAAAAAATTCTTAACATTTATAAATAATACCGAGAAATAAGTGTAAGAAAAAATTAGTTTTCTTGTAATGAGTGACTTATGATCTGTGAATAAGAAAAATATCTACCCCAACAAATAATGTCTCTAAATCTGCAATGCAAACACGACTGTCGCAAACGCCAAGTCGTGGGTTGCGTAATTCCTCTTGTGGGGCTTAAGTTCACAAATGCCAAGTCGTGGGTGAGATATAGCCCGATCCTCAAGTTGTAACACACTCAAAGTCCATGTAGGGACGCATCAGTAAGAACAAGATATTCCACTCTTGCCCAGGAAAGTGTGAGTATGAGTGTTGAAGTTAACTTGTCCTTCAGCTCATCAAAATCCAGCCAACAAGCATCCTCCTAGACAAACAGTACACCATTATGAGTGAAATTAGTCAACGGACCCTCAATCTTTGAAAATCCCCTAATAAAAAACTATCTGTAGTACCCAGCTAACCCCAAAAAACTATGCACCCCCGTCAGTGTCATGAGTTATACCGACTCCTTGACCATTCACACCTGACTCGAGTCTACCGATATCCCCAATTCAGAAATGATATGCCCAAAAAGTTGTACCTCACGTAGCCAAAACCTGCATTTTTTAAACTTCGCATACAACTGGTGCTCATGTAGTGTCTGTAAAACACAACACAATTTCTCAACATGCTCATCCTCATTCTGGAAATAAATCAGGATATCATCAATAAAGAGGATGACAAACTGATCCAAGAACTATTTGAACACCCTACTCATCAAGACCATAAATACAATCGACACATTGGTTAGCCCAATTAGCAAAACCAGACACTCATAGGACCCATATCTCGTCAAGAAGGCAGTCTCGGATACATCTAGCTCCCTAATGCGCAACTGGTGATATCCTGACCTCAAGTCCATTTTAGAGAAGTCGGCGAATCCTCTCAACTGGTGAAGTAAGTCATTGATTCGGGGGCAACAGATACTTATTACATATAGTGACTTGATTCAACTCACAATAATTCACACAAATGCATTCTGTATCTAAATCCTCAATTCTCCTCATCATAGATGATATTGAAGATTTACTAACTAGGGCGCCCATACACCCTACATCCTGTGCATTTTTGCATAACTTTACTAAATGTAATATCCTTGTATTAAATTAAACTTCGCATACTTGGCATGGCTCTAAAGTTAAGGATGTATTTAAATACCTTACTAATCGCAGCTTGGTTAATATTCTGATTATCCAACCGATCTACTCACGATGTGAATGTCCCATCATCGTTCACACACCAATGCTACCCGATTTCCTTATCTTGAAAATATCACTAATAGCTCCCCGTTATAACTAAATATATGTTTAATATGTAAGGTACTAACCCATATCTGAATGACCACACATCTCTCAACCCCCGACGTATTACTAAGGTCCATGCGTGGGATGTTTCACAAAGATAGGAACCCCTCGATACACTACTACCTAGCATTATTGGTCGTTGAGTTCTATAGGCACTCAGCACATAACTTCTACCTCCACCCAATATACCACCCTATGAAATAAATGTTTACTCGTCCTATTCATGTCTAAAGGATGATGTAAACACAACACTCTCACTTTCACTAAGTCCTCAACGCTAACTCGATAAAGAGATCAAAAAAACTTTCGTTCGACAATAGACCCATTTGATCCCGAACCACATCAGTAAGCGCCCCTACTCATCGAGATCCACTATATTAAGACCTACATACCCTTTGTAGTATCTATATAAAAATAGTTATACCTGATTGACCCTCTTTTCGATGATACTTCAACCTATATATATATATATATATATATATATATATATATATATATATATATATATATATATATATATATATATATATATATATATATATATATATATTATCCTGACACAGTGAACATGCTAGCTTTGTTGCAACCACCTACCATCATTTAAACCGTTACTAACTAATCTTACACTCAGGATAATAATAAGTTCTACTCTCATTCCTTTATAAAGGAGTAAAGACAATATTCCATACATATCCCCTTATTATTTTCACTCGCTTCCCCACAGACAACACTAAAAAGCCTTGTTATTCAATAGTAAATATAATCGTTCAACTATAAGGATAGTACTATCAATGCATCCACTAAACACGACTCGCCCGTGTGACACCCCGACTAATTAAATACCGGGTAGCTACTCCTTTATTAAATTAATTCAAAATGCCAAGTTGGTTCAGTTAATAGCATCACTGTCGAAAACATTTAATGATTACTAACCACCTAGTATTTAAAAAGTAAGTTGTCAAATTTTAAATTAAATCTGATTAACATGCAATAAAGAATTATGGAAGAATAACATAACCATTCACCATAAAGAAGCAATAGAATAACCAATAAATAATAATAAGTCTGGAGGAAATACTCCTCACAACAATCCCACAACTGAAATCAAAAGAACAGTGTACCCTCAATTAATTACATGCCAAAATCTAAATAACTGAAATATGAAATGTCTCTAAATAGAAATGGACGACATGCCCTACAAATGATGAAACTGAATATAGAGTCAAGACTAGAAAAGGAGGCGTCTACTATCAAGTCCCTATAACTTCCACAACAGCTACAACTCGTCACCTAAATGGAAATACTATGCATGGTGTCCTTGTGGCTGGGCACCAAAAAGGTTTTTACAAAAAAATAGATTTGAAAGAAAACGGGTCAGAGCCCGAAAGTGGAGAGTATTTTAAAAACATCAAGTGCTTTAATAACATTAAAACAATGAATGAAAAATACATGTTAGGACGTGCACTCACATGAGCTCCTCACCTCTCAACTAACGTGCACTCCTAACGCATCCATATCCCGTACTAGTTATGCTACTAACTAACTAGTCTAATACAAAACCTGGCTTCACTTTATAGGTTTAAGGGTTTATTCATGTCATTAAAGTATACCATGTATGTGCCTTAATTCCCTAATAACAACCTTTTATTATGTGGAGTTCTCATTTTAATCTCTATTAAAATAGCACAAGTATACACATTGTTACTTTACTAAGTATTTCATTGAACATTAGTTGTATATTATTCACATCATAAATATACATTATAGGCACCCCTAGTCTAGGCTACGGTGCACATACTCTGCTATCTTATCCCGGTACATCACGTACATAAGGATTACAAATTCCGAATCTCTCAGGAATTGTTAGAATAAGCATAACACACAAAAGTGGAGGCGAACATAATTCAACATATCCATGGGTCACGTACATACCTACCCTCCATAGTCAGCTGACTTATTAACTCACAAATAAGTCATTCTAGTATTATGTTCTTAAGGTACCAATCTAAATCCCCCCGTAGGCACACAAAGATTAGTTGGCCCAACACGAACGACGACCTCCGTGATAGCAAGTATGGTAGGTATGTCATACACATAAGTCATATACTAAGCATTCACACGTCTTAGATATCTTAATATTAATAAAGGTATATTCTACATCCCTATACCATTATATGCATTTTAAGTCTTCCGGTAATATATAATGTAGACTGTCGACACATCTCACATCCTAGTTTCTTATACTTAAAACCTATCTCAAAGAGGTTACTAAGTCTCCTATTATTTCCACATTTAATTTCATTATTCTTAAGGTCATTATTTCTGCCACAAACCTCATTTCATCAAATCATTCGAATTTACTCTTTTAACCCTAATATTATCGCACTCGTCGAGCTTTATTGGGTTTTTGACAACTATCCCAAATTAAATTCTAATTAGGGTCCGATTTCACAACCATACCTACTGGTCTTCCTTAAGTCTAAGAATACTCACAAAGTCCCCATCAACAATTTTCTAGGGTTAACATCCTTAAAATTTTAAATGGGAAGATTTTACTCATTCTGGGAAGGTCGATCGATCGACCTTGTATGTTCGATCGATTGATGGTGATCGATCGATCGACCTATGAATGTCGATCGATCGAGCGCACCAGTTATGCTACAGACTGCGTTGTTTTGCAGTCCAAGTTTCGCCCGAAAATTCCATTATAATGCATGAAACTCTAATCTAATGTTATAATATCATCATACAACCATCCTACAACATTGTTAACGTTCTAAAACCAATAAATCATCAACCAAGGGCTTCATTTGGATCAAAACTTCATAAAGAACCCTAGTTTTCTATTTCTTTCAAGAACAATAATAATTCTCTGCTGAAATCCGTTTTTAGATCATCAAGGGTTATATTTTGGATTCATAATTCATCCAGAATATGTCTACATGCAATTCCTAACATGGTTTATAGTTTTAATCCTCAAATTCATGGGTTCATATCAATCTTCCAAGACAAAATTCGATAATTACCCTAAACATGGAAGAACACATTCATTGAATCAATTGTAATTAAATCACTTGCCTTATGTTCTTCAGATTTTTGTTGTTGGTTGAAGAAGGTTGAATTGCTTTCTCTCTCTCTGCAGAATTCTCCTCTCTCTCTTTACAAGTTTTTCTCCAAGATGACAATGGTGGTTTAGAGGTTGCCTTAGGAACCTCTTAAAATTTCTTCCAATAACTCCCGTAGCCCCCATTAAGTCATTTAGTGTTGTTAGTGGGTTTAGTGGGTAAAGACTAAATAAGATTTTAACTTCTAATTTTCGTGGGTTTTAATTCCCAAAATTCCAAAATTACCAAACTACCCTTTTGGGTTGCCGGTATGGCCTAAAAATGTCCCGGGACCCAAACTAAACCCCCGGCTAGTGTTTTCTGACTATCTCGACCCTTACGGACATGTTGGTGCACTCAAAATGACTATTTGGTCAAAAGAAAAATAATTTATTTTTTTAAATCTCATAAATTCATTCTCGACACGACTGACACGAGCGTCCCAATTAAATTTTCTAAATTGCCGTATTTCAGCCTCGCGACAATTTCGATATTTTTAATATTCATATATTACAATATATACACATTATAATCAAATACCAACTCAGATCTCGTTAGTATTTTATCCGGATTAATTCTCAATTAATTCACATTTAATTTAATTAATCCCATAAATAAATATCGATAAAAATGCGGGGTATTACAGCCCGCGAGTGTTACTAATCATATATATGATGTACCCATGTCAGTGAAAATTCCTTATTTCCCCAAGGATATAAAAATTAACTAGAACAATTTACCTTTAAATGCTAGTTGTACTTGTGGTCCCCATGGCATGACTGTATATCGGATGTTGTAGGCATCACCATATGTTAGTTGCACCTACTGGGGCGGTGTTGATGTTGTATGGAGAAATTATCTCTGTCATTCTTATTGGACACTCTGTTGTGGTATGTTATTCTACCATGAGCAATATTTCTACTGGTGTCTTGCCTCCCCACAAATAAAACTATAACCAGTGCAATTTTTCTTCTTTTGACCTTGCTGATTCGATTAAGGTTTCTCCTTAGCTTGATTTGGATAGAGTCAGTGCTTATGGCCAGACTTTCCACATTTAAAACATCTCCTTTTAAAGTTTGCCAGCTCCTGGATGTGTTGGCCCTAGTGGCTTTGACTCTGCTAGCCATCTTCATTATTCCCTTGGCCGTGATGGCCTTGAATACCCTGTCGCTATTTCTCCATCATTACACTATTAATGTTCCTTCCTGAGTCGCTTGACGCATTAGGTTCCCTTACTCTTTTTCTCTCTATTCACTAGAAATAATGGTTTTGATAGTGTGATAATGTGGCAGTAACTGCTTGTTCCATAATTTTGGCCACCTCTGTTGTTGAAATGCTCCCTTGTGGGGATCCCTCTCTAGTGTCCCCTCTCATCTGATGAGTCCCCTTTTTCAGCATCGAAAATGGGATTTAAGCTTGTATAAGCCCAAAATCATATACTAAGTAACCACAATAAGAACATAAGTGTCCATACATAAAGGAATGCAACAATCCTAATAATATGGATCTATTCAAAGAAAGCTACACTGAAAATCGTAATAAACAACACATTCTAATTCTGGGTGACAAGTCTATTATTAAATTAAACAGGAATCATTGATGGTGTCGTTCTTAGCATGACTGTCGAAATTCAATTTATTTAACTAATACCCTAATGGCTCGGTGTCAAAATTTTAATCTTTATTATTAGCATGCAATTTAATATAGATTGAATAAATCACATTCACCATTCCAAGCACAAAATAATGGATGAGAAGATAACGGAATACATAAATGAATGTGTCTAGAATAACACTCCAAATAAAATCTCAATGTCGTCATCCACAAGGAATGTCTAAATCAAATAATGCAAATAACTGGAAATACAATATGTTTGTAAATAATAACCAACTAGGAAAGGACAACATGCCCAACTGAGATAGATAAAGATAAATAAGAATTGAATAAGTGTGGAGGCATCTACTTGCAAGGCCCTACAACTTTCACAATAGTTATAACACGTCAAATTAAGGAACTCCTATTCATGGCGTCTTAGTGGCTGGGAACCTAAAATTATTTTTACAAAAATGGATTTGAAACGGGTAAGAGCCCAAGTAAAACTATTTGAAAAAGTTTAGTAAGTATTTAAAATGCATCAAGATAAGATATTATATACATGTTAGCTCTGCATGCTCTCACTTGAGATCCTCACCTCTCATCTATTGTGCATGCCTAACGTAGTACTTTATCCCACCTAGTTATGCCACCAGCCTAACTAGTCTGACTTACATCTCTTAACGTCTAATAATTTATAGTGACCAACCATATTGCCCATACAATACTATATTACCTTCCTAATTCTTTTTATTTATTAGTAGTCACTAGTTTATGTATAAGTTCGCATACACTTGGAGTAATTTAGATATCACTATCTATCTTATCTACTAATACACTCATAGTAGAATCAATCACACGCGTATATATATAACTCTTATAATATATGTAGGTATACGACATCCCTAGGTAGATACCTGCGATACGGGCATACTCTGCTATCAAGTCCCGATACATCACGTAGAAAATAAGGACATCAGGATCAGAATCACTCTTTAACTAATATATTCAGAGATTCACATAAAGTTGGAGACGATCATAGTTCTAAACCTTTGGGCTAGATACACACCTAATGCACCCAAATGACCCATCACACCCTTCTTCACAAAAGTCGTGCTCAATCCCTAAGTTTTATGTTATGAGGTACATGTCAAAATCCCCCCAAATGGGCTCATCAGGATAAAACTAACCACGACGCGGAACCTCCTGTGATAGCAAGCAACATAGATATGTTTACACATAAGAATTCACAAAATAGGATTTTAGAAAACCTACGTATATGTATATATAACATCTGTATAGGTATATACTCAACGTATAGTATATGTCTCATACATAGTATGTATAACACCCGAATATCCTACATATTATCAATTCACCGTTTAACCACTCATCGTATTTTTCCTGAGTGTTTTCCCCACTACTCGAAGAGTCCTAACCACCACATTAGATTATTTTAGTAGTTTAATTATCCTTCTACCACCGATCCAGTCTTAAGTTCACTCACACTCTCCGTGACCCATTCAAATTTATCAGAGATCATTTAATGTCAAACTAAGTCCGTTGTTCACTCGTATTCTTCAAGACCCATTCTATTTTTTGTGAGATCAAATATGAATTAATCCGTGTACTTTATTAACCATAATTACCTTCAATCAGAATGAAATAGCAACTCTAACATACCAAAAATTTAATGAAACTGAGTCTCAGATTACCCAGTCCCCCGAACTGGCTTAGAGAAATAGGCGAACCGGTTCAGATGCACAGCCCAACTAGTTTGGGGGGTATACATAACCAGTTCATTGTACCTGCCATTTCATATTCTTCCTGCTTTATCTTTCCACCATTTTTAATCCTCTGAACCACCATTACACTATCCCAAACTCCCACAAAGGTCTCAAACAATACAGTAACATGTACAAATAATTTTTAACGTAATAGAATCATTAAATCCTTAACGAACAACTTCTAATGGGATTAAATCAAGGTTGATCTTTAAAAACCCTAGATTATCATTCTTGTTCAAGAACTTCAAAATAATTCCAGATTTCCTCCCAACTTCGTGATATTTCTCATCAAATTCATCTTACATGTATAACGGATCAAGTCTATCGCCATTCCTACCCAAGAACATGATTTATATCTTCAAATTTAAGGCCAAATTCATGAAATTCATAGAGTAATCATCATGTTCTAACATGGATAGTATATAAAATCATAAATCAGCAAGATAAACACTTGCCTTAATTTGGAGGTCTGAATTCTATAGAATTTATGGGGAATTTGTGTTCTCTTCCTCCCGATCTACAATCCGATGGTGATGGTGGTGGTGCAAGAATGTGGTTTTTGGCCTTGGAACACCTCTCACTCTTCATCCTATGAGTCTCTCTTTGGTTTGGTAAATTATAACCCTAATTTCCCATACGTGATTGTATATATAAATATCCAATTTTTGTAAGTTTATTTTCTTCAAAATTTCAAAAGACCAAAATACCCATCTGAGGTGTCGATTTGGCATAAAAATACCCCGGGACAAAACTAAACCCCCGCGTAAACTTTCTGACTATTTCGACGCTTTCGAACACCCTGTAGAACTATTAATGACCATTTGAATTATATTGAATGCAATTACATTTTATTTTTCAAGTTAAGTCCCGACACAACTGACACGCGTGTCCCGACTAAATTTACCGTAATTGACGTATTTCTCACTCACGACAATCATAATATTTTCTTATCATTATTATTACTCATTCACTAAGTAATATTCAATATAAATAAATATTAACCCTTGTCTCACTAATTAATTGTTTTTTATGGATTAATTTTCCAAAAATAATTTAATTAATCCCAATTAATTCCCAATATTAAAATTAATAAAATTACAGGGTGTTACATCAAAATCCTTCCAAGTTCATACTAACTAATGTCTCAATAAGTATATTTATATATCCCTCCTCCACATCTTTATCAAATACCATTTATTTGTTAAACAAAATATTATGAGACCTCTAAGCATTATTTTAGCCACCATGGCAATAGTTTTTGTATAAACCATGCGACAAAATGGAAGTTATAAAGTCCTAAAAGGACAAGAAGAAGAATTTAGGGAGATACCAAATGTTATACTAATACATTATCTTCAGAAGGCTCTAACTCAACCTCCCGAAAATCCCGACAGTCGCACTCCTACTACCATCACCCAGAAGGGCTTTGTTGGTCATGTCATGACTCAAACCCCTCCTACCCATGCACACCCTCGGATCGTGGTTCCATTTGGCATAATTACTAATCAGAAATAAATCTCTCCATCCATTTACACTATATATGATAATACACTAAAAATAGGAAAACATGCAAATGTAACTAGTTGCAAAATAATATGGCAGCACCCAATCAAAATATATTTTCTTTCTCTTTTTTGTTCTCCTTAAATGTGGTTTGTTGTATTTGTTAAGGAAATCTAGAGAATAATAAAATGTTGATTATTTTTATTTTGACCGATCGTGATATTAGTGTCTGTTTGTATTCACATTTTAACAATTAAGAAGTCTTTAATGGCAGTGTAAGTTGTAAATTGTTGTTTACAAAGTGTAAAATGGACTTGCAAAATGAGCATAATTATATTGATTCAATCAACTTTCTTTCTCATTTAAATGTTTAAATTGCAAAATCTTTATTTTGTATGAACAATTGTTGTAAATATTTTATTATAGAAACATTAGTAAAGATTTATGAAACATTGTCTATATTCAATAATCCAATCTTTAAAATAAAATTAAAAATTCTAACCATCTATATGTGTGCGTGTTGTATTTTTCCTATAAATATTTTCACGAAAAATAAAATTGAAAGGAATCAAATAAATAATAAATGCTATCATTCTTGTTTTATTTTTGGGCAAATGCAAGCCATTAATGTCTGTTAGTGTGTAGGCATGGAACCATCTCTTTGGGTAATCTTAGGTTAATTACAAGTTAGTTATCCATTTAGTATCGAATTGTCCTTTGTTGAGTTGTTATAAGGGTTTAACTTTACCAGATTTGAGGTTTAACAACATCTCATAAGTATTAGGGGTTTACTCATGAGAGAGGTTACTTATGATTACTTATCACATTGTGACAATAGCATGGATATTTTAACTTTTCAAGGTTTATGATTAAACATTTTCTCGAAAATGCCGGTTTAGTGGAAAAAAATACAATAGTCATAATTTTATCTTGAAAAGTGTAAAATACATATACATCACAATCATATACTCTCGTATCATATTACCATTCACATTGTTCGGTATTAGCAACTCAGTGCATCTATGAGGTTCTGAACCTACGTGACTTTGACATAATTTTTGCTGAAGTTTGTGACATTTAATCTTTGTACACATGCACATTTTTATCGACCCAGACGAAATTGAGATTTTTTTTCTAAAACATGCAATATTTTTAAAATTTTAGCCTTTATTGATTAAAACAATCGCAAATTTGAAAATCAGATGTATAGTCAATCTGATTTGTAGCGTGACCACAAATGCAATCGAATATCATGCTTAAGATAACCTAGTTATTTTTTATTTTCCCATAATTACCTTTTTTACACCAAAAATTTCACAAGTTGATAAATTGAGTTATAATTTAAACTTGTTTTAAGATATTTAACAAAGATTCTCTTTTTGCAATATTAAAAGAATTGACAAGATTTTATCAAAGTCTTGTTAGGTCTATTATTGAGTGAATTTTTTTTTTAATCGCAAAAGATTAAATTTAACTTTAATTCATATAGAATAAATTTCAAATTTAGATCTAAGGTAGATCTAATCAATTTGAGCAATTGATTGAAGTAGTTCTCTCATGGTGTTGATACTTTGAAGGATAGTGAACTTCCTCTTATTTTTAGCGGAGCTTGATTTTTTACTCTTGTTCAACGCAGGAAAGTTTAAATGTGCATAGTAACTACCAGTGAATCACTAAGTCAGACGTACTTTCCTTCATTTTTTAAAATTGCTTTGCAAATTGATGAGAAACATCTATACACCTGCGATTTTTTTCGTACGAGCGACTTTTCTACATAGATCTGGTTATGTGTGATTATTTATGTCTTAATATGCCAATTTAGTTTATATCACACACATTTACACTTAGATCTGTACTTTAGCATAATTTCATTAGTTAAATGAATTTAAATTCTCTAATTGTCATTAATTATTATAAATATTACCTTGGCTATGTGAATTGCAACTTAAGTCCTTTAAATCCATTTTTAAGATTTGAAATCTTATTCACACTATTCATTTCATGTTTAATGGATTAAAATGGATCTTCTACAAGTTTTCACAAATTTAAGGTGCTAGATTTCATAATTAAATCAAAATTGAGTTTAATTTGTTATGTATCCTAGTCACCCTCCGCTCTAGGATATTTACATATGTTTACATAAATATTGACAAAACCTACAACCTTTATGCAAACACTAAGGTAAATTGAAAGGTTAACTTACTATCTTTCTTAACTTCAGACCAACTTTTTTTAATTTTTGTAATGTCAAAACTTCCATTCAGAGACTTAGCGAAAGGGATGATTAAACATTTAATTAAATAGGCAACCAATATTATTCCAAGTGTTACATGCTAATTATTTAAAAAAATTGAAAACTTACACATATTTTACCCCCCCCCCCCCCTTATTTAATTTCACCTCACAAATCCCCATCACCCTTATTACCTCTTTCGCAGGAGACGACCAACTTCAGTGCCACCATCTCTCGCGCCATCCGCCTCCCAATTTATTACCAGCTAGCACCAAATTGATCCAAATTGCATGCCAAGACGCACACACATTTATACAATTACACACATATATACACACTTTTCAAATCCCCATCACCAACAACCTAGCCAACTTTTATTGTTGGGTCTCCATTTTTACCATCGGACCACACATTGGTCCATGGAGGCACCATCATTGTAAACCATCGAGAATTACAACACACATGCAAAAATCAACAACAAAACACAAACATGAAATTCATAGAGAGAAAGACTTCTAAAAAGACATTGAGATAGGAAAATCTGAGAGAGGGGAGGATGTGTTTACAATGTTTGCTAAGAAACTAAACTTTCTATTTGTCGTATCAGTTTTATATATCACCGAACAATATAAAAGTGTCTTTGGTTACAAAGTTAGGAAAAACATGACATAATTAATTTTAAAAAAAATATAGAAAAAGAGTTATCACATTCCTTACTTATTATAATTTCACGACATCCAATTATTTGGGGTTGGTAAGAAATAGTTTTTCATTAAAAATAAAATTAATGTAAATTAAATTTCTCATTTAAGTATATTGTCCGTGTCATATATATTTATAATAAACTTTCACAAGAGTAAGATAAAGGGTAAAAATAAGTAGCTTTTTTTTTAAATATATCAAATCGAGAAAACAATCCCCTAAGTTATACTTTTATAACTTTTTTGCCCTTCCGATTAATGAACTCTTACATTTTTCGATTAATGAACTATTACATAATGCTTGCTAGGCACGACTACTAATGTATATAAGTACATCTATACATTATATATACATATACAATATATAATATACAAATATTATATATATTATATATTATTGCATTTAGAGAAAAAAAATCAAAGTCATTATTTTGGGGGGAAATCTAGTGGGGGACATATTCTAATCAGGAGATCATCTCGAAAAAATTTCATAAAAAATCAACAATATTCAATGGGACGTTTGTTTTTTTAATCATTCTCCACAGTAGACACATTTATTAAACGTGCTCTAAATAACATGCAATATAATACCTTATATTCCCTGAGGAGACTCTACCCCATGTAACCCCATATATATCAAAGACATTGTACTTATTTTTCTTTTCTAGAACTCTTCAATTAATTTTTTTTGATAAGTAAATGATTTAATAAAACAACCTGCCTAAGGGGGCGGAATCCCGTATACAAAGCAAACAAGCGAAGGACCGAGACCTAACATAATCAACACAAGCCCCTATAATTCCTCCAAAAACTCAAAAAGGATAGACAGAGATGAATCATGTCTTTTTCTATACCAAGTAAGAAGAAGGCACAGAAAAAAATACCGAATTCGAGGAGGATCAAGATCGACCCCCTCAAAGCATCTATTGTTCCTCTCCAACTAGATAGACCAAAAGATATAGTGGGGGACTAACATCCAGGCCACCCACGGTCCAAATCAACCCTTAGGCCTCCTCCACGCCGCCAGCACCTCGCACCTCGAACGAGTCATGACTCAAGCAATCTAGCATAAAGAGAAAAATAAATCCCAAAGACCCCTAGTAACCTCAAAGTGTAGAAAAAGGTGATTTTTCATCTCCTCCTCCTTTTTACACAACCAACATCTACTGTCCATCCTCCTACCTCTATGCTGAAGCCCCTCAATAGTTAAGACAGCCCGCCTGACTGTGGTCAACACAAAAAAGAAAACCTTGGGAGGCGCATGGCACTTCCAAATAGACTTCCTTGGGAAAAAAGCACCATCGCGACCCCTTAGGACAGTATAATAACTCCTAACTGAAAACATGTCATCCCGAGAGTACGACCACCTCAACCTATCCGCCCCCGTCGACGGAACTGTTGCCAATCTCAGACAATCAAAGAACTCATCTTCCTCCTCCAGCTCCCAATCCCGGAGTCCCCTCCCAAACTTTGGGTCCCACACCTCACTAATCGCTTCCCTCCGCCTATGATTCTCAACTAACCCATCTTTATTAATACCAAGCCTAAACATCCCCGTGAAGAGAACCTCCAAAGATCCCCCTTCACCCCATTTATCCTTCCAAAACCTGATCTGACTCCCAATCCCAAGTTGGAAGGAGGTGAGAAAGGAGAACCTCCCCCACCCACGCGCTATAAACCTCCACTACCCCACCCCATGAGCAGACCGCCCCATAATAGGATCCTAACCATTAGATCCCACCCCATGCCAATCGACCACCACTCTCCTCCACAATCTACCTACTTACCCTATTAAAACACCACAAACACTTCCACGGTAAAGCCATATTATAATGGGCTGAGCTCCTAACCCCATCCCCCCCCCTCAATGAGCGGCCTACACACCTCATCCCATCTCACCAAGAAATATTTAAACTCATCATCATTCCCTCTTCACAGAAAATCCCTCATCAACTTGTCAAGCCTTTTGCCCACAGACCCAGGTAAAGGGATAACGGACATAAAATATGTCGAAAGTCTAGGCAAAACGCTTTTGATCAAAGTCAATCGACCACCTTTAGACAGGTAACCATGATTCCAACCTGCTAACCTCCTATGAACCCTCTCAAGGATCGGATTCCACATCGAAGAAGACTTAAAATTTTCCCCTAAATGGAGGCCAAGATAATTAAAAGGGACAGATCCTACCCGACAACCAAGAACACAAGCCAAATAGCCCATATTACCAACCTCGCCAATGACAATCATCTCACTCTTCCCGACATTAATACGTAAACCTCACACAGCCTCAAAGCACACCAGAAGCAACCGCAAAGACCTCACCTCATCCACATACGCGCGACAAAAAATAATAGTATCATCCACAAACAGAAGGTGAGAGACCTCAACTGGATGAGAAACAGAGCTCCCAATAGAAAAACCCAAAACCAAACCCCCCTCCATCATCTGGCTCATCATTCTATAAAACGCCTCCATAACCGGAATAAAGAGGAATGGAGACAATGAGTCACCCTGCCTAAGCCCACGCAAACTCTTAAAGAACCCCTCAGGCTCCCCATTAACAAGTATTAAGAAGTTGACAGAATAAATACGCCTCTTAATCCACCTGCACCACCGCTCCCCCAAACACATCCTCATGAGCAAATAAAGAAGAAAATCCCAGCTCACATGATCATACGCCTTCTCAATATCAAGCTTGCATAGAATACCCGGATCCCCACCTCTCAACCTGGACTCGATGCACTCATTCGCAACCAGCGCAGCATCAAAGATCTGACGACCACCCACAAACGTGCTCTGAGCATCCGAAATAATAGGATTAATCACACTTCTAAGTCTAACCGATAAGACCTTATAAATGAGCTTATACACGCTACCGACCAAACTAATAGGCATGAAATCTCTCACATTCGTATCACCCCTTTCTTGGGAACCAAAGTAATGAATGTGGTATTCAGACTCCACATAAAGTGACCCCTGTCATAGAACTCACTGAAAACAACCATCACATCCACTCTGATAACCTCCCAACAATGATGGATCAATGCCATAGTGAAACCGTCCGGACCAGGTTCGTTATCTCCGCACATCGACCTTAGAACCTGGACTACTTCTTCCTCTGTGAACTGCCTTTCCAACTAAATTACGTCATCCCTAAAGATGCTTTCCACTGGAAGCCCATAGATCTTCGGTCTCCTTGGCTCCACCTCCGTATACAGCCTCTCGTAGAACTAACTGATCTCCCTATGAACCTCACTGTCCTTGGTGAACTTTACTCCCCCAACAACCAGCTTCCCGATATGGTTAAAGCGGCGATGGGAGTTAGCCGCTTTATGGAAAATTTTAGTGTTATTGTCCCCTTCCCTAAGACAAAGATCCCTATACTTCTGCCTCCAACTCACCTCCTCCTGAATTAGCCTCTTTCCTACCTCCCTTTTTTTCTCGACCCTCGTCACCCTTTCCACCCCCGACAAACTACCCACCCCTTCTTTAACATCGAGAGCCCTAGTTTCCTCCAACATCTGTTCAATCACATACCCCACATGGCCCAACACATCTCTGTTCCACTGAATGATGTCCCCTTTAAAAAGAAATAGTTTAGTCACCAGTCTGAAGCTCACATTCCCCTCCATCTCATATCCCTGCTACCATTCCTGAACTCTCCCTAAGATGTCCTCCTCTTGTAACCACATATTCTCGAATCAAAATGGAGTCCTCCCACCACCCCCTCCTACGTACTCCAGCAAAATAAGTGAGTGATCCGAATTCACTCGAAGCAGCCAAGATGGGATAGCCCCCCGTAAACTGCTCCTCTCAGTCATTAGAAAGTAAAGACCGGTCCAGCTGAGAAAATAAGGGCTCGTCCCCCAGTCATTCAAACCCCGAATGTTCCAAGATATCATGCGTAACTTAATCGGAAAACGTTTGAAACCCCACCCACCCCCTCTCTACCTCCTATACTCTCTCCCTTCATCTCTCATTTATAGTACGAAGCAACGTAAATTCCTCCCTCCCCATTTCCCTCATAAGTAATTCCGGGGAACTTACTAAAGCCACCTATCACACTAGAGAACCACTCCTCCGATTCATCCTCGCAGACCCTCTTGTCAACCCTCACTCCGGATACCACCCCTTCCAAGTCCCCGAGCTCAACCTACAACCTAGGGGACGTGACAACCCGACTACTCAAATTATCCTCCCCACATGATGACCCCCCAGCGGTTCCAGACAAAACATGCACAAAATCCCCCCTCCACCTCTCCTACACCTGCCTCCACGATCGTGCAAAGCGTGACACTGCTCAAAATTGGCATATCCTCATAACAAACCTCGATTTCGGACATCCTTATCATATCTCTATCAATCAGGCCTTTCCCCTTACTCTCCGCTTTAAGTCTGAGATTTTTTCTATGAACCCCATTCTTAAGCACTTTGCCTGAATTAAGACAAGGACCCATCCTCTCAATACTGGGCCCATTCTTACCCAATTTCACAAGAAGAGGTAAATTACACTTGGTCTTCTTACAAGGATTAGGATCACGACTTTTTTGCATTGAATTAATCCCAGTCCCCACATTAGACACCAAATGAATTTTCCTACAAAAATTATTACCTTTACTGGGAATTGAAATTGCACCCTTCCCACAACTGCTAACACCACAAGGTACCCCTCTCATCACGTGCGATAACTCAAAAAAGGCTCCTGTATGCTAATCCCATCACTCCCACAAGGAGTAGCCATGTTGACCTTAACTTCCACTTTATCACCTAAATCAAGTCAGTCACCAAGCAAGGTCTTGTCTGCATCCCTACTACCTTCCTTACCCAAACCTCGTACCCTAGGTTGTACACTAGCCAAGAAGCTTTTCACCAGCTCCCCTGAACAAATCTAGACTGGCTTTGAAGACACTGGTAGAGCTATCGAATGTTACAATAACTGAACCCTCCCATAAACTGGGATTGGAGTAGCAGCCAGGGCATTACACTAGTTCAGCTCCTTCCCAGTGCCTATGAGGAAACCCTTTGCACTACTTCAACACATTTTAGATGACTCTGAAAGAAGGCCAACCTGAAATTTATCTTTAAAAAACTAAGGACTGACCTGATGGTGACCCATTGTGCTAACATGATGCAAAGAGGCGGCCTGAGATCTAGACTCAGCTGGATGTCCATAACCCACCTCTACCGCCTCTTCACAGCCATAACCACCATTAGTCTCTGACAAAGGATGACCCAGCTGAGCTGCACCAGTCGCACACTGAACTGTAGCAATAAAATTTGACGGGGAAAGAACAACATCCGGCTTAACCCCATGGGTAGGGGCACACAACTCCACCTGACCCACATCAAGAACTGTAACAACCTCTGTCCGCTTAAGAAATGGACAACAAGCACTTCCCTGCTTCATCACCGTAACTTCTTTACCTCCAAGTGAACATGAAGCTTGCGTGTCAGCGAACACCGATAATTTAAAGACCCACCCTTCATCCTTGATGGATACGAACTTCGAAAGTACCTTATGCCCTTTAACCAATAACCTATCCCACCTCAGCTCTTCCCCAGACATAGTGTCTTCGTCAACTTTTATAAAAACCCCACACTGGAGCCCTATAGCTTGGAATACTTCTTCTCCCCACAAGTGAAGTGCTAACCCCATGACCCTAATCCAACAATTATTAGGTCACCGGCGATTCTTAGAAAAACACCCGAGAGGATGCCACTTATCCAAGAAAAGATGGTCCCCATACACTGACTAGCTTTTCATCTTCAAATTCTTATTTACTTCTCTAACCGACGCAAAAACAAAATAAATAATGAAGCGTTCAGATATCTAACCTTAACTCCACCTATTGGACGCCAATGAATGTTGATCTATGCTTTCATCCTTTCTAAAGATGGTTGATCGCATTAAGCACTCCCAACTCTACCAACCAAAACTCTCTGAAAGAAGTGCACTTTGGAAACCCAAGAGTCTTCAATAATGGATATCACAGCCTTGTCACGATTAACTGGTTGGACAATAAGAGGTGAGAATGGCCAAAACTCAGTTGATGCAACTTAAAAATACGACCGCCTCTCCTCCATCTTCGTTTTAGCAGTACATACCCTCAATTAGAACCTCTTCCGTGATTATTTTAGGGCATAAAAGGACAAGATCGGCCTACAAACTATTGTCAAGTTCTTGTTATAAACGGATATCCATAAACCTTAAAAATATTCAAAAAATAACTCTTAAACCTATTTAGTTTCAAAATACCAAATCCGATCCTTGACAATTAAAATTTCTAATGCGTGAACACTCCCTTCGGGGACAAATAAAATAAATCACAATTCTCAAGGAGCTAGATAAGGTGTCACGTGTAGCGGTGGATATATATTTAGAGAATAATGATATAGGTACAAAAAACTCCTCTAAAAGTGACATAGATTTCACATATTCTCTCACTTACATATTAAGTCTTACATTGTGATATGAGTAAAGGACATAAAATTTTATTTTTCAGAGAATATGTGTCTCTTTATAAAAAATTGGTAAAGTAAATGGCCAGTTGTTCGAAGTCCTATTACCTAGGAAATATATTCGCATATATGCGTATCATTTTGTGAATTTTAGTTCATTCTTTAATCAGGTAAAATAGAGAGGTTTGGATTTTGTTGTACTCGATAAAATGGAAAAATGGAAAAATGGTCCACATGGAAAATGTATTTGATTTCATGTAAAACCAAGTTAGTCTTGTTGAATGACTTATTCAATATTACACATCTCTTGGACGAAAGTCCTATGAGTTAACATTCAAAATCCTTCTGAAGTCATACCAGCAGATGTCTCAATGTGTGTGTATATATCCCTTTGCTTTCCCCCCAAATGTATCCTCCACATCATTATCAAATACACTTTGTTTGCTCCAAACAATATCGTGTGACCTCTAAGAAGTATGTTAGCCATCAGGGTAATAGTTTTTGTACTCAGCATGAAACCAAATCGAGGTTGTAGAGTCCTAAATGGGCAAAAAGAAGAACTCAACAAGATACCAAATGCTATAATACTATAATCTCTTCAGAAGGGTCCGATTCGACCTCCCGGAAATCCGATCGGTTGCACTTTTGTTACCATCATCCAGAAGGGCTTTGCTGGTCATGTTATGGCTCAACCACCTCCTACCCATGCACGCCCTCGGCTCGTGGTTCCGCGTGGCTGTAACACCCCGCCTAATTAAATACCGGGTGGCCAGTCCCATACCAAATTAAAACAGAATATACAGTTGGCTCATTCTTAGCATCACTGTCGAAAACATTTACAACTCACCCAATACCCAATTAAGCTGGTGTTAAAAACATTCCAAATTTTAATATAACAAAATCCATTTTCAGTTTAAGAATAACATGACACATTTTATTCTACAACACTGATAACCAAATAGATAACACAAAAGAATTTAAATGCAATTGGAATAAACATTCCCAAATAATATTAATCCATTACAGTAATCCCATCTATAACAAATGTATTAAAAAGACACGAATACAATATTATTTAACCCCGATAGAAAAGATAACTGAATCCTTTGGGCTACATGCCCTAACTAAGAATACTGTGAATCAAATGAAGATAGGCGTCTAAGCAAAACTCCATAGATCCATAGCCTGTCATAATCCGCTAAGGTTGGCGTCCCTGTTGCTGGACACCTGATATAGAGATACAATAGAAGAGAAAATATGCAAGGAAACGGGTCAGAGCCCGAATGTGTAGATGATTTTTAAAACAGCAAGTATTTAACAAGTGCAATAAAGCATTTATTATGTAAATGTTATATCCAACTCTCACTTGCTATTCTCACCTCTCATCTAGAGTGCACACTTAACGTTTCCTATTAACTTCCTAGTTAATGGTTCCTCAATACTAATTTCCATCATATGATTACATTCCCATATCATAACCCCGTATGTCCCATACCATACGTTATATAATCATTCTTATACATTTCTCCTTTATATTATTAGTTTCTCATTAACATGAATCATTTCTCATTAATATGAATTAAGCTTTTCAATTCTTTAAGAATAAACATTCATTAACTTAATTCCATTATCTTTCTCTATTCACCGTTATCTACAATTATCACCATAGATAGATTTAACCATAATAAATATCCATTCATTCATTTAATTTATTATATATATATATTCATATATAATACGGCACCCCGAGTCACAGCTGCGGCGCAATGCATTACTCTGCTATCATGTCCCATCATCGCAGGTCGCCGAATAGGGGACTAAAGGTTCGGTAAGGATTCCTCGAACCATAAACAACAACAAACAAATTGGAGGCGAACATAGTTCTCGTATCTATGGGTCAAGCACATACCTACGTACCCACAGTCAGCGGACTTATCAACTCCCCGATAAGTCTTTCATAGACCTATGTTCTCGAGCGACAAATCAAAGATCCCATGGATTCATCAGGATATGACTGCCCTCACGCGCAAACCTCCCACCGATAGCAAGCAAGCTAGGTATGTCATACACATAAATCATCAATCAATCAAATAGGTATTATCATACCTATAACATAATATCAATAAGGTAATATCACTACCCTAAGATATTTCCCATATGTAGCATTATATCCCTTTTAAATTCCACGTATTAAAATATCATATCTTTACTTCATAATCTAATTATCCTCGCATCCCATAACATCTCTCCACTCCCGACGTCGTTAATGTTCATGCGCGGAGCGTCTCGCAAAGCGAAATCCAAACAAGGAACCCCTCCAATACACTACTACTTAACTTTGTCGATCGAGGAGGTCCGACAACTTCAACTATGCGATCGGGATAACCTCATACCCTCTTTCAACCAAATGTGTTCTAAACTCACATCTCTATCCAGGATCCATACCACTACACTCTTGTACTACACTCAGTCCTTGCAAAATCAATAATGAGTTTAAACTCAGTCCTTGATGTTCAAATCGTAACCCTAAGGTTACTCTCACTCAATACACAAGATTCAAATAGGTTTTTCCTCAACATATATTCAGTAAGAAGTCACTAATAACCTACTGGTCCATAACATCATTTCTCCCGAATTACTATGAGTTTATTTCTTCTTTTAATTAAGGTTAGAACCGATAGTTTTGAATCTCTTATAAACACATCTTCTTTCACTTAGGATTAAACCCTCTTGTAAACTTAAGGATACTCAGATATTATATTCAATCACCCCTACTGGTCCTATCTTTAATCCTCATACCTCCCCATTTGGAATTTAACAAATGAATCTAGCAACCGAAATTCCATTCAATATAATTTTCATCATTTTAATCACTTGAATCCAAATCAAATTAATTCAAACCTTATCAAGGGTTTAATGATATTTTCTAAGTCCCATAATATCCAAATAATAATCACCAATGATCCACAAAAGTTTTGGGATAAGAATCAACATTTAAAAAGAAGCAACTTTACATATTCTGGAGAGGTCGATCGATCGAAGGCAGGGGTCGATCGATCGATCCCTCAGTTCACAGCCTGGTTTTTCTGCATTTCAGCAACTACGGGTTTCACCATTTTTACTCATTCAAACTTTCATATTAACCTCCAAAATGAGTTATAATTATTACTACATGATATGCCAACATATATGAACGATTTCCAGTACTCTAAACATCTTAGGATCATCAAGGGATTGGTTTAAAAATCATGTTTATCTCCTTATTTCCAGAAAATTATCAACATATCATCTTGAAGAACACATCAATGGTTTTCATAATTTCTTCAACAGATTCATGACTATTTCGTGGATTATTATCAACCTAAAACATGAGTTTAATTCCTATATCATTTCAGTTCCCAGAAATCCATTTAATACTCCATTATTTCTTCCAAACATGAATAATATTCTCTTTTCATACTATTCTAACATGGACAATATACAAACTTAAATTTCCATTATCAAACACTTGCCTTTACTGAAGGTCTGATCCTTTGGTGTAGTATATCTCAGTTGGTTGTCCCTTCTCCGGTCAACCTCCGGTGGTGGTTGGTGGTGGTGAACCTTGGTTCTTGTTCTTCTCCTTCCCAAGTAGGCTTTTCCCTTCCCAAGTACCCTTTCACTCTCTCTAGTGAGATGGCTTCTCTAATTTGTGAAGAGGAGATGAATAACCCACATACACTTAATCTACCAATACTGATAACAGGACAAACCCGAAATCACTATTCATCCCCCTAGAAAAATGACCAAAATGCCCTTTCGGGTTGTCTATTTATTTCCAAATGACCCGAGACTCAAAATTAACATCCAAATAGACTTTTCTGACTATTTCGAACCTTCCAGGCGCAACGACGCAGTCAAAATGACTATAAGGTCGATAGAAAATAAATTTCCTTTATAATTTAATAAATTAGTCCCGACACGTCCCATACCGCGTCTGGCTAAAAATCCAAATTACCGAAATTATATCATACAGTCATATCAATTACATCACATTCATATATTACCTAAATATCTTTAAGTAATATTCAGAATCATCCATTTTAATATCCCCAGTCCGGACAAAACCTGAATGAATTAATTAATAATAAAATCCAATTAATCCATTAATTTAAAATATAATTCATTTTAAAAGTCACTAAAATCACGGGGTATTACAGTGGCGTAGTTACTAATCAGAAATAAACCTCTCCATCCATTTACACTATCTATGATAATACACTACAAATCAGAAAACATGCAACTCTAAAGATATAGTAGGACCCAATCAAAATCCTTATTCTTTTTTATTTTTCCTTTCCTTTTTCTTTCTCCTCAAATGTATTTCTTAATATTTTTTACCCATAAGTCGGGTCTATTTGTTGTATGTGTTAAGGTTATCCAAAGAATAATAAAGTGTTGATTACTTGTATTTTCACTGAACGTGTGATATTAGTGTCCGGTTTTCATAATTTTTAAACGTTTAATAAGTCTTTTTGTTTTTACCAAATCGAAACATTATATTAAACTTTTTTAATCACCCCATTCAAGTTCCATCTTTGGGTACATAACCTTCATACCCATTATCAAACATATCAAAACTAAGGGCATCGTAAATCAATGTCAGTGCAGTAAAAAAATAAACATAGAAGCCCGAGCTTGTTTGGAACAACTTGCATTGCAGGTAATGTAGCAGTTGATTTGATGAGGGGTAATGTAGAAAAAGGGCCTGTCAACTTTTATATTACGTTTATAGGAAACACAATAATTTTATTATTAAATTAGGCTCTAAAATTATTTAACACCAAAAATGCCTTTCTATTATCATAAAATATAATTGTATTTATATCACCTTTATGTTTGGGACAATCAACTTTTCTTTTATAAAAATGGTCTCTATTTTTATTGTTTTTAATTAAAGTTGTTTATTTTTGTAAGTAAAGGACTTGTTAACTTTTTCATTATATCTCTAGGACAAACAAAAATTTTGTTATAAAATTAGTCCTTCAAACTATTCAATACAAGAAATTTCATTTTACCCTCTTAAAATACAATTTTGTTTTTATAGTAATCAAAACTTTTATACATAAAAATACTCCTTTTTTTATACATAAAAATAGTCCCTGTTTATTTGTCATCAACTAAAATTTTTACATTAAAAAATGATATATCTTTTTTTTTTAAAACATGTGAATTTAACTATGAAGTTTGGCGTGATTTTTTTAGTTTGGACCTGATATTTCAAAAGTTACAATGTTAAGCTTAAATTTTGAAAATCAATTCGACTGAACCCACCGTTACATTTGCCATTAAGAATTCTAATGGATGTGTTTGGTCAATATCTTAGGTGGCAAAAATATTATTTGGTCCAATAAGAGTTTGCCTTTCATTTTGTAATCAAGAAAAAGAGAGTGGCTTGAATTTCGTTCTACTCGGTAAAATGGAGAAAGACAGTGGTCCACATGGATATGTGGGAAAATGTATTGTGGTAACATGTTAAACAAAGTTAGTCTTCCTGACCGATTCATTCAATATTATAAATCTCTTGGACAAAAATCCTACGATTCAACATTCAAAATCCTTCTGAAGTCATAACAACTGATGTCTCAATGTCCATATATATATCATTCATCTTTGGGTACATATCATTCACGCCCTTTATCAAACATATCAAAACGAAAGACATTATAGATCAACGCTGGTGCAATACAAAAACAAACATCAAATCCCTTGTTTAACACATTATTATTTTTCATTAGTGTTTCAACTAGAACCTCTAGGAGTATTATGTTACTTAGTTTTAACTAAAAGCTAATGTGGCAGTTGATTTGCTAAATAACATGAAAAAATCTTTCATCATAGCAAAATAAATTATGACATGTGAAAATATCTTGAAAAAAAAAAGAAAGAATAATGTCAAAAAATAAAAAAAGTTAACAAATTAATTTAGAAATAGAAAGTAATTTAAATAAAACAAGAAATAGAAAAAAATGTTACAATAGAAAAACTAAAGAAATTAATAAAACCATTTAAAAAATCAGAAATAAAGATAAAGAAAAAAGGATCTATGATAAGAGAAAAACATTTGTGTTCATATCTATTTGTAAAAGAAGAGTAGGTTGAATAAGAAAGATAACAAATTTGGAACCGCTAACATAACAAAAATCCACTTTTTGATTTATTTCATCTACTCCATGACCGGAACAGGGGAGTCGTTGGATGAAATGCACTACTGATAGTGACCCCCAAAAAGAAACGGTAGGTACACCTTGGCCGTGAATAGCCAACCATCGCACTGTAAAAATTGGATAGGTTCGATCAATGGAAATTATTTAAAAAAAAAAAACACAAAATTAAAGCGTCATTTGAAAATTTTGAAAAAATGGACAAAAACTATAAAAAAAAATGTTAAAAAATAGGAGACTTAGTAGAGATGCACTGTAAAAAATATTGACCACCATCCATCGGCCACCAGACCCACCACAAACCTAACACCAACACTGATTTAAAATAAAGGATAGAGTTTGGATGATTTGTTTTTAAATTATTCAAAAAAATACTAAAAAAAGTTTATTAAATAATTTTCCTGGAATTGTAAATAATTGTTTTTAGACATTTTTAGTATATATTTTTTTTAATTATAAATTATTTTTTCTGGAATTACAAATTACATTTTTATCTTTTGTATTTTTTAGCCTTGAAATTGATTTTCTTGAATTCCCATTGTTTATTTTATTTTATGTGGGTAATTTGTGTTTATAGTTTTTAGTTTTATTTTTACATGTATTCTATATTTTTTGGTTTATGGCTTTATTAGTCTTTTTAGTATTTTTGAAATATTTTTTTTTCTGTTAGTTAAATAATTATTTATTTATTATGCCCCTTTAAGAACTATTATTACTACTTTAATTCTTTTAGATTATCTCTTGACAAATGATGAACTTATTTTTCAGAAAAAAAAATAATTTCAAAATTGAAAACGTTTTTGAAATAAAGCTAATGGTAGACTTTTCTCAACTTATACTTTATATCTTGATATTATCAAACTCTAAATTAGTTTTTTTCACAATAAAAAATGTCTTTAATTATTTATTCCTAGCAGGATAATTATTACAAAAATTTAGAAATCATCATTTTAAAAGATTTTATTAAAGTAAACTAATAGCATATTGAAATAATAATTATTAAAGTAAATAGTAGTGACATGAGTTAAGAGATGACTTAAATAATAATATTGGGATATTATAAAAATTGAGAAATTAAGTCAAAAGAATTAAATTGCAAATTCCCCTCGTTGACTTCTCTCATACGCATTTTCACACTTGATATTTTATCCTTGCTTTCACATTTATTACTTAATATCAGTTCACCATTTTAGATAAATTAAAAATCCTTGAAAGAAAAGTTTTAAAATGTGAAGATGAATTTATTTGATTCATTTAACTTCTCTCTTATTTAATACCATGGATTGACACCCTTATCATGCCATTATACTCATTTTTAGTGTGTATTATGTAGGTAATTCAATTAGAAATTGATAGATAAATATTCTTACTACAAAGATGAAGGAATCAAATTTTTGTCTATCAAATGGCACTATTTTCAGGCTCTTGAAAGAGTAGTTTTCGAAGACCGCTACATTTAATTTCTCATTTACATTTCATTAGATTATTTTAACAGGTAATTGAAGCATTTTACATTTATTGAAGGTGATTTAAACACCAAGTATAATAATAATGAATTAAAGAAAGAGGCAATAAGAGAAATCAGTCAAGATACATAGAGGGCATCATTCGTGTTGATTTAGAAGCCTTTCTATTTTGGGTCGGTTGGACTCGCGGGCCGACTGAATTTGGGTGAACTTCTAACGGATCAGCAAAACTCGATCTTCACCATACATGTGTAACACTCGTAGTAATTTTTTTCTAAACACTCATGAATCCCCGCAAAAGAATCAGCTTTTTGTGCTCTTATGTGGTCATATGTAATTTTCATTTCCCATTGTCTTAATTTAGAATGGTGTGATCAATTAATCAACTTAAGGCATAGACCCGATCATAGAAATGATAAGGGATTTCATCACCCCGATTATATCATTTATTCATTGCCTATAATCCTAGATATCAATAAATTTATGATCAATCAACTAACTAGACTCATAGGATACGATGATCATAAGGCCATTTTTTAACAAGTTAACTTATAGGACAAACCAAAGATTCCTCTCAACCCGACAAATTCTCGATCGGTTTGCTTAGAGGCATGCCCGTGTCCAAGGAAACTAGGTTTTACGAGCGATCATTCAGTAAAATGAGTTTTTGATGTCCCCAGTATTGTACTAACCGACCGTTTTATCAAAGGTTCTTAGTGGAGAATCTCATTACAAGCCCCTAGTTGTCTTGTGAAGGAAGTTGAGACATGTATCATCCCGTATTTTTTAGTAATTAATTCGATAAATTTTAAATTACACGTGTACCTTGAATTAATGGAATTAAATATTTTTGGGAGATGATGATTATTATTGATGAAATAATTTGCGTGGAATTTATTAAACGTCATAGCGAGTGATATCGATGGAATGGTGTGGAATCTTAATAGGAGTCGTGTAGAGACTATTTGAGGTTGAAATGTAAAATTATTGTAGAGTGACTTGGATGGCAATTTTGAGGTCATGGTTAATTCCGAAAGGGTCGAAATAGTCAGAATAGTGTACCTGGATGTGTGCATTGGGTCCCGGGATGATTTTAGACAAAATCGGCATCGTTTTAGGGCGTTTCGATCATTCAGGAGTGTATGGCAGATGGACCTCCGAAATTGTAAGTGCTATATCTTCCTCTTTGAGTTAGGGGATAGGTTTAACACAACCATAAAAGAATAGATTCCATATGAGGGGAGGAGGAGAATAAGACCAATGCTTCCTACACCAATTCTCATCCCAAACAAGGAAATTTTTGTCTATCAAATGGTGCAATTGTCGGGATCTTAAAAGGGTAGTTGTCGAAAGTCGCTACATTTAACATCTCATTTCTACAGTTCATTAGATTAATTGTAATAGGTTATTGAAGAATTATATATTTATTTGTTATGATTTAAACACCAATTAGAGTAATAATTAATTTTGAAAAAGGTAAAAGGAGAAACGTGACTGTAACAACCCCTATTTTCTCACGTAAAGACTGGCTAGGCACGATATGCCAAAGATAGGGCTTAGTTATCAATAAATACCATCATTAGCATAAATGTGAATATGAAATGATTATTATTTAAGGCCTAAGTTTCAAATGTCACAAATACATCCACAATAAATAAATATATCCCAAATCACCACTAATAAAATAATAAATCGAACCAGAGTAATATAAATATCAACCATCATAAACTAAAAGCCTCGGGATTATTCCCTTACACATGTTCCCAAATAAATAAATAAGTATGGCAGAATAAACACCTATATTATAATCGAAGAGTCTGAAAACTGAAGCACTAGTGAGACTACAAGACTGCTATAGCACAATCCAGTTATACCTGTCTAGCAGCACCTAGGGGGGGGGGGGCATTTGAATTTAGGTCAGAGCCCTATTTATTCAAGAATTAACTTAATTAATTTATAATGTAATAATACAGCCGATTCACAATAGTTATTCCCCATTCGTCACACACATGCATATAACCCCTCACCCCTCATCTAAGTGTGATATTTTTCGCACTTGAATACGTCCTAAATAATGAATTGTGATATCATCTGAAATTTATTAAATGGATATATCGGTGATTAATTATTTAAATGTAATCCCTACATTTAATTGCCAACACCCATTTATTTCAGTCTCATAAGTATCACATATAAGGCATAAACATCTATTATGCATTATAGGGTCAAGAATATAATTATTGTCCACATTCTTAGACAATTAGATTTATTACACTAAAGCCCAGGTAACTATTAATATGTGTCATTCCATATATTTGACACATAAGGGAATCAACAGTTGGTGTCTAATTCATGCTCTATTGGCAAGCCTAACGGATTATCTTATCCTAAGCGGACTTCACAAAACACACATAAATTTGGGTGGGCTCCTACACAGGACACCTGTACACAGTCCATACCCAGCGGTGACATAGGAAGGATCAGTGTCAATACCTACCTCTCGTAGATGACGCCTCCATGTAGTATCTATATGACTTTCCCATAGTCAAGCCCACCTATGTCGACGTGTGGTATCCAGTTTGAATGCGCGAACCTCCGAGCCAATGGAACAGTCCACGAATATGTAACAACCCGCCTAAAATAATAACGGGTGGCCAACCCTATACTATATTAAATCAGGAATTCCAGATGGTCCAGTCTCAACATCAACTAACGGTACTATATAATATAGGACTAACTACCCGAAATCATATAAGCGAGATGTTATAAAAATTTTAAACTTGCAACATAACACAACCCACACTACAAAACTTCTAATAAATAAGAGAAAGATGCAAGAAAGAACTATAAGAAATGAAAGGAATCACTATACATGAATATGCCAGAAATAAATAAACCCGAATAAGCCGTCGGGTCACAGCAAATACAATAATTGAAATGGAATGAATATAAACATATATATAAATATCCCTTGGGTACAAACCCGATATACAACATGAATCCTGCCTAGAATTTTAGAGAAGTAGGAAGCGGCTACATGAAACATCCCGCAACCGTCCGCACCTGTCACGGCTCCCAAGACTCAGGATAGAAGGTCATCCGGCATCCACGCGGTAGGATACCTGAGGTAACATATATATATATACAAGGAGGAGAGAAAAGTAAATAGGTCAGAGCCCCGATTGTGTAAGATATTTAGCAAGTGTGTTAACCGTGCATAATAAATACCGGTGTACTTAATTTCATAAATAAAGTGAGACCGCACTCTCGTGGAATCCCAACTCACCTCTCATCTAAAGGCGCGCACCAATTCGCGTCCTCAAATTTTAGTTAAATTACCCCAATTGATTTTAGGACAACCTAACTTATCAGTCCTAGCTTATATCCACGAGAGCTACCTTCCCGTCATAATCTAAGGATCCACCCATTTCTAATCCTATTAGATTATGATTACAACAATTTATGCCATACTAGGCTAAATGAATTCCGATTAATAATCTTATGAATTATAATCATCATAATTCTTAAAACATTACCCCTGTACATATACATATATATATATATATATATATATAGGCTAAAAACGTAAGAATTAATATACTTAATAACATGCACAGGGAATATTGGCAAAACTTCTCTCTAATCCCAAAATTGTACTACGTTTCGTGCGTAGGGAGTCTCGCAAAGCGAAATCCAAACAAGGAACCGCCCCGTTACACTACTCCTGACAAGGTCAAGACCAGAGATCCGAGATGCCACCTATGGAATTACTTCTCTCAAATCTCGACATGGCACTGTGTTTCGTGCGTGAGGTGTCTCGCAAAGCGAAATCCAAACAAGGAACCACCTCGTTACACTACTCCTGGGCAATGTCGATCCTAGAGATCCATAATCCTCAACATACAAGTTAATACTACCATTACTTACTAACTATAACTACTAAAGAAAGAAAGAAGAAAAGAAAAAAGAAAACAAATAAAATAAAATAAAAGAACCTCCAATAGTATCCTTGGGATGATATAACCGAATAATACCATATGTGCGATACATCAACCCCCATCAATCTAGTACACCATAATCATCTAAGATGTACTTCATAAAAGTCCATATCCTTTCGTCTATAGGATATATATATAAATATATATATATATAGGTATTTATTTCTAACCGTATATATATCATCATCAATCCAATAGCCAAGTGTACATACTACATATGATGTACAAGGCCATGCACATAATATACCCGGCTATATATATTGCCGATAAACTGCATCAATGCTATCATCTTCCCAGTGCCCGGCTCATGTAGTAAAATTGGGGCCACCATGGTGGGACTAAACGACACCCAACTCGTGGTAAACTCACGCACACGACATCCCGGGAAGCGGTCATAGTTCCAAACCGGCAATGAGACAAAACATACCCATCACGTCTCATCCCAAAATAAATATATATATATATATATATATATATATATATATATATATCATATGGTAACACACGGGACGACTATGACCTGGGGAATATCCACACCCTGCTTTTCTAGCCAGGATGCTCACCCTCTACGCGCGCAACTTCCCAATGATAGCATGAGCGGGGTATGCTTAACCAATTAAGTATATATATCAATCACATGCACAATATATACATCCATGTGATCCAATCATATGATCAAATATTAAACCATCATATAAGGTTTAAGTATCCATACCATGTATCTCCATAACATAAATATATCCATATATTCATATCTATATAGATATGCATACATATATATATATATATATATATATATATATCCTTATATCGATATATATATAAACTAATTCTCATTCATATGTATAAGATATATATATATATATATATATATATATATATATATATATATATATATATACCCAACTATAAGTATACATAATCCTCAATATACGAGGCGTCACCACAATTTCTATTAAATTCACCTCGATATGTGAATACAATCCCTCACTTGCAACATATTCAATCATTTTCCTATGAAGAATAGTCTCCCAAATCAATAAACCTAACCAAAAAGGGGTTTGGAAATCACTATGGATAAAACACATCAAAATGCCATGTTTCCGAATCGATTCGGCCCTATTCCGAATCGATTCGGCCTAGCGAATCGATTCGGCCTCCAAGGCGAATCGATTCGGGTCCAAAGACCTGGGCTTCTGCAATATGCCGAATCGATTCGGCTTGGGTCCGAATCGATTCGGTCAATGTAGACCTGCTAATATCACTAAACCGAATCGATTCGCTTTAGGGGGCGAATCGATTCGGGCCTGCAAATTTTGAAAAGGGGTCTTCTTCTTCATCAAAACCCATGAATTCTAAACCCTAAATTTTCATTTCTAACCATTAAACCTTCATCAATTTATGATTTTAAGCCCATTAATCAACCCAAAGTTGACCCCAACCACTTCTAATCCATTAAATCCCTATTTAACATTGATTTCAAGATTAAACCTAAAAATCTAGGTTTTGGTATTTATACCCAAAAATCCATTTCTCTACCCCATAAATTATGAAATGAGATACACAAATAGCTATTTAGCAAGATTAAACACTTGCCTCAGATTTGTAGAGGTTGGATCGTCCTCGATGATGCGGTTGGGCCGGAAATCCCCAAGCTTTCTTCCTTTCTCTCTTCCTTTCTTCTTCTTTCCCTTTTCTTTCTCTTTCTCTCTTTTCTCAAATGAGAAGGCTTCATCCGTAAGCCTCCCAATCCTTTAAAACAAAATTCCAATTTTAAATGTTAATACACACTTTAAATGACTCGTTTACTATAATTCGAGTCAAACTGACATAAAAATATTCCGGAGCCGAAATAAAACCCAATGACAGTCATTTTGACTATCTCGACCCTTCTGGGATCGATGGCACACTCAAAATCATCATCCGGAATACTTTAAAACGTCCTCTATTTTTGGACTTAAATTCCCAAATTTAAAATTCTCCAATTTAATTAAATTTTATCTTCCCAAAAATTTAGATTTCTCAGTCTCCAAAGTCGTGGGGTGTTACAATCTTCCCCCCTTACAAGAATTTCGTCCGCGAAATTTAAGATATGCCTGGGACATCAATATCATCTAGTCCTTACATCAATCCTCAAGATCACTATGCCGATCCTTTCTAGTTCTCACGTCGAACCATATAGCCTTTAAAACCAACTAGCTACCCAGGGCGCCCATACACCCCGTACCCGAGTTTCCACTCTTAAAATTTTAATCAGGCTCCATTAGCCTCAAAATTGTAAGATAACCCTCGGTAATATAATCTATAACAATATACTAAATATATAAAAGTTTGAAAATTTCCACTGGTTGAACTCTCCTCAATTCCTGACGGTAGCCACCTTCGTGCGGGGGAAGTCTCGCAAGCGAAATCCAAACAAGGAACCCTCCCAATATACTACTGTGTAGCTCGGTCGGGGATTGAGATTAGTTGAACCAGGGTTAAGGTTTTATAAAAGATTTTTCATATTTTAGACATTGCCCGAGGGCCTATACAATAATACAATATACATATATTCCGCGTCTTTCGACACGCCAAACAAACACCTTATGTTTAAGACACAAGGCCTCAACAAATACAATACTCTAGCCAATATCTAGTTCTCAAAACTAGCACAACTATGAGCTAAATTATCCGCTCAACATACCCCTACTAAACTTTAAATCTCATAACTCTAAAACTTTTTTTTTACATACATTAACGTCTTTCCACAATATAAGTCTCCCCTCTTAGGCGCACTATAATCACATGCCCTACCTACCCATAAGACAATAGTCTTATAGTCACTATTCAGCGAACCTTAACATTCCTCACCTCCGGAATTCAATGTTATAACTCTCGACGTTCCCGGTATCGCACAAAGTATGACTTAAACCCAAAGAAAGGTATTCTACCTTATACTTCCATAATCGAATGGTTTCACCTCATCCAAGGATCTCAATTCAAGACCCTCTACTTCTTCCAGGACAATCATTACTCCTAAACCTATTTCTACATAAGAGAAACATCTTCCTCAAAATCCTTCCTAGCGAAGGTTGACGGGTTTCTAAATCCAAACCTCCCAAAGACTACACTATATGCCTCTCCTCGAACTTTCCTTACTAAGACCAAGATTCGCCATTCGAGTAAATTTCCTTTCTTACTCAACTGCCGATAAATCACCTCGAACCACTGCTAGAAATCTCCTCAATAACTCCTCCAGAATCGGGGAAGACAACTACCCCCGATCAAAGCGTACCCAAAATATGCTATGGGTATTGTACTTCTAAACCTATCCTTTCCTAGACGACAAAATCTAGGCGACGTCTGAAAAGAAACAAGAGAAATTGTTATCAGAACGTCAATCAAGTGAATACACTTCACAGAAGAAAGCAACGCAGTGAACACAACAGTCCTATTTGTAGGGCTTTATGTCAAGAACGTTAACGGAAGAATCCATAACTCGCACAGATCTTAAAGACTCTAGAACCTAATGCTCTGATACCATCTGTAACAACCCGCCTAAAATACTAACCGGTGGCCAGCCCTATACTATATTAAATCAGGAATTCCAGATGGTCCAGTCTCAACATCAACTAAAGGTACTATATAATATAGGACTAACTACCCGAAATCATATAAGCGAGATGGTATAAAAATTTTAAACTTGCAACATAACACAACCCACACTACAAAACTTCTAATAAATAAGAGAAAGATGCAAGAAAGAACTATAAGAAATGAAAGGAATCACTATACATGAATATGCCATAAATAAATAAACCCGAAAAAACTGTCGGGTCACAGCAAATACAATAATTGAAATGGAATGAATATAAACATATATATAAATATCCCTTGGGTACAAACCCGATATACAACATAAATCCTGCCTAGAATTTTAGAGAAGTAGGAAGCGGCTACATGAAACATCCCGCAACAGTCCGCACCTGTCACGGCTCCCAAGACTCAGGATAGAAGCTCATCCGGCATCCATGCGGTAGGATACCTGAGGTAACATATATATATATATATATATATATACAAGGAGGAGAGAAAAGTAAACGGGTCAGAGCCCCGATTGTGTAAGATATTTAGCAAGTGTGTTAACCGTGCATGATAAATACCGGTGTACTTAATTTCATAAATAAAGTGAGACCGCACTCTCGTGGAACCCCAACTCACCTCTCATCTAAAGGCGCACACCTATTCGCGTCCTCAAATTTTAGTTAAATTACCCCAATTGATTTTAGGACAACCTAACTTATCAGTCCTAGCTTATATCCACGAGAGCTACCTTCCCGTCATAATCTAAGGATCCACCCATTTCTAATCCTATTAGATTATGATTACAACAATTTATGCCATACTAGGCTAAATGAATTCCGATTAATAATCTTATGAATTATAATCATCATAATTCTTAAAACATTACCCCTGTACATATACATATATATATATATATATATATATATATATATATATAGGCTAAAAACGTAAGAATTAATATACTTAATAACATGCACATGGAATATTGGCAAAACTTCTCTCTAATCCCAAAATTGTACTACGTTTCGTGCGTGGGGAGTCTCGCAAAGCGAAATCCAAACAAGGAACCGCCCCGTTACACTACTCCTGACAAGGTCAAGACCAGAGATCCGAGATGCCACCTATGGAATTACTTCTCTCAAATCTTGACATGGCACTGTGTTTCGTGCGTGAGGTGTCTCGCAAAGTGAAATCCAAACAAGGAACCACCTCGTTACACTACTCCTGGGCAATGTCGATCCTAGAGATCCATAATCCTCAACATACAAGTTAATACTACAATTACTTACTAACTATAACGACTAAAGAAGGAAAGAAGAAAAGAAAATAGAAAACAAATAAAATAAAATAAAAGAACCTCCAATAGTATCCTTGGGATGATATAACCGAATAATACCTTATGTGCGATACATCAACCCCCATCAATCTAGTAAACCATAATCATCTAAGATGTACTTCATAAAAGTCCATATCCTTTCGCCTATAGGATATATATATAAATATATATATATATATAGGTATTTATTTCTAACCGTATATATATCATCATCAATCCAATAGCCAAGTGTACATACTACATATGATGTACAAGGCCATGCACATAATATACCCGGCTATATATATCGCCGATAAACTGCATCAATGCTATCATCTTCCCAGTGCCCGGCTCACGTAGCAAAACTGGGGCCACCATGGTGGGACTAAACGACACCCAACTCGTGGTAAACTCACGCACACGACGTCCCGGGAAGCGGTCATAGCTCCAAACCGGCAATGAGACGAAACATACCCATCACGTCTCATCCCAAAATAAATATATATATATCATATGGTAACACACGGGACGACTATGACCTGGGGAATACCCACACCCTGCTTTTCTAGCCAGGATGCTCACCCTCTACGCGCACAACTTCCCAATGATAGCATGAGCGGTGTAGGCTTAACCAATTAAGTATATATATCAATCACATGCACAATATATACATCCATGTGATCCAATCATATGATCAAATATTAAACCATCATATAAGGTTTAAGTATCCATACCATGTATCTCCATAACATAAATATATCCATATATTCATATCTATATAGATATACATACATATATATATATATCCTTATATCGATATATATATAAACTAATTCTCATTCATATGTATAAGATATATATATATATATATATATATACCCAACTATAAGTATACATAATCCTCAATATACGAGGCGTCACCACAATTTCTATTAAATTCACCTCGATATGTGAATTCAATCCCTCACTTGCAACATATTCAATCATTTTCCTATGAAGAATAGTCTCCCAAATCAATAAACCTAACCAAAAAGGGGTTTGGAAATCACTATGGAGAAAACACATCAAAATGCCATGTTTCCGAATCGATTCGGCCCTATTCCGAATCGATTCGGCCTAGCGAATCGATTCGGCCTCCAAGGCGAATCGATTCGGGTCCAAAGACCTGGGCTTCTGCAATATGCCGAATCGATTCGGCTTGGGTCCGAATCGATTTGGTAAATGTAGACCTGCTAATATCACTAAACCGAATCGATTCGCTTTAGGGGGCGAATCGATTCGGGCCTGCAAATTTTGAAAAGGGGTCTTCTTCTTCATCAAAACCCACGAATTCTAAACCCTAAATTTTCATTTCTAACCATTAAACCTTCATCAATTTATGATTTTAAGCCCATTAATCAACCCAAAGTTGACCCCAACCACTTCTAATCCATTAAATCCCTATTTAACATTGATTTCAAGATTAAACCTAAAAATCTAGGTTTTGGTACTTATACCAAAAAATCCATTTCTTTACTCCATAAATTATGAAATGAGATACACAAATAGCTATTTAGCAAGATTAAACACTTGCCTCAGATTTGTAGAGGTTGGATCGTCCTCGATGACGCGGTTGGGCCGGAAATCCCCAAGCTTTCTTCCTCTCTCTCTTCCTTTCTTCTTCTTTCCCTTTTCTTTCTCTTTCTCTCTTTTCTCAAATGAGAAGGCTTCATCCGTAAGCCTCCCAATCCTTTAAAACAAAATTCCAATTTTAAATGTTAATACACACTTTAAATGACTCGTTTACTATAATTCGAGTTAACCTGACATAAAAATATTCCGGAGCCGAAATAAAACCCAATGACAGTCATTTTGACTATCTCGACCCTTCTGGGATCGATGGCACACTCAAAATCATCATCCGTAATACTTTAAAACGTCCTCTATTTTTGGACTTAAATTCCCAAATTTAAAATTCTCCAATTTAATTAAATTTTATCTTCCCAAAAATTTAGATTTCTCAGTCTCCAAAGTCGTGGGGTGTTACAGAATATTGATATCTCCACACAAGTACATAATAGTACATATTATTATCCCATATAATATTTATAGGTAATTACTTTATAATTACCATACATGTCCAACTAAAATCCACAATATTTCATTAATTAACAATTTACCATCTAATAAACTATTAATTGAAATCCATAAAATAATTATCTTAACTAACTAGTCCATTATAATTATTATTAATAAATATTTAGCAAGTGTAACTTTTCCATTTATTAATAATTTACCATCTACTAAATTATTAATTAAATTCCATAAAATAATCACTTAACCCCTATTTATTTGTAATTATTTTTAATTAAATGTGGGCACACCATTTATTTAACCCACCAATTATAGCTCCTTTTTAATTTAACTGTTTCTCTTAACAATAAGCGAAAGCCATTATAAGGAATAAAAACAAAGTAAGGAACTAAGCAAATGCAAGGAACTTATCCGAACCTATGAAAATTAGCTGAAGGAAGCAAAGTCCAAAATCCCCCAGGCGAAGCTCAAATGACCACTGGGGTAGTTCACACGACAGGGCATGTCGCTCGCACGATTGCCTATATCGCTTAAGAGACCTGTTGTCTCTTTCCCCATTATGTTTCTCCATTTCAGTTCCTTCCTAGTTTCAATTGTTTACCAACCCATAAACTAATACAATTCCCATTTACGGATTATTCCCAACCCAGAACGAATATCTATATAACCCATAATTTATACATTCAAATCCCAAAACTGTAATCAATTAGGGTTTCAAAATTTATATCTATTTTCCAACTGATATAAATATTTTCTCCCCCAAGTGCTCCTAGACGTGGAGAGTTTGATTGTGTTGTAGCAATCCCACGATCTCGCTTACTCTCCAATATTCAAATCATTTGGATTCTAGCATGGGTTCTTTTCAGCCATTGCTACTTTATTTATTTGAAACATTTGTAAGGGTATAAGCCCGAGACTTCTTTTACTTTATGTTTGTTGGGATTACCATCTGGTTGGATTTATCTTTTCATTATTGGTGGTTTGGTTTATTTTATTAGTATGGATTTTATTCTTCACTTTAAAATGAAGAAGTTTTAAGAAAATAATTTATTTATATTTACTTTTGTGGTAAGAATTGTATTAATTGACAAGCAAGCCCTATCTTCGACGTATCGTGCCTCGTCAGCCTTTACGTGACAAAATAGGGGTTGTTACATTTAAGGTGCTAGATTTCATAATTAAATCGAAATTGAGTTTAATTTGGTATGTATCGTAGTCACCCTCCGCTCTAGGATATTTTTGTTAGAAAACAAATGCATGTGTGCAATATAAGTCAGGCAGACCTGTTCAACCACAAATGTATACATGTCCTTATGGAAGTTATAGAATAGGATCGTGGTAAGTTATAGATAGTGGGCTGATGTTCACGTGTAGAGTAGTGTGCTTGTGTAGTGGGTTCATGGGTAGTTTCATGATGTAATGTAACCAACTATTACTTATAAATAGAGAACTCTCCTCGGCTACAGACATTACATTTGTAAGCCACTCCCAAACCAGTTCTAAAATTTCTACATGATATCAGAGCCATAAAAGTCTCACGAATATTCTTGATCCTGAAATATCGTTTCTCCGGCGGCGGTAGTCCCCGTTCGTTGCTACCATCTGTCGGGTACAAAATTAGACAAACAGATTACTTTGTGTTTTACATCTTCTTCTCAGAACCAGTCCACTATACTAGAGACATTCTCAATTAAAGACAAGTCCCATCATACCCTCTTGAAAAATCTGATGCCACTGTATTGGCATGCTTCCACCCCCCCGCCCCAAAAAAAAAATTGATCACTTCACAAATCGAAGATATTTGGGAGTTCTCTCTAACTTCTTTGCTACCGAAACATCGTCGCGGTCGTCAACGATACTTGGCTTTGGTCCAACAGCAGTTCAGCCTTTCTAGACTAACATCCGCAGTGTCATAGTGTCGGGATTGTTCACATCCGTATCGGGATGCTGCTTCCATTGCCACAGCAGTCTCACGGACGACATCAGTGTTGGGGTGGTTAGCATCAATCTGCCACATATTTCTGGTGGATGCTGGATTTTAATGACTGTTTTATTTGGAGATGACTACCGCTACTAATAACAATGAGTCACCTTGTTCCGACCAACAACCTTACAAACGAAGGACAAAGAATTAAATATTTTGAGCATACTTGACAATTGCGACTGTAGATGCTAGATGTCCTAATCAGGAGATCATCTCGGGAAAATTTCGTAAACAATCAACAAATTCAATGGAACATTTGTTTTTAATCATTCTTCACAAAAGACACATTTCTTAAACGTGTTCTACATATAATGCAATATAATACCATAAATTCCCTGAGGAGGTTTTACCTCGTGAAACGCTCTTTAATGAAACTTTAGCTTTAGCTAGTCATGACACTTAAACCATCGGTTTCGCTTGTTGGGCCAGGAATGTTCGTCTTATCAATCTATTTGGTAAACTACTAGGGGCACGTGTAGCCCATTTCAAAGCAATTGTACTTAATTTTCTTTTCTAGTGATCTTAAATTAAATTTATAAAACCTCAAAAATATTCAAAAAACAACAGTTAAACCAATTTAGTTGCAAAATAACAAATTTGACCATTGACAACAAAATTTCATATGCGTGAACACTGTGTTTGTGGAATGAAATAAATCACAATTCTCACACTACAAGAAAAACAGTCATTTATGTCAGTCAAAAACTGACATAAATGACAATTTATGTCAATTTTAGAAATTTTCAAAACTGACATATAAAGCCCTGACATAAATGTTCGTAAAACTGACATAAATAAGATCAAATTTATCTCAGTTTTTAAAAACACACGTAAAAACTACAGCATTCGACATGTTTTTAATCACATTTTCTTGAAAAAATGACATAAACAACATCACATTTATCTCAATTTTAGCAATTTTATGAGAGTTTTTTCAAAACTGACATAAATGTTGATATATAAAAAAAAAATAACTACCCCATCAATAGAGAACTATTATTTGAGATTAAATCAATCCTTGTAAATAGATAGTAATCAAGGTCATAAATATCACGAACTTCATATACATCAAGATACTTACAATAAAAAAATATTGATGTGAGATACATCATATCCAAAAAACTAGCTAGTGTGTGAGGTACGTGATGATATCCAAAAACTAGCTAACTTCTAGTTATCGACGTGATAACATCCTAGAAAGAGTGATGATACATCAAAATATCCAAAAACTAGCATTGCAAACTACATCATAAGATCTACAATCCAAAGCAATACTAAAGCTAGGACGTGTCGAACGCAATACTCGATCAAGTTTGTTCTCAACGTTGTCCACCCCAAAATGAGTAACCCTGCAATCAAATATAATCAACATAATTTTTAGCATAACATGTTCATCTCAATAAATTGTCATTATGACTTGACAATATATATATATATATATATATATATATATATATATATATATATATATATATATATATATATATATATATATATATATATATAGCACACTATCGTTTTCCATCATCGAAAGCAGGGTTGTTTTCTGGATTATCCAGCCTAAATTCAACTGCCAATGGAAAACTATCTCAATGCTATATATATCTAGGAAAACGATAGTCTATAATACTTGATCGATAATGGAAAACTATAGTCTTGCACATTAATATATAAGATCTTGGTGCCCCTTACACTCATTGGCAATTGAATTTAGGCTGGATAATCCAGAATACAACATAGACATCAATGGCAATAATGAAACAAGTATGTCATATGAATTTCCTACTGATATAGGACCTGTAAAGCAAAATCAAAATGATGTGTCCTTACCCTTTTAGCTACTGACTTGTCTTGGGCCCCACTGCTTATCACATATCTGAAAGCAAGAAAGTACAAAAAGAAAATCAATGAAAGATTGCAATGAAGGAAGATTGAAATATATAAATAAATTTCAAAAAAGAACAAAATTTGCTCAAATATATTCCATATGTATGGCTTGTTCCAAGTAAGGTCCCTAGAGCTAATTTTTTCTTATTTTTCTTCTAGCACCTTCAAAAACCAAAAAATGAAAAAAAGTTATTCAAGAACAAGAAATTCAATATTGATTTCAGAAATGGCAGACACATAAATATACTTACTTGGTAAAGAGGCTTCTCAGGCTCCTTCCTCTGGTTCTTGCCAAGATCAATAACATCTGGAGTCCCAATGCGAGTAGGGGTTGGTGCTGAAGAAAGAAAGATAGTATTAATTAATTTCAAGAAATTGTAGTTTCTAAAAACACACAAGGACTAGACCTTTCCAGTCCCTTCAACATTTCATTGCTATATATATATACGCCTGCTATAGGGCCTGCTATATATATATACACACACACACTAAGGTATGCCCGTGCCTGAAGGCACGCTGAAAATTTCCAAAGTACATAATCTCGATGTGGCAAAAGTTTTTAAAGTACATATTTGCAAAACGGCAAAAATTTTCTATAAAGGCACGCATATAATTTTGAAAAGTATAAAGTCGTGTATAATAGAAATAATAAATGTTATATATATTTTAAGTGTATATTTTCTAAGTATTGAATCGCTTTAAGTCATAAAATTTTCTTTTACAATACAAATATGTAAAAAAAAAATTCAAAACTGTTTAAGAAATAAAAAATTAATCCAACAAAACAAATAGTCCATTTTGGACCTCGTATAAGCAGCACAATCCAAATATACTCAATTACATAGAATCAGGGAAAAGTATCAAATTTAAAAAAAAATGGACATAATCTCCTTTGTTTATTGGACTATCCACCCTGCATAAGGGATACCAATCAATTCAACAATATTTAAAAAGTCAAAATTCATCTAACAAAACTTCATCTTGGCCTTCACAATACCCCGTTCCAACATATTTAGCCCTTCTTCCAGACTAATGATTTTTCTCATCCTTCCACTTAATCTCCTTCAATTATTGAGTACTTTATCCCTGCATTAGAACCAAAATTCAAAAGTAAGTAAATAAAAAAATTCAATTCTTGTGAAAAAAGAATCAAACTAAAAGAACAGAGATAAATTTAATGAAGAGCTTATGAATTTGTTTTATTTGAAGAAATTCATAGAAGGTTTTGAAAACATGAAGATTTACAATACAACAACATACCAAAAGGGAACCTGGTCAATATGCAGACCCTATGAAATATAAAATAGAGGTGCTTGTTTGATCTTAACCAAGAGGATATATGATTTGATAAATTTTAATAAAAAGAATGAATCAATAATATACTACCTGTTGAAATGTCATTTCGACATCCTAGTTCAAATGCCTCATATATTTGAGCTTCTTGTTATGTTCCAGAAATTCTAGATCCACTTATTTCTCCTCAAATCCATGTGTTCTTTAAATGCATCTTGCGTTGGTAAAAGATGACACAGACATACCGTACTTATGGTAAATGATAACTCTTGCTTTGGTCCATGGGCACCTGACATATCAGTTAAATTTGTCACATTTTCTCACCTGCTTGTTGCATAATCACCTAATATGAAATAAAAACACGGATGGTCCACAACTTGTGTCATCTATGCAACATACAATTCATTCATGCAACACGTCCCAAAACATCGAATAAATAAGAGTGAGTTGGAGAATAAATAAGGTTTTCGAATTGAAATATTGAAACTAAAAGGGAGGGGGTATATTTGCACTCTCTCCTATATTAAACAACAAACACTCAAGTAAAAAACTACCCCTACCATGTTTCCCGTGTGACTATCATCACGTTGAAGAGAAACATGGTCCATGTAGGGAAGATTCAAAAGAGCAACAGGTTGAGCTGGAACACCAGTATCATTTAGATTAAAGTGTTGTGCCACTTTATCTTGTCGTGTCCATAATAAAGGGGTCAAATCCAGAGCAGAAACAAAAGCCCTCTGATCATAATAACCAACCCCACTAACCTGTGAGCTGGGACGTGCAACGTTCTCATTCACGTCTGTGTCTTTCATCCAAAATGCGGGCAAAAATCGAAGGAAATTCCTATTGCAATAGAATAATTACAAAGTAAAAAAAAAGAGAATCCAACTTTAATAATGATAAATCACAAAAATGGGGAAAACGTACCGATGTTGGAGTATCTATACTATTCCATTTCCCATTAGAAACGAAAGATCTACAATAAATAGTTGAGATATGAATTTCATTAGAAAAGAAAGAAGAATAAAAAACTACAGTATTTAATCAGAAATGAAGATACTTCCACTGCAGCATCTACATTATTCCAATGCTCTTCTTGCCACACACAATTCTCACCCCATTTCCTGTTTCCTTCAAGGGGATAAGAAGAGGAAACAACTGCTAATACATTTTTACTCCTTTGGGGATAGGAAAGTTGAAAGATGGAGAAAAACGGAATAGGATGCCAAGCTCCTCCCGAATCTCCGATCCTTTGTGTCAACTGGATTCAGTTGTCGATGTGAGAAAATTTTCTACTCTGTTCATCGATACTCTGATAAACATTAATGTCCTTTCGATTACCAAACTGCTGCCCGGGATGCTATACTCCTATAAACATGAATGTCCTTTGTGTCAACTGGTTTCGATTACCAACTAGCTTCAAAGACCTACTCGCCCCTTCTAGTATACCCATGCTTCGTGTTTTTTTTAAAACAAAGACCTTCCTTCTTACGTTAGACCTGCTTCTTTTTTTAAAACCAAGACCTACTTCTTTTTTTAAAACAAAAGACCTGCTTCTTTTTTTAAAACCAAGACCTGGTATCTTTTTTTAGCCGAGAATTGCTTGTACATATCCAAAACCTACTTGTCAAATATATAATTATATATACCTAATTAAACATATTTATACCTGATTAAATGGGTAATAACCAACTCAAAAAGGCAAAGTTGACATAAACAGAAACAGGCATAAAAGATGACTTACAATTTATTTATGTCCTGAATAAACTTCATAGAGCCCGTTTACAAATCTTCTCCTTGTCCCTGAAACTGAAATTTTTCAGGAAAAAAATAAACACGAAACCTCCATCAGTTGGCATGTGACCACTACTCAACAAAACAAAAAGGAAAAGAACATGCCAAATTTTGGAAAAAATTAAGAACAAAGGGAAACATTTACAAAGTACCCTATTTTGAATTCAGAAACATAATGGAACAGTTGCCAAACAATATGAGCTATAAAACAATATAAACTATAAATCTCTCAAAAAGAAACATGGATTTGATGATGGAAATTTTGAAAATATAGAGACTTACCCATTTACCCCTGCTGAGATTTGGGATGCGGTGGGTGTTCGAGTACTTTTCGGATTTGATTGACGATGACAAAACATGAAGCATGTCCGTTCAAATACGTGCGGGAGCTTGAGGTTTAGGTAATCTCCTGGTGAAAAATATTGCAACAGGCCGTCCAAAGCCCTAAATTTCCATTCAAATCATAAATATATATATCGAACATTTGATGGAAATTTCCATTCGATGGACCTGCTAGATAGCTGCTTGCATTTTCAGCAGTGTTGGAAGTTACTATCATGAATCTAGAACTGCTACTGTCTGCTACAGTGCCCAGGACCTTCACCAGAATGATTTTTGATTTCTTTCTCATCGCAACTCTGAAATGATTTCCGTTTTAAATGGCCGACCCGTAGTTTACAAATTTTGGAAATTTGTCCTGTTTAGGAACATCGAAACAGAACGTGGATTATAGACATTTTGAAACAAAAAAAATTCATGTGAGAAAAAATGGAATTAAGCCATTGTTGATAGAGCTTAGAGTTGTGAAGTTATTGTTTTATCTTGTGATTAGTTGTATATGGTACATATACATTTATAATAAATTTTTGTTTTCTGTGTTTGTTGATAAACTTATTTATATGGATTTTTGTTTTCTGTCTGTTGATAAACTTATTTGTTGCTGTTGTGGGTATAAACTTATATTACTTGCCCACCCCCACCCAAAAAAAAAATCCATTCCATGTATGATCATAAGTTTTTTAAGGTAATTATCTTTGAACAGCTGAATTTATTATATTCTTTTTTTTTCCTGGACATTAAAGAGAGGGACTAAATTTGATTATCTAATTTGTGATTAGTTGTATATGGTACATATAAGTAAGTTTTTTTTTCTTTTTCCTTTTTCATTTGAGTTAATGTTAATAACAAAGGTTACTTCTCAAAGTCTTACAGTACTTACATTCTCTTTAGCAATGGTTGGGCATGTGATTCGCCATGACTGGCTTTCTTTCCTAGCTACTAAGGAACTCTTGAATTGTAGTTTGAGCATTGTGACACACAAATTGGTATATTATCATGGGACTTCAGTCTTCTTTTGAAAATCAAAACTAACAAAATCACTATTGAAATAAGGTTCCTTCAAAAGAATTTTCAGAAAAAGAAAGGATTCTTTGTAAAAGAGACAAAATGACTTTACTCTGAACTTGTTTAACATAAAGTTATCATGGTAGATTTAGTATTCAGATAAGCATAATAAACTTATTGGGCATAATTACATATACATTCATACCAGACCTTGTGTCAATGAGGCATGTAATGTATGTTAGAGATTATGGGTACTTTAACTGCTGGACAACTGGCTCAGCTAGCATTTACAGTTTAGTTGGATCTTTGGTAAATCTTTTCAGTTTCCTTTAAGAGGATGCATTTGGAATATACTTGAACAGGACAATGTGTCATGTATTCGCTAAGAGTCGTGTATAGTTCGGTTCATGTCATATCTGGTTCATGTAATGTTTAATTTGTGTATTCTCTATATATAATGAGTTCATGTCATGCATGACCAGGTTTGTGCCGCTCATTTGTGTTTGTGTAATGGGTCAATCGTTTAGTGACCACATCCCGCATGTGCAAAAATAATTAGGAAACTATATGGAGCTACTGCTAGAGAGCCCGTTAGAAACTCACCCCAAGAAAATCACTAATAAGCTCTTGCGTGAGCTGATTGAACGCACAATTTAACCTGAGGAGGCTTCCTGGACAATAAATGAGATTATTAGTGACAACATAAGCAGGGGGCATTATGGACATTGCTAAAATGATAACAGTCGTGCCTAAGAAAATCACTAAATTTATATCGGGAAGAAAGAGAGAAAATAGTTTGAGAGAGACTGTGTGTTTAAGAGTGATATCAACATAAATAAAGTGTAAATTTTAAAAATAAAATACCAATCTTATACCATACTTCTTGAGTGAGTCATTCCGTATTTTTCCGATGAAATGTGAGATTTCAGCAATGCATGTACATGTATGGAACAATAAGATGTTAAAGTAAGGTAGTGTGGTAAACTACACAACAACTGTCAGCAAAAAGAAAAAAAGAAAGGAATTAAACATAGATTAAAAAAAATCATAGTATTGCCCATTCTGATGAAATGTGTATGGTTTGATCAGAAATGCCAAATCCAAACGTTTATAGGTCGTCTAGCAATTACATCAGGCACTCGTAATGCCCATTCCAAATAAAAATCAGATTCAACATTAAAGTAAAATAACATTGGGGGCTTAATTAACTTGCAAAAGAACAACTTTTGAAAGTTAGAACATCGATGGGCTTCAGATTTATGGACTTTTGTAGTTTAAAAATTATGATAAAAAACTATGCATCTAGCTGTTCCAGCAGCCAAAGTTATTGTAGCATGATTGGTTATAAGCAATTAAGAAAATTGGACACAACTCTTAAATTATCAAGATGCGTATATCTAATAAACTCATATCATGTACTAAAGAAATAACCTCCGTGTTAATCAGTGACTATGAAGAAAAGGTGGTAAAAACAACAGCTTGATACAAAAAATGAAAATCTATAAAATAACACATAAGATAACAACTGCAACTTCAATTTCTCAACTTTCACTAAAACTAAGGTACATATGTTTGTATGCATATATATTATAAACTCAATACGAACAAGAAAGTGATAGAGAATCAAGTGAGACAAAAACTAGAAAACAGATGGAATTGAGTTGGATACTAACCTATTCATTAGTTGAAGTGGAAGTTAAGAAGAGTTGATCTCTTGTAACTGAGAAGAATGAGTTACAAACAGATCCATTATTTATAAACGCATAATAATATTAATTGACTTAAGCCCAACTCAAGTGGTGGACGAAAAGAAAAACAAATAATTGGCAATAGAATATTACGGAATAAATAAGTATTGGCTCTTTGGAAAACTGCAATTATCATCCAACGTCGTCATATTATATAGTATTTGTATCTATCAAATTATCAAATGCGTAAAAAATACACACCAACTAGAATCCCTTTACCCATGCATCCGCAGGCTTTAACTTGTACCACAGTAACCAGCTACTAGAGTTGTTGAATGAACAGAGTTGTTCGAAATATATGAAATACTACTTAATTGAAATAGCAAAGAGACTTTATAATTTCCAACTAATGTGGCACATAAGTCTCTCTATCAGAACTGCAAAAAATGTCAATGTCTAGCCACTACTCAATTGTCCAAGTTTATCAATCTGGTGGAAGTAAGAAGTTGTTACCAACAGCTAATTCTTAATGGTCAATTAACCAGACACTAACAGAGATCAGAGATGGATGAACAAAAACCACATCGTTCAGTTCGTTGAGACAACTTTGCCACTCTTCCACACCTCCAAGCCCTATGAATTGGGGTGAATGATAAAAAGCGAAAGAAAACCCATCCCATAATCCCCTGCCCTAGCTACATCACAGTGTGATAAAAATGAATAGGTTGTGTAATTTATACTATGTAAAAGTATATCCAACTGATCAAATAAATATTAGCTAATTAAACATGTAACCCCACTACCCCTTTTTCATAACACCAACCTAAATAAACATACATGAAATCATATTCAACTCATAAAATCACAATTCCCATTGTAGCCAAATAATAGTTAGTAATGAAGTGTTAAATAGCAAGAAACAATGAGATTGATGTACTCCTTTACGATCGATACCAACACTATTTTTATATATTCTAACGATAAAGATGAAGATCAAATAATTACTCTATGTTTGCTACTTTCTACTATTTGATATTTTCTTTTTGTAAAAACCATTTACTTTCTCAAGCCACACGTGAGACAGAGTTGGAGAGAGAGAGTTTGGAGATGAGGTAAGTGTGACATTTTTGTTAACAGATACTGGAAAATATCAATACGTTTCAGCAGGTATATAATTGACCCAAACAGGTATAAAATCGACCCAAACAGGTATAAATTCCAGTGCATCCACTTAAATATACACCCCTATTGATCTTGGCATTGACTAGAATCTCCACAGGACCATGCAACAACTAAAATATCAATCAAAGATGTAAACATTTGGTAGTACCACAGTTTTTTTCACACTGGAAAAAAAAAGGCATGACTAAATTTATAGGGAAAAAAAATCACCACGAGTTCTGCAGTTGAGTTTTGCTTATAAGGACAATAGTTGAAAAATTATAAAAATGAAAAAAGAAATTCAAGTCCTACAAATACCCGCATGTTTCCAATTAAATGGGCAAACAGTGCGAGCCCCAAGATTGCGATGAGAATAGCAAATATAGTTTCCCCAATAAATGTGCTTGTGGACAATCTCTGGCCATATGAACTACAAGATAACATCAATGCAATTCAAATTTCTCAGTAAGAAAATGCTCTAAATAGCATACATATTATTCGAATAGAAGTTCAAGGCGGCAACATATATTTCAAATTATGTATCAAAGAAACATATATGAATATGTAAGACTATTTTGTACACATTCTGAACCTACACACACTAAAAGGAAGACCTACTGCATACGAACAAAAACACTGTTAGAGAGAGAGTTTGATGTATTTTTATAATCATTAGCTGGTCTGTTATCTCATAAAGTTTATGCTTTTGTGATTATGTCTTAAAATGAATCACCAGATAATTTTAGTGTTACATATTCACGTGGGTATCGATTACATAATTGAAGAAGTGGAGGTTAACGGACTTCATTTTTATCATTATTTATAATAAGCATAAAATCCATTGCCCAATTTATATTGCTAAAATAAACCAAATGTGAAAGTAAATTAAACAATCTTAAGAGATATTTTACAGGACGCGTTCAAAGATCGAAATTAAGATCATATTTTGTTTGAGATTAATGGTCGAATTGAAGCTCAGGGAGTGCATACCAGTAGTGACATTTTGTGGCAGATAATTGTTTGTGTGTTATGCTATTGTTGTAGTTTAGTTTGGCATAAGTAGAGAGGTAGTTTATAAGCTCCCACTAGTCGATTCAATCTTTGAGATCTTAAGTATTGTTTCAGAATAAAAAAAGGTAGATTTAAGTATCACATTATTTATGTCCATCCGATATAAAATTAAGAAAGATGAAAAAAAGTTAATATCATTTTTGAAGAGGATTGATAATGAAATCGGGGTTGCACATATGTCAAAACTTAAACAAAATATATTATCCCTAATTAGAGTATTAAGGGAAGTAAGTGCAATTAACGATTATGTCTTTGAATAACTTTTTATGTACTTGTCTATGCTGGTTTTGAAGCCAAATCCAACTAAATGTTCAATGATTCCTAAATTGATGCATAAGTGGAAAGTAACGTCTGACGGAGGAAAATTCATGGACCCTATTTGGTTGAATCGTATAAAATTGTTGTTAGATCTTATGGAAGTAGAAAAGAATTCGTATTTGGCAAGGTGTTCTCGCAAAAGCAAGTCAAGGTTAATATATAATTTAACACATTATCCTTGCTTTGATTCGTTATTTCTCTCCTTAGAATTTGCCCTGCTTGAAATACTAGGTAGATGCTGTTTTGTTAAGATTGAGCCAATTCTCATATCAGCTCTAGATGGGCGCAATGTGTGTATATTAGCTTATGGGCAAACGATCACTGACAAGACGTTTATAATGGTCAGCAATTGATTATTGTATAGAAGTGTTAATATTTTTGAAATACCAGATATGGTTCATAAATGGTTGATGTGTTGATGTAAATTTGTAGGATGGGAGAAATGGGTATCTGAGGATTGTTCCTCGGGTCCTTGAAGAGCTGTTTCACCAAGATTCTTTAGCACCATGTCATTTACCTTCTCAATTAGTATGTTGGAAGAGTACTTGGGTAGTCTAAGGGATTTACTTGATCCAAAACCACCCTGTAGAGCATTTACTGTACGAAGATGATATTTAATCTCCAGTACACCCTCCCAGCGCGCGCACCCGTCCACCCACCCACGCACAATATATATGATATTATATTCATTGTAATTAACTTTGATGTATGAATTAGAAATGAGAATTAAAGACAGTGGTATTACCTGGATTTTTGGATAAGAAAAAATAGCAACGAAATATATAATTGATATTGAATTACATAGACTAAATAGAGGAATACCTTACCCATAGAGAATTGGCTGTTGGTGCTTCCTCTTCCATTGTAAAGGTCGGGTACTCCGCAAGACTTTGGGATTAAATGTTGGGGAGTCATTATTTCAGTACTAAATAGTGAAGATGAAGTGAGTTTGAGAGTGCGTATGAAAGATTAAAATTGAAGGGTATTAATAGGTTTGTAAATTGTATGAAGGTATATTGGTCATTATACCATTAAAGAGACAGTCCCCTTTTTTTAGGTAGTAGATATAACATCACAACAATCTTTAATGACCTGAAAAAAATATGTTGAAGATCAAATTATTTTTACATCCAAGGAAGGAAAACCAGAACTAGCTAGCCAAAGTTTCAAATTTCTTACGGTGTATTTGGCCTTATAGAACCACTGAGTAGTAAAATACTGTTTACCGTCCAACCCTTCAAATATTTCCACAATCCTGCATATATAATCATCTTGTCCATCTTCACCCTTAAGAAGCAAAAAATGAGATAAATGACACTTGTAAATGTAAAAGGGAACAAGTAGATGGTAAAAATAGAACAAATGAGGAAACAAGGTTTGAGGAAGATAATCAGATCTACTAATGAAGTAAAAAAATTCCTTGACGTAAGCATCATCACCTATGTTGAATATTGTTTTGGCATCGACTTCGGCTTTTAAAAAGTGTGCCCTTGCCTGAATCTTCTCCTCTGTAGCATCCTTCCTGCACCAGTTGAAACAATACAAAATGATTACAGCAATCAAACATTACCAAAGTCAAATAATAGCAATCAAACATTCTGAAGTGATAATCAGTACAACTTTTATGCATTGATAAGTACGAAGAATTATTGAAAGTGAAATAACAACACATAACATGTTCTTGATTTTCAAAAGAAACTTAAAACTTTATAAAGTTTGAATCACATGTATTAAATAAGAAATGTGTGCAGAGTATTCTAATTTTTCAAACAAGGAACCAAATTTGAAGAAGTAAAATGCACACGCTTTCGAAAGTTAGAACACTCTCTGTTTCATATAATAGAGAATTAGTACACACAATTTCTTGACCAATTTTATTTCCTTTCTTCCATCCAGGAAAAATACATTTTTAAAGCAAATTTTATTATCATAAAATTGCTTTACCTTTTTCATAAAATCCCACTTCCCATCTTCCATCTAGGAAGTGTAACCAAAAGTCATTTTTATTATCATAAAAATACTTTTGTATACCATATGCTTCCATCTCCCTTCTTCCATCCGGGAAATGTAACCGAAGCCAAACCATGTATCCCATTTCCCTTCTTCCATCCGGGAAATTTAAGTAAAGCCATTTTATTATCATAAAATGCTTTAACAAAATCTAAGACCGCCCCTCTGGGTTTCCCCACTGGACGCGCCCCTAAATGGCCATCATCTTCCAGGTCCCATCAAGCAAGACAACTTGGGAACCTAACAACCGTCGGGAAGTGGCCATATGCCCGCGGGAAAGTCAAGACCACACCCAGAATCTCCTAACCAGCGCAGTATAATAAACGCCATATGGCCTAGGGACTATATCCACCCTGCATTCATTAGTCAGGGAGCTTCACCACGCGCGCGCAACTTCCCTTATGATAGCGATTTAGGGAGGTGTGTAATCATAAATTATCATTTATAAAAACATTTACTTTTTCCATTTTGAAAACATCCACTTTTACAATTCTCAAAATCATTTGTACTTATTCATTTAGTACTACATATTAGCCTATGTCTTTCTTATTCATAGTGTCATATTTTATTAATGACCTAAGACCCAACGTGTCATAAATCTCAAACTAGTCCCCAAGGCTTCATACAATTTCATAAACCCTCAAAGTGTGTCTCCCTCAAAGAGTATCTCCCAAATGTCTTAACAGAAACATTTTATCTCCAATTGATCTTGCAGTTAATCTCCTATATCATACGGACATTAACCTACACAAACTAGCCCTCGGGGTAAGCCTAAACATCCCATTTAATCCTAGGGCATTAGTCTACCCAAAACCACCCTCTAGGAATCCCCATTACTTCCCAAAGGAAGGTCCGTAAACCTTGGACCCAAAATAAAAAGGGCTAAAAATGAAACTAGGAAAAATCTCACGAAAATAGGGGAACCAAATCGATTCGCTCCTTGGGCCGAATCGATTCGCCCCTTGCAAATCGATTCGCCAAACAGGCCGAATCGATTCGGTGAGCAAACATGACTTCCCGTAATTGCCGAATCAATTCGGCCCAACCCGAACCGATTCGGTTTTGCCCAGACCTGTAAGATGCCCCTTATCCGAATCGATTCACCCCTAGGGCCGAATCAATTCTGTCCTGCAGAAATCCCAAGTATGGGTTACGGGTTGTATAAACCCAAAAATCCCAAAACTTTGATTTTAACCAACATCAACAACAACTAATTCTCCCTAATTGTGTCTACACAACTACTAACTAATATGTATCCCTCAAATCAAGTTAAAACTAAGATTTATGGCTTTAATCACCAAAATCAATAAATACCCATTTAGGGTTTAAATCTCCAAAACTTAACTATACATGCAATTTACCACATTAAATCACATCTAGCAAGTAAGAAAATTCCCACGAGGTTCGTAGTCTCGGATTCCCTTCCGGTAGCAACGATTTCCGGCCTTAACCTTCCATTTTCTCTCTTTTCTCTCCATTTCTCCCAAGCTCTCTCTTCTCTCTCTCTCTCTCTCTCTCTCTCTCTCTCTCTCTCTCTCTCTCTCTCTCTCTCTCCTTTGGCTTCTCTCATAAGAATGAGAAAATAAGAGGGGTGGGGGACTTAAATGGGTATTAAAACATAAATGCCCTCTTTTAATTGCTAATACACCATTAAAATGACTCGTAATCTCTTAATTGAGTCATAACGCATTAAAAGTACCCGAAACTCTAAAATACAACTTCGCACTTATTTCGACTATCTCGACTATTCTAAAAACAACCGCACCCCCTATTTTGGCATTCGGGAAAATTGTGAACAACTTTTATGTTCCAATTTTATTTTATTTCATTAATTAAATTACAATTTAAATGTGGGCCATAACCGCCGTTTTACATATAATGATGCAATATATCACAATATAATGCTATTTACATTCTCATAATGGTAAATAGACAAAACATGGTAAATATTATCCCTAAATCTCACGGGAAATAATATTTACTCCAACTTCCCCTATTTTATAAAATTAGCCCATCGGGAAAAAATAATATAAAATAGCCGCTCAAAAACCTCGGTTGTTACATGCACATTAGTGGAGAGTTAAGGAACTCAAGGGAGTGTACAATGAACTAACATGTGTAATTAATAACTGATTTTAAACTATGATAAATACTTGCTAAATGTTTTCAAATGTTTTTGGCTCTGACCCATTTGTAAAATATTTTCAAAACCTTTTGGGCAGCCATCCATATTGACGCTAGGCCTAATGATCTATTCCGGGATGCGTAGATGCAACACTTGTGGATGCTTGAGGACTTAGATTAGATGCTTCAGTTGCTTCATTCCTAGATAAGGATTCAGATTCTGTTATTTCATTTGGGCATGTCGCCCCTTCTGCTATTTCACTTACTCAGTTGTATCAGGATATGTATTAGTGGATACAGTTTTATTTCCTAGTCTCATAATTGGATTTTGTATTGAGAACTGATGGTTTATTATGTATTATTTATTTATTTATTTATTTATTTATCTTGTGATTGATTCATATTGTTATTACTATTTAAATGGTTTGGTTATTGTATTTAATTTTTGAATGTTATTATTAACGAAAGATAAAAATTTGACACCGACTTAATTTAACTTAGGTGATTAGTAATTTAAAAAGGTTTTGACTGTGATGGTAAGGATGATCCAAATGATATTCCTATTTTATTTAATGAACGACTGATACCCATGGTTAAAATAGGCTGGTTGTCACAAATGGTATCAAAGCATCAGGTTCTAGTGTCCTTAAGATCTGTACGGCTTACTACAACTTTAGCGTAGCAGTATTTGATATAGAGTTGATGTGACTTACGCAACTTATATTCTCCTGGTACTAAATATAGTTTATGTGATTCATATAAGAGTTTAGTTAGGCTTCGTACACCGAACAAGTTATGGGAGGAAAGGCTCGGTAGAAGCCATAGAGTATTTTGAGAATGGTAATCATGTGAGAAGTCAACTTGATTATTGTTTTGATAGATGACAAATGAATAATTACTCGGGAGCAGTACCTTCCCCAAGAACTATCGTAAATAACGATGGTACAAATTCAAACTCACCCACGTAGTCGGCAAGGGAGGAGTCGGAGGAACGCTTTTGAAGAGTCGTCTATAAGGATTCAGGGAGGGAAAGGATAAAATGTGATGTGCCAATGGAAGGAGGTAATCCAAAGGCAATTATGTAGAGTGGAGTCCAGCGACACCCAGGATTAAATTTCAAGAAAAATTATTTTTACTTATAGGAGAAGGGTTCTAAAGATGGGAGTCAGTCACTAGAACCATGGAGAGATATATTAATGACGACAAAGTTTGGTGCGGTTTGACCATAAGATCTTCCATCTGCTTTTCAGACAGAGATGGGAATGGAGTTTCGAAACTTATCACAAGTGGTCCAGATAGAGACTAATTGTGAGGGAGAAGTTGACTTATTTAGCAAACTTCATACCTGACGAAGGAGATACGTAGAATAAATAGGGTCCATAAGTTGATAATGGACTCATGGGTAGAATGACCAAGCATGGACGGGAAATCCAACTAAGGCGACCAGTGTTGATGTCGTCAAGGTCATACGTTTATAAGTTTATATCAACATTTCCATGAGAAGGGAGCCAAGAGAGTTGGAGAATATAGCCAAAGAGCAATACTAGATTAAATACTACTAGCAAAGCACCACATGAGGGTATACCCAGTAGGGCACCTACTTAAATTATTGAGATAAATGGAAGTCTTACCAAGTGACGGTGGATTCAATCATGGCCGTCAAGGCCAACATCGAGCTCCATAGGGCTAGCGAAGCCAAAGGGACAATAGGGGTAGCAGTTAGGTCCAAGAATACTGGGTCCGAGATAAGAACACCCCGATATGGCCAGTGGGGCCATCGATAAGTGTGTGGAACAAAGAGGTGTCCTATGTGGGAGAGTAAGGCCACCGGTATTGAACTTGTTCATGATGATAAAGTGAGACCAGTCAAACTGTGAAGGTAGATGGGAACGATGCTAATGGGACACAATAACAACCGCATGAGTAAGAATGCTGGAAGGGGAATAGGACTAAGAGATTTAAGTCCAAAAAGTACCAACCTAGGAGTCAGGGTTCCGAACAGGTCCAACAGGGTCCTTAGCAGTAAAAGCAACACGTTTCTTAGGGCCCTTAGGGACAAGGGAACAATGGGCAAGGCCATCAGGGATGTGGTCAGAGGTAGGGAGATTTTTTAGGGTTGATGTTTCACTTGTGGGTGTGTAGGACATAAGATAAAGGATTTCCCAAAGCGAGGTAGGGGAAAAATTACAGGATGGATTCCTAGACATTCAACCATTGCAACAGATAATGGGTCAGTTTTGACATGAGGATTTCGTTCATGGACCCGATGATTAGACGGCGCAGATGGCAAATGGAGGTAATATTTATATTTTATCCGTACGAGTATGGGATTAGTTGGGAGACATGCGTGAGTCACAGTATATTTGTTTTCTAACGCAAAAATTTGAGGTTAAGTCCAGTTTAGTAGGTATGCTTGTAGAATCGACTTGGTTACTACGTTGGCTAGCGTGGATCTTTGGTGTCTCCTGTAGGGGAACGGGCGTGGAAACTACAAGAATTTTTATGTTACGATTGACTACTTTTGAGAGTTAGGAAATCAGAGTTTATTATGATCATGTGTAGTGACTGGATAGCAAGGGTTTGAATGGTAGTAGATTGTGAACTATAGCTATCGTGCTTCTTATTCTAGGTTGAGATATTTTATTTTACGAGGTATCACCTGAAAGAGGGTTGAGCCCGTATATATATATATATATATATATATATATATATATATATATATATATTTATTTATATATAGTATGGTATCATAGATTTCTGTGAGTATGTTGTCCTATTATGTTTGATCCCGGAGCATAGGGAAATTTTACCGATGTGATTCAGGGTGCATTTTGTTTATTATTGAGCGAAGAGATATAGCTCGTTATTTATATAGCGCTGAGAACTTAGTGATAGTAAGAGAGCCATGTCATAAGCCGTCTTAGTGATGCGAGGGTGGACGAGTAGACTTTTTATGTTAGGAGACGGGAAATTGGGGGTTCCTTAGTTGGATTTCATTTTGTGAGACATCCCACGGATGAAACTTAGCGAACGTTGGATGTTGGAAGAAGTTTCGTCACTAGGATGGGTTTAATACCTCCGTTATTGAACGTATATGTGATTATAACTGAGAGTTGATAGTTATATTATGATTTATGACGAGTAGAGTCGGGTGGCATTTGTGCGTTTATGCACGGTTATAGGGTGTATGGGAGCACTAATTAGTTGGAATTTTAGTATGGTCCATAATTAGAGGATGGGTATAAGTATGTGTTAAATATAAGAGTAGTTGAGAAAGGGAGTTGGGACCTTAAGATATTGGAATTTTTCCGTAGTAATAAGAACACTATGGCCTTTAGAATATAGACCTATCAAAGTGGGCAGTGTTGGGAAAAATGGTAATGTGTTGTGTAGTCGCCAAGGTGAATTGGTAAACAAAAGGATGAAATATTTTGATGTAAAGAGACAAAATCAAATTGGTCACTAAAATTAATGGTAGTGTATAGAACGTCGGATTGAAGGATACAGTTAGTAGAGGTGTAGGGGGGAACCGCATAATGATTTTGACTGTAGGAATGAGACGAATGTTGTGCAAGGTTATATCCAAAGCCGTTAGTACTATACTCATCCAATTTAGAGTAGGGATGACAATTTTTGACACGATAACCCATTTGTGGTAATAACTCGAAATGACCCGAACATGACAATATTAACTTATATAGATTTAATAGTATGAAAAACTTATACTCAAATCAAAATTAATGGGACTCAAAAATTATATGACTAAATCTAATTGCCACCCCTAATTTCAAGGACCAAATTCCTTTCTAAGGGGCGGAAGTATCTAACACCCCGTATTTTTGAGTAACTCAAAATACATTAATTCGGAGAATTTTATATTACACCTGTACCATGAATTGATGGAATTAAATATTTTTGGGAGATAATGATTATTATTAATGAAATAATTTGTGTTGAATTTATTATACGTCATAGCGAGTGATATCGACAGAACGGTGTGGAATGTCAACAGGAGTCGTGTAGAGACTATTTGAGATAAAAAAGGGAAATTGTTGTAGAGTGAATCGTATGGTGATTTTGATGTCATGGTTGATTCCGAAAGGGTATAAATATTCATAATAGTGTACATGGGTGTGCTTATTAGGTCTCAGGGTGATTTTAGATAAAACCAGCGTCATTTAATGGCATTTCGATCTTTCAGGAGTTTATGGTAGATGGAACTCCAAAATTCTAAGTTCTATATCTTCCCCTTTGAAAAAGGGGCTAGGTTTAACACAAACATAAGAAAATAGAGGCCATAGGAGGGGAAGAGGAGAAGAAGACCAAAGCTTCCTACACCAATTTTCACCCCGAATGTGACGAAATCAAAATCGTAGCAAAGGGAGATCAATCATATCTGCCTATAAATGGATTCAGACCTATAATCATAAGGCAAGTGCTTATCTTACATGTTTTTAAGAGGTTATAATACCCATGTACTGTAGGGTTTTATAATTATTGATTTATTTGATGTTCTTGGGGTTTTTTTTGGGGTTAAAAACATGATCTTGTGTAGGATTTGCATGGAGATTTAATCCCTATGTGATGAGAGAAATAAATCATAATATATGTGATGATTTAACCGAGAAAAATCTGGGTTTAGTGATGTAACGTCATGAAGAAGAACAAAAACTAGGATTTTGTGGATTTTAGAAGATAATCAGTTCTTGGATTGAATTCGCGATGAATGTCTGTTAGAATTACATTGTAAATCATTCATGTACACTTATATGATGTTTAGTGATGTTGTTTTGAAATTTCGTTAAGTTTCATGAAGAATTTATAAAGTTGTAATGGTGTAAAAGTCTTAAAAACGTAACCGCCTAGTAGAAGAGAACTGACGATTTTCGAATCAATCCGGCTGAAGTTCCCAGATTTTAGAAACTTTCACCTTTTTAGCCTAGAAATTGCAATTAATGAACGGGTGGAATTTTGGTATGCCTTCAAGGTATAGTGAGAAATATTTTGATTATCAGTAGGCTAATGGTAGGATTAGGGCTTAGTCATAAGTGACAAGAACTAAGGCTAAGGTTAGTCGGGCATAATGAATAACGTAGTTGAATTTGGGCAAATGAAATCGAGTCACGTGGGATTTTGAGTGAACCTATGATATATACCAGTAGTGCGTGAGTGAATTTACAACTGAAATAATTTTGATGGGTAACTAGGACCCTTTGGATAGAGAATAATAATCAGAAAATGCGATAGAGAGTTATAATCATAAATTGATAAGTACGATAAGTTTTCGAGATATATATACTACATACGAATGATAATTATAGGATGAGTGTATACCTATACTGATTATATTTTACTTTGAGTGAATACCAATATAGATTATGTTATAGGCGGAGTGTATACCGATACGGATAATATTTATAGGTTTTGTGTATACCTATACAAATTATATTTATAGGTTGTGTGTTTTCCTCTATGCCACATATGGATAGGTTGTGTGTATGCATATGATGTGCTTTCTTATGTGTGTAATCATACCAACACTGCCTGCTATCCTGAGGTTTTCGCACAGAGGGCGATCCCACCTCGACAATATTAGTGATGTCTAGATTTGTGCCGCAGAACATGGAACTTAGGGCGGCTCACTTTGTGTATGTATTAGTGGGATTGCGAGGTTGTTTGGGTACGTTCGGTATGCGCGTATTCCAAAGGCATATAACCAAGTTTGCCTCCATTATGTGTTTATTTATTTGGGTTCGAGGAAACATGCCGAACCAGTAGTCCTTGATTTGGTTTGAGAGGTACATGGACTTAATAGCAGAGTATATCGCATCACGAGGGTCCATTCAGGGGATACTATAATTATATATATATATATATATATATATACAAGTGTGATTATCCTACTTATGTGTAATGTAGGAAGGATAGATAGTGTATATCTAAAAGTGATTTAATTATGAGGTAATCTACTTAGTGTGTGATGGCAGTCTAAAAGATGATTTAAGTGGAGGAACTTAATGAAATGGTTTAATGACAACTTATGTGAAATGTTAATTATGGTTAATAATAACATATGAGCATGTTAATTATTAGTATTACGATAGCGTACTGTATGGGTGATACAGGAGAAGTTAAAGAGATATTTAACTAAGGACTTAATGTGTAGCGTACTGTATGGGTGGTATGGAAGAGCCAAACCCATTAGTGGATAAATAGTAATTGAGGAGACCTAGTTGGGTTGGGTAGCATAGCTGGTAGGATATGTTAGGCGTACATATTAATGGAGAGGTGAGGAACTTAACGGAGTGTAGGATGAACCAACATGTGTAATCAATAATTGATTTTTAACGGTGGTAAATACTTACTAAATGTTTTCAAATGTTTTGGGGTGTGACAAATTTGCGAAATATTTTCAAAAACTTTTAGGTCTCCATCCATAAGGATGCCATGACTAATGATCAGTTCTAGGATGTATAGCTGCAGCACTTGTGGATGCTTGCAGGATTTAGATTAGACACTTCAGTTGCTTCATTCCTATAGTAGGATTCAGTTTGAGTTATTACATTTGGGCATGTCACCCCTTAAACTATTTCATTTACTCAGTTGTACCATGCTATGTATTAGTGGATTTAGTTTTGTTTCCAAGATTCATAGTTGGATTTCGTATTGAGAACTGATGGTTTATTCTGTATTATTTATTTGGTTATTTATCTTGTGATGGATTCATATTGTTATTTCTTCTTGGATGGTTTGGTAATTGTATTTCATTTTCGAATGTTGTTATTAACGAGAGATAAAAATTTGACACCGGCATAATTTAACTTAGGTGGTTAGTAATTTAAAAAGTTTTCAACAATTATGTTAAGGATGATCCATATGAGATTACTATTTGCTTTAATGAAGGACTGATCACCCGTGGTTAACATAGGCAGGGTGTCACAGAGCACACATTTTTTTTGGCAAAGGCGACCTCTGTGATTTTATTGCCCGAGGATTAAACTAAAACTTGCCTACCCCCTCGCTTAATTAAGGATTAAAAAATAGCTATGTGCTAGTTAGGATTTGTCCTTTTCTTGTACGTGTCAATTCAAAATCCTTTGGTAGTCAGTTTTACACTTCGTCCTACAATTTTTAAAACGAGTCCAATATTCTCATTTTTTGTTGTTCAGAAAAATCCAAAAATAAAACTCCTAAAATATTTTTCGATTTTTTTCCCAAATTTAAAAAATCCAAAAATATTTGTTATCATCATAAACTCAAAAATTAAAAATATACGTTCATTCCTTTAATGCCCAATAGACAATGCCTTGATCATTGATTAACACATTCCTCTAGTAATGTATCTTTAAATTCCATCATAGGATCTCGAGTTCTCATTGTTGATCTTACACCTTATATCCTCGATTCATGTTATTCATCCATGGAGACTCGATTTTCTCCTACATATAATATAAGCCCACCATGGCCGATGAACGTACCCTATGTGACTATTTTTCCCCGATAACGGCCAATACACTGTCTTGTATTATTTATCCCTTAACTCGGCTGCCTATATTAAAACCTGACCTGCTACCATTTCCATGTTGCCTAACTTCCATGGATTTAAAAATGAGTCCCCGTATACTCACTCTCAAAATTTTCTCAGCATTCGTGCAACATTCAAAAGTCAAAATTTAGATGAAGAAAGTGTTCATCTCTATAATACCACGTATCTTTTTGGAATAACATAAAATTTGATAGGGATAAATTTAATTTGGTTAAATTAATTAATCAAGGTTATGAGTAATAAGACTAAGTATTATTTATAAACTTTAAAGTTGAACTTTAATGATTTTGAATAAATCAAAAGGGATTTTTTTTAGTAAAAAGTATTTGCGTGTGTCACATCACAATTAAAATATATTTTTGGATAAAAATATTCGGGACACACTTTGAGAGGTATTACGGGCTCGTTCGGGCATTTTAGACCCTTAGGAATGGTCCTCGGGTATATAAATCTGTGTGTGTGTGTGTGTGTGTGTATACACACACACACACACACACACACACACACACTAGAGTATGCCCCTGCCTGAAGGCACGATAAAAAATTCAAAAATACGTAATAACAAAGTGACAAGTTTCCAAAATACTCAATCGCAAATGATGGAAATTTTGTTCCCTGACAAAACAAAATGTATTTTTTTTATAAAAAATAGCAATTACATCCTTTGTTTATGTGACTATTCTGCCAAACGATAGTGATAGTGTTCGTGATTGGTAAAAAAAAATCATGTCGTGTCGTATTTATTTTGGTCAAGTTCGTAATTGATTAAAAAAAATATTGTATTCTGTAAACTTTTACTTGGGTCGTATTCGAGATAAGTAAACAATAATATTTCATGAGGTGTCGCGACGCGTTTATTTTGGCCGGATTCCTTTTTAGTTTATAAAAAACATTTTGTATATTATCGTTTTTTCTTGGATAGTATTCAAGATTGGTAAAAAAATATTGTTTCATGGTGTCATATTATTTTGAGTCATGTTTATTTTTTCCAACTTTATTTATTTTTAAATATTTTGTGTTTTGTCGCTTTATTTGGATTGGATTCGAGATAGGTAAAATATTATTTCATGTCATGTTTATTTTAATCGTTTATTTTTTGGAAAAAAAACATTGTTGTGCCACTTTTAATGGCTAGATATATGAAAAGAAAGTTTTAGGATTATATATGGGGTCATATATAATCACAACATTCATCCATTTACTAATGTTTCCAATCAAAATTATATTATACCTTTTAAATAAGAGAAAAAACACTGGAATCTCTGACAAACAACTCAATCACACCTCGTCAACATTTTAAAAATTGCATATGAACAAAAAACGCATAAAAACACTAACATACCAACCTTACAAAAAACAATTATAGATGCAAAGATGTATAAACCTGTAAATTCAATATATAAATTGTGTAAAATGAAGGCGTCGCACTTTACTAAAGAGGTGTCACACCGACTTGCCTAAAAGCATTATGAAAATATCCTAAGTACATCGTCGAAAAACGGCGAGTGTGACAACTTCAAATCTTTTATATATAAAGTGGGGGTGAGGTCAGAGAAAGTGGGTAAATGAATTTTTATGTTGTGATAGATTTTTTATGATTGAGTATTTTTATGTTGTGATAGATTTTTTATGATTGAGTATTTTTATGTTGTGAGAGATTTTTTGAAACAAAATAAAAATATTGGACTAAAACATGTTTTAAAATATATTTGAGAGAAAAAATACTGGAATATCTGACAACCAACTCAATCACACCTCGTCAACAGTTTAAAAATTGCATATGAACAAAAAATGCATAACAGCACTAACATACCAACCTTATAAAAACATTATAGATGTAAAGATGCATAAACCTACAAATTAAATAAATAAATTGTGTACAATGAAGGCGTCGCACTTTACTAAAGAGGTGTCACACCGACTTGCGTGAAATCACGATGAAAATATCCAAAGTACGTCATCGAAAAATGGCAAGTGTGACAACTTCAAATCTTTTATATATAAAGTGGGGGTGAGGTGAGAGAAAGTGGGGACACGAATTTTTGTCATTTTCTTGAGTATTTTTATGTTGTGATAGACTTTTTGAAACAAAATAAAAATATTGGACTAAAACATGTTTAAAAAAATATTTGAGCTACTATTCGGTATATACCTCTTTATTTTATCCCAATTTTTTTAACAAAAAAGGTGGCAATCCTAAAAAACACAGTTTTGACAAATTTGTGTTACAAAATTTGACAAAAAAACACAATTTCTTAATCCCCTTTAAAAAAAAAGAACTGCTTAAAAAAAGTTTTAACTGTGTTTAAAAAAAAGGACATATACCAAATAGTCCTTCGAACATTTTTTAATACTCATTTAGTCCAAGATTTTTTATTTTGCCTCAAAAAGTCCTTTGCCACATATTTTGAAGAGGGAGTGCCGCTGGCGCGGACCTCTAAAAATAAGAGAATATTGAGTGCTTGAGGGACTAAATGGGTTAAATTAAAAATATGTGTCCTTTTTAAAAATTATACATTTATAGTAGGGACTATTCAATAATTGACTCTTAAAAAAACACAGTTTCTCATTTTTCTTATATGAATTTAGGTTATATCCTTTTATAGCATGGAGTTACAACTTTAAGTCCGTCTAATACACCATGTTACAAAATCCAGCTTATGAGGGGATTGTATAAAGTATACCTAATTTCTCTCATGGTGTGGGGACTCTAAGATGAAGAAACGTAAGTTGAACACAACAAATGAAGAAACATGATTTGAACCACGATGAAAAAGAAAAAAAAATCAAATAAAGGGAGATCTAATAAGTAATAAACCTTCTATTCTGAGACCTGCAAAATTTAACATTATATATCAATCAGTATGCAAATCCAAGCATATGATTGAGGAGAACATAAAAATAGAAAAGAATTTTTGAAAAATACAGAATTCTCAAAGCTAGTGAAAACAAATGTAGACTACTGTCATTTAGGCAGTGTCATTTGTCATTTTTCTGCTATCCTAAGCCGGAGTAATCTCATCCCATGGTGATGAAACAAAGCATATCATTATATGCAGTCAAACCCTGTTGCTAATCTTTTTCTGTCACCACAAAACCAAAACCAAAACACCACCAAACCTAAACGATTTAAACAAATCGGGTCCAGATCTGCGGATATCCGAGTTCAAATGTTGAAATCACCTGCTGGAAAGCATATATCCGAGTTCAGATGTTGTCTCCCCTTCTTTCACTTCAAATTTCTCAATCACCACATATAAGAAGAAGACATCATTTATTTTAGAGGAAAAAAAAAGAAAAAACTCTTCTGACTGATGCTCAGATTTTTACTGAAGCCATCCGAAGATAAAACTCCTCTAATAAATTCATTTTTATCACAGACTAATACCAACACAGGGAAATTAAATGTTCTCAGATAACAAAACAGGGAAAACAAAGAGTATAGAAATAGAAGAAAAAAGAATAATCCGAGATATTATAAAAAACCACGAAATGAAAATAATTTCGGGAATCCACATCGCCCCAATTGGGTTACACCTCCGAATATAATTTCTAAGTGATCTCAACAGCTCCTCTAGCTGATTCCTGTGTGTGTATATATATATATATATATATATATAATTAGGATCTAGAACGGACTCATTTAACGGACCTATCAATGGACTTTTGTCCTTTTCCCAACAAATGGTCCCCGCATGGTCCCCACTTATCTTATAAAAACCCCTTTAAAGACTACACCTTTAAAAGAATTATAATTCAAGACCCAATATTAGTATCAGACTTTTAAGCAATTAAAATACCACCAAATTCCGACCAAACACCAATTCTGGTATCAGAGCCATAAGACGTTCCTTTTAGACATACGATTAAAAGACTTTAATGCCCTTGGGATTTATCCCTCGCATTTACCAAGATATTTTTGGAACCAACCCAGACTACCAACCTATACCCATAACTGATTTAGACTCAAAAGGTTGTTTAACCACACATATAGACGGTTGTTCACATATTGAACATATCCCTGCCAAACACGCAGACAGTAGACAAGTTACTACTAGTGCTATTAGTAGCATAATAGACCAAAATAAGTGTATACTTATTATATTAAGACAATTAATAAAAGACACTCATACCTTAGAAACAGAGATCAAAAATATCTCTAAAAGATTATTAGACATCGATAATCAAATCCCTATAGACTTATTCCAAGTGTTACAAGAAATAAATATTAAGACTAATCATATAGAAGTCATTAACAAAGACATTTTAGAAATTAAGACTTTAATTAAAAATCAAGACAGTGAGTTAATTAAACTTACTAAAGAACAAGCTAAGCTTATCCCTAGACTTGATAGTTATCTTCCTAATGGAGATAGTTAGATCAGACTGGAATGAGGTATCAAAAGACCTCTCCATTCATACCTTATCCGAATTCTATCAAAGAATTTTAGAAAAGATAAACGATGATAGATTTTATTACAAGATAAATGAAAATGAGATTTCCAACGCAGCTAAGGCAACTAGACTTATACTTGAAAGATTAAATTTAATTTCCACATCTATAGCAGCTACCCAAGACTATAATAGTAGCTTTGTTAAAGACTTGCATTTAGACTTAAAGTCTAAAACAAAAGGATTAACTACCTTCTACAAAGACTTTGTTAAATTCCAACAAAATTTAGCAAATTACCTTAATAATATGGAAAGACATAATCTATCTAAAATGGATAGTATTATTAATGAACTTAGACTAGACATGGCCCAAGTAGAAGAAAAATACGGTGAAATTATAAACGGAATTAAGGCCGTATATAATAAACCATCCCAAGCAGAAATAGACTCTCCTTTTATTCTAACTAGGTTAGATAAAATTGAAAAGACTGTAGAAGCCATAGAAGTTAGAACTATGCAACAATTAGAAAAAGATAATGAAGTAAAAGACTATATCACTAACGTTGGTAAAACCATTGTTAATTCTCTAGCTAGACATAGTGAAGAAACTTTTGAAAAGACTAGAAAAGAAAATAAGAATTCTAAAGAAGAAATCCTTAATCAGATAAAAAGACAAAAAGATTATTCAGACTTCTTAGAAAGAATTGAAAAAAGACTTGAACAAAAACAGGTAACCACCTGTAAGTTTAAAGAATTCCCTCCCGTTGAAACTAGAGAAAGGAATACAATAGGTAGACGTGTCAAAAATGATGGATTAAATAAGACTAGTAAGATAGTTAGCTCTATCCCAAATATTGGACAGAGTAACCATATGCTCCAAAGACTTAAAGACTCATCCTCCAATGTTAGGACATGGTGGAAAGAAAGGAATTTCACCAATCCCCTCCAATGGAAAGAGTGGGGTGAAGTTGATTGGAAGATTGTTGAAGACTCCATTCATAATGGACAACTTCCAGCCGTTAGATATATAGACTTGTTTAAAGAAGGTGCCACTCCTAAGACTCCCAATTACAACATGACCTACCATTGTAGAAATCATGTGTTAGACAAATCCTACACTGAGCTCCAAGTATTTGACTCAGAATGGCTTAGATCTAGAGGAACTGATAGGAAGTTCCAATTCCTAACCTTTGGACTCTTTCAAGCAAGAATCCAAGGATTACATAGACCTCAGAATAATATTAACATATTATGCTGTTTAGTAGACAAAAGATGGAAAGACTTTGAGAAAAGTCTTATTGGGATAGCCCAATTAGAAATGTCAGACAACATAGGATACTTTAATGTCATCCCGGCATTTACAGTAACCGTAGACACAGCCAAACATTTTAAGTTAATCTTATATGCTAGTGGCTATGAAGACTATGTTATCCCAGACGCTAATATAAACTTAGAATTTCAAAGCTATGTGAAGTTCTCCCAATTTCCTTATGAAAGAATGCAATCGGGAATTCCTAGCAGTAGACTTAATGAAGAAATCTTAGTTAGAACCAATATATCAGACTATAATCATACTTACAGTATTAGGAATACTGGACCTATGAAAGAGAAAGCTAAGACTCTCTGGCAATTGCCAGAATTTCAAGAAACTAAGACTATACAAAATAAACCCTTGTTTATTAATCAAGACGACGTCACTGGAAATGTTACCATCCAGTTTGGTCCCCTTAAGATTGTCAATAAGAATATCCAGACCGAAGAAATTAGATTTAGGAATATGGGAGAAGCCATAATTAATGATCCTTCAGAAGGAGAATGTAGTAGTAAGACTAGTGCTAGTTTACTTAGACAAGCTCCGATAATTAGACCTAGAAGATCATTTGAACAAAAAGACTTAGTTAAAGAAAAAGCTAGGATCCAAAACTTTGGACATGAACCCTCAGAATTGGATATGAAGACATTTAAAGATAACCTTAAGAAAAGTCATTCTGTTAGGTTTCAAGAAAGAGAAAGATTTAATATGATAGCCCAAGACCGCATATTAAAATTAAAAGAATCTAAGAACACTAAAGAACTACTTAGAAATTTAAGACTAATAGAAGAAGGAGAACAAAGACTAATGCCAGCTACACAGGTAGAACCTAGTAAACAAGAGATAGGAAGTAGTAGTAGGCTAGAAGATGCTCCTAGACTTTTTAGTAAACATATAGGAATAAATATTCTTATATACTCTAGCACTGTAGTTAAGACTAAATCTGATTATATAAAAGACTTCCCAACTAGTGACAAGAGTTTCACTCCCGTCAAGACTATGGCAAGCCATGCCATAAATCCAGTAGGTATATACCTCAACCTAGACAATGTGCAAGATAGGAAGAAAGCCTTAGACGAATGGCGTAATCAGATGAACATGTGTTTTGCATCTAATGAACAATGGGATGCAAGTTCATGTAAGCAGTACGCTGAGCAATCCATTAGAGGAATTGCAAAAGACTACTTAGATAGTCTAAGAAAGGCTACAGATGAAGACTCCTTAGCTAAGATTGAGAAGATAAAGGAAAACCTAGAAGAACGATCAATTGAAGAATATATTCAATTGTTCACTACAGAATTCATTGGAGACGGACATCTAGCTCAGATCAATGAACAAGACCTAGCAAAAACTAAGTTAGCCCTCCTTAGCATTTGCAAGTTAGATAAGATAAATGAATATAGCAATAATTACGAGCAGCTATATTACCAAATTAAAGAATTTGGAGAGACCTTAAAAGATGAATACTTTAGAAAGATACCAGCCATAGGACAAATCCTAATTAATGAATATAGGAATTGGCCAGGAGTATCTGGAGTTAAGAATAACTCCCTTGGTGAAAGAATCAATTTCGCCAAAGACTATATCATATCAAAGAGACGTGATATAACCCAAGGAAAGTTAATAGAAGAAACTTTCAAGCAAATCCCTCCAATCAAAGACGAAAGAGACATTGCTCCAATCCAATGGGGATGTGGAAGTGAATCTAAGAAATTCAAAAAGAAAGTAGAATGGAAACATAGGAAGTTTAAGACTAGACCTTTAGGATTTCCAAAGAAATACAAATTTAGACAATCTACTACCTTTAGGGAAAAGAATCCTAAGACTAAGAAAAATAGATTTAATCAAAGAAGATACTTTAAGAAGAATACTAGTAAGTATAAGAAGGTTCCTAATTATAGGAAGGAAAAAGAAGTAGCTCAATCTAAGACCGCCACCAAAGAATGTTGGACTTGCGGCAAAGAAGGACACTTTGCTAAAGACTGCCCTAATAAGAAAGATAAAGAAAGTATTAAGATTATTAATACAATATTAGACTATGCAGATCAAGAAGAATTAGATATCCTATATGCTATAGAAATATCAGACATAGAAGATGATGATAACACTAGTATCTATAGTGTTTACACACACAGTGATTCAGAAGACTATAGTGATGAATATGAAGACTCTCAGGATACCCTAGACTTATATATGATGCAAACTGATCAAGACGATCTAGATAATGAATATATAGACTTTGAAGACGCTTGGTATAAGTGTATATTAAGCCCCTTTTTGAAGAAAAGATGGACTGTTAGTAATCCAGAGCTACTAACCTATATACCTAGATGTTACTTTGATGAAAGACATTATTGCACGTTTGAGATGAAATGTTGCAAGAAAGACTTTAGATGTGTAGAATGTTTTGAGACTATACAAACAGAATTATTCATGGTTTGTATTGTTTGTCAACTACACTACCATGAAGACTGTTGGAGAACTCAAATTAAGAGCAATTTATACTAGCCAGTATGACGCTCAAATAGACTTAGATATTAAAACCTATTATCAAGACATTGATAAAAATATAGCCAAAAGATTGCAAGAAAATGAAGACTTCAAAGGAAAAGGAATTTCCTATGACTTAGACGAATACCATTCTGATGATAGTTCAGAAGAACAATTACACTTAGATTTTATAGATAAACCCCAGAAAGGAATATCTATTTTAGAAAAGAATAATTTAGGAATTTCTACTAAACCACATGCTTGTTTTGTAGAATTATTTGTTCAACATAAAGACTATCCTAAAAGACTTTCAGCCTTTATCGATACAGGGTGCTCTCAGAGTATTTGTAAGGCTAATGCCTTCCCTGAAGACTACTTTTTAGAAAGTACTCAAGAAATCTATGGTAAAGTGGCTAATGGAGATCCATTTACCTTATATTTCCAGACTATTCCTATTTATTTTAAATTAGGAAACCAGACCAACAAAACCGTTAATCATCGGTTTTGGATAATGGATCCTCGTCCTAGTTTCACAGGAAACCTTATTTTAGGACAAGACTTTATTAGTAAATATCATCCTTATACTCAGTATAATGATAAGATATTAATTAGTGACCAAGAGGAATTTAATATTAAAGCTCCTCTAATAGATCATAAGATTGCCTTTGACCTTATGCAGGTCAAGCCCAATTATAGACCCATAAAACATCAGAGTTCTTCAGCTAAGCATGGTGGACCTAGACCTACAACCCAACAAGAAGCCTTAGAAATAACTAAACCCTTACAAAAATAGTGTAAGTGTCCAGATCAAAAGTGTTATAAGCAAATAGCGCTTATACAACAAGACATTTTAGATCAAGCCCAGCAGACCTTATTGCAGATTCAAGCCATATCCAAACAGAAGAAAATGGATATAGAAGTAGAAAAAGAGAAGATTAGGCAACTAGCTGAGCCTACTTCAGGAGAAAATCCCATTGCTAAGTGGGATAAAGACCAAAGTTACTGTGAAATTATCCCTATTAACCCAGACGCCACTATAAATGGTGGAACCTATAAGAAAGGATACTCACAAGAAGATAGGGAAGAATTTAAGAAAGACATAGACGAAATTCTTAAGTTAGGCATTATTAGAGAAAGTAAAAGTAGACATAATAGTTTGGCCTTCTATGTTCAAAATGAATCTGAACGTAAAAGAGGAAAAAGACGCATGGTTATAGATTATAGACAATTAAATAAGAATTGTTAATTTGATTCTTATAAGATACCAGACAAGAATAATTTGATTAATTTAATCGAAGATAGAATAATATTCAGTAAGTTTGATTGCAAATCAGGCTTCTGGCAAATTAAGATGCATCCAGACAGTATTATTTGGACAACCTTTAGTGTGCCCCAAGGAAAATACGAATGGCTAGTCATGCCATTTGGATACTTGAATGCTCCTCAAGTTTTCCAAAGAAGAATGGATAACATATTTAGACCTTATTAAGAATTTTGCCTTGTTTACATAGATGATATTCTTGTAGCAAGTAAGACTGAGATAGAGCATGTAGACCATCTTAAAAAGATTATTTTAGAATTAGATAAACATGGTATTGTTATTTCCGAAAGGAAAATGCAACTATTTCAGACTGAGATAGACTTTGTGGGAATGCATATTAATAAAGGAAAATTATCCTTGGCAGAACACATAACTAAAAAGATTCTTGAGTTTCCATACCAACTCAAAGATAGAAAACAATTACAATCATTCTTAGGATTGCTAAATTGTGCTGCAGACTTTATTAAAGACCTTGCTTCAAAAAGACAAAGCTTAACATCCAAATTAAAAGGAACAGACAAAACTAATCCCTTTTATTGGACCGAAGACGATTTTAAAGTAATAAGACAAATTAAAGATGCAGTCCAGAACATTCCTTTACTTGAGCTGCCTAATGCAGAAGATCAGTTTATAGTAGAAACAGATGCCTCTGATAAACAATGGGGAGCAGTATACTTTGCCATTGATCATCAGATAAAAAAGAAGAAACTATGTAGACATAGTTCTGGAACTTTCACAGACCCAGAAACAAGATACACTGCCCATGAAAAAGAAGTTTTAGCAATAGTAAGGGCAATAGAAAAATATATGTTGTTTCTTAGACCTAAACATTTTACTGTTTATACAGACTCTTCTTATGCAGTAAAATTTAGAGACTTAGATTTATCCAAATCAAGGACTAATAGACTTATTAGATGGCAGCAACTGCTTAATGGTTATGACTTCTCTATTATTCATATTAAGGGAAGTAAAAATACCATTCCAGACATTATATCAAGAGAGCCAATGTTTGCTAACACTAATATAATTTCTTGCTTTATGTTGCAAACAGAAGACCTAGAAGACATGAGTTCCTCTGGAACAAATAGACTGAACAGGGAAGACGTTACAGACTATCTTAGACGCGTAAGACCAAATGCTGGTGTAACGCAAAGACAGACTCATATTCAAGACTCTCAAGAAAGACCAATCCTAGAGAACTTTGATGACATCTTAGTTCCTCCTGGAAAATCTAGACAAGAGATTATTTCTCAAAATAGACTCATTGGGAAGATGTATTTCCCCCAATATAGACCCGATCAAAGATATCCAGACTTGATCAAATTTAGACGAGAATTCTCAGAAGACGAAAATACTCTTGTTGATGCCATATGGTGGAACGTGAAGAATAGACTTTGGATTGAGTTCAAACAAAATTTGGTAGCTATTGCCAGATTTATGAGGACCCAAAGACTCGCAGTTACCCAGCTTAGTGGTAATACTGTGCCTAGACCTCAGAATCAGACTTATGCTCAGACTCTTGGAGAATCCTCCAAAGCTAGACCCACTGATAATTTTTGTTATCAGAAAAAGACTTTTAAGACTAAGATTGTTATACCATTTGGTCATAATAATCTTCCAATAACTGAAGACTATTTGAAAGAATCTAATAGCATTATTGAACATTTCAATATGTTATTATCTGAGACCATTGGAGATGCCTTGATAATGAAAGGCTTCTTCAAAGAAGTCCCAAAGATTTATCTTGCTGGGAAGGCAGAAATTGCCCATATTACCCTAGTAGACTATGGGTTCATTGGACTTGTCATAATTGAGACTATAGAAGACTCTGTTGCTCTTGGAAAGATAGTCCATGAGTATGTTAAAAGGGTAGAAGATTTCCTTCCTTTATTTGCTAGAATCTATCAGATTTCTCCAAGTTCCTGTGGAGGAATGAGAGTGGAAGGATTTATACTTGTTAGATTTTCTAATTATACTTTTGAAGATGTTGAGATCCTCTCAGAAGACGAAACTAAAGATTTATTTGTTGATAAGTCCAAACTCCAGATCGCCCAGGCAATGGAAACAATTGAGATCATGGAATTATTAACAGGAGAAGACAGGTGGTACACTGCCTACCACAAAGAAGACTTGATAATCCAAGTTGATGAGCCATTTAACGGAAGGCTCAAAAAAGAATCCAAAGACATGGTGGAGATAGCTTTGCCAGCCAGCCTCAGAACTGTGGTCCTTATTAATGAATTTTTCAATAATACCCTCCCAAACCAAGACAAGGCAGAAGAAGACACAGACGCGACAAAGAAGAGTCCCTCAGTGGTAGATGAATTATTAAAGACAGAAGAATCATTTGCCTAGACCTTACCCCACAAGGACCACCAGAAAAGACGAAGACTTTAGTGCTCCAGCATTATCATAAAGACGACAAAGCTCAAGCACGCCTATACTGTTGGCCTGTCTTGTTCAAGGGTCCCCCCATTAGTAAAAGACGTCCAAAGCTGTAGACCCAGCTGAAAAAGCAAAGATTCAAAGACTGTAGACCTTTAATAATGCTTTCAAACCGGATCTCTTTTTCTTACCGGTTACCAGTCATTGTATGAGCCCTTGATCTATAAAGGGGAGCGTCCATCTGTGTTTTGGGAGAGGTAGTGAGATCGAGAGTTAGAGAGTGTGAGAGATAGCAAAACTGCTATGCTTGTAAGAAATGATATGTATATAAGTGAGTAAACCTCTCATAGTTAGGGGAGAGGGGAGAGTTGTAATTACTTATGATATGCAATAAAAGTGTTTTCTTTTCTAGAAATCTCTTATGTTAAGTTGTTATTATTTTCCAAATTGTCTCCAACTTTCTGTTCATAGAGAACTATTGTGTGGAACCTCTGGTGTGGCACACAAGGTGTTATACTGGTGAACCGCCGTCAGGTGCCGATTAGCCGTGAGCCGTTAGCCAGGTGGGCGTTAGGCGTGAAGGCGTACAGGCAGGAAATGGGTCAACCGCCAAAGTAGTGGATTGAGGTGCGACACATAAAGAGAGAGTTGTAGGAGGCCGAGACTGGAGAAGAATAGTAGCAAGGCTGAAGAGACAAAGGGAAGAAGATACAAATATTGCAGACCAAAAGGAAGGTATAAACTCGAACCAAACCCTTAACTATTTTACATATTATTGTTTTAAGAAAAAAAATCTTATATGAGCTTACAAATCACTAAAGACTTTTTAGAATTTGTTAATCAAACAAGTTTAGACTTAACTAGAGAAATCCAAGACTGGACTCTTATAGACCCTAAAGATAAAGAACTTATAGAATCTGCTTTAGTATATGCAGGTGGTACTTTTAAATACATAGACCAAATCATTGAGTGGTTAGGAAGAGAAGTACGTAGAAAAGAAATAATTAGAACAGGAATTCGAGATATGTTTAGACAAAAATTAAGAACTGAAGATTTTGCAGAAGAATTGTCAAGACCTGAAAAATATTTAGAATACACTAGGATACTTGAAGATAGTATAGACGTATTAAAATTTGTTAGACGTAAAAGGTTAGCTGAAACAAAGACTACTTTAATTAGAGCCGGAGGAATCCGTCCTCTCCTTAAAAACGTAGAGACAGCTGCCCCTAGAACATACCGTAGATTTTTGTCATCTTACGGTGATAATAATTTAGACGAATTTATAGATAACGATATAATTAATATTGTTAATCAAATATATAAAGAAACTAGACAGATAAATCCACGATACCGTATAAAGTACTTAAGACTAGAATATTTTCCATCAAGACCTATTTCAATTTCTAGACTCCCTGAAGAAACTACTTATATAGATAATCCTCGCTATTCAGAATTCCAATACGATAGTGACGGTAGGAGCTTAAGAAGTAGCAGCAGCCCTGAAACTTCTACACTTAGACTTCCAGATTAATTAGGCTTTAAAAGACCTTAGAAATCCTTGGGGTAGAAAATTGTATTAGAAAAACCTCAAAATAAGACAAAAGGCATAAGTGGTCCCAAGACTTTTGGACGGTAGTAAAACCCGTCGTTTAGACCCGTCGGAGATCCTGACCGTATATATATATATATATATATATATATATATATATATATATATATATATATACACATATACAGATATACAGAGAAAGAGAGAGAGAGAGAGAGAGACACACAGAGATGTATGGAGAATCTTTATCCTCACATCCTTCATCTTAAAGCTCCGTTTAATGAGTTAGAGTGGGCATCTTCGTGAGATTGCTGAGGCCTCATTGAGCCTTGTTCCTTGAGCCTTGTGCCGACATTAATTATGGGTATGGGTAATCCTGAACATGAGGATTGGATAGAGACGAGAGAGGGTGGTGCAGCACTCGCAGCTTTGTACCACGTTGTCGTGATCAGAGCAATTCCCTTCAAATCCAAGTGATGAATACACCCCGAAAATAGCCCTTCGTCATGTTTTAATCATAAAATCGAATTAGGATTGAGGTTGCGTCCAATTTCTTCTTGTTTATTTCATGTTGTATGTATCCATTTGGAACTTAATTAGTAAGGAATGAAATGCATGTGTGATGGTACGATCATGCTCTAAAAGGATTTGCTTTTGATTCAAGTGTAAGATATGAGAACATGATTATGGGTCCAGCCAAATTAGGTTGGCTTTCTTATTATTGTATATGTGTGGCTGTGAAATTAGAGTGTCATAATAATATTACGCCGACCACCCCTGCTCTAGTCTTATGGGGATGTACTCAAAACTTGAAAGCTAGATAGTGTAGAGAGAAGGAAAGTACTTCTGCATGGATTTTCTTTCACGGGGAGATTTTATGTAAGATTGGTTGTATAAGAGTGTGTAAGGGAGTGGGCAACATATGTGATATGGGAGAGACTCGGTAATCAAATTGTGCCTTGGGATAAATGTGGGGTTTTGAATTAAAGTCATTTTAGAAAGATGCGTAAAATGTGGGAAATCATCTCTGCCCTTTATTTTTGAGTGATGTGGAACTCATCCTAACCAAAAAATGTCTTCCCATCTTATGAATAGTGAAAACACCATTGTAACTTATTATATATATATATATATATATATATATATATATATATATATATATATATATATATATATATGAGCTGGGCAGTTATCGGGCTAATTAAATCATGTATTTGGGCTCATTTGGGGGTCCAAAGTTGTGGCCTAAGGCCCAACTAGGGATTTGGATATTTATAATGTTTATTAAGGGTTAAACCATCCATTGGGGGGTGATATCTAAGATCCCTAGACTCACCCACCCAAGAAGAAGAGGACGAACCACCCTAGGAGGAAGAAAAGATGCGGTTCTCCACTATTTTCAGGTAAGGATTCTCTTGCCATTCTTATTCAAAGTGTACTTATCTTATATTAATGTTGATTCCATGCTTAGACTAAGAATTGAATCATGTTTGAGACTGCATATTTAGAGATCTGTAGATATTTTCAAAAATTAACGATAATTATATTATCCATTCGTAGTCCTGTAAGCTCTCATAGTAAATTTGTATTCATGTGATTTGAAATGAAGATTCATCGTAGAAATCATGTGGTAGAACCCTCTAAACAAATATGGAAACCATTGTTGTAGGGTAAGATGAAACCTAGAATTTTCATGTTCATAGGTTCTTAAAAGATATTGATAATTCAATAAAAATATTGGAAGGAATTTGATGTTTATCATGTTGAGAATAACCCTAGGATGCTTTAGAGACTTTATTCATATCATATTTTAAGTTGTTGAATTATGATAAGGATCCTTGTTGTGAGAAGATTTGGGTATAAAAATTTCGTATAGCAATTTGAAAACAAATTTGGGATTCTGCCTAGATCCGAATGAATTCAGCTCCCATGAGAATTGATTCGCTGGCCGGGCGAATCAATCAGGCCGAAAGGCGAATCAAATCGTTCGAAAGGAGAATCGATTCGGTTTTGTCTAGAAATCCAGTTTGGGCTTTGGGTATTGATCCAAGTGAGGGTCGCTGGTTGTTAAAGCATGTTGGGAGTATTACTATGGAATTATATATGTATTTAATCCGGGATGGGTTCGTGATATAAGAGTGCATGCGTAATGACTTGAGATACTAGTTAACTATACAAAGAAGACGAGTTATGTAGAATACTCTGATTAATATATACATAATAGATATATTAAAAGGCAGAGATGTGCCTAGATGATTGGATGATTTTGATAGGGGCACCGAGGAAATGATCCTAAAAGATACGGTGATTGTACTATGATTAATTCGAGGTGAATTAAAATAAAAAGAAATACTTATTTGAGATAAGTTGAATGCATGAGGTTATAATTAATAATTAATTTCCTCAAATAATTACCGTATAATGATGCTAAGTAGTAATATATCCTAATCCTAGCGGGCTAAGTCTAAATGGCTAACAACGGTTGTGATAGTAGGTTGAGTGAGACTACTTATCCATATTATAGGATTTCTTATATATGTACATATATCCCTTATCCACTGTAGTCGACTCCTTATATATATATATATATATATATATATATATATATATATATATATATATATATATATATATATAAACCTTATTGAAAAGGTAATAAGAAGTGAATAACTATTAATAATTTTGAATGATTTAAGTCTAAGTTAAGAGGACAACAAGATAAAACTATTAATTATATTGGAAGGGTAGTTGGGAATAACTATACATATAATTGTAGTGGTAAGTTTACTTTGTAATTAGTTGTACTTATAATTGTGCTAGTAAGGGTAGTTTGGAAATAACTATACCTATAATGTTTTGGGAAGGTAGTTTGGGAATAACTATACTTATACTGTTTTGGGAATAAATATACTTATAATGCCTTGGGAAGGTAGTTTGGGAATAACGGTACCTATGTATTTAAATGGAAATAAATGATGAAAAAAATGAGATTTTTAAGTCTAAAAGGAAATGAGTGGGACTTAATATTTAACCAGGAAGTGGTCGTGGGATATCAACTCAAAATGTGCTATGTAATAACAGGAAGAGTATAGTCTTTGCCATTCCGGGATAAGAAATGTTCTTGGTAGTTATGCCTCGTTTAGAAGGAGGTACTAGTACTTATTTGTATTGTATCGTGAAGGAGACTTCTCGGGAATTAGTTGTTCCCTTGGATTTTATTTCGGTTGTTCGAGATTTTGAGGATGTTTTCCAGGAAATACCGATTTTGCCTCCGAGCAGGGAGATCGAGTTTGTGATCGATTTAGCGCCAGGAACTAGACCGATTGCGAGAGCTCCATATCGCATGGCTCCTGTCGAGATGAGGGAGTTAAGAGATCAAATCCAGCAGTTGTTGGAGCAGGGATTTATTAGGCGTAGCACGTCGTCGTGGGGTGCTCCGGTGTTATTTATGAAGAAAAGGTACGGTTCTCTCCGGTTATGTGTTGACTACAGAGATTTGAATAAAGTCACCATTCGAAACAAATATCCTTTGCCTCACATCGATGATTTGTTTGATCAACTTAGGGGAGAGTCGTACTGCTCTAAAATTGATTTGAGGATGGGGTATCACCAGTTGAGGATACGGGAGCAGAATGTATCCAAGATCTCTTTTCTGACGAGATATGGGTCCTATGAATTTTTGGTTATGCCCTTTGGAGTAACCAATGCCCCCGCCGTATTTATGGATCTCATGAATAGGGTATCTCGGGATGTACTGGACCAATTTGTTATTGTATTCATTGATGACATCCTAGTCTATTCTCGAACGGAATCTGATCATGCTATTCATTTGAGGTTGGTCCTACAGAGGTTGAGGGATCACCAGTTGTACGCTAAGTTAGAGAAGTGCGGCTTCTGGTTGCAGGAGGTACAGTTTTTGGGACATATTGTGACATCCCAGGGTATTTCGGTGGACCCGAACAAAGTGGTGGCGGTGAGGGAGTGGGGTCAGCCCACGACACCTATCGAGATTCGTTGTTTTCTGGGTTTGGCGGGTTATTACCGCCGGTTTATTAAGGGTTTCTCTAAAATTCCAAGCCCTTTAATAAATTTAACCCGAAAAGGGGTGCGGTTTGTTTGGGATGATTCCTGTTAGTATGCTTTTGATGAACTAAAGGAGATGTTCACTTCAGCTCTAGTCCTTGCATTGCCAAATCTGGGGTTGGAATATCTAGTCTTCACCGACGCATCTCTACAAGGTTTGGGAGGTGTACTTCAATAAGAGCGACGGGCTATCGCTTATGCTTCCCGCAATCTAAAGCCCCATGAAAGAAATTATCAGGTGCATGACTTAGAACTTGCCGTAGTTGTCTTTGCCTTAAAGATTTGGAGGCACTATCTCCTGGGGAAGAAATTAAGTCTTTTCACGGACCATAAATCGCTGCAATATTTATTTTCACAGAAAGATTTAAATATGCGACAACGCCGATGGTTGGAGTTTATGAAAGACTATCAATTTGACATCCACTATCGCCGGGGCAAAGCGAACGTGGTGGAAGATGCCTTGAGTAGAAAACCCGAGGGAGAGTTAACTGATGTATGGAAAGCGAAATGGAAAGAGCTCAGACAGGAGGATGCGGTTGCTAGTGTGTTCATGTCAGTAATCACTGTTATGCCTGCAATTGTGGCAAGGGTTGTAGAAGATCAAGGAAGATATAAGAGTTGTCAGTACCATATACACCGATTACTATCCGAGGGAGCAGAATCCTACTCGATAAGTTCAGAGGGTGGATTACGCTTCTAGGGAAGACTCATTGTCCAGGAGGAGGGGGATTTGAGACAGGTGGTGATAGCAGAATCTCACGGGTCTAAATTTACGATACATCCTGGTGGGGACAAGATGTATCAAGACATGTGCCGTTAGTATTAGTGGCCAGGCATGAAACAAGATATTTTTGAGTTCGTATCCCAATGCACTAATTGTCAATTGGTCAAGATAGATCATCAGCGATCGACGGGTTTGTTGCAACCGTTGGAGATTCCGGTGTGGAAGTGGGAGAGAATATCGATTGGCTTTATTACAGGCTTGCCAAGGTCACACAGTGGTTGTGATTATATTTGGGTAATTATCGACCGCTTGACTAAGTCGGCACACTTCCTACCTGTGTGTACCGACTATGACACTTCTCGCTATGCCCGATTATTCATCGCTGAGATTGTCAGACTTCATGGGGTGCCCTTAAATATTATTTCCGACCGAGACAAGATCTTTGTTTCTCACCATTGGCAACGTTTCTAAGAGGCTATGGGGACCGAATTGAAGTTAAGCACTTCTTATCATCCTCAAACAGATGGCCAGACTGAAAGAGTCAACCAAATGTTGGAGGATATGCTCAGTATGTGTATGCTTGACTTCAAGGGTGGTTGGGAATAATATCTCGCTTTGGTCGAATTTACTTACAACAATTCATACCAATTTACTATTGTAATGGTGCCCTATAAAGCACTTTATGGCCAGCCTTGTAGATCACCCACATGTTAGTTGGAAGTTGGGGATAATAAATTCCTTGGACCTGAAATGATCCTGGAGACTTCTTCTAAGATTGAACTCATTCGGAATCTCATTCGGATAGCTCAAGACCGCCAAAAGAGTTATACCAATGCAAATAGAAGGCACATGGAATTGGAGTTTGGGGACCAAGTCTTGGTGAGAGTGTCACCAATGAAGGGTATAAAGTGTTTCGGGAAGTAAGGAAAGCTTGCGCCGCGTTATGTTGGGACTTTTCCCATTATTGCTAAGGTGGGTCCAGTGGCGTATCAACTTGCCTTACCGGAACCTTTACAACAAATTCATGATGTGTTCCATGTCTCCTCTTTGAAGAAGTATAAGAGGTGTGAAGGTGCCCTTTGGCATATTCCTTTCGAGGATATTGACTTACAAAACGACATTTCATATGAAGAACAACCGATTGTTATTTTAGAGCATGCGAAACGTAGGTTGAGGTCTCAAGTGGTTCCCTTGGTTCGAGTCCAATGTAGTCATCACAACACTAAGGAATCAACATGGGAACGCGAGGATGATATGCGGAAAAAGTATCTGCATCTCTTTATACAAGGTACGCCTGAATTTTGGGGGAAAAATTCCCTCAAAAGGGGGGGAGTATGTAACAACCCTCGCTTTTGAGAACCTATTTTATATTTATTTACTATGTGAAGTAATTATATATAAAATGTTGAAATGTGGAGTAAGTATTAATTTAATGAGATAAAAGTTAATATTTACTGAAATGTTGCATATTTACCGTATGTGTAGGTAAATATCACCATGTTGTGTTTTATTGTGTCATAAGATATAAATGACCTTTATGGTTTAAAATGAAACCGGAACTTGAAATTTGTTATAAAATTTCCAAATAATAATTTGGAGGGTGTAGCTAGTCCCGATTGGTGCGAGAAAGTCAAAATAAGTGCCATATTGCATTTTGATGTTTCGGGCACTTTTGACTGGTTATAGCTTAAATGTGTAGTTACGAGTCATTTTATCGCGGTATTAATCACTTAAGTTGATAATTTTAGACTAATGCCACGATTTGGTCTTGCTAAGCCTTTTATGTCTCTTAAGTGTAATTGTTAACCTAGAGAGATAGAGAGAGGAAGAGAACCTGGGAGAAAAAGAGGAGAAAGGAAGAAATTGAAGATTGGAGCTTTGATCTTGCATTCACCTTCCAAAAATCTCACATTCCTACACCAAGGCAAGTTTTCTACTTGCTACTATGTGATTTAAGATGAATAATTAGTATTGATAGTTGTGGATTTGTTGTGGTTTAATAATTAAGGTTTTTATGGATTTATGGGTTTTGAATCCTTGGAGGTGGATTTGGATGGGTAGTGGTGTAAATCATTGTTGTTTGATGTATTAATCATCAGTTGGTAGTAATAAATGATCTTGGTTTGAATGGATTTGAGTTGGGGAAATTTAGGAGTTCAAGACTCCATAGCAAAACTTGGCAAAATTCGCAGGGGCGAATCGATTCGGCCCCTGGGCAAATCGATTCGCATAGAGTCAGTTTCCAGGTTTGCTTGGACCTAATCGATTCGGCCAAGCCGAATTTATTCGGTAGTTTACAGAATTCCAGGTTTTCTTGTCCGAACCGATTCATTTTTTGGGCGAATCGATTCACTAGGGTGAATCGATTCGTTTTCCTGCTTTTTTTGAGTTAGTTTTAGAACTCAATTTTTACGTTTTTTCTTTAGGTTTAGGACCTAGGAGCCTTCTTGTATGAAGTAAACTTAGAGTCCTAGAATTTTAGTTGAGTTGAGTCATTACCCTACGTTAGGAATGGGTAAAAGGGGGGCTTGTTCTTGATTTGTACAAATTTGAGGTTGGGGCATTTCTCCCCTTTAGTACATTATTAGGAGTTTTGGAGTTGTAAGCCCATACTTGGAGACTGTAGGGGCTCACTGGAGGTATATAAAACCTTGGGACTTGTAGAATTATTATGATTCCTTGAGAAATAATTCGGGATTTAAAATATGATGAATATTAATGAGAATATTTGATGATGATGGTTTCGAATAAAATGAAACGTACACATGGATAATGGAAATGAAAATGAGATTTAAATGGTAAATGAAAATTTACTTTAACACACCTCTCTAAATGCTATCATAAGGGAAGCTCGCGTAAGAGGTGATGTCCCCTGACTAGTGAATGCAGTGAGACTATAGTCCTCGACCATATGCGGGATTATTATATATTTTATTCTGCACTAGTGAGGTAATTACGGGTGTGGTTATGACTCACTCGCAGGTATATGGACACTTCCTGACGTGCGTTAGGTGCCCAAGTTGTCTTGTTTGATAGGCCCTGGAAGATGATAGTCATTTAGGGGCGCGCCCAGTGGGGAAACTCGGAGGGGCGGTCTTAGAATCGTTATATGTATAAGAATATAACCTTTCTAATTCAAGTGGGACTTGAAATATGTGAAATTCCATAAGTGCATATGATGGTAATTATATTCCTGTTAAGGAATGGAAAGATGAAATGATGAATAATGATGGAGACTTTTAATTAATGAAGTTTAAGTATATTTTCTCGCTTAATTGAATGAATGTTATAATCATTTAAATTGTATTCTTATGCTTATCATTATGTTGATAGAATCTTATCTTTATCATTCATGATTAACTGTTCATATCTATCATGCTTCTTATTCATCTGGTAATCATATAAAATCGGGCCCTGACCCGTTCATTTTCTTTATTGTGCATGATATTGTATCCACTCAGGTGCTCCGCCGCAAGGGCGCACATTTTGATATTCCTACTCCTATGCTTTTGAGGAGCTGTAAGATTTTGCGGATATTACAGGATGTGTTGTTAGACGCCTTCATTTTTATATTCTAGATATCATCGGGTCATTCACTCGGGCGTGTGGCCCAAACTTCTGTAATTGTCTAATGGATGTATTATGTAAATTATTAAACTGTTATAATATGTTGTATGTAACTGTGGACCGACAGTATATTCGGTTCTCTTACTGTGTATTTGTTAAGGATGTAATATTAGCTCTTTTGGAATTCCACTTTCTCTTCAGATTGGGTTGCTTAAATTAATTTTTTTAACTTGTAATCAAACTAAAACTAAATTTTTGGCAACCCTTTTTCTGAATTATTGGTTGATTTTCCCGTATACTTATTTTATTATTGTTGATGTTGAGAATGATTTCCATCCATGATTCCGTTTTATTGGAGTATCGGGATGGCCACCCCTTATTTCAGATCACAGGTTGTCACAGATGGTATCAGAGCATCAGGTTCTAGAGTCTTTAGGATCTATGCGGACTTGTCACGTTCTACCGTAGCATTCTTTGATATAAAGCCTAATGTTAGGACTGCTTTGTTACTTGTGTTTGCGATCTTCTGCAAGATAGATTGTTTTGAATTGTATTATAACTCTATTATTTCTTCATCTTAGATGCCTTCTAAGAGAGTTCGCCCAGCAAGACGTAATAGGGTTGTAGAAGAGGATGTTGGTCCTCCACCGCTGCCACAAGGAACCACTAATGCTGCTGATGTAGCAAATATCGTGGCCCAAGTGGTTAATGCGGCTATGACCACAGTGGCTCAGCAAATGCCACAAGCTTAACAACGAGCGCAAGATGCACAAGCTCGTATGGGACCTTCTCCGCGGGAGAGAGTTAGGGAGTCCTTTTTAAAGGGCCATCCCCCGAAATTTGATGGAGGCTCTGATGTTATTAGAGCAAATCAGTGGAAGAAGGATATACAACGCCATCTATGAATGATGGAATGTAGTGAGGAGAAGAAACAAGTCCTTGCTACTTTTAAAGTTGTTGGGGCCGCATTGCATTGGTGAGAGTCAATGACTACACCAGAACAGAGAGATACCATGACGATCACTGATTTATGGGTTTTGTTTGGCTAGAAGTATTTCCCTCCCGCAGTTCAAAGGGAGATGAGAAGGAGGCTTCAGGATGTGGTGCAAGGTGAGAGATCCGTGGCAGAATATGAAGAGGAGTTCACCCGGTTAGCAAGTTTTGTACTAGATGAAGTGACTCCGGAAGAGAGGAAGGTTTCAAAGTTTATGAGAGGTTTGAACTGGAGGATCCGACAACATTTGGTGGGTAATCCAGCCTTGCAAACTTTTGGTGAGGTAATGAATGCAGCATTACTCCATTGCTAAGAACATCGGTTGTACATGCAGAGTAGCAAGAAAGCTACAGGAGTGGAGCAAGCAGGAAAGCCTGGAGGCAATGGGACTAGAGGAGGAGTATTTCGCTCGTCCCAATCTTCGGGTAATAAGCAGAAGGAAAGGGATCCCCAACAGGGGACTTGTCAAAACGGCAACTTTTCGGTGGGTTTAATATTGGTGGTAATACCAATAGGCACAATCAGGGTGCCCCACAACAACAACGAACAGGTCGGGGTGGTCATGGGGGTAGGGGCCAATCGGGCCAAGGCGTTACCCAATTTAGAAATAATCGGGGCCGAAATGCGGAGAATATGATAGGTCGGTGCTTCCAATGTGGGGAAGCGGGTCATTTCAAGAAGGATTGTCCTCATTTGAATGGGGGTCAGCTTCCTAGAGTCCCACAACAGCCACATGTTCAGTTTTCTCCACAAGCACCAAATCCGGTTGTTCCTCCTCAGTAGGGATAGCTACAGTATGTGAGAGTTTATCATATCCAGGATGCTATGCTTCCTCCGGCTCCGCCGGCGCCGGCAGCCATTGAGGGTAAGTTCCTTATTCAGGGGCACTTGGGTCGCATTTTGTTTGATACGGGTACAACACACTCATTCATTTCTAGAAGTTTTTCTCAGACTAAGAGTTGATAAAATCTGCTGAGAGTACTTTCACTAGCGCTGAGTCCTCTATGGGTGATGGTTCACTCATTTTCTTTGTTTGTAAACAAATAGGAATTACCCTTGGTAATTTGTGCTTTGAAGCCGATTTGCTCGTCCTAGACATGGTCGGGTATGATGTGATATTGGGTATGGATTGGCAAGTGAAGTATCATGCGATAGTTAATTGTTACGGGAAGAGTATAGTCTTTGTCGTTCCGGGACAAGAAATTTTCTTGGTAGTTATGCCTCGTTTAGAAGGAGGTACTAGTACTTATTTGTATTGTATCGCAGAGGAGACTTCTTGGGATGTAGTTGTTCCCTTGGATTCTATTTCGATTGTTCGAGATTTTGAGGATGTTTTCCGGGAAATGCCGGGTTTGCCTCTGAGCCGGGAGATCGATTTTGTGATCGATTTATCGGCAGGAACTAAACTGATTGCGAGAGCTCCATATCGCATGGCTCCTATGGAGATGAGGGAGTTAAGAGATCAAATCCAGTAGTTGTTGAAGCAGGGATTTATTAGGCGTAGCACATCACCGTGGGGTGCTCTGGTGTTGTTTGTGAAGAAAAGGGACGGTTCTATCCAATTATGTGTTGACTACAAAGAGTTGAATAAAGTCAACATCCAGAACAAATATCCTTTGCCTCGCATCGATGATTTATTTGATCAACTTAGGGGAGCGTCATAGTTCTCTAAAATCAATTTTAGGACGGGGTATCACCAGTTTAGGATACGGGAGCAAGATGTATCGAAGACCTCTTTTCTGACGAGATATAGATCCTATGAATTTTTGGTTATGCCCTTTAGACTAACCAATGCCCCCGCCGTATTTATGGATCTCATGAATAGGGTATTTAGGGGCTTCCTAGACCAATTTGTTATTGTATTCATTGATGACATCCTAGTCTATTCTTGAACGGAATCTAATCATGCTATTCATTTGAGGTTGGTCCTACAGAGGTTAAGGGATCACCAGTTGTATGCTAAGTTCGAGAAGTGCGGCTTTTGGTTGCAGGAGGTATAGTTTTTGGGCCATATTGTGACATCCCAGGGTATTTTTGTGGACCCGAGCAAAGTGGTTGGGGTGAGGGAGTGGGGTCAGCCCACGACACCAACCGAGATTCGTAGTTTTCTGGGTTTGGCGTGTTATTATCGCCAGTTTATTAAGGGTTTCTCTAAAATTGCTAGCCCTTTAATAAATTTAAACCGAAAAGGGGTGCGGTTCGTTTGGGATGATTCATGTCAGTCTGCTTTTGATGAACTGAAGGAGAGGTTGCCTTCGGCTCCAGTCCTTGCATTGCCAAAGCCGAGGTTGGAATATCTAGTCTTCATCGACGCATCTCTACAAGGTTTGGTAGGTTTACTTCAACAAGAGAGGCGGGCTATTGCTTATGCTTCCCGCAAGCTAAAGCCCCATGAAAGAAATTGTTCGGTGCATGACTTAAAACTTTCCGCAGTTGTCTTTGCCTTGAAGATTTGGAGGCACTATCTCCTGGGGGAGAAATTTAGTCTTTTCACGGACCATAAATCGCTGCAATATTTATTTTCATAGAAAGATTTAAATATGCGACAACGCCGATGGTTGGAGTTTGTGAAAGACTATCAATTTGACATCCACTATCACCTGGGCAAAGCGAACGTGGTTGCAGATGCCTTGAGTAGAAAACCCGAGGCAGAGTTAGCTAATGTATGGAAATCTAAATGGAAGGAGCTCAGACAGGAGGATGCGGTCACTAGGGAGTTCATGTCAGTAATGAATGTTACGCCTGCAATTGTGGCAAGGGTTGTATAAGCCCAAGGAAGGGATAAGAGTTGTCAGGACCATATATGCCGATTACTATCCGAGGGAGTGGAATCCTACTCGATAAGTTCAGAGGGTGGATTACGCTTCCAGGGAAGACTCATTGTCCCAGAGGAGGGGGATTTGAGATGGGCGGTAATGGCAGAATCTCACGGGTCTAAATTTATGATACATCCTAGTGGGGACAAGATGTATCAAGACACGCGCCGTTAGTATTGGTGGACAGGCATGAAACGGGATATTTTTGAGTTCCTATCCCAATGGACTACCTGTTAATTGGTCAAGATAGATCATCAGTGACCGACAGGTTTGTTGCAACCGTTGGAGATTCCGGTGTGGAAGTGGGAGAGCATATCGATGGACTTTATTACAGGCTTGACAAGGTCACAGAGTGGTTGTGATTCTATTTGGGTAATTGTCGACCGCTTGACTAAGTCGGCACACTTCCTACCTGTGCGTACCGACTATGACACTTCTCGCTATGCCCAATTATTCATCGCTGAGATTGTCAGACTCCAATGGGTGCCCTTAAATATCATTTTCGACCGAGACAAGATCTTTGTTTCCCACTTTTGGCGAAGTTTCCAAGAGGCTATGGGGACCGAATTGAAGTTGAGCACTTTTTATCATCCTCAAACAAATGGCCAGACTGAAAGAGTCAACCAAATGTTGGAGGATATGCTCCGTATGTGTATGCTTGACTTCGAGGGTGGTTGGGAACAATATCTCCGTTTGGTCAAATTTCCTTACAACAATTCGTACCAATTTACTTTTGGAATGGCGCCCTATGAAGCACTTTATGGCCAGCCTTGTAGATCACCCACGTGTTGGTTGGAAGTGGGGGATAATAAATTCCTTGGACCTGAAATGATTCAGGATACTTCTTCCAAGATTGAACTCATTCAGAATCGCATTCGAATATCTCAAGACTGCCAAAAGAGTTATGCCGATGCAAATAGAAGGCACATGGAAATGGAGTTTGGGGACCTAGTCTTGGTGCGAGTATCACCAATGAAGGGTATAAAGCGTTTTGAGAAGAAAGGAAAGCTTGCGCCGCGTTATGTGGGGCCTTTTCCCATTATTGCTAAGGTGGGTCCAATGTCGTATCTACTTTCCTTACCGGAACCTTTACAACAAATTCATGATGTGTTCCATGTCTCATCATTGAAGAAGTATAAGAGGTGTGAAGGTGCCCTTTGGCATATTCCTTTATAGGATATTGACATGCAACCCGACATTTCATATGAAGAACAACCGATTGCTATTTTAGAGCATGGGGAACATAGGTTCAGGTCTCGAGTGGTGCCCTTGGTGTGAGTCCAATGGAGTCATCACAACACTAAGGAATCAACATGGGAACGCGAGGATGATATGCGAGAAAAGTATCTGCATCTCTTTATACAAGGTACGCCTGAATTTTGGGGGGCGAAAATTCCCTCATAAGGGGGGGAGTATATAACAACCTTCGCTTTTGAGAACCTATTTTATATTTATTTACTATGTGAAGTAATTATATATAAAATGTTGAAATGTGGAGTAAGTATTAATTTAATGAGATAAAAGCTAATATTTACTGAAATGTTGCATATTTACCGTATGTGTAGGTAAATATCACCATGTTGTGTTTTATTGTGTCATAAAATATAAATGACCTTTATGGTTTAAAATGAAATCGAAACTTGAAATGAGTTATAAAATTTCCAAATGATAATTTGGAGGGTGTAGCTAGTCCCGAATGGCGCGAGATAGTCGAAATAAGTGCCATATTGCATTTCGATGTTTCGGGCACTTTTGACTGGTTATAGCTTAAATGTGAAGTTGTGAGTCATTTTATCGCAGTATTAATCACTTAAGTTGAAATTTTTTTACTAATGCCACGATTTAGTCTTGCTAAGCCTTTTATTTATCTTAAGTGTAATTGTTAACCTAAAGAGATAGAGAGAGGAAGAGAACTTGGGAGAAAAAGAGGAGAAAGGAAGAAATTGAAGATTGGAGCTTTGATCTTGCATTCACCTTCCATAAATCTCAGATTCCTGCACCAAGGAAAGTTTTCTACTTGTTACTATGTGATCTAAGATGAATAATTAGTATTGATAGTTGTGGATTTGTTATGGTTTAATAATTAGGGTTTTTATTGATTTATGGGTTTTGAATCCTTGGAGGTGGATTTGGATGGGTATTGGTGTAAATCATTGTTGTTTGATGCATTAATCATCAGTTGGTGGTAATAAATTATCTTGGTTTTAATGGTTTTGAGTTGGGGAAATTTAGGAGTTCAAGACTCCATAGCCAAACTTGGAAAATTCGCAGGGGCGAATCGATTCGGCCCCTGGGCGAATTGATTCTAATAGAGTCAGTTTCCATGTTTGCTTGGACCGAATCGATTCGGCCAAGCCGAATAGATTCGGTAGTTTACAGAATTCCAGGTTTTCTTGTCCGAACCGATTCGCTTTTTGGGCGAATCGATTCGGCCCTTGGGCGAATCGATTCGTTTTCCTGTTGTTTTTTAGTTAGTTTTATAACTCAAATTTTAACCTTTTTTTTTAGGTTTAGGACGTAGGAACCTTCTTGTATGAAGTAAAGTTAGAGTCCTAGAGTTTTAGTTGAGTTGAGTCATTACCCTACGTTAGGAATGGGTAAAAGGGGGGCTTGTTCTTGAGTTTTACCAATTTGAGGTTGGGGCATTTCTCCCCTTTAGTACATTATTAGGAGTTTAGGAGTTGTAAGCCCATACTTGGAGACTTTAGGGGCTCACTGGAGGTATATAAAACCTTGGGACTTGTAGAATTATTTTGATTCCTTGAGAAATAATTTGGGATTTAAAATATGATGAATATTAATGAGAATTTTCGATGATGATGGTTTCGAATAAAATGAAAAGTACACATGGATAACGGAAATGAAAATGAGATTTAAATGGTAAATGGTAATTTACTTAAACACATCTCTCTAAATGCTATCATAAGGGAAGCTCGCGCATGAGGTGATGTCCCCTGACTAGTGAATGCAGGGAGACTATAGCCCTCGGCCATATGCGGGATTGTTATATGTTTTATTCTGCGCTAGTGAGGTAATTCCGAGTGTGGTTATGACTCACTCGCAGGTATATGGCAACTTCTCGACGTGCGTTAGGTTCCCAGGTTGTCTTGTTTGATAGGCCCTGGAAGATGATAGTCATTTAGGGGCTCGCCCAGTGGGGAAACTCAGAGGGGCGATCTTAGAATCGTTATATGTATGAGAATATAACCTTTCTAATTGAAGTGGGACTTGAAATATGTGAAATGCCATAAGTGCATATGATGGTAATTATATTCTTGTTAAGGAATGGAAAGACGAAATGATGAATAATGATGGAGACTTTTAATTAATGAAGTTTGATTATATTTTCTCTCTTAATTAAATGAATGCTATAATCATTTAAATTGTATTCTTATGATTATCATTATGTTGATAGAATCTTATCTTTATCATTCATGATTAACTGTTCATATCTATCATGCTTCTTATTCATCTGGTAATCATATAAAATCGGGCCCTGACCCATTCATTTTCTTTGTTGTGCATGATATTGTATCCGCTCAGGTGCTGCGCTTCATGGGCGCCCGATATTACAGGATGTGTTGTTATACGCCTTCATTTTTGTATTCTAGATATGATCGGGTCATTTTTTGGGGGGATGATTGAGGGGTTTGGATTGGTCGGGAGACAGCCACACATGGGATCCGGGAAAAATCGAATCTCCGCCCAAAGGATTTTTAAAAAGAATGGAGAGAGGGGAAAGAAACAAAGAGGATCCCATCAAAGCGAGCAATTCAAGCAAGTATTCCTCATCGGTGAACTGATTGAATGGTTCAAAACTTTCAAACGACTCATAGGAATGTTGTAATGGTTGAATAACGCTGAATGGAAATGGGGAGGAAATGAATTCCACTTGAAGAGATGACTCATCATCGCTCGATGGTTGAATTTCAAAGAAAAAAGATTCAATTTTCGTGAAATGTTCTTCCAAAATTGCTTGAGGTGAAACATAAGTGTTCAACTCATCTTTGTTGTTCACGGAAGAAATCATCTCATTGCAAGGTGCGTAAATCTCCATATCCTCACCGTTTCATTCTCCATTATGCCTTGGGCTAAACACAAAATGGTTTGTTCCAAAGTAGGCATCATCAGCTCACGAACCTCAGATTCCTCATTTTGTTCAAAACATTTTTCATCTTCTGATGTTTTAAGAGAAGAATCATCGTTGGTTTTAAATAATAAATCCAAGTCATGCTTACAACAATGATTTTCCTCCCGATAAAAGTTGTCAAATTTTTCCATTTTTTGACTTTGCAACCACGCACCAAATGAATTCGATGGCTTCGCAACTTCTCCAAATAAACTAATTTGAGAACTATTATCGTAGCTTTCAAGCTTAGTAGTATAACAACTTTGAAAGTTATTGTCATAACAGTTCGGAGAACTATCATCGCAATGACATTTAACTTAATTATTGCAATAAACTTGAGGAATTTTGTCATTAGAATATGTTTCAAAAATCCTCAAATCATTATTTTGATTTTGTAAATACTCGCCAAAAGTAATCTTGCGATTTTCATTCTTCTCGACATGCAAGTATTCACCAAAAGTTATAGGCTTAGAGGGACTTTGAAAATTATTCTTAGGACAAACTCCCGAACCCAAATCATTACCACAATTGAAATCATTAGAGCAAGACATACTTACCCAAAATGGTTCCCCGATGGATGCTTAACAATGTGGTGTGCAGGCGCGAATTCGACGCTTTCTTGGCGCTCACATGTCCAAGTCTACAAAACCGGTTAAAAGAAAAAGATACAAATAGAAATAAAAAATAATAGGAAATGTTAAGTCAATAAAATTCTAGCAAACAGTAATCCCCGACAACGACGCCATTTTGGTAGCCGGCATAACCTGTGTGTAAAATATGTCGTTGGGTGTTTACTCCTCTACATAAATAAATACCTAGAGTTGGCACACTAACTACAGAGTGTAGCAACAAGTAAGCATCGAATCCACAAATACTAGTTGTTAGAATTGTATTAATTTAACACTTCTCAAATAAAAATGTAAACGATGATATGTGAACAAAACATTACACTAGGCATGTATTTAAACTTAGATTAAATAAAACAAGTAAAACTATAGGGTAAGAATCATCTCCCTCACATGGGCTAAATAGCATAAATGGTTACATGAAAATAAAGGCGCTAATGAGATTAATCACATTTGGACAATTAATTAAACCTAGAATTGCCCCTCTAAATTCTCATAAAAGCTTAATTTGAGTTCAATGTCAACGAATATTCTCAAAATTACACATGAAAGGTCATAAATACAGTGCATACGTCCCTGTTAAATCTCCTGAGTGTCATACAAAGAACCATTAAATCATTAAAACTACCCTAGACTCATCATACCATAGCAAAGCAATTAATTAACCCATGCGAGTTTAAGAATCTCAACCTAGATTAAATTACCTACAAAGCATGTTAAATGACATTAATTAAATGCAAGAAAGTAAATGAAAGAAATTAAATCTAGGTTACAAAGCAAGTAAACTAATAACAAAGAAAGAATAACAACAATGGAAGCTTTGATAAGAGAGAGAGAGATGATGAATAGTTTTCTTACAAACCAAAGTGGGTAAACTCTTGGAGATAGAGAAGCAAAAACCCAACAATACCCTTCAAACCCTAACCTCCCTAATATGCAAGATGATGAAGATGAAAATTAGATTGTTATGAACATTTCTTCGAAAGACCCACTTAAGTAATAAGTGGTAAAATAAATAAATGGAAAAGAAATTATTTGTCCTAAAAACCAACAAAGAGCTCCCCGGTAAAATGGTCATAAAGTGTTCGTTAGGAACCGTATTGATGAACCGTTGGAGGCCAAGAGAATCCTACTCGAAGGGATACAACTTTTGTTAAGAGTTATGGCATGAAGATCGAATGTTGAAATGACCAAAATGCCCCTGAAGTTGCGTACTATGTTGAAAACTTCCCGAAAAGCACCAATTGCACCGTTAAGCGTTCTAATACCTATAAAAACTCAAGTATACCTCGCAAAGCATATAAACATACATAATAGAGGTTGCCTGGTTAACGACCATAAATACGAGAATTAATGGACACAATTGTGCTAAAATGCATAAAGATAACGGGTGCAAATATACAATATTCGTGACTAATCAATAGGTTCTTGAAAAATATATATAACTGGATAAATATCTTGGAAGGAATTTGATATTTGTTATGTTTAGATTGACCCTATAATGCTTTAGGGACTTTAATCATACCACAATTTAAGTTTTTGATTTTTTATGAGGATCCTTGGTGTGAGAAGATTTCGGTATAAAAATCTTGTATACAATTTCGTAACAGATCTAGGCTTCTGCCCAAGTCCGAATCGATTCGACTCCGAAGAGAATCAATTTGGTGGTTGGGAAAATCGATCGATTTTGCCTAGAAATCTAGTTCGGGCTATTTTTGATGGTTTAGGCTTTAGGTATTGATCTAAGTGAGGGGCTATGGTTATTACAACATGTTAGAAGTTTTTCTATGGAGTTATATAGGTATTTAATTCGAGAAGGGTTCGTGATATAAGAGTTCATGCATACTGACTTGAGATACAAGTTAACTTTACAAAAAAAGACGAGTTATGTAGAGTACTTGAATTAAGCTATACGGAATAAATATATTAAAAGGTGAAGATATGCCTAAATAATTGGATGATTTTGGTAAGGGCATCATGGTAGAGAAGTATGCTAAAACCATGCTTTATGTAATAATTTTAGTTATGGATTTATTTTTATAATAAAATCAGTTAGTCCTATTTTAATGAGATCATGTATCGATTTAATGTTTACAGTATTTTATATATTACTAATGTCTTTTGTTATGCCACTAGGTGTTCTGGTATGTAGAGTACAACTTACACACAGAGGATCAAATCACCAGTTCTTGTGGAATATAAGTTTTATCGCTCCCCGTCTTAAATGAAATTGGAGACACCATCAGTATGACTGTAGCACAATATTTTAGTAGGTCTATCTTGATTACAGAAAACTATAGATTTTCAAATTTTTATGCTAGTACACTTTGTGTGTATTGAACGGAACCAATTTGAGGTCATTGTTTGTATACTGATTTTATAAGACAATGTACACCTCGTGATTATTAGGTTTACTTAAGTCTCTTAATCCAGATATGATTAATGAACACAAGCACTAGTTATTTATTACTTTGACTTATTGGTTGAGATTCATTATTGGATCAATAATCTTGATATATTGGGTAATTGTGATTAATGTACGGTGAAAGTCTTTTATGGATGGAATCCACGTCTCGGTATAGAGACTGGTGATACCTCCTTAAGATACTTATAAGTTTTGTATGTGTCAAATCCTGCAGGTGGATTATGTTAATCCAACACTACAAATAAGTTAATTTGGACTGCTAAAGGACTTAAAGTAGCTAATTAAATAAATTATCAGTAATTTATTTCATTAATGGGTTTCTATAACCTTAACGTGGGGAGAATTGATTATTTAATAATAAGGAGCTCGAAATATAATTTTGAGTTAAGGAGTGGACTTTCAATTATAATTATTTAGTGGTATTAATTATAATAGTGGGACTCATATTAGGATCCTGAGAGGATTGGGTTTTCTGATGTCTATTAAGAGCCACATCCTTAACTCTCCTTAGGGTCCCTACCGTAGCCTATATATATGCACCTAGGTCTCATTATTTCTTAACCTAGTTGTCACTCTTGGATACTTAAAAGACCCAAGTACATACTTGTGAGAAAGAGAGACAATGGAGAAAAAAGAGGAGACCCGAAGGTGGTTACGCAATAGGAGCCCACCCTCTACTCGTGGTTGTCCATATCGGGAATACAGTAGAAGATCATGAGGTGAATCGAGCCATCACATATTTTGTTTGTGATAAAACGAGATCAAATAAAAGATATCTCGTAGGTAAATACTAAATTTTCCTTATAGGATTTCACGAATATGTAGTTTTTGTTTGTAGTTCAATTGATACACGTTTTCAAAAGACCCTTGGAACTCCGCTCTAATAATTGGTTGTAACAACCTGCTTAGTTAAATACTGGGTGGCCAATCCTTTACCCAATTAACTCGAATTATTTAGTTGGCTCATTCTTAGCATCACTATCGAAAATAGTTTTCTTTCTTTATTAACCACCTAGTAGTCAATTAAGCTAATGATAAAATTTCCAATTTTAATTTTTAATAAAATCCCCCCCCCCCCCCCCCCTCCATTTTTTTTAACAATACCAACAAGTTATAATATAAACCAACCCACAACAACGAATAATGAATAAGTATCATCACAACTTAATTAATGTAACTGGAATAAACTTTCCAGTTTCAAACATCTCAATACAATAAACCAAATAAACTAAATGTATCCAAAACCGACACAAATAAAACCACTCATTGAGATAGACAGAAAATGACACTAATCCTTTGGCAACATGCCATAAAAGAAATAATTATAGAGTACATGAATCAATAGAATGATGCGTCTAATACAAAGTCCACACAACTCCATAGTATCCATAGCAAATAAATATCCAATCCTCTATGCTGGGCTCCCCTCTGGCTAGACATATGATATAATATATATACTAGAGGGAAGAGAAAATGGGTCAGAGCCCGATTGTAAAAGATTTTAAAACCAGCAAGTGAATAAATGCTACAATTAGCAATTATTATATACATGTTAGATCCTCAGACTCTCTCTTGAGATTCTCACCACTCATCTAGTGTGGATGCCTACTATGTCTCCAAGTTATTCTAGTTTTTATTCCCACTTTCACAAGATTATACCACTTTGTCATTTATCCATTACCCTTTATCTTCCCCCCGTATTTTCTTCGTAACACATGGAATAAATAAATGTATATTAGTTCAATTAAGTGTTCTCAAACTTAATTAATTTCATATTTCACTATCTTTCATATCTACTTAATTTGCACAGTAGATAATATCACAAGTATAGATATATACATTCACTCTATTATATATATACAATACTGCACCTCGAGACGTAGCTGCGGTGCATGCATACTCTGCCATCTAGTCCCAATACATCTCGTCACTTTATAAAGGACTGTTGGTTCAGTATACCTCTCGAACCACAAATATAAAAACACAAGTAGTGGAGGCGAACATAGTCCTAATCCTTTAGGCTACGCACATACATACGCACCCAAATGACCATTCAATACCATTGTTCTCACTAATGGCAATCCACTAAGTCCTATGTTTTGAGGCAACAATTCAAAATCCCCCATAAGGCTCATCGGGATATGACTTCCCTCAACACGAAAACCTCACGTCGATAGCAAGTGGGCTAGGTATGTCATACACATAAATCATCAAACAATAGGTATATACTCAACCTACATAATAGTAGGTACACACTCGACCTATGTCTCATATTAGGAATTTATCGTATCCTAAGCACCCGTTGTATTTCTCGAATACTACCCATACTTGTTAATTACGATTTAATCTGATTATCATACTTTATTATGTAGTTATCACTCACATAAATACCTTCTTGATTCCACATCTAATTTCCCAATGTTAACCCAAGTCTCTCACCTCTAGTTAATACACTATAATATTTCACCCTCTCTACGATCAACCAAATTTCCCGTAGTGTAAAAACATTATCAATTGTATTCCAATGTTCCAAAATTCATCTCTATATAATGGAAACAATTTAGTAGATAGTCCCAAAGAAAATCTGCGCAGGAATTGAATTGACAAAAAAAATAGTCGATCGGATGTGACACCCGGTCTAATTAAATACCGGGTAGCTACACCTTTATTAAATTAATACAGAATATCAAGTTGGTTCAGTCTTAGCATCACTATCGAAAAACATTTAATTGGTTACTAGCCACCTAATATTTAAAAAATGAGATGCAAAATTTTATTAATTAAATTAATTTACAACTAAGTAATGAATAACCAACCATTCAACATTCACATACACAATCTCTTAGGAATAAATAATAGAAAGAAATAACAGAGTCTGGAGTAACACTCCAAATATAGTCTCAATGCCAAATAATCCCAATACAAAAGTTTGAATAAATAAATCCAACATCTGAAATAAATGAAAATTTGAAACTTCTATCTTTGAATAAGAATGGGAAACATGCCCTAACTGATATGAATGACTTAGATGGAAACAACGATAGATGTGGAGGCGTATAATACTGAGAACCTGTAACTTCCACAGCAGCTACAACACATCAACAAGATGGAACTCCTATGCTTCGGATCCTTGTGGCTGGGCACCTAAAATGTTTTTACATAACAAAATAGATTTGGGAGAAAATGGGTTAGAACCCGAGGTGAAAATGTTTTAAAAATAGTAACTGTTTATTTACATTTAACAGTAAATATTATATACATGTTAGTCACGTTCTCTCACATGAGTTTCTCACCCCTCAATTAAAGTGCACGCCTAACACATACCCTTAACTCATCCTAGTTATGCTACTACCTAACTAGTCGGTATGCATTCCTCCCCTAAGCTATCACCCATAGTGCCCCGCACGTTTCCCAAGATACGCCATGTTGAATGTTTTCCATCTTTTATTTTGAAGAGGAGTTCTCATAATCTAAGGTTGAGTATTCCCATACTATCATTTTTTAGATTTCGTTATTTTCTTATCCACTAAGTTCACACAGTAGAATAATCACAAGTACATAAATTTATCAATATAATAACATACTAATTTATCACTCTGAGGCTAAGCTGCGGTGCAGGTATACTCTGCTATCAAATCCCAGTACATCACGTACGTAAGGATTACGAGTTTCGAATCACTCAGGAATCATGTCAATACAAATCACACATATTGGAGGCGAACATATTTCACATACCCGTGGGTCACGCACATACCTACGCTCACATGGTAAGCTGACTTATCAACTCATAAATAAGTCTTCACAGTCCTATGCTCTTGAGGTACCAAATCCAAATCCCCCTGAAGTCACACAAGACAAGATTATCCTCTTCCTACAACCTCCCTTGATAAAAAGTATGGTAGGTATGTCATACACGTAATAATCCTTTCACTAGGTATTCACACAACCTAAGTAATCATCATTTTAATGTAGGTATACTCATGTCCTATATTATAAGTCTCATACGTAGTATAGTTTCATCCCGATTATCCTACGTAATATGTTTAGCGAGATAACTCTCGTTGTATAAATCCGAGTACTTAAACCTATCCCGAAAGGTTACTAAGTCTCCCACTTATCTCTAAGGTTATTTCAGTAAATTAAAGTCCCCCTACTACTGTCTCTAACTTTAAGTTATTGTTTATCCAAATTAAATTCAAGTTTCCCTAGTATCCAACTGTAACACTGTCGTTGGTCACTCGTAAGTTTATCATTTAATTCCAAAACAATCTAATATTTTACGGTCTTCAAATACAACCCTATTGACCTTCTTTAGGTTCCAACATATTCAAAAAGTCCAAACCAATAATTCTTAAAAGTCGGAATTTGGTTAAACCTTACAAGGAAATTTCATCACAAATGCAGGGGGAGTCAATCGATCGAAGGAAAGAGTCGATCGATCGATCCGATCGTTGATCGACATTATTGAGTCGATCGATCGATCCATCAGATATTGGCTTACGATTTCTGCATATTTTAGCCTACTGGTTTCATAAATTTTAACCCTCAAATACTCTATTATAATGTCCCAAACTCCCAAATATTTATACCAAACGTTATACAAACATAAACACATAATTTCTAACATATTAGAATCATCAAATCATTATGGGGTGTCAATTTCTTGGATCGAATCATGTATATTTCCTCAAAAAACTATTTCTTCAAGAATCTTCATATATCTTAACATAAATTTGTAATTTTATACACATGGATCATGATTTCGTGGATACTATTTTTCCAAAGGTTAATCTACATGCAAAACCTACCAAGATTAAGATTTAAATCTCCAAATCCATTAGTTTATCATTTTTCAAGGTTTTTCTCGAATTGTAAACTATCAGGGATAATATATACCCTGAATTATTTCAAGTTAAATCACTTTCCTGGGAATGGAAGTTACGATCCTTTGGGGAAGATGATATGGTGGTGATGTTCTCTTTCTAGTCACAAATCTGGCAGTGGTGGTGGTGCAATGTGGTTGTTTGGCCCTAGCAACCCTTGGAAACCCTTCCTTTCTCTCTACTTCTTTCTCTCAAATTTTTAGCAGACAATAAACCTAATTACCCTAAGGGTTGGCTGATATAATAATGGAAAATTTCGTTGGTCACTATTCATCAAATAGTAAAATGACTAGAATACCCTCCCGGGTGGCCGGTTGGGCCTGAAACTGCTCCGGGACCCAAATTAAACCCCTAGGTAAACTTTTGTAACTATCTCGATACTTTTGAACATATTGGTGCACTCAAAATGACCATAAGGATGACTTGAAAATAAACTACTTTATAATCCATTAAATTGGTCCCAGCACGACTGACACACGCGTCCCAACTTAATTTCCAAAATTGCTGTATTTTCAACTCGTAACAATTTTAATAAATTCGAAATCATATATTACTATACTCGCTCAGTAATATTCAACAAAATTATCATAATCAAATACTAACTCTCATCTCACTAGTATTTAAATTCGGATTTCTTACCAATTAATTTCCCATTTTTAATTCAATTAATCCTTTAATTAAAATCAGTAAAAATACGGGGTATTACATACTTCCCCCTTATAATTGAATTTCATTCCAAAATTAAAAATTAAAGGTATAGCTGGTAAAAATAACTTGGGATATTTGTCGCGCATCTCATCCTCGCGCTCCGAGGTAGACTCCTCGGCATTATGATGCCACCACTGAACATGTACTAGCGGTACTACCTTCGATCTCAATTTCCTCTCGCTATGATCGAGAATAACATCCGACCCCTCCTCATAGGAAATATCAAGCTGTAGATCAATCTCGTTCAAATCAAAGTGAGTATGGGATAACTCATCCGGAAGATATCTCCTAAGTGAAGAAATATGGAACACTTCATGAATCCTGTGCAAGTGCTCCGATAACCCAAGTCTATAAGCTCCTGGCCCAATCCACTCGATGATAGAAAATGGATCCACATTCCTCGATGGCAACTTCCCTTTCTTACCGAAATGCATAACCCGTTTATAGGAGATACTCTCACCAACACCTGGTCTCCAACATTAAACTCCTGTAAGAACCTATTGGCATCGACATAGCTCTTTTATTGATTCTAAGCAATCCGAATATGGCTTCGAATCATCTCTATTCCGGATAAAGTATCCTGAATCACCTCCATCCCAAGTAACTTGTTGTCCCCCACCTCTAACCAACACGTCGAAGAATGACAAGATCTACCGTATAATGCCTGGAATGGAGCCATGCCAATCGTAAATTGGTAGGAGTTATTATAGGAAAACTCTACTAGTGGGAGAGACTGCTCCTATCCCCCGCCAACATCTAGGATGGACATTCGCAACATATCCTATAACATCTGATTCGCTCGCTCAGTCTTCCCATTAGTTTGCTGGTGATCGGCCGAACTCATTCTCATCTCCGTACCCATGGCCTCCTGGAAGCTCTCCCAAAATATGGACACAAAAATCTTTTCCCAGTCAAACATAATATTAAGGGGAACACTGTGAAGTCTCACTATCTCGGCTAAAAAAATTTGAGCGTACTGTCCCATAGTGTAGTCCATCCGAACTGGAAGAAAGTGAGCTACCATGGTCAAACGATCCACAAGCACCCATATCAAATCATGACCTCGTTGAAATGTAGCCATCTCCATGACGAAATCCATCGAAATGTTCTCCTATTGCCACATTGGGATCTCTAACGGCTGTAGGAGCCCCGATGGCCTCTGGTGGTCAATTTTTACCAGTTGACAAGTGGCACGTTTTGAAATAAACTCGGCAATATTGTTATTCATTCCACTCCACCAGTACTATCGCCTCATATCCTGGTACAGCTTATCCCCATCAGGATGTACCGCAAAACATGAATCGTGCAAATCTATCATCACTTTATGTCGCAAGTCCTCCCCCTCAGTAACGACCAGCCTCCCATTGAAGCTCAACCCTCCATCTAAACCAACCATATAAGAGTCGTCCCCTTGAGCTAGAAGCTGTATTATTCGATCGTAGCAGAACGGATCCGTTTCCTGAGCCTATACTACCTTAATAATAATCTGAGGCGTAACCGTAATAAAAAACATAAATAATCGGGCCACTGCATCTTGGCATCACAAATCCTCCCCTTTTCGCTTTCCACACTTCGACCACCTAGCCTACTGGTCTATGGCCCAACACATCTGCTACCATGTTAGCCTTCCTCGGATGGTATTTGGTATCGAACTAATAATCGTTCACAAATTCAAGCCACTCGCGTTGACGCATATTCACCTCCTACAAGTGAAGAGGTACTGTAATGACTTGTGATCTGTGAATAAGCGAAATTTCTCCCATAATATATAATGTCTCCATATTCGAAGGGAAAATCCAACTCATGGATGGGGTAATTTCCTCTCATGAGACTTAAGCTTTGGGGAAGCATAAGCTATAGGTTGGTCCTCTTGTTGAAGCACACCCCCAATTCCCTGTAAGGCGCATCAGTGTAGACTAGATACCCCACTCCAGGCTTGGGCAGCGCTATGACGGGTGCCGAAGTTAACTTGTCCTTTATCTCATCAAAGGCTAACTGACAGGCGTCATCCAAGATGAATGTCACCCCCTTGTGGTTCAGATATATCAATGGACCCGCTATCTTCGAGAATCCCCGAATAAACTTCTTATAGTATCCTACTAGACCCAAGAAACTACGTATCTCTGTTGGTGTCATAGGCTTCCCCTATTCCCTCACCGCTGCCACTTTTCTTGGATCTAAGGATATACACTTGTCTGATACTATGTTCCCCAAAAACTGAACCTCCTTTATCCAGAACCCACACTTCTCATATTTTTCATACAACTCGTGTTGACGCAGGGTCTGTAAAACCTATCAAAAATGCTCGGTATGCTCCTCCTCATTATGAGAATAGATTAGTACGTCATCTATGAAGACAATGGAAAAACTGATCAAGGGACTCTCTAAACACCATGTTCATTAAGTCCATGAATAATGTCGGCATGTTGGTTAGCCCGAAAGGCATACCCCTGAATTTGTAGGATCCATATCTCGTCAAGAATGCATTCTTAGACATGTCCTGCTCCCTGATACGCAACTGATGGTATCCCGATCTCAAGTCTATCTTTGATAAGAAGGAGGCTCCTCTTAACTGATCGAATAAGTCATTGATTCGGTGCAACGGATACTTATTTCATATCGTGACTTTATTCAACTCTTGTTAATTAATACACAACCATAATAACCTAATATTCAATTTTAGCATACTTACCATGTACTATGCTTTACATTCCTAGCACAACTGCCCAATAAAGTTTGGCTCCATACCCTACTAATCACAACTATATTGTCCTCCCTTGTTACACCGATTTATTCAAGATGTTAAACATTCGACAAAGCTTCTTACATCGTATTATACGTCTCTACTGATCGTGAATAGTAATATAATTAAACTAAAGGTTATTATTTCCTTTATGGATGACAACTAGGGTACCAAACCCGTGTACTAAATGCCAAACATTCCCAGCTCCCGACGTTCTCTAGGTTTCATGCATGGGATGTATCGCAAAGCTAAATCCAAATGAGGAACCCCCTGATACACTATTAACTAACGTTGTCGGTCAATGAGATTTGTCGGCCCTCAGTATCTGACTTGTACCCCGCATTCGTGCTTCTTGCTAAAAAATTAACTCATTTAAACTCTTAAATTTACCACGATATAATCCCCATGGTCAGAAATATTTCCTCGTATCTTGAATCACTTTAGTAAACATCCCTATCCACATCGATTAGATATAACCAGATGACATACTCCATGAAATCTCTATTCGATACACTATATATATATATATATATATATATATATATATATATACATATACATGTGGCTTCGCCTTCTCACAAGTGACACTTAGCATAATTACTCTATATCCTGGACTAACGAACAAAAAAATATCACTATAACGGTCTATTATCACTCAAACCATCGTTAGCTAGTTCGAAAATCAGGATAATAATGCTTTCTACGCTCATGTTTCTCAAAGTTGTACATATAAACTATAATGCGTCTAAGTTAATAGAGATATTCCTTTTATCTTAAAGGACACTATAAATAATAAATTATTGTACCTCAAAATGTGGGTGGTAGTTGCGGTATCAGTGGCATGACGGCATATCGGGCATTATAGATACGTCCATACTATACTTCCTGATGAGGCTGTGGAGTCTGTGCCATTCGAATAAATATCCCTGCTTACCCATGTTGGGAATTTTGTTGTTCCAGGCGGGCACCCTGCGACTGCTGCGGGGTCCTGCCCTTCTTAGGGCAATTTTAACGGGAGTGGCCCATTCGCCACATATAAAACACTTACGAACAAAGTTTCCTCTTTATTGGTCCTACTGAGCACGCTGCTATCCCTGATGGCCTAACTGACCTTGCAGATTTGACTGAGTTTGTCCTCCATCTCATTGTGGGGAAACTTGGCATTTGTGGCCATTTCTTCCACACTTAAAACACTTTTTTCTTTTGAGGTGTCCTTGTTCTTGGCCACGCTGGCCCTGACGGCTTTGGTTCTCGATCACATCTCCTTCGTTCCCGTGGTCCTGATGTTCCTGAGGAACTTGTCCCTATTGTAATGGTTATCCCCCACTATTGTTACCCATTTTTTTATAGGCTGACTAACTACCTTTCTCCTCCTGTCCCATTGAAGATGGACAATTGATCTTGAAAGTTCAATATTTTAATAGTAATTGCCTGTGCATCTATGCTTTCCACCTCTGTGATTGTCACTGTTTCCTAGGGTACTTGGGGTATTTGTTGAGTTTATTTCGCATTTGCTTCTTCAGCGGTGTTGGTTTGTCTCTCCCTCAGAAGATATATCTAAAATTCAAATGAATTTTATAAGTCCACCGACCATACATAACATTGTAGCAGAAGTACGTAATCTTCAACACGTAACAAAGAATGCAACAATCCTAATAATAGGGCTCCATATCAAATAATGCTATGTTGAAAGCATAATAAGACGTACATATCCTAAGGACTCTATAACCTGATGCTCTAATACCACCCGTGACACCCCGTCTAATTAAATACCGGGTAGCTACTCCTTTAGTCAATTAATATAGAATATCAAGTTAGTTTAGTCTTAGCATCACTATCGAAAAACATTTAATTGGTTACTACCCACCTAATATTTAAAAAGTGATATGCTAAATTTTATTATTTAAATTAACTTACAACTAAGTAATGAATAACCAACCATTCAACATTCACATAAACAATCTCTTAGGAATAAATAATAGAAAGAAATAACAAAGTCTGGAGTAACACTCCAAATATAGTCTCAATGCCAAATAATCCCAATACAAAAGTTTGAATAAATAAATCCAACATCTAAAGTAAATGAAAATTTGAAACTTCTATCTTTGAATAAGAGTGGGCAACATGCCCTAACTGATATGAATGACTTAAATGGAAACAAAGATAGATTTGGAGGCGTCTAATACCGAGAACCTGTAACTTCCACAGGAGCTATAACACGTCAACAAGATGGAACTCCTATGCTTGGCGTCCTTATGGCTGGGCACCTAAATTATTTTTACAAAACAAAATAGATTTGGGAGAAAATGGGTGAGTGCCCGAGGTGAAAATGTTTTAAAAATAGCAAGTGCTTAATTGCATTAAACAAAAAATATTATATACATGTTAGTCACGTGCTCTCACATGAATTTCTCACCCCTTAACTAAAGTGCACGCCTAACGCATACCCTTATCCCATCCTAGTTATACTACTACCTAAGTAGTCTGTATACATTCCTCCCATAAGATATCACCCATAGTGCCCCCACACTTTTCCCAAGATATGACATGTTGAATGTTTTCCATCTTTTATTTCGAAGAGGGGTTCTTACAATCTATGGTTAAGTATTCCCATACTAGCATTATTTTAGGTTCCATTATTTTTCTTATCCACTAAGTTCACACGGTAGAATACATCACAAGAACATATATTTATCACTATAATATACATAATAATACAACACTACGAGGCTAAGCTGCGTTGCATGCATACTCTGCTATCAAAACCCAGTACATAACCTACGTGGGGATTACGAGTTCCGAATCACTCAGGAATCGTATCAATAAAAATCACATATATTGGAGGCAAACATAGTTCACATACCCATGAGTCACGCACATACCTACACTCCCATGGTCAGCTGACTTATCAACTCACAAAGAAGTCCTCACAGTCCTATGCTCTTGAGGTACCAAATCTAAATCCCTCCGAAGGCACACAAGAAAATATTGTCCTCTTTCTACAACATCCCATGATAGAATGTATGGTAGGTATATCATACACATAATAATCCATATAGTAGGTAATCACACAACCTAAGTAATCATCATTTCAATATAGGTATACTTTGTCCTATATTACAAGTCTCATACGTAGTATAGTTTCATCCTGATTATCCTACATAATATATTTAGCGCGATAACTCTCATCGTATAAATCTGACTACTTAAACCTATCCCGAAAGGTTACTAAGTCTCCCACTTGTCTCTAAGGTTATTTCAGTAATTTAAAGTCCCCATACTACTGTCTCCAACCTTAAGTTATTGTTTATCCAAATTAAATTCAAGTTTCCCTAGTATCCAATCATAACACTCTCGTCGGTCACTCGTAAGTTTATCATTTAATCCCAAACCAATCTAATATTTTCTGGGCCTCAAATACATCCCTACTAACCTTCTCTAAGCTCCAGTATATTGAAAAAGTCCACACCAATCATTCTTAAAAGTCAGAATTTGGTTAAACCATAAAAGGAAATTTTATCACAAATGCAGGGAAAGTCGATCGATCGAAGGAAAGGGTCGATCGATCGGTATTCTTGAGTCGATCGATCAATCCATCAAATATTGGCCTATGGTTTATGCAAATTTTACCCTACGAGTTTCATCAATTATAATCCTCAAATCCTCTATTATAATGTCCCAAACTCCCAAATATTTATACCAAATGTTATACCAATCTAAACACATAATTTCCAACATCTTAGAATCATCAAATCATTATGGGTTGTCAATTTCTTGGATCGAATCATGTATATTTCATAAAAACCCTATATATTATTTTTCTTCAAGAATCATCATATATCTCAACATAAATTCATAATTTTCTACACATGGATCATGATTTCGTGGCTACTATTTTTCCAGAGGTTAATATACATAAAAAAAAAACCAAGATTAATATTTAAATCTCCAAATCCATTCATTTATCATTTTCCAAGGTTTTTCTCAAATTCTAAACTACCATGGATAATATATACACTGAATTATTGCAAGGTAAATCACTTGCCTGGGAATTAAAATTCTGATCCTTTGGGAAGATGATATGGTGGTGATGTTCTCTTTCCAGTCACAAATCCGACGGGGTGGTTGTGCAAGGTGGTTGTTTAGCCCTAGCAACCCTTGGAAACCCTTCCTTTCTCTTTACTTCTATCTCTCAAGTTTGTAGTAGCCAATAAACCTAATTACCCTAAGGATTGGCTTATATAATAATCCTAAATTTTGTAGGTCATTATTCATCAAATAGTAATATGACTAAAATATCCTCTTGCCTGTTTGGCCTGAAACTGTCCCGGGACCCAAATTAAACCCCCTGGTAGATTTTTATGACTATCTCGATACTTTCAGACACATTGGCACACTAAACATTACCACAAGTATCACTTAAAAATAAAATACTTTATAATCCATAAAATTGGTCCCGGCACGACTGACACGCGCGTCCGAAGTTAATTTTCAAAACTGCAATATTTTCAACTCGTGACAATTTTAATAAATTCCTAATCATATATTACTATACTCACTCAGTAATATTCAACATAATTATCATAATCAAATATTAACTCTCATCTCGCTAGTATTTAAATCCGGATTACTTACCAATTAATTTCCCATTTTTAATTCAATTAATCCTTTAATTAAAATCTATAAAAATACGGGGTATTACACCGGACCGATATGGTCAGAAAGAAAAATGAATCGATCCGACACTATAAAAAAATGAATTGGTCCGGCTGTAAAAATGAACCGATCAGGTAGTGTAAATTTGGGACCGGTCCGGCTGCTCCCCAGTTATGGGATTTCACCCATTAACTCTACAAATTCCATTCATGGCAGTCGCAAACTACCAACCAATTAAACTAAATGTTATAAGAACATATATGGATCATATCAACCATATAGGATTCATAAATTCCTCGACAATCATCAATTATATAAGATTTTGCATCAAACTGAATTAAACTCCCAACGATTTCAAAATCCTATTTTAACCATTGATGCTCATAATAAAGCCCAAAATTAATTTCGAGATTTTCAATCTAAACCATAATTTTTATATCCCCTATATATGAATTCCTCAACTACATGCAATACCTATTCATCAATTTGTTTTTATCAATCCAAAACATGCCCAATTGCACAATTCTCATGGGTGAATATAAATTATATCCTAACATGGAGAATATACTCACTAATTAGAGAAAGAATTACACTTGCCTTAAGGTCTAGGTCTGATACTTTGGAGAAGATAAGTGTAAGAAGTCCCCTCCTCTTTTTCGGTCACTTTTTGGTGGTGCTGCAAGGTGGTTATCCCTTGGTTTGCTCTCAAGACCACTTTTTCTCCTTCAAAAACCTCTCACTCTCCTCACGAATTTTTTTCCTTGCTTTTGGGTGAACGGACCTAAGTCTCTAATCTCTTAATTTATATAATAAAACCCAAAATTTCGTGTTTACTATTCACCTCCCAATTAGAATGACAAAATACCCCTCTAAGGTGTCCTTTTGGTTCCCAAGTGACTCGAGACCTAAATCAAACCCCCCGGGTAGACTTTTTTCCCAATTTCGACCCTTCCGGACTCAACGGTACACTCAAAATAACCATTTGAATGACTTAAAAATAATTTTTCTTTTAGCCCTTTTAATTTAGTCCCGACACGACTCACATGTGTGTCCCGACTTAATTTCAATAATTCGTGTAATATTCACTCGTGACCATAAAATCATATTTTACTTTTGATCACTAAGTAATATTCAATATCAATCACATATTACTTTATTCTCTAGTAATATTCAATCTGGATTAATTCCAATTAATCCCCATTTTACTTTCAATTTATCTCATATTAAAAGTCATTAAAATTATAGGGTATTACATACTCCCCCTATAACGAAATTTTGTCCAAAAATTAAAAAATAAAAGAATAACTGGTATAAACAACTCCGGATATCTGTCACGCATCTTATCCTCGCACTCCCAAATAAACTCCTCAATATTATGGTGCGCCCACTGGACACACGCTACTTTCAATCTCAACCGTCTCTCGCGATAGTCTAAGATCGCCACCGGTCTCTCCTCGTAAGAACTATCGGGCTACAAGTAAATATCCTCTAATTCGAAATGAGTATGAGCCAACTCATCACAGAAATATCGCCTCAGCGAAGAAATATGGAACACATTATGGATACGATGCAAGTGCTCCGGCAAACCCCAGTCTGTATGCTAGTGGTCCAACTCTCTCGATAATAGGAAATGGTCCTACATATCTCGATGCCAATTTCTCTTTCTTTCCAAATTTCAGTATCCCCTTCATTGGAGACAATCGCAAAAGAACCCAGTCGCCCACACTGAACACCCAGAAGAACCGCTTTGTATTGGCGTAGTTCTTTTGTCGATCCTGAGCTATCCAAATACGAATAAGAATCATCGCAATCCTGGGAGATGTATCCTATATTACCTTTTCCCTAAGTGGCTTGTTGTCCCACACCTCTAACCAACACGCAGGTGAATGATAAGGTCTACCGTATAAAGCCTTAAATCGGGCCATACCGATGGTGAACTAATATGAGTTATTATATGCAAACTCCACGAGTGGAAGGTACTTATCCCAACCTCCCCCAAAATCCAGGATACCCATAAATAACATATTCTCTAGCATCTGGTTAGTACGCTCAGTTTTCCCATCAGTCCACAGGTGATAAGATGTACTCAAACTCACCTCTATACCCATAGCCTCGTGAAAACTGACCCAAAATAGGGACATAAATCTTGTCTCAATCGGACACAATATTGAGCGGTACCCCATGTAATCGCACTATGTCGGTTATAAAAATATGGGAGTACTGTCTCATAGAGTAATTAGTCTGAACTGGCAAAAAGTGAGCTACCTTAGTCAATCGATCCACAATCACCCATATGGAATCGTGACCTCACTGAGTAGTAGGTAACCATGTGATAAAGTCCATGTAAATTCTCTCCCATTTCCACATTGGGATCTCTAATGGCTAAAGTAACCCAACCGGCTTCGGATGATCCACCTTCACTAACTGACAAGGGGCACACTTAGAGGCAAATTCAACAATGTCTCTCTTCATCCCACTCCACCAATACTATCTCTCCATATCCTAGTACATCTTATCTCCTCCGGGATGTATAGAAAAATAGGACCCACGCGACTCTGTCATCACCGCATGTCGTAACTCCACTCCTTGAATAATCAGTCTACCATTGAAGCACAAGCCTCCCTCGAAACTCACTGAGTAGGACTCTGCTCCCTCGGTCAAAAACTTCCAAACTCTCTCCTGACAAAACGGATCTGTTGCCTGAGCCTGTACCACCCTCATCATAATCTGAGGTGTAATAGTCATAACTAACATAAATGATATGGCAACTGCATCCTGATGTCCTAGTTTCTTCCCCGTCACCTTCCACACTGCGGCCAACTCCTATACTGGCCTTCGGCTCAATGCGTCTGCTACCATGTGAGCCTTCCACGGTTGATAATGTATCTCAAAATGATAATCCTTTATGAATTCAAGCCACCTACACTGGCGTATGTTCAACTCCAGTTGAGTGAACAAATACTGTGATTTCTCACCCAATAAATAATGTCTCCAATTCTGAAGAGCAAACACGACTGCTGCTAGATCCAATATATATATATATATATATATAATAAAGTAGGAAACTTATATATGTCATAAGCTTAAAAGATGATGTCATGAGACAAATAAAATTATGCACTACCTAATTTACCCCTCCAAAATTTAAGTTCCCTCCAAACCAATAAACAATTGTTTTTCCTGATCTACTAGAAAATTCAAAACTAGGGATAAAATGGTACTTGCCCTAAATCTATCCTAACATACAACACGATACTCTCAGTTTATCGCACATAACCCACAAAGTTACTCTCACAACTTCTCTCTCCACTTATATGTCCCTCTTTGTGTGCTCGCCTTCTCAGTGCTCTCTCTCTCTCACGCATTTCACCCTGATTAATGAATGACGAAGCCCTTTGGCCGCCGACAACTCAAGGGCAAAGCTTGCTTGCCGATTTCACCCTTATAAATCATCCTCTCTTAGATCCAGACCTCAGCATATATTTTCTTGTGCAACTCGGCATATATTTCTTATTTTTCCATTTCAAAATTTTCTTTTCAGATCTAACTCGACATATATTTTTTTTTTTTTTGCAGATCCAACCATTTCGGAACCAGTGGCTCATTATCTATCACGTGTTGAGGGATTCAAATAAGAGTCGGGGGTTCCTAACACAACAACTTTGTAGATCTCAGATTGTTTTTATCTCACTATAAAAGGTACACTCTCCCTCTCTAAAGATTTAAGCTTTTTTTTTGTTTTAGAGTTTGTTTGTTTGTAATGGCTTTGTACCGATTAGCTTTTGGATGGAAATTAACTAAAACCAGATGTTGTGAAAACTTATTAATTAGTGGCATCTGGTGCATCTCACCATGTGGACTTTGGTGCGTCTAACACCAATCGAAAAATTTATTGATTAGTGGCTCTTTCTTGATGTTTATTTATTTAACTTCACGATAAAATTTATTGATGTTTATTTTTGTAGGTATTAATTTAATTTTTGTACCCTCTCTCTGAGGTATATCCTCAGATACACTGATCCTTTTACTTTTTCACATTTTCGGTATTTTTTTATGTATTTTATGGTTGATATTACATCTTGGTATTTATTTTATGTATTTCAAATCACATTTTTATGGGGTTTAATTAGTGGGATACTTTCTTTTGTTCTTATGCTCTTTTAGGTTCCAGAAGATGACATTGGAGGACGTTTATCATTGCATAAACATTCGAACAAGTTTCAAATCTTTCCTTATTCCATTTTTTAAATTGTTTACTTTGTTATTCTTTACTCCTATGAGGGTTTTATTCTCATGTTTATTTTTTAAAAATTTTATCAAATGATGGGTTATTTATGCATGCCAAGTTTTTTTTTTTGTGTTTTGGATGATCTGAAATGTATATTAAGATATTATGTTTGAACTTTTAGATTTTCTTTGTTCTTTTTTCTCTGATGTTTCATCACCATTTCAGTTTTTATTTGTACTTCTTTCAGATCATCAGATGTGTTACTTCGGTGAGTTCATGGCATAGGATGTTGTTGTTCTGCTATAGGTTTTTGAATGTGTTTGAATAAATGTATGTTGACTCGCAATGCTCCTTGGCTTTGGATGCTTAATTGTAATTTTTTGGACACGGCTCACCTTCAATGCAGAATTTATGAGGTGGCCCCTCTCTCCCTAAAACTATTCTCCCATTATCTTTCCCAAAGGAGGTCCTGGTTTGCTGATTTGGTAATTTCTTTTTTGGGATTGTTGTAGCGATATCTGAACTCCGTTCATAAAATGCATCATCAGACTACTTGACGTGCAATATATGGTGATTCACATATAACTAAATTGGTTCATACTTCTTACATTTTTACTATTATTCTTGGGCAACTTTGTTCTTGGTCTTCCCGAATATTTTCAAGAACGGTGGTGTTTGAGCTATAATACCTTTTTTTTTTGCATTCCTTGATTATTGGATGTGTCCATGCTATTTTAGTGTGCTTAATTTATATTGTTCGAGATCTTTCTAATCCTATTTTTGTTTACTTTATATCTTACATTCAGTTTATAGGAAAAATTAGTCTACATTCATTTTATCCATTGAACACCTTGGAAGGGAAATTTGGCTAGATTCACTGCCTAAATTAGTATCTCACATGTTTTTGTGGTGTGATTCAATATTTTTCTTTTATATGTGTGTGTGTGTGTGTGTGTGTGTGTGTGTGTGTATATATATATATATATATATTTACGTTGCGGGATTAAACGCATTCTCTCGTGTATTTTACCCTGATGATTTTTTCCTCTCTCCAGATAAGTTGGCAATTTATTATTTGGATTTCTTTATGCTTTCATTTTAATCAATTTTTGCAAGAATCGGGTTGTGTTTATGCTTTCATTTTGATTTCTTTATTCTTTCATTTTCGTTATATATGTCCATCTTCCTTGAATCTGCCATCCATATTACTCATGGAACCATCCATTACGTCCTTGAACATAGCCTTCTCTGTCACCTAAGAAGGAAGTTGATATGAGTAGTTTCATAATATTACATTATATATATCATCAGAAACAAATTATCCGGTTAATTTGAAAAACAGGATCCAAAAGTTGTTAACAGATGAAAACGTAAATTTTTATGTTATCACAAAACGTAAATTGAGATTATGTGTAAAATGTTTTGCGAGTAATATCGATGTACCTGGCCACGTAGGTTGCTCATGTACCGGTTTCTTTGTTTACTTATTACTATCAATTGAGATTTTACACATACATTTACTGTCAATGCAAAAACACAGTCATATTATAAAATCAATAATCAATATGTATGTTATTTTTAGCACTAAGTATATATCTGGGACATATATCTGTGTCATTAAATTAATAAAATACAGGGGTTTCATTCAAAGATATTCACATTACAAAACAAGTAGGATAAGAATCATTTTAGCCTATTTACAAATATTACTTTTATTTATTTTTTTAGATATGTAATCTTCAGATATGTCTGCTAATGGTTTCATTAGCAACAATAGTGGTTGTTGGAGCATACATGGGTAACTTTGAACAAGCTAGGCATTTTAGCACAAGAATCACGCTTAAGCCAATTCACGATCCTTATGTTGATTTAGCACAAGAATCATGCTTAAGGTAATTCATGATTCTCGGTGTTCCTTATTTCTTCTTCTTACATGGATCCTTTTGTTAAATGTACATTTTTTTTGGTTTTTCAGATTTTGGAAAAGCTGTGGTAAGGAATGACTATCCGCACTGCTCTCGAATCATGCGTATTATACAACTAGGTAAGTTTATCTTCGTATTTTGAGTTGTTTTAATTTATTTTTTATTGTTAGGTATCGTACGTGCTTCTTTGTGGGGTTATGGATTCTGTATTTTTTATTTTTCTAAACAGTTTGCTTTCTTCTTTGATTTAATAATATGTGTATTCTATGATTATTTCTTAGTTCCTGAACATATCTCAACCTAACTTTAATAAGTTTTTGTTAAATTCTCGACCTATTACTATTTGTTGGGAACTTTGGAAGATTAGGAACAATGCTTTTCACTAGCGCATCAAATTATCTCATTTTCTTTTCATAAAGAATGTTATTAAATATGTTCAAAACTTATCCTACTATATCAAATTTGAAAATAAGCTAAACAGCCTTAACTGTCACATCACCTGTTTTAAGTCATGCATTATCTGTGTGCAAAATTAAGTCATATTGTAATAAATGGTTTATTATCCTTTTCAAGTCTTAATTTTAAGATATGATTTGAAGTTTGAGTTACAAGTGGTGGATATTTGAGTCATGTTTATGTTTCTTCTTAATTGTAGTTTTGGGGACAGAAAATAGAAGGCATATCAGATTTGATCAATGGATATTAGTCTGCAAGACGAACTTTGCTTCAAGTTTTTTGGTTCAAGTTTTTATATATGTGATTAACATTTTGATAAGTTTCTTATGAAGAGAAAATAAGTTAAAAGACTTTTAAAGACGAGAGGCAAAATATTATCTACCGTAGAGATATAAGTGAATCTTCATATGCTTATATGTGAAGTTGTTATCTATGTAAAAAAAACTGCTGCCGAGACAACTGTTTTGTGCTAATTTCTATTTTCCTTTTTATTTTACAGATTTACCAATTTTCGGTTCCACTTGACAGGTACTCTGTCTCTCTAGGGGTTTTTTTTTTTTGGGGGGGGGGGGGGGTAAGCAAAGGTATTTTTTTCTTGCTGGAGAAGAGCCCATTGCATATGGCTATGTAACAGAAACAAAGGTATTATTTCTGCTTGCAAGGTTTAGGGAGTGAAATCTAGGTTTTTTTCTTGGAGTTTTCTATTTTCTATCGATTGACTTATGTGCTTTGAGTTTTTTACTATATCTATATTTTTCCTATTATAGTGTTTTTAATAAACTAACAATTAGGTTGGGCATCCAAGTTAGAGGAGAGAATGTGGTCCCGCACATTCTGCCCTCACCACGTGCCGCAACACTTGAAAATATGTCGTTTATTTCAAAATTTTGATGCAAATTAGAATAGGGTAAAGGTCATAAACTTTTGATGTAAAATATCACAAATCAAAGCCCAAAGTTATTATAAGAGGATATAACTGTTTAAGAAGGAAAACCTCCCGTAGAGGCACAAGCTGCTCTAAACAGTTAGGAGGGTCACAAGGTAGAATTACAAGACTCGGAATTGATCCCATATATGGAGTTGTGGGCGGACCCATGCCTTAAACGCTTTTACAACAGTGGCCTGACAATCGTGCTACGCACCTGCTGGCCTGACAATCCCAATAATGATATAATTGTTTTCTTTTCTCCTTGCTGCTATTTCAGTGCTGCAATATGTTTTGTCTAAGTTATAATGTAGTAGGTTTTTTGAATTTTAATGTTTATACATTGGATAGGGCATTAACTATTTTCAAGTTTTGTCTTATTATGTTTTCTTCCCTTTTTTTGTTGGTTTACTGCATTTATGTTCCAATAAAACATTTGGAGTTTACATCGTAAGTAGTTTGATGAAAATGGTATACATAGCTTACTAATATGACACACATGTACATTTCAGATCCCCAATGAGCTATATGATGCCTTCATAGCAACAATTGACAAATGAGTTAGAACAATGACAAATAGAAGCATGCATGCTGCTCCTCATCCCACTATGGGGGAAATTTTAATAGTTGATGCATTCAATATGCGACATCCTTTAACAATAGGTGGAATGACTGGATCTATCAGATATTTTTGTGCTTCAAAATCTTCTTAGACCGTTTCACAATCTCAATGACGACCTACACTTTGCAAATATCTTGAATCCTTTTACACCCTTCGTAAGGTGAGTAATCAAAATATGAAGCAATAGAAGTTGGATGCAACCTATGGCATCTACACTAAATACATTGGCAAGTGCACTCTATAAAGTTTTCTGTGCATCATCAGATCAAGCTAGGAAAGAAATGCACAATGCATGTTTCGATTATCTGAGCCTTGAGGACATATTTTTAGATGGACCAATCGCTTTGCTTTCCGGTCTTAACCCACGCCCATTGAACCTGGTTCTCCATTTCTTTGTTGTGTCTGTCTATGGCGTTGGCCGCTTATTAATTCCATATGCATCACATAAACGAGTATGGCTGGGGGCTAGATTGATTTCGGTGCGTGTTCTAATGCATTCTATTGATTTCGATGTGTATTCTAATACACGTTATGCCATTTTCTCCATTGTAGGGTGCCTCTGGAATCATTTTCCCTATTATAAAGTCTGAAGGAGTTAGACAAATGTTCTTCCCAGTAATTGTCCCAGCATATTACAGGACTCATGTTATATAACAAGAGGAAACTATTTATTTTTATGAAGATAAATAATTGTCTTCTTATCTTTTTTTTTATGTAAGATAACCAACGTCTGTATTTGCAATAAGATGGTGAGCTGGTTTTGGATACACTTCATCTACAAAATTAAGTTTGCGCATTATAGGCTAATATTATTATTTATTGATGTATTTGAGTTTTCTTCATGAATTGATTACCATATTATTTATTTATTGAAGCATCAGTTGTATTTAGACAAGTTGAGTTAAATTGATTATGATGTTTATATGAAGTCCAAAATGGACTATTACTATTGTTGTTGGATGTTTTTTTATTTCTTAAGCGGGATGGATAGTCTAATAAACGAATGGAATTTTGTCCAAATTTTCTAAATTGTTTACAGAATTGTGCTATAAAAAAATGGTATGATTAAAATTTACATGATTCTGTACTTTAAAATTTTACACTTCTAATATATAAAACATTTATTATTTACGTTATACGCGACTTTATATTTTTTTAAATTATCAGCGTACCTTCAGGCACGGGCATACCCTAGTGTGTGTGTGTGTGTGTATATATATATATATATATATGTAATGCATTAATACCTTGGGAGCAATTGGAACTATGTTGGTGACGTAGAAACAAGGAACATTCAACTCGGCAATATGATGAAGCTTTATACTCTTGGTCGCTATGTCTTCAACAAACACGTCATAGGCTTGAATGGATACAATTTAACTCTATCCTATGACTCAAATGTTTTTGTCCGAAATTGAGCCAAAATTACAAAGGACTCAATTGGAAATTTGTGTCCTTACAAAATAATTTAAATTTAAGGGCTCCCATATGTGGTGAGTGATTTGAGAGTTAGGGCTTAATCATGTTATGATTATAGAGATACTAGTGGTGTGGGGAAAGAAGATAGTGTGTTTACGGATCACTTTTTTGAGACGTCGGGGTTTGGTAGCGTGGATGGAAACGACTTTTATGAGGATGAGTTGGACGAGACTCGGGAAGTGGGAGGAGGAAGAAATGGATTAATTAATACTAATGTGACCAATTCTAACATCTCGGTGGATATCAATATCTCTAGGATGGGAAAGGCCTTTGGAGGGGGAGAGGATGAGGAGTGGGAAGAGGACTCGGTGGGTTGGGTAGAGAATTTGATAGGATTCAGTAAGATGGTAGGGGTCAACTTCGAGGGGAATGAAAATAAGTCCCGTTTACTTTTCAAGAAAATAGGTGGTTATGGGAAGGTTTAGGGTATCGTTATCCACCATGTGGGTCTGGCGTGAGTTCGTCTTGTGGTTTCTAGCTTCATTTGTGTTGGGGGGGGGGGGGGGGGTAGAATCTACTGGTGCTCGTAGGTTTCTTCAGAGGCTTTTTGTTGAGGTGGTGGCTTTCTTTGGGTGGTTGTAGGTGGTTTTTTTTGTGGTGGATGGATTTTTTGGTATCTCGCCTTTCTTTTCGTTGTGTTGTATATTCCTTGTATACGGGTTTCTCTCCCTTAAGTGATTTGGTTCTTATGTCATTTACTTATAAAAAAAGAATCTACCGACTTATCAACATATCACGATTTTTTTGTCCAAAAAGAGTCAAAAAATAACTCATGTGTTTTTGGTCAATAAGAAATGCACACAATTCACTGTGATAGCCGGCCATGCACTTAGATTTCTTAAGCTTGTATTAGCCTTGGAGAGACTTTTCTCCTCATTTAATAATACGTGTGGGGGTTCTTTCCCTCTTATTTAAAAAAAAAAATAGTCGACCATGCACTAAATATTATTAGGTTGTACTAGTAGTGACAAATGGGCAATTATTGACGGGTCAAAATGGATACGGATAAATTTGGGCGGGTCAAAAGCGGGTCGGACAGAATAATTTGGGTATGTTGGGTCGGGTCAAATCCGGGCCAGGTCGGGTCAAACCTAGATCAGGTCGGGTTGGCCCGCCTTTTTTGTTTTAAAAAAACAATTATTATACCATATACGGATAAATATGGTATAATAATTTAACAAAAAATGTACAAGTAAGTACTTAAATAAAAAAAATCTTTAAACTCTTTAGTAATTTGAGTTCTATTTTTGAGAGGTTCCAAAACTATTTTGACCCGCTAATGCCCGCCAACAAACCGTCTTATTGGATTGTTCAAATCATTTCGACTCATAAACACAATTAATGGGCCACAAACACATTCTTTTGGGTGGATTATGGACGATTTCATCCTCAAGTGCCCATATTACTGGGTCTAGGTTGTACACCAACCACAAATGCATCCATGATGTGTTGATTTAATGTAGTCCGACTATACAACAAAAATAATGTACGTAAAGAGACCTTGACCATACCTTTATCTATTGAATTACCTCACACATCACACTAATGTCCCATAACTACTTAAACACTTACATATCCTACTCTTACCACCTCCCCACCATACACAAGACCTAGTTTTGCTTCGCATGCTATCAGTCCTACACATAATTCCACCTCACCAAGCACAAGCCCTAGATATGATCCTATCAAACCTACCTTATCATAGCAACCCATTTCTATTTGTAATCCCCAAAGTCTTCATTTGACCATTCTACTAAACCTTAACACATCCTGACTTCACTCATCTGTTACCACAAACCATTGGACATTCAACCTCCAACTTAGGCACACTCTCTCCCTTATCTACGTTGACTTCCCAAATAAATAACCACCTTATGACCACTCATGCCAAACACAGTGGATTAAAAAATCTCAGTGGTGAAATCTTTCATGTGTTCCACACTAGATATTTTGTCCTAACTGAATCCCACAATATGACTAAGGCTCTAGCAAACCCATAATGGGTACAAGTAGCACTCGCAAAATTATGGGTTGTGCTTAATTTGGACGGGTTAAATATGAGTTGGGCTAAATGTGGGTCGGGCCAAATATGGATTGGTTTAAATGTGGACTAGGCCAAATATGGATTGGGCAACCCATTGTTTTTCTACTAAAGTAAGTATTACAATTCGAGGTATATGTAAAAAAAACTCATATTTTACTCGCAACTTTTAAAAATGAGTATTATATTTTATTCGGATCTTTTAAAATTGTTCTCCATATTTGATTCCTAGCTTTCAAATATGAGATCCATATTTGACTCATAACTTTTAAATATGAGCCCTGTACTTTACTCATAGCTTTTCAGTATGGGGTCATATTTAGATGATTGGGCTAATATGGATTCTTTTATTATTTGGGCCATATTTTGCCACTACGAGGTACAAGCCATGCGTGAAGATCTAATTGCTCTCCAAAATAATCTAGCCCGGTCCATAGTAAAACAACCTCACATGAACCTAATTGGATCAAAATGGGTATTCAAAACTAAACTCAAACCCGATGGTTCTATTGATAAACACAAATCTATACTTGTGCCTCAAGGGTATAACCAAATTGAGTGTGTTGATGTTGGAGACACATTCAGTTCAGTTATTAATCCTACTAGACTCCTTATCGTTCTTGCCATTGGCATTACTAAAAAAATGGTCCATTCGACGATTGGATGTGAAAAATGTGTTTTTTCACGGGGCTTTACAATAACAAGTTTATATGAAGCACCCTCCAAATTTTGCTCACCCTTTATTCCCCCATCATGTATGTTCCTCACATTAACCCATCAATAGGCTCGAATAAGCACCTAAATCTTGGTTTGACAGATTTGTCTCCTTTCTTCTTACCTTTGGATTCTTTGATAGTAGAGCAGATCTATCCATTTTTATCCAACACTCTTCGTACATGACACTTTAATTTTGTTAGTGTATTTTGATGATATAACCATCAGTAGAATTAATCATTCTTTTCCCATCAAATTCATTACTCGCCTCAGCTGTGAATTTCCCATTAAAGACCTTGGCAAATTAAACTACTTTCTTGGTATGGAGATTCTTCACATCTCTCGTGATATCTTACCCACTAAAAATTCCGCATCGAACTTCCACTCCTCTAGAAATTAAGGATGAATTTATTTCCCCCACCTTAGTTGATAACCAAACCTAGTTTCGTTCTATTGTCTGTGCTTTTTAATATGTCACTATCACTTGCCCAACATCACTCACCTAACGGACACCATTTTCCAACACACGAATGCTCCCACATGCTAACATCTCTATGGTCTAGTGTCTCCTTTGGTAATCTTAAAAGAACCACGTCTTATGGCTAACTCATTCACTCAACTTTTTGGCTATTCAGATGCTGACTGAGCCAGCTGCCTGTAACAACCCTCACTTTTGAGAACCTATTTTATATTTATTTACGTTGTGAAGTAAATATATACAATGTTGGAATATGGAGTAAATATTAATTAAATGAGGTAAAAGTTAATATTTACTAAATTGTTGCATATTTACTGTTTGTGTAAGTAAATATCGTCATGTTGCATTTTATAGTGTCATGTGCATTAAATGACATTCATGGTTTAAAAATGAAACCGGGACTTGAAATGAGTTATAACATTTCGAAATGATAATTTGGAGGGCGTAGTTAGTCCCGAAAGGTGCGAGATAGTCTATATGAGTGCCATATTGCATTTTTATGTTTCGGGCATTTTTGACTGGTTTTGACATAAATGTGTAGTTGCGAATCATCTTATTGCTGTATTAACAACTTAAGTTGATAATTTTAGACTCAAGCCACGATTTGTGTCTTTCCTTTCATTTATTTCTCTTAGTGCATTTATAAAACCTAAAGAGATAGAGAGAGGAAGAGAACTTTGGAGAAAAGAGAGAGATTGAAGAATTGGAGATTGATCTTGCTTCCATCTTTCAAGAATCTGAATTTGCAAGCTTGAGGCAAGTTTTCTACTTGCTACTATGTGATTTAAGATGAGTAAATTGTGTGATAGTTGTGTATTTGAAATTATGGATCAAATATGGATTTTATGGTGTATGAGCCCTAAATAACGGTTTATGTCGATGATATTATGGATTATAGTCTTGAATAATCATGTAGGATGATTTTGGGTAGATAAATGTTGGTTGGTGTGTGTAAATAATGGAAGATATTTTAGTTTTGGGGAAAAACTAGGGTTTATAACCCGTAACACCACTCCTGGCCCTTCTGTAGAGGCGAATCGATTCGCTAAAGGGTCATCCTACAGGTCTGCAAACCCGAATCGATTCGATTTAAGGACGAATTGATTCATCTGATGCAGAAATTTGGATTCATCTTCTTAACCGATTCACTTTTTGGGAAAATTGATTCGCTTGTGGGGCGAATCGATTCAGACCTTACTGTTTTGAGTTGATTTTTTCAACTCAATTTTTATTCTTTTTCTTTAGGCTTAGGACCTAGGAACCTTCTTTAATGAAGTAAACTTAGAGTCATAGAGTTTTTAGATGAGTTGGGGAGCTACCCTAGATTAGAAATGTATCAAATGGGGTTTATTCCGAGAGTGTATAAAGTGATGTTCGGGCATTACTTTTCTTTAGTTAATTATTAGGAGTCTAGGAGTTGTAATGTCATATTATGAGACTTTGGGGGCTCATTTGAGGTGTATAAAACCTTGTGACTTGTAGAGATATCGTGATCTCTTGGAGAATAATTCGGGCCTTAGTATACGATGAATACTAGTGAGAATATTCAATGATTATGGTTTCGAATAAGATAAAGCATGCACATGGCAAATGAAAATGAAATGAATTTGGTAATGATTATGGTAAATAATAAATTACTTAGTCATGAAAATGGTAAATGGTAATTTACTTAACCACACCTCTCTAAATCCTATCATAAGGGAAGTTCGCTCGTGAGGTGATTCCCCCTGGCTAATGAATGCAGGGTGGATATAGTCCTAGGCCATATGAGCATTTATGATATGTTACTGCGCTGGTGAGGTGATTCCGAGTGTGGTCATGACTCTCCCGCAGGCCTATGGACGCTTCCCAACGTTGCGTTATGTGCCCAGATTGTCTTGTATGATAGGACTTGGAAGATGATAGTCATTTAGGGGCGCGCCCAGTGGGGAAACTTGGAGGGGCGGTCTTAGAATCATTATATGTATATGAATATAACCATTATGTATCAAGTGGGACTTGATGTATGATAAATGCCACAAAGGGCATATAAAAGTGATTATATTCCTGCTAAGGAATGGAGTGCCATAAAGAGCATATGACCGTAATTATATTCCTGATAAGGAATGGAAAGATGAAATGAAAAGGTGAAAAATGATAAAGGCTTTTAATTAATGATGTTTATTCATATCCTCTTGTATAACTGAATTGAATTTATGATCATTTAAATTTTTTTAGCTTGCAATATGAGGTTAACATGTTAGAGTATCATCTTCATCATTCATAATTATTATGTAAAGGTGAAAAATGATAAAGGAATTAATTTTCTTTAGTTTATTATTAGGAGTCTAGGAGTTGTAATGTCATATTGTGAGACTTCGGGGGATCAATTGAGGTGTATAGAACCTTGTGACTTGTAGAGATATTGTGATCTCTTGGAGAATAATTCGGGACTTAGTATACGATGAATACTAGTGAGAATATTCAATGATTATGGTTTCGAATAAGATAAAGCATGCACATGGCAAATGAAAATGAAATGAATTTGGTAATGATTATGGTAAATAATAAATTACTTAGTCATGAAAATGGTAAATGGTAATTTACTTAAACGCACCTCTCTAAATCCTATCATAAGGGAAGTTCGCGCGTGAGGTGATTCCCCTGGCTAATGAATGCAGGGTGGATATAGTCCTAGGCCATATGAGCATTTATGATATGTTACTGCGCTGGTGAGGTGATTCTGGGTGTGGTCATGACTCTCCCGCAGGCATATGGCCACTTCCCAACGTTGCGTTATGTGCCCAGATTGTCTTGTATGATAGGCCCTGGAAGATGATAGTCATTTAGGGGCGTGCCTAGTGGGGAAACTCGGAGGGGTGATTTTAGAATCGTTATATGTATATGAATATAACCATTCTGTATCAAGTGGGACTTGATGTATGATAAATGCCACAAAGAGCATATGAAAGTGATTATATTCCTGCTAAGGAATGGAGTGCCATAAAGAGCATATGGCCATAATTATATTCCTGATAAGGAATCGAAGGATGAAATGAAAAGGTGAAAAATGATAAAGGCTTTTAATTAATGATGTTTATTCATATCCTCTTGTATAAATGAATTGAATTTATGATCATTTAAATTATTTTAGCTTACAATATGAGGTTAACATGTTAGAGTATCATCTTCATCATTCATGATTAACTGTTCATAACTGTCATACTTTTTATTCATATGGTGATCATATAAAACCGGGCCCTAACCCATTCATATTTCTTATTGTGCATGTATCTTGTATCCGCTCAGGTGCTCCGCCGCAAGGATGCCCGTTTTGACGTTCCTACTCTGGTGCTTTTGAGGAGCAGTAATACTTTGTGGCTATTACGGGATATGTTGTTAGACGCCTTCATTTTTGTATTCTAGATATGATCGGGTCTTTTACTCGGGCGTGTGGCCCAAACTTTTGTAACTGTCTAATGGATGTATTATGTAATTTAATTAAACTTGTTGGATACGTTGTTTGTACCTGTTGACCAACAACATATTCGGTCCCCTATTGTATACTTATTATTGTTGTAATATAAGTCTTATTGGGTTTCCACTTTCTTTTCAAAATTGGGTTGTTTAAATTATTTCTTTAACTATTATAAAATTAAATGTTTGGCAACCCGTTTTCTAAAACATTGAGTGGTTACCCTGTCTACTTATTAAATTATTGTGATGCTGAGAATGATTCCATCCATGATTCCTGTTATATTGGAGTATCGGGCTGGCCACCCCATATTTTGGTGAGCGGGTTGTCACACTGCCCCAACACTCGACGGTAAATCTCTAGTTTTGCATTTTCTTAGGCTCTAGCTGTGTGTATTTGTCATACAAGCGGCAACTATCATTTTCTCAATCCAGTTATGAAGCAGAATATCGAGCACTCTCTACAGCCACCAGTGAGTTGGCTTGGGTTTCATATGTCCTTCATGACTTTGGAAAAACATCATTTCATCCACCTACATTACTTTGTTACAACATCAGTTTGTTATATATGAAAGTCAGTCATGTCCTACATGGACGCACCAAGCATGTGGAATTGAACTATCATTCGTTTGGGAAAAAGTAGCACAAGGTTGGCTGATCACTTAATATGTTCCATCACGCCATCAACTTTCAGACATTTTCTCAACAACCATTCCTATCACTCTTTTTCAACATATTCATCTCAATGTTGGTGTCTGACCATTTTACACATCAAGTTTAAGGGGTAATGATAACAGACCAACCTAACATATATACCCAGTCAACACCCAATTACACCGTCACTTACATCATGTGCACAGTCAAAACAATTCCTCATATTGTAGGATATGAAACCCATATCTATATCCCACTTCTGTAGATAACGTAACTGCTCTCAACACACGATTACAGTTACTATTGCTCCCACTCTTCCATAATGTCTGAATCTACATGTAACAGTTGTAACCTGTGTGTGTGTGTGTGTGTGTGTGTGTGTGTGTGTGTGTGTGTGTGTATACATAAACAACAGTAGAGACACAATATGGTATATAGTTTTCACGTTAATTCAATACTTTTCAATCTCTTCAAAATTAAAAAAAGAACACCAAGATGTACTTTGTTCAGAAGGTCGTCCCGCCTACGTGCACAGGGTGGGGATATCGAGGTCTTTATTACTTTTGGGAGGAGAGGAAGACGGTTTTGAGTGCTGAGAAATGCTAGATGTGAGGCCAAGTTGTAAGGACACTAATGATTACTTTTTACTATTTAAAGAAAATTGGTTCACATTTAAGGTTATCCTTTAAGAGTAATGATATTTTTATCGGATTCAAGTATCGGTTTAGTACCAAATACGCTTTATTTGATTATATATATTACTGGGACCTACAACATTCTCTAGGGGGGCCCACACCATAGTACAAAAAAACAAAATAGTACTGGTACTAACACCCGATATATCTAACATTTTCCCTCGTTTAAACACCTCAGAGGAGCTTATATATATATATATATATATATATATATATATATATATATATATATATATATATGCCAACTTTGCATTTCACGCATTGGCTAAGTGACTTTATAGTGAAATTTAGTGGGGATGATATCGTAATGAGGAGATCATCTCCACTCATATTTATTAATAAACTCACACATTTAACCCTTAAAATGGGTGTTTTTTTAAATGATTCTTGTAGGAAGAAACATCTATTAAGTATTGTTTCAATATCATATATTACATACCAAAATATTTCAAATTAATTTTTCTTTTTTAAAAAATGTTTTGACTTGAATTTGTTAAATGCCTAAAAATATTCTAAAAAAACTTTTAAACCAAATTAATTTCAAAATAACAAGTCCGACCCTTGACAGCTGAAATTTCGTACGTGTGATCATAACCGTTCGTTAAGAAATGAAATAAATCTCTATTATGAATGACCAATATAAGGTGAAGATATATATTTAGACTTTGTGTCTATTTATGATGACGAGTTGTGTATTCGAATTCTCAAAGGACTTCAGTTGTATTTTCATTTGTCGAATAACAAACATAAATTGCAGTAAAATTTCAATCAAAGGGTGAAGTTACAAATAAGCTGTTCCAAGTCCTCATAGCTAGGGAACGTATTCGCACGTATATGTTTCATTTTGTAAATTTTACTCTCTTTTATAGTCAGGTACAATAGAGTTGTTTGGATTTTGTTGTACGATCACATGGAAAACTTGGTTCTACTTTACCCCCAAGGTATGGTCCTCATGGAGATGTAAGAAGAAAGGAAACAAATTTTGTTTGATCTTAAGTTAAACCTATATATTTAGTCCTCCTGAATTACCCATTCACTATTGTAAATATCTTGGATGATAACTCTACGAGTCAACATTCAAAATCCTTCTGAAGTCATACAAGTTGATGTCTCAATTAGTATATTTATATATCCCTCTTCCACATCTCTATCAAATACCCTAGGTTTCTTGGACAAAATATTATGAGACCTCTAAGCATTATTTTTGTCATTATGGCAATAGCTTTTGTACAAAGATTGAAACTAAATAGAGATTTTAGAGTCCTAAAATGACAAGATGAAGAGGAAGTTAGGTAAGTAACAAATGTTATACTACTACAATCTGTTCAGAAGGCTCCCATTCAACCTCCTGGAAATCCCGACAACCACACTCCTACTACCACTAGCTAGAAGGGCTTTGTAGCTCATGTTATGGCTTAACCCCCTCCTACCCATGCATACCCTCAAATCATGGTTCCGTTTGGCATAATATCTAATCAGAAATAAATCTCTCCATCCATTTACACTATATTTGATAATACACTTCAAATAAGAAAATATGGAACTGTAACTAGTTACAAAATAGTACGGCAAGACCCAATCAAAATATATTTCCTTTTCTATTTTTTTTCTCTTTTTCGTTCTCATTAAATGTGTTTTTTTTATTCTTTACCTATAAATCAGGTCTATTTGTTGTATTTGTAAAGGATATCCAAATAATAATAAAAGGTTGATTATTTTCTTTTTGACTAGTCGTGATATTAGTGTGCAGTTGTATTAACTTTTTATCAATTAAGAAGTCTTTAATGGTAGTGTAAGATGTAAATTTTTGTTTGCAAAGTGTAAAATGGACTTGCTAAATGTGCATAATTATATTGATCCAATCAATTTTCTTTCTCATTTGAATGTTTACATTGCAATATCCTTATTTCGTATGGACAATTATTGTAAATATTTTACTACTGAAAACATCAGTAAAGATTTGTGAAAGATTATCTGTATTAAATAATTCAATCTTTAAAATGAAATATAAAATTCTAACCATTTGACGCGTGTGTGTTGAATTTTTCCAATAGATATTTTCACAAAAAAATAAAACTGAAAGGAATAAAATAAACAATAAATGCTATCAATTTTGTTTTATTTTTGTGAAAATTCATACCAGTAATGTTTGTTAATAGGTGGACATGAACAATATCTTTGGATAATCTTAGGGTAATCACATGTTAGTTATCCATTATGTATTGCAGTGTGCTTGTGGATTCCTTGTGGAGCTGTAATAAAGGTTTAACTTTAGCAAATTTGAGATTTAACAACATCTCAAAGGTAAAAGTGGTTTACTCAGGAGAGAGGTTTACTTATGATAACTTATCACATTGTGACAATCGCATGGAGATTTTAACTTTTCAAGGTTTATGATTAAATAACATTTTCTGGAAAATGTTGGTTTAGAGGAAAAAATATAGTAGTTGTAATTTTGTCTTGAAAAGTGCAAAATATATATACATCATAATCATGTATGCTCATATCACATTACCATTCACATTGTTTGGTATCAACGACTCTGAACATCTATGAGGTTCAAACCTACATGACTTTGATATAATTTTAGCTGAAGTTTGTGACACTCAAGCATTTTATACATGCACATATTTATAAAATGTTTTTTTCGACCTAGAGGAAATTGAAAAATCTTTTCTAAAATATGCAATATTTTTAAAATTCTAAGGTTTATTGATTAAAACAGTCACAAAGTTGAAACTTAGATGTATTGTCCAAAAGAATGCACATTTGGCTCGTTGATAGTCAATCTAATATGTATCGTGACCACAAATGCCATAAAATACCATGCTCACAGTATCCTAGTTTATTTAATTACATATAATTACCTTTTTTACACCAAAAATTTCATAACTTGATAACTTGAGTTATCCTTTAAACTTGTTTTAAGATATTTAACACAAATTCTCTTTTTGCAATATTGAAAGATTTGACAAGATTTTATCAAAGTCTTATTTGGTCTTTTATTGAGTGAATTTCTTTTCGATTCACAATAGACTAAATTTTTAACATTAATTCAAATAAGAATAAAGTTTAGATTTAGATCTAAATCTAGATCTAATCAGTTTAAGCAATTGATTGAAGGAATTGTCTCATGGTGTTGATACTTCGAAGGATAACGAACTTCCTCTTATTCTTAGTGGAGCTTGAGTCTTGACTCTTGTTCAAAAGAGGAAAGTTTAAATGTGCTTTGTAACTGCCCGTGAATGATTTGGTTAGAGGTACTTTCCTCCAGTTTAAAAAATTGCTTTGCAAATTGAAGAGAATGATTTATGCACCTGCGATTTTTTTTCCTAGGTGTGATTTTTCTGCATAGATCTGGTTTTCTATGATTATTTATGGCATGATATGTGAATTTAGTTTATATCACACACATTTACACTTAGATCTATAGTTTATCATAGTTTCCTAGGTTAATTGAACAGTTAAAGGCTCTAATTGTCATTAATTAATATAAATCTTACATTGTGTGTGTGTGAGTTGCAACTTAAGTCCTTAGAATCCATTTTTAAGATTTGAAATCTCGCTCAGACTTATTTGTTTTTATTTAATGGATTAAAATGGATCTTCTAAATGTTTTCATAAATATAATGTGCTAGATTTCATAATTATATCAAAATTGAGTTTAGTTTTGTTTGTATCCTAGTCACCCTCCGCTCCAGGATATTTACCTATGTTTACATAAATATCGACAAAATTGAAAAGTTAAACGACTCCTTCGCTATCTTAAAGGAACACTTTCCTATGGTTTGAAATTTTTTAAACAATCGACATTGTCTCTCTTTGGATTTTCAGACGCAGACTGGGCAGGGTGTACCACTACACGACGATCTACCTCTGGATTTTGTATTTTTCTTGGCGCATATTGAATTTCCTGGTCATCAAAGAAACAACCCACGGTTTCTTTATAGTGAAGTTTAGTGGGGATGATATCGTAATGAGGAGATCATCTGCACTAATATTTATCAATAAACTTACACATTTAACCCTTAAAATGGGTGTTTTTTAAATGATTCTTGTACGAAGAAACATCTATTAAGTATTTTTTTCAATATCATATATTACATATAAAAATATTTGTAATTAGTTTTTCTTTTTAAAAAATTTTTTTGACTTAAATTTGTTAAATGCCTAAGAATATTCTAAAAATAACTTTTAAACCAAATTAATTTCAAAATAACAAGTCCGACCCTTGACAACTGAAATTTCGTATGTGTGATCATAACCGTTCGTTAAGAAATGAAATAAATCTCAATTATGAATGACCTATATAAGGTGAAGATATATATATTTAGACTTTGTGTCTATTTATGATGATGAGTTGTGTATTCGAATTTTCGAAGGCCTTCAGTTGTATTTTCATTTTTCGAATAACAAACATGAAAGTCTGGAACCCCGGATTTTAATTATCTCAATTAAAATATAATTTCCTTTTAAATAAACTCAAGATGCGGAAGCGTTGCATGATGGTTCAACTTGAAAACAACAAACTTTAATTTCTTAAACAAATTAAAATTACACCAAGTGAAGTAAAATTAATCAATTAATATATTCACTTAAACTAATTCATTAATCCAAGTCCTAGAATTTGCCTAAGTCATGATAGTCAATATTTCGAAGTTAGGCCAAACCAATTTTAGCAAATGACTTGAATTAAACAACTTTACCCAAAATTTATTTTAGTCCCAAATTAAATGAGTGTGATGATTTAAACTGAATTTTATCTTGAATTATCCTAAGCATGCGTTCTAAATTATTTAAGCAAGATAAAATAAATCAATCACACTACGCCGCGATGTACGAGGAAAAACCCAAGACGGGAAACAACCTCGGACGGCCCTAGCCACAAATCCACTAGATACGGAATTACAAGTACATGACAAAAGACTTACAACACACGACTCGATCCCTCTCAATCCCCGACGCTTCTTCTTGTAGACACCTCTTCCTAGCGGATAACCTTGGAACACCACCGCGGTCTCAGAATCCACCGATAGGACTTTATATGGTCACCGTCAACCAAGCAAGGAGCCTTTCTCGAAGTGGGTAGAATCGCAACAAAACGTCTTCTTCTTTGATGGATGTATAAGCAAACCAAAACTTCTCTTTCAATTCGGTGTAGAGAAAACTGGTACCAAACTCCAAGCAATTGATACGTATATAAGAACTTCGAATAAACTCATTTGGGTGTAAAACTAGAGTGCTAAGTAGATTTCTCTTTGAAAAATTAACACTCAAAACATGAACATTTTCCTTAAAATAATTTGCTCTCAAACTCTCTCTAAGAGATGAAAATAGATTGGAAAAGTTAGATTGGAAAATGTTATTCCCGCACATAGTAAAGTCTGAAAAAGTTGGTTAAAAAACAAGTGGGGAAGTGGGTGCAAAACTGCCAAAAAACTGCCAATAACTGTTCCCGCCTGGCATCTCGTTCGAACGACATTTCGTTCGAACGAAATCTCGTTCGAACGAGACTTCTAACGACATTCCAGATTGAACTCGTTAGAATCTCGTTGGATATCTCGTTCGAACAGAAGGTTCGTTCGAACGACATATCGAACGACATGTCAGTGGCCTAATATGGGAACTCGTTGGCAGGTTCGTTCGAACGACATTTTCGTTCGAACGTCAATCTCGTTCGAACGACTCTGTCGAATGACAAACCAAAAAGTTTGAAAATTCTTGTTTAAGCCCAGAAAACTTTATAAACATTTACTTAAAGTTTTAATTAATTATTTCTTAAGACAAAACGCAGTTTTTTATAAAACCTTACACCCAATAAACTTGTTCCAAGCTCCTATATATATAATATTGCATTCATACCTTGGGAGCATGGAACTATGGTTGATGACGTAGAAACGAGGCACGCAAACCGGCATATTTGATGAAGCTTTATACTCTTTGCCGTTATGTCTTCAACAAACACTTCATAGTCTTGAGAGTATTACAATTACATACTATCCTATGAATAAATGTTTTTGTCCGGAATTGAGCCAAAACTATATATGGACTCAATTGGAAATTTGTGTCCTTACAAAACATAAATTGCAGTACAATTTCAATCAAATGGTGAAGTTACAAATAAGTTGTTCTAAGTCCTCATAGCTAGGGAACGTATTCGCACTAATATGTTTCATTTTGTAAATTTTACTCAATTTTATAGTCAGGTACAATAGAGTTGTTTTGATTTTGTTGTAAGATCACATGGAAAACTTGGTTCTATTTTACCCCAAGCTATGGTCCTCATGAATATGTAAGAAGAAAGGAAACAAACGTTGTTTGATTTTAAGTTAAACTTATATATTTAGTCCTCCTGAGTTACCCATTCACTATTGTAAATCTCTTGGATGATAACCCTACGAGTCACCATTCAAAATCCTTCTGAAGTCATACAAGTTGATGTCTCAATTAGTATATTTATATATCCCTCTTCCACATCTTTATCAAATACCCTTGGTTTTTTGAACAAAATATTATGAGACCTCTAAGCATTATTTTAGCCATTCTGGTAATAGATTTTGTACAAAGCATGAAACTAAATAGAGGTTTTAGAGTCCTAAAAGGACAAGATGAAGAAGATGTTAGGTAAGTACCAAATGTTTTACTAATACAATATGTTCAGAAAGCTCCAATTCAACCTCCTGGAAATCCGGTTGCCACACTCCTACTAGAACCAGCTAGAAGGGCTTTGTAGCTCATGTTATGGTTTAACCGCCTCCTGCCCATGCATACCCTCAAATCGTGGTTCCGTTTGGCATAATTACTAATCAGAAATAAATCTTTCCATCCATTTACACTATATATGATAATACACTACAAATATGAAAATATGGAACTTTAACTAGTTACAAAATAGTACGGCAGGACCCAATCAAAATATATTTCCTTTTCTATTTTCTTTCTCTTTTTTTGTTCTCCTTAAATGTGTTTTTTGGATTCTTTACCTGCAAATCAGGTATATTTGTTAAGGATATCCAAAGAATAATAAAAGGTTGATTTTTTTTTAACTGGTGGTGATATTAGTGTGCAGTTGTATTAACTTTTTATCAATTAAGAAGTCTTTAATGGCAGTGTAAGATGTAAATTTTTGTCTGCAAAGTGTACAATGGACTTGCTAAATATGCATAATTATATTGATCCAACCAATTTTCTTTCTCATTTGAATGTTTACATTGCAATATCTTTATTTCGTACGGACAATTATTGTAAATATTTCATTACTAAAAACATCAATAAAGATTTGTGAAAGATTATCTGTATTAAATAATTCAATCTTTAAAATGAAATATAAAATTCTAACCATTTAACATGTGTGTGTTGAATTTTTCCTATAGATATTTTCACAAAAAAATAAAACTGAAAGGAATCAAATAAACAATAAATGCTATCAATTTTGTTTTATTTTTTTGAACATGCATACCATTAATGTCTGGTAATGTGTGAGCATGAAAAATATATTTGGTTGATCTTAGGGTAATCACATGTTAGTTATCCATTTTGTATTGGAGTGTGCTTGTGGATTCCTTATGGAGTTGTTATAAAGGTTTAACTTTAGCAAATTTGAGATTTAACAACATCTAAAAGGTAAAAGTGGTTTAATCAGGAGAGAGGCTTACTTATGATAACTTATCACATTGTGACAATTTCAAGGAGATTTTAACTTTTCAAGGTTTATGATTAAACAACATTTTCTGGAAAATGTTGGTTTAGAGAAAAAAAAAATATAGTCGTAATTTTGTCTTCAAAAGTGTAAAATACATATACATCGTAATCATATACGCTCATATCACATTACCATTCACATTGTTCGGTATCAGCGACTCCGTACATATATGAGGTTCAGAACCTACATGACTTAGATATAATTTTAGATGAAGTTTGTGACATTCAAGCATTGTATACATGCACATATTTATAAAATGTTTTTTCGACCTGGAGGAAATTGAAAAATCTTCTCTAAAATATGCAATATTTTTAAAATTCTAAGGTTTATTGATTAAAACAACCGCAAAGTTGAAACTTAGATATATTGTCCAAAAGAATGCACATTTGGGTCATTGATAGTCAATCTAATATGTACTGTGACCACAAATGCAATCAAATACCATGCTCAGAGTATCCTAGTTTATTTAATTACATATAATTACCTTTTTTACACCAAAAATTTCATAACTTGATAAATTGAGTTATCCTTTAAACTTGTTTTAAGATTTTTAACATAGATGCTCTTTTTGCAATACTGAAAGATTTGACAAGATTTTATCAAAGTCTTATTTGGTCTTTTATTGAGTGAATTTCTTTTAAATTCATAACAGATTAAATTTTTAACTTTAATTCATATATGAATAAATTTTAGATTTAGATCTAAATCTAGATCTAATCAGTTTAAGCAATTGATTGAAGGAATTATCTCATGGTGTTGATTCTTCGAAGGATAATGAACTTCCTTTTATTCTTAGTGGAGATTGAGTCCTGACTCTTGTTCAAAAGAGGAATGTTTAAATGTTCTTGGTAACTACCAGTGAATGATTCGGTTAGATGTACTTTCCTCCATTTTTAAAAATTGCTTTGCAAATTGAAGATAAAGATTTATACCCCCGCGATTTTTTTCTTAGGTGTGATTTTTCTGCATAGATCTGGTTTTCTATGATTATTTATGGCATGATATGTGAATTTAGTTTATATCACACACATTTACACTTAGATCTATAGTCTATCATAGTTTCCTAGGTTAATTGAACAGTTAAAGGCTCTAATTGTCATTAATTAATTTAAAGCTTACCTCGTGTGTGTGTGAGTTGCAACTTAAGTCCTTTGAGTCCATTTTTAAGATTTGAACTCTCGTTCAGACTTATTTGTTTTTTGTTTAATGGATTAAAAAGAATCTTCTAAATGTTTTCACAAATATAATGTGCTAGATTTCATAATTAAATCAAAATTGAGTTTAGTTTGGTATGTATCCTAGTCACCCTTCGCTCTAGGATATTTACCTATATTTACATAAATATCGGCAAAAACCTATAACCTTTGTCTATAAACACTAAGGTAAATTGAAAAGTTAAGCGACTACTTCGCTAAACGACTCCTTCGTTATCTGAAAGGAACACTCTCCTGTGGTTTGAAATTTCTTAAATAATCGACACTGTCTCTCTATGGATTTTCATACGCAGACTGGGTAGGGTGTCCCACTACACGACGATCTACATCTAGATTTTTTATTTTTCTTGGCGCAAATTGCATTTCCTGGTCATCAAAGAAACAACCCACAGTTTCTCGGTCTAGTTTTGAAGCGAAGTACCGAGCCGTGGCAGCTGCTACCGCAGAATTGACATGGGTTTCATACATTCTCTGAGACATTGGTGTTCACTTATTCAAACCTCCTATTCTATTTTGTGACAACGTTAGTGCTATCTACATGTCTATCAATCCAGTTTTGCATGCTCGTACCAAACATATTGAATTAGATTACCACTTTGTCCTTGAAAAGGTTGCTTCCGAAAACTTGATCACTCACTATGTTTCATCACAAAATCATCTTGCTAACATCTTCACCAAGACTTTGCCAATTTATTCTTTCTTGCAATTGCGTTCCAAACTTGGTGTTTGATCATCTCCCACACCGAATTTGAGGGGGAATGATAGAATAATATCAGTTCCGATATTTAAGGAACAAACTCCTGCCGCTTATAATTCTTGAACACCAAGTCTCCAAGTCACAGACTTCCGTTATATTCTTATAACTTGTTATTAAAATGTTTATAGGCTAGTTAAATATTGTTCCACTCTTTATGGTGGCTATTGAGAAATAGCACTTCTTATTTTGTTTTCAAGGATCTGAGTATCTGAGATAATAAAATATTAGTAAAACAGTTTTTCATCCATTATCATTTCTTCTCAATTACTTTGTTACAACATCAGTTTGTTATATATGATAGTCTGTCATGTCCTACACGCATGCACCAAGCACGTGGAATTGAACTATCATTCGTTTGGGAAAAAGTAGCACAAGGTTCGCTGATCACTGAATATGTTCCATCTCGCCTTCAACTTTCAGAAATTTTCTCAACAACCTTTCCTATCACTCTTTTTCAACATATTCATCTCAAGCTTGGTGTCTGACCATTGTACACATAAGGTTTAAGGGGGAATGATAACAGACCAACCTAACATATTTACCCAGTCATCACCCAATTACACCGTCACTTACATCATGTGCCCAGTCAAAACAATTCCTCATATTGTAGGATATGAAACCCATATCTATATCCCACTTCTGTAGATTATGTAATTTTTCTCAACACACGATTGTAGTTACTATTGCTCCCACTCTTCCATAATGTTTGAATCTGCATGTAACAGTTGTAACCTATGTGTGTGTGTATATATATACATACACAACAGTAGAGACACAATATGGTATATAGTTTTCTCGTTAATTCATTATTTTTCAATCTCTTCAAAATTAAAAAAAGAACACCAAGATGTACTTTGTTCAGAAGGTCGTCCCACCTACATGCACAAGGTTGGGATATCTAGGTCTTTATTACTTTCGGGGGGAGAAGAAGATGACTTTGAGTGCTGGAAAATGCTAGATGTGAGTCCAAGTTGTGGGTACACTAATGATTACTTTTTACTATTTAAAGAAAATCGGTTCACATTTAAGGTTCTCCTTTAAGAGTAATGATACTCTTACCGAATTCATGTACCAATTTAGCACTAAATGCGCTTTATTTGATTGTATTTTAGTAGGACCTACAGCATTCCCTGGCGGGACCCACACCATAATACAAACAAATAAAGCAGTACCGGTACTAACACCCGGTGTGTCCAACATTTTCCCTCATTTAACGACCTCAGAGGAGCTTACACACATATATATATATACATACAAACTTTGCATTTCACGCATTGGCAAAGTGACTTTATAGTGAAATTTAGTGGGGATGATACCGTAATGAGGATATCATCTGCACTAACATTTATCAATAAACTCACACATTTTACCCTTAAAATGGGTGTTTTTTAAATTATTCTTGTAGGAAGAAACATATATTAAGTATTTTTTTCAATATCCTATATTACATACCAAAATATTTTTAATTAATTTTTCTTTTTTAAAAAAAGTTTTGACTTAAATTTGTTAAATGCCTAAAAATATTCTAAAAATAACTTTTAAACCAAGTTAATTTCAAAATAACAAGTCCGACCCTTGGCAACAGAAATTTCGTACGTGTGATTATATACGTTCGTTAAGAAATGAAGTAAAAGATTTAAGTATTAAGGTTGGCAGAAATGATGTCTTGGATAAGTCTTGTCCAGTATTTAATAATAAAGGGTTAGCAACTCCACCCAAGACAGTGCCTTATTGTATGGAGAATAAAATGGGCATTAAAATAGGGAGTGTGCCAGAAACTGTTGTGCCATTAAAAAATCAACATGCCTTATATGTTGATTTTCGGGTTTATGTTAATCAAAGGAAGAATATACAAGACGGGAGCATAATACATGGTACCTTGGGTCCCATGACGGCTTTGGGTCAGGAAGATGGAGCAATTAGAGGGGTCACGAACAGGGTGTCCAATAATAATTATGGCATCAGGGATGGACCACAGAATTTGTCGATGGTGGGTGGGTCTATTATAGGTAGGATAGGTGGAAAAAATAAGTTGGTGCAAACTGAAAACGTCGTAGTTAAAAACTGTAAACAACGATCCTATTTGAAAATGAATGGGCTGTCACTCAATTCGGGACAGGTGCTAAAACAGGGTGCATTTCGAAAAAAATACAAAAATAGAGGGGATGTTCGTCAAGGTAATTTTAAGGAGAATAATGTGGGTGATAAGGGTAAGAAAGAGGATTCGGGAGGCGAGTGCTGCTATGCTGGGGCAGCCTCAATTAACGATGTGGCTCAGGAACGTGGTACAATATGCTCATTAGGGGCGGCACTTCGGAGAGGGGAGTCTCTATGCACGATAGTGGAAGAGGGTGAAGGAGAGCTGGTGGGGGAACTATGACTGAGGGCCCTACGGGCGCTGCGGTGATGGTGGAGTGCGGGCAGGATAAGTCCAGTAATTTGGAAAGTAGGCCTCCAAGGTTGTGGGTTGAAATAGGAACACTGGACAGGGAAGGTGGGGAACTAGGGGGGAACTAACAGAGGAGGGCATGGAGGGAGAGAAAGAAAAATGGGTCTCTAGTGTGATAGGAGGGTTTAGTAAATTTCTAGGGATCACATTTATGGGGAATGAACAGGAGGCCTTTAGGGTGTTCCGAAACATAGAGGGGATGCGAAAGGAGAAAGCAGAAGGGGTGGGGAGGGGGGAGGGAGGGTTTTAAAGAAGTTTCCAATGAAGCTACAACTCATCACTTGGAATGTGCGGGGCTTGAATGATCCTGGGAAAAGAGGTGTGGTTAGTGGGGCTCTCTTGCGGTGGAAATAAGATATTTTCTGCCTGCAAGAGACGAAGTTGGGGGTTATGAATAATGAGATAGTATGGGCTATTTGGGGGGGACGTAGGATAGAGGGGTGTTGCCTAGATTCAGAGGGGCCGTTAGGAGGGATCGTCTTAATGTGGGACAACAGAGTGGTGGAAATAATGGATACTCTAGTGGGTACTTGGTCTCTCTCTTGTTTATTTAGAAATGTGGAGGATGGGTTCCTGTGGAGCTATTCGGGGGTTTACGGGACAGTCGTGGACTCGATGCATTGGGAACTATGGGAGGAATTGGAAGGGGTCAAAAGTGTGTGGGATGTTCCTTGGTGCACGAGGGGAGATTACAACATCGTTCGTTTTCCCTCGGAGAGGAATGGTGGGGGGAGGTCGAATTATTTTATGAGAGACTTTTCAACGCTCATCGATGAGTTGGGATTAGTTGATCCTCCTTTGGAGGGAGGGGGCTTCACATGGTCTAGCCATAGGGAGGAGCCTTCGTTCTCCCGGCTTGATCAGTTTCTACTTTCTATGGAGTGGGAGGAGCATTTTTCAGGGGCTATTCAATCTTGCTTGCCTCGAATTACATCTGATCACTCGCCTATTCTCCTGGAGTGTGGAGGGAGCAGCAGGGGTAGGACTCCATTTAGATTCTAGAATATGTGGTTAAAAGAGGGGGATTTTGTGGAAAGGGTTCAGGAGTGGTGGCAGGGGTATGAGGTGGAAGGGAATGCGAGTTTCAGATTGGCGTCTAAATTATTTTGCCTCAAAGGGGACATCATTCGGTGGAACAGAGATGTCTTCAGAAATGTGGGGGCTATGATTGAGAAGGTTATGGAGGATATTCGGTTGCTAGATGATAAAGAAGGGTCAGGTGGCCTATCGATGGCCGAAAGATTGTCTAGGGAAGAAAAGAAAAGAAAAGAGAGGTGGGGCCTAAATTGATTCAGGAAGAGATTTGGTGGAGACAAAACTCTAGGGATCTTTGTCTTAGGGAAGGAGACAGTAACACTAAATTCTTCCACAGCGCGGTTAACTCACATCGCCTCTTTAACCATATCGAGAAAGTTGTTATAGGTGAGGTGGAGTTCACGGAAGAGAGCGAGGTTCGTAGGGAAATCAGTCAGTTTTACGAGCATTTATATACGGAGGATGAACCTTGGCATCCTAAGATGGATGGGCTTCTAATGACGAGGATTTTGGGGGGGCCGAGGTGGATCAATTGGAAATATTATTCACAGAGGAGGAGGTGGTTCAGGTGTTGAGGTCGATGTGCGGAGATAAGGCGCCAGGTCCGGACGGGTTCACTATGGCTTTTTACCAGCAGTGTTCGACGGTGCTAAGGACGGATGTGATGGCTATTTTCAGTGAGTTCTATGATAGAGGGTACTTTTTGAGAAGTTTGAATGCCACATTCATTACTTTGGTCCCCAAGAGAGGGGGAGCGATAGATGTGAGGGATTTCAGGCCTATTATCTTGATTAGCAGTGTGTATAATCTCATCTCTAAGGTCCTATCGGTCAGACTTAGAAAGGTCATTGATCCTCTTATTTCGAATTCCCAGAGTGCCTTTGTGGGGGGACGTCAGATACTTGATGCGGCCTTGGTAGCTAATGAGTTCATTCAGTCCAGAATGAGAGGAGATGATCCGGGTATTATTTGCAAGCTTGATATTGAGAAGGCTTACGATCATGTGAATTGGGAGTTTCTTGGTTATCTTCTCAGGAGGATGGGGTTTGGGGAGAGGTGGTGCAGGTGGATGATGAGGTGTATTTCCTCTGTCAAATTCTCAGTCCTTGTTAATGGGGTCCCAGAAGGATTCTTCTCGAGTACTCGTGGTCTGTGGCAGGGCGACTCATTGTCCCCGTTCCTCTTTATTTTGATCATGGAGGCATTCTCTCGGATGATGAATCGTACGGTTGAGGGTGGGCTGGTCTCGGGATTTTCGATTGGGGGTCGTGGCACCCATCCGATCGAGGTTTCTCATCTTCTGTTTGCGGATGACACTATTATCTTTTGTGGGGCATCTGAGGTTGAGGTGAGGACGTTGAGGATGCTGATGATATGTTTTGAGGCTGTGTCAGGCTTACATATCAATATTAGGAAGTGCGAGTTGATTGCCGTGGGAGATGTGGGTAATGTGGACTACTTGGCTAGTATTCTGGGTTGTAGGGTCGGGTCGCTCCCATCTACCTATCTTGGTCTCCCTTTGGGGGATAAGTTTAAGTCATCTTCGATGTGGGAACCGGTTCTTTAGAGGGTTCAAAGGAGGTTAGCTGGTTGGAAGCATAGTCATCTCTCCAAAGGCGGTCGGTTGACGTTGATTAAGAGTGTGTTATCGAGCCTTCCGATATATTTTATGTCTGTGCTTCCTTTACCATCTTCCGTGGGTAAGCAACTAGAGAAGTTGATGAGGGACTTCATATGGAAAGGTCACGATGATGAATTCAAATATTGTTTGGTGAGTTGGGATGAGGTATGTATGCCGTTGAAAGTGGGTGGGGCAGGGGTTAGGAACTTAGCCCATTTTAACCAGGCTCTACTGGGGAAATGGTTGTGGCGATTTCATAGGGAGGGAGACAGACTCTGGAGGAAAGTGGTGGATGCTATGTTTGGGGTCGGCCGCCTTGGGTGGGATCCCACAGTGGGGCGATCTGCTCATGGGGTAGGTTGGTGGAGGTTTATTGCTCGGAGGTGGGGTGAGTTCTCTTTACTCACTTCCTACCAGCTCGAAAATGGGAGTCGTATCAGATTTTGGAAGGATAAATGGGGAGAGGGTGGATCTTTAGAGAATCTCTTCCCAGGGATGTTTCGAATTAGGGGAGATAAAGAGGGGTCAGTTGAGGTTCATAGGTGAAGGGTTGGGGGTCGTGTTGTCTGGGACCCAAAGTTTAGGAGGGGTCTCCGAGATTGGGAGTTAGAGCAGGAAGAAGAGTTCTATGAGTGGTTGCGTTTGGCGCCAATCCCTTCCTTCGGGGTCGACGGTTTGAGGTGGATGTCCGCGCACAATGGTCGCTTTTCAGTGAAGAATTATTATTATTTGCTGAGGTGCCAGGGGATGGGACATTCCCATGGAAGACCATTTGGAAGTGTCAGGCACCTCCTAAGGTTTGCTTTTTTGTGTTGACGGCTGCAAGACAGGCTATTTTAACTATTGAGGGGCTTCAAAGTAGAGGGAGGAGGATGGTCAGCAGATGTTGGCTATGTAAGAAGGAGGAGGAGACGACCAATCACCTTTTTCTTCACTGTCAAGTGACTAGGAGTTTGTGGGATTTGATTTTTACCATTTGCCAGATTCGTTGGGTTATGCCGCGTTCGGTGATTGAGTTGTTGGCATCCTGGAGGAAGCCCACGGGTTGGGCGGGTCCTCGTGTGGCCTGGATGATGGTTCCTCACTGTATTTTTTGGAACGTCTGGTTGGAACGGAATAGGAGATGATTCGAAGGGGTAGATCTTGACCCTGCTCGAATTCAAGTTTCCTTTGTCTTTTCTTTTCTTGGTACAGACAAATGCATGTATCGTCGTTATCCCACCTCCTAGCGTTCTTGGAGGAGTTCAAGGTTTTTTCTAGTCTGTTGGGGCTATGGCTCTTAGCTTTTTGTTTTGTATACTTCCTGTATACGGGTTTTCGCCCCCTTAGGCGGGTTAGTTCTATTGATTCATTTATTTACCAAAAAAAAGAAATGAAGTAAATCTCAATTATGAATGACTTATATAAGGTGGAGATATAAATTTAGATTTTGTGTCTATTTATGATGACGAGTTGTGTATTCGAATTTTCAAAGGACTTCCGTTGTATTTTCATTTGTCAAATAACAAACATAAATTGAAGTACATTTTCAATCAAAGGGTGAAGTTACAAATAAGTTGTTCTAAGTCCTCATAGCTAGGGAACATATTCACACGTATATATTTCATTTTATAAATTTTACTCTATTTTTTAGTCATGAACAATAGAGTTGCTTGTATTTTGTTGTACGATCACATGGAACACTTGGTTCTATTTTACCCCAAGGTATGGTCCTTATGGAGATGTAAGAAGAAAGGAAACAAATGTTGTTGTATTTTAAGTTAAACCTATATATTTAGTCCTCCTGAAGTACCCATTCACTATTGTAAATCTCTTGGACGATAACCCTACGAGTCAACATTCAAAATCCTTCTGAAGTCATACAAGTTGATGTCTCAATTAGTATATTTATATATCCCTCTTCCACATCTTTATCAAATTTCCTTGGTTTGTTGAACAAAATATTATGAGACCTCTGAGCATTATTTTAGCCATTATGGCAATAGCTTTTGTACAAATCATGAAACTAAATAGAGGTTTTAGAGTCCTAAAAGGACAAGATGAAGAAGAATTTAGGTAAGCACCAAATGTTATACTACTACAATCTGTTCAGAAGGCTCCAATTCAATCTCCTGGAAATCCCGGCAGCCACACTCCTACTACCACCAGCTATAAGGGCTTTGTAGCTCAGGTTATGGCTTAACCGCCTCCTACCCATGCATGGTTCCATTTGGCATAATTACTAATCAGAAATAAATGACTCCATCCATTTTCATTATATATGATAATACACTACAAATAAGAAAATATGGAATTGTAACTAGTTACAAAATAGTACGGTAGGAGCGAATCAAAATATATTTCCTTTTCTATTTTCTTTCTCTTTTTCATTCTCCTTAAATGTGTTTTTTGGATTCTTCACCTATAAATCAGGTCTATTTGTTGTATTTGTTAACGATATCCAAAGAATAATAAAACTTTGATTGTTTTTCTTTACGGGTTGTGATATTAGTGTGCAGTTGTATTAACTTTTTATCAATTAAGAAGTCTTTAATGGTCGTGTAAGATGTAAATTTTTGTTTGCAGAGTGTAAAATGGACTTGCGAAATGTGCATAATTATATTGATTCAATCAATTTTCTTTCTCAGTTGAATGTTTACATTGCAATATATTTATTTCTATGGACAATTATTGTAAATATTTTATTACTGAAAATATTAGTAAAGATTTGTGAAAGATTATCTGTATTAAATAATTCAATCTTTAAAATGAAATATAAAATTCTAACCATTTGACATGTGTGTGTTGAATTTTTTATTTAGATATTTTCACAAAAAAATAAAACATAAAGGAATCAAATAAACAATAAATGCTATCAATTTTGTTTTATTTTTGTGAAAATGCATACCATTAATGTCTGTTAATGTGAGGAAATGAACATTATCTTTGGTTAATCTTAGGGTAATCACATGTTAGTTATCCAATTTGTATTAGAGTGTGCTTGTGGATTCCTTGTGGAGTTGTTATAAAGGTTTAACTTTAGCAAATTTGAGATTTAACAACATCTCAAAGGTAAAAGTGGTTTACTCAGGAGAGAGGCTTACTTATGATAACTTATCACATTGTGACAATCGCAAGGAGATTTTAACTTTTCAAGGTTTATGATTAAATAATATTTTCTCGAAAATGTTGGTTTAGAGAAAAAAAATATAGTAGTCGTAATTTTGTCTTGAAAAGTGTAAAATACATATACATCATAATCATATACGCTCATATCACATTACTATTCACATTATTCGGTGTCAGCGACTCTGTACATGTATGAGTTCTAGAACCTACATGACTTTGATATAATTCTAGCTGAAGTTTGTGACATTCAAGCATTGTATACATGTACATATTTATAAAATGTTTTTTTCGACTTGGGGGAAATTGAAAAATCTTTTCTAAAATATGCAATATTTTTAAAATTCTAAGGTTTATTGTTTAAAACAATCGTAAAGTTGAAACTTAGATGTATTGTCCAAAATAATGCACATTTGGCTCATTGATAGTTAATCTAATATGTACCGTGACCACAAATGCAATCCAATACCATGCTCACAGTATCCGAGTTTATTTAATTACATATAATTACCTTTTTAACACCAAAAATTTCATAACTTGATAAATTGAGTTATCCATTAAACTTGTTTTAAGATATTTAACATAGATTCTCTTTTTGCAATATTGAAATAATCGACAAGATTTTATCAAAGTCTTATGTGGACTTTTGTTGAGTGAATTTCTTTTCGATTCACAATAGATTAAATTTTTAACTTTAATTCATATAAGAATAAAGTTTAGATTTAGATCTGGATCTAGATCTAATCAGTTTAAGCAATTGATTGAAGGAATTGTCTCATGGTGTTGATACTTAGAAGGATTATGAACTTCCTCTTATTCTTTGTGGATCTTGAGTCTTGACTCTTGTTCAAAACAGGAAAGTTTAAATGTGCTTGGTAACTACCCGTGAAGGATTCGGTTAGAGGTACTTTCCTCCATTTTTATAAATTGCTTTGCAAATTGAAGAGAAAGATTTACACACCCACGATTTTTTTCGTAGGTGTGATTTTTCTGCATAGATCTTGTTTTCTATGATTTTTTATGGCATGATATGTGAATTTAGTTTATATCACACACATTTACACTTAGATCTATAGTCTATCATAGTTTCCTAGGTTAGGTGAATACTGAAAGGCTCTAATTGTCATTAATTAATATAAATCTTACCTTTTGTGTGTGTGAGTTGCAACTAAAGTCCTTTGAATCCATTTTTAATATTTGAACTCTTGTTCAGACTTATTTGTTTTTTGATTAATTGATTAAAATTGATCTTCCAAATGTTTTCACAAATATAATGTGCTAGATTTCATAATTAAATCAAAATTGAGTTTAGTTTGGTATGTATCCTAGTCACCCTTCGCTCTAGGATATTTACCTATGTTTACATAAATATCGGCCAAAACCCATAACCTTTGTGGATAAACACGAAGGTAAATTGAAAAGTTAACCTTTATTTTTTTTAACGTCAGACCAACTTTTATAATTTCTGTAATGTTGACCCTTTGTTAAACCTCCATTGAGAGACTTATTGAAAAGGATGATTAAACAGTAATTCCATTAACACCCAATATTATTCTAAGTGTTACATGGTAATTAGTTCACAAAAACTCACCAATACCCAATTATTGATAACAAAAAATTTAAAACTTAAACAAATTTTATCCCCCTCCCCTCCTCTCTTTCTATCACCCCTATATGCCAACTTCACCTCATAAATCCCCTACATCACCCCTATTACCTCTACCGTTGGAGACGACCAACATATGTGCCACCATCTCTCCTGCCATTTGCCTCCCAATTTATTACCACCTACCACCAAATTGATCCAAATTGTCTGCGAAGAAACACACACATTTATATAGTTACACACACATATACACACTTTACAAATCTCCATCACCAATAACCCTACCAATTTTTATTGTTGGGTCTCCATTTCTGCCATTGGACCACGTAAGGATATTTCTTAATAGCTATTCCCACGCATATGCAGAATAGTTTTTTAAGACTTAGTCAAAATGTTGTTGCACTTATATTCCTTTATTTTAGGCTATTAGTTAGCTTCTGTTTAAGCTTTGTTTTCAAATATTCAATTTGTATCTATAAATGAGGGTACTCCTCATTGTTTCAGTTAATGAAGAATAATAATTCTCTATTCTAAATATTCTTAGAATTCTACATGGTATCAGATCCATCAAACTCTCATGAGTAATTTTGATCATGTAACCGTTCTTCCGGCGGCGGTAGACACAACTCATTTCTACCTTCCTCCGGGTATATAACACAATGGAGGTTACTATCATTACCGATGCAGTGTCACCAGCAACATCATAGTCGGGGTGGTTCACGTCGATCAGTTCCCAAAATGGATCATTTTCTCAAGATTTTTTTAATGTTTTACGATCCTCGTTTGGCATGCTTCTGTCATTATCGCACTTCCACTTAAAGGGTTGTGATAAAGTAGCTAACTAAATGAAAGATACCGAGAGTAGTTCAACCTCATTCAAAAGAGTCTTTCACGGTTTTGAAAGTCTCCAAACAGCTTATTGAGGTTATGCCTATTTCATGTTCACTTGGAAGGACCCTTCGTACCTAGAGTTGATGAAGAGTTATTTATTTATTTATTAATTTATTTACTTATTTTTGGGGGTTTTCAAGGCCACATATGAACATATATCATTGTTAATTGCAGTATAAAATTTTCTTCTTGTTTTTAAATACTAGATTTTGAAGAATTATGCAACTAGGCAAAAGCTTCTGAGCAAAGCCATCATTTGGGTATTCAACTTTAATGACGTGTAGAGTCTTACTAAAAAAAATTGCAAAGAGACCTCTTTGGTGGGAGTATTTGCCAACTCAAGAGATTGGAGCTGCAGTATAAACAAATTGAGTCAGCTGCTAATATATTTTGCCAGAAAAAAGAAAGAACAAAAGATTGTGTGCAACAATCCTTTATTTAGCAACTCAATCGGCCTTGAATCCATCGTGATCAAGCCCAAGAAGCAAAAGAGCCTCTGAATCAATTGTGATAAAGCTCATTTTTTCTCAAGAGGCCCATTACAGGTGTCGGTCCAACCAAAACCGATAGATTAAAAAAATCCTCTAAATCCATTGCAATCAAGCTCATTGATTAAGTGCGTGAAATGTGCGCGCGTGTAAGGTGCACAGTCGATGTTTTCGTTTCACCACAGTAATACAAACAAACCTAAATTACTTCTACACTTGCAAGGCAAGCAAATGGTAAGTCGGGTATCGAAAATCCACAGGGATGAGTTACTAGAATTTATATGATTCAATATTCCAAAAAAAGGGAAAAAGGTGATTACAAACTAAAAAGGAAAAAAAATGCATGAAAGGGAAATGTTAATCTAGGCAAGGTATTGAAACTAGATTAAGAAAGCGCGTAAAACTATAGGTTGCGTCGAATATCCCTCACCCGAGTTGATTGGTATAAAATGGTTACATGGGTCGACGAGTTATTACCAATGCGTCTCATTTCGACAGTTAAATAAATCAAGTGTTGTCACGCCCCTAAATCCGAATAAAGGCCTAATAATATTTTGGCGTCAACAAATACCCCGAAAATTGTGCACGAAAGGTCGTAAGCACGGAACATACATGATATGCCCCGTCAAATCTCCTAGGTGAAATAACTAGGACAACGGACCCGAAATAGACCCGTAAATGCCATCATCAAAGCGAAGCAATGTGTCAAATCGAGTGAGTTCAATTAAAGCACAACCTAATTTAAATTAGCTAGAAAGCATCGTAAAAACGCGATAAATGAAAGTGTGTAAATAAATGCCGTAAATCTACCTAGAAAGAAACTAAATCAAAGCATGTAAAGAAAGCATGAAAAACTAAATTAGAAAGCTTGTAAATTAAACTAGAAAGTAAGAAACAATGAAATATAACTATATTAATGGAGAGGGAAATATGAAAGTACCAATTACAAACCCTAAAGGGTGTCAATCCAAGAGAGGAAGAAGAAGAACTCTCAAATCCCCTAAAACCCCTAAAACCCTAACCTATCCTACCGAAAATGAATTATATCTGATATTTACAACAAAAAATTCTTATATAGTAGGTGGAAAAAAGTAAAGAAATTAAAAGGAAAAAGAAATTAAAAGGAAAAATATCTACTGGAAACAGGGGATCGATCGATCGACCCAAACCGTCGATCGATCGATGATGAATAAAATATCCCACTATTGAGAAGGATCGATCGATCGACCCCTTTGGTCGATCGATCGATCAAGAAGGTATCAGCACACTGCATTGCTGTTTTGGGCGGCTTGGATTTCCCGTCCGCTGAAATTGCTGTAACTTCTTCGTTTTGAATCGGAATCGCGCACCGTTAATGGCCACACGAAGATTACGAGGAGGGATACAACTTCCGTGTAGATGTTGGGCCAGATGCCCGAGCTATGAAAAGACTAAAATGCCCTTGAATGTTCCATTGCTTACGAAAATCGAGCGAAATGCATCCGAACTTCACACTTAGCATCCAAATACCTATAAAAGCTCAATTAATCCCTGCAAAACATGTTAACGTAGAAATCCGAGGTTGTCTGGTTAACGAGCATAAATATAGGGAATAAGATACCCGAGGGGGCTAAAATGCGTAGGTTCGGAGGATGAAATACGCAATATTTGCGTATTATCACACCCCTTAACTTACACATTGCTAGTCCCTAGCAATGAAATAGGAGGCAACAAGAAACCGAAAATAGGAGATAGAACAAAAATATGGTATAAACGCATAAGGCAACTTTCGCGGGCGATTCGATTGCATTTAGCGTATGCAATAAGCCGTTAAACCACTAGGTCACCCTAGTGGATGAGTGTCATCTCGTGAGGGTTTTCGGGGATGATACCCACAAACATCACATGGTTTCCTCGAAATATGCCCAACCCAACATGCGATAAGCCCAACAATAGAGAAAAAGATTTCATACGCATTATTATCAAAGTGAATGAATTCAAACAAAAGTCCGAATCATTAACATTATAGAATGCACCTCATAGAATTGAAATCTTAAAATGTGGGAGGGGAGCGAGCACATGCAAAGTGTGATTTGGCGAAAAACTTATATAAATCGGATAAACATTAAAGCAAGCATACATTCAATCCTCACGGTCATTACACTCATCAAGCTAATTCACTCGAAACAGGGAGGTAACACACGGAACATGCGGGCATAAAGAGTAAATGTAAATGGAAACTAGGTCGAACACATGTCACAAATGAAGAACGCTATATATAAAATGAAAAACTGTAATCTCAATGAAAGATACCGCACACTAACGGAGGCTAAATGCATTTTCACAAATTATCAAAACTATTATGACTTTTGAATTACATCAACCTAAGATCACATAGGACTTTACTAGGGTTATAATGCAGGCTAGGCTAGGGTACGAAATGAAGGATATGTATGTACGGATTCAAAATGTTTGGAATGAAAACTCGGGACAATGGGAAAATACAGGCAATATCAAAATTGGAAAACAAGTTCCAAAACGGCGTTAGATATATCATCGAGAGTAATCAAAGCTTATTAAACTATATACAACATTATAACTTTCTCTTTCTTTTCTTTTCTTCTTTCTCTCATGTTTTCTTTTGTTTTCTTTTGCTTTTTGCTTTCTCTTTTTCATCACTTTTTTCACATTTTCTTTACTTTTCATACTCTAATATGCCTAAATTGCAACCGACATCACAACAACAACATTCAATCCCAAGCAACATTCCAAACAAAGGTATGGAAAGTGTATGTATGGGCTAAAACTCCAATTTAGAGTTCGTTATGGGAATGTGGGTTATGAAACGAAAGGCTAATATTTAGACTCAAAGGGGTTAACGAGGGTAAACATATAAGAGTGAGGTCAAGGCTAATATGGGTGATATAACAAAGGGCGCCTATGATCATTTCCAAAAGTTTACGCAATTCTCGAATCAAAACAATATATGAAAATCATGCTCAAGTAATACATTTCAAGTATGAACTCAATAAATGAACGATCAAATGCAAGAATAGTAGTACAAACGAACTCAATGTTTTCAATGAGAAAAGAATAGTGTATACACTCAAAAATGACGAAAGGTACAAAGCTTACTCGGTGTAAGTATATACAATGCAACAAAAGATTACCGAGTTATAAAAATCTTAAACCAAATCAATAGAACGATAAAAGTGCATGTGCTCATGGGATTAAAGTTTAATTCATGAAGTTATTCATAATATCAATAATTGAGACTAAAGTCTAATAACTTCTAAAATCGAGAACATGCATCATTGGGTTGTCAATTGGATCGGGCAATTACTAAAATTTATCATCGAAAACAAAGGCAAAATGCCCAAAAAAGGAGAAGAAAGAAGGAAAATCTTTTTGAAATTTTCGAATTTTTCTAAGAAAAGCATACTAACTAACTAACATGTGAGCAAAAACATGGACTAAATAAATAAATTGATAGAATATCCCACACCCCCTAACTTAAAACTTGACACTGTCCTAATTGTGAATTAAGAACCAAGTCAAAGAGAGGAAAAGAGTGATATCATCCAAAATTGGAATAATCCTCATAAGAACAAGTCCAAAGAATCTACAAAACAAGTTAGTACCGAGCATATCAAAAACAAATAATAGAAAGTTAACTAATTACACTAAACTAAATTAAAAGGATAGAAAATAAAAAGAATAAAAAGTTAACTATATATAACCTACTATTTAGGATTCACACTAACTATACACTAGAAGTCTAAATAGCTGAGGGTCCACCGCAAAAATGATTTGACTTTGGAGGATAACCGATGTACCCTCACATACAAGCATGCCCTCCAAAAAATATGAATTCCGTTTTAACAACGGAAGGCATGTGTAAGGTGTAAGAAAGGAACCATCGCCAATTAAAAGTTTTGGAGGGACGATGGGGGGTTTGGATTGAACGGGTGACAAAAACATGTGGGGACCGAGAAAAGCCGAATATCCTCCCAATGATTTTGAAATTGGAATGGGAGGCGGCGCACACAAAGGCACGGATGTGATCATGGAAGGCGATTCGAGCAAGTACTCCTCATCGGCGAAATTTTTTAAAATATTAAAGTTTGAAACTGAATCATCGGGTACTTGTGATGGTGTGATAATAGAGAATGAAAATGGGGATGAAAGAAATTCAAACTCATGAGATGAATCATCATTGCATGAAGTTTGAGTTTCGAAGGAAATAATATCATTTTCAATGAAATGTTCTTCCTTGGGGCCAAAGAAGAAATCATTTCATTGTAAATAGATATTACATCATTTTCATCCTTGCTTTCAATATCTATTATGCATTGGGCAAAGTCTAGAATGGTTTGTTACAAAGTAGGAACAAGTACCTCATTTGGTTCAAAACATTCCTCGACTTCAAAAGTCTCGGAACAAAAATCGTCGTCAGACTCAGATAATAAATCCAAGTCATGTTCCCACGAACGATTCTCTTCCCGATAACGAGTTTGAATTTTCACATTCTCCCAATGATTATGAAAGGAACCATCGCCAATTAAAAGTTTTGGAGGGACGATGGGGGGTTTGGATTGAACGAGTGACAAAAACATGTGGGGACTGAGAAAAGCCGAATATCCTCCCAATGATTTTGAAATTGGAATGGGAGGCGGCGCACACAAAGGCACGGATGTGATCGTGGAAGGTGATTAGAGCAAGTACTCCTCATCGGCGAAAATTTTAAAAGATTAAAGATTGAAACCGAATCATCGGGTACTTGTGACGGTGTGATAATAGAGAATGAAAATGGGGATGAAAGAAATTCAAACTCATGAGATGAATCATCATTGCATGAAGTTTGAGTTTTGAAGGAAATAATATCATTTTCAATGAAATGTTCTTCTTTGGGTGCCAAAGAAGAAATCATTTCATCACAAATAGATATTATGTCATTTTCATCCTCGCTTTCAATATATATTATGCAATGGGCAAAGTCTAGAATGGTTTGTTACAAAGTTGGAACAAGTACCTCATTTGGTTCAAAACATTCCTCGACTTCAAAAGTCTTGGAAGAAAAATCGTCGTCGAACTCAGATAATAAATCCAAGTCGTGTTCCCACGAACGATTTTCTTCCCGATAACGAGTTTCAATTTTAGCATTCTCCCAATGATTATGAAAGGAACCATCGCCAATTAAAAGTTTTGGAGGGACGATGGGGGGTTTGGATTGAACGGGTGACAAAAACATGTGGAGACTGAGAAAAGCCGAATATCCTCCCAATGATTTTGAAATTGGAATGGGAGGCGGCGCACACAAAGGCACGGATGCGATCGTGGAAGGCGATTCGAGCAAGTACTCCTCATTGGCGAAAAGGTTTAAAATATTAAAGTTTGAAACCGAATCATCGGGTACTTGTGATGGTGTGATAATAGAGAATGAAAATGGGGATGAAAGAAATTCAGACTCGTGAGATGAATCATCATTGCATGAAGTTTGAGTTTCAAAGTAAAAAATATCATTTTCAATGAAATGTTCTTCTTTGGGGGCCAAAGAAGAAATCATTTCATCGCAAATGGATATTACGTCATTTTCATACTCACTTTTAATATCTATTATGCAATGGGTAAAGTCTATAATGGTTTGTTACAAAGTAGGCACAAGTACCTCATTTGGTTCAAAACATTCCTCGACTTCAAAAGTCTCGGAAGAAAAATCATCGTCGGATTCAGATAATAAATCGAAGTCATGTTCCCACGAACGATTTTCCTCCCGATAACGAGTTTCAATTTTCTCATTCTTATACATAAGCAAGCCTTCACCGAATGTCATGGGTCGAGGTGAGGATCCATGAGAATGGAAACTTTGAAAATTACCATCGGACTTAAACGAAAACTCATTATTATAGGAATTTTGAAAACTATTCGAATTCGTTTCAAAATTCCTATTATAAGGAGGTAAAGGCCCAAAATCATTATTATCATCATCAAAATTCCAATAACCTAAATTTTGACTTTCATTATACTCGCCCAAAGTCATATTTGAATTTGTTATACTTTGGGATTCTAAGTATTCAACGAAAGTCATAGGTTTACGAGAATTTTGAGAATTATAACAATGATTACCGAAAGAATTTGAATAAGACATGCTTACCCAAAAAATGGCTCAAAATGGCGAATTCCACAAAGTAAGTGCGCCCGGAAAAATTCCAGCGTTTCTAAGTGCTCAAATGTGGAAGTCCTGCAAAAAATATTAGCAAATAATACAAATAGAAAGAAAATACTATGGAATACTAAATCAAAAAAAGTCTAAAACAAACTCATCCCCGGCAACGAAGCCATTTTTATTGTGTGCGTGAAATGTGCACGCGTGTAAGGTGCGCATTCGTTGTTTTCATTTCACCGTGATAATACAAACAAACCTAAATTACGACTACACTTGCGAGGCAAGCACAGCGGTAAGTCGGGTATCAAAAATCCACAGGGACGAGTTGCTAGAATTTATATGATTTAATATTCCAAAATAAAAGGGAAAAAGGTGATTACAAACTAAAAAGGAAAAAAAATGCATAAAAGGGAAATGTTAATCTAGGCAAGGTATTGAAACTAGATTAACAAAGCGCGTAAAACTATAGGTTGCGTCAAATATCCCTCACCCGAGTTAATTTGTATAAAATGGTTACATGGGTCGACGAGTTATTACGAATGCGTCTCGTTTTGATAGTTAATTAAATCAAGGGTTGTCGCGCACCTAAATCCGCATAAAAGCTGTAATACCTCGTATTTTCATGGCTTTTAAATTTAAGGATTTATTAAATTTAATTGAGATAAATTAATTTAATTTTAATCCGGAATGTTGTTTTAAATATTTACTAGCGTGACGAGAGTTAGTAATTATTGGAAATTTGTTATTTGTGGCATATTACTGGATGAGTATAGTAATATATGAGATTTATTTTTATAATATTGTCACGTATGAATAAAATGACAATTGTGGAAATTTAAGTCAGGACGCGCCTGTGTCGTGTCGGGACTAAATGTGGATTAATAAAAGTGAATATTTTATAAGTTGTTCGTATGGTCATTTTGAGAGCGCCAATGCATCCGGAAGCGTCGAGATAGTCAGAAAAGTGTACCCGGGGGTGTAGTTTGGGTCTCGGGGCGTTTTTAGGCCTAATTAGTAACCCGGGAGGGCATTTTGGTCATTTTACATTTTTGGGTAATTAAACCCACGAAAATTAGAGGGGCTATATCTGATATTGAGGTTGTCACCTAGGGTTAGAATTCCCAAAACCTAGAACGGCCATTGGAGAAGAGAGGAGAGAGCTCTCAAGCAATCCCAAGGCTCAAAACTCAACTATTTGCACCGCCGTCACCGCCAACGCGTAGATCGCGAGACGGGGAACGCAGCCACAGCAAAATCAGCCGCAATCCAGTCTTCTGAAAATCCTAGGCAAGTGTTTATCTTGCTTATTTCATTGGTGCAATTTCCATATTAGTTTAGGAATGATTAGGGATGAAATATATGGAAGAAAACCCAAATTGTGATAGGAATTTGCATGTAGTAAAGACTTAAACCTTATTCTGGAAATCTTTTGTGATGTAGAAGAATAATCCATGAAATTTTGGTGCAATTAAGAAAGGAATTCTGGGGTAAAACAGATTAGAACCATGATTTAGAGATTTTTAGGGTTCTTGAGTTTTAAATGAATTTCAGCATGATTAATCCATGTTTAGTGACGTAAATTGACATACTTTACGTAGGATGTGTATCATATCATGTTAGGATGTTAGTAGGACAAGATTTTGGACGTTTGGGAATGTAAAACTTGAAATTGGATGAGAATAGGTGTTAGAACCCGTAACTGCAATTCTGCAGAAATCGCAATACCTGCTTGATCGATCGATCGAGCCTAGAGCCTCGATCGATCGACCCCTCCTGGCAGACTCATATATTCCCTTTTTAAATGAGTTAAATTCAAATTGTCGTGATAAATTTTTTGGGCATTCTTAATAAAATGATTTGGGAGACATGGAGGACCAGTAGGGCATATGAATAAATGTTGGGAAATTTAATATTCGACGAGAATGGTATTTATGGGATATTTACTTTAGGGTTGGTAAATTTATGTATTAAAGGGTGAGGCGTGTAAGAGAGTTACGTTGAAACATAATAATGACACCTACTGAATTTTATGCTTGGGAGGATAGGGTCCACGAGTGTCACGTAATGGGTTGGAGAAACCCTTCGAGTTAAGGTTAGCGACGAACCCTTATAAGGAATACTTAATGTGAAAAGTAAGGATAAATATTGTAATTATGGGTGATGAGAGAAACCTATATTGATATGATAACAAGTGGTATATTTATATGGTTGTGTATGCATATATTATCTATGTGTGAAAACATGCCCAAGCTACTTGCTATCCCTGAGGTTACCGCACTGGGACAGTCTTATCTAGATGGGACTTTTATGGGGGATATTGACTAGTACCCTAGAAGCTAGATATCCTTGGTATAGGCTATCGAATCGATAGTTCAGACGGTCCTAAGAGACGAGGGTATGTTCCATCCTCTTAGAGACTTGGAATCTATGCTTCGCCTCAATATTGTTTGTGTATGTGTTAATACAATTCGAGAGTGATTCCGAATTTGTATTCCCCTTAATACGAGTGATACGGGGTTCGGATAGTAGAGTATGCCTGCACCATAGTTTTTATTTGGGGTGTTGTTATGATATATATATATTCTTACGAGTAGTTAATATATATACGAAATCCTGAAATCTGGAACTGCCTACTGTGATTTGATATGTAGGACATGGTTGATGACTCAAATTGTAAATACTTGTTTTGAGAAAGTATAATATGGCTTGAATACTTTATTAATTAATAAAGTTAAAATGAGAACTTTGGTTACTAATTGAAATATTCTTTTCAAACAATTGAATCGTAAAATTCTGAATCCTGCGAATAACCTAAGATAAGTTAAACCATTGGGAAAGGATAGTGTGATATGTGATGAGATAGACCACTGGGAAGGTTAGTGCGATAGGTGTGCACATTAGAAGAGAGGTGAGAATTTCTCAAGAGAGTGTCGCACTAATATGTTGTTGCATTGGCCTGTATCAATTTAAATACTTGCTAAACAATTTTTAAATCATATACACTATCGGGATTTGACCCGTTTCTCTCTCTCTCTCTCTCTCTCTCTCTCTTGTATATATATATGTATGTACTACAAGTGCCCAGCCACAGGGGCGTTTTTCTTAGGATCCCTTGGAAGGAACGCGCTGCCGCTTAGGTGGGAGTTGCAGGTCTCTTGATAGACGACTTCGTTCATTCGGATCCACTCTTAGTACTTTCATTTAGTTGGGCATGTGTAGCTCTTTCCATTATTCTATTGTTATTGAACATTTGTATTTCAGTTATTTCCAGTACTGTTACTATGGTATTTATTCAGTTTGGATGTGTGACTTTAGATTTCGTATGTTGACATTCGATTGACGAATGTTTTAAATTATTTGGATTATGTTGCAGAATTGATGTGGTGTGATTATTACTTTTTGAATGTTGTTAATAAAATAAATAAATAATCTTTCTTTAAATAAAATTTGGAAAGTTATGTATGAAAATGGTTTTGACACTTAGCTTAATTAATTAGGGTGTTAAATTAGAAAAATTTATTTTTATCGACAGTGATGCTGAGAATGAACCAACTGTTCACCTTGATTTAATTTAATAAAGGAGTGATCGCCGGTATTTAATTAGGCGAGGTGTCACAGGTGGTATCAGAGCATCAGGTTCTAGTGTCCTTAGGATCTGTACGGCTTATTATGCTTTCAGTGTTGCTTTGTTTGTTATAGAGCCCTATGTTTAGGATTGTCGATTCCTTTGACGAGATTTCGTTCTCCTGCTATAATGTGTATACATTAGTGTATTCTAATTTTGTTCGGATGTGTGCGTATACCGAGCAATGATGGATGTCATAAGAGTACCGTTAAGCGTACATTAGGAGGCAGGGCTCAGTTGAGATGATGAAATATATCCGAGGATGATAACCGTAGTCGAGGTCACCTCCATTATGGCACGAGAAGCCAAGACTCGAAAGGTGACTAAGGTGCAGCAATGATTTTCAAATGCTGTTGTAGTCAAATGAGGTGCGAGGGAAAACTTACCCAACGTATTACAAAAACGTGTAGAGACTGTCAGTGGAAAATTTTTGAAACGCGAAAATTTGTATGCGTTTACCAAAGGAGGTAAAGTATACAAAGGCTTAAATATAAGAAGGAGTGTGGCAAACTGAAAGTGAAAATTTAGAGAAAATTTTCTTGGCTTTCGGGACGAAGTTATAATGGTTGGAGTCAACCACCAATTTTAGAAGTGGAATGCTATGCCTATAGGAGAACCTTAGGTACAGTGTTGACCGTATGTTCCTTCCTCAACTGTTCAGGATGAGAAGCAAACGTGGTTCTGAACTCATCGCAGGAGGGCATGACAGAAGTCCAATTGTGGATATGAATCCTAATCGTTAGCAAGTTTTGTATCGAAAGAGGTAGATAATAGTGGAGGAAATGACTCCAAGTGGGAGACCAACTTGTAATAATAGTTGATAATACTCAAGGAGGAAATTTTGATGGACGACCGATTCAGAGGTTGACAATGTCATATTTTGTCAATATAGATGATAACGCTTCTTTGTGGGGGAAGTTAAAGGAATCGAAGAATTTAGTCGAGAATAAGACTGAATACAACGGTCGTGGTATAGCACCACAAAAGGATGTGGATACACATCAGGAAAGCCATTTAAATGCTACAAATAGTTAAATTCTTACCAAGTGATGGTAAATTCAGTAAGTACTATTATAGATAGTAACATGATCTTGATGGCCTAAAAAGTTAAGGGAACAACCGGGATGGCTAACAGGAATCGAGTCTACTAAAGTCTGAGAGAAGGACAATCCTAACCTGGTTAGTAGGACAGGTGATAAGTGGATTATGTGTTGAGGTACTTTGGTGCGGAGTGAAATTTCTCGCGATAATATGTTCCAAAGTGAGAAAAAAGGACAAGAATACGGCGCCTAGTAAAGGACGACAATTAAAAGTAATTTTGTTTTGGTTTGGGCAGACGTGTTACGTCCGAAAACCATTTGTGCAGTCAAGACGATTGCCAGGATGGAAGTATAAGTTGTATCCTTAGAGGATGCGGCGTGTTTATGTGACAAGAGCGAGTCACCATATTTTGTTCATTGCTAGATTAGCGTGTGAGACGAGTTTAATGCATATCATTATAAACGTTATTAAAATGTGAATATTTTTCCCTAGTGTAGCGGGATTTTTCTTTAGTGCATCCGCGGAGGATGAATGAGTATATTAACGGTGTTTCATACTTTATTGAGGTTACTCGTTGTAGTGATGCGATACACGAGTATGATATTATCTTTGTTAAAACGTTATAGAAATGGTTAGTACGATAGTAGGCATTTATTACAAGGCTATCGGAGTAGTTTCATTAGTGCAGCATGTTTGTTGTGGCGAGCTTTACCTGTAAGAAGGTTGGACTCGCACTTATATTATCTATCCTAGAGACTTCGGAGGAGATAGTGGCCTCGAGGTATTCGATGCCAAAGTATGTATAGATTTTGTCAGTATGATTCGGTATGTATCGGGACTTACCGTTGAGCGAAAAGATTTGACGCAGTATTATGTTTGGCACTCCGGACTTAATGATAGGAAGAGTGCATTGTTATATTTATCCTTTAGAGATGTGGGAGTTGATATTTATACCCCTATTATTAGGGAAAGGAATTTTGAGAATTCCGATAGTATGTATTCGAGGTTTATGGAATGCTATTACCACAAACCTATACTGAACAATAGTGCAATTAGTGAAACGTTTTTTGTTAAGCATAATTACGGGAGAAATTGTAACTTTTCTGTCAAGGGACGGAATAAAGGGGTATATGTTATGGATGGAGGACCTAACGGATTTTGATAATCGACAATGCTAGGTAGTAGTGTATCGGGGGGGTTCCTTGTTTGGATTTCGCTTTGCGAGACATCCCACGCATGAAACTTAGCGTAAGGTTGGAAATAGGGAGACGTTTGGTCACTATTCCATGAGTTCAGTACCCTGGTCTAAATGGGATCAAGTAATTATGTATGTAAGTTGGAAGTTGAATTTTGATTTAAAGCCATTGGAGCCGTTTGTGTGGTAATAAAGCATTGAAAGTTTTTCTTTGTCACCACGAGTTAAGGGGGTGGAACGATGATAAGGAAGATTTAAAATTTTGATTTTTAGGGTGATTAGAGTGTTGTAATCACGCTGCAAGCACCAGGGAAAACAAAGAATTTGTTTATTAGTATGGAGCGTATGTGATGCTTACGCTAGTATGCCCGGTTTATAGGGTGTGTAGACATCCTGGTTAACTGATGTTAAAACTCGTTCAAGATGAAGGGGTGTGGCAATGGACGTGTGGAAAATGTGTTTGTGGGGCTAACAGAACAAAGTGGAAGTGATAGAGTGGATTAAACGTCACTTGAGGGGCGATAATCCATACTTAGGTGTGTAATTAGAATAGCACACCCAAATTTGAATTGGAAGACTATTGGAAGTCATTTAAGAAGAGTATTCCTTGAATGGAGCAGAATTAAATGATTATGAAGAACACTCGGAGCGGAGTTGTTAGTAGGCAAGTATGAGAGCGACTTGCACATACAAAGGGTGGTGATGTTGGTATGGTATATGAGATCCAAAAGTGCGCTTCGTGGAGAGAAGAGCACAGGTGGAACTTTCGGTATACTACAAGTAAGGAAGGGGAGTATTACGTGTCACTTAATGTGAGACATTTCAAGGAAGAATTGATGTTTAGCGGGACATAGTGAGTAATATCTACATGCACCGCCCATGGGTAAGGTTTGTTGAAAGAGGAGACTCAACCAAAGAATTTTGTGTTTATCGACAATTCCTAAAATTGGAAGAGGTCGGTAAAGTCAGTACAGTTTTTGGATGGGTTACCATCGTCAAAACAAGATCAAGGGTTCATCCCGAACATGTGAATTAAGCCGCTGAGAAGGAAGTGATTGATATTCCTTCGGGATCGTTTACAATATTAACTAGTATGCCCCAGACTTCCTTTGAAAGGAAGGATCGCGCCAGTGCATGGTCCGGTGCAGTATAAAATTTCTGAATCAGGATGAGATTGGTAAATCCCACCTTTGATATGGGATTTCAGGAACCAGCGGAGATAAGATTTCGTTTCGAGTAGGATATATCACCCTTAGCCAGGGAATAAGCGCATGGTGATTAAAGATTAGTGGATTCACGTGAAGGAGATTTTGGAATCTTGGTACGATGATTTCAAGAATGCTCTGTAGAAGCACTCGTACCTGTTTGTCGCGTACGAGGTACTTATTAAGGTTTTGTTATGGAAAACCTCGACTATTCTCCTTCCGTATGTTTAGAGGAGTGTAGATAATCAGAATTTTTGGATCGGTCGAGAAAATATCCGATATCTATGGTGGAATTCGACGACTGTTTTAGGCAGTCAGGAGTGGTCGAATGTTCGTATGATCTTCTCAGAATGGGATTTTTGTGTATGAATAAATATGAGTAGTTTGTCATATAGTGAGGTGCGGCCTCCTAATGATAGTGAGATAAGGAAATTTAATGTATAGGCGTGACCTATGCGAATATTGTCGGGTGGGAGCACAATGTGAAGTGTCTCCAATGAGAATGTAAAACAATGTTGCTGTGAGGAAAAAGCTATAATGATTGAGCACCGTACTATGTAGATAGTTTGCGTACTGAAAAGGATATCCAGAATTGTGCTATCTGGTAGGCCTTATTTTCCGAATTTCGGGACGAAATTCCGTTATTAGGGGGGAAGTACGTAATACCCCGTATTTTCATGGCTTTTAAATTTAAGGATTTATTAAATTTAATTGAGATAAATTAATTTAATTTTAATCCGAAATGTTGTTTTAAATATTTGCTAGCGTGACGAGAGTTAGTAATTATTGGAAATTTGTTATTTGTGGCATATTACTGGATGAGTATAGTAATATATGAGATTTATATTTATAATATTTTCACATATGAATAAAATGACAATTGTGGAAATTTAAGTCAGGACGCACCTGTGTCGTGTCGGGACTAAATGTGGATTAATAAAAGTGAATATTTTATAAGTTGTTCGTATGGTCGTTTTGAGTGCGCCAACGCGTCCGGAAGGGTCGAGATAGTCAGAAAAGTGTACCCGGGGGTATAGTTTGGGTCTCGGGGCGTTTTTAGGCCTAATTAGTAACCCGGGAGGGCATTTTGGTCATTTTACATTTTTGGGTAATTAAACCCACGAAAATTAGAGGGGCTATATCTGATATTGAGGTTGTCACCTAGGGTTAGAATTCCCAAAACCTAGAACGGCCATTGGAGAAGAGAGGAGAGAGCTCTCAAGCAATTCCAAGGCTCAAAACTCAACCATTTTCACCGCCGTCACCGCCAACGCGTAGATCGCGAGACGGGGAACGCAACCAAACCAAAATCATCCACAATCCAGACTTCTAAAAATCCCAGGCAAGTGTTTATCTTGCTTATTTCGTTGGTGCAATTTCCATATTAGTTTAGGAATGATTAGGGATGAAATATACGGAAGAAAACCCAAATTATGATAGGAATTTGCATGTAGTAAAGACTTAAACCTTATTCTGGAAATCTTTTGTGATGTAGAAGAATAATCCACAAAATTTTGGTGCAATTAAGAAAGGAATTCTGGGGTAAAACAGATTAGAACCATGATTTAGAGATTTTTAGGGTTCTTGAGTTTTAAATGAATTTCGGCATGATCAATCCATGTTTAGTGACGTAAATTGACATACTTTACGTAGGATGTGTATTATATCATGTTAGGATGTTAGTAGGACAAGATTTTGGACGTTTGGGAATGTAAAACTTGAAATTGGATGAGAATAGGTGTTAGAACCCGTAACTGTAATTCTGCAGAAATCGCAATACCTGCTTGATCGATCGATTGAGCCTAGAGCCTCGATCGATCTACCCCTCCTGGCAGACTCATATATTCCCTTTTTAAATGAGTTAAATTCAAATTGTCGTGATAAATTTTTTGGGCATTCTTAATAAAATGATTTGGGATACATGGAGGACCAGTAGGGCATATGAATAAATGTTGGGAAATTTAATTTTCGACGAGAATGGTATTTATGTGATATTTACTTTAGGGTTGGTAAATTTATGTATTAAAGGGTGAGGTGTGTAAGAGAGTTACGTTGAAACATAATAATGACACCTACTGAATTTTATACTTGGGAGGATAGGGTCCACGAGTGTCACGTAATGGGTTGGATAAACCCTTAGAGTTAAGGTTAGCGACGAACCCTTATAAGGAATACTTAATGTGAAAAGTAAGGATAAATATTGTAATTATGGGTGATGAGAGAAACCTATATTGATATGATAACAAGTGGTATATTTATATGGTTGTGTATGCATATATTATCTATGTGTGAAAACATGCCCAAGCTACTTGCTATACCTGAGGTTACCGCGCTGGGACAGTCTTATCTAGATGGGACCTTTATGGGGGATATTGACTTGTACCCTAGAAGCTAGATATCCTTGGTACAGGCTATCGAATCGATAGTTCAGACGGTCCTAAGAGACGCGGGTATGTGCCATCCTCTTAGAGACTTGGAATCTATGCTTCGCCTCAATATTGTTTGTGTATGTGTTAATACAATTCGAGAGTGATTCTGAATTTGTATTCCCCTTAATACGAGTGATACGGGGTTCGGATAGTAGAGTATGCCCGCACCATAGTTTTTATTTGGGGTGTTGTTATGATATATATATTCTTACGAGTAGTTAATATATATACGAAATCCTGAAATCTGGAACTGCCTACTGTGATTTGATATGTAGGACATGGTTGATGACTCAAATTGTTAATACTTGTTTTGAGAAAGTATAATATGGCTGGAATACTTTATTAATTAATAAAGTTAAAATGAGAACTTTGGTTACTAATTGAAATATTCTTTTCAAACAATTGAATCGTAAAATTCGGAATCCTGCGAATAACCTAAGATAAGTTAAACCATTGGGAAAGGATAGCGTGATATGTGATGAGATAGACCACTGGGAAGGTTAGTGCGATAGGTGTGCACATTAGAAGAGAGGTGAGAATTTCTCAAGAGAGTGTCGCACTAATATGTTGTTGCATTGGCCTGTATCAATTTAAATACTTGCTAAACAATTTTTAAATCATATACACTATCGGGCTCTGACCCGTTTTTCTCTCTCTCTCTCTCTCTTGTATATATATATGTATGTACTACAGGTGCGTAGCCACAGGGGCGTCTTGCTTAGGATCCCTTGGAAGGAATGCGCTGCAGCTTAGGTGGGAGTTATAGGTCTCTTGATAGACAACTTCGTTCATTCGGATCCACTCTTAGTACTTTCATTTAGTTGGGCATGTGTAGCTCTTTCCATTATTCTGTTGTTATTGAACATTTGTATTTCAGTTATTTCCAGTACTGTTACTATGGGATTTATTCAGTTTGGTTGTGGGACTTTAGATTTCGTATGTTGACATTCGATTGACGAATGTTTTAAATTATTTGGATTATGTTGCAGAATTGGTGTGGTGTGATTATTACTTTTTGAATGTTGTTAATAAAATAAATAAATAATCTTTCTTTAAATAAAATTTGGAAAGTTATGTATGAAAATGGTTTTGACACTTAGCTTAATTAATTAGGGTGTTAAATTGGAAAATTTTATTTTTATCGACAGTGATGCTGAGAATGAACCAACTGTTCACCTTGATTTAATTTAATAAAGGAGTGATCGCCCGGTATTTAATTAGGCGGGGTGTCACAAAAGCCTAATAAGATTTTGGCATCAACAAATAGCCCGGAAATTGCGCACGAAAGGTCGTAAGAACGGGACATACATGATATGCCCCGTCAAATCTCCTAGGCGCAATAACTAGGACAACGCACCCGAAATAGACCCGTAAACGCCATCACCAAAGAGAAGCAACGCGTCAACTCGAGTCAGTTCAATTCAAGCACAACCTAATTTAAATTAGCTAGAAATCATCGTAAAAATGCGGTAAATGAAAGTGTGTAAATAAACGCGGTAAATCTACCTAGAAAGCAAGTAAATCAAAGCATGTAAACCTAAATTAGAAAGCTTGTAAATTAAACTACAAAGCAAGAAATAATGAAATACAACTATATTAATGGAGAGGGAAATATGAAAGTGCCAATTACAAACCCTAAAGGGTGTCAATCCAAGAGAGGAAGAAGAAGAACTCTCAAATCCACCAAAACGCTAACCTATCCTACCTAAAACGAATTTTATCTGATATTTACAAGAAAAAGTCTTATACAGTAAGTGAAAAAATGTAAAGAAAAGAAAAGGAAAAAGAAATTAAAAGGCAAAAATATCTCCTGGAAACAGGGGATCGATCGATCGACCCAAATCGTCGATCGATCGATGATGAATAAAATATCCCACTATCGAGAGGGATCAATCGATCGACTCCTTTGGTCGATAGATCGATTAAGCAGGTATCAGCACGCGACATTGCTGTTTTGGGCTACTTGGATTTCCCGTCCGCTGAAATCGCCATAACTTCTTCGTTCTGAATCGTAATCGCGCACCGTTCACAGACTCGCGAAGCTTGAGAGGAGGGATACAACTATCGTGTAGATGTTGGGATAGGTACCCAAGCTATGAAAAGACTAAAATGCCCTTGAACGTGCGATTGCGTACGAAAATCGAGCGAAATGCGTCTGAACTTCACACTTAGCATCCAAATACCTATAAAAGCTCAATTAACCCCTGCAAAACATGTTAACGTAGAAATCCGAGGTTGTCTTGTTAACGACCATAAATATAGGGAATAAGATACCCAAGGGGGCTAAAATGCGTAGGTTCGGAAGATGAAATGCGCAATATTTGAGTATTATCACTCATTATGGCCCAAGTACAGGTGTCGGTCCAGCCAAAACCGTTGATTAAGCCTCTGAATCAATTTTTGATCAAGCTCGTTAAGGTCTAAGAGACCTTAAATTCTTTTTATGCATCTGAGTATTGTACCCTTACGTCTACCGCGACAGAAATCAATGGGTCTTATTTATTCTCAAGGTTTTTGGTGATAGTGGATGTTGATACCAAATTTAGTCTGCTGACATGGCCCAATTGAATGAAGACACGTGGAAATCTACATGGCAATAACAAAACACTTTCGAGGAACTCACATGCTCCGAGGAACGAGACTACAACGAGGAAGATTATTTCCCCGAGGAACACTACTTCCCCGAGGAACTCACACGCTCCGAGGAACAAGACCCCTCCGAGGAACCCTTGAGTACCGAGAAGCTTAGGCGGTTCGAGCTGCACCTTGAACAAAGCATTAATAGCTGGACAACCAACAGTTCAACTGGTTCATTAAATGCTTATCATTCATACGCACACGCACAAGGCGCATTGAATGTATCACCCTTTCAGATGTACATCATTCAATGTATCACCCTTTCACATAACAACCTCAGGGCTATAAATACATTGTACAATCCTCATTGAAGGGGGACCCCCGGACCGGAATTTCTTGAGATAATTTGTAATAGAGAATTCCCATACAAACAGCAATACTAAAACAGTGGACGTAGGCCATTCCTATAAGGCTGAACCACTTTAAAATATTTTATCTCATTTATTTATCTGTGATTGAATTATTAGAGTGATCTAATTTTTTACATCAACAGATTGGCGCCGTCTGTGGGAAACGACTGATAATATCGTTTTTCATCAAAAACAATCCATTACCAATGGATGATATTCCTGAATCCAGCAATCAAAACGCTGGAACCCCTCCAAATCCATCTGCTCCACCAATTATTCCAGATCTGACTGGAATAATGGCAAATCTGGCTTAAGGCCAAACCGTCATGCAAGAAACGATGCAACAACTCATCCAAACCCTCCATGGCGGTGCATCAGCCCATTCCGGACCACGAAGCATTCAAAGAAATACCCGTGTGCCTTCTTCGCGTACTAGGCGTACTAATTCATGTCGCAATGAGGAATCTGAAGATTTTTCTTATCAACCTGGACGAACTTCATCAGTGTGAGCCACAGATACTGAACAACGTGTCACCCTCTCCCCAGAAAGGACCAGCGCATTGGAAAGATTAAGTAGGGTTTCTCCTTTCGACCGATTAGGCCCTAGGAGGAACAAAAGTCCTCTTAATTCCGCGTTAAGGAGCTTTCGACGACCATCAGATTTAAAGGAAGGATCTGCCCAGTCGCAACCAGCAGCTCGTCAAGATAGATCCTATGACCGACCAGCTGCTCGTCAAGATAAATCCCAGGAAGCCACTTCAACGCGATCAGTTGCTCGAACCAATAGTCCCGAGGAAGGAAATGATGCATGGAAAGGATCTATTCTTAGGCTGGAGGATAGATTAGGGGAAATGGCTAAGGCCAAGAACCCTCTACAACGAACCTTTGTTCGAGGAACACCTTTTGTCTAGGACATTATTGATTTTCCAACACCGTCAAAGTTCAAAGCACCTGTTGTGACTCCCAAGTATGATGGAAAGACTGACCCTGTCCTTCATATATAACAACACCAAGTTGCAGCCGACATCTATGCTGTCCCAGACGAGATGAGATGCAGAGCATTCTCGGGAACACTTACCGGATCTGCTCAGATATGGTATAATAATCTTCCTCGGGGTAAGATTTCAACTTTTCTTTAACTGGCCGAGTTATTCATTGGGAATTTCTGCTTTGGAGCAAAGCCAGTTAAACGAGTAGCACATTTGTTAAGAGTTAGACAAAAAGCTGGTGAGAGTACCAGAGATTATATAACTCGTTTTAATAACGATCAACTCGAAGTCATTGATTATGAGGAGAAGACAGCGATTACTGCTTTGATGAGTGGACTACTGCCAAACAAGTTGTACTACACTTTGGCCAAAGATCCACCTCGAACCATGTCGGACCTGATGGGAAAAGCGTCCAAGATTATGAATGCCCAGGAGGCTATATCTGCGAAGAAGAATATGGATGCCAAAGAAACCAAGGTAGAAGGTGATAAAGCTAAGAAGAAAGAACATAAGAACAATGGTGGTGACAAACAATCCAAAAATAGGTCGTCATGGGAGGTCTTGAGGAAATTTGATAATTACACACCTTTGAAGGCAAATATCAACCACATCCTAGAAGAAATTAAGAACAGCGAGGAGTTAAACTGGCCAAAGAAAATGAAGGCAGACCCTGACACGAGGAATAGGGAAAAATATTGCGAGTTCCACAAGGATCATGGACATGTGACCAAAAATTGCATAGCTCTTCAGAATGAGATTGAAACACTCAACCGACGAGGAAATCTAGCAAAGTATGTTGATCGGGGAGGCGAAAGAAGAAACAACGACCGAACTAGAGAGAGGTCTAGATCTCCTCATCGAGCAGAGGAGAACAAGAAGAGAAACCATGAAGTTTATCTAGATGATGACCCCGATCTTCCCAAGAAGCCAAGGTAGCCAGAACGAGAGGTATTTTCAATACGCTTTGGGTCATTTGATTGTAATGTTATTATAGGAGGAGATGCAGGAGGAGGGGACCTTACTGCAGAAAGAAAATCTTACCTCGGTGAGTCTCAAGCTTGCTCGTACATTCAGCGAATAAATCTAGCTGAGGAAGATCGCCCGAGAAAGATGAACAAGGAGAAATTGGTCATCAGTTTTTCGAAAAATGACCTTGCAGGTGTTTTATATCCTCACGATGATCCACTGGTGATTAAGATGAGAATGAAGGAGGTAATGATTTAAAGAGTGCTGGTTGACAATGGTAGTTTGGCAGACATTATGTTCTACTCGTGTTTCGATAGTTTAACTCTAAAGATATCTCAACTGGAGCCTTACCACAGACCCCTCATCGGTTTTGCTGGCAAGAAAGTATTTCCACTTGGGACGATCAAGTTAGATATATTCATTGGTACGTGGCCTGCTTTTCAGACAGAAAGAATACGTTTCTTTGTGATGGATAAGAATGTTCAATCATCGTACAATATCATCATGGGAAGAGTAGGATTGAAGAAGTTCGAGGCTGTACCATCTACAGTGCATCAGTGCCTAAAATTTCCAACAAACTTTGGAGTAGGAGTTGTGAAAGGTGATCAGAAAGTAGCTCGAGAATGCTATTATTCATCCGCCGAGTAAGAAGAACTGGAAGAATCAAAGAAAAAGACTACTACCTATCAATTTGATGAAGGTGCAGAAATTGAAACATTGGATCCTCGAGATGAGTCGCAACTCGTGAAGGGTCAAGTGGTGGAAGCTACTGAAAACATCATTCTGGACGACGAGCACCTTGAGCGAACTACTCAAATAGGTTCATCGTTGGAAGCCTCATTAAAACAGGAATTGATAACTTTCCTTAGAAGCAGAAGACAAATTTTTGCGTGGAGTCATGAAGATATGCCTGGGATAGACCCAAACTTCTCGTGTCACGATCTCAATGTGAATAAGGAGATCAAGCCTGTGAAGCAGAGAAGAAGAGTATTCAGTCCCGAGAAGAATCAAGCTATACAGGAGGAAGTCGAGAAGCTCCAGAAAGCTTGTTTCATTGAAGATGTTAAATATCCAGAGTGGTTAGCAAATGTGGTGATGGTAAAAAAGAAAAACAACAAGTGGAGGATGTGTGTAGACTTCACCGACCTCAACAAAGCATGCCCAAAGGATCACTTTCCATTTCCCCGAATTGATCAACTGGTGGATGCTACCTCGGGACACGAGTTGTTGAGCTTTATGGATGCTTATTCTGGTTACAATCAGATCAAAATAAAACCTGAAGATAGGGAGTGTACTTCTTTCATTACCCCTAGGGGAACTTATTGTTATAATGTTATGCCTTTTGGTTTGAAAAATGAAGGTGAGACATATCAGCGGCTGATCAACAAAGTCTTTGCTGAACAAATCAGTTGTAATATGGAAGTCTATGTTGACGATATGCTGACGAAAAGCAAGAAAGCTGCCGATCATCTAGTTGACTTAAGTCAGACTTTTGATCAACTGGATAAATATCAAATGAAGTTGAACCCGACGAAGTGCATATTTGGAGTACGAGAAGGCATGTTCCTTGGGTACATTGTCAATCAACGAGTCATTGAAGCAAATTCTGAAAAGATCAAAGCTCTATTAGGGATGCGATCTCCAACGACGAAGAAAGAGGTGCAAAGTCTTACAGGACGAGTAGCAGCACTCAACAGATTTGTGTCGCGAGCAACTGACAGATGTCTCCCATTCTTCAAGACACTCAGAAAGACTTTTGAGTGGAATGATGAATGTGAGAAGGCTTTTCAAGACTTGAAGAAATACTTGGGAGCACCTCCACTGTTATCCAGGCCAGTTATGGGAGAAAAATTGTACTTGTATCTAGCAGTATCAGAGAATGCAGATAGCTCGGCATTGATCAGAGTGGAGAATGGAGTGAAAAAACCAATTTACTACACAAGTAAGGCCTTCCGAGGAGCAGAGATCAGATATCGAAGGCTGGAAAAGTTAGCACTGGCGTTGATTGAAGCGAGTAGGAGAATGAGGCCATACTTTCAAGCTCATACCATAGTAGTATATACCGATATGCCATTGAGGCAAGCCCTTCATAAACCAGAAAAATCAAGGAGATTGATGTACTGGGCAATAGAGCTCGGTGAATATGATATAGTCTATGAACCCAGATCATCGCTAAAAGGGCAGGCTGTAGCAGATTTTCTAGCAGAGTTCACCTACCCTGATTCCCCTGAGGAGAAAAAGTTGCTCGCTGATTAACCTGTGGATGTTACAGGATCAACATACATTAGCTCAGACCAACTCCGGTTGGTAAAAGAGCAAGTGGATGTTACAGGATCATCAAATTTAAGCTTAGACCAACTCCGATTGGTAAAAGGGCGAGAAAAGATGATCGACGAGGAGCAAGAAATACCAGGGGAGGATGAAAAGAAGCAACAAATATTTCACCGAGGAACCCTGACAGATCAGAAATTTGAAGACGAGTTACCTATATAGAGGTTATATGTAGATGGCTCATCTTGCACTGCAGGATGTGGCGCGGGGATAGTTTTGAGCACTCCGGATGAGGTCGACATGGAATACGCCCTGCGTTTCCAAATCAAAACTTCCAATAATGAGGCGGAGTATGAGGCCATGATTGCAGGACTTAATTTGGCAAAAATTATGGAGGCGCGACAGGTTATTGTCTTCAGTGATTCTCAATTAATCGTAAATAAAATGTTGGGAGTATATGCAGTTAGCGGAGAATTAATGATCAGATATCATGCAAAGGCAAAGGAGCTAGTGTCAAAATTTTCCGCCATTCAACTGGTCAGAATACTAAGAATGGAGAATGCGAGAGCAGACGCCCTAGCTCGATTAGCATCAGCTACTCGTACCGAGCTACGATGAATAATCCCAATTGAAGTATTGGCTAGTCGGAGTATAGATGAGGATTTGACGATGAACTTTATCACCCTTGATTTAGGACCATCTTGGATGGATCCCATCAGGGCATATATAGAGGAGGGAGAATTGCCAATTGACAAGCTCGCAGCCAAGAAATTGAAGTTTAAAGCTGCTCGGTATGTATTAACTAATGGTATTTTATATAGACGAGGAATTATGGCAGGTTTGCAGAGATGCGTACATGAATCCGAGGTGAAAGAATTAATTGAAGAGATCCATGAAGGGTCCTGTGGAGCACATGTAGCAGGTCGGACTCTTTTGCAAAGGATGATGATGCAGGGATACTACTGGCCGACGATGAGAACCGATTGTGTAGCCTATGCCAAGAAATGTGACAAATGCCAGCGCTTTTCCTCCATCCGAAGAACTCCACAAGCATTGTTGACACCCATAACTTCCCCTTGGCCATTTGCCATGTGGGGAATAGATTTGGTTGGGCCACTGCCAATGACCCGAGGAAGGTTCAAATACCTCGTCGTCGCAGTGGATTATTTTACTAAGTGGGTGGAAGCTGAGCCACTTATTAATATGACGTACGAGAAGGTGTACCAATTTGTTTTGAAGAACATTATTTGTCGATATGGTCTCCCTCATGCCTTCATCACAGATCATGGAACACAATTTGATAACGAGGAGTTCGCTGCCTATTGCCATCAGTCAAACATTTTGAAAGTCCACTCAGCACCAGGCCATCCTCAAAGCAATGGACAAACTGAAGTGACAAACAGAACGCTGCTAAATGGCTTGAAGAAAAGACTGAATGATGCAAAATTGAATTGGATCAATGAGCTACAATCAGTACTCTGGGCTTACCGAACTACTCCCCGAGTAGCAACTGGAGAATCACCATATATGCTGGCGTTTGGAAGTGAAGCCGTTATACCTGCCGAGTTGGGCCTCCCAACACACAGGGTACTGAATTTCAATTCCCCTGTCAGCGACTTAATGAGAAGACTGGATTTAGACATGCTCGAGGAGGTTAGAGAAGAAGCAGCCATTAGAAATGATGCTTACCAGCAGCGAACAACTTTGTTTTACAACAAGAGGGTGAAGAAATGCGACCTGAAAGAAGGAGACTATGTGCTGAAGAAAGTAATTCAAAAGCACAACAAACTAGAGGCAAATTGGCATGGACCATACCGAGTTACAGAAGTTGTTCGACCAGGAACTTATCGAATAACAACTCTAGAGGGGGAGGAGTTTAAGAATGCATGGAATGCAGAGCACCTGCGCAAGTATTATCAGTGATGTATATGTAACACAGTTCCATCAGTATGAATAAAATGAAAATATTCTGCCAAAGTCTCTCCTTTTGTTGAGAATTTTTCGGGGAATACTAGTATTACACACTACTCGGCAAAACTCGACAATGCTCAGACTGCTCAGCAAAATATTCCAAAAAATGCCAACCTCGGTTGGTTAGGAAACAAAATATTCCTAAAAATTCCAACCTCGGTTGGTTAGGAAACAAAATATTCCTAAAAATGCCAACCTGTTTGGCTAGGAAACAAAATATTCCTAAAAATGCCAACCTCGGTTGGTTAGGAAACAAAATATTCCTAAAAATGCCAACTTGTTTGGCTAGGAAACAAAATATTCCTAAAAATGCCAACCTGTTTGGCTAGGAAACAAAATATTCCTAAAAATGCCAACCTGTTTGGCTAGGAAACAAAATATTCTTGAAAATGCCAACTTATGTTGGTCGGGAGGTACATATATTCTCGAAAATGCCAACTTATGTTGGTCGGGAGATAAGATTATTCCAGAAAGCGATAAAATTCTACTAACTATGGCTGGTCAGGGATAAAAACCCACCAACTGTAGTTGGTCGACAAGGAAATTTTACCGACCTTGGTTGGTCGGAGACATTATGAGTAAAATTATTTCAAAAAGACCAACTGTGGCTGGTCGGGGATGAAAACCCACCCACTGTAGTTAGTCGACGAGAAAAATTTACCGACCTTAGTTGGTCGGAAACATTTAAGAGAAAAATCTACCATGTATGGCTGGTCGGGGATAAAAACCTACTAACTATAGTTGGTCGACAAGTATAATTTAATGACCTTGGTTGGTTGGAAAAATTTTAAACATTTTTTATACTCGTGACTTTATTATTAAGTGATCGAGCAATATTATTGAAACTTGAAATTTTTTAACTATTACTCAGTTGGTCGACGAACAACACAATATTGTTATCTTTTTAACAGATATGCATAAATGTAAAGTGTTTGATATTTACAAGACAATAGCAATTAAGATTTGCAAACAAAAATGAAAGTCTTTCATTTAATTCAAAATAAATTACATTGATAATAAAATGAAAAGTACGTTGTTATTGAAATGTATACTAACTATTACATCAAAAATTCCTATTCTATTGGTCTTTCCCCCTCTGCTTTTGACACAGGTTCCTCGCCAGCAGGCGGATCATTTAAAGACAGTAGAGAATTGATGAAGTTGAGATCCTTCAACATCCTGACATTCATCACGGATGGTTGATCTAAGAGATGCTCGGGACGAGATACCTCGGTTTGAGAATGTAAATTGTACTCACCGAGATACTTTGAAATTAAGCTCCGAGGAATAGCCCTAGCAGGGATCCAACCCGTGTCCAAATTATATGGAGGCACAGGTAGGTAGAGTAGCCCGGGATCATAATAGTCCCACAGATAATGACCTTGTTCGAGCTTCAACACACCTAAGGCATTCAGCCAGCCTTGCTTATAGCCCTCATTGTTGGCATTCTGGATACGATCATCCAAGTGGTATAGTGCTTCATTGTATCTAGCCATCCAGAACTCCCTGGGCTGTTTGTGGAATTGATATGTTAGCCTCCCCATCTGCTCGTGGAGATTCTTGATGAAAAGCTCCTTATTCTCTAAGACTGACTTCTGCGCAGAGAGCTGTTTTTCCAGGTCCCTAATCTTCTTTGACATATCAGACAACGCGTGGTTCTTCACCATTAGTTGGAAGGCCTGGTTCTCCAAGGCAGATTGAGTCCTCTGTTCCTCGACAAGAACTCGAGCTGCTCTTGCTCATCCCCGAGGAGCTCTTGCTCGACCACGAGAAGATGTAAAGGGGCCAGAGCTCTTCAACACTTCCAATTCGTCCCTCAACTTGGCGTTCTCAACCTCTAAGAACGAAAATCCCTCATCAGTCACTAGGATTAGGGCTTTTGAAGAAGAGGCTGCAGACTTCAATTGTGACAACTCCTTTTGCAGGTTGTAATTTTCTTGCTCCAGCAGCTCGGCAATCTGTCTGCATTCCTCGACCTTGAAAAACGTCGCTAATGCCGTTTAATACAAGATTAAAATGTATAAGCAACTCCGAGATGTTTGTTAGAGAAACCCTTTTCTTTTGAAAATAAAAATTATAAACAAGATGTGTTTACAAAGAATCTTATGTACGAGAGTAATTAAGACTGTGTAATCAGTTTTTAAAACTAAGGCAGTTTCAAAAATTCAGCACACTTATAGAATGAGATGAGTAGATGAAGACAATCAACACACAGTTTTTAACGTGGTAAAACCTCTCCCAACAGAGGAAACATCCACGGTGACTTCTAAGTCACAAAAACAAAAATCCACTAATAACAAATAATAGTTACAAACAATACAACATGCAAGCACACAAATCAACCTATTCTAAGTTTAGGAATATACCCCACTTGGTGTCCTTCTAACTTCTCACAGATCTGATTTATTGATGATGTTCTTCCAGTTTGCTAACTTCCTTTCCTTTTAGCTTCCTTATGTCGACTCAATGATCTCTGATCTTATACACAACACTTCCAGTGAAGTAGTGTGTTAAGTGTTTGTGTAGTGATTCCTACCAACATGCATGAACACACACACACTTAGATTTACAGACAGTCCTAGTAAATTACATATAAAGTCTATATGCAGTGATTTTAGATTATTTCTTTCTCACAGAACTTCAACCCTTTTTGACCTTTATTCTATCCCAGATTCCACGGATATCTCGCTTTTAAAATCGGTCAAGATCTTAATCAATCTCTTTTTGAAAACATTTGTGAGATTGAAAATCTCCAAGTGTGAATCCAACTAGGTCAGGGTTAAGTTTCGTAAGAATAGAAACCACAAAACATTTTCAAAACCAAATGAATAAAGATTTTCTTAAATCCAGTAAAAAAATATGCAGATCTAGTGAAAATGTAACATGCAGAGTGTAGATCTAACGTTTCTATGAAAAAGAAATAAGATCTTCACTCGAATGTTTAAGTTGTGAACAAGATCAAAGCCAAGGAGGTTACAGCTTCGATATGAACAAACCACTCTCTCTCTCAAACACTCAAGGTTGTGTTTAGGGTTGAATATACGAAGGTTTGTTTCAGAGGTGAAGTATTTAGGGTTAGGGTTAGGGTTTGGCTAACAGATTCCCTTTATCTCTCTTCTCTCTTCTCTCTTCTCTCTTCTCTCTTCTCTTTTCTCTCTTCTCTCTCACTTCTCTCTCACTTCTCTCTTATTTTTTTTCTCTCAGAAAGACGAATGCCCAAAAGTCTTCTAAGGCTGAGAAGTGGAGGGTATTTATAGGGCTGAGGGAAGGTTCTGGATGTTCGAGGGAAATCAAGGGCTGAGATCAAGTCTTGCAGATTTTGACTTGATCCAAAGGTTATAAAATAGCGGTGATTAAAAATGATTTTGATTGGTTCATATGGATAGCACCGGGATTAACTAAGAACACATGCAGACCCTCGATTAGGAATTATCCAACGATCAGCAATCAACCATCCAACCTTCTCACATAACAAACACAAATAGGTACACCCGGAGGATGACAAGTGTTGACATATGAGAGGCTCACACACGCGCGTCCAATGTAATTAAAGAAGGTACCCTGAAGTCTCTAGCGCTTTGAGATTCTACCCAACCAAACATTCGAGTGAGAAATGAAGTTTACAAAATAGAATATTAACCCCACAAATTTTATAATCCCATTTTATTAATAAAAACATTTATTAAAAAAAAGTTTTAAAATGTTTAAAAAATATTTAAAAATTCCCAAAAAATTATTAAAGCTCCAATTCAAGGGGAATTAAACACACACTCAATTTTAAGCAATATGAACACATGTATGCACTTCTAATTGTGTGTAGTGTGATTCAATTTATACCTTCATGGATCATTGAATAGGATTAGAGAGATAAGAACTGAGGCTTTTTGGATTCTAAGTTGGACAACCAATTTTGTCACTATTTCCAAACTAGTTGAACACTTATACAGTATAGACTTAAGAAAGTCAAAGGTATAAGGTGCTTCAATCTCCCCCTTTGGAAATATGAGACAAAATCTCCTTTGAGTTAGTTTAAAACTCGTAGGGAACCAAAAAAAATGAAACCTAGTCCTATACAAAAGATATTATCTACCCATTTCCTAGAAAGTCAAAAATTACATAACTCAACTATTTACAAATTTTTACACTAGAAAAGGTAGACAGCCAGTAGAAGAGATTCCTGCAAATATGCACACTAAGATCAAGCAGTTTAGATGAAATGTGAACAAAATATTGAACCCGTAAGACTCAAATTTCTCCCCCATTTTGTCTCAAATGGACAAAGGGTAAAACCTAAGGTCTTAAGAGTTTAATCAGCGCATACCATGCCTATAGAATTTCGCAAATACAGAAATCTGTTATAGTCTAGAGGTTTAGTGAACATGTCTGCAAGATGCAGATCAGTAGGCAGGTAATGAATTTCTAATTCCTTAGTTTTAACAAGTTCGCGTATAAAATGATGTCTTATTTTAATGTGCTTAGTTCGCGAGTGTTGAACCGGGTTTTTAGATATGTTAATGGCGCTTTGATTGTCACAATACAATTTTAACTGATCTTCTTTGATCCCATAATCGCTTAACATCTGTTTTATCCATAATAATTGAGCACAGCAACTTCCTGCTGCTATATATTCGGACTCAGCCGTAGATAAAGATGTGCAATTCTATTTTTTACTACTCCAACCAACTAAATTATTGCCGACATAATAACAGACACCTGATGTACTTTTACTATCATCAGTACAACCGGCCCAATCAGCATCAGTATACCCTATGATGGTGCTACAGGTATCATTAGTGTACCTAAGTCCAAGATTAAGAGTGCCTTTTATGTACTTTATTATACGTTTTACACTCAATAAATGGCTCTCTTTAGGGTTATTCTGGTAACGAGCACACAGACATACAACATACATTATGTCTGGTCGTGAGGCAGTTAGATAGAGTAGGCTACCAATCATACTACGATACAGTGTGGAATCAACTGACTTACCATTTTCATCTTTACATAATTTAACAGTAGTACTCATATGCGTTTTGGCAACTTTAGCATTCTCTAAACCAAATTTCTTAACAAGGTCTAAGGCATACTTAGTTTGAGAGACAAATAGACCATCAGAATTCTGTTTCACTTGAAATCCTAAGAAAAGTTGTAGCTCCCCCATAAGGGACATGTGAAATTCCTTATGCATAATAGTAGAAAAAGATTTAACTTCAGAGTTTGAAGTTGACCCGAAAATGATGTCGTCTACATAGACTTGGGCTATAATAATGTTTTTGTCAAAATGTTTGACAAAGAGAGTCTAGTCATTTCCTCCTCTCTTAAAACCCTTATCCAACAAAAAGTTGGAAAGGCGTTCATACCAAGCTCTAGGAGCTTGTTTTAAGCCATACAAAGCCTTTTTTAGACGAAAGACATGGTTAGGGTATTTAGGATCAATGAACCCTTTGGGTTGTTCTGCATATGTTTCTTCAGACAGAATTCCATTTAGGAAAGCAGATTTGACGTCCATTTGATAAAGTGTGAATTTTAAGTGACACGCTATGGCGAAAAGAAGTAGAACAGATTCAAGACGAGTGACAGGGGCAAATGTCTTGCTGAAATCTATCCCTTCTATTTGAGAGTAACCTTGAGCAACAAGTCTAGCTTTGTTTCTAAGAATCACCCCATTTTCATCAGATTTGTTCTTAAAGATCCAACGTGTTCCAATAACATTTTTGTTTTGAGGTCGAGGTACAAGATACCAGACATCGTGAATGACAAATTGTAAAAGTTCTTCCTGCATAGAAGAAATCCAGTGTGTGTCATTCAATGCTTCATTAACATTTTTCGGTTCCACTAGGGAGACGAAACATGCATAATTAGCATAATTTCTTAACTGGGATCTAGTACGAACTGGCTCATTAGGATTACCGACCACGTTGTCAATGGGATGGTCTTTAGAGACCCAGCCAGGTACTTCTGGACTCTCAGTAGGTAATGAGTCATCTATTTCTGGTGAATCAGTTTTGAAATCATTTTCAGATTCAACCACAATAGGTGATTCAGATATCTTATTTTCGACAATAGTGTCGCTTACAATTACATTTATCGATTCCATAAGGGCCTTAGTACGCAGATTGTATATACGATAAGCACGACTGTTTGGAGAGTATCCTAAGAAGATGGCTTTATCACCACGAGCTTCGAATTTAGACAAATGTTCTCTGTCTTTACAGACATAACATTGACTTTCGAAAGTTCTTAGATATTTCAGATTAGGCTTCTTACCGTACCACAACTCATAAGGAGTTTGTTTAGAGTTTTTCCTAAGGTAAACCCTATTAATGATATGACATGCAGTTCTAATAGATTCTACCCAGAAGTATTTAGGTAGAGATTTGGCATGCAACATGACACGTGCCATCTCTTGAAGAGTTCGGTTTTTCCTTTCAGCAATACCATTCTGCTGAGGAGTCTTAAGGGCACTAAATTCATGTTTGTAACCGTTGTAGTCACAATATTCAACTATTCCTGTGTTTATGAACTCTCCCCCTCTATCACTACGAATACGATTGACTTGAGTGTCCTTCTCATTTTCAATTCTTAGTAAAATTTTCAAAAAATTCTGAAACGTGTCAGATTTATGTTTCAAGAAGGAAACCCAAGTGAATCGTGTAAAATCATCAACCATGACTAGGATATAATTGTGTCCATAAAGACTAACAGTTCTAGAGGGACCAATAAGGTCCATATGGATGAGATCTAGAGGTCTAGAGGTGAGGATGTCTTTAACTTTTTTATGCGAAGTCTTAACTATTTTTTCTTCCTGGCAATGACCACAGACAACACTTGAAATAGGTTTAATTTTAGGAATTCCTCTAACTATCTCTTGACTAGACAATCTACCAAGGATATCATAACTTAAGTGACCCACACGATTATGCCAGATCTCATTGTCATCCATTCTGACAATGTTACAGGTTTCAAAACTAGTCTTGACAGTATAACAATTGTCAGGTGTTCTAAATCCTGTAATAATGCATTCACCTTTATCATTTAGAATTTTACAATTGTTCTTTGAAAAGGTGGCTGTATGGTCAGAGTCACAAAATTGTGATATACTTAGGAGGTTGGCTTTAAGGCCTTTAACTAATAGAACATTTTCGAGAACAGGCATTCCTTCTTCTTTTAGGGTTCCTTGACCTATGATCTGAGATAAAACTCCATCACCAAAAACTACTTTCCCACCAGCAAATCTGGTTTTGTTTAAAAGTTTGGTTTCATCTCCTGTCATATGTTTGGAGCATCCTGAATCTAAATACCAACCAAATGAAGTGGTTTCATCTCCTGTCATATGTTACACTTCATTTGGGGTAAAAGATCATCTTTTCTAACCCAAATAGCTGTAGTTTTAATTTTGCGCAAGTTTGCCCTCATTTGATAAAATTTTCGTGAAACAGCTTTTTGTCGAAGAACATTTGGAGCAGCAAACTGATTATTGTGGAAAATTTGAGCTTTTGGTTTAGGAAAGTTTCTGGGAGCCTTTCTCTTCCTGTAGTTAGAGTTCTTATCAGGTTGTCTTGGAAGGACATAATTGTTACGATTTTGCCTAGAATAGTTAAAGTTCTTGTAGACAGAAGTGTTGTACACAGGGGTGTTTAGACGCCTAGCATAACAACCTTCAAAGGAATGACCATAAATGTCACAGTAGGAGCAATATTGATTGCTCGAGGGATGAACTTCCTTAGGAAAACTTCTAAATATGGGTTTAACAGCATTCTGTTCAGAAGTCCTATTCCTAGGAGGTATGGTCTTATAGGTAGAATCAGCCTTTCTGATAAAAGGACAGACGTATTTAGTCTTAAGTGCAGTCTCAGCCTTAGAATTACTAGACTCTCCAATGTCTTTCTGTTGTTGCTTTTGATAAAATTCCTTTTTAATAAAATGAAAGTCTGGACATGTTTCAATTGGTCTTTTGCCCCCAGACACAAACTTAATAGGTTCAAGTTTTGTAGTTTGTGGTTTGTTCTTAGGGCAAAATCCAATACCGGTTCTATCATCAGAATTGGTCTTGGAGTCAACAACAAAGTCAGTAAAACAATTTGAATTGTTTTCAAACTTAGAATTTTTTTTGAAAACAGTAGCTGTCTTTGTTTTTGCTTCCTCCAGTTCTAATAATGTTCCCTTGTATTTCATTTCCATGGTTTCATTAGTTTTAGTTAACTCTTTTAATTTTTGATCAAAAGTTTCAATTTCAGATTGATGAGTCAGACACTGGTTAGTGTACTCTTCAGCATTCAACTTCACAATAAGACTTAGATCATCTAATTTCTTAGTCAGGTCTCTAATAGTCTTCTCCAGTCTAGTGCCTTTTTTGAGAGTTTTAGCATACAAAGTATGGATATCAGGGAGGTCTTCTGTGTCTGAATCGCTAAGTGAAGTGTGTGTAGTGACCCCTAACGATTCAGTTTTAGTACTCATGCACCCATTTGCATCGTCATTATCGAGATCACTTTGACTCACACACACGGTAGTAGAACTAGCAACATTTTCAGATAATAAGGCATCTAGGCCAGTCAAAACAGTATTCACACAAGCAAGAGAAGGAGCATCATTATCACACAAAGGCATATCATCATTGTAAATGATCTTAGCATAAAAGGACATGCAAGGGTCAACTTCATTTGAAGACTCAAGTTCCTCTTCATCAGAGTCACTTGAATCATTCCAAGTTTTACAGACATTGGCTCTATTGTGTGTATTGGCTTTATTCAGATTAACTCTGCAATCATGAGCAATGTGACCTAGTTTCCCACATCTAAAACATTCAATATTTTTAAGGTCTCTAGTGGGTCTGGAGTTGTTATCCTTAGGATGCTTGTCAAGTCCTCTCTCATGAGGTTTGGGATTAGACAGAGTAGGATAATTAGGCTTGCCTTGTTTAGATGCCTGTTTGTTTCAAAATTTGACAATTTTCTTAAATTGTTTAGACATCAAGGCAATCTGATTATCTAGTTTTTCTATATTGCACTCCTCATCAGAGTCAGAGTTGGTCAAATTAGACTCAAGTTTGGGTATCTTAGAGGCAAAACTCAAGTTAGAGTTGGGCTGTTTTCTTTGAGAATGATTTAATTGTTTCTTAAAGTCTAATTCCATTTCCACAGTCCTAAGTTTGCTACTGAGTAACTCAGGGGTAAGGTTTTGATCATTCATTTCCTCAATAGCATACCTCTTACTGTCAAACTTTTGTGGTAATGACCTTAGAATTTTAGAAACAATTTCATTTCTATCATAAGTAATACCATTAGCATGCAACTTAGTGACTATATCAGTCAAGTTCATGTAAAAATCATCAAAAGACTCAGAATCAGACATGATCAAAGAGTTGTACTACTGGATAAGCATTTGAGTTTTAGCAGCTTTAACTCTTGAGTATCCTTCATGGGCAGTGATTAATGCGTCCCATGCTTCCTTAGAAGTGGCACAGGATGAGATTCTCTTGAACTCATATTCATTAATAGACATAAAAATGGCATTCTTGCCTTTATTGTTATTTCGAGAAATAGTTTTTTCTTCTTGGGTAAACTCACTTAAGATTTTCTTTACCCTCTCATCACTTCCTTCAGTGGCTGGTTTAGTAGGATAAGTGTATCCGTTTTCAATAATGTCCCAGACATCATCTCCTAAAGTCCCTTGGATGAAGGCAACCATTCTAACTTTCCAGTAAGCAAAGTTGTTCCCATCAAAGAGTGGAGGTCTGGACAGATTACCAAACCTTTCATTCTTCTCGTCCATAGTTAGGTTTTTCAGAAAATGATTTCAGAAACACAAGATCTTTTGAAATAAAAGTTAACAGGGCTCTAATACCAATTGAAAAACGTCGCTAATGCCGTTTAATACAAGATTAAACTGTATAAGCAACTCCGAGATGTTTGTTGGAGAAACCCTTTTCTTTTGAAAATAAAAATTATAAACAAGATGTGTTTACAAAGAAACTTATGTACGAGAGTAATTAAGACTGTGTAATCAGTTTTTAAAACTAAGGCAGTTTCAAAAATTCAGCACACTTATAGAATGAGATGAGTAGATGAAGATAATCAACACACGGTTTTTAACGTGGTAAAACCTCTCCCAATAGAGGAAACATCCACGGTGACTTCTAAGTCACAAAAACAAAAATCCAATAATAACAAATAATAGTTACAAATAATACAACATGCAAGCACACAAATCAACCTATTCTAAGTTTAGGAATATACCCCACTTGGTGTCCTTCTAACTTCTCATAGATCTGATTTGTTGATGATGTTCTTCCAGTTTGCTAACTTCCTTTCCTTTTAGCTTCCTTATGTCGACTCAATGATCTCTGATCTTATACACAACACTTCCAGTGAAGTAGTGTGTTAAGTGTTTGTGTAGTGATTCCTACCAACATGCATGAACACACACACACTTAGATTTACAGACAGTCCTAGTAAATTACATATAAAGTCTATATGCAGTGATTTTAGATTATTTATTTCTCACAGAACTTCAACCCTTTTTGACCTTTATTCTATCCTAGATTCCACGGATATCTCGCTTTTAAAATCGGTCAAGATCTTAATCAATCTCTTTTTGAAAACATTTGTGAGATTGAAAATCTCCAAGTGTGAATCCAACTAGGTCAGGGTTAAGTTTCGTAAGAATGGAAACCACAAAACATTTTCAAAACCAAATGAATAAATTTTTTCTTAAATCCTGTAAAAAATATGCAGATCTAGTGAAAATGTAACATGCAGAGTGTAGATCTAACGTTTCTATGAAAAAGAAACAAGATCTTCACTCGAATGTTTAAGTTGTGAACAAGATCAAAGCCAAGGAGGCTACAGCTTCGATATTAACAAACCACTCTCTCTCTCAAACACTCAAGGTTGTGTTTGGGGTTGAATATACGAAGGTTTGTTTCAGAGGTGAAGTATTTAGGGTTAGGGTTAGGGTTAGGGTTTGGCTAACAGATTCCCTTTCTCTCTCTTCTCTCTTTTCTTTTCTCTCTTCTCTCTCACTTCTCTCTTATTTTTTTTCTCTCAGAAAGACGAATGCCCAAAAGTCTTCTAAGGCTGAGAAGTGGAGGGTCTTTATAGGGCTTAGGGAAGGTTCTGGATGTTCGAGGGAAATCAAGGGCTGAGATCAAGTCTTGCAGATTTTGACTTGATCCAAAGGTTATAAAACAGCGGTGATTAAAAATGATTTTGATTGGTTCATATGGATAGCACCGGGATTAACTAAGAACACATGCAGACCCTCGATTAGGAATGATCCAACGATCAGCAATCAACCATCCAACCTTCTCACATAACAAACACAAATAGGTACACCCGGAGGATGACAAGTGTTGACATATGAGAAGCTCACACACGCGCGTCGAAAGTAATTACAGAAGGTACCCTGAAGTCTCTAACGCTTTGAGATTCTACCCAACCAAACATTCGAGTGAGAAATGAAGTTTACAAAATAGAATATTAACACCACAAATTTTATAATCCCATTTTATTAATAAAAACATTTATTAAAAAAAAGTTTAAAAAAGTTTAAAAAAATATTTAAAAATTCCCAAAAAATTATTAAAGCTCCAATTCAAGGGGAATTAAACACACACTCAATTTTAAGCAATATGAACACATGTATGAACTTCAAATTGTGTGTAGTGTGATTCAATTTATACCTTAATGGATCATTGAATAGGATTAGAGAGATAAGATCTGAGGCTTTTTGGATTCTAAGTTGGACAACCAATTTTGTCACTATTTCCAAACTAGTTGAACACTTATACATGTAATACCCCGTATTTTTTACTATATTTATTTTGGGATTAATTAATTAAATTGCGTATTAATTGGAAATTAATCCGGGTTATAAATACTAATGAGATGCGAATTGGTATTTGATTATGTGCATATATGATTATATATGAACTTGGTATTATAAAATTTGTCGTGAGATTTGTATACGGCATTTTAGAAATTTTGTTGAGATGCGTGGGACCGCCGCGTCACGGTATAATATTTTGATATTAAAGATGAATTTAAAATCTATAATCCGTATGGTCGTTTTGAGTGCGCCAACGCGTCCGGAAGGGTCGAGTTAGTCAGAAAACACTAGCCGGGGGTATAGTTTGGGTCCCGGGGTATTTTTGGGCCATCCCGGCACTATAAAGGGTATTTTAGTAATTTGGTATTTTTGGGTAATTAAAAGTGACGAAAATTGAGAGTTGTAATCTGATAAGGATTGACCCCAACCAACCCTTATTAACTCAACAAGCTACGGAGGTTTATTAAATGAGGTTTTCATAAGTTTCCCCAAAGCAAACCCTAGCCACCATAGCCTTTTGGAGAAGAAAGCTTGGAGAAGGAGAGAGAGAGAGGAACTCTGCAGAAATTCTACACCAAACCCACACCAAATTCAGAAATCAAACCAAGGCAAGTGACTTTATTTCATTTAAATTCGAAGAATGTCTTTTCCATGTTAGAAATTGAAGAATCTTAATTGTTCTTGAAAGATTAAAAGAAAACCCATGAAATTTGAAGTTATTATTGAATATTGGGATAGGTTTGCATGTAGAAACATTGTTGGGAGATTTAATTTCGGAGATTTCATATCTAGGTGATGCATAAACGAATTAAAATCTGGGAATTTATGATGAGAAAAAGTTAGGGTTTATGTTCTTGAAGAAAATTGGGAATTAATGTAGAAATTGTGATTTAATGATGTTTAGATGATATCAAACCCTTTAATGATGTTAGTATAGCCCCTTAACATGTTTGAGGATGATTAGAGAACTCAATATATTGTGGGAACGAATTTTAGAAGAGGTTTGAGGAGTAAAAATGGTGAAAAACGATTTTTGGGAAGTTCTGGGCCGAAACTGGCATCTCGTTAGAAGACGCCCCAGGTCGTTCGAACGAACTCGTTCGAACGAGCTTCTAACGAGTTGAGCAGTCGTTACTAACGAGAAGGTATTTCGTTCGATATCTCGTTCGAACGAGATATCGTTAGAAGAGTCAGTTCGTTCGAACGAACTGGGATCTCGTTCGAACAGCCTCGTTCGAACGAGACTTCTAACGACCTGACAGTCCAAACTCGTTCGAAGCCTCGTTCGAACGAGACTTCTAACGAGTTGACAGTTTGTTCCTTTTTGGACTGTTTTGACTTTTGGAGTCCCGGGAACTGGTTCAAGGGTAGAGTTAGCATCCCTTTGATGATATAGTGATTGATTTGGGACTTTTGGGTTATTGAGATGAGTAAATCATACACTAGAGTTATATTCAATGAACCGTTTGGGTTGAGACGTGAGTGTCTACTACGATGTGAGGATAAATTATGGCACATATAATTATGAACCGGAATAAAATAAGTTGTGATAATTATAATTAGTACGAGAGTGCAATATGTACTACGAATATAATACGGTATTACTAAGATGTGTGTTTACTTAGTATTGATATATGGATTGTATGTATGACATACCTACCATACTTGCTATCACGGGAGGTTTCGTTCGCTTAGGACCCTCTAATCCTTGTGTGACTACCGGGGGGATATAGACTGGTACCTTGATGAACATAGGTCATAGAAGGACTTATTGTGATATTAATAAGTCTGCATGATCATGGGAGCGTAGGTATGTGCGTGACCCATGTGATGGTGACTGTGTTCGCCTCCACTATTTGTGATTTGTGTTATCTGAACTATTCCTGAGAGATTCGGAATATGTGATCCTTATGTACGTGATGTACCGGGATGGATAGCAGAGTATGTGTGCACCATAGCTTAGATTGCGGGGTGCTTGTATCGTATATTTATGATGTGAATAATATACATTTAATTAATGGGAATCCTCATGTTAATGTTGTAAATGTATTACGGTATTGTTTCGAGATATATAAGGAGTTAACTGATACTTATATATATGGCATATTTAGTAACTGAGTTTACGTTAAATCCCTATTTAATTACGAGCGTTATTATGTTATGGAACCAAGCATTATGGGTAGGACCTTTGGCAATCTAGCTAGTTATGATGTCACTAGGCTAGTAGTATGGGTCGTTATAGATGGGTACTTGCGTTAGGAGTGCACAGTTAGACGAGAGGTGAGAATATTATGTGAGCGCACGTCCTAACATGTACTTTGCATTTAATGTTTTAAATGTTTTAAAGCACTTGCAGGTTTTTACAATATAACTCCACATTCGGGCTCTGACCCGTTTGCTTTTCAAATCTCTTTTCTTTGTAAAACCATTTTAGGTGCCCAGCCACAAGGACACCAAGCATAGGATACTCATTCAGGTGACGAGCTGTGGCTGCTTGTGGAAGCTACAGGGATTTGCATGTAGACGCTTCTATCTTTTGGATTCCAGAGTCACCATCTATCAGTTGTAGGGCATGTTGCCCATCTCTATTTAGAGCATCTTTTACATTTCAGTTTTCAGACTTTAGCATGTATTGTTTCAGTTTATTTATTTCAGTTATGGGATTGTAGTGAGGAGTTTTCCTCCAGACCTTATTTACTCTATTGTGATGGTTATTCGTTTTACTTCAGTATGGTGAATGGTGTTATTTATTTCTTCATTACACTTGTTGCATGTTAATCAGACTTTAATTAAAATTCGGCAACTTGCTTTTTAAATACTAGGTGGTTAGTAAAAATAAAATGTTTTCGACAGTGATGCTATTAACTGAGCCAACTTGGCATTTTGAATTAATTTTATAAAGGAGTAGCTACCCGGTATTTAATTAGTCGGGGTGTCACAATACAGTATAGACTTAAGCAAGTCAAAGGTATAAGGTGCTTCAGACCTCACCTCTCAAGGTTCTTTCCCTTACATCGTACCCAGCAAAAAGCTTCTCGTAGCCCTTGTCGGCAATGATCAGCTTGTACTTCTTCTCGTAACTCTTATGCATAAGGGCAGTGGATTCTTTGTATTGAAGTTGAAGGTCTTCAAGGGTGCCTTGGAGATCCTCGATCATTTCATAGTAAGCCACATTATTGGCCACCACTCAATCAAGTAGACACTTCAGATATTCATATGCTTCCACTGCCTGTTCAGTAGCATCTTGACCGAGGATGTCGATAACTTGTGCTGCACTCAGGTCTGTGTGACAAGCCTTAAAGTAATCATTACATTACCTCAGCAGCACAGTATCGTGGGCAGATAACAATTCCATCCTGGCCAGAAACTAGCAGAGAAAGAAAAAGCAGTAATCAATAAGAATCAAGACAGAGTATGATTAGAATACAGACAACAGTATGCAAAAAAGTTCAAGTTTTATTAGATCATAGTTCAGAGTTACATATTCTGGGTTACATTTGATAAAGAGAAACAAAATAAAGAGAAACCCGAACAACACTACACCTTTTTCTTATCTCCCAAAACCTTCTCGGGAGGCTGGGATGAAGAGGTAGGTTGCTCGGGGAAAGTAGGCAGTTGCTCGGAGGAAGAAAAGATTTGTTGATTTTCCTCGGCTGCAGGCGGGATGGCTAGGGAATGATCTCCCATCACCATCGAAGAATCTTCGGAGGTAGCTTCGTCCTCTTCTAAGTCTTATGGAGTTGGAGGGGGACCAGGGATATGTCTCTGGAAGAGCTCGGAAGACTCGTCGACCTTCATCTCCTGAAGGGCAGCAACCCATCCATCCCTAAAATATATGAGACTGCCATAGTCCACTTGCGACACTATGGCAACCAACCCCTTGTTCCACCCCTTGTACCAACCAACACTAAAGGACTTCTTCACATCCATCTTCCTCTTCAATTTCTCCGAGGAGAGCTTCTCGGACAGCAGGTTCTCAGCAGCCTTCAATTTATTTTCTGCTTCCTCCTTCTGCCAATTTACTTCCTGAAGCTGTCCCAACCTCTCTTCAGCAACCTTGAGCTTGTTCTCGAGCTCCCCTGCAGTTTTGAGCTTCTCCTCGAGCTCTTTATTTGCCTTCTCCAGGGCATTTATTCTCTTCTCCAACTCCTTGGAGGCATCGACAGCCCGAGCTTTCTCCTGCTCGTTGGAGGCAAGCTTCTTCTCCCAAATAGCCTTATCAGTGGCATACTTCTGGCGAAAGTCTTCCAAAGACTTGATAGCTTCTTCCAAAACTCCCTCTACGCTGGACGAGGAGCATGAAGCTTTAATTGCTTCATCCTTCTTCAGGATTATATTAAAGCAGCTCGTCAACTGTGAAAGTAAAAATAAAGCAAGTCAGAAACAGAAATGACAAAGAAAATATGAAAATTTCAAAGTAAGAAAACTTACAGAAGCAAGGTGATGAGCAGCTAACGAGGTAACCATGTCCCGAGTAAGGTTTTCTTCAGTACCTTGAACCTCGGGAATGATCCAGGACTTTACTGAGCTCATGGCAGAGCTCGAGGGAACGAAAGTTGGAACCCCAGTTCCAGTAGCTGGGGGCTGAGTAATGGTGTCAGCCAAATTGACCGAGGAGCTCTTTTTCAGCCTCCTCGGGGAAACAGGACCGGATTCAACCAAGGAAGAACCCTTGGTCGGTGATATCACAATCACCTCTCCAGGAGTAGCAGATATGCTCGGAGCCACTGCGGGCTTCTCAGCAACCTTCACAACTGCAGCAGCTGACAAAGGTGCATCATTCTTCTTCGTCCCCTCCCTTGGGACATCAATCCTACTCCTTTTTGCCTCCCCAGAACCGGAGGCAGTTTTCTCAAACAGGGTATGAGGTCTTCTCTTCTTCATCCTTTCACTTAAAGGAATATGGGATTCAGGCGATGAGCTGGTGGAAGCTGGTACTGGCTCTGATTCACTTATCACTGGACGAGCAGTGAAAGAAGTGGTGTAGCTCTTGTACTGGAGCAGATACGAAGCTGATCTAATATGCTTGTCAGCAACACTTTGATGCAGACTCCAGATAAGTTTCAAATGCCTTATATTGACATCTGCTTCTTTTGGGCACTTTCTCTTGCTATCAACTGCAAATAAATAAACATTTTTATCAGTGGCACATTTTATCAAACAAAAGAAACATGATTTTAAAATAAGTAAAACGAAATAAAAATAACATATCCCATTTCCATAAGGAGGGCATTTGGGACCTTGAAAAAACCTCATCTCCAGATAAAGGAGCATGTTGCCAATTTTTTATGACAACCCCATGCTCAAAATAATCCCTATTGGCATAAGGGAGATTGACTACTAAGGCTCTATTTAAAAATCTAGTTTTTAAATATAAAATGTTATCATTAACTGCCCGTCTATAGCAAAACATAATCTCAGGAATTCCTATGCGAGTTCCATGGATTTGATTTAATCTATGCACCCCATTAACTATTCTCCATGAGTTGGGGGCTATTCTTGCAGGAACAACGTCAAAGTATTGACAGAATTCCAAACACAAGGGATTGGGTGGGAAAGAAAATCCACACTTAGCCATAAAGAGATTGGGGAACCAATGTCCCTCAGCCAAACGGAAGTAATCAGAAGGCTCAGAAATCTCTTCCAAAACAACCCAGGAGGGAATGGAAAAATCAGAGCGAAACTTTTCAAGAGACTCAACAGGGTAAACCATGATAATGAATAAAAGAAATGAAGAAGAAAGAAGAAGATCTTACAGAAAAAGAGTAGAGATGTTTACAACGAACGATGGAAGAGATGAACGCACAAGAGAGTAGAAGACAATGAAAAACTCGAAGATACAAATTTGAAAAGTAGAAAACGGTGGGAGTATCTGTGAAGTTTAAATACCTTGCCTTGGGAAATGGTGAAGTAATGATTACAAAAAAAAGTATGATTACGTTACCAGCGGCTAAAAAGATGAAACAGGGGCGTAGGAATCAAAGCGGGCAATAGCGGTTAAAAAGACGAAAAGGGACGCGGGAATCAAAGCGGGCAACGGCGGCTAAAAAGACGAAAAGTGGCGCGGGAATCGAAGCGAGCACAAAAGTTCAAAAAAGCATGATTCTACGAATTTGGAAGGAGAAATAAATACAAAGGAAACACTCCTAAAAATCAAGAAGACCATTTAGAGCTACCATATTCCGAGAAAGAATGTTCCCTACTCCTCAAATTTCGAACTATGAAACATTGGGGGCTTCTGTTGATACTTAATTTAGTCTGCTGACATGGCCCAATTGAATGAAGACACGTGGCAATCTACATGGCAACAACAAAACACTTTCGAGGAACTCACACGCTCTGAGGAACGAGACTACAACGAGGAAGATTATTTCCCCGAGGAACACTGCTTCCCCAAGGAACTCACACGCTCCGAGGAACAAGACCCCTCCGAGGAACCCTTGAGTACCGAGAAGCTTAGGCTGTCCGAGCAACTCAGGCGGTCCGAGCTGCACCTCGAATAAAGCATTAATAGCTGGACAACCAATAGTTCAACTGGTTCATTAAATGCTTATCATTCAGACGCACACGCACAAGGGGCATTGAATGTATCACCCTTTCATATGTACATCATTCAATGTATCACCCTTTCACATAACAACCTCAGGGCAATAAATACATTGTACAATCCTCATTGAAGGGGGACCCCGGGACCGGAATTTCTTGAGATAATTTGTAATAGAGAATTCCCATACAAACAGCAATACTAAAACAGTGGACGTAGGCCATTCCTATAAGGCTGAACCACTTTAAAATCTTTTGTCTCATTTATTTATCTGTGATTGAATTATTAGAGTGATCTAATTTTTTACATCAACAGTGGAGATCTTCCCATTCGATTCGATCGCACTCATAATAAAACCTTTGTCAACTCAGCAATTTCAGAATCTTTGTTTCAAGCTCGATGTGTGCCATGCAACCCACCGTCAGTTTTTTCGTGACAAGCTTGTTATGTTCATTGCACTGCACCTACGCTTGAGGGGGAGTGTTAAGGATATTTCTTAACAGCTATTCCCACGCATATGCAGAATAGTTTTGTTAGACTTAGTCATAATGTTGTTGCACTGATATTCCTTTATTTTAGGCTATTAGTTAGCTTCTGTTTAAGGTTTGTTTTCAAATATTCAATCTGTATCTATAAATGAGGGTACTCCTCACTGTTTCAGTTAATGAAGAATAATAATTCTCTATAATAAATATTCTTAGAATTCTACAGGCGACACCATCATCGCAAACCATCGAGATTTTCAACACACATGAAATCAAAAAGAAAACACCAACATGAAATCCATAGAGAGAAGGACTTATAAAAAGACATCGAGAGATGAAAATCTAAGAGAGAGGTAGGATGTGCTTACGAAGTTTGCTAAGAGACTAAGCTTTCTTTTTTCCGTATCAATTTTCTAGCACTGAAAAAATAAAAAGTGTCTTTGGTTACAAAGTTAGGAAAAAACATAAAATAATTAATTTTAAAAGAATTATGGAAAAAGAGTTGGCACATTCCTTACTTATTCCACTTTCACGGCATCCATTTAATTAGGGTGGGTAAGAAATAACTTTCCATTAAAAATAAAATTAATATAAAGTAAATTTCACATTTAGGTATATTGTCCATGTCATATATATTAACAATAAACTTTCACAAGAGTAGGAGTAAGAGAAGGAGTAAAGATAAGTAGTTTTTTTTATAAATATATCCAATCAACAAAACGAGCCCTAATTGATGATTTTGTAACCTTTTTCCCTTTTATTATTAATGAACTATTGCATAATGTATGTTGGGCACGACTACTAATGTATATAAGTAAATATATATATTATGTATACATGTATAGTATATAATATACAAATATTATGCATGATAAAATATTGCATTTAGAGAAGAAAAAAATGATTATTTTTTTGGGAAATCTGGTGGGGGAGATATCCTAATCAGGAGATCATCTCGGGAAAATTTCATAAAAAATCAACACATTCAATGGAAAGTTTGTTTTTTAATCATTCTTCACGATAGACACATTTATTAAACATCTTCTACATATTTTGCAATATAATACCTTATATTCCCTGAGGAGGTTCTACCCCATGGAAATGCACTGTGAATGCCTGGCTTATCATTTTATTCGGTAAACTACTAGGGGATCATGTAGCCCAAATCAAAGACATTGTACTTACTTTTATTTTCTAAAGATCTTCAATTAAAATTTATAAAGACTCAAAAATATTCAAAAAATAACTGTTAAAGCAATTTAGTTTCAAAATAACAAATCGGATCCTTGATAATTGAAATTTCTTATGCTTGAACACATCATTCTTGGATAAATGAAATAAATCACAATCCTGAAGAAGCTAGATAAGGTGTAACATGTAGCGGTGGATATATATATAGAGAATAATGATATGGGTATCAAAACCTTTCACAAAACCTCCCACAAAAGTGAAGTGGATTCCATGTATTTTCTCATTCACCCTGTACTGTGAAATGGTTCTTGCTAGAGCACAAAAATTTATTGATTTTAGGACTCATATTTAAACTCTGTCTCTTTATGCTAACTAATACCTCAAGTCCTTTGAAATATATTTATCAAAGGACTTGGGTTATATTTTCAATTGCTCCATCCGGATGTCGCCTTCACTGCAAGCATAAATTGCAGTATAATTTCCATCAAAAGGTGAAGTAAAAAGTCAGCTGTTCGAAGTCCTATTAGCAAGGAAAAATGGGTTCTATTTCACTAGAAGGCACGATAAAAGAGATTTGTTTGGATTTAGTTGTACTCGGTCGAATGGAAAAATGGGTTATATTTCACCAGAAGGCACGATCTGCATGGATATGTGGTAAAATGTATTTTGATTTCATATTGAACCAAGTCAGTCTTCAAAATTATAAATCTCTTGGACGTAAATCCTACGATTCGACATTAAAAATCCTTCTGAAGTCATACCAGTTGATGTCTAAATGTGTATATATATCCCTCCTCCCCATATGTATCCTCCACATCTTTATCAAATTCCATTCGTTTGCTCTAAAAAAAATCATGAGAACTCGAAGCAGTATGTTAGCTATTATGGCAATAGTTTTTCTACTCAACATGAAACCAAGTGGAGGTTGTAGATTCCTAAATGGGCAATAAGAAGAACTAAGGAAGATACCAAATGATATAATACTACAATCTCTTCAGAAGGCTCCGGTTGGAAATTCGATCGGTCACACTTCTGTTACCATCAACCAAAAGGGCTTTAGTGGTCATTTTATGACTCAACCACCTTCTCCTCATGAACACCCTCGGCTTGTGGTTCCGTTTGGCGTAGTTACTAATCAGAAATAAACCTTTCCATTCATTTACACTAAATATCAGAAATCATGCAGCTGTAACAGTATAACATGACAGGACCCAATAAAAATCTTTATTCTTTTCTATTTTTTTTTTCCTTTTTCTTTCTCCTCAAATGCATTTGTAAGGATTCTTTACCCATATGTGTTAAGGTTATGCAAAGAATGATAAAATGTTGATTACTTGTTGTTTCAGTGAACGCATGATATTAGTGTTCGGATGTTATAATTTTTTTAGCATTTAACAAGTCTTGTTGTTTTTACCAACTTAAAACATTATATTAAACTTTTTTAATCACCCCCTCCAAGTTTCATCTTTGGTTACATAACGTTCATGCCCATTACCAAACATATCAATATTAAGGACATTGTAGATCAACGCCAGTGCAATAGAAAAACAAACATCAATTCCCGAGTTTGCTTGTTTAACACATTATTATTTTTCATTAATGTTCCAATTTGTCATGGTAAATCTGTAGTACATATTGTAACACAATTAGAACCTCTAGGAGTATTTTGTTACTTAATGTTAACTAAAAGCTAATGTGGCAGTTGATTTGATAAATAACATGGAAATCTTTCATTATAGCAAAATAAATTATGGCATGTGAAAAATAAGTTGAAATTTTTTTTTTTTAAAACAGAGAAAGAATAATGTCAAAAATTAAAAAGTCAACAAATTAATTTAAAAACAGAAAGTAATCAGAATAAAATAAGAAATAGGGAAAAAATTGGAATAGAAAAACTAAAGAAATTAATATAACCATTTAAAAAATAGAAAATACAGATTTTTAAAAAAAAATGATCTATGATAAGAGAAAAAAGACATATGATAAGAGAAAAACAATTCTGCTGAGATCTGTTTGTAAAAGAAGAGTAGGGTGAATAAGAAAGATAACAAATTTGGAATCGCTAAAGTTACAAAAATCCATTTTTTGATTTATTTCATATATTTCATGACTGGAATAGCGGACTCGTTGGATGAACTGCACTAGTGATAATGACCCCAAAAAAGAAACGATAGGTATAGCTAGGCCATGAACAGCCAACCATCGCACTATAAAAATTGGATAGGTTCGATCTATGGCAATTATTTAAAAAAACCAATACAAAATTAAAGCGTCATTTAGAAATTTCTAAAAAATGGACAAAACCTATTAAAAAAAATGTAAACATATGAAGTAAAAAATATGATACTTAGTAGATATGCAAAAATAGAAAAAATGAGAAATAAATCAAGCAACTTGCCCCACCTCTATGCTACAATCCCACACCTCCATCCATCAACCACCAGACCCACCACCACCTTCATACAAACTTGACACCAACACCAATTTAAAATAAAGGATAAAGTTTGGCCGATTTGTTTTTAAATTATTTAAAATAAATAAATAAAGTTTATAAAAAAAAATCGTGGAATTTTAAATAATTGTTTTTAGACATTTTTAATATAATTTGTTTTTCAGTTATAAATTAATTTTTCTTGAATTACAAATTACAGTTTTAGTCTTTTGTACTTTTTAGCCGTTCAGTAGATTTTCTTGAATTCCCATTGCTTATTTTATTTTATGTGGGTAATTTTTGTTTTCAGATTTTTTATTTTCTATTTACATGTATTCTATATTTTTAGTTTTAGGGATTCATTAGTCTTTTTAATATTTTTGAAATATTTTTTCTTTTAGTTAAATAATTATTTATTTATTATGCACCTTTAAATACTATTATTATTACTTTAATCCTTTTAGTTTATCACTTGACAAAGGATGAATTTATTTTTGAGAGAATAATAATTTCAAAATAGAAAACGTGTTGGAAATTAAGCTAAAAGTAGACTTTTCTCAACTTGTACTTTATATCTTGATATTATCCAACTCTAAATTAGTTTTTTTCATGATAAAAAAATGACTTTAAATATTTATTCCTAGCAGGATAATTATTAAAGAAATTTAGAAATCATCATTTAAAAGATTTTATTAAAGTAAACTAATAGTATATTGAAATTATAATTATTAAAATAAATTATAGTGACATGAGTTAAGAAGTTACTTAAATAATAATTTTGGGACAATATAAAATTTGAGAAATTAAGGAAAAAGAATTAAATAGCTAATTCCACACGTTGACTTCTCTCGTGCATATTTCACACTTGATATTTTATCCTAGCTTTAACTTTTATTACTTAATATTAATTCACCATTTAAGATAAATTAAAAATGCTTGAAAGATAAGTTTTAAAATATGAAGATGAATTTTAGTAGATTCATTTGACTTCCCTCTAATTTAAGTGCATGGGTTGACACCATTATCTTGCCATTATACTCATTTTTAGTGTGTATATTGTAGGTACTTCAATTAACAATTGATAGATAAATATTCTTACTACAACGATGAAATAAGGAAATTTTTATCTATCAAATGGCGCTATTGTCGGGCTCTTAGAGTAACTATAATAGGTTATTGAAGCATTGTATATTTATTTGGGAGGATTTAAAAACCAATTAGAGTAATAATTAATTTTTAAAAAAAGGCAAAAAGATAAACCACACAAAATATAAAGAGGGCATTGTTGGATTGGTTTAGAAGCCCCTTTATTTTGGGTCAGTAGGACTCCCTGGGCCCACTGAAGTTAGGTGAACTTATGTCGGATCGTCCCAACTCGATCTTCACCATACGTGTGTGACACTCGTTGGATGTAATTTTCTAAACACTCATGAATTCCCCGCAAGCGAGTCTGTTTTTTGGGCTCTTATTGTGACACCTCGCCTATTGAAATATCGGGTGGTCAGTCCATTATCAAAATAAAACGTTGGTCTCATATGGCTCATTCTCAGCATCACTGTCGGAAAACTTTTTAAAGATACTAATCACCCAGAAATTTAATTAGACTGGTGCCAAATTTTATCATTCATTAAATTATAACAATGCAAAAATAAATAACAATTAAACCATCACACAAACTGATAAATAAATCCAGCATTACTGAATAATATAAATAAAAGTAACCGAATCAACTATCGGATAAAAAAGAATATATAACAGTAAACTGAACAATAACCGGAATACACGATGTCAAATAAATAACTGAATACAACATCTGAGGGCGACATGCACAAATGAAAATTGGAGTAAAGATCCTACACTAGAATAAATGCACGAAGCGTCTATATCAAGTCTCGCAACTTCCACATGAGTTGCAGCATCCCTATATAAAATATTCATACTACGTGTTGCTGTGGCTAGACACCTAAAAGGGTTTGAAAAAGATTTTGACACGGGTCAGAGCCCAAGTAATACATTTTGAAAAATATCTAGCAAGTAGTTAAATTACAGTAATTAAATATGCATGTACACTCTTCATATTTAATTTAGTGTTGAACTCTTTTGAAGTATAACTCACCCCTCATCTAATGTGCACACCTAACGCTTGTCTGCTAAGCTTTTCTAGTTACGCTACCCCACCTAACTAGTCGTATCAAGTTTCTTTCTTCATACTAACTTGTTGTGACAACCCGTATTTCCCCTACAATACGTTACTAGATTCTTTATATCAATTAGCCAATTATGGCATGATATGTGAATTTATTTTATAGCACACATATTTACACTTATATCTATAGTCTATCATACTTTCCTAGGTTAATTGAACAGTTAAAGGATCTAATTGTCATTAATTAATATTTATCTTACCTTGTGTGTGTGTGAGTTGAAACTTAAGTCCTTTGAATCCATTTTTAAGATTTGAACTCTCGTTTAGACTTATTTGTTTTTTGTTTAATGGATTAAATTGGATCATTAAATGTTTTCACAAATATAATGAGCTACATTTCATAATTAATTCAAAATTGAGTTTAGTTTGGTATGTGTCCTAGTCACCCTCCGCTCTAGGATTTTTACCTATGTTTACATAAATATCGGCAAAACCCCATAACATTTATGGATAAACACTAAGGTAAATTGAAAACTTAACCTGTTATTTTGTTTAACGTCAGATCAACTTTTACAATTTATGTAATGTTAACCCTTTGTTAAACCTCCATTGAGAGACTTAGTGAAAGGGATGATTAAACAATTAATTCCATTAACACCCAATATTATTCTAAGTGTTACATGCTTAACAAAAAATTGAAAACTTAAACATATTTTATCCCCCCCCCCCCCCCCCCCCCCCCCCCTCCTCTCTCTCTATCCCCCCTATATGCCAACTTCACCTCATTAATCCCCTACATCACCCCTATTACCTCTACCGCTAGAGACGACCAACATCTGTGCCACCATCTCTCCTGCTATTTTCCTCCCAATTTATTACCACCTACCTCCAAATTGATCCAAATTGTTTGAGAGGAAGCACACACATTTATATAGTTACACACACATATACACACTTTACAAAGCTCCATCACTAACAACCCTACCAATTTTTATTGTTGGGTCTCCATTTCTACCATTGGACCACATAAGGATATTTCTTAATAGCCATTCCCACGCATATGTAGAATAGTTTTGTTAGACTTAGTCATAATGTTGTTGCACTAATATTCCTTTATTTTAGGCTATTAGTTAGCTTATGTTTAAGGTTTGTTTTAAAATATTCAATTTGTATCTATAAATGAGGGTACTCCTCATCGTTTCAGTTAATGAAGAATAATAATTCTCTATTCTAAATATTCTTAGAATTTTACATGGTATCAAAGCCATCAAACTCTCACGAGTAATTTTGATCCTGTAACCGTTCTTACGGCGGCGGTAGCCACAACAAATTGCTACTGTCCGTCGGGTATATAACACAATGGAGGTTGCTACCATTATCGCTGCACTATCACGGGCAACATCATAATCGGGGTGGTTCACGTCAATCAGTTCCCAAGATGGATGGTTTTCTGAAGATATTTTTTTTATGTTTTACGATCCTCATTTGGCATTCTTCTGTCATTGTCGCACTTCCACTTGAAGGGTTGTGATAAAGTAGCTGACTAAATGAAAGATACCGAGAGTAGTTCAGCCTCATTCAAAAGAGTCTTTCACGGTTTTGAAAGTCTGCAAACAGCTTATTGAGGTTATGCCTATTTCATGTTCACTTGGAGGGACCCTTCGTACCTAGAGTTGATGAAGACTTTTTTATTTATTTATTTACTTTTTTTTTTTTGGGGGGGGGGGGGGGGGGGGGGTAAAGGCCGCATATGAACATATATCATTGTTCATTGCAGTATAAATTTTTCTTCTTGTTTTTAAATACTAGATTTTAAAGAATTATGCAACTAGGAAAAGGCTTCTGAGCAAAGCCATCATTTGGGTATTCAAGTTTAATGACGTGTAGGGTCTTACTAAAAAAAATGCAAAGAGACCTCTTTGGTGGAGTATATTCCAACTCAAGAGATTGGAGAAGCAATATAAACAAATTGAGTCAGGTGCCAATATATTTTCACAGAAAGAAGAAAGAACAAAAGATTGTGTGCCACAATCCTTTATTTAGCAACTCAAGCGGCCTTGAATCCATCGTGATTAAGCCCAAGAAACAAAAGAGCCTCTATCAAATGTGATAAAGCTCATTTTTGCTCAAGAGGCCCATTACGTAGGTTCGCAGGACGAAATACGCAATATTTTCGTATTATCACTTATTATGGCCCAAGTACAGGTGTCGGTCCAGCCAAAACCATTGATTAAGCCTCTAAATCAATTTTGATCAAGCTCGTTATGGTGCAAGAGACCTTAAATTCTTTTTATGCAGCTGAGTATTGTAACCTTACGTCGGCGGAAATCAATGGGTCTTATTTATTCTCAAGGTTTTTGGTGATAGTGGAGATCTTCCCATTCGGTTCGATCGCACTCATAATAAAACCTTTGCCAACTCAGCAATTTCAGAATCTTCGATTCAAGTTCGATGTGTGCCATGCAACCCACCATCAGTTTCTTCGTGACAAGTTTGTTGTGTGAATTTCATTGCACCTTCGCTTGAGGGGGAGTGTTAAGGATATTTCTTAACAGTTATTCCCACGCATATGCAGAATAGTTTTGTTAGACTTAGTCATAATTCTGTTGCACTAATATTCATTTATTTTAGGCTATTAGTTAGCTTATGTTTAAGGTTTGTTTTCAAATGTTCAATCTGTATCTATAAATGAGGGTACTCCTCACCGTTTCAGTTAATGAAGAATAATAATTCTCTATTCTAAATATTCTTATAATTCGACAGGTGGCACCATCATCGAAAACCATCGAGAATTACAACACACGTGAAATACAAAAACAAAGCACCAACATGAAATCCATAAAGAGAAAGACTTCTAAAAAGACATCGAGAGAAGAAAATCTGAGAGAGAGGGAGGATGTGCTTATGAAGTTTGCTAGGAGACTAAGCTTTCTTTTTGCCGTATCAGTTTTCTAGCACTCAAAAAATAAAAAGTGTCTTTGGTTACAAGTTAGGAAAAAACATAAAATTATTAATGTTTAAAGAATTACGAAAAAAGAGTTGGCACATTCCTTACTTATTCCACTTTCACGGCACCCATTTAATTAGGGTGGGTAAGAAATAACTTTCCATTAAAAATAAAATTAATATAAAGTAAATTTCACATTTAGGTATATTGTCCATGTCATATATATTAACAATAAACTTTCACAAGAGTAAGATAAGGGGTAAAGATAAGTAGTTTTTTTTTTAAATATATCAAATCAACAAACTGAGCCCTAATTGTTGATTTTGTAACCTTTTTCCCCTTTTATTATTAATGAACTATTGCATAATGCGTTTGGGCACGACTACTAATGTATATAAGTAAACCTATATATTATGTATGCATGTATAGTATATTATATACAAATATTATGCATGATAAAATATTGCATTTAGAGAAAAAAAAGTGATTATTTTTTTGGGAAATCTGGTGGGGGAGATATCCTAATCAGGAGATCATCTCGGGAAAATTTCATAAAAAATCAACACATTCATTGGAAAGTTTGTTTTTTAATCATTCTTCGCGATAGACACATTTATTAAACATCTTCTACATATCTTGCAATATAATACCTTATATTCCCTGAGGAGGTTCTACCCCATGGGAACGCACTGGGAATCCCTGACTTATCATTTTATTCGGTAAACTACTAGGGGATCATGTAGCCCAAATCAAAGACATTGTACTTACTTTTCTTTTCTAAAGCTCTTCAATTAAAATTTATTAAGCCTAAAAAATGTTCAAAAAATAACTGTTAAACCAATTTAGTTTCAAAGTAACAAATCCGATCCTTGACAATTGAAATTTCTAATGCTTGAACACATCCTTCTTGGATAAATGAAATAAATCACAATCCTCAAGAAGCTAGATAAGGTGTCACACATAGCGGTGTATATATATTTAGAGAATAATGATATGGATATCAAAACCTTTGACAAAACCTCCCACAAAAGTGAAGTGGATTCCATGTATTTTCTCATTTACCGTGTACACTGAAATGGTTCTCGCCGGAGCACAAAAATTTATTGATTTTAGGACTCATATTTAAACTCTGTCTCTTTATTATAACTAATACCTCAAGTCCTTTGAAATATATTTATCAACGGACTTGAGGTATATTTTCAATTGCTCCATCCGAATGTCGCCTTCCCTGCAAGCATAAATTGCAGTACAAGTTCCATCAAAAGGTGAAGTAAAAAGTCAGTTGTTCGAAGTCCTATTAACTAGGAAAAAATGGATTCTATTTCACCAGAAGGCATGGTAAAAGAGATTTGTTTGGATTTCGTTGTACTCGATCGAATGGAAAAATGGGTTCTATTTCACCAGAAGGCACGGTCTGCATGGATATGTGGGAAAATGTATTTTGATTTCATGTTAAACCAAGTCAGTCTTCAATATTATAAATCTCTTGGACGTAAATCCTACGATTCAAGATTCAAAATCCTTCCCAAGTCATACGAGCTGATGTCTCAATGTGTATATATATCCCTCCTCCCCATATGTAACCTCCACATCTTTATCAAATACCCTTCGTTTGCTCTAAAAAATATCATCAGACCTCTAAGCAGTATGTTAGCTGTTATGGCAATAGTTTTTGTACTCAACATGAAACCAAGTGGAGGTTGTAGAGTCCTAAACGGGCAAGAAGAAGAACTCTGGAAGATACCAAATGTTATAATACTACAATCTCTTCAAAAGGCTCCGGATGGAAATCTGATCGGTCACACTTCTGTTACCATCAGCCAGAAGGGCTTTGCTGGTAATTTTATGGCTCAACCACTTCCTACCCATGGCTCGTGGTTCCGTTTGGCATAGTTACCAATCACAAAAAAACCTTTCCATCCATTTACACTAAATATAAAAAAAACTTGCAACTGTAACTGTATAACATGACAGAATCTAATAAAAATCTTTATTCTTTTCTATTTTTTTCCCTTTTTCTTTCTCCTCAAATGCATTTGTTAGGATTCTTTACCCATATGTGTTAAGGTTATGCAAAGAATGATAAAATGTTGATTACTTGTTGTTTCAGTGAACGCATGATATTAGTGTTCGGATGTTATAATTTTTTTAGCATTTAACAAGTCTTGTTGTTTTTACCAACTTAAAACATTATATTAAACTTTTTTAATCACCCCCTCCAAGTTTCATCTTTGGTTATATAATTTTTTTAGAAAAAAAAGAATGTCTAAAAAAATGATCTATGATAAGAGAAAAAAGACATATGATAAGAGAAAAACAATTCTGCTCAGATCTGTTTGAAATAGAAGAGTAGGGTGAATAATAAAGATAACAAATTTGGAACCGCTAAAGTAACAAAAATCCATTTTTTGATTTATTTCATATATTTCATGACTGGTACAGGGGAGTCACTCGATGAACTGTACCGGTGATAATGAACCCAAAAAAGTAACGATGGTATAGCTAGGCCATGAACAGCCAATCATCGCACTGTAAAAATTGGATAGGTTCGATCTATGGCAATTTTTTAAAAAAACCAACACAAAATTAAAGCGTCATTTAGAAATTTCGAAAAAATGGACAAAAACAATAAAAAAATGTAAACCTATGAAGTAAAAAATATGATACTTAGTAGATATGCAAAAACAGAAAAAATGAGAAATAAATCAAGCAACCTGCCCCACCTCTATGTTACAATTCCACACCACCATCCATCAACCACCAGACCCACCACCACCTTCACACAAACTTAACACCAACACTAATTTAAAATAAAGGATAGAGTTTGGGCAATTGGTTTTTAAATTATTTAAAAATAAATAAATAAAGTTTATAAAAAAAAATCGTGGAATTTTAAATAATTGTTTTTAGACATTTTTAATATAATTTGTTTTTCAGTTATAAATTAATTTTTCTTGAATTACAAATTACAGTTTTAGTCTTTTGTACTTTTTAGCCGTTCAGTAGATTTTCTTGAATTCCCATTGCTTATTTTATTTTATGTGGGTAATTTTTGTTTTCAGATTTTTTATTTTCTATTTACATGTATTCTATATTTTTAGTTTTAGGGATTCATTAGTCTTTTTAATATTTTTGAAATATTTTTTCTTTTAGTTAAATAATTATTTATTTATTATGCACCTTTAAATACTATTATTATTACTTTAATCCTTTTAGTTTATCACTTGACAAAGGATGAATTTATTTTTGAGAGAATAATAATTTCAAAATAGAAAACGTGTTCGAAATTAAGCTAAAAGTAGACTTTTCTCAACTTGTACTTTATATCTTGATATTATCCAACTCTAAATTAGTTTTTTTCATGATAAAAAAATGACTTTAAATATTTATTCCTAGCAGGATAATTATTAAAGAAATTTAGAAATCATCATTTAAAAGATTTTATTAAAGTAAACTAATAGTATATTGAAATTATAATTATTAAAATAAATTATAGTGACATGAGTTAAGAAGTTACTTAAATAATAATTTTGGGACAATATAAAATTTGAGAAATTAAGGAAAAAGAATTAAATAGCTAATTCCACACGTTGACTTCTCTCGTGCATATTTCACACTTGATATTTTATCCTAGCTTTAACTTTTATTACTTAATATTAATTCACCATTTAAGATAAATTAAAAATGCTTGAAAGATAAGTTTTAAAATATGAAGATGAATTTTAGTAGATTCATTTGACTTCCCTCTAATTTAAGTGCATGGGTTGACACCATTATCTTGCCATTATACTCATTTTTAGTGTGTATATTGTAGGTACTTCAATTAACAATTGATAGATAAATATTCTTACTACAACGATGAAATAAGGAAATTTTTATCTATCAAATGGCGCTATTGTCGGGCTCTTAGAGTAACTATAATAGGTTATTGAAGCATTGTATATTTATTTGGGAGGATTTAAAAACCAATTAGAGTAATAATTAATTTTTAAAAAAAGGCAAAAAGATAAACCACACAAAATATAAAGAGGGCATTGTTGGATTGGTTTAGAAGCCCCTTTATTTTGGGTCAGTAGGACTCCCTGGGCCCACTGAAGTTAGGTGAACTTATGTCGGATCGTCCCAACTCGATCTTCACCATACGTGTGTGACACTCGTTGGATGTAATTTTCTAAACACTCATGAATTCCCCGCAAGCGAGTCTGTTTTTTGGGCTCTTATTGTGACACCTCGCCTATTGAAATATCGGGTGGTCAGTCCATTATCAAAATAAAACGTTGGTCTCATATGGCTCATTCTCAGCATCACTGTCGGAAAACTTTTTAAAGATACTAATCACCCAGAAATTTAATTAGACTGGTGCCAAATTTTATCATTCATTAAATTATAACAATGCAAAAATAAATAACAATTAAACCATCACACAAACTGATAAATAAATCCAACATTACTGAATAATATAAATAAAAGTAACCGAATCAACTATCGGATAAAAAAGAATATATAACAGTAAACTGAACAATAACCGGAATACACAATGTCAAATAAATAACTGAATACAACATCTGAGGGCGACATGCACAAATGAAAATTGGAGTAAAGATCCTACACTAGAATAAATGCACGAAGCGTCTATATCAAGTCTCGCAACTTCCACATGAGTTGCAGCATCCCTATATAAAATATTCATACTACGTGTTGCTGTGGCTAGACACCTAAAAGGGTTTGAAAAAGATTTTGACACGGGTCAGAGCCCAAGTAATACATTTTGAAAAATATCTAGCAAGTAGTTAAATTACAGTAATTAAATATGCATGTACACCCTTCATATTTAATTTAGTGTTGAACTCTTTTGAAGTATAACTCACCCCTCATCTAATGTGCACACCTAACGCTTGTCTGCTAAGCTTTTCTAGTTACGCACTTAACTAGCCATATCAAGTTTCTTTCTTCATACTAACTTGTTGTGACAACCCGTATTTCCCCTACAATACGTTACTGAATTCTTTATATCAATTAGCCAATTATGGCATGATATGTGAATTTAGTTTATATCGCACATATTTACACTTAGATCTATAGTCTATCATAGTTTCCTAGGTTAATTGAACAGTTAAAGGCTCTAATTGTCATTAATTAATATAAATCTTACCTTGTGTGTGTGTGAGTTGCAACTTAAGTCCTTTGAATCCATTTTTAAGATTTGAACTCTCGTCCAGACATATTTGTTTTTTGTTTAATGGATTAAAATGGATCTTCTAAATGTTTTCACAAATATAATGTTTTATATTTCACAATTAATAAAAATTGAGTTTTGTTTGGTATTGATCCTAGTCAACCTCCGCTCTAGGATATTTGCCTATGTTTACGTAAATAACGACAAAAACTTACGTAAATAACCTTTGTGGATAAACATTAAGGTAAATTGAAAAGTTAACCGGTTATTTCTTTTAACGTCAGACCAACTTTTACAATTTCTGTAATGTTGACCCTTTGTTAATCCTCCATTCAGAGAATTAGTGAAAGGGATGATTAAACAATTAATTCCACTAACACCCAATATTATTCTAAGTGTTACATGCTAATTAGTTCACAAAAACTCACCAATACCCCATTATTCATAATAAAAAATTAAAAACTTAAACATATTTTATCCCCCCCCCCCCCCCCCCCCCCTCCTCTATCTCTATCCCCCTTATATGCCAAATTCACCTCATAAATCCCCTATATCACCCATATTACCCCTACCCCTGGAGACGACCAACATTTGTGCCACCATCTCTCCTGTCATTTGCCTCCCAATTTATTACCACCTACAACCAAATTGATCCAAATTGTCTGCGAAGAAGCACACACATTTATATAGTGACACACACATATACACACTTTACAAAGCTCCATCACCAACAACCCTACCAATTTTTATTGTTGGGTATTCATTTCTGCAATTGGACCACATAAGGATATTTCTTAATATCTATTCCCACGCATATGCAGAATAGTTTTGTTAGACTTAGTCATAATGTTGTTGCACTAATATTCCTTTATTTTAGGCTATTAGTTAGCTTCTGTTTAAGATTTGTTTTCAAATATTCAATCTGTATCTATAAATGTGGATACTCCTCATCGTTTCAGTTAATGAAGAATAATAATTCTCTATTCTAAATATTCTTAGAATTCTAGATGGTATCAAAGCCATCATCCTATAACCGTTCTTCTGGTGGAAGTAGCCACAACTCATTGCTATCATCTGGCGGGTATATAATGCAATGGAGGCTGCTACCATTACCGCTGCAGTGTCACCGACAACATCATAGTCGGGGTGGTTCACGTCAATTCGTTCCTAAGATGGATGGTTTTCTGAAGATATTTTTTTTATGTTTTACGATCCTCGTTTGGCATGCTTCTATCATTGTCGCACTTCCTAGTTGACTAAATGAAAGATACCGAGAGTAGTTCAACCTCATTCAAAAGTGTCTTTCACGGTTTTGAAAGTCTCCAAACAGCTTATTGAGGTTATGCCTATTTCATGTTCACTTGGAGGGACCCTTCGTACCTAAAGTTGATGAAGAGTTTATTATTTATTTATTTACTTATTTTTTGGGGAGGTAAAGGCCGCATATGAACATATATCATTGTTCATTGCAGTATAAATTTTTCTTCTTATTTTTATATACTAGATTTTGAAGAATTATACAACTAGGCAAAAGCTATTTAGCAAAGCCATCATTTGGGTATTCAATTTTAATGACATGTTGGGTCTTACTAAAAAAAACATTGCAAAGAGACCTCTTTGGTGGGAGTATTTGCCAACTCAAGAGATTGGAGATGCAATATAATCAAATTGAGTCAGCTGCCAATATATTTTTGCAGAAAGAAGAAAGAACAAAAGATTGTGTGACACAACCCTTTATTTAGCAACTCAATCGGCCTTGAATCCATCGTGATCAAGCCCAAGAAGTAAAAGAGCCACTGAATCAATTGTGATTAAGCTCATTTTTGCTCAAGAGGCCCATTACAGGTGTTGGTCCAGCCAAAACCGATGTATATAAAAAAAGACTCTAAATACATTGAGATCAAACTCATTATGGCCCAGGTACAGGTGTCGTTCCAGCCAAAACCGTTGATTAAGCCACTGAATCATTTTTTGATAAAGCTCGTTATGGTCTAAGAGACCTTAAATTCTTTTTATGCAGATGAGTATTGTACCCTTACGTCTACCGCGGCGGAAATCAATGGGTCTTATTTATTCTCAAGGTTTTTGGTCATACTAGAGATATTCCCATTCGGTTCGATCGCACCATAATTAAACTTTTGCCAACTCAGCAATTTCAGAATCTTCGGTTCAAGTTCGATGTGCGCCATGCAACCCACCGTCATTTTCTTCGTGACAAGCTTGTTGTGTGCATTGCACTGCACCTTCGCTTGAGGGGGAGTGTTAAGGATATTTCTTAACAGCTATTCCCATGCATATGAAGAAGAGTTTTGTTAGACTTTGTCATAATGATGTTGCACTGATATTCCTTTATTTTAGGCTATTAGTTATCTTCTGTTTAAGGTTTGTTTTCAAATATTCAATCTGTATCTATAAATGAGGGTACTCCTCACCGTTTCGATTAATGAAGAATAATAATTCTCTATTATAAATATTCTTAAAATTCTATAGGCGGCACCATCACCGCAAACCATCGAGAATTACAACACACATGAAATCAAAAACAAAACACCAACATGAAATCCATAGAGAGAAAGACTTCTAAAAAGACATCGAGAGAAGAAAATCTGAGAGAGAGGGAGGATGTGCTTACGAAGTTTGCTAAGAGACTAAGCTTTCTTTTTTTCGTATCAATTTTCTAGCACTGAAAAAATAAAAAGTGTCTTTGGATACAAAGTTAGGAAAAAACATAAAATAATTAATTTTTAAAGAATTACGAAAAAAGAGTTGGCACATTCCTTACTTATTCCACTTTCACAGCATCCATTTAATTAGGGGGGGCAAGAAATAACTTTCCATTAAAAATAAAATTAATATAAAGTAAATTTCACATTTATGTATATTGTCCATGTCATATATATTAACAATAAACTTTCACAAGAGTAAGAGTAAGATAAGGGGTAAAGATAAGTAGTTTTTTTTTTAAATATATCAAATCAACAAAACGAGCCCTAATTGTTGATTTTGTAACCTTTTTTCCCTTTTATTATTAATGAACTATTGCGCAATGCGTGTTGGGCACGACTACTAATGTATATAAGTAAATCTATATATTATGTATACATGTATAGTATATAATATACAAATATTATGCATGATAAAATATTGCATTTAGAGAAGAAAAAAATGATTATTTTTTTTGGAAATCTGGTGGGGGAGATATCCTAATCAGGATATTATCTCGGGAAAATTTCATAAAAAATCAACGCATTCAATGGAAAGTTTCTTTTTTAATCATTGTTCGAGATAGACACATTTGTTAAACATCTTCTACATATCTTGCAATATAATACCTTATATTCCCTCAGGAGGTTCTACCCTATGGAAACGCACTGGGAATGCCCGGCTTATCATTTTATTCGGTAAACTACTAGGGGATCATGTAGCCCAAATCAAAGACATTGTACTTACTTTTATTTTGTAAAGATCTTCAATTAAAATTTATAAAGACTCAAAAATATTCAAAAAATAACTGTTAAAGCAATTTAGTTTCAAAATAACAAATCCGATCCATGATAATTGAAATTTCTTACGCTTGAACACATCATTCTTGGATAAATGAGATAAATCACAATCCTGAAGAAGCTAGATAAGGTGTCACATGTAGCGGTGGATATATATTTACAGAATAATGATATGGGTATAAAAACCTTTCACAAAACCTCACACAAAAGTGAAGTGGATTCCATGTATTTTCTCATTCACCCTGTACTGTGAAATGGTTCTCGCTAGAGCACAAAAATTTATTGATTTCAGGACTCATATTTAAACTCTGTCACTTTATGCTAACTAATACCTCAAGTCCTTTGAAATATATTTATCAAAGAACTTGGGGTATATTTTCAATTCCTCCATCCGGATGTCTCCTTCACTGCAAGCATAATTTGCAGTATAATTTCCATCAAAAGGTGAAGTAAAAAGTCAGCTGTTTGAAGTTCTATTAGCAGGGAAAAATGGGTTCTATTTCACTAGAAGGCACGGTAAAAGAGATTTGTTTGGATTTAGTTGTACTCGGTCGAATGGAAAAATGCGTTCTATTTCACCAGAAGGCACGATCTGCATGGATATGTGGTAAAATGTATTTTGATTTCATATTGAACCAAGTCAGTCTTCAATATTATAAATCTCTTCGACGTAAATCCTACGATTCGATATTCAAAATCCTTCTGAAGTCATACCAGTTGATGTCTCAATGTGTATATATATCCCTCCTCCCCATATGTATCCTCCACATCTTTATCAAATTCCTTTCGTTTGCTCTAAAAAAAATCATGAGACCTCTAAGCAGTATGTTAGCTATTATGGCAATAGTTTTTCTACTCAGCATGAAACCAAGTGGAGGTTGTAGAGTCCTAAACGGGCAATAAGAAGAACTAAGGAAGATACCAAATGATATAATACTACAATCTCTTCAGAAGGCTCCGGTTGGAAATTCGATCGGTCACACTTCTGTTACCATCAACCAAAAGGGCTTTAGTGGTCATTTTATGACTCAACCACCTTCTCCTCATGAACACCCTCGGCTTGTGGTTCCGTTTGGCGTAGTTACTAATCAGAAATAAACCTTTCCATTCATTTACACTAAATATCAGAAATCATGCAGCTGTAACAGTATAACATGACAGGACCCAATAAAAATCTTTATTCTTTTCTATTTTTTTTTTCCTTTTTCTTTCTCCTCAAATGCATTTGTAAGGATTCTTTACCCATATGTGTTAAGGTTATGCAAAGAATGATAAAATGTTGATTACTTGTTGTTTCAGTGAACGCATGATATTAGTGTTCGGATGTTATAATTTTTTTAGCATTTAACAAGTCTTGTTGTTTTTACCAACTTAAAACATTATATTAAACTTTTTTAATCACCCCCTCCAAGTTTCATCTTTGGTTACATAACGTTCATGCCCACTACCAAACATATCAATACTAAGGACATTGTAGATCAACGCCGGTGCAATAGAAAAACGAACATCAATTCCCGAGTTTGCTTGTTTAACACATTATTATTTTTCATTAATGTTCCAATTTGGCATGGTAAATCTGTAGTACATATTGTAACACAATTAGAACCTCTAGGGGTATTTTGTTACTTAATGTTAACGAAAACCTATTGTGGCAGTTGATTTGATAAATAACACGAAAAATCTTTCACTATAGCAAAATAAATTATGGCATGTGAAAAATAACCTGAATTTATTTTTTTTTTAAAAAGAGAGAATAACTTCAAAAATAAAAAAGTCAACAAATTAATTTAAAAACTCAAAGTAATCTAAATAAAATAAGAAATAGGGAAAAAATTGGAATAGAAAAACTAAAGAAATTAATATAACCATTTAAAAAATAGAAAATAAAGAATTTAAAAAAAAATGATCTATGATAAGAGAAAAAAGACACATGATAAGAGAAAAACAATTTTGCTCAGATCTGTTTGTAAAAGAAGAGTAGGGTGAATAAGAAAGATAACAAATTTGGAACCGCTAAAGTAACAAAAATAATTTTTTTGATTTATTTCATCTATTCCATGACTGGAACATGGGAGTCGCTGGATGAACTGTACTGGTGATAATGACCCCAAAAAAGAAACGATGGGTATAGCTAGGCCATGAACAGCCAACCATCGCACTGTAAAAATTGGATAGGTTCGATCTATGGCAATTATTTAAAAAAACAACACAAAATTAAAGCGTCATTTAGAAATTTCTAAAAAATGGACAAAAACTATAAAACAAATGTAAACATATGAAGTAAAAAATATGATACTTAGTAAATATGAAAAAATAGAAAAAATGAGAAATAAATCAAGCAACCTGCCCCACCTCTATGCTACAATCCCACGCCACCATCCATCAACCACCAGACCCACCACCACCTTCACACAAACCTAACACCAAAACTAATTTAATATAAAGGATAGAGTTTGGGAGATTTATTTTTAAATTATTTAAAATAAATAAATAAAGTTTATTAAAAAAATTGTGGAATTTGAATTAATTATTTTTAGACATTTTTAGTATATTTTGTTTTCAGTTATAAATTATTTTTTCTTGAATTACAAATTACATTTTTAGTCTTTTGTATTTTTTAGCCTTTCAATAGATTTTCTTGAATTCCCATTGCTTATTTTATTTTATGTGGGTAATTTTTGTTTTCAGATTTTTTATTTTATTTTTACGTGTATTCTGTATTTTTTGTTTTGGGGATTTATTAGTCTTTTTAGTATTTTTTAAATATTTTTTTCTTTTAATTAAATAATTATTTATTTTTTATGCCCCTTTAAATACTATTATTATTACTTTAATCCTTTTAGTTTATCACTTGACAAAGGATGAATTTATTTTTGCGAGAATAATAATTTCAAAATAGAAAACGTGTTTGAAATTAAGCTAAAATTAGACTTTTCCCAACTTGTACTTCATATCTTGATATTATCCAACTCTAAATTAGTTTTTTTCATGATAAAAAAAATTACTTTAGATATTTATTCCTAGCAGAATAATTATTAAAGAAATTTAGAAATCATCATTTGAAAGATTTTATTAAAGTAAACTAATAGTATATTGAAATTATAATTATTAAAAAAAATTGTTGTGACATGAGTTAAGAAGTGACTTAAATAATAATTTTGGGACATTATAAAAATTGACAAATTAAGGAAAAAGAACTAAATAGCTAATTCCCCACGTTGACTTCTCTCGTGCACATTTCACACTTCATATTTTATCCTAGCTTTAACTTTTATTACTTAATATTAGTTTAAGATAAATTAAAAATCCTTGAAAGATAAGTTTTAAAATATGAAGATGAATTTTAGTAGATTCATTTTACTTCTCTCTAATTTGAGTGCATGGGTTGACACCATTATATTGCCATTATACTAATTTTTAGTGTGTTTATTGTAGGTACTTCAATTTAAAATTGACAGATAAATATTCTTACTACAACGATGAAGCAAGGAAATTTTTATCTGTCAAATGGCTGGAAGAGAGTAATAATTAATTTTTAAAAAAAGGCAAAAAGAGAAACCAGACAAAATATAGAGAGGGCATTGTTGGATTGGTTTAGAAGCCCCTATATTTTGGGTCGGTAGGACTCCCCGGGCCGACTGAAGTTAGGTGAACTTATGTCGGATCATCCAAACTCGATCTTCACCATACGTGTGTGACACTTGCTGGAGGTAATTTTCTAAACACTCATGAATTCCCCGCAAGCGAGTCTGTTTTTTGGGCTCTTATTGCGACACCTCGCCTATTGAAATACCGGGTGGCCAGTCCGTTATCAAAATAAAACGTTGATCTCATGTGGCTCATTTTCAGCATCACTGTCGAAAAACTTTTTAAAGATACTAATCCCCTAGTAATTTAATTAGACTTTTCTCGTTTATTAAATTATAACAATGCAAAAATAAATAACAATTAAACCATCACATAAACTGGTAAATAAATCCAGCACTACTAAATAATATAAATAAAAGTAATTGAATCAACTATCGGTTAAACAAGAATATATAATAGTAAACTGAACAATAACCCGAATACACAATGTCAAATAAATAACTGAAAATAACATCTGAGGGCGACATGCACAAATGAATATTGGAGTAAAGATCATACGCTAGAATAATTGAACGAAGCGTCTATAGCAAGTCTTGTGACTTCCACATGAGCTGCAGCATCCCTATATAAAATATTCAAACTCTGCGTCCTTGGGGTTGGACACCTAAAAGGGTTTGAAAAAGATTTTGACACGAGTCAGATCCCAAGTAATACATTTTGAAAAATGTCTAGCAAGCAGTTAAATTCACTACAAGAATTTGCACCATTAGCAATAATATTTAGCAACACAAGCTATTTTTGTTTCCAAAGATACCCTTTTGGCAACAAAATCTTAAGTATGTTGCCAAAAGACCATTTTACATTGTACTTTTGGCAACATAAAATAAAACTTGTTGCCAAAAGTTAAAATTTCAAGCGGTGAGATAGCAAAATAAAAGAGGGAAATTTTTTAGCTTTTAGCATCATATTTGTTTGTTGCCAAACATGACTTAACTTTTGGTATACAGGAGTGGGTTGAGAAAAATATCACACTTTTGGCAACAAATAAATTGTGATGCCAAAATTATTTTATTTGTTTGTTACTTATTTTTTTGGGTGTTAAGTTAACTAAAAGGCTAAAAAAATAAAATTCCCTCACCTCCGCTCAGCGAAATCGAGCCCTAACATCTACTCTCCCTCTCCTCCGTCCATCTCTCCCTCAGCTCTCCCTCACGATGGGGGGATGAGACAGACTACTTTGTTCTCGTGAAGAACGAGCAGTAATCGGAGAAGGAGGTGGTTACCTCCTGCGATTCGCATAGTAAATCGCCGACCGCCGTTGTTACTTCTTGGTGGCTTCAACCGATGGATAATTTTGCCATTCTTACGTTACATAAAGAAGGTATTTATTGATAGTTAGGTTTTAATATATAGTTAGGTTTCTACATATTTAGGTATTTATACATATTTAGGTATTTATACATACGCTGGTTTATTCATGTTGTTTGTACGTAAAAAAATGTGTTCGTTTTCGTGTTCATATATGCATATGATTTATGTACACTGAGAACCCCAGATATATTAACTACTCAATGTTGTTATTGGTTTATTGAAATTGCAATTAAAGGGCATTTGCGATTAAAGAGTTGGTGGATTGAGATTTGGCTGGATTTTAGAGTGGATTCACAACAAAAAAAACTATTGCTGGCCTAATAATTTATTCTTGTGTATTGTATAATTTTTAGAGTTGGTTAATGCCTAATAATTTATTCGCAGATTTCAGATTTGACTGGTTGATGCCTAATAATTTATTCTTGTGTATTGTATAATTTTTAGAATTGGTTGATGCCTAATAATGTTTCTCAAAGAGTAGTTATAGAACATTCATCTTCGTATTCTTGTTGGGTACGGCTTTTAGTACTTTTCTGGTCTAATTTTGACTTATTTAAATTTATTTTGTTGGGTTGTAGTGGCATGTAAACTACTATTTATTTTTTGAAAAATTAAACTGATTGTTAAATTTGTGCGATCGTGGGCGGAGATAACGGAGGGAGTTCAAAACATAGCGATCACGGGCGAAACACTGAAATGGTAATATTCCAGTTAGATATAGGGTTTGAGTTTTATTTGTGATGATTCGATCGATCTGTAGTATTTATCTCATCTTTATTTATGTGTAGGCGCTTCAAGCTCGTTGTCATTAGCGATGGCGGCACTACATTTGGAGTTTGATTGAGAGGTGAGAGCAGTTTTGAGGGTTTTGGTCTCTGACGTCAGCCACATTAACACCAGATCTCAGGTATAATAATATATACATCTCACATTCTCTAAGGTTTCGGATCCAACTAGCTTTGCTCCAACTTTAATCTCTCTTACATTTAGTTTCACTCCACAAATATTCCATCCAACTTTGCTCCAACTAGCTTGGGTATTGTTGGCGCATTTCTTTCTTTCCACTTCCAGTGGGGGGCAGTACATAACTTTTGAACAAAGAATAGTTAGGGTGAACACTAGAAAAAGAAGGCATTATCCAATGGATTGCCACTTTCTAGGTTTAAGGTTTGTCAATTTCTCTACAATGGTCCACATTTAACTAATTGGTAACCATTTGTTTATTAGCTTAAAGATATTCTTGATTAGTCCGAGCTGAATAGGAGAGATGTGAAAATGGGAATAAAAACTAGTCATGGCTGAAAAGTTATTCTTGGGTTTGTAATTTTTGACTGCCCATCTTATTCACTTGTCGCACGGGACCAATGTGACTCGTAGAAACCGACAGCGTAGTCACGGGGCTCCCGATTTGAGTATACGACGTAAATTTGCATAAAAATTAGACTCAAGCATAAAAACATTCCATCAAATGGTGAGAACATAAAACAACCACAAAACGGTCTGGTAAGAGTCAAGAACACCTCGCACGGGACCAATGTGACTCGTAGGAACTAACTGCGTAGTCACGGGGATCCTAGTTCGAGTGTACGCTGTAAATTTGTAAAAAATTAGACTTAAGTATAAAAACATGCCATCGAATGGTGAGAATGTAACACAGCCACAAAACGGTCCCGTAAGAGATACGGACGCCTCGCACGGGACCAATACGACTCGTACGAACCGACCGCGTTGTCACGGGGCTCCCGATTTGAGTGTATGACGTAAATTTGAAAAAAAAAATAGACTTAAGCATAAAAACACGTCATCGAATAGTGAGAATGTAAAACAACCCCAAAACGGTCCCGTAAGAGGCACGAACGCCTCGCACGGGACCAATGTGACTCATAGGAACCGACCGCATAGTCACGGGGCTCCCGGTTTGAGTGTACGATATAAATTTGAAAACAATTAGAATTCAGCATAAAAACATGCCATCAAAGGGTGGAAACATAAAACAAACACAAAACGGTCCGGTAAGAGTCACGAACACCTTGCATGGGACCAATGTGACTCGTAGGAACTGACCGCGTAGTCACGGGGCTCCTGGTTTGAGTGTACGATATAAATTTGAAAAAAATTAGACTTAAGCATAAAAGCATGCCATCGAATGGTAGGAACGTAAAACAACCACAAAACGTTCTAGTAGGAGGCACGAACGCCGCGCACTGGACCAATGTGAGTCGTAGGAACCGACCGCATAGTCACGCGGGGCTCCCGGTTTGAGTGTCCGACGTAAACTTGCAAAAAATTATACTTAAGCATAAAAACATGCCATCGAATGGTGAGAACGTAAAACAACCACAAAATGGTCCCGTAAGAGGTACGAACGCCTCGCACGGGACCAATGTGACTCGTAGGAACCGATCGCGTAGTCACGGGGCTCCCGGTTTGAGTGTACAACGTCAATTTAAAAAAAATAGACTTTAAGCATAATAATATGCCATCGAAGGGTGAAAATATAAAACAACCACAAAACGGTCCCGTAAGAGGCACGAACGTCTCGCACGGGACCAATGTGACTCATAGGAACCGATCGCATAATCACGGGGCTCCCGGTTTGAGTGTACGACGTAAATCTGAAAAAAATTAGACTTAAACATAAAAACATGCCATCGAAGGGTAAAACCGTAAAACAGTTACAAAACGGTCCGGTAAGAGTCACGAACACCTCGCACGGGACTAATGTGACTCATAGGAACCGACCGCGTAGTCACGAGGCTCCCGATTTGAGGGTACGAAGTAAATTTGTAAAAAATTAAACTTAAGCATAAAAGCATGCCATCGAATAGTGATAACGTAAAATAACCACAAAAAGGACTCGTAAGAGGCACGACCGCCTCGCACGGGAGCAATGTGACTCGTAGGAACTGACCGCGTAGTCACGGGGCTCCCGGTTTGAGTGTAGGACGTAAATCTGAAAAAAATTAGACTTAAGCTTAAAAACATGCCATCGAAGGGTGAAAATGTAAAACAGCTACAAAACGGTCCGGTAAGAGTCACCAACACCTCGTATGTGACCAATGTGACTAGTAGGAACCGACCGCGTAGTCACGGGGCTTCCGGTTTGAGTGTGCGACGTCAATTTGTAAAAAATTAGACTTAAGCATAAAAACATGCCATCGAATGGTGAGAACGTAAAACAACCACAAAAAGGTCCCGTAAGAGGCACGAATGCCTCGCACGGGACCAATGTGACTCGTAGGAACCGATCGCGTAGTCACGAGGCTCCCGATTTGAGTGTACGACGTAAATTTACAAAAAATTAGACTTAAGCATAAAAACATACCATCGAATGGTGAGAACGTAAAACAACCACAAAACTGTCCCGAAAGAGGTACGAACGCCTCACACGGGACCAATGTGACTCGTAGGAACCGACCGCGTAGTCACGGGACTCCCGTTTTGAGTGTACGACGTCAATTTGAAAGAAAATTGACTTCAGCATAATAATATGCCATCGAAGGGTTAAAACATAAAACAACCACAAAATGGTCCCGTAAGAGGCACGAACGCCTCGCCCGGGACCAATGTGACTCGTAGGAACCAACCGCGTAGTCACGGGGCTCCCGGTTTGAGTGTACGACGTAAATCCGAAAAAATTGGACTTAAGCATAAAAAATGCCATCGAAGGGTGAAAATGTAAAACAGCTACAAAAACGGTCCAGTAAGAGTCACGAACACCTTGCACGGGACCAATGTGACTCGTAGGAACTGACCGCGTAGTCTCGGGGCTCCCGATTTGAGTGTACGACGTAAATTTGTAAAAAATTAGACTTAAGGATAAAAGCATGCCATAGAATGCTAGGAACGTAAAACAACCACAAAATGGTCCAGTAGGACGCACGAATGCCTCGCACTGGACCAATGTGACTCGTAGGTACCGACTGTGTAGTCACGGGGCTCCCTGTTTGAGTGTACGACGTAAATATGCAAAAAATTAGACTTAAGCAAAAAAACATGCCATCGAATGGTGAGAATGTAAAACAACCACAAACTATCCCGTAAGAGGCAGGGACGCCTCGCACAGGACCAATGTGACTCGTAGGAACCGACCGCGTAGTCACGGCGCTCCCGGTTTGAGTATACGACGTCAATTTGAAAAAAAATAGACTTCAAGCATAATAATATGCCATCGAAGGGTGAAAACATAAAACAACCACAAAACGGTCCCGTAAGAGGCCCGAACGCCTTGCACTAGACCAATGTGACTCGTAGGAACCGATCGCGTAGTCACGGGGCTCCCGGTTTGAGTGTATGATGTAAATCTGGAAAAAAATTAGACTTAGCATAAAAGCATGCCATCGAAGGGTGAAAACGTAAAACAGCTACAAAACGGTCCGGTAAGAGTCACGAACACCTTGCCAGGACCAATGTGACTCGTCGGAACCGACCGCGCAGTCACGGGGCTCCCGGTTTGAGTGTACGACATAAATTTGTAAAAAAATAGACTTAAGCATAAAAGCATGCCATCGAATGGTGAGAACGTAAAACAACCACAAAACGATCCGGTAAGAGTCACGAATACCTCGCACGGGACCAATGTGACTTGTAGGAACTGATCGCATAGTCACGGGGCTCCCGGTTTCCGTGTATGATGTAAATTTGAAAAAAATTGTACCTAAGCGTAAAAACATACCACCGAAAGGTAAAAACGTAAAACAAACACAAAACGGTAATGTAAGAGTCACGAACACCTCGCACGGAACCAATGTGACTCGTCGGAACTGACCACGTAGTCATGGGGCTCCCAGTTTGAGTGTATGGCGTAAATTTACAAAACATTAGGCTTAAGTATAAAAACATGCGATTGAATGGTGAGAACGTAAAATAACCACAAACCGGTCCCGTAAGAGGCACGAACGCCTCTCATGGAACCAATGTGACTCGTAAGAACCAACCCCGTAGTCACGGGGCTGCCGGTTTGAGTGTACGACGTAAATTTGAAAAAAAATAAACTTAATCATAAAAACTTGCCATCGAAGGGTGTAAACATAAAACAACCACAAAACGGTCCAGTAAGAGTCACGAACGCCTCCCACGGGACCAATGTGACTCGTAGGAACCGACCACGTAGTCACGGGGCTTTCGATTTGAGTGTACGACGTAAATTTGCAAAAAAATATACTTAAGAATAAAAACATGCCATCCAAGGGTGAAAACATAAAACAAACACAAAACGATACTGTAAAAGTAAAGAACACGTCGCACGGGACCAATTTGACTCGTTGGAACCGATCGCGTACTCACGGGGCTCCCGGTTTGAGTGTACGGCGTCAATTTGAAAAAAAATAGATTTTAAGCATAATAATATTCCATCGAAGGGTGAAAACGTAAAACAGCCACAAAACGGTCCGGTAAGAGGCACGAATGCCTCCCACGGGACCAATGTGACTCGTAGGAACAGACCGCGTATTCACGGGGCTCCCGGTTTGAGTGCACGACGTAAATTCAAAAAATATTAGACTTAAGTATAAAAACATGCCATCGAAGGGTGAAAACGTAAAACAACCACAAAACGGTCCGGTAAGAGTCACGAACACCTCGCACGGGACCAATGTGACTCGTAGAAATCAAGCGCATATTCACGGGGCTCCCGGTTTGAGTGCACGACGTAAATTATCAGAAAAAATTTCTTAAGCATAAAAACATGCCATCGAATGGTGAGAACGTATAACAACCACAAAATTGTCCCGTAAGAGGCATGAATGCCTCGCATGGGACCAATGTGACTCGTAGGAACCGACCGCATAGTCACAGTGCTCCCGGTTTGAGTGTACGACGTAAATTCGCAAAAAATAGACTTGTGCATAAAAACATGCCATCGAAGGGTGAAAACGTAAAACAGCCACAAAACGGTCCCGTAAGAGGCACGAACGCCTCGCACGGGACTAATGTTACTCGTAGGAACCGACCGCGTAGTCATGGGACTCCCGATTTGAGTGTACGACGTCAATTTGGGAAATTATCCCATGTTCGTCCCTCAATTGATGATGTAAGGAAATAATTTTCCTCTATGGGTTTGACTGGATCTATTTCAATTGGAATTATAGATGTTAGACATACTTCCCTCAGATGTGCCGTGAAGTTTGGTATATTCATGGTTTCCCCATGAGAATGTTTAAGTGAACATTTGACTTCCACCCTTCTAAAGAATCCCCAGTATCTCCTGTGTGGATTTCTCTACCATTATTACCCATTCATATACACGAAAAAGATTGCATTTCTCTATTGCTTCTGCATTTGGCACACCCCTTAAAGTATATAGCCCTACTGAATCCCTCTCTAGTCCAAGTATGGCTAGAGTTTGTGTTGCTGTTGACCTTACCAAATATCCCACAAAAAGAATTTGAATTGGTTATGGTAAGGAGGGTAAAGGATTTTGGCAGTATGCAAATTTTGAAAACTTACCAAAATTATGTACTTACTGTAATAGGAAGGGTCATTCAGGAGACCTATTTAAATCATTATCTAATAAGCATGGTGAAGATTTATCGGTTCCGGATCTACACAATCCTATTTCTACAAAAAAGAAAAAGAAGTATCAAAAAGCTAAGGTCTCATTCTAATATTTCCCACTCTGATGGTGATGATAGCAAGAAACCTGTTTCAAATTTCCCTCATCATATTGTTAGAAATCATAATGTTGTTCCCCCTAATATAGTGCGTGACAAAAATATCTCTACCAAAGAATGGGTCTAAAAAAGTTTTAATTCCACCGTGAAGCATGATGCTGCTACCTCTGACTCTGTTTCTCATTTATCTAATTGCAACTCTACTGAAACTCTTTTTGATTCTGTCATTAATCCCCGATCTCCTCATACCTTCTTTGATGATGATCATAACCACTCTCTATCCATTGTTCCTTTCAATTACTTCCATTCTATTGATTCCTCATCTATATTAGGTATGCCATTAGAAGAGGGAGGCATTACCTATTCTCTCGAAGAGGGCACATACTCTGACCAATTCTGTTGATAAACAAGTTTCATATCTCAGTATTTCTCCTAGAAAATATCCTAAGCCCATCTCTAATGAAGAGGTGGAATGGTTTGTAGTGAAGAGGAAAAAGGTTAAAAAGTGTTACCTTAAACTCCATCCGAAGAGGATCCTTATATTTAACTTTAAACCCCCCAAACCAAACAAATCTTCATGATTAATATCATCTCTTGGAATGTCAGAGGTATGAATAAAATTAGCTCCAATAGAAGAATTTTCAGACTAAAAGAAAAATATAATCCATCTATTTTTGTGTGTTTAAAGCCTATGATAATGGTAGAGAAGACCATTATAGAAGGAAGTTTGGATTTCAGCATGTCATTTGTAATGATTCAAGTACTATATCGTGCTTTTATCAACATGATTTCCAACTCTCTTTTTTCTCCAAAACTTCCCAATGCTTAACAATTTCTTTAACTCACCCTGCCTTCAAACATCAAGCTTACCTATCTGTAGTGTATGCGAAATGCACTAGAAAAGAAAGGTTGCATTTGTGAGAGTATCTTAAAAATTGTATTTGAAATGAACCTTGGCTAGTTGTGGGTAATTTCAACACTGTAACAATTCAAATGGACAAATCAGGTAGGAATCTTATTGACATCAGAGCAGCCTCAAATATGATTAAATATATGGATAGTTGTGTTGTATCTGACTTGGGTTACAATGGCTCAAGATACACTAGGTGGAACAAGAGTTTTGGGGGTGCCACTATCATGGAGAGAATTGATAAATTCTATGCTAACTCTTTCTCGTTTGACACATTCAAACACAATATATATATATATATATATATATATATATATATATATATATATATATATATATATATATATATATATATATATATATATATATATATATATATCAGTTATATATATCTGATATTATATATATATAATAATGTTCTTGTACGGACTAGTTCGCATTTTAAGAATGCGGACCGGACATGTGTCACCTACCTAGAAATTATCACCTAAATTATAGGCACACTCTCTCTTTTCTTGGCTCACCGTCAGGTGACACATGTTCGATCTGCATTCTTAAAATGAGGACTAGTTCGCACAAGAGAAGTGTTAACGAAAATGTATTTTATCCCTAATTAATTAAATTAGTTTAATTAATGTACATTTTAGTTTAACTTAATATATTGATTTTGATGATTCCAAACACATTTTTATTATGTCATTCTCTAAATATTTATTATGGTATTATCCCGCCTCGACTCTACTCAATGACATATCCGAGTAAAGGTATTCACGTGTGTTGCTCTTTCGCACTTGACACATTAGGCACACATGCATATTTCTTGATCTATGTTTTAATTGTGTGACTAATTAATTATTCACATATGCCGAAACATTTTTTTTAATGAAATTATATTTTTCTTGAAACTAAGTTTTGACACTAAATATTTTTTTATATAATAGTTGCAGAATTTTTTTTAAGTTAAAAATATTTTTGATATGATAATTGACATATGCGTGTATATTTTTTATATAGCTTTGTGTTACTTTCTACATGTATGCTTTTGTGTATATATATTAATCTAGTAACATGTGCTAGCTTTTTGGCAAATGCCAAAAGCTGTTGACCATTTTTTTTGCCTTCTACGATTATATGTATATGTTTATATGTGTATGCATGCATGTATGTCCTTTTGGCATATATATGTATATGTTTATATGGTTTGGGTTTTAAAAGCACTTTGCATCCATCAATTGAGATATGACCACTCAAAAAAAGGAAGACCTGCTACAAACAACTTTTACACGCCAACTTTCTGTCAATTGACTACAAATGTACTGAAAATTCTTGGTCCGAAATTTTATTTGAAAATACTTTATTTTTTTTGTCCGAATTTTTTAACGAATATATCTGTTCTTTATATTTCAGTCCAAAGAGTTTTATCGTAAATATTTTTTATATATTTTAGTCCAAAATATTTTACGCATATTTCGGTTCGAATTTTTTTTTATATCTGTTCTGAAATGAATATTTTTCTGTTCCGAAAAATCTATTCAAATATCTCTTCTGAAATAAATATTTTTTTTTCCGTGCTTCTTTTCATTAACATCTGTGCGTCAAATTTTTTTTATATATATACATCCAAATGCATGCGTATAAATCTATTCCAAAATATATCTCTCAAAAATATCTGTTCGAATTTTTTTTATTCCGAAAATCTCTTTTATATATATTTCAGTTCCTTTTACAAAAATATCTGACTGAAATTGTTTTTCGAAATTATCCTTTATATCTGTCTGAAATAAATTTGTTTCGTCCGAAATTAAATTATATCAGTTGGAAAATATCTGTTGGAATTTTCTGTCCGAAATTTTTTATATATCCTTGGTCCGAATTTTTTTTTTTAGTTCGAAATCTGTTATGTTTTTTTTTTTATCGAAATTCGAAATATATTCTTTTTTGTTCAAAAATTTATTTTACCACTTCTTACTTTCGTCCATTATACCTATTGCAAATCGGTCTGAGTTGGACCTGCTAGATTTTACTCTAGCATTGGACTTTGATTCGTCCGTACACATCTCTTACAAGCCATACCGTATAGTTCCAAGCTAAGAAGACAAAAGGTAGTGGTCCCATGTCTTTCATTTATTGCCTTGTCAGTTGCTAAGCATCTTCCTTTAATATATATCATTTTTGACCCACATGCAAGTACTCACCTTGGGCCCCGCATCCGACTGTTTCGGACAGTAGTTTTTATCTGACGTCTCTTTATTCTCCTGTTTATGAGTGCAATCTTATTTTTCAGATAATTTCTTTTGATTATTTATATGTTATATATTGCCCGATAATTTTTTTATTGCTCTGATCACTGTTTCGTCCTATTACTTTCATTAGGAGCCATACCTGTTACATGTAATGGGAACCATTGGTTCGGCCATAAGGCTTTATGTTATTTGACATTTGGATTGATGACATCTATGTCTTAGTTCAGTCCGGTTTCTTCTTTTACATTTAAATATCTGTTCAAACCTCTTATGTCAGTCCAACTAGAACTATATCTGTTCGAAAATAGTTGTTTCGTTTTTTTTTATGACTTGACCCATGCATGCGATTTAGACACCTCTTATGTCACATAGATGTTATCCTACTTCCCACCAATCTCTCTATCTATCAATGTACAATTAATGCTCCAAGATTGAAGATGAGTTCAACTCAAACTTTCTCCAACGGCTATTATTTTTCAAGCTACAAAGAGACCACATTCAGTTGAAAAAGAATACACACGAAATATCAAAAAAGAGAGCATCCAGAATTTGTTATTCAGCTCCATATACACACAGAAAAGAGAGCAAACAAATATTTGCAATCAGCTCTACAAAGCAATAATTTCAGCATTCTTCCATTCGTTGAAGTTCAAGAGAAACAGAGCACAACAATTCTATTTTGCTACAATCTCAAGAGAAGTTTAAGAGACCAAAAATTGGATTTATTTTTGGTATCTCAACCAAGAAGAAACTCGGACTCATTTTGTATCTTTAAAGAGTTTCAAGAACTGTACATCATTTCTACTCCATTTGTGTAAAGATTTGAAGCTTGGGTATTTAGCTTTGGTGGTTGTACTAGTGGCGGGTTTTTGCTGCTCGGTTGTACAAGAGGTGGTTTGATCCTACCTTCAAGTGGATCAGGACTAGTGAAGCGCGGGAGACGGAAGCTTGCTCTTGGCGCGTGGACGTAGGTCGGGTTTTGGCCGAACCACGTTAAAATACGGTGTCATTTATTTTCAGCATTTTATTTATTTATTTGCTTGTGTGTGATTGGTTATTTTTATTTTAAGCACTTACACTTGCAATTGAATTAATTCTGAAAATTGATAATTTGTTTTTAAGACAGAAATAATTATTTTCATAATAATTAATTAATTCCAGAATATTAATTTTTATTAAATACGAAAATTGTTTATAAATTTATTGGGTCTTATAATCTTGAAATATAACTTGTTTAATTTATGAAGAGTATTTAATTGTTATTCTTGTGTGAATCACTTTAGATTAAATCCTGAATATAAAATACGAAAATTGATTATTTATTTATTGGATGTTGTAATCCCTTGTTTAATCAGTTGAAAGTATTTATTTGATAATTTATTTATTGAGTGTTTCAATCTCTGTTTTAAATTGTTTAAATTTATTGGTAACCTTTATTTAATCTTTATTGGTTTAATCATTTAAGATTTATTTAATCAGAAATTTGTATTAAGTATTTTAAATTAAATATTTTCTGAAATATTAATTAAACCCGAAAAGTTTGTAAAAACTCAATTCACCCCCCTCTTGAGTATTTTTCTGGGCAACAATTGGTATCAGAGCTAGTGCTCTTCTTATTTATTTTGATTTAACAATCATAGAGCTAAAGATCATGGCAAACTTTTCTGTATTTATTTTGAATATTGCACTTTACATTTTTATTATTTGTATGCTAAAATGTTTGATCTCTTGTAGCTACTCCTTATTTCATTATATGAAGAGAAAATGGATAAATTGCCAACCTTGTATTTCAAGCTTTATTTTGAAGAAATACTCCATTGAAAGAATGAATGTTGATACACAAAGTAAAAATATGTGCACCCCTTGCCTATATGCCAATGTTGATGAATCAAGCATTGAAGAATCTATTACTCCCCGTCTAATGGCAATTGATAATGAAGAGGTACAATCTAACCTTTGCATTAGTAATGATGAATCATATTCTACTTATAGTGCAAATCATAATATTGGAGATGATGCTGTTGATGATTATGATGAATTACAAGATGCAGTTAATGAGTTATATGAAAAATATGAAGAAATTGGAAAGAAATTTATTGCACTGAAAAAGACTCATTCTAAATGTGATTTTATATCAAAAGATTTTGATAATTTAAAATTAGAAAATGAATCTTTAAAAAGTGAAATTAAATCTTTGAAAAAAGAAAAATATGTTAGTGTCCCTAATTCTTTTGAATCTGAAAATATTGAGTTGAAAAAGGAAATTGAATATTTACAGAAATCTTTAGATACATTTACTAAAGGAAATGATTATTTTCATAAAATTATGGAAAAACAAAGAATTCGATTTAATAATAATGGTATTGGATATGAGGAAGAAAATGAGAAAAAGAATTATTCTAATTTATTTCGAAATGATGCCTCATCTAGTCATTCTAATTCTTTATGCTCATATTGTGGTAGACATACACATTACTCCAAATTTTGTAAATTTAGAAAAAGAAAATATAATACAAAATTAGCTTGGATTCCGAAAGAAGCAAATATGTACGTAAACCGTAATTTACCACACTCTTTTTGGGTTCCAAAAGAAAATGTTTTTAGGTGCAAAACCGGTATTGGGACTTAAACAAAAATTTATGAGAATTCAATTAGTGTTAGATATTTGTTGTTGAACACATTCCTTTCTTGATAAATATTGTGATATATTGTTTTCATATTTAATATACTTATTTTCATGAAATATTATTTCATATGATTTTTTATGCTTATTCATGAATAGTAATCTGATTAAATTCATGTTATTCCGAAACGTATCAATTGTTTGAAAATGAGAAAACCCTCACCTTTGTCCAAGACAATGTATACTAAGGATGACAAATTATTTATATATCTTGATGAAAATTTTATTTTACTACATGATAAAATTGTCATTGATGATTATTATTTGTTACGTACATTCTAGTATATCATAAGTTGCGTATCGTTATTGTTCTTGATAATTATCTCTTATTATGACTACGCTTGAATTTTTGACAAGAAAATGAATTCTGAAATTTTCTATTTAATATTGCTTTATGGACCTAACACATTCTTGGATGGAAAAGAGAAATTCTTTAAAATTGTGTAGGTTGCATTTAGTGATGGAATGTGGATTTTCAAGGCATATGATTTGGTCATATTACAAATTTCAAGTATCATTGCCTAATGTTGGAAATGCCACACTTGGAAGAAATCTTCATGAATACATCTTTGGTATTGGTAAGGTGGTAAGGAACACCATTCATGAATTTAAAATCATATATTTGTTGATGATTTATTTTATGATATATTTCCATGCATTGAATATTTGTTAATATCATATGAGCTTGTTGATAATTTAGTATTCACATGTAAATTTGTATATTTATTACTCTTGATAATTTTATGTTATATGACACATACACTTGATTTTGATGATATTTTTTTGTGAAAATTCATAATCTTTGTATCTTGACATATATTTATTGATAATAATATTGGATTAATTCATGACTTTATTGTATATAAAATTGAAACGTAAATGTCATTTGAGAATATTTTGATCATATGTCATTTGTATATTTGTTAGTCATATGAGCTACTCGTTGATTTTATGATATGCACTCATTAATTTTGATGATATGATCATATTAATCTTAGTGAGCAAAATTTAAGACATGCTACATGTTTTGTGCCATTAAATAAATATTAGTGACATTTCATGAAGTATATATTTTTTTGTTATCATTTGTGTTACTTGTGCTTACTTAAAAAAAAAATCAGATGATTATTAAGATTTTCATGTTTTAGTTTCATGGCATGATATATGAACCGATTAGTTGAAAGGTATTCTTTTATAAAGAACATTATTTTCTTGGGAACAAAATGACTCTTATAATGTTTGTGCTTAAAAATCTGAAACTGTATTGAAGTTGATTAACTTACGTCACTTTCATTATTGAGAAATTTATTGATTGATTGATTGATTTTGAAGTTCCTGAACAAATTGTTTGGTATTCGTTGAAAATCTGAATATATTGATTTTGTGTCGAGCTTCTCGTTATTAAAAAACTGAAATTATTGAGTTTAATTTCTTATGGCCTCATGATATGTTTCATTCTTGGAAAATTGATTTAATGACTTTCATGGAAATATTACATCTTATTAGAAGATAATTTTATGATAGAAAAATATAGAAAATATTTTATCTCATGAAAAAGATGCACATTATTTGTTATATGCATATTTGCCTTAATTGGTATCCCTTAGGGGGAGATAAAAGTTTATTCAAATTTGTTTGATCTTTTGTTCGAAAAATGCTTAATCATAATCTTGATTTATCATTATGGATTTTGCAATCTAGTTGATTATCTCGAGAATTTTAGCTCGTATCTTTAAAAAGGCAAAGCTTGAGCAAAATGCTATATATTTTTTTTGCTATTTCTAACTCATGTTATGTGCTTAATTCAAATTATTTGAAAACATCGAGTTATGAAATGTTTCACGTTGTGTGCTTGAAAGTTTATATCATGATGATTTATACAACAATTGATATTGCGCTTATTGAATTTATACATTGGAATTTTATTACCTTAGATAGAGAATTAATTATGCACATTGATATATCTCTCGTATTTGCACTATCTGAGAACATTGAGTTGTGATTACTATTTATGCGTAAAAAGCTGTTCCGAGAAATTATTGTGTGCAACGCACGATTTATGTGTGACTACAACAATTGGTATCAGACAACTATTGGTATCATTTATCATTTATTATTTTTGTGACTTATGCATTATTTGATGTTATTCCTATCTATCTCTTGAATCAAATACATGTTATGTGAGAATAATATGTTGAATATGTGCTTAATGAAAATTCATGGTATTCACATATGTCCCTTACAATTTTTGGTTATATCCCATGCACGAAGTATTTTTGATAGGGGGAGCTTCGCCCTTTTTATTCGTGACACTGAATTTATTTAAAATATCTTTTTGATAATGTCAAAGGGGAAGAAATATTTATGATTCACTATTTGTGCTTAATATTTCATTTTATGAATATTTGTGAATCATTGTTTGTCATCATCAAAAAGGGGGAGATTGTTAACGAAAATGTATTTTATCCCTAATTAATTAAATTAGTTTAATTAATGTACATTTTAGTTTAACTTAATATATTGATTTTGATGATTCCAAACACATTTTTATTAAGTCATTCTCTAAATATTTATTATGGTATTATCCCACCTCGACTCTACTCAATGACATATCCGAGTAAAGGTATTCACGTGTGGGGCTCTTTCGCACTTGACACATTAGGCACACATGCATATTTCTTGATCTATGTTTTAATTGTGTGACTAATTAATTATTCACATATGCCGAAACATTTTTTTTAATGAAATTATATTTCTCTTGAAACTAAGTTTTGACACTAAATATTTTTTTATATAATAGTTGCAGAATTTTTTTTAAGTTAAAAATATTTTTGATATGATAATTGACATATGCGTGTATATTTTTTATATAGCTTTGTGTTACTTTCTACATGTATGCTTTTGTGTATATATATTAATCTAGTAACATGTGCTAGCTTTTTGGCAAATGCCAAAAGCTGTTGACCATTTTTTTTGCCTTCTACGATTATATGTATATGTTTATATGTGTATGCATGCATGTATGTCCTTTTGGCTTATATATGTATATGTTTATATGGTTTGGGTTTTAAAAGCACTTTGCATCCATCAATTGAGATATGACCACTCAAAAAAAGGGAGACCTGCTACAAACAACTTTTACACGCCAACTTTCTGTCAATTGACTACAAATGTACTGAAAATTCTTGGTCCGAAATTTTATTTGAAAATACTTTATTTTTTTTGTCCGAATTTTTTAACGAATATATCTGTTCTTTATATTTCAGTCCAAAGAGTTTTATCGTAAATATTTTTTATATATTTTAGTCCAAAATATTTTACGCATATTTCGGTTCGAATTTTTTTTTATATCTGTTCTGAAATGAATATTTTTCTGTTCCGAAAAATTTGTTCAAATATCTCTTCTGAAATAAATATTTTTTTTTCCGTGCTTCTTTTCATTAACATCTGTGCGTCAAATTTTTTTTATATATATACATCCAAATGCATGCGTATAAATCTATTCCGAAATATATCTCTCAAAAATATCTGTTCGAATTTTTTTTATTCCGAAAATCTCTTTTATATATATTTCAGTTCCTTTTACAAAAATATCTGACTGAAATTGTTTTTCGAAATTATCCTTTATATCTGTCTGAAATAAATTTGTTTTGTCCGAAATTAAATTATATCAGTTGGAAAATATCTGTTGGAATTTTCTGTCCGAAATTTTTTATATATCCCTGTTCTGAAATTTTTTTTTTAGTTCGAAATCTGTTATGTTTTTTTTTTATCGAAATTCGAAATATATTCTTTTTTGTTCAAAAATTTATTTTACCACTTCTTACTTTCGTCCATTATACCTATTGCAAATCTGTCTGAGTTGGACCTGTTAGATTTTACTCTAGCATTGGACTTTGATTCGTCCGTACACATCTCTTACAAGCCATACCATATAGTTCCAAGCTAAGAAGACAAAAGGTAGTGGTCCCATGTCTTTCATTTATTGCCTTGTCAGTTGCTAAGCATCTTCCTTTAATATATATCATTTTTGACCCACATGCAAGTACTCACCTTGGGCCCCGCATCCGACTGTTTCGAACAGTAGTTTTTATCTGACGTCTCTTTATTCTCCTGTTTATGAGTGCAATCTTATTTTTCAGATAATTTCTTTTGATTATTTATATGTTATATATTGCCCGATAATTTTTTTATTGCTCTGATCACTGTTTCGTCCTATTACTTTCATTAGGAGCCATACCTGTTACATGTAATGGGAACCATTGGTTCGGCCATAAGGCTTTATGTTATTTGACATTTGGATTGATGACATCTATGTCTTAGTTCAGTCCGGTTTCTTCTTTTACATTTAAATATCTGTTCAAACCTCTTATGTCAGTCCAACTAGAACTATATCTGTTCGAAAATAGCTGTTTCGTTTTTTTTTATGACTTGACCCATGCATGCGATTTAGACACCTCTTATGTCACATAGATGTTATCCTACTTCCCACCAATCTCTCTATCTATCAATGTACAATTAATGCTCCAAGATTGAAGATGAGTTCAGCTCAAACTTTCTCCAATGGCTATTATTTTTCAAGCTACAAAGAGACCACATTCAGTTGAAAAAGAATACACACGAAATATCAAAAAAGAGAGCATCCAGAATTTGTTATTCAGCTCCATATACACACAGAAAAGAGAGCAAACAAATATTTGCAATCAGCTCTACAAAGCAATAATTTCAGCATTCTTCCATTCGTTGAAGTTCAAGAGAAACAGAGCACAACAATTCTATTTTGCTACAATCTCAAGAGAAGTTTAAGAGACCAAAAATTGGATTTATTTTTGGTATCTCAACCAAGAAGAAACTCGGACTCATTTTGTATCTTTAAAGAGTTTCAAGAACTGTACATCATTTCTACTCCATTTGTGTAAAGATTTGAAGCTTGGGTATTTAGCTTTGGTGGTTGTACTAGTGGCGGGTTTTTGCTGCTCGGTTGTACAAGAGGTGGTTTGATCCTACCTTCAAGTGGATCAGGACTAGTGAAGCGCGGGAGACGGAAGCTTGATCTTGGCGCGTGGACGTAGGCCGGGTTTTGGCCGAACCACGTTAAAATACGGTGTCATTTATTTTCAGCATTTTATTTATTTATTTGCTTGTGTGTGATTGGTTATTTTTATTTTAAGCACTTACACTTGCAATTGAATTAATTCTGAAAATTGATAATTTGTTTTTAAGACAGAAATAATTATTTTCATAAAATTTAATTAATTCCAGAATATTAATTTTTATTAAATACGAAAATTGTTTATAAATTTATTGGGTCTTATAATCTTGAAATATAACTTGTTTAATTTATTAAGAGTATTTAATTGTTATTCTTGTGTGAATCACTTTAGATTAAATCCTGTATATAAAATACGAAAATTGATTATTTATTTATTGGATGTTGTAATCCCTTGTTTAATCAGTTGAAAGTATTTATTTGATAATTTATTTATTGAGTGTTTCAATCTCTGTTTTAAATTGTTTAAATTTATTGGTAACCTTTATTTAATCTTTATTGGTTTAATCATTTAAGATTTATTTAATCTGAAATTTGTATTAAGTATTTTAAATTAAATATTTTCTGAAATATTAATTAAACCCGAAAAGTTTGTAAAAACTCAATTCACCCCCCTCTTGAGTATTTTTCTGGGCAACAAGAAGGACTATATATATGTATATATATATATATATATATATATATATATTAACTATTATATAGTTATATATATATTAAAATAGTTAATATAGAACTATATATTAACTGTTTTAATATACAATTATATATTAACTGTTTTAATATATATATAACTATAGTTATATAGTTATGTTATATAGTTATATAGTTATATATCTAACTGTTTTAATATATATATAACTATAGTTATATAGTTATGTTATATAGTTATATAGTTATATATCTAACTGTATATATATATATATATATATATATATATATATATATATATATATATATATATATATATATATATATATATATATATATATATATATATACACACAATTTTTTTTATAAAATGTTTATATATATATATTACACAGCTGTTTATATGTATAACAGTTTTTTTTAATAAACTGTTTATATGTATAACTATTTATATATAACAGTTATTTAACAATTTTTTTAAATACACTGTTATATATAACTGTTTATATAACAGTTATATATAACTGTTTATATATATATATATATATATATATATATATATATATATATATATATATATATATATAAAACTATAATAGTTATAAATTATTATTATCTTTTGAAGTCGGATAGATTATAATTTATTTTGTATTTTGTGTAGAATAAAAATGGATTTGCGACACATGGAAAAGTCAATGGATACGGATGATCGAGGTACGTAGCTACTCGGATACTTATTTAAGTTTATGAAGCTACTCGGATACTATTTTTAGATATTGAATTGGTGAAAGGGATTTAATGGTGGTTTAGCTGCGTTTTTTGCTGTTAGGTTTATTTTAATGTTAAAAACATGTTGGATTTCATGAATAAACAAAAGAAACTCTGCCGAAATTTTCTGAAATTAAATAGTAAATTGATCAAGTCAAACATACATGCATTTGAAGTTATACAAACCCATGTAGTCAATTATTTTTGTATCTTGTGCAGGTTATGATGGATTTTTCTTGGAGTTATTATGTTCGTGGTGGCTTGGAGCTGCGGTTTCTTATAGTGTAGGGGAGCGATATTCTCGTCGTTTTAGTTTACGTGGATTTTTTTTAACATATTTTAATGTGTTAATGTATTAGGCTAGATCATATTTACATCTTTTGTTATGTTCTTATTTAGGAGACATTTATTTTGTACCTTTATACTTGGATAGTGATGAAATATTATTTTGTAATTCATATTTATGAGATTTGGTTGAAAATTGTGGAATTTTGTATTACTTATGATTGTATGAAAAATGAGTAATGTTATTTCGGATTATAAGGTTGCACGTTTGATGAAAAAAGTGCATACAATTGCGGAAAAAATAATAGGTAAAAAATAAAAAATTGTACTTTTGTCAACACAATTTTTTGTCTCCAAAAGTTATCATCTACATCTATCACTTTGGATATGGCAACACATATTTGGTTGCAAAAGGTACGGCATTTGGCAACACAAGAGTTTTGTTGCCAAAGGTACGACTTTTGGCAACACAAGAGTTGTTTTGCCAAAAGGTTATACCTTTGGCAACACAACTCTTGTGTTGCCAAAAGTCGTACCTTTGGCCACACAACTCTTGTGTTGCCAAAAGTCGTACCTTTGGCAACACAACTCTTGTGTTGCCAAAAGTCGTACCTTTTGTCAACACAACTCTTGTGTTGCCAAAGATATTGGCCTTTTGGCAACACAGCTCATGTGTTGCCAAAGCTATAGCTTTTGGCAACACAGCTATTTTTGTTGCTGTTGAGTGGTTTTTGGCAACACAAATAATATTTTTTATTATAAATTTGACAAATTAAAAAATACTTTTGGCAACACAATTGCGTGTTGCCAAAAGTATACCTTCAGCAACACAAGCCTGATGTGTTTCCAAAGGGTTTTCTAGATAGACAATGGGCAACAAGCTGGCAACATAGCAAAATATGTTGTCAAAAGCTTTTAGTAACATATTTCTAACTTTAGCAACATAATTTGTATGTTGCTAATGGTGAAAATTCTTGTAGTGATTACAGTAATTAAATATGCATGTACACTCTTCATATTTAATTTAGTGTTGAACTCTTTTAAAGTATAACTCACCCCTCATCCAATGTGCACACCTAACGCTTTCCAGCTAACATTTTCTAGTTACGTTACGCCCCTAACTAGCCGTATCAAGTTTCTTTCTTCATACTAACTTGTTGTGACCACCCGTATTTCCTCTACAATACATTACTGGATTCTTTATATTAGTTAGCCAATTATGAATTTCTCATTATACGTTTAATCCTCCACCCACTAGAGTTTTTTTATATGTCACTATCTTTCTCATTTACTAATTACACATCATAGAATAAGTCATAAGCATATATTTATCACCTCGTTATATACATATTATCCCGGTACATCATCTACTAAGCACACATAGTAGAATAAACCACAAGTATATACGTATATATATATATATATATATATATATATATATATAAATAAATATATATATATATATGCACACACATAATACGACACCCCTAGGCCGAGACCTGCGATGCCTGCATACTCGACTATCAAGTCCCGGTGCATCACGCACTATATAAAGGATTATTGGTTTAGCATCTCACTCGAACCATCATCACAAATTACACATATTGAAGGTGAACATCGTACCCAGCCAAATGGGTCATGCACATACCTATGCTCCCATTCAACTGACGAAACTATCATACTTTCAGATAGTACGTGTCCTAGTTCCTATGTTCAGGGTACAAGTCTAAAATCTCCCCAATGGGATCATCAGGATAAGACTGTCCACAATGTGCATTTATACGATTTCAACAGTTTTAACTCCCTAATTATATCAATATCCATCATCAATTTACAATAATTAACATTAAAACGTAATACTCCGAATGATTTTTCCTACACTCGTTTTCTCCCACTTTAATTCCGAATACCAAATTATCAACCTTGATTTACGAGTATGTGAATATCAATTCAGATTTGCATATGTTTGAATCTTAACACAACATCGATCAAATCTTTAATCTACATAATTTACCCAATTCATAAACCCCGTTTTCATGTGAAAGCCCACCCAAAACAAATATGATTTACACCAGCCATGATATGAATCGAAATACTGCAAATTAAATGAAAGAAAGTTTATCTACTTTCCTGGATAATTTAGTAGGGTCTGATTTTGGTGAAGATATTGATACATCTCCAAGAATTTCCTTCCCAAATCTTCACTCCAATGTTTTTCTTGCAAGAATTCTTCAAATAAACCCTTAGACTCTTGAAATTCCTTCTCAATTCTCTTCACTTACTCTATACCTCTTTGGTTATATGAAAATGACTCTTATATAACCTTTGGTTATATGAAAATGACTCTTATATAAGCCCCAACCTTTCATTTTATAAGTCTAATCCCGTTTTTGACTTTTCATCTACCATTAAGAAGCCCAAAAGTTACCAAAATATGTTCTAATTAGTCTAAAAAGCTCCCGAGACCGAAACACAACCCCCAGGTACTTGATTGTGCTTATTTTGACCTATTCAGAGCCAACCGTCCACTCAGAATTGTCATCCGAGTTACTTAACTAAAATCTCCAATTTCACCCTCAATTTATGACAGATGTATTTTAAAAGAAATAACCCGAATTAATTTAAATCTTAATTCTCCGAATAAATTGAATCTTCCAAATTAAATAAATTCTCTAAATAAAATAATTTCTCCAAATTATCAATTAAGTTCAAATTCTAATTTATAAAATCAAATAAATTATTTATCCTAAAAAATATGGGGTGTTACACTTATGTGGTCTTCTGTGATTTTCATTTCACATTATCTTAATTTAGAATAACATGATGAATTAATCAACTTAAGGCCTAGACCCGGTCATTAAAACGAGAAGGAATTTCATTACCCTACTCAATCATTTATTCATTGTCTGTAATCCCATATATCACTAAATTTATAATCATTCAACTAGATAGCCTCAAAGGATATAGTGTTCATAAGACCCTTTTTGAACAAGTTGTTAGATAACCCAAAGAGTCCTCTCCACCTGACAATTCCTCGATCGACTTGCTTTGAGGCACGTCGATGTCCAAGGAAACTAGATTACGAGCAGTCGTCCATTAAAATGAGTTTGTGATGTCCCCAACGTTGTGATAGACGACGGTTTCATCGTAGTAGCTTTATGGAGAATCTCTTTGACAAGCCTCTGATTGTCTTGTGAAGGAAGTAGGGACACATATTTTTTTTGGCAAAAGCGACCTCAATAAACTCCATGATTTTATTGCCCGAGGATTAAACTAAAACTTGCCTCCCCATCACATATTTAAAGATTAAAAAATGGCTATGTGCTAGTTAGGATTCATACTTTTCTTGTACCTGTCAATTCAAAATCCTTTGGTAGTCAGTTTTACACTCCGTCCTACGATTTTCAAAGAGAGTCCAATATTCTCAGTTTTTGTTGTTCATAAAAATCAAAAAATAAAACTCCAAAAATATTTTAAAATTCTTTTCCTAAATATAAAAAATCAAAAAATATTTTTTTCTTTATCATAAACATAGATATCAAAAATATTCTCACTCTTTTTATGTCAAATTAACAACACCTTGATCATTGATTAACACGTTCCTCTAGCAATCCATCTCTAAATTCCCCCATAGGATCTCGAGTTCTCATTGTTGATCTTACGCCTTATATCCTCAATTCGAGTTATTCATCCACGGAGACTTGAAGTTCTCATACGTATCCGCCCACCATGGCCGACGAACATGCCCTACGTGACTATTTTCCACGATAATGGTAAATCCACCGCCATGCATTATTCTTTCCCCACCCAGCCGTCCATTTTAATATTCGACCCACTCCAATTTCCACGTTGTTTACTTCCATGGCCTTGAGCAAGAGTCCACGTATATTGTCCATGTCATAGATATTTACAATAAACTTTCACAAGAGTAAGAGTAAGAGTAAAAGTAAGAGAAGGGGTGAAAATACGTATTTTGTTTAAATATATCAAATCAACAAAATGAGCCGTAATTCTTGCTTTTGCAACTTTTTTTCCCTTTTCAATTAATGAACTGGCATAATGCGTGTTGGGCACGAGTACTAATGTATATACGTACATCTACATATTATGTATACATGTACAATATATAATATAAAAAAATATATACAAATATTATGTAATATATAATATTGTATTTAGAAAAACAAAAAAAACTAAATGATTATTTTTTGGGGAAATTTGGTGGGGGAGATATCCTAATTAGGAGATCATATCGTGAAAATTTTAAAAAAAATCAAGACATTCAATGAAACGTTTCTTTTTTAATCATTCTTCGCGATAGACATTTATTAAACATGTTCTACATATCATGCAATATAATACCTTATATTCCCTGAGGAGGTTCCACCTCGCGGAAATGGTCTTTAATGGAACGTTAGCTTTAGCTAGTCATGACTAAGAAACCGCCGGTTTCACTTGGTTGGCTAGGAATGCCTAGTTATCAATTTATCCAGTAAACTACTAAGGGCTTATATAGCCCATGTCAAAGACGTTGTACTTAATTTTCTTTTCTAAAGCTCGTCAATTAAAATTTATAAAACCTAAAAAATATTCAAAAAATAAATGTTAAACCAATTTAGTTTTAAAAGAACAAATCTGACCCTTGACAATTGAATTTATTTTGCATGAACACTCCCTTCTTGGATAAATTTAATAAATAACAATTCTCAAGGAGCTAAATACGGTGTCACACGTAGCGGTGGATATATATTTAGAGAATAATGATGTGGGTACCAAAACCATTCACAAAACTTCTCCCAAAAGTGACGTGGATTTCGCGTATTATCTCACTTACCTATTAAGTGTTCCCTTGTCATATGGGTCCCGCCAGAGCATAAAAAATTATTGCTTTCGGGAAAAGTTTTAAGAGAGTTATTTAGGACTCGTAGCATGACTCATATTTAGACTCTACGTCTCTTTATGCTTACTAGTTGAGGCATGTTGTGTATATTCGGAATTTCATAGGACTTAAGGTATATTTTCAATTGCTCCATCCGGATGTCGCCTAAATTCCCTGCAAGCATAAATTGCAATATATTTTCCTTCAAAAGGCCAAGTAAAAAGTCTTCTATTCGAAGTCCTATTAACTAGGAAAAATGGGTTCTATTTGACTAGAAGGCACGATAAAAGAGATTTGTTTGGATTTCGTTGTACTCGGTCAAATGGAAAAATGGGTTCTATTTCACCAGAAGGCAGGGTCTGCATGGATATGTGGGAAAATGTATTTTGATTTCATGTTGAACCAAGCCAGTCTATAATATTATAAATCTCTTGGACGTAAATCCTACGATTCAACATTCAATATAAAAACTGTAAATATATGAAGTGAAAAATATGAGACTTAGTAGAGATGAGAAAATAGAAAAAATGAGAAATAAATCAAGTAACCCGCCCCACATTTATGCCACAAACCCCCACCCCCATCCATCGGCCACCAAACCCACCACCACCTTCTCACAAACCAAACACATGTAACACCCCGCGTAGTTCTGACGTTGGCCACCACCAAAACTATGTCGAGCGTCCCAAAATTAAATACCATTCTTAGCATGTGACAGATATGAGACATATAAAAATCCATTCCACAAGATAATAATTAAATTAATCCAATAGGTAATAAAAATTCATGCAATATGACATCACCAAGCTAAACTCCATGTTAAATTCAACTCCAACTAAAATCTTAATTACATAAAGCAACTGCAAATATCTGAATAATTTGTAAACATCTGAATAACTCAATCTCCAATGATATAAATTCAAATAAACAGATTCACTGAAAATAACCGACTGAAAACCGTAAATGATTGTGGAACCGAGTGTCTCACCAAATCCATAAGTAAAGTCTCATAATAAAAATGCGACGGAAAGGAAAAGAATCCAACTACACCTCACCTAAAATAAAATCCAACTGCACCTCCAACAATCTCCCAATAATCCCTTGCCGCTACTCCAGTGCAAAACTTGAAATGTTAGTCAACGGAATGGGTCAGAGACCATTGTACGAATATCAGCTACTCTCCCTAAATAGGGTCCGTGAACCTGGACAGTAACATCATACATAATAAATATCATAATAGAAAATTTTAAATTAAACGAGATACTTAACTAACGAGCGAATCAACATAGACTACCACTATCGATAATACAAATAAAGCACCCTAAAGTGTAAGCCTAACTATTCCAATAATATGATTATTAACATACTTATTCTCATCCTTACTCATTTTAAATTAATTAATTAATTTAAATCATGCAACACCAATATGGCCAGTCGACCCATTATTGGCCATTCACACACTCTTGGCACGTTTAAAAGTTTACATCATTATTGTTGCGGGACTCCCACTTAAAATTCTACACCACACCCATTCCCCTCACTCTGGCCAGTTAGCGCGGTTCACTATCAGCTCTACACACACTCGTGAGGTTCCACGCACGATACGTCACTATAGCCTGTTAGCCTATTTAACTGTGAGCCACACATACTCGTGACACCACACACACCCGCGTCCCTATAGCTAGTCGACCCATTTAACTGTCAGCCCCGCACATACTCGCACTGCAAATTCATTTTAATACTCGTTTATTATCTTAAGCATTAATTCTCAATTTCTCATTTTTTATTTAAGCCCGCCATATTTTAGAGCCTAAATTTGCACATCTACCCTTACTCCCATAGCTAGAGGTCTCCAAAACACAAACACGTCTTGCCTATTTTATATCTCTATTAATAATTCTTCCTAGTCTCGCACCTAGGCTATCAAAATTAACGAAACGACACCAAAGTTAGCCCCACCCCGGGATAACCCATCCGTAAAAATCTACACTAACTAGTCTGATACCTAGAAAGTGTTAATCGCAATCAATTCATACCTACTAGCCCCATACCTAGCAACTATTCCTAAAATATAGGTGAAAGAATCTACCCAAAGTCCCGTCGTCACTGCAATGATAATAAAATCGAAATGATATGTCGTAAAAATCCAATTTATAAACAATTAATCAATTTTATATAATAACAATTGATCTCAATTTATTTTATTCAATCCATCGTTACAAATGTATTTTTTTCAATAATTATCCAATTTCATGCATTACAATTAAATTCGTTATATTCGCCGCTGTACTTAACGCAAAAATTTTATTCGAAAAAATATAATATTAACGTCACATGAATTAATGAAACACATAACCATAATCCATTTTAAATCCTACCTACACAATTTTGTATGCTTGTACGAATCTTGCCTTCATTTAAATCGAATTGTTATGATTTCTACATGCAAACCTATACACACATCATCCAAAAGGCAACCTCCATCCCGGGCACACAAGGTTTATGAGTATTCATTCCGATTAAGATTTGTTAGAAAAATAGTCCCAAATTAATTTTGAGTTTTCATAATCCTTTTAAGAAAACCATGAATTAATATTTAGACAACATCTAAAACGCATGATACTAAAGAGAGAGAAGAGAGTTATTCATGTCTGTTGCAAATCGTTTGAGAAATCTAAGTCGATGCTTGAAATTCTCTCGAAAAGTTAAGAAAGATTGGTTCTTTGAGCAATCTAGAGAAAACACCAAATGAGCCTTCAAATCTTGGTTTAAAACTTGATTTAATTTGGGGCTAGGGTTTGTAGATGAAGGGTGATAAATATGGAGAGGCTTTCTGATTAAAAAGTTGATGAAAAAGTATTTTAAAAGTCCTAACCCCATATTAATTTTAGATATAAAGAGATGGAAGAATTTGACTTAAACTAAAACTTTAAAAAATGTAGCCAACTCTCGCCCCCTTATTACGATGAATCGATTCTCCACTGACTAAACTGAATTGATTCGGCCATATAAACGAATCGATTCGCCCCTGATTTTATGCCAAGCCGACCCACAAAAATTATATATGCTTATAAATTCCAATTTGCACCCCGATTTCTATTTCGATTAAAATCCTACTCTCCATAATTAAAACCCAACATTTTAAATAACTAAAAGCATTTAAATCCCAAAATTTACTTTTTTGAATTACAAATTTATTTAGTTAATTTCGGTTTAAAATCTACGGGGTGTTACAGCACCAACACTGATTTAATATAAATGATAGAGTTTGGACGATTTGTTTTAAAAAAAATTAAAATAAAACTAATAAAAAAAGTTTGTTAAATAAATTTCCTAGAAATGTAAAGAATTGTTTTTAGACCATATTTAGTATTTTTTTTAGTTTTTAATTAATTTTTCTTCAATTACAAATTACATTTTTAGTCTTTTACATATTTTTAGCCTTCAAACAGATTTTCTCGAATTCCCATTGTTTATTTTATATTATGTGTAATTTATGTTTTCAGTTTTTTATTTTATTTTTACATGTATTCTATATTTTTTGTTTTATGGCTTTATTAGTCTTTTAGTATATTTGATATATTTTTTTTCTTTTAGTTAAATAATTATTTATTTATTATGCCCCTTTAAATAAAATTATTATTACTTTAATCCATTTATTTTTAGCTTGACAAAGGATGAACTTATTTTTTAGAGAATATAATAATTTCAAAATAGAAAACGTATTTGAAATTAAGCTAAAAGTAGACTTTTCTCAACTTATACTTTATATGTTGATATTATCCAACTCTATATTAATTTTCTTTGTATATTGCCTGTATACGGGATTCCGCCCCCTTCGGGGGGTTTGTTTTATTGAATCATTTTCTTATAAAAAAAATCACTTTAAATATATATATTCCTAGCAGAATAATTATTAGAGAAATTTAGAAAGCATCATTTAAAAAAATTTATAAAAGTAAACTAATAGTATATTGAAATTATAGTTATTAAAATCACTACTAGTGATGTGAGTTAAGTAGTGATTTAATTAATTATATTGGGACATTATATAAATTGAGAAATTAAGGCAAAAGAATTAAATAGCTAGTTCCACCCATTGACTTCTCTTATACACATTTCACACTTGATATTTTATCCTAGTTTTCACTTTTATTACTTAATATTAGTTCACCATTTTAGATAAATTAAAAATGCTTGAAAGACAAGTTTTAAAATATGAATATGAATTTTAGTAGATTCATTTGACTTCTCTCTAATTTAAGAGCATGGATTGACAACCTTATCTTTCCATTATACTCATTTTTAGTGTGTATCGTGTAGGTACTTCAATTAAATATTGATAGATAAATATTCTTACTACAACGATGAAGCAAGGAAATTTGTGTCTATCAAATGGTGCTATTGTCTAGCTCTTAAATGAATAGTTTTCGAAGACTGCAACATTTAATTTCTCATTTGTACATTTTATTAGATTAATTGTAATAGGTTATTGAAGCATTGTACATTTATTTAGGGTGGTTTAAACACCAACAATGGTAATAATTAACTAAAAAATAGGCAAAAATAGAAACCGGACAAAAGCATTGTCATAATTGCTTAGAGATAATGATTTCTCTTTTCGATAATCACCTTCAGTAAGCTTCTTGTTTGGTTGAAAGCAATTACCTTGCCAAACCCTTTCATCTCGTGGGTTTGCGTTTAATAGAGGAGCATAGGTGAGGGTTTCAAAGAATAATGAATAGCATCTCAGAAACCTAGAGACAATACCCATCATCATTTATTCGCTCATATGCGTTGGCTTCTTTGCACTTTTTTAAACCTGTTACATTTTTATTGTGATATCCTTTGACAGAGTAAAACACTATTGTTTTGAGAGTAAAACACTATCATTTTGACTGAAGCAACTAAAAAAATATTTTTTAAAAAAGAGATCCCAAGTAAACACAGATATTGTTTAGACCAAACAAACAAATATAACATCTCATATGATTCGTATTCTCCAAGCAAAGCCCTTAAAAATGTGCAGTAGCCGATTGAGAGAGAAGTTGAGATAACAATAAAACCAAACCAAATCTGAAGGAAAACGAAAAACATAAAAAGGAAATCTCAAAATCGCAATTGTCACAGTTGTCATTTTGCTCGTTGTACGTATATTTGAATTTTTTCTCTCTGCCTCTTTTGTTTCAAAAACCTTTCAGTTCTTATAACATAAACATGAGAAAGAAGGATCTTGTGGGTGTGGTTTTTAAATGAAATACTTTTGAAGATGAAGATTGAGTTTGGTTATACATTGTTGAAGATCTCTTCCACCTAAAAAAACTCTTCACTTTCCACTTTTGTGGTGATAATGGGTGGAACATCATTAGCATCCGAAAAGAGTACGTGTAGAAATACTTGGATACATTAAAATCCATGCATCTTCTTTAAAATCCTTTGTATATAGATATATATATTATAAAATAGAAAATAGTGAAAAAGAGTGCCTTATAAACAGAAAAAATAAACATAACATAATCCATACCTCCCATAAAGTAAAATGTTCAAATTAGATATTATAAAAAACAATTTCATAAAAAATCATGATCAATTAATATTGACCAAAAAGAAACTCCCCAAATTCTTCAAGCAACAATCAATCCATCACTTGTATCTCAAGACAAACACGAAAGGAAAGAAAAATCTCGGAGGAAAGATTTTCTTGAAGGCAATCCATCATTCAGAACTTCATTTCCACATGTAAACCCCCAAAACTAAAGAGTTCTACCATACATATGGATCATTTTCATCAAAGTTTTAAAAAAGGCAAATATAACCTAATTACTTGATAATGCAAACTTACCATATAATTACATTCAAGAAATTTGGTGTTTCCCTTTTCAAAAGGAACTTAGGGTTTCAGAACTAAACTTGAACCCTATTTATCTATATTATACTTCTAATACAATAGTATTAGATGTTTTAATATCATTTAATGTGCTTTAAATTTATTCAATTCATTGCTCTAATCTTTCTTCCATCCCTGAGAAACGAATAGGTTATCCTCTTCCAAATTATTTTATCTTTTCATCTTTCATCTTGTTATATACCTCCGTTATATTTATTGGGTCTCTCTCTCACACATCATTTCTTATATTTTCTCTTCCCTATTTCTCCTTTCTTTTACAAACACGTAGAGAAACAACCTTTTTCACTTGATTCATTACCCCCCATTAAGACCATCTCTATATCTACCTGGGGAGTCCATCATCAAACGTAAAAAAATAGGTAACATTATATGTATCAATGGAAGATGTATATGGGAACAACCGTTTCCAAATTTAAACAAATCTCTAAGGCTTACGATGTCCCGAGTGACCCTCAAAAGCATTAGAACTATGATATTTTTGGTGAGGAGGGTATTTAGTCCGGTCAATTTGATTCTCCCACAAATGGTCGTGACGCGGAGGATATATTTGCGGAGTTTTTTTAGTGGATTGGAGGGTATTTAGTCCGGTCAATTTGATTCTCCCACAAATGGTCGTGACGCGGAGGATATATTTGCGGAGTTTTTTTAGTGGATTGGAGGGGTGTTGCAGGTGGGGGGAGTAAAGGGGTTGGGTGGTGGAGGCGGATGAAGGAGGGGGTGGGTAGAAGACAGGTGAGGGAAGGATGGGTTCCGATATCGTTTCGTGAGGTGAGAGAGAGAGAGAGTTTGGTTGAATTTTGAAACATTTGAATTGTTTTTTTATATGTTTTGTTATGTATCAACTCTTTGCAAAATGAAATTCAACCATTGATGTGAAGCAAAACCAAACTTATATATCGAAAAATGATGTAATCTTTGGTAACTTATGAGAACTGATCATCATGAGTCACAATTGGCCCACATAATCAATCTTTGAATAAATCTACCCAAATCTTCTAAATCTCAGTTCCACAATGGACTATTCAATATTAAAACCAAATTATCAATGATCAGGCCAAGAAAATTTTGGACTCTGTCATTCTAGAATTAGATTAGTGAAACTATTTCCATTACTGAATGTCTAACTCTCACTTACATAAAAATAGGGCAAGGAGTACCACTGCACCCTATTCAATGGCTATATTTTGAAAAAGAATATTTAATATAGCTTACATTATAGTTCATGTCCAAAATTAATAGTCAATTACTCATTCATCGCAACTCAACCTATGTGTATATATATGTATGTATATTTTTTTACCTACACTATCAAGGATGGTGAAATTTTACTATTGGCAAGAGACTAATCCACCAAAAGTTAATTTACATGGCTTCTCATGTTATGTTATGTTATCTCATGTTTTCATTCGATTTTGAAATCAAATGTAATGTCAATATTTCATGGTATTTTATTTGATTTTCAAGTCATAAGTCATCTCAATATTTGTTAGATGGTCTTTTCATGCTATAATGAACATGTGTGAGATAACACAATCCAACTTAATAGTTCGCATGTTAAATTATCTCAATATATGTAAGATGGACTTTTCACGCACGTATTTTTCCTTTTGTAAATTTTATTTTTATTTATTTTATTTTTTATTTTGAAATTTTCAGAATCCACATATTTCTTTTATTATTTTATTCTTTGGCAATGGGTATATACCAATTTTATGCGAAAAACTACAACAAAAATCTATCATAATTGGAATTTATGCCGTCTCTTATTGGTTGCTTTAACTTATGGTTGGTTCCGCTGTATTTTTAATAAATATTATTGTACGCCCGATGTGCGGGTTACATGCTAGTTATTTCGTATTAATAAAAGTAGAAGCTAAAATATCTAAGTCAAGAATAATAATTGCAGTCAATTCAAACGTTATTATCCAATAAAAACCTACTCAGCCAAACTGATATCACACTTGAATATCTCTAAAACCTACACCTAACCAAACATAAAGACCAATACACAGCAAAATACTAATAACAAAAATGAAACAAAATATAAACCTTGTATTGATTTCATTTGCAACTATGCAAGAGGCTTAGAGTGAGTCCAAGTCGCAAAACAAAACCTACAAAAAAGAATAAACAAACATTACAAAGGTCAAAATATCCGAAAATATAGGCGAAAAAAAGTCCGTATAAATTAAAAAACTCATAAATTAGACAAACGTATATATTGTCATCAACCACATGGATTTTTCGTATGTAAACAAAAGAAAACATTTCACTTATGTAATCGAACCGTACCCTTTCTCTCTCAACCTCAAAGATAAACAGTTCCTTGATAGTTACAGAATATCGAGTAGATATTGATTGGGGAGCTTGACGATGAAGTGGGATCTCGAAATTATTGATGAGAGAGTACCACCAAAAAAAACTTCCCATGTGTTTGCCTCGGGAGAGAATCTTGGAGTTTGAAGAGTGCCCATGCTGCCTACATGTAAGTCAAACCCAAGCCCATTCACAAAAAGTCCACACGACGTGATTTTACCAAAATTCCCAAATATTTGAATTAATATGTAAGTTTGATATGTAGAAAAGTAGAGGGAAACCAAAGAATTGAGAGATAGAGTTGTAAAAAAGAAAGAGAGGGGATCTCAACCATTAAAATATGTCAGGAGGTGGTCCGCTAAAAATGTGTACATTTTCAAAAACTTCCATATCATATATATATATATATATATATATATATATATATATATATATATATATATATATATACACATTGTTGTGTGCCTTATATGGGAATGCGCCCTCTTAGTCTAAAGATATACACAATGCTTAATGATAATAAACTTGGGTTAATAAAATGATGTGGATAATTAAGGACGAAAATGAGTCCTAATGAATAATGTGCTAGACAGTTTTTAATGAGAATAATAATTGGGTAGTCTAAGATAGTAAATAATAATTGAAGAGAATGAATAATGGGGTAGCCAATTATTAATGAGAATAATAATTTGGTAATGTAAGAGAATGAAACTTATAGTGTAACGGGTAGATGACAACGAATATGAATTAAATCATTAAATGGTCTGAAGAGATAGACAATGGTTACGGAATATTCTGACGTAAGAATATTTACCAAGTTTATGTTAATTATGTAGTTAATATTATGAAATCCATTTGGGGATTGGGGTGTTTGACATGAGCAGCCACTTTTAGTTATCACTTAGCTAGATCTCTTATTCTTTACATGAAAGATTAAATAATGGAAGTTACAATTGGCATTTTGATTGAGGATACGAGTTGGACTGCTTCTAAATGAAAGGTGAGGTACTTGTTACCTGTGAGTGTCGATGGAGAGACGTGAAGTATGAGTGGGTAACAATTTTCATATTTATTGGTAAAGAATCCTTGAAACTCTAGGGCTCTGACCCAATTATTAATGTTCCCCCTAGGTATTCTTAATGATAGGGATAGAAGGACTGACGATGAATCAGACTTGCAGTTGCGTCGGACGTGGTCGATTTCGCTCCATTGATTCTAGTATAGGTTGTACTTTAGCATTTTGTCATTTTATTTCATAATGGGATTCGTACGGGTAAAAGCCCGAATGTTTATTTCATAATGGGATTTAGTTTTTATTATTTGTGTATTAAATAATTTTTATTCTGATGATTTTAGTCATGGTTGATTTTGACATACAATAAAGATTTTTTTTCTTCAATGCTGAGAATGGTATAAATTAGTGATAAGCCCCATCTTTTTAGGATCCGTGTTTGAGATCCTTACGTCCCGCGTTGCATCCTTTGATGTAGAGACCTATGATTAGTAATCGTTGTATTATTTGCGATTGGTTACTACTTGTTCGGGAAAAAGCTTAGTTTTGGAGAGAGAGAGTCATAGAGACCTTAGTGTGGGTCACTAGCTAAAATCGTGAGAAGTTCGACAATCGGGTACCTAGTAATTTAGGGGAAGCATTTAAAGAATTTGAGGATATAGTAATGTATACTAATGCATTAGAAAAGGTTAATTAGTGTAAATTAGGACCCACCGCGAGATGGGCATCAATTGATAGATAAAATCATCTGGGAAAAATAGACTAGTGATAGCATTGGTTGTATATAATTTGTTTTTCCTTACTTTGGAGTATATGGGATATGTTTTGTTCGATATTGGGACTTAGTATTCACTTAGGTATTGTTAATACCTTTAAAAGGATAGACTTTGTATATGTGAGAGTAATTTACATTGACCCGCCGTGGGTGAGAAGGAACATTGTTTCATTGGTTCGTGGATACATACACATGTATATTGATAGGCTTATGTTTATTTTAGGCCTAATTGTTAGATATGTGGAAGTTTGATATTTTTCCTGGGATGAATTCATTGTTACTTGGAATAAGTTAATTTTATGTGGACTAATATGTGTTGTGGTCATGTCTGAAAGACAAGGTTGATTAGAAATTGGTATTCACTATAGTCGTGAGGACTATTGTGAGAAATTTTTTATGGGTGAGCCTAGTTTTTTTGAAACAATGAATTTCAATTGGAACTTGGGTTATCTAAGGATCTTTAAGAATTTGAGTATTCTTAAGGAAGCAACACGTGAGTGTGTGTGAATATACTCGAAATCATGGAATAAATAGGGTTATGCTCAAGTTAGAGAAAGGGCCTTTTATGTGGAGGAAAGCATTTGCGGGTTAACGCAATAGCATGGTTTGGGAAAGTATTGCCTTAGAAAGAATAAGAATCAAAGTAGAAGTGCGAATAGTGATAGCTTCAATTATTGAGATTGTATATACAATCATGCATAATGTGGTATACTTACGTTGTCATTAAAGTAGTAATGGTAGACCTGATTAGAATGGGTATGCCTTTGGACACCTAGAAATGACTAAGTGTTCTATAGATTAAATACAGGAGAATAATATCTTACCAAGGTTATGGTAATTGAGATATTGGACATGGTAGGTTCGGTCAACCCTAGAGGAGTTTGGTATAACTCTTTTAACGGGATAAGTGGTTGACTTGGAAAATAATAAATATTTAAATTTCAAGATTAACGTAAATGGTTATTTTATTTCCTTATTTTCTTGGGCTGATTGATCTTAATAACTGACTAAGTTGTGCAGTAGTGTATCAGGAGGGTTACTTGTTTGGATTTCACTTGCGAGACATCCCATGCACAAAATGGGCAAAAGTCACGAGTTGAAGGAAATTGGATACTAAGATAGTTGTTTTCTTGTTACATATACATATGTGGTGATATACTTGATGTATAGTTATGTTGAATGTGAATGGTACAAATTAAATGCATATGTGTGATTCATATTTGTTAATGGTACGTCTGTTCATGCACGTAATGTGAAATATATGGGCACCTAGTAACATTATGATAGGAATTGATGATCCTTTTCATTTATCTCATGGGATGTGAGTATGATCTAATTGGATATAAACCTAAAATGACGGTGTAAATGAAATGTGACTTTATACTACCTTGAATTTCGAGGACGGAATTCCGTTAGGGGGGGGGGGGGGGAGAATGTAATACGATGTATACTTTTGGGATAAAATTGAAATTTAATAGGGATTAATGTTATTCGGTAAAATTAATTAATTAGGTTGTGAGTCATTAGACTCTGTATAATTTATAAATTTTAGAGTCGGACTTTAATGATTTGGAATAAATGAAAAGGGAGTTTTTTGTAAATATAAATAATTTACATGTGTCAAGTCACAATAAAAATATATTTTTGGATAAAAATATTCGGGACACACTTTGAGAGGTATTACGAGCTCGTTCGGGCATTTTAGACCCTTAGGAACGGTCCCCGGGTACATATCTCTCTCTCTCTCTCTCTCTCTCTCTCTATATATATATATATATATATATATATATATATATATGTGTGTGTGTGTGTGTGTGTGTGTGTGTGTGTGTGTGTGAGTGTGTGTGTGTGTGTTTATGTGTGTTGGGTAATTATCGAGCTAATTAGGTATTGTTTTGGGGCTCATTTGGGGGTTCAAAGTTGTGGCCTAAATCCCAACTCGAGAATTAAAGACTAACCTTATTTAATTAAAGTTAACCCACTCATTTGGGAGTTACATCCAAGAACCCTAGACATAACCACCCAAGAGGAGGAGGAAGGACACCCTAGGAGGAGGAAGAAATGCTCCTCTACCCAATTTCTGGCAAGGATTCTCTTTCCATTCTTATTTAATTTGTACTAATATTATATTAGTGTTGATACCATGCTTAGAATAAGGTTTAATCATGTGTTGGGACTACATATTTAAAGGCCTTTTGAATTGTGTAAAAATTGATGATAATTGTATGGTCCATGCTTAGATTCGTAAACCCTCAAATTAAATATGTATTCATGTGATTTATATTGGAGATTTATTATAAGGAACATATGGTAGAACCCTTTAAACAAATATGGAAAAATATTTCTTGAGGTTGAAGATGAGATGAGACTTGTAAGCTCTAAGTTTCTTAAAAATTCTTGATTTAATTGTTGATATTTAAGGATGATTTAGAGAACAAGTCATGTTTATAATATTCCATTTCATGTTAGAACACATACCCATATTTTATTTGAGGTTGTTGAATGATAAAGACAATGTTTGATACACTTAGAAATTTCTGGAAAAATCCCGTCATGGAAAGACCTGCTCTCGGCTTACTTGAAAAACTTAATCAATTTGGTTAGCTACTGAATTGTAACAACCCGTGACTTTGGAGACTGGGAAATTAAATTTTGAGAAAATAAAATTTAATTGAATTGGAGAATTTTAAAATTTGGGAATTTAAGTCCAAAAATAGGGAACGTTTTAAAGTATACCGGATGATGTTTTTGAGGGTACCATCGATCCCGGAAGGGTCGAGATAGTCAAAATGACTGTCATTGGGTTTTATTTCGGCTCCAGAATGTTTTTAAGTCAGTTTGACTCGAATTGGAGTAAACGAGTCATTTAAAGTTTGTATAAATTAAAATTGGGACTTGTGTTTTAGGGATTTAGGAGGCTTACGGATCAAGCCTTCTCATTTAGAGAAAGAGAGAAATAGAAGAGAAAGAGAAAGGAAGAAAGAAAGAATAAGAAGAAAAGAAGAGAGAGAGAGAGAGAGGAAGAAAATCTTGGAGATCCCGGCCCAAACGTGATATCGAGGACGATCCAACCTCTACAAAATCGAGGCAAGTGTTTAATCTTGATAAATAAGTCATTTGTGTATTTGATTTCATAATTTGTGGGTTAACGAATTTGATTTTGGGTATAAATATCAAAACCTAAATTTTTGGGTTTAAATCTTGAAATTGATGTTTAGATATGGGTTTGATGGTGTAGAAATGTTTGGGGTCAACTTTGGGTTGATTTGTTGGCTTAGAATCATGATAGGATGAAGGTTTAGGGGTTAGAAGTGAAATCTTAGGGTTTAGAATTCGTGGGTTTTGTTGAAGAAGAAGAACCCTTCAAATTCTGCAGACCCAAATCGATTCGCCCCTTAAGCGAAACGATTCGGCCTAGGAAAATTGCCAGGTCTGCATTGACCGAATCGATTCGGACCCAAGGTGAATCGATTTGGCCTGAGACAGAAGCCCAGGTCTTTGGACCCGAATCGATTCACCTCTGAGGCCGAATCGATTTGCTGGGCCGAATCGATTCGGAATAGGGCCGAATCGATTCGGAAACAGGCCTGTTTTGTGAATTCTTTTCTAGGATGATTTCAAACCCTATTTGGTTGGGTTTATTAATTTGGGGTCTTCTTTTATGATGCAAGAAATATGTTTTGGAGACACATAAAGGGGTTTCTAACATATTATGATTTTGGGGACTTCTTGGAATAATTTGGGAAAATATATACATGTATGCATTAGAGTTGTGTATAGATATTGTGGGGAAACCTCATTGGGGTTGGAAATCCTAATTATAAATCAAAAGTAAGTATAGATACGATGGGAGGTTAAGAACTCTTAGAAAGAGTTGCACGGGTAAGTTGTGAAATTCTAGGCCGACATTTATATCGAATCCTTATAGAGATAGGATATCATTAAGATACAATTTGGGGACCAATGAGAGAGAGTAGTCGCATTATCCTTAGTAATGATAAGTTCAAGGGGAAAATCAGAGGTGTTAGACTAGGGGGGTTTCATGAGAGTACATGAACCGTAGTCTGAATTGGGAGCGATGGGATCGTACTATCAACTAGAATGAGTGGTAGTACAATTCTAGTCAGGATAGTTTATACATAATTATGTGGAAGTAACCCTTGGGATTCCAACACTAGAAATGAAGTTGGGATAAGTTGAGGTTAATAGACTATTAGTTATGTACATGCCAATGGTCGAAATAGTACTAGAGATATTTATGTACTTTCGAATATAGATGAAATGTGTAGTGATGGTTTCCTACACAAAAATGTGGGTGATAACCTAAATGTTGGATATATATATACGTATGTGTTTGAAGACTATTCATCATAGGAAAAATGGATGAATATGCTTCAAGTGAGGCATTGTATTCAAATATCGAGGTAAATTAAATGAGTTTGGGATGGAGGCTAGTATATTGAAGTTATATATACTAAAAGACGAGTTATAAATCTTATACATACGAACGAGAGATAGTTATGTATATATGGATATGTGAATATATATATATATATATATATATATATATATATATATATATATATGTAGAGATATGAATAATAGTATATATTCATGTTATGAATATCTAAACCATATGTGATGGTTTAATTATAAGATGGGATCTTATGTATGTATATATATCTATATGTGATGATATGCATGCATTTAGATTGGCTACTTTCCACGGACTTTCTTTTGGTATAGGGTTGGGACAACCGCAGTTATATATTACTCTAGTGCGATCCAGGGAGGTTGCGCGATGTGGTTAATTCCCTGGCTCGAGGAGCAGGGAGAGTATTGTCCCCAGGTCATTTGCGTCTCGTGTTCGAGTGCGATTTGTGAGATCTCCCACTCACAGAGGGAACTTGACCGCCTCCACCATTGTGTATTTTTACCAGGACTGTTGAGGATTCTGGCTTGTACCGTGGTATATGAGTAAACCCGTGTTTTTGGATCGGCACTATGAGATCGCATCCTCGAGTTATAGCTCGGTGGGATGGTTTGTATGCATGTGTGCATGATATATTACTTGTGTATGAGAACAATGTAATATATATCTCTAATGAGATGAAAGAGATAAAAAAAATGAGCATAGAATACACCTCAGTCCGGGAGATAGATCCGGATGTGTATAGAATACACCTCAGTCCGGGAGATAGATCTGGATGTGTATTATAATGATGGAATAGAATAAACCTCTGTCCGGGAGAAATTATCCGGATGTATATGGTAAGATGTATATAGGTATGTATATAAAATATGTATGTTCATGTATCAGTATGTATGTATATAATAGATGGTAGTATGGGCCTAATGGATCTCTACCATTAACCTTGCCAAGCAGTAGTGTATCGGAGGGGTTCCTTGTCTGGATTTCGCTTTGTGAGACGCCCCGCGAATGAAATGCAGTGCAAGGTTGAATGTAGAGAGAAGTTTCACCCCTATTAAATTATGCATGTTATTTAGAGTATAGACTCTTAATTTGGAGCTAAAGATTAAATGTGGAGTAATAAAATAGATATTTGTTTAAGTTATAAATCGGAATTTAATTAAGCCTGGTATGGCATATATGCGTATATACATTTAAGTTTGATTAGAATGGGAAGGATTCTTGGGTATTATTAGGATGGCAGGTCTTGTGGGTATATGTCGTGCCTATGGTAAGTTAGGTTATCCTTATAGGTGGGGTAACTTAACTAAAATTTCAGGACGCGATAGGTGCGCGCCGATAGATGAGAGGTGAGTTGGGGTTTCACGAGAGTGCGATTCCAATTTAATTATGAAATAAGTGGATTTATATTTATTATGCACGGTTAACACACTTGCTAAATATTTTCACAACTCGGGCTCTGACCCGTTTACTTTCTCTCCCGCATGTATATATATATACTATTATAGGTGTCCTACCGAATGGATTTCGGATGCCCTTCTGTCCAGAGTTCTGGGAGCCGTAACAGGTGCGGACTGTTGCGGGATTTCAATCTTAATCGCTTCCTACTTGTTTGTAAATCTAGGTAGGACTCATGTTGTGTAACGGGTTTATACCCAAGGGATATTTATAGATGTTTATATTTACTCTCTTTCAGTTATTGTATTGTCTGTGACCCGACAACTTATTCGGGTTTATTTCTCCGTAGCTATTCATTTCATTTATCATAATTCTTGTATGCATATCTTTCTTTTCTTTGTTAGTAGCTTATAGTGTTCATTTGTGGACTGTTGCATATTTTATTTAATTTTTAACATCTCGCTTGTATGATATCGGGTAGTTAGTTTTATACATTTTGGTACACCACCAGTTGATGTTGAGACTGAGCCATCTGAGACTCCTGATTTATTGTAGTATAAGGTTGGCCACCCGTTATTATTTTAAGCGGGGTGTTACATGAATCAATTCAAAATACTTTCTTGTAAAAAAATTTGTTACGATCACGTGGGTGCTGACTCTGTATTTTTTTTTATTTTTTTAGTTAGTTATGATTTTTGTACAAAAGGGTGTACGAGACCTTTTTATTCAAGCGAGGGATATAGATTTATTCCATGACATTAGTTATATTGTTATGAACTCATATACACAATTAAACCGGGATGGGTTCATGATATAGCGATAAGTTAATGTACAAGTTAACTATGTGAACAAGATGAATTACGTGGGATTCTTTCATAGACTATATGAAATAAATATATTCAAAAGGTCGAGATGTACCTAGATGATTTGGGAATTTTGGTAGGGGCACATAGAGGAAAAGACTCTAAAAGATACGATGAAAATATTATGATAAACTTGGGGAGAGTTTAAATAAAAAGAAACACTTATTTGATATAAGTTAAATGCTTGAGAATATAATTAATGGTTAGCTCGCTCAAACTTTTACCGTGTAAGAATATTAAGTTGAAATATATCCAAAACCTAGTGGGCTAAGTCTAGAGGGGTAGTATCAGTTGTGATAGGGTTTATGATGAGACTACTTATTAGTGGATTTCTTATATATGTACATATGATCCTTATTCACTCTAGTTGACTCCTTATATATGTACATATAAACCTTACTGAGAAGATAACACGGAACGAATAGCTATGAATAATCTGGAACGATTTAAGTCAGGGTCAAGAGGACAACATACTAAGGTTATCAAATGTATTAGTAAGGGTAGTTAGGGACAAGTATACACATAACTGTATCGGTAAGGTTAGTTTGGGAATAACTATACGTACAATGGTGTTGGTAAAGTTGGTTTGGGAATAACCATACCTATAATGTTTTGGGAAGGTTAGTTGGGAATAATTTTACCTATATATTTCAAGAGATAAAAAATATGAAGAAAATGTGATTTAAGTCTAAAAGGCAATGTATGAGACTTAATATTTAATCGGGAAGCCGTTGTAGGATAACAACGTAAAATGAGTTATGGAATAATTAACTAAAATGTTATAGTTAATCCAAGAAGGCTATATTTTATATGGACTGAGATTTTCCTGGATAAGAGTAGTTGTAGAGTATCTTCTTATACATTTTGGATGATATGACTATGATATTATTTTGTGTGGACATACCAATGTTCGTGGACCGTCCTATCGACTTGGGAGTTCATGCATTTGGATCGGGTATCGCACGCTGGCACTAGTGGGCTTGGGGATTGTGTAGGTCATGTAGGTACAACGTGGAGGCGCCATCTATGAGGAGGTAGGTTTTGACACTGGCCCATACTGTGTCACCGCCGGGCGGTGGACAGCTATCCTGCGTAGGGACCGCCCCCAACTAATGTTCATTTTGTTATGTCCGCTTAGGATAAGAGATTCCTCTAGACTTGCCAATAAAGTACGAACGAGACACCAACGGTAGATGCCTTTGTGTTATATATATATATATATATATTTATACATTGTGGTGTGGCTTATATGGGAATGTGCCCTCTTAGTCTAAAGACGTAGACAATGCTTAATGATAATAGAGTTAGTTTAATAAAATGATGTGGATAATTAAGGAAGATGATGAGTCATCGTTAATATTGTGGTACACAGTTATTAATGAGAATAATAATTGGGTAGTCTAAGAAAGTAGATAATGATTAAAGAGAATGAATAATGGGGTAGCCAATTATTAATGAGAATAATAATTTGGTAATCTAAGAAAATGAAACTTATAGTCTAACGGGGTCGATGACAATGAATATGAATTAAATCATTAAATGGTTTGAAGGGATAGACAATTGTTACGGAATATTATGACGTAAGAATATACACCGAATTTATGTAAATTCCATTGTCAATATTATGAAATCCATTCGGGGATTGAGGTGTTAGACATGAGTATCCACTTTCAGTGATCACTTAGCTAGATGTACTATTCTTTACATGACGGATTGAATAATGGAATTTACAATTGGCATTTTGATTGAGGATATGAGTAGGACTGCTTATAGATGAGAGGTGAGGTATTCGTTACATGTGAGCATCAATAAAGAGGCGTGAAGTATGAGTTAGTAACAATTTTCATATTTATTGGTGAAGAATCCTTACAACTCTAGGGCTCTGATCCAAATTATAAATGTTTTTATTTATTATATCAGATTTATTCTGATTTTTTTATTCATGGTGTATTTTGACATACAATAATTTTTTTTTCTTCAGTGTTGAGAATGGTATAAATTGTTGATAAGCCTCATCTTCGGCGTACTGATCCTGGCCAGCCTTTACGTGAGAAAATGATGGCTGTTACAAAAATGATTCAACAATTATTATTATTAAGAAGAGTTATTATGTATACTATATAAAATAAATAAATAAAAGGAAAAACTAATTAAGATATTTTATATGGGAAATAAATTAACAGTTTGAATCACTTTTAAAATCAATAGATGTGACAAATAGCTCCACTTAATTGTAGTAGTTATAAAACCCAGTGAATGCTTGGTTTGTTTGGCATATCAAATAATTATTTTGGATGATAAATATGATAATTAAGGTTTGGTATGGTAATTTTAGTAAATAACTTTTTTAAATGTTTAAATCTAAACAAAGCCCAAACTTTTTTGTAATTTTGAGCTCGATAATTTCGGTTCCATATAATGAAAAGTAATAAATCAAAACCATATTTCTCGTAGAAAATTGGCAATGTAAATATTTTTACCTTAACCACCATTAATAATTGGAGATTCGAATAAGTGATAAAAGAATGAAAAGAGAAGTAACACAAATAAAGAGAGAGATTTCACTAGGAGAGAGGATATAATGCGTGAGTTGAGAGAGAAGGGTGATCGAGAGAAGATATTAGGAGATAGACAATATGATGATAGATATAGAGTACTTCTAACAAGGGTGGAGGTTTTGAATAGCTTGATGTGCAGGCCTGTTTCATACATTTTTATTTTTGGGAAAAAGACATCGTAAATCTTGAAGGAAGGGGTAATTAGTAATTATAACTCCAGTGTTTCAATTTGACATGATAAATCCTGAAGTACATATATTAACACAATTATAAGCTTTAGGGGAATTCCAACGCATTAAATTATTTAATGTCAACGGAATGTTGATATGATGGTAGATATGAAAAACAACATGGAAATAACTTTCATTATAGAAAATTTAATTATGCCCCATGGAAAATAACATTGATGAGTGTTAAAATCGTAATTGACTTGAGACCTAGAGGTGCTCGCAACAGGACCTCGAACGGGTAAGAGGAGAGAAGTGTCTAAGAGTGAAATAACGGTTTAAAGTGGTTCAAATCTCAGGAGATGGTCTGGCATCCACTGTACAAAGGTGTTATGCTCGTTTATTATAATGTAGTTGAGTATTACAATCTAAGAGACCTCTTGATCTTTGGTCAAGGGAGTATGAGGTCTTATGTCCTTTGTTAATGACACAAAGGACATTTGGAAATATATGAATGATTTCTTTAAGGGGGCCTTGTACTGTTTTAGGGTTTTTGCAAAAAATGTACACGGTATGAAAAACAGAGCTGGTCCAAATAAAAATATAAACTTCGTAATAAAGGGTTATAAGTATACAACAAAGTGGGGGAACTTGTGGAATGTTAGGACTCTTGTGAATTTGATTGTTTAAGTTCTCAAATATTTTTAAATGCTAGAGATAGATCTCTTTCCACCTTCTACTGGACTTCTATTTATAGGAGAACTCTTTGAGAGAGGACTAATGAGTTTACATAACATGGTTTTGACTTCTCTGAGGTCTTCTAGTGTCAATCGAAAGGTGGAGTATTGGGCAAAGTATTTAAAGGTAGGGAAAGATAATTGTTGAGTGCATTAAATACTGATGGGAACATTTAATGCATGTGGATCTAGTCAATGTTGGTAGGTGGAATAATGTTTTTCTTTCTACCTACTCTACCAGATTAGTTGAGGAAGTTATGCCGAAGTCTTCTAAGTTTAGGGCCAGCACTTATTCTTCTTTATGGAAGAAAGCCTAAGTAAGGTTCACTATAGTAGTGTGGCCTTCCATTGGTAGAACAGAGGTCTCTGGTGCCTAATAGCATATTGATTGATTCCCGAGGTTAATCGGGGAGCCTCTTTCCTTTCCATGGGTTGGGGGGGGGGGGGGGGGGGGGGGACTTTTGAAAGGTCAAAGGTTTGAGAAGGTATTATCAAGCATGAAAAAAATTGATAGAAAAATCTCAAAAAATAAAAAATTCGGTAAAACTTGAATTAATTTTAGGGTCCATTTGATAGGCATGATTTTCCATGGAAAATGACGGTTTTGCCAATGTTTGCGAGCCATGACTGCGATTTTTGAATATGTAGGATTTTGCATGAGTTGTCATAGGGTGGTTATTTATTTGGGATGTCGGCATAGATTGGGGAGAGAGTGTGTCTGTGTTGGAGGTTGAATGGTTTATTAGACAAAAATATATGTTTGCATGTAAGCCACCAGAATAAAAATTATGTTGTTTGTGTTAGCAAACAAATGGGTGAAAGTTGTAAACTATCTTTTAGGTTGAATGAAAAATTTCTCAAGAAAAATTTGCAAAAATCTACTCACATTTATGGGGATCCGTACTAGTTCTTTCATCAAAATATATGATATATCATGTAATATTTATTGATGATTGTACTAGGAACAGTTGGCTATATCCTTTGAAACAAAAACCATGTTTTTATGGCACCTTTCCAAAGTTTCAAAGCATGGTAAAAACTCAATTCTCAAGAAGTTTTAATGTGGCAGTGGAGGTGAATACTCAAGCAATGAATTTATAGAACATTTAAACAAGTGTGGGATTCTAAGGAACATTTCATTTCCACATACTCCATAACAAAACGGAGTTGTAGAAACAATATGCAAAAACATTTTCAAGATACCAGTTTGGAGAATTATTCAAAAGTGTATTCCTTGTGATGAAAATATGAAGGAAATAGGAATCAAAATGGGATCGTGATGTCATATGTTCTTTAAACATGAAGAAAATGATGTTCATTTATTTGTATCCTGTTCAGTTGCTTCTCAACTTTGGGACTATTTTTCGAATTTGATGGGTATAAAGCTCGATAGAAATAATGTGTCAACCGTCATTCTTAGCTGGTGGCTGCAAGTTGGGAGGTATGAAGTAGATAAGTTCTTGGGTAAACTTATTCCCATGGTTGTGATTTGGGAAATTTGGAAGGCTAGGAATACATCTTTATCTGAAAGAATTAATTGCAACTTGAATTTTGTAAAGAATCAAGTTGTTAATTTGATTTCTAATATATGAAAAAGCCATTCTTTTGACATAAGGTTCAACAAATTTTCTCAAGGTTACTTAGAGGTGTTTGGAATGAATTTTCGCTCAAAATGCTGCAATGTGTTAAAGTTAAATGGAATGCTCCAATCAGTGGAAGACTCAAGCTTTTAATATTGATGGGGCCTTCAAAGGAAACCCAGGGAAAGGGGGTTTGGGAGGTATTTTACGCAATGACAAAGGAGAGATGGTATATGCTTATGCAAAAGAAGAAGAATTAAAAACTAACACGGTTATGGTGCTAAAAAGTCTAAGTCTTGGAAATAAGTTATGTATGCGGAAGAATTTATCAGAAGTTGATATCGAGTCAGATTCTCTTTTTGTAGTGAAATTGATCAAAAGGGAGTGAAAACCGCCATGGCGATTGAAGATTCTAACTGGAGAAATTGTTTCAAAGCTTAGAAATATTAATTATTCGATTATCCATTGCTATAGAGAATCAAATATGGTTGCTGATAGATTAGCCAATGTTGGAGTTAATTTAAAAGGGGTTAAAACCTATGAGGCTGTGAAGGATATTCCACAGATGGTCAAAGGATCTTTCAAGCTTGATAAGATCAGTTGTTTTTATATTAGATTAGTTCAACATTGAGGATTTGTAATGGGGTTTTTATAAATTCCCAATTTTTATTTTCTCCTCTAGTTTTGGGCTTCATGCCTCTCTAGTTTTCTTTAGCGTGTATTTGCATGGAGAGGCTCTTTCTACTTCATTAATAATATGTGTGGGCGTCCCATCCCTCTTCCATGAAAAAAAAGACAACCCTCACATTAATGTTATATGAAAATATTCCTTTATTCTTGTGGGTTCATGCATTTTTAATTGTTGTGTATCTCATTACAAGCTTCTCTCTTAAAAATTAAATAAAGAAACCATTTTCTTCAACATCTACAAATAATAACCCCACACAAGTTTACTTGAAAATCCTACCCTTTTGTATTCATTGGCTACAACCGTCTTCACAAAGGATACAGATGTCATCAACCATCCACTAGGAGAGTCTATATCTCTATACAGGTGATGTTTGATGAAAATATTTTACCTTATATGACCCTGACAAGCATATGAATAGCTATTATGGTGGGCCCTTGTCTGAATTCAGGTAAGGTTTTACAAATAAGCTTTTTGAGAAGAAATATTAAGGCAAAGAGAGGTATTAATAAGAAGAGGGGAAAAGTGGGTAGTGGGAAAGTTCTTCAAGGTGCAGAAGAGTTGGTGGTCTCTTTTGTTAAGCCACTTTTGACACTTGTCCCAAACAATGGCTTTTTTCATAATCATTTAAATTTAAGGGGTTCACATGTAAGGGAGTCTGTGGTGAGTGATTTGAGAGTTCGGGCTCAATCATGTTATGATTAACTTAAGATGTTCTTGAGTTCATAGAGGTCATTCATTCTACTTCATAGGCTAGGTCTGCGTGTTATTGGAGCCTGCTTCTTTTCCTATATACGCTTTTAGCTTTTTTCTTGTTGGTTTTGTATACTCCTTGTATACGGGTTCGCTCCTTTAGCGAATGGTTCTAATGAAATCACTTATTTATAAAAAAAATGTTATGATTATGGAGAAACTATTTGTGTGGGGAAAGAAGGTAGTGTGTTTATGGATCACTTTTTTGAGACGTTGGGGTTTGGTGGCATGGATGGAAAGGACTTTTCTGAGGATGAGTTGGATGAGACTCGGGAAGTGGAAGGAATAGGCAAGGGCTTTGTTAATACTAATGTGACCAATTCCAAAATCTGTGTGGATATCGATATCCCTAGGCAGGTAGAGGCCTTTGGAGGGGGAGAGGATGAGGAGTGGGAAGAGGACCCGGTGGGTTGGGTAGAAAATTTGGTAGGATTCAGTAAGATGGTAGGGGTCAACTTTGAGGGGAATAGGAATAAGGTCCATTTACTTTTCAAGAAAATAGGTGGTTATGGGAAGGTGTAGGGTATCGTTATCCACCATGTGGGTCTGACGTGAGTTCGTGTTGTGGTTTGTAGCTTTGTTTGTTTTGGGGTCTTAGTAGAATCTATTGGCGCTCGTAGGTTTCTTCGGAGGCTTTTTGTTGAGGTGGTGGCTTTCGTTGAGTGGTTGTAGGTGTTTTTTTGTGGTGGATGCCTTTTTTGGTATCTCACCTTTCTTTTCGTTGTGTTGTATACTCCCTGTATACGGGTTTCGCTCCCTTAAGAGATTTGGTTCTATATATCATTTACTTATCAAAAAAATAAAGAATCTACCGACTTATCAACATATCACGATTTTTTTGTCAAAAAATATTCAAAAAAGAACTCATGTGTTTTTGCTCCCACTCTTCCATAATGTTTGAATCTGCTGGTAACAGTTGTAACCTATGTGTGTGTGTGTGTGTGTGTGTGTATATACACACACACATTCACAACAATAGAGACACAATGGGGTATATAGTTTTCTCGTTAATTCAATATTTTTCAATCTCTTCAAAATTTAAAAAAGAACACCAAGTTTTACTTTGTTCAAAAGGTCGTCCTGCCTACGTGCACAGGGTGGGGATATCAAGGTCTTTATTAATTTTGGGGGAAGAAGAAGACGACTTTATGTGCTAGGAAATGGTAGATGTGAGGCCAAGTTGTGGGTACACTAATGATTACTTTTTACTATTTAAATAAAATGGGTTCGCATTTAAGGTTCTCGTTTAAAGACCTCACATGAGCTATATAAATATATATATATATATGGAGTAAAATGTTTGACACTATTCTATAAGTTGATAACTTAATTGGTGGTGAGGATTGTGCCAACAAGGCAAGAAATGAAAAGTTGAGATTGCTTTCTTTTATTTTACTCTTTTGCCCCATTATTTTTGGTTTCCCCCTCTTTTGCCTCACTACTATTTGGTTTCTCTCTTACTTTAATTCAAAATTAGGGTTAAATGAGTAAATTCCTTTTTTAGTCCTGGAAAGTAGACCGGTCCACTCATTTGACCCGTTTTTCTCTGTCCCCATTTTCTAGTTTTAATTTTTCTCTGCTCGAAGCAACAGAAAGTGCTATCTCCATCTTCATTTTCCAGTTCTTAAGAGATACGATTTTCATCTCCATCTCCATTGTGATCTCAATTTGATTATCGAGAAATTTCATGTTGTGTTCAGCATATATTTGGTTCATGTTCTGTTGTTATTGATTAATAATATCGTAGGTGCTCATTTTGTTGTTGTTGATTGAATCATATGTTCATCGATGTTTTTTTACAGATCCATCAGGTAAACATTCCCTCTCTACCTTCAATTGAGATTTTGTGTTTTTTTTCTTCAAATTAAAGTTTTATAAACCCAAATCTTTGGATGGGAATCATGTGGTTAACATGACTTTCAGCATTTATGCGTGTGATTCTTATGATCAAATTTCATATTTAGGTTTTTTGTTTGATATTTTGGATTTTAGTTTGTGTTGGTTGAATTTCAATGTACTCTCTACAAATGATAAGACATTAAGCTTCAGTATTTAACTGGAAATCAATCATTTTTCTCTCTTCTAATACTAATTGCATGAGTTGTTACCTTTTAAGCGTGTTTTCTTGTTCATTTGCTTATTTAGGATTCCACAACTCTAGCCAACATTAATTATTTAGGGTTTTACTTTTCTCATATTGAAATTTTCTTGCTGATGTTATTTAGGGTTCCACAACTTAGTAAGTTGATTAGTTTTAAAATATTACATTTTTATAACTGAGATGTATGACATAAATCCTAAGTTATGTGTTTGCCTTTTGCTAATTTCTTTCTTGATTAGATGTTCTATGTGTGAAACAAGAGTTCCTTTTGTCCATTACGTGGATCTTTTCAAAAAGAAATAACTCGAATGCTATTGTGGGTTCTTGATGTTTGAAAACAAAGTTATGTTGATGAGATAGAGACTCTAAAACTATGTTGTTCATGTCATTCTTAGGGAGTCGAGAAGCATTGTACACAATTGTTTTGCATACTGGGTTGGAAAAAATGGGGGAACAATTATTTTTCACACTCTGTTTCTTAACCGCTGATTTTGATACATCATATACTCTATTTCATAACAGTTGACAGTGCTATCAGACGCGTGCTTACTTTACTTTATGGGCTACAATAATAGTGCTATCAGATGGATGAGTAGAGGACAAGTCCCATGATGTCATCGAAAAACAAATCACTTATTAGCCAACTTCAATCTTCCTTCCATATCCATTTCGTGATTAGATAAATGCGTGATAGTATCGAGAACATTGACGAATGTGGGCCCAATGCAATTTTTCTAAGAAGGTGAATTTAATTTAATTTTCATTTTAGTTAAATGCAAATCTGTAACACCCCGCCCGCCCGGGGAGAGCGAACGGAGCGGTACTCATCGATAAAACTAACTAAATCCACAAATAGTAAGGTATAGAGCATCTAAAAAATCCCACAATATAAACGAAACCATTAATCTCGATTCTTCAAATTCAATATAACAAGTTCTCTCGAAATAATATAAATCACCAATGCTCTATACAACACAATAAAATAATAAAAATCTTCCAAAAATATTCTTCCCAAAACAATCCACGCTAAAATCATCCCAATTGGTCCATAGCGCTCAAATCCACGTTAACCTGCCAACTAAAAAAAAATATGGGGAAGTGCACAATACGACAGGAAAGATGCTAAAAAAATATTAGCGGTGAATAAAGCGTAACAACACGAGTACGAATATTCAAATTAATCTCATAAGCATTTTTATCAATATATTTTCTCAATAACACATTAACCGGGTCACCAGGCCTCACCCCATCCGCATATGCTTTATCAATCATAGCCCCGGGAAACAGGAATTTTGGCGGGTGCCCAACATCAGTGCCATATTAAAATCTCATGACAACATGCCCAACACAATAATAATACCACATGAATCAAAATTAGATTCCAACAATAATTTTCAGATTCCAATTGAATTTAGCAATTCAAATATGAGTCAATAATCACAAGAAAACAAAGGGAATAACGCTCGCGAGATTAAGGAGCATATTGTGTAAAACCCTATACCTTAAAATCATTGCATGAATCATCACATAAATTCAGCCTCAAAATCTGATCGCACCATCACGTTCCTCTTGTGAAAATAATCAAATCACGTTTTATCCCCAACACGAGTTAATCCCAAATAGTCCTATTTTAAAAGCCTAGAAAAATCAGATCCAAAAATTATTCGACTCGCCAATCCGACATCAGATTTGGATTCAAGATGAAAAATTGAGTCAGGTATGTGTTTTGTATTTTTCTCAAATCTCAATCGAATGCAATAAAAAAGAAGATCTAAACATTCCAAATTGGTTCTTCTCATTCCACTCGTTTTTTACTCTTTAGATTTCGTTTTTGGCCTCACTTTTTCATCGCCCTTTCCTTATAATCACCCATAATATTCCTTATATAGTTCCTCTCTGAAACCCTAGCTTAGAGCCTAAGCTAACGCATATTACTATATTGCCCCTTTAATTCAAAATTATCAACTTTACATATTTCAACCATTACCAAATGTCCAAAAATAATTTAAATTTAAATTTAAATGTTTGATTAGATTTCAAGCCAAAATAACTTATTTTATCCCCGATTAATAAAATAATAATATTATTAAAATCTTGTATAATATTCATAAATAATCCTCGAAATAACGGGGTATTACAAAATCGTTAACTTCATGTAGTAGTAAACCTCATTTTTTAAATTAAGAAGAATCTTACTTTTCTTTATTTTCATTGTAGAGGATTGCAAATGATTGGTCTGAATTTTTTTTTTATGGACCTTCATTTTTTGTATTTAACATGTTCATATGAATGAGTGTATAGACCATGAACATTCATGTTATATTAATTATCCAAGGTAAGCTTCTACAATATACACGTCTCTATTTATTCACGACTGTTTTTTACCCTTCATTTTGCAGCATCTAATACCTATACTGGACTATTGGTATTTGAGTTAGATGAAAGAGGTTCAATATCAAATACAACACTTCCTTCTCAGGTATCAAGTTTATCTTTTATCATTGATTATTTTTTCACATAACAATTTTTTCTTTAAATTGTGTCTAAGGTTACTTTCTTACATCATGGTTGAAAGTTGGGGGTTTTTGTTCTATCATGGGAGAATTCAATTGATTACTTTAACAAAGTGATGCGCGATCAGTTAAATATAATATCCAAAGCAACACAAGATATAACAGTTATAGCTATTCCGAGTAGCAGTGATTTTGACCTCTGTGAAGTTAGTATTTTGCTATTTAGAGTAGCAGGTATAACTATTCAACACAAGTTAGCATTTTGATTTTGACATATGTGAAGTTTGAACTGGAGTTCTCGGTATCAACCATTCAATGATACACGCTACATTTATTACACAAAGTCGAGGTTTTAGTAATTCATTTCTCATCTTCTGATTTTCATTTATATTACTAGTGCAAAAAAGGATTACTAGAAATATTTTTTTGTTTTTGTGATGTAAATAAGGGATACATCGGGTACACAAATGTCATGTATGAAGATTTTGGGGTTCCAATTCTGTGTGCCATCAATGCTTTTTATATCGTGTATGAAAATGTCATGTATGCCATAATTCTGTTGATATCAAACAGTGCATTTTATACTAATTTTAATCATAGTGTTGTACTAATCTTCGAGACCAATGCATTTTATGTAGTACTAACATGTCGTTTTAGTTAATTTTATTTTTTTGTTTGTATTAGAGAAGATAAATGTGCAGACCGTGAAGTGTTTAGCATCGGTGAGTGTTTTGAAATTGTGGGCAAGTGTTTTACCCAAAATTAGGGCTTTTTTATACTAACTTTATGTTTACTCTCTCCTTTGTTATTGTTAGGGATTTTTTAGGGGTTCAATCTAAGGGTATCATTTTTTAATGGAATAAATAGAGTCAAAATAGGGGGTGTTAAAGTTCCAGGATGTTTGGTATCAAACCGTAGGCCATGACGAATAATATTAGTGGTCTGTTAAAGTTTAGACTATAGGTGATGCTAAAGTCCTCACAACAACTTCCATAAAAGTTTAGACAATCTCGGAACGAGACTGGGAGGACAATAGTGAATGTAGGGATAGTGTAGTTGGTATATGAGGTGGTTTCAGTACTGGTATTAACATTTGATATTGTGAATCAATTTTTATAGTTATACTCTTATAGTTTCTTTACGTTGCATTTTATACTGTCATATGTTAAACTCTCATCTTTGTTTTTCTTGCAGGTAATTAATTTAACGAGTGTTATGTTAGTGAATGTAGGGATAATATAGTAGGTTTATAAGGTGGTTTCAGTATTGGTACTGACCTTTGATATTATGGATGTCTATTTTTATAGTTCTACTCTTATAGTTTTTTTGTCGCATACAATCATGTCTTAAACTCTCATCTTTTTTTTGAATATTTATTTGATTTTAAATTAATGACATGATAATTAGAGTACTATCTGATGCCATTTTATTGATTCATTGATGATTGATGGACTAATAAATGACTGACCAGTGACCTGCTATAGGTAATATCATAAATATGGCTTGGGGTAACAAATTTAAGGTAGTTTCTCAATTTATTACAAGTTACACATGTATGTTGTGTTATTACATCTATGTTTTGAATGGATGTGATTCATTGACTATCATTTAAATCTACATTTTTGTGTTTCATTGCCTCTCATTTATATTTGTTTTTGCCATATATATTTTTATTATATATGGCTGTTTCAGCTTACTGCCTCACAACCCAACCTTGATTGTTGTTGTTTTTTTTTTGAATTTTTTTGCATATATTGATTAATAAAAGAGATATTCATTGCAAGGTCAAAATGTATTTGGGTATACTGCTATTTCTATGGCAAATCTTGAGTGTCAATTGATCGAATCTTACCTATATGCAAATTTAGATCCTAGCAGTCCTGTGGTGTCTACAAGTAATTGTGAGATACCGCCAAAATTGAGGTATATTGCATTATCTGATGTTTTTAGTTTTTTTTATTTATTTATTGAAATTACGTATTTTGAACCCTAATATGATTTTATTCAAATCAGGTGTTCTTTTTTCTTCAAATAAGGTTTTGGGTTTTGATTTTGGTTTTGTAATTTAGGGCTTTTGATTTTCAAAATCGATTGAAAGACACATAATCACAGTTTTGATCATGGATATATTTGGTTAGGTTTCAAAACGGGGCTTTTCATTTCCAAAACGGGTTGGGGAAGTCAGGACAAATGAGCATCTTTTTGTGTTAGATCTCTACAATTGGGTGGATTAATGTTATATTTTGTTGTTTGATCTCTACATTTGGTTGCAAAATCAGAGAATAGACTCTCAAGTCCGGTAAAAATTGGAAATAATGTGTACTATTTTGTTATTTCATATTTTTTATTTCATATTTGATGCCCTCGACTTGGAACCTACACTTGGCCTGATTATTAAAAAATGCAAACTGACTTGGAAAACTATGTTTTAACTCTAGATTTTATGCTCCCGCCCCTTCTAACAAACAACACATTATCAAATAGAGCCTTCAAATGAGACCTGAAACTTTTTAGGCTTTGGAATCTAAGATGATGTTGTTAAAAGTCCTGGGATCATCTTTACGACTTCCACCATGTCATTAAGATAGTATCTTGAAGTCTTGGGTTGCCCACATTATAATACAAGTCCTAAGTTTTGTGTGCTCAAAATGAAGTATGGAAAAAATTAGAAAACTAATTAGATAATATTATCCCAATCTGGATAAGGGTACTAACAAACCCAACTAGGACCACAGTATCGAGCACAATGCAGCCCCAATCCGAATAAGGTCACTAACAAACCAAATGATACGCAAATATTGCGTATTTCATCCTCCGAACGGACGCATTTTAGCCCCCTTGGGTATCTTATTCCCTATATTTATGCTCGTTAACCAGACAACCTTGGATTTCTACATTAACATGTTTTGCAGGGGTTAATTGAGCTTTTATAGGTATTTGGATGCTAAGTGTGAAGTTCGGACGCATTCTGCTCGATTTCCGTACACAACCGCGCGTTCAAGGGCAGTTTAGTCTTTTCATAGCTTGGGTACCTGGACCAACATCTACATGGAAGTTGTATCTCTCCTCGCTAGCTTCGCATGGCGGCGAACGGTGCATGAATCCGATTCATAACGAAGAAGTTACGGCGATTTCAGCGGAGGGAAAAGCAAGGAAATCAAAAGAGGAGGAAAAGAGGAAGAAAGGAATGCAGTGTGCTTCTGCTTGGCTCACCCCTGCTTGATTGATCGATCGACAATTTTGGTTGATCGTTCAATCCTTGTCTGCACCATTTGGCCTTGATCGATCGATCGACCAAAGGGGTCGATCGATCGATCCCCTGTTTCTAGCAGATATATTGCCTTCTTTTCTTTTCTCTTTTCTTTTATTCCCACTTACTATAAATACATTTTTTGTTGTAATATTCAGATATTATGTATATACACAATTTTAGGGTAGAATAGCTTAGGGTTTGAGGGATTTGGAGGGTTCTTCATCAACTGTTCTTGGTTTGACACCTAATTGGGTTGAATTTTCCACTATTCATCTTCCTCTCCTTTAATATAGTTTGTATTTCTTTATTTATTGCTTTCTAGTGTAATTTACAAGCTTTCTAATTTAGGTTTACATGCTTTGATTACTTGCTTTCTAGTGTAGATTTACCGCGTTTATTTACCGCTTTCCATTTATCGCGTTTTTACGATGCTTTCTAGGTAATTTAAATTAGGTTGTATTTGAATGGAACTCACTCGGTTTAATGCACTGCTTTGCTTTGGTGATGGTGTTTACGGGTTTATTTTGGTTGCATTGTCCTAGTTATTTCTCTTAGGAGATTTGACGGGGCATATCATGTATATCCCATGCTTATGACCTTTCGTGCGCAATTTCTCGGATATTTATTGATGCCAAAATCATATTAGGTTGATATGCGGATTTAGGGGTGTGACAACCCTTGATTCAATTAACTGTCAACGAGACGCATGCTAAATAACTCGTCGACTCATGTAACCATTTTATACAAATTAACTCGGGTGAGGGATATTGGACGCAACCTATAGTTTTACTCGCTTCATAATCTAGTTTCAATACCTTGCCTAGATTAATCTTTCCTTTTCATGAATCTTTTCTTTTAGTTTGTAATCATTTTTCCCCTTTTATTTCGAAATATTAAATCATATAAATTCTAGCATCTTGTCCCTGTGGATTCTCGATACCCGACTTACCGATGTGCTTGCCCCGCAAGTGTAGTAGTAATTTAGGTTTTTTGTATAGTCGCGGCGAGATAAAAAACAACGATTGTGCACTTTACACGCGCACACTTCTCGCGCGCTTATCAAAACCCATCTCCCATATTTATTGTTTCAAAGTGTAGCTTATCCCCCCTTCATGTCCGCCCACGCCCACCCAACACCTACCCTAAGCTCATAAAGATAAGGTTGTTGTGTCTACGATTATAATAAATAATAAGTTGTTCTGCTTTCCATTTTTATTAATGATACTTTTGTAGGACTTCATTACTGGGATTCTCCCTCCTCCCATGAATATTAAACCCTCATTGACTGAGAGAATCATTTGGCAATAATATATTTGAGATACATTACATGCTTTGAAGTTTATTTGACAATGACGGACATTTCTGTGAGGTTTGTTTAATGTCTAGGTGACCTTGGCTCTTTGGGACACTCCACCAAGTGCACTGCACAGAAATAAGAACTACAACACGGGTTATATATTATGTGTCAGGTTATTTTCATATATTGTAGTGTCAAATCCTTTATCATCTTGTGTTTTCTATATGCGATTCAATTTTCTGTACTGTTACTCAAATGCCCGACTTGATACAATTTTCGGTACTGATTATAACTCACATATTCAATCTTTTTGTAGGTTATTTCACATAAACAAATTCTAATAGTGGATGGTTTTCAAACATAACATGGAGAAATTGCATGAGTATAGAATTCATGAGAGTTTGTATGATGGATAATTTGGTAGGTTGTAGTTTTATAGTATTTTTTTGTCTAGAAGTTTATTTGACTAGTTTAAAATCTTTGACATGAAAATTTGTGTATCAGGTCTCTATTAAATGAGACTCCTATATTTTATCCTTGCCCGTGTTTGTATAAATATTCAAGAAATATGAGGCACAACAAATATTCAAGCAACATCAGGTCTCTATAGAGTTTAGTTTTTAGGATCTAGCTGTTCAAGAACTGCCAGAAGGGCAGGAGTCAAAAAAATTCTCCAGATGACCAAGCTATTCTAAAAGAATAACCATTTCCAACTCATTAGTCAAGCCAAAGGACAAAAATTAAAGCTACTCAAAGCTCTCACTCTCTCACACACTCCGCCGCTGCAGCTGCCTTGATCTACTCCTCTATTTCCGGTGCTCACTGGCGCCATGGCCTCCGGTCGCTCACTTGAGGTGATCTTTCACTCTCTCTCTCAGTCTAATATTCTCTTACACTCTCTCTCAATCTATGAGGTATGAGTATTATAGATTTTTTATAATTTTATGTTTTAACTGTGGTTTATCGTTGACTAACATATATGATTAATTATTGTGAACTCATCAGTTGTACTTTAATAGTGAAATTACCTGCTTTATGTAATGAAGTAGGGATTATATATGTGAAATGTTTGTGTCATTGTATTGATGTTAGATCGGTGCAGAAAGTCAGAATAGGAAACATGAAACTTACTCTGATCCTTGCAGGCTTACATGTCACGTCGTAATTATTGTCTTTATCTGAATAGCAACACAACATATCATGAATTCTTTAAAGATATGCATAATTAGATTTTTTTTCTCAGTTGATCCTTAGACAATGTTTTAAGAATCCTTTTAATATTTGTTCCAGTGTTTATCTTTTGTGACCATTTCATCCTTTTTAGAATCCTTTTAATCCTTAAACAATGATTTAATGTTTGATTTGCTCCGTCTTCTTCTGCAGAATTCTTGGTTGCCCTATTTGTCAATATGTCATTATGTCCAACAGAATTATATGTGGCCATGAATTATATTGTCATTAACATGAATTATATGTGGCCAAATGCAGATCACTTGATGTTAGGGATGACATGAATGATGCGGACCACATTTTGCGAACGAAATATTAGGGGGAGTCATGTGGTGAGTTATTCAACTCTAGAGATTTTATATTATAAAGGTTTTGTGTTCGTGCTCTGCGTAGGGGTATGTGTATACATGAGTTATGGGAATGGAATGAGTAAAAATATAACTTTGTCAACATTTCATTTCACAAACTTACAATGATACTTCATTGTTGGTTCTCATGCTATGAATTTGAAGATATATTAGGAGTGGAATAAATAAAAATATCTAAATGAAATGTCAATTTAGGTTTTTGTATTAGTCGCTTATTCTTAATTCATCATGACTTTTCTTATTAACTTTGCAAAAGACTATTTACCCAATTATTTTGCATTCATGAATAAATATGGCGTTACAACCTTTTGTTGTCAAGATTGTAACTAATATGTGTTAGATATAAGAAAAGTAGGTGTTGGAACCGAATGGGATTAACGCTAGGATGTATTATTCATCTTGGTCATAGAATATTCAATTATGCGGGTTTTTTTTTCATGGAATATCATGTTGAGAAGTTGATTGTATTATTTGATTCCTTTTTTATATGTTTTCGACATACTAAATTACGTTTGGTGTTAATGCAGGTCCGATTATTGGAGTTTCTCTTCGAGGAAAGGCTTCATGATAAATTTTTCTATGGGAAGTATACCCCCCCAAACACCTATTAAATATTATGAGTCTTTGTAGCATCTTCAACCTATCCAATCTCTTACCCACTCCCTCTTACACACCCACTATCTTCTCCGGGTCCTTATCTTCTTGGTATAGTTTTTGTATTTTCTTTGGTTTGGGTTTTTGAATAATCGTCACTCATATGTGTTTTAACTCAATTTTCTTCGGTTTGTTTTTTGTGCAGATCATTCCTCAGCATATACAACTAGGTATCATATAGGTAACATCTTGGTCGCTCAGATTTTTCCTTAGCACATACAACCAGGTAACACCTCGAGCCTCATTGTGTTCTTTTTGGTTTCAATGTAATCCACTTTATTCATAATATAGGTTGCTCATATGCTTTTTTGTTTATGTTTGTGTATAGCAAAGCCAAACAAAGGTATTCAAGAAATAGGGAAGATCTGCGCCCAGGTCTTCATCTTGCTTCGGCTACAGAAGCAGAAGCAAAAGCAAAAGCATTGGTTTGTTTGATTAGTTTTTGTTTCCCAAATTACCATTTGTTACTTTTTGACTCTAGACACCATCTTAGTAGAACCGGAGTGTTGGGTTTCTAATTGTCGGTATTACAGTGGGTAGGAAAGTCCACGGTAACCCACACCGAATCGCTTTTACAGTTTGGCAGTAGAAACCCACTAAGAACGGTGTTACTCGCAAATGCGTACTCAGATTGTTTGGGCTGTGAGAGTGTTTTCGAAACTTTTTCGGTGCAATTGTGGGTAAGAAGGTTAAAGGTTCCCAAAATCTGACCGAAAAAGTTATTGGGCGAGAGATCGAGACAATAAAGATGGAAAACAAAAGTGCGAGAGGTGGAACTGATCATGGAGTTCCAGCATCTTTCTTTCGTGGTTTGATTTGGTTGTTTAAATTTTTTTTTTGTTCAGATCACGAATAAATGGATTCATTCTCACATAATTTTTGTTTGATTTTATTGAATTTAGTTATGCCAAACGGTCATCTTTATCATTTCAGTTACACCCCATTTCAGTTTTGTTTTGTGATATTACGTGGGTGTTGTATTTATCTGTGTTTGGGACAGTGAAAAAAAGGTGGTTTGATCTCCCTCCACTCTCCTCTATAGTTTTAAGGGTCCATGTTTTGTGGAAGAAAATCGACTTTAACAGTACCTTAGAAATTTAATCTTCATGTACTTTTTTTGCTCTCTCTATACATTTGATGGTTCATATAGTATGGAAATTTAGTTTAGTTTTTAATGGTTTTCCTACACACACGGTGCATTTTGAAGAATTTTGAATCTTCATGTACTTCAATGTTCTGTACGCATGTATGGTTTTCAACAAAGGAGCTTATAATTTTTCGGTAGGCAAAGGACAAGATGATGTACATTTAATGGTTCTCAATCTATTTAAGTGGGTTTAATAAGGTCCCAAGTGAGATATTGAATAGAATTTTCAATATGTTCAATTTGTTTAATAGGTATCATTGTTTGGTAGAACGGTTATCTTATTTTTAATCTAAATATTTTTATGGCCCTTTTTCAATAAACTTGGATTTTATATTTTCGTGATGTCTTTGGATTTTGTTAGCTACTTTTTTCTTTCTGAGTTGGAGGATTATAGGAGACGTGTGTGTGGAGAAGGTGTGTTAGTGCGTGAAAAGACAAACAAGATGAAGTATAATGTAAAAACATCGGATCGTGTTTGAGTGTTGGTAAAAAATAAAAAAAATCATGTTGTGTCGCTTTTATTTGGCGATATTGTTAAATAAAAGATTTCATTCTGTGTCGCATTTTAATTTGGCCGTGTTTCTATTTTTGTAAAAAAATAAAATAAGATATCATGACACGATATGAAATCTTTTTTTACCAATATGACCAAGTAAATGCAAAACATGATTTTTTTTTCCAAAAACAAACACGATTCGGTGCGGTGTATAGTTTTCTAGGACTTTCCTTTACCGTACATAATCCGTAGGTATTTTTGTAAGTGCAAATTGGCAACTTTTTTGTTAGGGAACGAAATTTTTGTCGTCTTACAATTATAAGTTTGGAAATTTTACCCGTTTTACAATTACGTACTTCGAAAAGTTTCGTTGTGCCTTCAGGCACGGGCATTCCACTAGTAGATATATATATTAGAAAAACATAAGAGTCCTAAACCAACTAAAGTTGGACTCTAATTATCTAATATATTTATCTAATATAATAATGAATTATCCCATAGAAAATGGATAATTCATATTTATCGTGGGCGGATATCGGATCTGGTTAAAAATCCGACCCATATATTAACATTATAAAATGTTTTTTTCGAGCTGGAGGAAATTGAAAAGTCTTTTCCAAAATATGCAATATTTTTAAAATTCTAAGGTTTATTGATTAAAATAATCGAAAAGTTGAAACTTAGATGTATTGTCCAAAAGAATGAACATGTAGCTCATTGATAGTCAATATAATATGTACCGTGACCACAAAAGAAATCCAATACCATTCTCATAGTAACCTAGTGTATTTAATTGCCTATAATTATCTTTTTTACACCAAAAATTTCATAACTTGATAAATTGAGTTATCCTTTAAACTTGTTTTAAGATATTTAACAGAGATTCTCTTTTTGCTATATTGAAAGAATTAAAAAGATTTTATCAAAGTCTTATTTGGTCGTTTATTGAATGAATTTCTTTTCGAATCACAATAGATTAAATTTTAAACTTTAATTTATATAAGAATAAATTTTAGATTTAGATATGAAGATAATCTAATCAGTTTGAGCAATTGATTGAAGTAATTGTCTAATGGTGTTAATACTTTGAAGGATAATGAACTTCCTCATATTCTTAGTGGAGCTTGAGTCCTGACTCTTTTTCAAAGCATGAAAGTTTAAATGTGCTTCGTAACTACCTGTGAATGATCAGGTTCGATGTACTTTCCTTCATTTTTAAAAATTGCTTTGCAAATGGATGAGAAAGATTTATACAAGTATGATTTTTTTCGTAGGTATGATTTTTCTACATAGATCTGGTTTTGTATGATTATTTATGGCATGATATGTGAATTTAGTTTATATCACACACATATTCATTTATATCCATAGTTTATCATAGTTTCATAGGTTAATTGAGTAGTTAAAGGCTCTAATTGTCATTAATTAGTATAAAACTTACCTTGTGTGTGTGAGTTGCAACTTAAGTCCTTTAAATCCATTTTTCAGATTTGAACTCTCGTTCACACTTATTTGTTTTTTGTTTAATGGATAAAAATGGATCTTCAAAATGTTTTCACAAATATAATGTGCAAGATTTCATAATTAAATTAAAATTGAGTTTAGTTTGGTATGTATCCTAGCCACCCTCCGCTCTAGGATATTTACATATGTTTATATAAATATCGACAAAAACCTATAACCTTTATGCATAAACACTAAGGTAAATTGAAAAGTTAACCTGCTATTTTTTTCAACGTCAGGCCAACTTTTTCAATTTCTGTAATGTTGACCCTTGTTAAACCTCCATTTAGCGACTTAGTGAAAGGGATGATTAAACAATTAATTCCATTAACACCCAATATTATCCTAAGTGTTACATGCTAATTAGTTCCCAAAAATTCACCAATACCCCATTATTGATAACCAAAAATTGAAAACTTAAACATATTTTATTCCCCCACCTCTCTCTCTCTACCCCCTATATGCCAACTTCACCTCATAAATCCCCTAGATCACCCATATTACCTCTCCCACTGAAGATGACCACCTTCAGTGCCACCGTCTCTCCTGCCATTTGCCTCACAATTTATTTCCACCTACCACAAATTGATCCAAATTGTCTTCGAAGACGCACACACATTTATATAGTTACACACACATATACACACTTTACAAAGCTCCGTCACTAACAAACCTTCCATTTTTTATTGTTGGGTCTCCATTTCTGCCATCGGACCACATAATGGTCCACGGAGGCACCATCATTGGAAACCATCGATAATTACAACACAAATGAAATAAAAAAACAAAACACCAACATGAAATCCATAGAGAGAAAGACTTGTAAAAAGACAACGAGAGAAGAATATCAGAGAGAGAGAGAGAGAGAGAGAGAGAGAGGATGTGCTTACGAAGTTTGGTAAGAGACTAAGATTTTTTTTTCTTATTAATTTTCTAGCAGTGAGAAAAAGAAAGTGTCTTTGGTCACAAAGTTTATAAAAAATATAAAATAACTCATTTTTAAAGAATTGCGGAAAAAGATTTGGCACATTCCTTACTTATTACACTTTCACAGCATCCATTTATTTTGGGTGGGTAAGAAATAACTTTCCATTAAAAAAAATTAATATAATGTATATTTCACTTTTAAGTATATTGTCCATGTCATATATATTTACAATAAACTTTCACAAAAGTAAGAGTACGAGAATGGGTAAAGATAAGTATTTTTTTAAAATATATCAAATCAGCAAAACGAGCCCTAATTGATGATTTTGTAACTTTTTTTTCCCTTTTCTATTAATGCACTATTGCATAATGCGTGTTGGGCATGACTATTTCTTAGTGATATCCTCACGTGTAGAACTAACTGAAGCCAATGACTCATTCAAATGTATTTGAATGAGTTCCACATCGGTCCATTATAGCTGCCGAAATATATGTAACCATATGAGGAGAAATAGGATTCTTGAAACCAATTCCAAGTGTATATAGCAGCACTTTCACTGTACGATGTAACCAAGAAAAGCAAAGGCAATAAAACATTTCTATCCTCCTATCTTATGTCTTGTTATCGTATCAGAACCTCATGGTTAATTCTTCTACAACATCAAACGTTACACCTCCCTTGAACACTTCATCTCAGTTTTCTGTCAATTCTTTAAATAGTGCCCATCATGATATTTCTCTCAAACTTAACAACTCAAATTATTTATATTGTAAAACCCAAATGACACGTTATTTGAGAGGACAAAGACTCATGAAATACATTGATGGCTCCCTTCCTTGTCCACTTTCTCATATTACTGTTGCTAGCACATCTGAACAACAAGAAAATTTAACTTTTCAACATTGGGTCGATCAAGATCAGATGCTACTAAGTCCTCTTATCGCCTACCTCATGCCATGGGTTGTACAACATCCAAAGAACTTTGGTCTGTTCTAAGTACAACCCTTTCATCTCCATCCAACACCAGAATTCTCAGCAATCACAACCATCTCCATGAGCATGATCAAAAGGATGACTCTATAACCACTTATCTCACTCGTGCCAAACAATACGCGGAAGAAACTCGTTGTTGTTGGTCACCCTCTTTATCCAGTAGACTTCAATATTTTTGTGTTCAGGGATCTTCGGCCTGAATTTAAATATTTTGTGACCACGTTGTCTTCTCGTCCTGAACTTGTTATATATACTGAACATCATGGACTTCTTCTCAGTCATGAGTTTTTAAACAAAGACTCACTTGCCAAACTATCTATCAACCCTTCCAATCTCACTGAACCTTCTTCCAATCAGCAAACATCTTCACCTTCTTCTCATCACTCTCATCGTGGTGGAAGTTATTCCTCACATAGGGGTTCTCATGGTGGTCGTTCCTACCGTGTTCGTGGTAACCGTGGAGGCCGAGGTGGTCAACACTTCTCTTTCTCTCACGATAACTTCATCAATTACAACCACCGACCACATACAAAATGTCAAATTTGCTACAACCATACTCACACTACCTCTACCTATGCCCAACGCTACCATCCCCCCCACCCTTCTCCCACTACCCATTTTTCTTCATATAATCCTTCTCCCATTCTCCCCCATCCTCCACCACTTCAACAATCCCAATGGTTTCTCGACACAGGTGTTGCACATCATGTGACTCCGAATATTGCAAATCTTAGCCAATCAAATAAGTATCATGGCCCTGATCATCTACATGTTGGTAATGGTAAAGGTCTATCTATCACTCATACGGGTTCCTCTACTCTCCATAGTCCTCTTAAATCTTTTCATCTTTCTAATATTCTGCATGTTCCTTAAATTTCAAAATCATTACTTTTTGTTCAGAAATTTACTAAAGATAATAATGTGTATTTTGAATTTCATCCTTCTTCTTTTTATGTCAAGAATCAAACTACTCATCGCAAGCTTCTTTCCGGCCAGACTAATGGTGGAATCTATTCATTCTCCCACCTTCGCATTCCAGTTCAACCTCTCCTTCTGTAGCCAATGCTGAAAATACCAACTTTTATGGATGGCATCGTCGTCTCAGACATCCACACCAACGTGTTCTTAGTGAGATTCTTCGCTCAAATAACTTGTCTTGTAGTTCAAAGTATTCTAGTTCATTTTGTAATGCTTGTCAAATGGGCAAATCATCTCGCCTACCATTAAAGCCTATTCAAACTTGTACTCAAAATGTATTGGAGTTAATTTTTAGTGATGTTTGGGATCCAACACCTATTCTATCATTTGAGCGACATCGTTATTTTGTTATTTTTGTGGACCATTTTTCTAAATTTATCTGGTTTTATCCCATGAAACATAAATCTGACGTGTTTTCTATTTTTCTCCAATGGCAAAAATTAGTTGAGCGTTAATTTAATTCTAAAATTAAATTTGTCCAAACTGATTAGGGTGGAGAATTTCATAAATTAAACCCATTTTTTAAAAATTATGGTTCATTCATCGACTTGCTTGTCCACACACACACGAACAAAATGGCACCGTTGAACGCAGAAATCGACATGTTGTTGAAACTGGCCTCACATTACTAGCTCAATCTATAGTGCCACATAAATTTTGGCAATTTTTGTTTGACACCGCGATTTATTTAATAAATTGAATGCCCTCCACTGTTTCACATGATCAATCTCCCTTTACCTGTCTTTTTAAAAGAGCTCCTGACTATACTTTTAAAAAAAAAATTGGATGCCTTTGTTTTCCATTTCTTAGTCCCTATAATAATCACAAAATGATATTTTGTTCCTCATCATGTGTTTTTCTTGGGTATAGCCCTTCTCATGTTGGTTATCAGTGTATGGACCTCCAAACTCGACGTTTTTACATTGTCTGTCACGTCTGTTTTAATGAAACAATTTTTCCCTTTGAAAACTTACACACCTACTCCTCCATTTTAGGCTCCCCACATTCTCAATCACCTCCTTCTAAGCCTTGGCTTACTGCCCCTAATTTTCCTCCTGTACCATCTACAACCCTTTCTTCCACTCCTTTTTGTCCTCCTATTCCAACGCCCACTCTTAATTTTCATTTACCTGCCACACCTCACAGGAACTCGTCGCATTCCAATGTCCTTCCCATTTCTTCCAGTCCCTCTATTCTGCCTAATCCTTTACCTCCCCAAAATGAACCATCTAGCTCCTCCATTTCTAGTATATACCCACAACCATCTCTACCCATTAACAATAACATTTCACCTACTCCTTCACTGCCACCTTCTCAACCAAAATCTGGAATTCAAGTTCATAGTGATCTCGATATTCCTCCACCTCCTCGTACCCATCCCATGATTCTTAGACACATGTCTCCTAACTCTCCACCGTATTATTTTGCCCATCTGCACACCTCTCCACCTCTCCTTCATATTATGAACCAACTTGCTTTACCAGTGCCAAAAAATTGCCTATGTGGCGCCATGCAATGGATGCTGAATTTAATGCTTTACTTTGCAATAACATGTGGTCACTTATTCCTCCCACTCCTCAAATGAATGTCATCGGTTGAAAATGGTTGTATCGTATTAAGTACAAAATTGATGGGACCATTGAACGCTACAAAGCCCGTCTTGTAGCAAAAGTCTATCACCAACAACCCGATGTTGACTATGCCGAAACCTTTAGCCTGGTTGTCAAATCAACCACTATCCGTCTTGTTCTCTCAATTGCCGTTACTCGTCAGTGGCCTATATGTCAACTTGACGTCACCAATGCCTTCTTGCATGGACTTCTTAGTGAGGATGTTTACATGCAATAACCACCTGGTTTTGTTGATCACACTCGACCTGACTTTGTGTGTAAATTACGTCGCTCACTTTATGGTTTAAAATAGGCTCCACGTGCTTGTTTTTCACGCTTACATCAATTTCTCACCTCTCTTGGTTTTCACCCTTCTCGCACATATTCGTCCCTCTTCATTCTATCATCCGGATCTATCCTCATTTATGTTATCATCTATGTTGACGATATCCTTATTACCAGCAATTTTCCCACTGAAAGTCAGGGTCTCGTTGATAAATGGGCTGCTACTTTCTCAATTAAAGACTTAGGCCCACTTCATTTCTTTCTTGGCATTGCTGCTGTATCTACACCTTAAGGTTTATATCTCCATCAACAATAATATATTCATAAACTTCTTGACAAGTCTGGGTTGTCCTCATGCAAACCCGTCCCCACCCCTTGCACCCCGGACTCTAAACCTTCAACCATTGGTGGTACTCCCTATCATGATCCTACCTAATTTTGTCAAATTGTGGGGGGCCTTCAATATGTTACATTAACCCACCCGGATCTCGCATATTCCGTGAATAAAGTTTGCCAATTTATGCACAATCCTTCTAATGAACATTGACTTGCTGTTAAACGTATTCTTCGTTATTTAAAGCATATAATGTCACACGGATTGTTCTTTAGCAAACATTCTCCTTGCACTCTCCAAGCTTATTCTGATTCTGATTGGGCTGGCTTGGTTGATGATTACAAATCTATGGTTGGGTTTGCTATTTACTTGGGATCAAATTTAATCACTTGGTCTTCTCGCAAATAATGAACTGTTTCCCGATCCTCCATTGAATCTGAATACAAAGCTCTCGCAGATGCCGCAGTTGGAGTTCCTTGGTTACAATCACTCATTAGAGAGTTACACGTGCCTCTTCACAACCCTCTAATCTTATGGTGTGACAAATTGGCGGTACTTATTTTTCCACCAATCTCGTTTTCCATGCCCGCATGAAACATATTGAAATATATTTTCATTTTGTCCGTGACAAGGTGGCTAAACGAAATCTTCAAGTCCAGTTCATCTCTATTCATGATCAAATTGTTGATATTATGACTAAAGGTCTTGCTTCATTTCAGTTGCAATTTTTACGTGACAATTTGAATGTTCATTGTCATTCCCCATCAACTTGTGGGGGCCTCTTAGTGATATCCTCACGTGTATAACTAATTGAAGCTAGTGACTCATTCAAATGTATTTGAATTAGTTCCACATCTATCCATTATAGCTGTCGAAATATCTGTAACCATATGAGGAGAAATAGGATTCTTGAAACCAATTCCAAGTGTATATATAACACCACTTTCATTGTACGATGTAACCAAGAAAAGCAAAGACAATAAAACATTTCTCGCCTCCTACCTTCTGTCTTGTTACTACTAATGTATATAAGTAAATCTATATATTATGTATACAGGTACAATATAAAATATACAAATATTATGCATGATATAATATTGTATTTAGAGAAAAAAAACAAGTGATTACTTTTTTGGGAAATCTGGTGGGGGAGATATCCTAATCAGGAGATCATCTTGGTAAAATTTCATAAAAAATCAACACATTCAATGGAATGTTTGTTTTTTAATCATTCTTCGCGAAAGACACATTTATTAAAAATCTTTTACATATCTTGCAATATAATACCGTATATTCCCTGAGGAGGTTCTACCCCGTGGAAATTCTCTTTAATGGAACTTTAGCTTTAGCTGGTCAAGACCAAGAAACCACCGGTTTCGCTTGGTGGGCAGAGAATGCCTAACTTATCAATTTATTCGGTAAACTAGTAGGGAATCATGTCGCCCAAATCAAAGTCATTGTACTTATTTTTCTTTTATAAATCTCTTCAATTAAAATTTATAAAGCCTAAAAAAATTTCAAAAAATATCTGTTAAACCAATTTAGTTTCAAAACAACAAATTCGACCCTTGGCAATTGAAATTTCTTATGCGTGAACACGCTCTTCTTGGATAAATGAAATAAATCACAATTCTCAAGAAGCTATATACGGTGTCACATGCAACGGTGGATATATATTTAGAGAAAAATGATATGGGTATCAAAACCTCCCACAAAAGTGAGGTGGATTTCATATATTTTCTCATTTATCTATTAAGTGTTGTCTTGTAATATGATTCTCGCTAGAGCACAAAAATTTATTGATTTTAGGACTCATATTTAAACTCTTCCTCTTTATGCTAACTAGTTGAGGCATATTGTGTATATTCAAAATTTCAAAGGACTGGAGGTATATTTTCAATTGCTCCATTCGAATGTCGCGTAAGTCCTCTGCAAGCATAAATTGCAGTATAATTTCCATCAAAAGGTGAAGTAAAAAGTCAGTTGTTCGAAGTCCTACTAGCTAGGAAAAATGGGTTCTATTTCCCCAGAAGGCACGGTAAAAGAGATTTGTTTGGATTTCATTGTACTCGGTCAAATGAAAAAATGGGTTCTATTGCACCAGAAGGCACGGTCTGCATGGATATGTGAGAAAATGTATTTTGATTTCATGTTAAACAAACTTAGTCTTCAATATTATAAATTTCTTGGACGAAAATCTTACCGAAGTTATACCAGCTGATGTCTCAATGTGTATATATATCCCTCATTCCCATATGTATCATCCACATCTTTATCAAATACCCTTTGTTTGCTCTAAAAATTATCCCGAGACCTCTAAGCAGTATATTAGCCATTATGGCAATAGTTTTTGTACTCAGCATGAAACCAAATGGTGGTTGTAGAATCCTAAACGGGCAAGAAGAAGAACTCAACAAGATACCAAATGTTGTAATATGATTCATTTTTAGACTATGCATCTCTTTATGCTAAATAGTTGAAGCATGTTGTGTATATTCAGAATTTCAAAGGACTTGAGGTATATTTTTAATTGCTCCATCCAGATATCGCCTAAATCCCCTGCAAGCATAAATTGCAGTATAATCTCCAACAAAAGGTCAAGTAAAAAGTCAGTTGTTCGAAGTCCTATTAGCTAGGAAAAATGGATTATATTTCACCAGAAGGCACGGTAAAAGAGATTTGTTTGGATTTCATTGTACTCAGTTGAATGGAAAAATGGGTTCTGTTTCACCAAAAGGCACGGTCTGCATGGATATGTGAGAAAATGTATTTTGATTTCATGTTAAACAAACTTAGTCTTCAATATTATAAATTTCTTGGACGAAAATCTTACTACGCAACATTCAAAATCCTACTGAAGTCATACCAGCTGATGTCTCAATGTGTATATATATCCCTCCTCCCCATATGTATCCTCCACATCTTTATGAAATACCATTTGTTTGATCTAAATAATATCATGAGACCTCTAAGAAGTATGTTAGCAATTATGGAAATAGTTTTTGTACTCAGCATGAAACCAAATGGAGGTTGTAGAGTCCTAAATGGGAAAGAAGAAGAACTCATCAAGACACCAAATGTTATAATACTACAATCTCTTCAGAGGGGCCCGATTCGACCTCCTGGAAATCCGATCGATCACACTTCTATTACCATCCGCCAGAAGGGTTTTGCTGGTCATTTTATGGCTCAACCACCTCCTACCCATGCACACCCTCGGCTGGTGGTTCCATTTAGCCTAGTTACTAATTAGAAACAAACCACTCCATCCAATTACACTATCCATGATAATACACTACATATCAGAAAACATGCAATTGTATCAATAGAACATGGCAGGGCCTAATAAAAATCTTTATTCGTTTCTATTTTTTCCTTCCTTTTTCTTTCTACGCAAATGTATTTGTTATAATTATTTACCCATATGTGTTAAGGTTATCCAAAGAATAATAAAATGTTGATCACTCATTTTTTCACTAAACGTGTGATCTTAGTGTCCGGTTGTTATAATTTTTTTAGCATTTACAAGTCTTTTTGTTTTTACCAAATTTAAACATCATATTAAACTTTTTTAATCACCCCCTACAAGTTTCATCTTTGGGTACATAACGTTCGTGCCCATTACCAAACATATCAAAACTAAGGAATATTAACCAACTCATATCACAAGCATCCACCTTGACACCACGTTCATTATAGCAGCAGTTACAACCTCACCATATCAGTAACAGTTAGCAACAGTTATTAAGTAGCAATTAAACACGTTCTAATAGAAGCAGTTAGACACGTTCTATTAGCACCAGTTAACATGTTCAGTTTACAATGAAGTCTATATATAAGACTTGTAGTTGTTCAATACAAACATATAAGAATATGTTCATTATCTTCTCATAAGCTAATATGGTATCAGAGTAGTAAAACTCTCACGAGCAATCTCGATCCTGGTATTTCGTTTCTCCGTCGGTGGTAGCGACCATTCATTGCTACCATCCGCCGGGACTTTCATGCTTCTGTAATTATTCCGAATAAATCCCATACATCCTTCCATATCATCAGGAGCCTATACTACCTCACTCACTCTCTCTCACTCCAAAACTTAAATTCCTAATATACACTAACCATAGTGCCATCCTCTTATCCCTTCTTTTTCCCATACTATTTCTTCACAACTCCCTTTTCTTCTCCCTTAAAACTTTCTTTCCCATGGTTCCAACACTCCTGTCATATAACATCCTTTCCTATCTCTTCTCCCATCATTTTGTACAAACCCACTCTTTTTCTACTTTGCATTTTCTTTACTCTCATTTGGTACACATATGAACCCATAATCTCTCTTATTTCACCCTTTATTTTTTTCCCCCACATTTACCACATAACTAATATGTAATATTATTCCCTAGCTTCCCCATAATCCTCTTTGTCTCATCCCATAGAGTTTATCTCTTCATTCCCTCACACACCAAACTTGTGCATACTACTGTACAACCCCTAACATCCCTTACTTCTTAAATCCATCAGACCCCCCCCCCCCCAAAAAAAATGATCAGTCATTTCTTCTTTTTATGGCTCAATGTTATTTTTGCTAGAACTTCAGAGGCTTTTAGTAGTTGAACTTCTGTAGGTTATTGCACTGTTATTTATCTCCATTCACAATGTGGCAAAAATGTGTTCCATAAATGATTTTGTGTTTCCTTTTAGTGACGATTTTGTATTTAACATAACTGATCGAGCGCGAAAAGTAGCGCGTGTAAAGACGCTAATCGTTGTTTTCGTTTCGCCAACTCAATACAAAAACCTAAGTTACTACTACACTTGCGAGGCAAGCACAGCGGTAAGTCGGGTATCGAGAATCCACAGGGACAAGTTGTTAGAATTTAAGTGGTTTAATATTCCGAAATAAAAGTGTAAAAGATGATTACAAACTAAAAGAAAAGATGCATAAAGGTAAATGATTAACTAGGCAATGGTATTGAAACTAGATTATGAAAGCGAGTAAAACTATAGGTTGCGTCGAATATCCCTCACCCGAGTTAATTAGTATAAAATGGTCACATGGGTCGACGAGTTATTACAAATGCGTCTCGTTTCGACAGTTAATTAAATCAAGGGTTGTTACGCCCTAAATCATCATAAAAGCCTAATAAGATTTTGGCGTCAACAAATATCCCGGAAATTACGCGCGAAAGGTCGTAAGCACGGGACATACATGATATGCCCCGTCAAATCTCCTAGGCGTAATAACTAGGACAACGCACCCGAAATAGACCCGTAAACTCCATCACCAAAGCAAAGCAACGCGTCAACCCGAGTGAGTTCAATTCAAACACAACCTAATTTAAGTTACCTAGAAAGCATGTTAAAAACGCGATAAATGGAAAGCGGTAAATAAACGCGGTAAATCTATACTAGAAAGCGTGTAAATCAAAGCATGTAAATAAAGCAAGAAAACCTAAATTAGAAAGCTTGTAAATTAACTAGAAAGCAAGAAATGAAGAAATACAACTATATTCAAATGGTAGGGGAGATGAATAGTCAACTTACAATCCAAATGGGGTGTCAAACCAAAGAGAAATGAAGAACCAAGCAAAAACCCCAAACCCTAAGCTAAACTAACCTAAAATCGTGTATATCTCCTGAATATCTGATTATTACAACCAAAAACCTTTATATAGTAAGTGGGAAAAGATAAGGGAAAAAGGAAAGAAAGAGGAAAGTGCCCAAAATATCTGGCACTACCGGTCGACCGGTCGCAGGGGCGCGGTCGACCGGTCCCTTAAGCCAAAGCATATTGTCTCCTTCCTATGGCAAAAGTTGAAACCGCGGTCGACCGGTCCCTTGTACGCGGTCGACCGGTACTCTGTTTTCAGGCTGCATTTGGTCCATGATGAGGGGGAAAAGGTCCATTACGGAAACGAGCCTAGCTTCTTCGTCCGAACTCCAAACGACGCACCGTTTGCGGCCACGCGATGCTAACTCAATGAACTACGCATCCGTGGAATTAACATGAGCTGGATAAGAAATGTGAATTGACTAAAAAGCCCTTGAAGTAGCGTCCAGCGATGAAACTTTTCCGAAATGCAACGGATCCTCACTTTTAGCGTTCCAATACCTACAAAAGCACAAATAACCCCTGCAAAACATGTATCTATCCAACTCCAAGGTTGTCTGGTTAATGAGCATAATTATAGGCATTTAGGACCGTAAAAGCACTAGAATGCATAAGGATAACAGGCGGAAATATACAATATTTGATACGAATCAATAACCTTCTTCTAAGATTCCGATATTGGAAAAAACTAAAGACTGACGATCTGTCATTTCTTAATTTGGGAATCAACAACCTGAATCTTTTCAGATTTAATTGGGATTTTTTTTCTTTTCTCTCTCTCCATAGTCCACCATCTTTTTTTTCTTTTTCTTTTTTTTATGATTCTCTTATCCCACATATATCTAATGACAACATCTACTACCAATTATATTTCTTCTCCCTCTCATACTTCCACTCTTACTATGGCACACAACATAGACTCTTACTATGGCACACAACAGAGAGAAAACATAAACACATTTTCGAAAATGGCCTCACACTTCTAGCCAATCTTCCTTACCACTCAAATATTTGGATAATGCATTGAGAGCTTTTTCTTATCTTATAAAAGGTCTACATACTCCTATTCTTCATGGTCAAACACCTATGACTACTCTTTTCAACATTTAACCTGATTCCTCTCTTCTCAGAAATTTTGGATGCTCCTGTTTTCCCAATCTTGGACCTTATAACAGACATAATTTTGCCTATAGATCTATTGAGTTCACCTTTCTTGGATATAGCTTAATTCACAAAGGTTCCAAGTGCTTAGACCCCACTGGTTATATCTACATATCCAGATATGTAATCATTCATGAAAACTATTTTATTTTCTCTAAATCTGCAAATATTTCTTCTGCCAAATTCATTGCTACTCCAGGTAATATAACAATTTTCATCCATAAATTATCTTCCTAATCCATCTTATGTATTACACTTGTTTTCTCCCATTCCTAATTCAGTACAGAAACTGGACGCGGTCGTGGTCGCTACTACAATCACTACTCCACACATAATCAAATGGCGGATATCTTCATAATGGGTCTATCTACTAGCAAGTTTACTTTTCTTGGAGATAAGCTAATAGTTGTTCCTCCACCATCATCTTTCAGGGGAGTATTAACCACCTCAAATCACAAGCATCCACCTTGACACCACGTTCATTATAGCAGCAGTTACAACTTCACCATATCAGCAGCAGTTAACAACAGTTATTAAGTAGCAGTTAGACACTATCTATTAGCACTAGTTAACATGTTCAGTTTACAATGAAGTCTATATATAAGACTTTTAGGTATTCAATACAAACATATAAGAATATGTTCATTCTCTTCTCATAAACTAATACATTGTAGATCAACGCCGGTGCAATACAAAAACAAACATCAAATCCCTTGTTTAACACATTATTATTTTTCATTAGTGTTTCAATTAGAACCTGTAGGAGTAATCTGTTACTTAATGTTAACTAAAAGATAATGTTGATTTGAAAAATAACATGAAAAAAGCTTTCATTACAGCAAAATAAATTATGACACATGAAAAATAACTTGAAATATTTTTTTAAAGAAAAGAAAGAATAATGTCAAAATCGGCATCGTTTAAGTGCGTTTCGATCATTCGGGAGTTTATGGTAGATGGAACTCCGAAATTGTAAGTGCCATATCTTCCCGTTTGAGTTAGGGGCTAGGTTTAACACAAACATAAGATAATAGAGTCCATAGGAGGGGAAGAGGAGAAGAAGACCAAAGCTTCCTACACCAATTCTCACCCCGAGCAAGGAAATTTTTGTTTGTCAAATGGCGCTATTGTCGGGATCTTAAAAGGGTATTTTTCGAAGACTGCTACATTTAATTTCTCATTTGTGCAGTTCATTAGGTTAATTGTAATAGGTTATTGAAGCATTGTATAGATATTTTGGGTGATTTAAACACCAATTAGAGTAATAATTAATTTTATAAAGGGTAAAAAGAGAAACGGGACTGTAACAAACCCTATTTTCCCATGTAAAGGTTGGCTAGGCACGATATGCTGAAGATAGGGCATGGTTGTCAATTAATACCATCCTTAGTACAAATGCGAATATAAAATAATTATTATTTATGGCCTAAGTTTCAAATGTCACAAATACATTCACAATAAATAAATAGATCCTAAATCACCACCAATAAAATAATAAATCCAACCAGAGTAATATAAATGTCAACCATCATAAACTAAAAGTCTCGAGCTTATGCCCTTACACATGTTCCCAAATAAATACATAAGTACGATAGAATAAGTACCTATATTATAATCGAAGAGTCTGGAAACTGAAGCATTAGTGAGACTACTATAGCACAATCCAACTATCCCTGTCTAGCAACACCTGGGGGGCATTTAAATTTGGGTCAGAGACGATGTGTGCAAGGATTAACTTAATTAAGTTATGATGTAATAATACAGTCGACTCACAATAATTATTCCCCCTTCGTGACACACATGCATATAACACCTCACCCCTCAATTAAGTGTATTATTATTCGCCCTTTAATACGTAACAGGTAATGAATTATGGCATCATCTCAAATTTATTAAACGGATACATAAATAATTAATTTTTTAAATGTAATCCCCACATATAATTTCCAACACCCATTTATTTCAGTCTCATAAGTATCACATATAAGGCATAAACATTTATTATGAATTATAGGGTCAAGAATATAATTATTGTCCACATTCTTAGACAATTAGATTTATTACACAAAAGTCCGGGTAATTATTAATATGTGTCATTCCATATATTTGACACACAAGGGCATCTACCATTGGTGTTTAATTCGTGCTCTATCAGCAAGTCCAAAAGATTCTCTTATCCTAAGCGGACTTCACAAAACACACATAAATTGGGGGCGGTCCCTACATAGGACACCTGTACACACGGTCCATACACAACGATGACAAATGAAGGGTCAGCGTCAATACCTACCTCTCGTAGAGGACGCCTCCACGTAGTACCTATATGACCTACACATCGTCAAGCCCACCGGTGCTGATGTGTGGTACCCAGTCCGAATGTGCGAACCTCCGAGCCGATAGAACAGTCCACGAATATTGGTATGTCCACACAAGTACATAATTGTACATATTATTATCCCATATAATATGTATAGGTAATTACTCTATAATTACCATAAAAGTCCAACTAAAATTCATAACATTTCCATTTATTAATAATTTATCATCTAATAAATTATTAATTTCATTCCATAAAATAATTACTTAACCACTAATTATTTGTAATTATTTTCAATTAAATGTGGGCACACCATTTATTTGACCCACTAATTATAGCTCCATTTTAATTTAACTGTTTCTCCTAGCAGTAAGCTAAAGTCATTATAAGGAATTAAACCAACGTAAGGAACTAAGAAAATGCAAGGAACAGATCTGAACCTATGCAAATTTGTAGAAGGAAGCAAAGTCAAAAATCCCCCTGGCGTAGCTCAAACGACCACTGGGGTCGTTCATGCGACAGGGCATGTCGCTTGAACGATTGCATATGTCGCTTGAGCAACCTGTTGTCTCTTTCCCCATTCCGTTTCTCCATTTCAGTTCCTTTCCATATTCAATTGTTTACAAACCCATAAACTAATATAGTTACCATTTATGGGTTATTCCCAACCAAGAACGAATATCTAAATAACCCATAATTTATACATTCAAATCCAAAAATTGTCATCAATTAGGCTTTCATGATTTAGTTGTATTTTCCAAGTTTTAACCCTTATTTAATTCACAGTAGTGGATTATTATCATGAAATCCAGCAAATTTCAGTCCACAAACTTACAAGGACATATATTATTAATTCAACAGACTTGAATTAGATAACTTTAATTGTCTAAGAAAGTAGACAATATTTATGTATGAGACCCTATAATGCATAATAGATGTTTATGAATTTTTAAAAGAATTGTGAGACTGGTATAAATGAATGTCGACAATTAAATGTAGGAATTTCATTTAAATAATTATTTTTTCTGGATACCAGTTTATAAATTGAGTTGATGTTACCATTTATTATTTGGGAATTGTTGGGGTGAGAATGATAAAATATTTAGACGAGGAGTGAGATGTTATACGAATGCGAGTGACGAAAGGGAGATTAAATAGTTGTGCATTGACTGTATTATTGCATCTTATATTATTCAAGTTAATTATTGCATAACTCGGGCTCTATCCCATATATAATTGTGTTCTCCCCCAAGTGCTCCTAGACAGGGATATGTGGATTGTGTTGTAGCAGTCCTACGATCTCGTATACTCTCTAGTTTTCAAATCATTTGGATTCTAGCATAGGTGCTTTTCAGCCGTTGCCACTTTATTTATTTGAAACATTTGTTAGGGTATAAGCCCGAGACTTCTTTTACTTTATGTTTGTTGGGATTATCATCTAGTTGGACTTATCTTTTCATTATTGGTGGTTTGGATTATTTGATTAGTATGTATTTTATTCTTCACTTTGAAATGCAGAAGTTTTAAGAAAATAACTTATTTATATTTACTTTTGTGCTAAGAATGGCATTAATTGACAAGAAATCCCTATCTTCGGCGTATCGCGCTTGACCAACCTTTACGTGAGAAAATAGGGTTGTTACATTTAAGGTACTAGATTTCATAATTAAATCGAATTTTAGTTTAATTTGGTATGTATCCTAGTCAACCTCCGCTCTAGGATATTTATATATGTTTACATAAACATCAGCAAAACCTACAACCTTTATGCATAAACACTAAGGTAAATTGAAAAGTTAACTTGCTATTTCTTTTAATGTCAGACCAACTTTTTCAATTTTTGCAATGTTGACCCTTTGTTAAACTTCCATTCAGAGACTTAGGAAAATGGATGATTAAACAATTAATTCCATCAACACCCAATATTATTCCAAGTGTTACATGCTAATTGGTTTGCAAAAATTCCCCAATACCCCATTACTGATAACAAAAAATGGAAAACTTAAACATATTTTACTTCTCTCTCCCCCCCCCCCCCCCATATGCAAACTTCACCTCACAAATCCCCTACATCATGCGTATTACCTCTCCCACCGAAGATGACCAACTTTAGTGCCACGTCTCTCCCGCTATCTGCCTCCCAAATTATTACCACCTACCATTAAATTGATCCAAATTATATGTGATGATGCACACACATTTGTATAGTTACCCACACATATACAAACTTTACAAAGCACCATCACCAACAACCCCACCAATTTTTGTTGTTAGGTCTGCATTTCTACCATCAGATCACACAATGGTCCATGGCGGCACCATCATTGAAAACCATTGAGAATCACAACACGCATGCAAAAATCAACAACATGAAATCCATACAGAGAAAGACTTCAAAAAGGACATTGAGAAAATAAAATTTGAGAGAGAGGGAGGATGTGTTTATGGAGTTTGGTAAGAGAATAAATTTTGTTTTGACCATATCAATTTTCTAGCATTGGACAAAATAAAAGTGTCTTTGGTTACAAAGTTTGGAAAAACCATAACATAATTAATTTTTAAAGAATTACGGGAAAAGAGCTGGCACATTCCTTATTTATTATAATTTCACGACTTCCAATTATTTGGGGTAGGTAAGAAATAGCTTTCCATTAAAAATAAAATTAATGTAAAGTATATTTCACATATAAGTATATGGTCCATGCCATATATTGTTACAATAAACTTTCACAAGAGTAAGAGAAAGGGTAAAAATAAGTAGTTTTTTTAAATATATCAAATCAACAAAAGGAGCCCAAAGTGATACTTTTGTAACTTTTTATTTCCTTTCTATTAATGAACTATTACATAATGCGTGATGGGCGGGCATCGCATGGGCAAGACTACTAATGCTTATATACATTTATATATTATGTATGCATGTATATTATAATATACAAATATTATATAATATATAATATTGCATTTAGAGAAAAATAAGAAAGTGATTATTTTGGGGGGGAAATATGGTGGGGGAGATATCCTAATCAGGAGGTCATATCGAGAAAATTTCGTAAAAAATCAACACATTCAATGGAACGTTTGTTTTTAATCATTCTTCACGAAAAACACATTTATTAAACGTGGCCTACATATAATGCAGTATAATACCTTAAATTCCCTTAGGAGATTCTACCCCGTGGAAACGCTCTTTAATTTAACTTTAGCTTTAGCTGGTCGTGACACTTAAACCATCGGTTTCTCTTAGTGGGCCGGGAATGTCCCTCTTATCAATTTATCCGGTGAACTACTAGGGGCATGTAGCCCATTTCAAAGACATTGTACATATTTTTCTTTTCTAGAACTCTTCAATTAAATTTATAAACATCAAAAATATTGAAAAAACAACTGTTAAACCAATTTAGTTTCAAAATAACAAATACGACCCTTGACAACAAAATTTCTTATGTGTGAACACTCCCTTCGTGGATAAATGTAATAAATCACAATTCTCAAGGAGATAGATAAGGTATCACGCGTAGAAATGGATTTATATTTAGAAAATAATGATATGGTTATCAAAACGTCCCTCAAAAGTGGCATGGATTTCACATATTCTCTCACTTACGGAACAAAAAATTATTGCTTTTGAGAGAGGTTTTGAGAGACCTATTTGGAACTCATAGCAGGACTCATGTTTATAATATGTATCTCTTTACGTTAACTAGTTGTCTCATGTTGTGTATATACAAAATTTCAAAGGATTTCAGTTACATCCGGATGTCACCTAAATACCCTGCAAGCATAAATTGCAGTATAATTTCCATCAACAGGTAAAGTAATATGTCAGCTGTTCGAAGTCCTATGAGCTAGGAAATATATCCGCGTGTATGCATTTCATTTCTTTTTGTAATCAACAGGCATGGATATGTGGGAAAATGTAGTTTGATTTAATATTAAACCAAGTTAGTCTTCCTGAATGACTCATTCAATTTTACAAATCTCTTGGACGAAAATCCTACGAGTCAACATTCAAAATCCTTCCGAAGTCATACCAGCTAATGACTCAATGTGTATTGTTAATATATGGGTTGGGTTTTTACCCAGATCCGATATCCGCCCACGATAAATATGAATTATCCATTTTACATCGGATAATTCATTATTATATTAGATAAATATATTAGATAATTAGTGTCCAACTTTAGTTCGTTTAGGACTCTTATGTTTTTCTATTATATATATATATATATATCTATTAGGAGAGTCAAATATTGGTGTGCATCAATAGACGATCAATTTGGTATTGATCTGATTTTCTCTCTCCTCTTGCACTTTCTCTCTCTTCAAAATTTCATGGGTCTCTCTCTCTCTTGGTTCATCATCCAAGAACCTTGGATTTGTGATCATGAAGATCAAAGGGGCAACTCTCGTAGTCAACCCAGATATTCACGAGTCACAAAGCGTACACGGAGGAAGAACAAGAGTGAGTATCATATTTCTCGATGTTCGACAGAGGTTTACATTCCACAAATAAGGTAATCCTCAAACTCATATGTGCTAAGTGTAGATATAATGTCAAATTTTATTTCATTGGTATCAGAGCCATCGTAGTTATTTGGTCGCCTGAAAAATTATCGATCTTAATTTTGTACAAAAACTCCATTAATGCCCATTTCAATTTGTTTAAAAAATCAGTGGGTATTAATCCGAAACTTTTCCATGAATATGTTTCTGCACATGTGAGGATTATGCACGTTAAGTTTCGTCGCATTCCGTTAAGTAGTTTACGACAAAATTAAAAAATTATTTTTGTTCTAATTTTTTTCGAAATGTTTTTGGCCAATTTTGAGACCAAAAACAATAGCATTAACAACGATGAAAAATTAATATTTTTGCATATTATTGTTCCTTATCGTAAGGGCTCTCCAACCATATATCATATGCTTTTTTTTACTTAAAATGAATGAGATATAGCTCTCCAAAGTTGGCCTCATGAAACTCGTTTTCTGGAAAAAAAATTCTTGTTGAAAAAGACGATGAACAATGTTTTTCTAAAAACTTAAATTATTTAATTTTAAATTAAATAAACGGAGGCCTTAATGATGAAATAAAATTCTGAAAAAAATATTTTTGGAATCAGTAGGTCAAAACCTATTTTTCCATGTTGTCAAAATAATTTTTACTATTTATGAAAAAAAAAGGTTAATCAAAGGCATTTTTTGACACTTTAATAATGTCTGGTAAATACTGGAAAATTCAAAAAAAAAAATTCTAACCTAGTGGATGAAAAATTAGACCCTTTTGAGCATTTTTAATATTCTGAAAAATTGTATGCACCTTAAGTGGTTCATTTAATTTAGTATTTTATTGCATTTAAATAGTTTTATTTATGATTATTGCCTCCAAAACTTGCGTAGTTCACACAGTGATCATGTTGACCCTGCTTGCTCCCTAAGTTGATGAGTATGGCAATAATTGTCCATTTAAAGGCCTAGGTTATGTGTTTTGCATGATTAAATGGACAATTTTACAAAATTGATAGTTAAATGAGCTTGTGTTTGCGTGTTTTATTATTGTTTTGAGGTTGTTCCTATGTACTTGTGCAATCATACATACCCCGTCCGGCTTTCAGTAGATATCATGTATAGGCTTCTTCTCTTATTTGATGTAATGGTGATATTGAGAGGTTTTTAAAGCCAATTATAAGGGGATGATTTTCGATTGCACAACAATACATAGGAATTACCTTAGCACAAGCTCTAAATTGTTAATTTAGGACCTATGTGAGATCATGCACATTTTTTTTGTTATTTGACGCAAAATTGGTTATCATAACATTATATATGCTGCAATTTTAAATTATGATAAATGGATGGAATGGGTTAATAGATGTGTTCAGTAATTAGGAAATTTGTTGAAAAATCAATTGGAAAATATATTCTAATTTTACAACATTAGGAGATGAGTGCGAGCTTTGCAAATTATCGATTTTAATGTGTAAGAAAAGAAAATATTTTCTAATTGTATTTTAAAAAAAATTAAAAAGATGTGTTTTACAATATTAATGCCAATTTTTTGCTCAAATTTAATGTAGTGATGGCAACCAATTACGTTATCACCGCTATGACTAAAGAGGATAAGCTAACTGGTAACAACCACCATATATGGCTCCATAAGATCCAATATCTACTCAATCAGCATGAGTTGCTGGACCACTATTATGGTTCAGCCTGCTTAGGGAAGTACTGCCACCAACCGGCGTGATCATGAGGCTTATCGGGCTTGGGTAAATAAGGATCGTGTTGTGCGCTTTACTATGCTAAGCCACATGCACGACGACCTCATCGGGCATTACGATCACTTCAAAATAGTCAAAGAAATGTGGGATAAACTTCGATTCGACTTCGGTGGTACGTCCAGTAGGAGACCTAGGGGTCTTGTTCTAAAGTTCAAAACTTATCGTAAGGATAATAAGCATACGATGACTGAACATCTTCGAGTGATGTCCACTATGATACGTGAGCTTAAGGAAGCTGACCAGATTCTCTCTGATAAGAAATAGGTTCAGCCTGTTATTCGGTCCCTTCCTGATTCATGGGTGAACATGAAACAAATCATGACTCACAATGACAATATTAAGAATTTTTCTGACATATCTCGTCATGTTGAGCTCGAGGTAGAGATCCTATAGGTGAACTGTGCAACTGTCATTATCGCCCAGAGTGGCAAACGTCAAGGAAATAGGCCCAGGCAAAATGGAAATGGAAAGCAGAATAAGCAGGCTGGGGCAAATGGCCCTAAAAGGAAAAAGATATCAAAGAGCCATAGAGGCAAGCGAGGTGGCAAGAAAGATACTTCCAAAGTAAAGTGCTACAACTGTGGGAATAAGGGACACTTTTCTCGTGATTGCATTAAGCCAAAGAAGGTATCCTCTTTCCATTCCTCTTTATTTTCCACTCTCCATATTTGCGTATGTTCACATGTATTAGTTGCTCATTTTACTCCTATGTGGATTATAAATACATGAGCAACAAGACATGTGACGAGGGATAGAGGAGGATTTGTAGACTATCGTCGCGTTCCAGCTGGTACTCAGAGTGTCTACATGGGAAATGGTGCTCGTGAAGATGCTGAAGGAGTCGGTTCATACGAACTCCATCTAAGTACTGGGACCAAGCTACTTCTCCGCTATGTGCCTAGAATAAAGCATAATCGACTTTCAGTTTTAGCTTTATCAGACTATGGTTTTTCTTTTAGTTTTAATAGTAGTGGTTTAAATATTATTTGTGGTCATGGATCTTTATGGAATAATTTTTTTAAATGGATTTATTTGATTCTGTTTCTTCTCCTTCATTATCCTAAATTGCAAATGTTAATGTTGATTCAGTTACTTGTCATGCTAGACTTGGGCATTTAGAAAAAGATAGAATGGCACGATTAGCTAGAGAAGGCCTTTTAGGCCAACTCGTTAAGGCCGACCTCCATATATGTGAGCCTTGTTTAGTAGGAAAAGCATGTAGAAAACCTTTTGGTAAGGTTTTAAGAGCTAATCAACTGCTAGAATTAGTACACTCAGACATATGTGGACCTATGAGTGTAAAGGCACGCCATGGCGCCCTTATTTTCTCACATTTATAGATGATTATACGCGATTTGGACATGTCTATCTGATCACTCACTGCTATGAAGATTTGAATTGTTCCAAACGCTATGTAGCAGAGGTTGAGAATCAGTAATCGAAAAGGTTAAAAACTTTTCATAGAGATAGAGGACGCGGATACTTATCAGATCAGTTCAAAGAAACGTGTGAATAAAAGGGGATACGCAAACAATAAACTATTCCTCACACTCCGTAACAATATGGTGTTGCAGAGAGAAGGAATGGAACTCTTCAAGATATGACTAGATCTATGATGGCGCAAGCCAACCTCCCAATATCCTTCTAGGGGATGCCCTTTTGACTGCTGTCTACATACTAAATAGAGTGACTTATCAGTCAGTTTCCTACACCCCATATGAACTCTGGAAAGGCGAAAGACCCAATTTGGATCATTTGTGCCCTTGGTGTTCAGCAGGTTATGTTCATACAACTTCCCATAAGTTTGGGAAGTTAGGCCCTAGAGATCGAAAGCATATCTTCATAAGATATTCCAAGAAATCAAAAGGCTACATTGTGTACGGTGAACACCCTGATGGAGGAATGACTGAAATAGAGTCACGTGATGTTGAATTCTTAGAAAAGGATTTTCCTAGCATTGGCAATGAAAAAGAGGATCTTGAACTCTATGAGTTAGATAACGATGAAGACATTTTACCATCTTCAAGCGAGACTGGGGGATTAGTTCATCCTCCTATAATCACTGAAGATAGTAGTGGTCTTCAGCCTAGTGGGAGCATTCCAAAAAGTGTGAGTGCACCACTTCTAGATAGTCAAGATTCTCAAATTCGCAGTAGTAGGCGAGGAAATATGCCACGTCGTCATTTTGAGATTGAGGGGAATACTTTCCTAAGCGTTTATTTAGACGAGTAAGAACCAGCTTCTTTTGTAGAAGTTCTTTCCTCAAGTGCTAAGGATGAGTGGATGGTTTCTATGAAGGAAGAATTGAGCTACATGGCTAAGAATAAAGTCTGGGAGTTAGATGACCTTCCACCAGGGTGCAAGACTCTTGGGAACAAGTGGGTTCTAAAAGTCAAGCGTAAAGTGGATGGTTCAATTGACAAGTATAAGGCACGCCTTGTTGCAAAAGGCTATAACCAACGAGAGGGTGTAGACTATGAAGACACATTCTCCCTAGTGGTGAGGTTTTCCTCTATCCGCCTTATCCTTGCTACTATCTCACAAATGAATTTAGAACTATTTCAGATGGATGTTAAGACTGCATTTCTCAACAGAGAACTTGATGAAGAGATTTATATGGATCAACCAAAGGATAAGAGCGCAAAGTTTGCCACCTAAAATGTTCTATATATGGCCTCAAGCAGTTGTCAAGGCAATGGTATTTCCGATTTCATCATGGCATTACCTCTGTTGGGTTTGAGATGATTGAAGAAGACCACTGCGTATATCTTAAACGATCCAAGAAAAGTGTTCTTGTCCTTTTATTGTATGTTGATGACATCTTGTTAGTAGGGAATGACCTGGACTCCATAGTCTCCACTAAAGAGTGGTTATCCTCAACTTTTGAGATGAAGGACATAGGTGAAGAAAATTATGTGCTGGGGGTTAAGATCGTGAGAGATCGATCTAAGAAGCTTCTATGTTTGTCTCATGATACTTACATAAAGAAGATTATGGAAAGGTTTTGCATGAATAACAGCAAACCCATAGACACTCAAATGGAGAATTTTTGTACATTAAGCCCAGACGATTATCAAAGAACTGATGAAGAAAATAATCAAATGTTCAAAGTTCCATATGCATCATCCATGGGAGTCTGATGTAAACTATGTTGTGTACACATGCAGACATCTGCTATGCAATTGGTATAATTAGCTGCTATCAGAGTAACCCCAGCCACACGCACTGGAGAGCAGTGAAGAGGATTTTTCGATACCTACGTGGGACTGTTGATCTCATCCTATGTTACCATGGAGGGGACTTGAGACTTAGAGGCTACAGCGATGCTGATTGGGCTGGTGACAGATATGGAAGGAAATCCACTTTAGGATATGACTTTATTCTCGGAGGTGGAGCTGTCACATGGTGCCGTAAGAAGCAAATAAGTATTGCTTTATCCACTAGGAAATCGGAATGCGTGGCATGCTTGACAGCTGTTCAGGAAGCTATTTGGCTAAGGATATTCTTACAGAGGCTAGGCATTTCAGATCATGCTGTAGAGGCTTTGCTTGTCTATTGTGATAGCACATCAACCCTAGATTATGAGAAGGATCCAAAGTATCATGGGAAGTCTAAGCATATTGGCATTCGTTATCATTACACTAGAGATATGGTTGCGTAAGGGGAGGTTGTCGTGAAGCATATCTCCAAAGGTTGTACGTCGGCTAATCCATTCACCAAGACCATTGCTCAAGATGTTTTCCTCTCTCATGTTAGGAGCATGGGGCTACGTAGTATTTGATATGTTTGACACCTCATTTGTTCATTGACATTATTATTATTTATTTGATATAGTGTTCATTTCTTTTATTAGTTAATTAACTGAATTGTTATCATTATGTACACATATTATAGATATGTCACTGGGCTTGAATCGACTCTCTCACATGAGTGATTCACCTTGGCGCTTTGACAACGATCAAGATGAGACATTTATGTGTATGGTGCTTTGACAGCGAGCTAAGACATTTATATCATTGACGCCTGAAAGGCGAGCAAGATATATACGATTATGCATATTATGCTATATGTCGCCTTAGTTGAGTACTAAGATGAGAGCTTATATATAGAGAGGTCGCTCATAGAGTATCTCCATAACTCTATATAGCTTGTTTTAGCTGAATTTGAGATTTCAGGCAGACATTATGCGAGTGACTAGGCTGAAACTCAGGTTAGGCACTAGACAGCGACTAGACACAGATTCGTATGGCGTCCTTTTATTTCAAAAGTGACATACCCATTTTAAATGGATGACGTCATAGCATACATTTCATACTGTATGTGATTTACCGACCGATAGTGGGAGCCGATGAATGAATCTCTACTTCATCGCTGTGTGAGCCACATGGATTATTATAATCCCACTCTATGCCTTTTGTTGACCCGAGACTATGTCATGAAGAGAGGACTTGATGGCACTACTTTAGCGTGTTTACCTAGGACGATGGATGATACCATCTAAGGGGAACGACTAGGAAAGCGGTTAAGTCTAATTGAATTGGCATGAGGACTTAGGGAAGACTATTTGATTATACACCATGATAATGTGACTCATAGTCCGAACAACTTTATCGTTTTTCGTACACAACTTAGCCATGAGTTTTTACATATTTGGAGTATAGCACTACTCTCTTAAGGGATTAAGAGTGTTAAATTCAGTGTAGATTGAACTGTCTAGGTATATACGAGATTCCTTCGAGTGATGCGTCTTCGTTAGTTTGATGATGACTTAATGATTACGCTCTTGAGACTGTATGCTTTTCTCATAAGGTCGCACGTTACATTTTTTTTATGAGGAGATGAGTGATGGAGGTCGTTGAAGATATGTTAGAGAAAGCACTCCTTTTGTGGGCAAATGGGAGATGTTAATATATAGGTTAGGTTTTTACCTGGATCCGATATCCGCCCACGATAAATATAAATTATCCATTTTGTATCGGATAATTCATTATTATATTAGATAAATATATTAGATAATTAGAGTCCAACTTTAGTTGATTCAAGACTCTTATGTTTTTCTAATATATATATATCTATTAGGAGAGTCAAATATGGGTGTGCATCAATAGACGACCAATTTGGTATTGATCTGATTTTCTCTCTCCTCCTGCACTTTCTCTCTCTTCAAAATTTCGTGGGTCTCTCTCTCTCTCTCTCTTGGTTCATCATCAAAGAACCTTGGATTTCTGATCGTGAAGATAACTTGAAAATAACTTGAAAAAATAAATAAGATAGCAAAATAAAGTATGGCATGCGAAAATAACTTGAAAAAAAAAGATAAAGAATAATCTCGAAAAATAAAAAAGTCAAAAAATAAATTTAAAAAAAGAAAATAATCAAAATAAAATAAAAAAATAGAAAAATAGAAAAAATGTTAGAATAGAAAATTTGAAGAAATTAAATAAAAATATTTAAAAAATAAAAAAATAATTGAAAAATCTATAAAAAGAAGAAAAAGATTGCCAACTTATTTAAAATATGAAAACAAAATTAAAACCACATTTGAAAATTTTGAAAAAAAGGACAATAAATATTAAAAAAAGGTAAACAGATGAAGTAAAAAATATGAGATTTAGGAGAGATGAGAAAATAGAAAAAAAGAGAAATAAATCTAGCAACCCACCCCACCTTTATGCCACAAACCCCCACCACCATCCATCGTCCACCAAACCCACCACCACCTTCACACAAACCCAACACCAACACTGATTAAATATAAAGGATAGAGTTTGGATGAATTGTTTTTAAATTTTTTAAATAAAACTAATAAAAAGGTTTATTAAATAAGTTTCCTAGAATTGTAAATAATTGTTTTAGACCTTTTTTGGTATATTTTGTTGTTCAGTTTTATTTTATTTTTCTTCAATTACAAATTACATTTTTAGTATTTTGTGTTTTTTAGCCTTTAAATAGCTTTTCTTGAATACCCATTGTTTATTTTATTTTATGTGGGTAATATAAATTTTTTTCAAATTTTTATTTTATTTTTACTTGTAATATATATTTTTTGTTTTATGGGTTTATTAGTCTTTTTAGTATTTTTGAAATATTTTTTTCTTTTAGTTAAATAATTAATCATTTATTCTACCCCTTTAAATACTAATATTATTACAGTGGCGAGCAAACCATAAGAGCCCAATTTCGACTAGTTTAAGGAGGCCCAACATGATTACCCCTTCGCCCTAGTCTGGTCCAGTAACATAAAGATTAATACGAATGTTTATCATGTGAATAAATACGAACACTTATCATTCAAATATTGATAGGCTTAGTTGGTTACTTACAATCATGAGACAATCTAAATTAACCATACGAGTCAATAATAAGCTGACAAAGTTTCTTAAACAAATCAACCACTTTAAACTACTATAAATATAACCCTCACCCCAGGGTCAAAGGGGATGTAATGTTCGAACTTCGAGAGATATTAATAAGAATATGAAACTTCTCCATTAATATAGGCAATTTTCGAACTACATATATCTTTATGTTGTGGGCATTTTATATTCTTTCTATTAGTTGTTTTCGAGAGTTTATTTATTATGATTAATTGCAATCACAATTGGCATAGTTTATGGGTATCGATCTTCCTTTTTGCGAAAGCAACCCATACGAAAGAGCGACCAGGTGACCCGTGAGCTGACTTACCTCCACTAAGGGTCAGATCTGAAGTTCGCCAAGACGGGAATTCAATATTCCATTTGGAGGAGCAACGCTCTGAGAAGAGCCACGAGCTGCCTATATCAACCCAGATCTCACGACTGATCGACGCATATAAAGCATCGCTTCAATAGCAGAGGAGGAAACTCGCCTCCAAATCAAAGGGAATTCACGCATTAAGCGACGATTAGAGAAGATGGAGAAAGAACTCCATCAGGAGAACAAAAAGCCCCGTGGTCGGAATTCTAGTCCTGAGGTGAGTAAAACTCTTGGGTAAGGAAGGAGTACTTGGCACCATCGAGAGATTTCAGAGCACGAAAGCCACCTGGTGGGGCGACATCAAGTTGAAGAGCGCCACAAGTATAATATTTGGAGTTTGGTTATAAGAGATATGGAACAACATCTAGCACACCAAGGGTCCAGATCCACGATGGAGCTAGAGATAAGAACATTCATCATCAAATGAAATCCACCTTCTTAAGAGTCGTTGAGGAGGAGCATCCCCCGGAGTAGTTTACAGCCCCAAGTTTTAAGATTAATGATGGAAAAACAAACCCCGTAGACCATCTTTGCCACTATAGACAAGCCATGACTTTTTGGAGTCATAATGACACTTTTATGTGTCGTATATTACCATCCCTCTTAGGAGACATCCTCCAAAAGTGGTTTGATAGGTTGACTCATAGGTCAGTTAAGAATTTTAAGGTCCTCATCGAGGCCTTCACTGCTCACTTTATTACTAGCAACTCACATTCGAAGAGGATGGACGCTTTTCTCATAATGAGAAAAAAAATGGGAGACTATATGCGAGTATGCCAAGAGTTACTTGGAGACTTTCAATAAGGTGGAAGACTGTTCTGAGTAGGTTTCCATAGCATATTTCAAGATCAAATTTCCCCTACTTCTATGTTGCACTAGTCCCTTACCAAGAAGGAAGTCGACACCATTTACAACCTCATGTCGCATATCAAAAAGTACTCCAAAGTGGAGGACATGGTCAACATCAGCCAAACTGAGATCGATCGCGCTAAGGAAAAAAAGGTAATGACAAGGAGAGTGCCCCTAAGAAGGGGAGAAGAAAGCAAAAATAGAGCCAAGAATGGGGGAAAGGCCTATTCTTCCAAATCTTTTCAAGCCATGGAAATGGTTTTTAAAGAACTAATTTACAAGATCCTAAGGAAGATCAAGGACCAACAATTGCTGAAGTGGCCAAAGAAGATAGGTGGAGATTCAATCAAGAGAAACAAAATGCTTTGTTGTGCCTTCCACTAGGAGAACAAACATAATACGAAAAACTTCAAGGCCCTCAAAACTCATCAGGAGGAGTTAGCCCGTAAAGAGCACCTGAATGATTACATAGAGAAGAAGACTAATCAAGTCATTGCAAACGGTGACCAAAAACCAGATAACGTCTTAGACGATGAGGTAGGACATGATTTTGTTATAATATACGAGGCGTCCGATCGCAAATAGATCCGGAGAAATGCAGTTCGAATGGAACTCAAAAAGGTCACAACCATGATGGAGGCCTTTAAGAAAGATCCTGCTAAGAGACAAGCTAGGAAATGTAAGCGACCGAGGGGCATGGATTATAATAAATACATAGTTTTTATGGAGGAAGATTTGGTCAGAGTGAGAACACCACACCGCGATGCATGAGTAATCACTCTGAGGATTACAAACTGGGATAAGGACAAGTCCTTGGTAAATGAGGGGAGTTCCTCAGAGGTGATGTATGTGGAACTCTTTCAAAATCTCAAACTGAAGATGTCGAGTTTAAAAGAAGCGATTGTCCCTTTGATTGGCTTCGCAGAAAAAATTACCATGCCATTGGGAAAGGTAGTCCTACCAGTGAGGGCATGAAATATTTCGAAGTTCATTGAGTTTTTAGAAGTCGGCATTGATTCACCTTATCACTCCACCCTCAAGAGAGGATGGCTTCATTCTATGAGAGTTGTCCCTTCAACTAATCATCAAAAACTCAAGTTTGTCACATATCAAGGTATAATGCAGATCAGAGGCGACCAATCCATTGCCCAGAATCGCTACATTTCCACCATTAACCCCAATCAAGAGAAAAAGAAAGATAAAGAAATCCCTATAGAAAGGCCCCAAGATGCGGCTACTCCTTCCAAATAGCAACTACGGCATGACCGACCCTAGTTGGAGGAAACCAAAATTCAACCCGCGAATAGGGTCATAGAAAAGATGAAGGAGGTAGTTTTTGATAAAAGTCAACCAAATAGGAAGTTCCTAATCGACACCACATTGTTTGACATTGGAAGGAGGGAGTTGATCTCATTTCTTGAGTGAATCCTAGACGTTATTGCATAGGAACCATACGATATACAAAGAATTTATCGCGCGGTCACTTGCCATCAACTTCACATAGATTTGACATTCAAACCAATCATATAAAAATCTCGTCTCAATGCCTCCAAGAAGTTAAGGGAAGTTGAAAAGGAGGTAGGGAAACTTCTGGAGGCAAGGTCCACTAGAGAAGTTCAATTATCGAAGTGGATCTCAAATCCAGTAGTTGTCTGCAAGAGCAACAGTAGCTGGAGAGTCTATATAGACTTTATTGATCTTAACTGGGCTCACCCTAAGAATAATTTTCCCTGCAAAAGATAGACCAACTGGTCGACACCACTATAGCCGAAGAACGAATGAGTTTTCTAGACGCTTACTCAGAGAACCACCAGATTCCTCTATGTGGCTCCGGCCAGGACAATACCCTATTTATAACACCATTGGGATGGTACTCTTATAAGATTATGCCTCTCGTCCTAATAATAGCCCAGTTCATGTCGTGCCCAAAAAGCTTGGTGTCATTATCGTAAAGAATAGTGATAATGAGCTTGTTCCAACACGTGTGCAAACTGGTTGGCATGTTTGTATTGATTATTGAAAGATCAATGCCATCACTCGCAAAGACCACTTTACTCTCCCATTCATCGATAAAATAATTGAACGTTTCATGGGTCACGCTTATCCAAGTCTAAATTAAGTTTTTTCATGATAAAAAACGACTATAAATATTTATTCTTAGTAGAATAATTATTAGACAAATTTCAAAATCTTCATTTAAAAAAGTTTATTAAAGTAAATTAATAGTACCTTAAAATTATAATTATTAAAATCACTAGTAGTGACGAGAGTTTATGTAGTGACTTAAATAATTATACTGGGGCATTTTAAATAAAAAAAATTAGGAAATTAAGGTAAAAGAATTAAATAGCTAATTCCACTCATTAACTTATCTCATATAAAATTTCACACTTGATATTTTATCCTAGCCTTCACATTAATTACTTAATATTATTTCACCATTTTAGATAAATTAAAAATTCTTGGAAGACAATTTTAAAATAAGAAAATGAATTTCAGTAGATTTATTTGACTTCTCTCTCATTTAAGAGCATGAATTGACACTCTTATCATGCCAATGTACTGATTTTTAGTGTGCATTGTGTAGGTACTTCAATTAAAAATTGATAGATAAATATTCCCACTACAACGACGAGGCAAGAAAATTTTTGTCTATCAAATGGTGTTGTTGTTGGGCTCTTACAAAGAGTAGTTTTTAAAGACTGCTACATTTAACTTCTCATTTGCACATTTCATTAGATTAATTATAATAAGTTATTGAATCATTGTTCATTTAGTTGTGGTTATTTAAACACCAATTATTGTAATAATTAATTTAAAAAAAAAAGCAAAAGGGGAAACCGAAAAAAATAGAGAGAGATTGCATCATTAGCATGGGTTTTGAAGACTCTCTATTTTGTGTCGGTAAGACTCCCGGGACTGACCAAAGTTAGGTGAACTTCTACACAATCGACTCAACTCGATCTTCATCATACGTGTATAACAGCCATAGGAGCTAATTTTCTAAACACTCGTGAATCCCCCACGAGCGAGTCAGTTTTGTGTGATCCTATGTGATCTTATGTGATTCTCATTTCCCATTGTCTTAATTTAGAATGGCGTAATGAATTAATCAACTTAGGGCCTATACTTGGTCATTGAAATGAGAAGGGATTTCATCACTTGACTCAATGATTTATCCATTGTGGTTAACCCTAGCTATCATTAAATTTATAATCAATAAAATTTCCAGTTCCATTGGATACGATGTTAATAAGACCCTTTTCGAACAAGTTAACTTGTAGGAAAACCCGAAGAGTCCCCTCCACTCGAAAAATCCTCGATCGGTTTGTTTTGAGGCATATGAGTGTCCAAGTAAACTAGATTTTAAGAGAAGTCTCCTAGTAAAATGAGTTTGTGATGTCCCCAGCATTGTACTGGCCAACTGTTTCATTGTAGTAGCTTTATGGAGAATCTCTTTGGCAAGCCTCTGGTTGTCTTGTGAAGTAAGTGGGGACACACATTTTTTTTGCAAAGGCGACCTTAATAAATTTCGTGATTTTATTGTTGGTGGATTAAACTATAACTTGCCTACTCCATCGCTTAATTAAAGATTAAAAATGGCTATCTGCTAGTTAGGGTTCGTACTTTTCTTATACATGTCAATTCAAAATCTTTGGTAGTCAATTATAGATTCCATCCTATGATTTTCAAAGTGAGTCTAACATTCTCATTTTTTTGTTGTTCATAAACAAATATAAATAAAAGTCCAAAAATATTTTTCATTAACTTTCCTACTTCGCAACCAAACGGACCCTTATTGATTTTGAAAGAGGCTTTGGGAGACTCATTTGGTACTTATAAAAAGACTCATATTTAGACTCTCTTTAAAAATCCCGTTGTTCGAAGTCAGCATATATGCGTTTCATTTTGTGAATTTTAGTTGTACTCAATCAAATGGAAAAATGGATTCTATTTCACCAGAAAACACGGTCCGCATAGATATGGTTAAACCTAGTTAGTCTTCCTGATTCTCTTGAACGAAAATCCTACGAGTCAACATTCAAAATCCTTCAAAAGTCATACCAGTTGATGTCTCAATGTGTACATATGTCCCTCATCCCCATTTGTATCCTCCACATCTTTATCAAATACCCTTTGTTTGCTCTAAAAAATATCATGAGACCTCTAAGCAGTAGGTTAGCCATTATGGCAATAGTTTTTGTACTCATCATGAAACCAAATGGAGGTTGTAGAGTCCTAAATGGGAAAGAACAAGAACTCCGAAAGATACCAAATGTTATAATACTACAATCTCTTCAGAATGGTCTGGTTCGACCTCCCGAAAATCCGATCAGTCTCACTTCTGTTACCATCAACCATAAGGGCTTTGCTGGTCATTTTATGGCACAACCACCTCCTACCCATGCACACCCTCAACTCATCATTCCACTCGGCGTAGTTACTAATCAAAAATAAACCTCTCCATCCATTTACACTATACAAGATAATACACTACAAATCAGAAAACATGTAATTGTAACAATATAACAACACAAATCAAAATCTTTATTCTTTTCAATTTTTCCTTTCTTTTTTCTTTCTCCTCAAATGTATTTGTTTGGATTATTTACCCATAAGTGGGGTCTCTTTGTTGTATGTGTTAAGGTTATACAAAGAACAATAAAATGTTGATTACTTGTATTTTTACTGATCGTCTGATATTAGTGTTCGGCTGTTATAATTTTTTAACGTTTAACATGTCTTTTTATTTTTACCATTTTAAAACATTATATTAAACTTTTTTAATCACCCCATACACATTTCATCTTTGGGTACATAATGTTCATACCCATTACCAAACATATCAAAACTAAGGGAATTGTCGATCAACGTCATTGCAATATAAAAACAACCATTAAATCCCGAGTTTGCAATTTTATAAGAGGCAAAAATATCCGCAACACTATTTGGAACAACTTGCATTGCGAGCTTGTTTAGCCCATTATTATTTTTCATTAGTGTTTTAATTTGGCATGGAAAATCCTGTAGTACATATTGTAACACAATTAGAATCTTTAGGAGTATTTGTTTGCTTAATGTTAGCTGAAAGTTCTGTTAGATGATGCATTCAAAGCTACATAACTGGCTAACAAACTATAAGGAACACGTTCTCATAAGTTACAAACAAGATTGACTCTTTCCAATGGTTTATCTGGAAACCCAGAACAGTCAGTTCCTTATTTCAAGGAGTTTGTGGGTGTGTGATTCCTCCCTTTTAGATGTTGTTTTAGAACTGCTCACGTACTTGTGTAGCACTTTCTTTATTATAAATATCTCCATTGTATTCCATGTAATGTATGAGTGATAAGTTAGTTTTTTAGAAATCCATATCTTTCTTCTTCCTCTCTTAAAACCAACGTGTTTATAATAACAGTCCATTATTAGTTTATGAAATTCTACATGGTATCAGAGAAGTAAAACTCTCACAAGTAATTTTGATCATGTAGTCTATATTGGTACACCGTTCTTCCGACGGTGGTAGCCATAATTCATTGCTACCGACCGTTGGGTACATAACATGATGGAGGTTGCTACCATTACCACTACAGTGTCACCGGCATACAACAGTGTGGTAGTGGTTCACTTCAATCTAATAATCTTTTTCACGAAGTCTTCATTCACTCCAAGTCACCATTGAAGCTGACATAATTGTTGGTCAAACAATTGTGGTAAGTAATAGGGTTATTGCTCAAGCCTGTGGCTAACAATCTGCTGTGATTAGAGAGATGGATAGGCAAGATTCAAGATGAGAAACAACTAGTTTGTTAAATTTCCCATTATTGGAATATCATTAAATTTTATTACAAAAGTATGCAAATCAAAGATTGAAAAATTGCTCTCAGTACTTCATAAAAAATAAATAAATTGTTTTTCTTGCCTTCATTTAACAAATCATTGCCACTCATCAGTACTCAATCTATTTTGTTCATTTTTGGCAACATCTTCAATTGTATTTAACTTTTTGTTATAGCTATATGAATCGATGGTGTGACATTGTAAGCTGAATATTTGATATAAGTTACAAAAGAATACAGGGGATGATCAAGGCCATGTAAAGTTGAAAAAAAAAACCTCCCTTGTCTTACTATTAGGGAATGCTAAATTTATATAATTGTTCATCAAGGAGTTTAAAAAAAATCAGATTGGTGGGAAGATAGCCCACATTGAATATATGCCCCTAAATCCATCGTGATCAAGCCCTAAAAGCATAGAGCCTATAAATCCATTGTGATCAAGATCATTTAGCCCAAGAGGTCCATTACAGGTGTCGGTCCAGTCATTATACCAAATCTGTCGAATTGTCACAGTCATTGACCTTGACAATTCAGGGCGAGAAAACCTTTTTTGTCACGGTCATGGACCGTGACAAGCTCATTAGAATTGTCACGGTTATGTCACGGTCCCTAGACGTGTCAAGTTTTGTTATGGTTAAGGACTGTGACAAACTCGTGACAATGTTAAAAAAAATTCACGATCATTGACCGTGACAATTCTGGATAGAATTGAAAAAAAATCTGCTCGATAGTATGGCCACTCCCACTAGCCAGCAGTATATTTGTAACTGTTATAGCAACGTTGTACCAGTTTATATATCCAAATAAAATAGAGATAGTGAAAATATACATTCAAAATAGAGACAATATGCATCACGATATAATCCAAATATAATTCAAATGTACCAACATAAAAACAATACAATTCAATTCAAATAATGTCACTACATGTCTTGGGTAAGGTTAAATCCGAGGAGGTGAGTAGGCCACACGAAATACGAATTGACACACCCACTGATATACATCGTGCCGCATTGTTTGCGCAACCATAACAGGGAGTCCTCCTTCCCGAGTATCACATGCGTGACGAGGACCTTGGACTCGATGTCTAGAAGCTCACGTCCATTAACTAGTCCACCCTGGACGATATTCGGGTCCCTCAACCCCCGCCCTATCCGTTGGCCATCAAAATTTGTCCAGTATAAACACGGTTGGCCAACCAAGCGTCGACATCGGTCGGTCGAAGGGAGTTGAATAGGGAAGTGGATCATCAAAGTCTGCACGTGTCGGTGATGAAGCAGCGAGGTCCACATCCTCGTCATCCTGCACCTCGTCCTCCCGCACCTCCTCCCCCACCACCTTCTCCTTCCCTTTCCCCTTGCGTTTTTCGCCGCCCAATGAACGCTTCATGAATTAGAACATATCTTGGACAGTCGCCTCCAAACGGGATAGCTTCGTGTCATGCGAGTCCACCGTTCGAGCCAACCCGGTGTCGCTCGTCTCCAATCCGATGATCCTAGATTTGGCCACCCATGAGCTCACCCCCCTTGTCCTCCCCTTGCGATCAGAGCCAAGCACTTGGCTGAGTGCGTCTGCGGACAAAGATGTCTTGTCGGCATCAGACTGCGACTCATGCACTTCCTTAAGCTTTGCGTGAAACGACAAAAAGCACATGATTAGTAAAATAAGTAAATTAAAAAATTATAACGTAATTAATAAAAAGTAAATTGTCGGATTACTTACAATCGTGGTCGCGATGCTCGGGGACACCTCCTTGTCCTTCTCCTTCTTCGTCCGAAGAGCCACATAAGTATCGAGCCTACCCCTAAGGCCACTCCTTGTCCCCTGAAATAAAATAAATTAAAATTAGTATTGGCCCCGCAAAGTTAAATAATGCAGAATAATATATTTCTGTAGTTATAGAAAAATTAAATCTTACCATCATCATATGCTCCACCTCAGCGTAAGACGTCCGGCCGGAGTAGTGCACGTCTGTCTTTTTTGCCCGGTTTTCCCTCCCTGATTGGCGAGATGCCAATTATCGCTCCCCATCTCATTGTCAACGAACTTTTGCCATTATGCCAATGAGATCGGCTCCTTTGGCGGGACGGATTCACACCTTTGGATAATGGACTCTCGTGTCTTCCCTAAGTACCGGGTCCGCATATTTTTCTTCCACGTCCTGTGTTGCTCCCTCAACTGCTCCAAGTCGGAATCGCGTAGCTTTGGATCTAGGCTGAATTGTTCTTGTCCAACTAATACAATGTTAGTTGCAAAGAAATATAAATATAAATATAAAATGAAATTGAAATCGAAATTGAAATATTCATTTGAATATAAATATAAATATAAATATAAATATAAATATAAATATAAATATAAATATAAATATAAATATAAATATAAATATAAATATAAATATAAATATAAATATGAATATAAATACATTACCTATAGTGCCACCCAAACAGCTAACTTGAGCTCATATGGCACCTCTTTCCAACTAATGTACCCCGGGCCGATGATCGTCTTTACCAGCTCGAGGGATCTCGCTAATAGTCCCGACTTGTTCTCGATGGCCATCCCTAATTTGCCATATTTGGGGAGCCTAGGGGCCGAGGACCCCTCGTCGCCTCCGCTACCACCGAGCCCAGACGACATCATCATAACAAGCATCATCATCCTCGCCTTAATACCTGAAGGAGACGTTTGCTGTAAAAAAATGTTATTAGTACATATCAAAATGAATTAAAAGAAGACATGCAAATAAACTAACAATTAAATTATACAATTATCAATTTACTAATTTACAATGAGGGGCAATCCTACTTTCATAATTAATCATATATTAATTTATTAATTTACAATGAGGGGCAATCATATATTAATTTACTAAAAAAATTAATAACCAATCAATTCGTTTACAAGGGACATTACACACAAACACGCACATACACGCAAACTACACACACATATACACACACACGCACATACACACACACGCCCGCGCACATTCACACAAACACACGCAGCCTCCCCTACCCCCCCCCACCCACCCATCCCTGCCCCCTGCCCCCCCCCCCCCCCACCCACCCCCAAATCTCCTCCATCTACTCTAAAGGGTGAGTTCAAGTATGTTTCATTTAATTTCAAGTATGTTTCATTTAATTATCATACTATATATATATTGTTCGATATACAAAGTAATTTTCAAAAAAAGTTGAAAAATCCCACCCCCATTTGGACAATAATCCAATGGTCATGCCACTTTTAAAACTAACCAACCCAAAATCGATCCACTATAATCCAACAGCAATGTCAACAACAAATGTGTATCCCGTACTCCTTCTAATCCATCTACTCAACTAATTATTTTCATCAATTAAACAAACAATGAGGGGAAATCCTACTTTCATATGAAATGGGCACTAATTATTAATTTACTTTCACATAAAACTATACAATTAAAGTTGCAATTAAAGCTATACAATTAAAGTTATTTCGAATCTCAACAATTATATGTTAATGAGGGGCAATCCTACTCACATATGAAAGGGACAATACATATTTTATTAATCAATTTGTCTGTTTCAATTGTTGAGATTGTCCCACCACACACACACCCCACCCCACACACACACCCTCACACACCCCCTGTCCCCTCCCCCCACACGCACACACACACACACACACATACACCCCACCACCCCCTTCCCCCCTCACCCCACCACACACATGCACACACCTGCACACACACACACACACCACCACCACCTACCCCCACCCAACCCCATGTCCCTCCCCCTACCCCACCACACACGCACGAACACACACACGTACACACACACACTCCCCCCTCACTCCACCATACACATATATACACACACATACACAAACATATAGAAATGAAAGAGAAAGAGAGGAAAAAACAAACCTTAGAGAGAGAGAGAGAGAGAGAGAGAGAGAGAGAGAGCTCAAAATCTCTTAGAGAGAGAAAGAGAGGGAAAATCTAAAGGGTGGGAAAAAAGAAAGCGTAAGATTTTTTTTACTGAAGAAATTGTCACAGACATGTCATGGTCATTGACCATGACAAGTTAATACTAATGTCAAGGTCACTGACCGTGACAAGTCTGTGACAAGTACAGTTGTCACGGACTTGTCACGATCAATGACCTGTAACAACCCTCGCTTTTAGGAGACACATTTTATATCAATTTACTGCATAAATTAATTATATAAAATGTTAGAACGGGAGTAAATATTAATTTAAGGAGTTGAAAGTTAATATTTACTGGGTTGTTGAGTATTTACTGTATGTATAAGTAAATATCATCATGTTGCAGGTTTTATAGTGTCATGTATTTTAAATGACATTATGGTTTAAATGAAACCGGAACTCGAAATAATTTATAAAATTTTTGAATGCCATTTTAGAGGGCGTAGTTAGTCCCGGAATGTGCGAGACACTCAAATAAGTGTCATATTGTATTTTTAGGTTTCGGGCACTTTTGACTGGTTTAAACTTAAATACGTATTGAGAGTCATTTTAATGTGGTATTAACCATTTAAGTTGGGAATTTTAGACTTAATCCACGATTCTTAAGTCTTGCACCTTATTTCATTTTTCATTTGTGTGTTACCAAACATTGAGAGAAAGAGAGAGGAAGAGAGCTTTGGAGAAAGAGGAGAAAAGGAAGAAAAGAGAAAGAAAGGAGCTTGGATTTCTTCTACCACAAAGAAATCTGCAATTCCAACTTCAAGGCAAGTTTTCTACTTTCTAATATGTGATTTAAGATAAATAATTTGTGTGATAGTTGTGTATTAGCATTTATGGATCAAAATGGAGATTATGGTATTTGAACCTTGATTATGGCTTATGTTGATGAAATGGTGAGTAATATTAGTTGATGAGCATATAGGATGATTGAGGGTATTTTAATATTGTTGGATGTGTGTAAAATAGAAGAGATTTGAGTTTTGGGAAAACTAGGGTTCATAACCCTTAACCCATTCTTGGCAAATTCGTACAGGCAAATCGATTCGGCCCTGGGGCGAATAGATTCGCTAAAGGGTCAGATTACAGGTCTGTTTGGACCAAATCAATTCGGCCAAGCCGAATCGATTCGGTAGTTTACAGAGTTCCAGGTCCTTCTATCCGAACCGATTCGCTTTCTGGGCGAATCGATTCGTTTTCCTGCTATTTTTGAGTTAATTTTTTTAACTCAATTCTAATTCACTTCCTTTAGGTTTAGGGCCTAGGAACCTTATTGTATGAAGTAAACTTAGAGTCCTAGAGTCCTAGATGAGTGGTGTAACTACCCTAGATTAGAAATGCGTTAGGTGGGGGATTTTCCGGGGATATGCCAATTGATGTTAGGGCATTCTTTTCTTCTAGTTGATTGTGATGAGACTAGGAGATGTATAGTGATGTTTGGGAGACTTTAGAAGCTCAATCGAGCTATGTTAGTCTAGATGGGTTATAATAACTTCACAAGTGAATCTTGGGAGAATAAATTGAAAGTTTATTTATTCATCGAGGTTACAACGATAAGATGTATTAAGTATGGCTCCGAGTGAAATATGAAGTATTTACAACAATGTAAATGATTATGGTTTCGGATAAAATGAAACATACATATGTAAAATGGAAATGAAAATGAAATGGAAATGGTAACGATTACGGGAAATGATAATTTACTTAATCATGAATATGGTAAATGTTAATTTACTTAAACACACCTCTCTAAATGCTATCATAAGGGAAGTTCGAGCGCATGGTGATGCCCCCTGGCTAATGAATACAGGGTGGATATAGTCCTAGGCCATATGCGCGATTATGTTATGTTTTTCTGCGCTGGTGAGAAGATTTTGGGTGTGGTCTTGACTCTCCCGCAGGCATATGGCCGCTTCCCGACGTCTTGCGTTATATGTGCCCAGGCTGCCTTATTTGAAAGGCCCCTGGAAGATGATGGTCATTTAGGGGGGGCGCCCAGTGGGGAAACTTGGAGGGGTGGTCTTAGAATCGTTATATGTATATGAATATAACCATTCTGTATCAAGTTGGACTTGATGTATGAAAAATGCCATAAAGAGCATGATAATGATGATATTCCTGCTAAGGAATGGAATGCCACAAAGAGCTTATAATTATGATTAAATTCCTAATAAGGAATGGAACTATGAAATGATTCAGAGTACATAATGTAAGCTTTTAAATTAATGATTATTATTCTTATTCTTCTGCATAACTTAATTAGATTTATGATTAATTAAATTGTCTTATCTTATGCTTTAGATTGTGTAGGTAGATTCTTATTTCTTTTCATAAAGATTTACCATTCATAATTGTCATACTCTTTATTCATCTGGTGATCATATAAAACCGGGCCCTGACCCGTTCATATTTCTTGTTGTGCATGCTTCTTGTATCCGCTCAAGTGATCCGCCGCAAGGATGCCTGATCTGACTTTCCTATTCCGGTCTTTTGGGGAGCCATGATACTTTGTGGATATTACGGGATACTTCGTATAGATGTTCTCATCCTTGTATTCTAGTTAAGATCGGGTCATTTACTCGGTTGTGAGGCCCAAGATTTTGTAATTGTTTAATGTAATGTAATATGTAAATTATTGAACTGGTTTAATATTATAGTATGAGTCTGTTGACCGATAGCATATTCGGTCCCTTATTGTACATTTGATGTGTATGTAATATAATTTCTTTTGGATTTCCACTTCTTTTTAAATTGGGTTGTTTAAATTCTTTTCTTATCTTTAAAACCAAAATTTTTGTCAACCCGTTTTTCTGAAATATGGAGTGGTTATCCTGTATACTTTTTATATTATTGCGATGCTGAGAATGATCCCATCCATGATTCCTGTTATATTAGAGTATCGGGCTGGCCACCCCATATTTTGGTGAGCGGGTTGTCACAGATGGTATCAGAGCATCAGGTTCTAGAGTCCTTAGGAATCTATGTGAACGCTTTACGCTTTCAGCGTTGCTTTTGATTTGACATAGAGCCATTGGATTAAGATTGATTTCTCTTGTGAGATTTCATTCTACTGCCATGAAGTTGAACTTATAGAATCTGTTGCGCGTTCATGTGAGATTAGTAGTCGAGGGAAGAAGGACGCCAGAGAAGGTCGTGTTGAAGGCATCATGAGATGGGATTACTAGGAACTGTAAGTTGTGGTCGGGGATGAGGATCGCTTTGAAGGTCGCTTCCCTTTTGTAGCATTTTCTTATCTTGCTACCACGACTACTAAGTACAGTAGATATAGTTTTCCCAAGTACTGATAGAAGTAGAGAGTGGTACTAAGCTTGGGATTCCAAGCGACGTTAACTCGAAGTTGAGAAGAGCCCATGATAAGGGCCACACGTTGAAGTAAGATAGAGGATATGCATCCTCATTCGGTAGAAGTATAAGGTCCAGGAGTTTTGGCCTAGAGAAGGGTATATTAGTTGCCCAGATGTAAAGAATGGAGGAAAATCCTTCACCCATAGAATAGTTTTGAAATGGTGGGAATGTAGTCACCATATTTGTGGGTGTGGGAAGTTTTGCCCATGGAGAAACCCGGCGGACATTTTCAACAGCAATTTTCTCTGGGATAACTGGAATGAGGAGAAGGTAGATCCTCAAATGTTCACACGAGGTTCAGTCGAAGGCCGATAGTGAATAATGAGTTGTACGGTAGGGAGGCCGTGCACCAAAATGAAGTTGGTATAAGGAAGAAAGAGCCCTTCAGTGGAATGACAGGTTCCAGGATAAGTGTCGTTAACACTTCTGAAGGAACAGCATTCATGAAACCCCATTGGTGGATATCCTCCTCGGGAGGTTTCCTTGAACTAGGGAAGGGGAGGCCGGTAACGCATTCTCTTTTGTTGAGTAAAAAGGGACTGCGTGGGCAATTGTTTGGCAGTTAGGGGCGGAACAATGGCTATGACGTGGAATGTAGAACCACGCATTTTGATTATGTTAATTGGAGAACAAGGGTGAGGATAAGGTGCCTAGTTGGGGCGTGATGGAAGTAGATTTGTTCGAATAAGACTTGAATGCGGTGTTTGATAACCATTATGATTGACCGGGGGTGATTGGCGAGAATGTTGGCAGGAATTCTACCTTAGTAGTGGGTGGTACATTCCTCATGATAAGATAGGGTAGTATTGTGTTTACTCTAGAATCGGGTGTGTATATCGAGATTGTGGTAGTATCGATGCTACTAAAATTAGGATAATTATATGACTTCCGTGGTAGGGAAGTTTTATATTTTCCTTCACTCGTTATAAAGAGAGTGATGATATTTTTTTAAAGTATTAAGTGCATTATGTGCTACTTGTATGATGGGTATTATTCGAGTAAAGATTTTTTGGTTTGATTGGGGTGATAGCAAGCGAATAAATTGCGAGGCTATCCTACTTCTAGTTTCAGGATGGAACTAGTTGTCCTATAACATCTCTCCTGGATACAGGTTGAGACCTTATAGAGGCGGTTTGAGGTAGGTAGGAGATTTTCATTAATTGTTGTGTTATCTTGTTTGAGTGTTTGATTTGCTTATTTGCTTTGTTTGTGGTTGTTGTGCCCTATCTCCACGACTAACAAGGTTAAGTAGTAATGCATAGGAGGGGTTCCTTGTTTGGATTTCGCTTTAGCAAGACGCTCCACGCGTGAACCTTAACGACGTTGGAAGTGGAGAGATGTTGTTCTTTCTTCTTTTAGTTCATTCCATTTTATTTTATTATTGTTGATTGAGAGTCGGGTCGAAAGGTTTAGCCGGGAATCACGTAGTAGAGTGATTAAGGGCTATTAAAGTGCGAGATAGAAGCACTGTATATAGTTCTCTCCTCTGATTGATGTGAGGGAGACTGAGATATGAAGTCGACTTGAGACTTATGGTTATGCCTTGATGAGAAGGCCATTTAAAAAGATGTATATTTGTTGTGGGATAATTAATCTGTAAGACTTCACAGAAAGTAAATGTCCGATTAGTTGAAATCCTCAGTTATTTGAATGGTAATACATAGAAGTAGAATCTTATTAGTAGGGTTGAGAGTTAGAATTTTTTTGGCCCCGATCATGTGTCTTAGACCATTGTATCTTGATGACCGACAATGCGAGGTAGTAGTGTAACGGGAGGGTTCCTTGTCTGGATTTCGCTTCGGCGAGACGTCCCATGCATGAAACTGAGCGAATGTCAAAAGTTGAGAAAGGTCTTGGGCACTAGGGATATACTTAGTATTATATGTATACGACTCGACTAGGATGTATGTAGATCGATTTGAGGATTATTGGGACGTAAGGCCTTTAGGGCATGTGACGTTGATTTGGGAAGACGGTAGGGAGTTGACCACGAATAGGCTGTGGGTTAACTCTAAGATGGATTAAGTCCCTAGAAACAAGAAGTATGGAATTTCGAGAGATTTGGAAAGTTAGGCCGAAGGAGATGAGGCCTCTCTTAGTTAGAGTGTTACTTTGGTAACCTAACTTTCGGGGATTTAAAATGATGAGTTGACTTTCACTCCTAAGCCCATGTTGTTAAGCTCGAGGGTGGATTTAACGAACAAGTCTCTGCCAGGAACGGGAAGTAATGATATTGGAGCATGGACCCGTTGTTTATGCGTCTCACAAACTTAAACTTTGTGGGAAGTATTATTCCACGCTTGATTTATAATTCATTGCGGTAGTAATCGCCTTAAAGAAATGGAGGCACTACTTCCTGGGCAGGAAAGTTGGCCTTTCTCGCGAGCAACAAGTTGTTGCAATTTATTGTAGGAAGAATAGAGTTGGTGTTTGAGGTTCAGAAAAGAACTACCAATGCGATATTCTCTTTCGCTAAGGGAATGCAATTGGGGTAGTAGATGCATCGAGTAGAGAACCCGTCGGAGAAATTTGTGATGGCATGGAAAGCCATATAGAACGAGCATAACTAGGAAGACTTTGTGGAAAGAGCATTCATATCTGTGACTGGCGATTTCACCCACTCGTGTGAAGAGAGTAGTGGTGGAACGAAGAAGCGTATAGTCATAGACGTCTTTATTGAATTGCCAGCACCGAAATGGTCATGAAAATGGCTGATCGCTCGACCAAGTCGTTGTTTTTCCGACCATTATGGGCGGACTATATGTAGAAGAGTATGCCCCGCCCTTTATGGAGGAGTGGTAGAACCGTATGAAGTGCCTATCAAACTAGTGGTGGACCGAAACTAGCTATTCATTTCGAAGGTTTGGTAAAGTTTCCAGCAAGTAATGGGAATCGTATGGAAATGGAGTATATCTTACCACCCTAAAGTGGATGGTGAACGGAGGAAGTTAACTTAATTCCGAAAGGCATACTTTAAATGTGCGCCTTACGCTAAAGGGATGGATGAGAGCAGTAGCATAATATGGATGGAATTTTTCGTACAAGAATTTGAATCATTTTCTAAGGTATGGCATCGTGAGTGGCCTTATGTAGCCGGTTGAGTAATTCGCATACTCGTTGGATGGAACCAGCGAACAATATGTTCCTTGGATTTGGAGTGGTCCCGAAAAGTTTCTTAACATGAATGGGCTTGTTGAGCCGTATGCTTTGAAGGGCTACGCCTATGCAAAGAGAAGTTGAGTAGTGTTGGGGTTAAGCTATTTATCGTTGGTATAGGTATCCCCGAGGTGGGATGTAACATGATTCAGGAAGTAAGGCTATTTGCGCCGAGTCGTGTAGGTATCGTCTTCCGCCGTAGGAAGATAGGATCGATAGTTTGTGAGGAATGATTTGGTGCTATGTTAGAGAATGAAGAACGTAGACTGAGATCCATAGTGACGACCTTAGTCCGATCCCATTTGGGACGCCGCAACAACGAGGGGTTAGTTTAGAGTGATTGCATGATGGTTTAGGATAGTATGTCTTTTAGGTGATTAGGGTACGCCCGAATTTTGAGGGAAAAATTCCCTCATAAGGGGGGGAGTATGTAACAACCCTCGCTTTTAGGAGACACATTTTATATTAATTTACTGCATAAAGTAATTATATAAAATGTTGGAACTGGAGTAAATATTAATTGAAGGAGTTGAAAGTTAATATTTACTGGGTTGTTGAGTATTTACTGTATGTATAAGTAAATATCATCATGTTGCAGGTTTTATAGTGTCATGTGTTTTAAATGACATTATGGTTTAAATGAAACCGAAACTCGAAATAATTTATAAAATTTCCGGATCCCATTTTAGAGGGCATAGTTAGTCCCGGAATGTGCGAGACAGTCAAAATAAGTGCCATATTATATTTTTAGGTTTCGGGCACTTTTGACTGGTTTTAACTTGAATGCGTATTGGGAGTCATTTTAATGTGGTATTAACCATTTAAGTTGGGAATTTTAGACTTAAGCCACGATTCTTAAGTCTTGCACCTTATTTCATTTTTCATTTGTGTGTTACCAAACATAGAGAGGAAGAGAGCTTTGGAGAAAGAGGAGAAAAGGAAGAAAAGAGAGGGATTGGAGCTTGGATTGCTTCTACCACAAAGAAATCTGAAATTCCAACTTCAAGCCAAGTTTTCTACTTGCTAATATGTGATTTAAGATGAATAATTTGTGTGATAGTTTTGTATTAGCATTTATGGATCAAAATGGAGATTATGGTATTTGAACCTTGATTATGGTTTATGTTGATGAAATGGTGAGTAATATTAGTTGATGATCATTTTGGATGATTTGGAGTATTTTAATATTGTTGGATGTGTGTAAAATGGAAGAGATTTGAGTTTTGGGAAAACTAGGGTTCATAACTCTTAATCCATTCTTGGAAAATTCGTAGGGGCGAATCGATTCGGCCCTGGGGCGAATCGATTCGCTAAAGGGTCAGCTTACAGGTCTGTTTGGACCGAATCGATTCGGTAGTTTAAAGAGTGACAGGTCCTTCAGTCTAAACCGATTCGCTTTTTGGGCGAATCGATTCGCTTGGGCGAATCTATTCGTTTTCCTGTTGTTTTTGAGTTAATTTTATAACTCAATTCTAATTCACTTTCTTTAGGTTTAGGGCCTAGGAACCTTCTTCTATGAAGTAAACTTAGAGTTCTAGAGTCCTAGATGAGTGGGGTAACTACCATAGATTAGAAATGCGTTAGGTGGGGGCTTTTCCAGGGATATGCCAATTGATGTTAAGGCATTCTTTTCTTCTAGTTGATTGTTATGAGACTAGAAGATGTACAGTGATGTTTAGGAGACTTTAGAAGCTCAATTGAGCTACGTTAGTCTAGATGGGTTATAATAACTTCACAAGTGAATCTAGGGAGAATAAATTGAAAGTTTATTTATTCATCGAGGTTATAACGATAAGATGTATTAAGTATGGCACCGGGTGAAATATGAAGTATTTACAAAAATATAAATGATTATGGTTTCGGATAAAATGAAACATACACATGTAAAATGGAAATGAAAATGAAATGGAAATCGTAACGATTACGGTAAGTGATAATTTACTTAATCATGAATATGGTAAATGTTAATTTACTTAAACACACCTCTCTAAATGCTATCATAAGGGAAGTTCGAGCGCATGGTGATGCCCCCTGGCTAATGAATACAGGGTGGATATAGTCCTAGGCCATATGCGCGATTATGTTATGTTTTTCTGCGCTGGTGAGGAGATTCCGGGTGTGGTCTTAACTCTCCCGCTGGCATATGGCTGCTTCCCGACGTCTTGCATTATAGGTGCCCAGGCTGCCTTGTTTGATAGGCCCCTGGAAGATGATGGTCATTTAGGGCCACGCCCAGTGGGGAAACTCGGAGGGGCGGTCTTAGAATCGTTATATGTATATGAATATAACCATTCTGTATCATGTGGGACTTGATGTATGATAAATGCCATAAAGAGCATGATAATGATGATATTCCTGCTAAGGAATGGAATGCCACAAAGAGCTTATAATTATGATTAAAATTCCTAGTAAGGAATGGAACTATGAAATGATGCAGAGTACATAATGTAAGCTTTTAAATTAATGTTAATTATTCTTATTCTTCTGCATAACTTAATTAGATTTATGATGAATTAAATTGTCTTATCTTATGCTTTAGATTGTGTAGGTAGATTCTTATTTCTTTTCGTAATGATTTACCATTCATAACTGCCATACTGTTTATTCATCTGGTGATCATATAAAATCGGGCCCTTACCCGTTCATATTTCTTGTTGTGCATGCATCCTGTATCCGCTCAGGTGATCCGCCGCAAGGATGCCTGATCTGACTTTCCTATTTCGGCCTTTTGGGGAGCAATGATACTTTGCGGATATTACGGGATACTTGGTATAGACGTTATCATCCTTGTATTCTAGCTAAGATCGGGTCATTTACTAGGGTGTGAGGCCCAAGCTTTTGTAATTGTTTCATGTAATGTAATATGTAAATTATTGAACTGGTTTAATATTGTAGTATGAGTCTATTGACCGATAGCATATTCGGTCCCTTATTGTACATTTGATGTGTATGTAATATAATTTCTTTTGGATTTCCACTTCTTTTTAAATTGGGTTGTTTAAATTCTTTTCTTATCTTTAAAACCAAAATTTTTTACAACCCGTTTTTCTGAAATATGGAGTGGTTATCTTGTATACTTTTTATATTGTTGCGAGGCTGAGAATGATCCCATCCATGATTAATGTTATATTGGAGTATCGGGCTGGCCACCCCATATTTTGGTGAGAGGGTTGTCACATGACCGTGACAATCCTTTGTCACGGCCTTGTTCCGGTCAATGACCGTGATAAAAAAATGGCAGGCTAAAGGGTGTCAATTTAGCCTTTTTGGTGTAGTGAGCTAGAACCGATAGTTAGAGCATCTGAATCCATTGTGATCAAGCTCATTTTGGCCCAAGAGGTCCATTATAGATGTCAGTCCAGCCAAAACCGATAATTAAGAATTTGAATCAATTTTGATCAAGCTCATTACGGTCAAAGAGACCTTGTTATTTATTTGTCTATCATGGAGAAAATCAACGAGTTTTGTTTAAACACAAGATTTTTTTTGTGACAGTGGAGATCTTCTCACTCGGTTCGATCGCACTCATAATCAAACCTTTATCAACTTAGCAAATTCAGTATCTTCAATTCAAGCTCAGTATGTGATTTTCACCCCACCTTCACTTGTGGGGAAATATTAAGATACCTGACCTAGTTCAGCTCCCTCTACATGACACATCCAGTGCCACATCAGTTGGCTAACCATTTCATAAACGTGCATGAAATGGACTATTGCCATGCATATCTACTTCCCCATATGAAGGCCTAGTCTTTAGGCTTGAATTACTCTAAACAGGTGTTCTATAACAATAGCGATAAATCTCTCTTAAGTGGTTATTCCATATTTCTGGCGTGCATAAATGTGTTGCTCTACTGTCGAGAATATTTATGAAATCTAAAACAAAGTTTAGTTTTTTACTGTTCAAGCTTAGTGTGTCTTCACTACCCACACTTCGCTTAAGGGGGAATGTTAGATGATGCATTCAAAGCTACATATCCGGCTACCAAACTATAAGGAACACGTGCTCATAAGTTAACAACAAGATTGACTCTTAGCAACGGTTTATCTGAATACCCATAATAGTTAGTTCCTTATTTCAAGGAGATTGTGGGTGTGTGGTTCCTCCCTTTTAGATATTGCTCACGTACTTGTGCAACACTTTCTTTTATTATAAATATCTCCATTGTATTCCATGTAATATATGAGAGATAAGTTAGTTTTTCAGAAATCCACATCTTTCTTCTTCCTCTCTTAAAACCAGTGTGTTTATAATAACAGTCCGTTATTAGTTTATGAAATTCTACAAGTTATTGTGTCACTTGATTTGATAAATAACATGTTTCATTATAGTAAGATAAAATATGAAATAAAGAATAATCTCAAAAAATAAAAAAGTCAACAAATCAATTTAAAAAAAGAAAATAATGTGAATAAAAAAAATATAAAAAAATGTTACAATAGAAAAATTAAAGAAGTTAAATAAAATCATTTAAAAAATAAAAAATAAAGATTTTTTTTTAAAAATGATGTGTGATAAGAGAAAAAAGGCCTTTGATAAGAGAAAAACATTTTCACTCAGATTTGTTTGTAAAAGAAGAGTAGAGTGAATAAGAAAGATAACAAATTTGGAACCGCTAACGTATCAAAAATCCATTTTTTGATCTATTTCATCTATGCCATGACCGCAATAGGGGAGTCGTTGGATGAACCGCATTGCTAATATTGACCCTAAAAAAGAAACGGTAGGTACAGCTAGGCTGTGAATAGCCAACCATCGCACTGTAAAATTGGATAGGTTCGATCTATGACAATTATTTATAAAAACAAACAAAAAATTGAAGCGTTATTTGAAAATTTTGAAAAAATGGACAAAAACTATAAAAAAAAATGTACAAATGAAGTAAAAAAATATGAGACATAGTAGAGATGCGAAAATAGAAAAAATGAGAAATAAATCAAGCAACCAACCCCACCTTTATGCCACAAACCCATACAACCGTCCACCCACCACCAACTTCACACAAACCTATTTCCAACACTGATTTAGAATAAAGGATAAAGTTTGGACGATTTTTTTTTAATTCTTTTTTAAATAATAATTTTATTATTATTAAATGAATTTCCTGGAATTGTAAATCATTGTTTTTAGATATTTTTAAGTATATTTTGTCTTTCAGTTTTAATTTAATTTTTCTTGAATTACAAATTACATTTTTAGTCTTTTGTATTTTTTAACCTTTTAATAGATTTTCATGACTTCCCATTATTTATTTTACTATATGTGGGTAATTTTTGTTTTCAGTTTTTTATAGTATTTCTACATGTATTCTGTATTTTTTGTTTTATGGCTTTATTAGTCTTTTTAATATTTTTGAAATATTTTTTTCTCTTAGTTAAATAATTATTTCTTTATTATGCCCCTTTAAATACTATTATTATTACTTTAATCCTTTTAGTTTATCACTTGAGAGAGGATGAATTGTTTATTTTAGAGAAAATAATAATTTCAAAATAGAAAACGTGTTTGAAATTAAGCTAAAATTAGACTTTTCTCAACCTATACTTTATATATTGATATTATCTAACTCTAAATTATTTTTTTTCATCATAAAAATATGACTTTAAATATTTATTCCTAGCGTAATAAATATTAGAGAAATTTAGAAATCATTAATTCAAAGATTTTATTAAAGTAAACTAATAGTATATTGTAAATATAATTATTAAAATATATAGTAGTGGCATGAGTTAAGTAGTGACTTAAATAATTATATTGGTACATTTTAAAAATTGAAAAATTAAGGCAAAAGAATTAAATAGCTACTTCCACACGTTGACTTCTCTCATGCACATTTTCGCACTTGATATTTTATCATAGCTTTCACTTTTATTACTTGATATTAGTTAAACATTTTAGATAAATTAAAAATCCGTGAAAGAAAAGTTTTAAATTATGAAGATGAATTTTAGTAGATGCATTTGACTTCTCTCTAATTTAAGAGCATGTATTGACACCCTTATCTTGCCATTATACTCACTTTTAGTATGTATTGTGTAGGTACTTCAATTAAAAATTTACAGATAAATATTCTTACTACAGCGATAAAACAAGAAAATTATTGTCTATCAAAGGCACTATTGTCGGTCGCTTAAAAGAGTAGTTTTCGAAGACCGCTACATTTAATTTCTCATCTGTACAGTTAATTAGATTAATTGTAATAGGTTATTAAAGCATTGTATATTTATTTGGGGTGATTTAAACAAATTAATAAAAAAAAAAAGCAAAAATAGAAACTGGACAAAACATAGAGAGGGCATCATTGGCGTGTGTAACAAACCCCATTTTCTCACGTAAAGGATGGCAGGCATAATACCTCGATGATGGGGCTTGTCGATAAATTAATACATGTCTCAGAACAACATAATATAAGTACTGCTAATTTAAAGGCCGATACTATAAAACTTTATGAATATCTCATCGGCAATAATGAACTCAAACCAATACCAACTAAATAATAAATTTAATAAAAAGTAAATATCACACTCCGACATAATGTAAATAAATAAATAATCCTTGGGATTATGCCCTTACGATGTTTTCTAAATAAAATAATTAACCTAATGCAGAAAAACACTTAGGCTAGAGTCAAAAATCTAGAAAACTGCTAAGCACTGAGAGATCGCAAGACTGATATAGTAACAATCCTGCTATCCCCGTCTAGAAATAACCTGGGGTGACATTTATAATTTGGGTCAGAGCCCGAGGTGTGCAATATTAAACTTATTTAATTTATGATGCAATAATACAGTCAATGCACAATAACTATTCCCCTTTCGTCACTCACATGCATTTAACACCTCACCCCTCATCTAAGAGTGATATTATTCACATCCGAACGCACTCCAAATAATAACAGTGACTACAGGCCAAATTAATAAAATGGTTATATGATTTAAATGTACCTACTTCATTTAATTATCAATTTCCATAATTTTCTAGTCTCATAATTCACATAGGAAGCATAAACATCAACTATGCAATAAATGATCATAATTTTAATTTATGTCCACATTCTTAGACATTTCAATTTATCTCATATAAAGCTCGGTTAATTATATATATATATATATATATATATATATATATATATATATATATATATATATATGACACACATGAGTATCTATGGTTGGTGTTTGATTCATGCTCTATCGACAAGTCCGGAGGAATCTGTTATCCTAAGCGGACATCACAAAACACACAAAAGTTGGGGGCGGTTCCTATGCATGACACCTGTACACGGCCCATACCCAGAAGTGATACAGGAACGGTCAGTGCCAACCCCTACCTGTTGTGGGTGGAGCCTCCACGTAGTTCCTATATGGCTTACAAATCGTCAAGCCCATCAGTGCCGACGTGTGGTACGCAGCCGGAATGCGCGAACCCCCGAGATGATAGGATGATCCACTGGTATGTCCACACAAATACATAATAGTACGTATTATTATCCCACATAATATGCAAAGGTAATTACTCCACAATTACCATAAAAATCCAACCAAAGTCCACAACATCTTTCCATTTATTAATAATTTACCATCTAATAGCTTATTAATTCCATTCCATAAATATTAAATTAACGAACTAGTTAATTGAAATTTTCCTTATTTAATGTCGTCACAAATAAATTCCTTATTTTCCCAAACCCGGTTCCACTCACTCGCTTGGACACATAAAAATTATCTCCACCTAAATCCCAGTCCCAATACCCTTGTAAATGTTAATATTCGTCAATACCACCATAATTACAATAAGAGTTCAACTAAATTCCACCATATTTCATTAATTAATAGTTCATCATCATATAAATTATTAATCTTATCCCGTAAAATAATTACTTAACCACTAATTATTCTCAATTATTGTTAATTTAATATGACATAACATTATTGTCAGAATTTTTTCTTTTAAATTCAATATAGATAAGCCAATTCCCATCAGCTATTTAAACTCATTTAGAATTCCAATCCCAGGCTCCAAGCGTACACGGAGTAAAAACCCAAAAAATTTAGTCTGTCGCTCAAACGACTGGGTCTTCGTTTGCACAACTTAGAATGTCTCTCGAACAACATGCCACGTCATTTGAGTGACGTTTCATCTCCTTTCCTCCGCCCCTTCTTCCTTCTCAGTTCTTTCCTAAATTAAATTTTTTTTATGCAAAAGCAATGCAAACGAAACCCAAAAAATACATTTATGCAGTAGTCTACATCCACGACAAAAATTACCCAAAATTTATGTCTATTTAAGACCTAAATGAATTGGATGTTTTCCCAACTTATACCTATTTATTTACTTTGCCGTAGTGGATTATTCATCATGAAAGTTACATCACTTCCAGTCCTTAATTTACCAAAAATATCCTCTACATTGGTTATTCAATTGTCCTTAAATAACTATTGTAAGTTACTTAAGAAAATCTAACATCAACATACAAATTTCGATACCCAATATCTGGGATAATTTCTACATAAAGATCAGTTCTCTGCATGTATTGTTCAACATCCAATCAAACACAATAAGCCCTAAATACCAAAAATCTAAAGGGGATAAATATGATGCATTGATAAATAAATTGGAAACACAAATTAAGCAAAAGAATTCATGCCTTTAATTTTTGTATATGAGAAGCCCTTTGAAAACACCCTTGAATTCCCCTTTGTTCTTGCCCATTTTTCCTTCTTTGGTATTTCTCCCTTTTCTCTCCAGTGGCTGTTAATCTAGGTTTTCTCTAATGATTGTGGGCCAGTCGTTTACCCCCACTTAAACACTTAATTAGTTCTAATCCATATTTGGGCCTAAAGCCCAACTTTTGGACCCCCAAATGGACCCGAATCCATTACCCATCTAGTCTAAAAGTTCCCCAACTTATATACCTATGACCCGGGATCATGTCTAAATATATAAAACACTAAACCGAGCCTCTAGCGCTTCCCAAAATGCACCCCAATTAATTTATTTCACTTAGACATTTTTATTATGTTAAAACGGCAATGTGATTTATTTTTCACTTGCAAGCCCATTATATCCAATTAAGTTATATATTTATAAATTCATCAGTAATTGTTTATTTAAAAATTTAAAAAATTTACTCGTCTGAATTTAAATTCATCCAATTTAATTTATTCCCAAACTAATATTAAATTGATGAATTTAAATTAGTCGAAATATTTTATTCTATAATGACGGGGTATTACATTATGTAACAACTCGTAATTTTATATAATAATTAATTAAATAAATTTAGAATTCGGAAAGCTAGATTAAAATACTCCTAATATGAGTACATATAAGTCTTGGGTCATTTGGAAGAGTCCTCAAAATATAAAACTCTTTAAAGAAAAAAAATAGGACAAAAATAAAAGTCCCGCTTCAGATATTTATCACGGCCTTAAACCGTGACTAACTATTTGTCACGGTTCTAGAGCGTGACAAACAGGCGAATTCTTTTGGTTTTAATAGGATTACAATGCCACTTAAATTATGTAATCTTTCTCAACTTAAGTTAATACAGGTTTAGGACTTTTCAAACATATTTTCACAACCTCTAAGAGCAGTAGACCCTTATAATTTTCATCTTCTTCCACCCACAAAATCAAGCCCCAAAGTTATCAAGTTTTAACTCAATATTTGATGGCTTATTCAGTGTTTTCTCTAGTTTGGGATAGAACAAGTTTTTATTATTTTCGCAAGAGGAACAAAGTGGTGTGATCAAAATTTTGAGGCATAATCGTATGAGTTTCTTCGGATGATTTTAAGGTACGGGGTTTACGCAATATGGTCCTTAAATCTATCGAGAGTAGTCATTTGTTCCTCATTTATTTGTACTCATATTATTGATATCATGACGTTTATTGGAATCCAAAATACTGATTCGATTTGAGATATTGTTTCTTCGATGGGAAAGGTACCATAAAATTTTTATATGACACGGAGAATGGTCCCCCACCCATAGTCCAAAAGTCTAATAGCTAGGATGAGGCTTTACGAAGCTTAGGTTAGGTGAGGTGAGGCCCGGTAACCTATTGATGTGTTATTAAGAAATTAAATTGATATAATGCTCAAATGTCACATTGGACTTGATTTAGATTCGTTTTATTGCATTTTATTCATCCCTATTTTTTTTATCCTCTATTCTTGTCATATTGTTTACTTTCCCATTTTCTTTTAGTGGAAGGTTAGCGTAGATTTGGATGCTATGGACTTTAGTAGGATTTTATAGCACGACGTTTGGAGGATTTTATTTTTGTATAGCTTCGTAGTGTAATTTATTTAGAGAGCTTAGTATTATTTTCGAGTGAAAGTTAATTGTAAATATTCTGGAAGCGTAAATTTTGGATTCATTATATTTATTTTTGTGGAATATATATGCTCTATACTTATTGTTGAGGATTTAGTTTAGTTTTAATTGTAGTAGCGCGTCGTGTTTTACATGGGGTGTTAAAGATGGTATTAGAGATTAGGTATATGACAACCCTGAGGTCTTTGGGTTTGGGTCTAGCATGCGAGTTAAATGTGTTTCGTTGGAGATAAGGAGTTTTTGTTGAGGACATGGTAGTAATCGAGGTTAGAATTAGTAATCTTGATGTGAGGATGTTTAGAATTGATTTGAGGGCTTTAGTGTTGTGATGTTTTTTGAGAGATAGAATCGAGTAGTGATTCGTGAGAGAGTATGTGTGTTAACATTCGGGTAGGATTGGGTGTATGGATGCCTAATAGTGGCTTATAAGGGAAGGCATTTGTGCACCGTATTTTATCTTGAGCGTTAGGCTTCATCGAATTTTGAGGACGAAATTCCTGTGCTAGTGGAGAAGTATGTAACAACCCGTAATTTTATCCGTTAATTAATTAAATTAATTCATAATTCACAAAGCTATCTTAAAAGACGCCTAATATGAGTATATATGAGCCTTGGGTCATTTAGAAGAGTCCTCAAAATATAAAACTCTCTAGGGTAAAAAAAAATAGGGCCAAAATAAAAGTCCCGCTTCAGATATTTATCACGTCCTTAAACCGTGACTAAATGTTTGTCACGGTTCTGAAGCGTGACTAATATGCGAACTGTTTTAGTTTTAATAGGATTTCAATGCCACTGAAATTCTCTAATCTTTCTCCTCTTAAATTAATACGGGGTCAGGACTTTTCAAACATATTTTCACAAACTCTAAGAGCAGTTGACCCTTACAATTTTCATCTTCTTCCTCCCACAAACTCTAGCCCCAAATTTATCAAGTTTTAACTCAATTTTTGAAGGTTTATTTAGTTTTTTCTCGAGTATGGGATATAACGAGTTTTTATTGTTTTCGCAAGAGAAATGAAGTGGTGTGATCAACATTTGGATCTAAAATCTTATGAGTTTCTTTCGATGATTTTAAGGTACGAGGGTTTGTGTAATATGGTCCTTAAATCTCTCGAGAGTAGTCATTTGTTCCTCATTTATTGGTACTCATATTGTTGATATCATGAAGTTTACTGAAATACAAAATATTGATTCGATTTGACATATTGTTTCGTCGATGGGAAATGTATCATAAAATTTTTATATGACACGGAGAATGGTCACCCGCCGATAGTCCAAAAGTCTAATAGCTAGGATGAGGCTTTACGAAGCTTAGGTTAGGTGAGGTGAGGCCCGGTAACCTATTGATGTGTTACTGAGAAATTAAATTGATATAATACTCAAATGTCGCATTTGACTTGAATTCAGATTCGTATAATTGCATTTTATTCATCCCTAGTTTTTTGAGCATCTATTCTTGTCATAGTATGTACTTTCCCTTTCTTCTTTTAGTGGGAGGTTAGCGTAGATTTGGATGCTATGGATTTTTGTAGGATTTTAGAGCACGACGTTTGGAGGATTTTATTTTTGTATAGCTTCGCAGTGTAATTTATTTAGAGAGCTTAGTATTATTTTCGAGTGAAATTTAATTGTAAATATTCTGGAAGCGTAGATTTTGGATTCATTATATTTATTTTGTGGAATATATATGCTCTATACTTATTGTCGAGGATTTACTTTAGTTTTAATTGTAGTAGCGCGTCGTGTTTTGCACGGGGTGTTAAAGATGGTATTAGAGCTTAGGTATATGACAACCCTCAGGTCTTTGGGTTTGGGTCTAGCATGCGAGTTAAATGTGTTTCGTTGGAGATAAGGAGTTTTTGTTGAGGACATGGTAGTCATCGAGGTTAGAATTAGTAATATTGATGTGAGGATGTTTAGAATTGATTTGAGGGATTTAATGTTGTGATGATTTTTGAGATATAGAATCGAGTAGTGATTCGTGAGAGAGTATGTGTGTTAACATGCGGGTAGGATTGGGTGTACGGATGCCTAATAGTGGCTTATAAGGGAAGGCATTTGTGCACCATATTTTATCTTGAGCGTTAGGCTTCGTTGAATTTCGAGGACGAAATTCCTGTGCTAGTGGAGAAGTATGTAACAACCCGTAATTTTATCCGGTAATTAATTAAATTATCTCATAATTAGTAAAGCTATCTTAAAAGACTCTGAATATGAGTATATATGAGCCTTGGGTCGTTTAGAAGAGTCCTCAAAATATAAAACTCTCTAGGGTAAAAAAAACAAGGCTAAAATAAAAGTCTCGCTTCAGATATTTGTCACGGCCTTAAACTGTGACTAAATGTTTGTCACGGTTCTGAAGCATGACTAATAGGCGAACTATTTTAGTTTTTATAGGATTTCAGTGCAACTGAAATTCTCTACTCTTTCTCCTCTTAAATTAATACGGGTTCAGGAATTTTCAAACATATTTTCACAACCTCTAAGAGAAGTAGACCCTTATAATTTTCATCTTCTTCCTCCCACAAACTCTAGACCCAAAGTTATCAAGTTTTAACTCAATTTTTGAAAGTTTATTTGGTGTTTTCTCGAGTATGGGATATAACGAGTTTTTACTGTTTTCGCAAGAGAAACGAAGTGGTGTGATCAACATTTTGATCTAAAATCTTATGAGTTTCTTTCGATGATTTTAAGGTACGAGGGTTTGCATAATATGGTCCTTAAATCTTTCAAGAGTAGTCATTTTTTCCCCATTTATTGGTACTCATATTGTTCATATCATGACGTTTATTGAAATCCAAAATATTGATTCGATTTGAGATATTGTTTCGTCGATGGGAAAGGTATCATAAAATTTTTATATGACACGGAGAATGGTCACCTGCCGATAGTCAAAAAGTCTAATAGCTAGGATGAGGCTTTACGAAGCTTAGGTTAGGTGAGGTGAGGCCCGGTAACCTATTGATGTGTTATTGAGAAATTAAATTGATATAATGCTCAAATGTCTCCTTTGACTTAAATTCAGATTCGTATTATTGCATTTTATTCATCCCTAGTTTTTTGAGCATCTATTCTTGTCATATTGTGTACTTTCCCTTTCTTCTTTTAGTGGGAGGTTAGCGTAGATTTGGATGCTATGGATTTTTGTAGGATTTTAGAGAACGACGTTTGGAGGATTTTAATTTTGTATAGCTTCGCAGTGTAATTTATTTAGAGAGCTTAGTATTATTTTCGAGTGAAATTTAATTGTAAATATTCTGGAAGCGTAGATTTTGGATTCATTATATTTATTTTTGTGGAATATACATGCTCTATATTTATTGTTGAGGATTTAGTTTAGTTTTAATTGTTGTAGCGCGTCGTGTTTTACGCGGGGTGTTAAAGATGGTATTAGAGCTTAGGTATATGACAACCCTCAAGTCTTTGGGTTTGGGTCTATCATGCGAGTTAAATGTGTTTCATTGGAGATAAGGATTTTTGTTAAGGACATGGTAGTCATCGAGGTTAGAATTAGTAATATTGATGTGAGGATGTTTAGAATTGTTTTGAGGGCTTTAGTGTTGTCACGATTTTTGAGAGATAGAATCGAGTAGTGATTCGTGAGAGAGTATGTGTGTTAACATGCGGGTAGGATTGGGTGTACGGATGCCTAATAGGGGCTTATAAGGGAAGGCATTTGTGCACCGTACTTTATCTTGAGCGTTAGGCTTCGTCGAATTTCGAGGACGAAATTCCTGTGCTAGTGGAGAAGTATTTAACAACCCGTAATTTTATCCGGTAAATTATTAAATTAATTCATAATTCATAAATCTATCTTAAAAGAATTCGAATATGAGTATTTATGAGTCTTGGGTCATTTAGAAGAGTCCTCAAAACATAAAACTCTCTAGGGTAAAAAAAAACAGGGCCAAAATAAAAGCCCGCTTCAGATATTTGTCACGGCCTTAAACCGTGACTAAATGTTTGTCACGGTTCTGAAGCGTGACTAATAGGCGAACTATTTTAGTTTTTATAGGATATCAGTGCAACTGAAATTCTCTAATCTTTCTCCTCTTTAAATAATATGGGCTCAGGACTTTTCAAACATATTTTCACAACCTCTAAGTGTAGTAGACCCTTATAATTTTCATCTTCTTCATCCCACAAACTCTAGCCCCAAAGTTATCAAGTTTTAACCAAATTTTTGAAGGTCTATTTGGTGTTTTCTCGAGTATGGGATATAACGAGTTTTTATTGTTTTCGCAAGAGAAACGAAGTGGTGTGATCAACATTTTGATCTAAAATCTTATGAGTTTCTTTTGATGATTTTAGGGCACGAGGGTTTGCATAATATGGTCCTCAAATATCTCAAGAGTCGTCATTTTGTTCCCCATTTATTGGTACACATATTGTTGATATCATGACGTTTATTGAAATCTAAAATATTGATTCGATTTGAGATATTGTTTCGTCGATGGGAAAGGTATCATAAAAATTTTATATGACACGGAGAATGTTCAATCGCCGATAGTCCAAGAGTCTAATAGCTAGGATGAGGCTTTACGAATCTTAGGTTAGGTGAGGTGAGGCCCGGTAACCTATTGATGTGTTATTGAGAAATTAAATTGATATAATGCTCAAATGTTGCATTTTACTGGAATTCAGATTCATATTATTGCATTTTAATTCATCCTATTTTTTTGAGCATCTATTCTTGTCATATTGTGTACTTTCCCTTTCTTGTTTTTGTGGAAGGTTAGCGTAGATTTGGATGCTATGGATTTTTGTAGGATTTTAGAGCACGACGTTTGGACGATTTTATTTTTATATAGCTTCGCAGTGTAATTTATTTAGAGAGCTAAGTATTATTTTCTAGTGAAATTTTATTGTAAATATTCTAGAAGCGTATATTTTGGATACATTATAGTTATTTTTGTGGAATATATATGCTCTATACTTATTGTTGAGGATTTAGTTTAGTTTTAATTATAGTAGCGCGTCGTGTTTTACGCGGGGTGTTAAAGATGGTATTAGAGCTAAGGTATATGACAACCCTCAGGTCTTTGGGTTTGGGTCTAGCATGCGAGTTAAATGTGATTCGTTGGAGATAAGGAGTTTTTGTTGAGGACATGGTAGTCATCGAGGTTAGAATTAGTAATATTGATGTGAGGATGTTTAGAATTGATCTGAGGGCTTAAGTGTTGTGATGATTTTTGAGAGATAGAATCGAGTTGTGATTCGTGAGAGAGTATGTGTGTTAACATGCGGGTAGGATTGGGTGTATGGATGCCAAATAGTGGCTTATAATGGAAGGCATTTGTGCACCATATTTTATCTTGAGCGTTAGGCTTCGTCTAATTTCAAGGACGAAATCCCTGTGCTAGTGGAGAAGTATCTAACAACCCGTAATTTTATCCGGTAATTAATTAAATTAATTCATAATTCATAAATCTATCTTAAAAGACTCTGAATATGAGTATATATGAGCCTTGGGTCGTTTAGAAGAGTCATCAAAACATAAAACTCTCTAGGGTAAAAAAAAAATAGGGCCAAAATGAAAGTCCTGCTTCAAATATTTGTCACGGCTTTAAACCGTGACTAAATGTTTGTCACGGTTCTGAAGCGTGACTAATAGGCGAACTATTTTCATTTTTATAGGATTTCAATGCCACTGAAATTCTCCAATCTTTCTCCTCTTAAATTAATACGGGCTCAGGACTTTTCAAACATATTTTCACAACCTCTAAGAGCTGTAGACCCTTATAATTTTCATCTTCTTCCTCCCACAAACTCTAGCCCCAAAGTTATCAAGTTTTAACTCAATTTTTGAAGGTCTATTTGGTGTTTTGTCGAGTATGGGATATGACGAGTTTTTATTGTTTTCGCAAGAGAAACGAAGTGGTGTGATTAGCATTTGGATCTAAAATCTTATGAGTTTCTTTCGATGATTTTAAGGTACGAGGGTTTGCATAATATGGTCCTAAAATCTCTCGGGAGTAGTCATTTGTTCCCCATTTATTGGTACTCATATTTTTTATATCATGACGTTTATTGAAATCCAAAATATTGATTCGATTTGAGATACTGTTTTGTTCGATGGGAATGGTGTCATGAAATTTTTATGTGACACGGAGAATGATCACCCTCCAATAGTCCAATAGCTAGAATGAGGCTTTACGAAGCTTAGGATAGGTGAGGTAAGACCCGGTAACCTATTGATGTGTTATTGACAAATTAGATTAATATAATGCTCGAATGTCGTATTAGACTTGAATTCATATTCGTATTATTGCATTTTATTCATCGTTATTATTTGGAGCATCTATTATTATCATATTGTGTACTTTTCTGTATTTTTCTTTTAGTGGAAGGTTAGCGTAGATTTGGACGGTATGGATTTTTGGAGGATTTTGGAGCACAACATTTGGAGGATTTTATTTTTGTATAGCTTCGAAGTGTAATTTATTTAGAGTGCATAGTATTATTTTCGAGTGAAATTTAATTGTAAATATTCTGGAAGCGTAAATTTTGGATTCATTATATTTATTTTTGTGGAATATATATGCTCTATACTTATTGTTGAGGATTTAGTTTAGTTTTAATTGTAGTAGCGCATCGTGTTTTACGCGGAGTGTTAAAGATGGCATTAGAGATTAGGTATATGACAACCCTTAGGTCTTTGGGTTTCGGTGTAGCATACTAGTTAAATGTGTTTCGTAGGAGATATGGAGTTTTTGTTGAGGACATGTTTGTCATCGAGGTTAGAATTAGTAATCTTGATGTGAGGATGTTTAGAATAGATTTGAGGGCTTTAGTGTTGTGATGATTTTTGAGAGATAGAATCGAGTAGTGATTCGTGAGAGAGTATGTGTGTTAACATGCGGGTAGGATTGGGTGTAAGGATTCCTAATAGTGGCTTATAAGGGAAGGCATTTCTACAACGTATTTTATCTTGAGCGTTAGGCTTCGTCGAATTTCGAGGATGAAATTCCTGTGCTAGTGGAGAAGTATGTAACAACCCATAATTTTATCCGGTAATTAATTAAATTAATTCATAATTCACAAAGCTATCTTAAAACACTCCTAATATGAGTATATATGAGCCTTGGGTCGTTTATAAGAGTCCTCAAAACATAAAACTCTCTAGGGAAAAAAAAATAGGGCCAAAATAAAAGTCCCGCTTCAGATATTTGTCACGGTCTTAAACCGTGACTAAATGTTTGTCACAGTTCTGAAGTGTGACTAATAGGCGAACTATTTTAGTTTTTATAAGATTTCAGTGCAACTGAAATTCTCTAATCTTTCTCCTCTTAAATTAATACGGGCTCGGGACTTTTCAAACATATTTTCACAACCTCTAAGAGATGTAGACCCTTATAATTTTCGTCTTCTTCCTCCCACAAACTCTAGCCCCAAAGTTATCAAGTCTTAACTCAATTTTTGGAGGTCTATTTGGTGTTTTCTCGAGTATGGGATATAACTAGTTTTTATTATTTTCGCAAGAGAAACGAAGTGGTGTGATCAACATTTTGATCTAAATTCTTATGAGTTTCTTTCGATGATTTTAAGGTACGAGGGTTTACGTAATATGGTCCTTAAATCTCTCAAGATTAGTCATTTGTTCCCCATTTATTGGTACTCATATTGTTGATATCGTGACGTTTATTGAAATCCAAAATATTGATTCGATTTGAGAAATTATTTCGTCGATGGGAATGGTGTCATGAAATTTTTATGTGACATGGAGAATGATCACCCTCCAGTAGTCCAATAGCCAGAATGAGGCTTTACGAAGCTTAGGTTAGGTGAGGTGAGACCCGATAACCTATTGATGTGTTATTGACAAATTAAATTAATATAATGCTCGAATGTCGTATTGGACTTGAATTCAGATTTGTATTATTGCATTTTATTCATCGTTATTATTTGGAGCATCTATTATTATCATATTGTGTACTTTCCTCTATTTTTCTTTTAGTGGAAGGTTAGCGTATATTTGGATGGTATGAATTTTTGGAGGATTTTGGAGCACAACATTTGGAGGATTTTATTTTTGTATAGCTTCGCAGTGTAATTTATTTAGAGTGCATAGTATTATTTTCAAGTGAAATTTAATTATAATTATTTTAGAAGCGCAAATTTTGGATTCATTATATTTATTTAGTGGAAAATAGATGCTCAATACTTATTTTTGAGGATTTAGTTAAGTTTTAAAGATGGTATCAGAGCGTAGGTATACGACAACCCTCTGGTCTTTGGGTTTGGGTCTAACAAGCGGGTTAGATGTTTTTTGTTGGAGATAAGGAGTTTTTGTTGAGGACGTGGTAGGCATCGAGGTTATGATTAATAATCGTGATGTGAGGATGTTTAGAATTGATTTGAGGACTTTAGTGTTGCGACGATATTTTAGAGATAGAATCGAGTAGTGATACGTGAGAGAGAACTTATGGAAACAGGCGGGTTTGATTGAGTGTATGGACGCCTAATAGTGGTTTTCATGGGAAGCCATTTTTGCACCGTATTTTATCTTGGGATTAGGGTTCGTCGAATTTCGAGGACGAAATTTATGTTCTAGTGGGGAAGTATGTAACAACCCGTAATTTTATCCAGTAATTAATTAAATTAATTCGAAATTCGAAAAGCTAGCTCAAAAGACTCATAATATGAGTATGTAAAAGTCTTGGGTCATTTAGAAGAGTCCTAGAAACATAAAACTCTCTTGGGTAAAGAATAGGGCCAAAATAAAAGTCCCGCTTCAGATATTTGTCACGCCCTTAAATCGTTACTAATTGTTTGTCACGGTTCTGGAGCGTGACTAAGAGGCGAATTCTTTTAGTTTTAATAGGATTCCAATGCCACTTGAATTCTCTAATCTTTCTCCACTTAAATTAATATGGCGTTTCAAACATATTTTCACAACCTCTAAGAGCAGTAGACCCTTATAATTTTCCTCCTCTTCCTCCTACAAACTCTAGCCCCAAAGTTATCAAGTTTTAACTCAATATTTGAAGGCTTATTTGGTGTTTTCTTGAGTTTGAGAAAGAATGAGTTTTTATTATTTTCGCAAGAGGAACAAAATAGTGTGATCAGAATTTTGAGGCAGAATCTTATGAGTTTCTTTTGATTATTTTAAGGTACGGGGTTTACACGATATGGTCCTTAAATTTCTTGAAATTAGTCATTTGTTCCTCATTTATTTGTACTCATACTGTTGATATCATGATGTTTACTGGAATCCAAAATATTGATTTGATTTGAGATATTGTTTCGTCGATGGGAAATGTGTCATGAAATTTTTATATGACACGGAGAATGGTCACCCGCCAAGAGTCCAAAAGTCCAATAAGCAGGATGAGGCTTGACGAAGCTTGGGTTAGGTGAGGTGAGGCCCGATAACCTATTGATGTGTTATTGAGAAATTAAATTGATATAATGCTCGAATGTCGCATTGGACTTGAATTCAGATTCGTATTGTTGAATTTTATTCATCATTGTTTTTTGAGCATCTATTCTTGTTATATTTTGTACTTCCCCGTATTTTTCTTTTAGTGGAAGGTTAGCACAAGTTTAGACGCTATGGATTTTTGGAGGATTTTAGAGCATGACGTTTGGAGGATTATATTTTTGTATAGCTTCGTAGTGTAATTTATTTAGAGAGCTGAGTATTATTTTCAAGTGAAATTTAATTCTAATTATTTTGGAAGCATAAATTTTGGATTCATTATATTTATTTTTGTGGAATATAGATGATCTATACTTATTGTTGAGGATTTAGTTTAGTCTTAATTGTAGTAGCTCCTGTTGTTTGACGCGGGGTGTTAAAGATGGTGTCAGCTCTTAGGTATACGACAACCCTCGGATCTTTGGGTTTGGGTCTAACATGCGGGTTAGATGTGTTTCATTGGAGATAAGGAGTTTTTGTTGAGAACGTGGTAGACACCGAGGTTAGGATTAGTAATCTTGATGTGATGATGTTTAAAATTGATTTGCGGGCTTTAGTGTTGTGAAGATTTTTTAGAGATAGAATCGAGTAGTGATTCATGAGAGAGTACGTGTGGAAACATGCGGGTAGGATTGGGTGTATGGATGCCTAATAGTGATTTTTATGGGAAGGCATTTGTGCACCGTATTTTATCTTGAGCGTTAGGCTTCATCGAATTTCGAGGACGAAATTCATGTGTTAGTGGGGAAGTATGTAACAAGTCCTAATTTTATCTGGTAATTAATTAAATTAATTCAGAATTCGCAAATTTATCTTAAAAGACTCCTAATATGAGTATATATAAGTCTTGGGTCGTTTAAAAGAGTCCTCAAAACATAAAGCTCTCTGGGGTAAAAAAATAGGGCCAAAATAAAAGTCCCTCTTCAGATATTTGTCATGACCTTAAACTGTAACTAACTGTTTGTCATGGTTCTGGAGCGTGACTAATAGGCGAATTGTTTTAGTTTTAATTGGATTCCAATGCTAGTTAAATTGTCTAATCTTTCTCCTCTTAAATTATTATGGGTTTAGAATTTTTCAAACATATTTGTACAACCTCTAAGAAGCACTGGGTAGACTGTTTCTCAACGTTAGAAAAAGGAGGAAGAAGCATGGGGTGGCTCAAATGACGTCGTGGGTCGTTCGAGTGATGCAACATGTCACGCGAACAAGAGCCACGGTCTTTCGAGCGACGTGGTGCTTTTTCTCTTTCCTCGTCCTCCTTCCACCTGATTATGATAATTTCTTTATATGAATTGTTTTACCTCTTGTATAGTAAGTAAATGATGGTTAAAGAGAATAAGATTTAAGTGTTAATAATAATACCCACTTTTAAATTTATAATTACAGACAACAAGGCAGTTAAGTAATTATTTATGGAACGAAGTTAATAAATTATTAGATTGCAAATTATTAATAAAATAGAAATTTTGTGAATTTTTGAATGGGAGATCTTAAATCCCTATTACTTGCCGGATGAAGTTAATAATTTATTAGGTTATAAATTATTAATGAATGCAAAACATTATGAATTTTAATTAGGAAGCTTGAAGGTAATTATAGAAAAATTACCCATGCATATTATAGAGATAAGTAATAGGAATCATTATAGTATTATGTGGACATACCATATTTGTGGATTGTCCTATCGGCTCAGGGGTTTGTGTGTTCGGATTGCGTACCACACGTCGGCATAGGTGGGCTTGATGATGTGTAGGCCATATAGGTACTATGTGGAGGCTCCACCCACTAGAGGTAGGTTTTGTCCCTAATCGTTCTTGTATCACTGCTGGATATGGGCAGTATACAGTTGTCTTGCATGGGAACCGCTGCCAAATATGTATGTGTGTTTGTGATGTCCTCTTAATTCATGGGATTAAACTTTAATGTGATCATGGGATTAAAGTTTAATTCATGAAGTTATTCATAATATCAATGATTGAGACCAAAGTCTAATAACTTCTAAAATAGAGAACATGCATCATTGGGTTGTCTATTGGATCGGGCAATAATTGAAATTTATCATCGGAAACAAAGGCAAAAGGCCAAGTAAAGGAGAAAAAAGGAAGAAAATCTTTTTGAAATTTTTAATTTTTCTAATAAAAGCATACTAAGTAAATAACATGTGAGCAAAAACATGGACTAAATAAAGAAATGGATAGAATATCCCACACCCCCTAACTTAAAACCTGACATTGTCCTCAATGTGAATTAAGAACCAAGTTAAAGAGAGGAAAAGAACGATGTTACCTAAAATTGGAGCGATCCCCATAAGAACAAGTCCAACGAATCTACAAAACAAGTTAGTACCGAGCATAGCAAAAACAAATAACAAAAAGTTAACTAATTACAAGAGACAAAATTAAAAAGGAAAGAAAAGATAAAAAGAAAGAAAGAAAGAATAAAAAGCTAACTATATACAAACTACTATTTAGGTTTCACACTAATTGTACACTAGAAGTCTAAATAGTTGAGGGTCCACCATGACAACGATTTGACTTTGGAGGATAATCGGTGTACACTCAATCTCAAGAATGCCTTCCGAAAAATATGAATTTCGTTTGAACAACGGAAGGCATGTGTAAAGAGGAAGAAATGAACCATCGCCAATTAAAAGTTTTGGATCAACGATGGGGGATTTGGATTGAACGGGTGACAAAAACATGTGGGGACCGAGAAAAGAAAGATATCCTCCAAAGGATTTTTAAGTTGGAATGGGAGGGGGCATACATGGAGGCACAAATGCCTTCATGGAAGGCGACTCGAGCAAGTACTCCTCATCGGTTAAAAGTTTTAACGCATTAAAGTTTAAAATTGAATCATTGGGTACTTGCGACGGTGTGATAACAGAGAATGAAAAAAGGGAGGAAAGAAATTCAAACTCAAGAGATGAGTCATCATCGCTTGAAGATTGAGTTTCGAAGGAAATAAGATCATTTTTGATGAAATGTTCTTCTTTGGGGGCCAAAGAAAAAATCATTTCATTGCAAATGGATATTACTTCCATTTCATCCTCACTTTCAATATCTATTATGCAATGGTCAAAGTGAGCAATGGTTTGTTCCGAAGTAGGCACAAAAACCTTATTTGGTTCAAAACATTCCTCAACTTCACAAGTCTCGGAAGAAAAATCGTTGTTGGATTCAAATAATAAATCCAACTCATGCTCCCAATAACGATTTTATTCTTGATAATGATTTTCAATTTTCTCATTCTCAAACATGCGCAAGCCCTCACCGAAAGTCATAGGTCGAGGCGCGAATATCTGAAAATGCGAACTTTGAAAATTACCATCGGACTTAAACTTAAACTCGTTATTATAAGAATTTTGAAAACTATTGCAATTCGTTTCAAAATTCCTATTATAAGGAATTAGAGGCCCAAAATCGTTATCAGCATCCTTAAATTCCAATAACCCAAGTTTTGACTTTCGTTATACATGCCCAAAGTCATTTTTGAATTTGTAATTTTTTGGGACTCTAAGTATTGACCGAAAGTCATAGGATTACGGGCATTTTGAGAATTATAATAATGATTACGAAAGAATTGGAATAAGACATGCTTACCCCAAAAATGGCTCAAAGTAGAGAATTCCACAAAGTAGATGCGCGCGAAAAATTCAAGCATTTCTTGGCGCTCAAATGTAGAAGTCCAGCAAAAAAGGTTAAAAAAAAGAACACAAATACAAAATAAAAAGTACCACGAAATACTAAATCAAATAAATTCTAAAACAACCTCATCCCCGACAACGGCGCCATTTGATTAAGGGTGAAAAGCGGCGCGTGTCAAAACGCCGGTCGTTTTCTATTCACCACACAAAACCTAAGCTTATGACTACACTCAATAGGTTAGTATAGCGGTCAAGTCCGGGTATCGAAAATCCACAGAGACGAGTTGATAGAATTTAATTGGTTTAATATTCCTAAAATAAAAGCGTAAGAGATGAATTTAAACAAAAAGGAAAAGATTAATCTAGGCGTGTATTTAAACTAGACTAATAAAAGCGGTAAAAACTATAGGTTGCGTCGAATATCCCTCACCCGAGTTAATTAGTATACAATGGTTACATGGGTCGACGAGTTATTAAGATTGCATCTCATTTGACAGTTAATTAAATCAAAAGTTGTCACACCCCTAAATTCGCATAAAAGTGTAATAAGATTTTGGCGTCAACAAATACCCCGGAAATTACGCACGCAAGGTCTAAGCACGGAGCATACATGATATACCCCGCCGAATCTCCTAGGCATAATAACTAGGACAACGCACTCGAAATAGACCTGTAAAACTCCATCACTAAAGCAAAGCAACATGTCAACCCGAGGTGAGTTCAATCCGACACAACCTAGACTAAATTAGCTAGAAAGCATATTAAAAAGAATGTATTGAAAGAAAGAAAGTAAACCTAATTATGAAAGCAAGAAATAGCAAGAAATAAATATTAACTAGGCATGGAAATGAAACTACAACAATGGAAATAAAGGAAAACAACTAAATTAATAAGCTTACATACATCAAAGTGGGTAAAACACCCAAAGCAAATGGAGAGTAGGGAAAAGCTCTCAAGACAAACCCTAAACCTAATGTAAAATATAAGATAATGAAAATAGAAACCAAAAATTGGTTTATATAGTAAGTGGAAAAGAAATAAAGGACAAAGAAAAGAAAAGGAGAAAGTGGTAAAATATCTGGTATACGCGGTCGACCGGTCTCAGAGGCGCGGTCGACCGCGCCTTTGGGATAAGCCATAATGTCTCCAACCCACGGTAGAACTTCAAACCATGGTCGAATGGGGTCCCAAAGTCGGTCGACCGTCACTCTGTTTCCTGGCCTTGTTTGATACAACATGAGGGGAAAAAGTTCATTACGAAAATGGCCCTAACTTCTTAGTCCGGACTCCAAATGATGCGCCGTTTGCGGCCATGCGACACTAACTCGGAGAACTACGCATCTATGGGAATTCCATGAGCCGGAGTTGAAATTTGAATTGACTAAAATGAACTTAAAGTAGCGTCCGATGATGAAACTTCTCCGAAATGCAATCGATCCTCACTTTTAGCATTCCAGTACCTACAAAGGCACAATTAACCCCTACAAAGCATATATATATCCAAATACGAGGTTGTCTGGTTAATGACCATAAATATAGGCATTAAGAACCGTAAAAGTGCTGGAATGCATAAAGATATAGGGAAAAAATATGCAATATTTGTGTCGTATCAGCTAGCATAGACGTTGTTGCGGTGTTCTTGATAGTGAAGTAGATAAGGAGGGGAAGACGGGGCTGCAGTGGTATGAGTACCGAAGGTCGGGTGAGATATAGTTCGATCTAGTCAAAGGCTTCCTGGAAGACCTCATTCATTACTTTGGTTGAATATTTTTGGAGGATCTTAAAGATGGGCTCGCAAATAGATGTGAGTTGGCTAATGAAAATACAAAGTTATATGGATTCACTAGTATCTTAGGTCACACACACACAAAAATATCCATTTTTAGCCAAATTTTATCTTGATTAGATTTATGTGAACATGAAAGATAAAGTCCAAGCTAAATATGCCAAATAAAGGCAATGAAACAAAAACAAACCAAATATAAGTATTGTTTTAGAATTTGATATACTCGAATGACTTACAAACTACTCAGAGAATCTCTAAGTAAAATGCATAGGGTCTTCAAATCTTAAATAAAAAGCAATGTCATCCACCATCACCCACAGGAAGAAGCTCTTCCCTCGTCAACCACCGATCAACCTCAAGATAAAGAATTCTTTCTTCTTTAGCAGTACAGTCATAACTCCACAATAGTCAGCCATAGAGTAAACTCTACAATGGTTTGATATGGTGTATAGGGTTTGAAAAACTCAACAAATCATTCTAATGATGTATGATTTGGAAAACAAAATTTTATTTCAAAGAAACAAGAAAAGAAAAAATTTTGGCACAGGTATCTGAATTGATTTTTGTCAAAAGTGTTGTGAAAAATAGTCTGAAAGTGTCCATTTAAAAAAACAATTTTTTAGGCGATGGAGTTCGTTGGAACGAAAATGCCACTTCAGTTGAACGAAAAGACCTGTTTCATTCTCATAAGGTGAAGACTTGTTCGAACGAACTATTTAGTTCATTTCAACAAGCTTCCAATGGGCGCAACTCTATTAAATAGAGAAATCTCGTTTGAAGTTCATTTGAAGTTCGTTCCAATGAACTCAGAACTCGTTCCAACAAGATTCAAATCTCATTCCAATGAGCCAAAAAACAATAAAATTTATTTTGAAAAATATTTTTATAAACATGCCTCGAGAAAAAAATATAACATCCCTGAATAAATTTGACTGAGTAAAATAAAAAACCTCAATGCCATATACCTCCATATTATGTTCATGGTGATTCCAATGGCTTCAACTTAAGAAAGTTGCTCGGTAACTAACATGCCTTTAAAGATCATGGAAGAATATGCGGATGTAATGTCCAGTTTGTAACAGGATACGACGAATTATCTAAACTATGAGCAATTATAAAATCTTACTCTTATAAATCCCCGCCTTTGGCTATTTCTCAACTAAACAAAAACTGAACCAAATTACAATTAAATTCCTAAGAATGTTCTACTAATTCCCTCCCAACCCCAAAACGGAATAACATTTGAGACTTTATCTTCAACTGAAACATCTTGTGTAGTCCATGAGATCATCATCAAAACGGAAGAAACTTACACACATAAAGCGAAAGAGATATCGTGACATTTACGAGTTTAAGTAAAAATAAACTCTCCTTAAATTTGTTCTCCCCCTTTTTGTCCGTAATAGACAAAGGGTAAGAAAATAAGCATGAATATTTAGCATCACCTGAATCTAAATGAAATATCATCACAAAGATAAACCAATAAACACGTGAGATGAAATTTCTAAGAAGGCAACAAACCATTTTTAAAAATTTCCAATTTTTCCAGGTATCAAAAGTATATGAAGCAAGGTAAATATGGGTATATAAACATCACACCATGGAATAACGCTAAAATATCTGAATCGTCAAAATGGAATGTAATTGTATGAACATAATCAACGGGCAAATCAATATGGTCATTCATAACATGGGCGCACTAAGGCAGAGAGATACTTCTCAGTAAAGAACTCAATTTCAACTTTAGGTGTAAGAATGTTGAACAAAATGAAATTAACTCGACGTATGCAACATGCTATGAATTTAAATGATTCTCGAACCAATAATGCCAAACTATTTAATGTTTTTCATGAGATTCCATTGTGCAGACCTGATCGAGTGCGAAAAGTGTGGCGCGTGTCAGACGCCGGTCGTTGTTTTCGTTTCGCCTACTCAATACAAACAAACCTAAATTACGACTACACTTGCGAGGCAAGCACTGTGGTAAGTCGGGTATCGAAAATCCACAGGGACGAGTTGCTAGAATTTATATGATTTAATATTCCGAAATAAAAGTGTAAAAGATGAATACAAACTAAAAAGTAAAAGATGCATAAAAGGAAAATGTTTATTCTAGGCGAGGGTATTGAAACTAGATTAAGAAAGCGGTAAACCTATAGGTTGCGTCGAATATCCCTCACCCGAGTTAATTTGTATAAAATGGATACATGGGTTGACGAGTTATTACGAATGCGTATCATTTCAACAGTTAATTGAATCAAGGGTTGTCACGCCCCTAAATCCGCATAAAAGCCTAATAATATTTTGGTGCCAACAAATATCCCAAAAATTGCGCACGAAAGGTCGTAAGCACGGAACATACATGATATGCCCCGTCAAATCTCCTAGGCGCAATAACTAGGACAACGCAGCCGAAATAGACCCGTAAACACCATCACCAAAGCCAAGCAACGCATCAACTCGAGTGAGTTCAATTCAAACACAACCTAATTTAAATTACCTAGAAAGCATGTTAAAAACGCGATAAATGAAAGCGGTAAATAAACGCGATAAACCTATACTAGAAATTTGTTAAAGAAAGTAAGTAAACTGATTAACAAAGCTTGTAAACCTAATTATCAAAGAAAGAAAGAATGGAAAACAACTATATTAATGGAGAGGGTAATGAATAGTCAACTTACCAAAAAGGGGTGTCAATCCAAAGAGAAAAGAAGAAGAACTCTTCAAAAACCCAAACCCTAACCTAAACTATCTTCTAAAACTATCTAAAATCGTTTATCCTGATATTACAACAAAAATGGGTATTTATAGTAAGTGGGAAAAAGTAAAGAAAAGAAAAGGAAAAAGAAATTAAAAGGCAAAATATCTCCTGGAAACAGGGGATCGATCGATCGACCCCTTTGGTCAATCGATTGATGGTAAACAAAATATCCCACTGTCGAGAAGGATCGATCGATCAATCATTTTGATCGATATATCGATCAAGAAGGGGTGAGACAAGGCAGCCTATTGCACTCCCTTTTCTTCCTCTTCTCCTCCTCTTTAGGTTTTTTTATTTTTCCTTCCGCTGAAACTCCCGTAACTTCTTCATACGGACTCGGAATCGTGCACCGTTCATGGCCACGTAAAGCTTACGAGGAGGGATACAAATTCCGTGTAGATGTTGGTCCAGGTGCCCAAGCTATAAAAAGACTAAATTTCCCTTGAACGTGAAATCGCGTACGAAAATCGAGCGGAATGCGTCCAAACTTCACACTTAGCATCCAAATACCTATAAAAGCTCAATTAACCCCTGCAAAACATGTTAACGTAGAAATACAAGGTTGTCTAGTTAACGATCATAAATGTAGGGAATAAGATACCCGAGGAGGCTAAAATGCGTAGGTTCGAGGGATAAAATATGCAATATTTGCGTCGTATCACACCCCCTAACTTACACATTACTAGTCCCTAGCAATGAAATAGGATGCAACAAGAACTATAAACAATCCAAAAGTAGGAGATAGTACAAAAGTATGGTATAAAAGCATAAGGCCACTTTCGCGGGCGATTCGATTGCATTTAACGTATGTAATAAGCCGTTAAACCCCTAGGTTACCCTAGTGGACAAGTGTCGTCTCGTGAGGGTTTTCAGGGATGGTACCCACAAACATCACATGGTTTCCTCAAAATATTACCAAACCAACATGCGACAAGCCCAACAATAACGAAAAAGATTTCATACGCATTATTAGCACATTGAACGGATTCGAACAAAAGTCCAAATCATTAACATTATAGAATGCACCGCATAGAATTGAAACCTTAAAATGTGGGAGGGGAGAGAGCACATGCAAAGTGTGATTTGGCAAAAAACTTATATAAACCGGATACTAAATAAAGTAAGCATATATTCAATCCTCATGGGCATTACACTCATCAAGTGAATTCACTCGAAACAGGGAGGTAACACACGGAACATGCGGGCTAAAGAGTAAATGTAAATGGAAACTAGGTCACACACATGTCACAAATGAAGAACGCTATATATGAAATTAAAAATTGTAATCTCAAAGAAAGGATACTGCACATTAAAAGAGGCGAAATGCATTTTCACCGATTATCAAAATTATTATGACTTTTAAATTACATCAACCTAAGATCACATAGGACTTTACTAGGGTTGTAATGTAGATTAGGCTAGGGTACGAAATGAAGGAATGTATGTACGGATTCAAAGTGTTCGGGATGAAAACTCGGGATAATGGGAAAATGCGGGCAATATCAAAATTGGAAAACAAGTTCCAAAAAGCATTAGATATATCATCGGGGAGAATAATCAAAACTTATTGAACTATATACACAACATATACAACTTTCTCTTTCTTTTATTTTATTTTCTTCTTTTTCTCATTTTTCTTTTGATTTCTTTTGATTTTTTGCTTTCTCTTTTTCATCACTTTTTTCATTACTTTCTTCTTTACTTTTCAAACTCTCATATGCCTAAATTGCAAATGACATCACAACAACAACATTCAATCCCAAGTAACATTCCAAACAAAGGTATGGAAAGTGTATGTATGGGATAAAACTCCAATTTAGAGTTGGTTATGGGATTGGGGTATGAAACGAAAGGCTATATTTAGGCTCAAAGTGGTTAACGAGGGTAAACATATATGGGTGAGGTCAAGGCTAATATGGGTGATATAACAAGAATGCCTATAATCATTTCAGAAAGTTTACGCAATTCTCGAATCAAAACAATATATGAAAATCATGATCAAGTAACACATTTCAAGTATAAACTCAATTAATGAACGATCAAATGAAAGAATAGTGATATTACCAACGAATTCAATGTTTTCAATGAGAAAAGAATAGTGTATACACTCACAAACGACGAAAGGTACAAAGCTTACTCGGTGTAAGTATATACAATGCAACAAAAGATTACCGAGTTATAAAAATCTTAAACCAAATCAATAAAGCAATAAAAGTGCATGTGCTCATAGGATTAAAGTTTAATTCATGAATTCACAATATCAATAGTGGAAACTAAAGTCTAATAACTTCTAAAATCGAGAACATGCATCATTGGGTTGTCAATTGGATCAGGCAATTATTGAAATATATCATCGAAAACAAAGGCAAAAAGCCCAAAAAAAAGAAAAAAGAAAGAAAATCTTTTTGAAATTTTTAATTTTTCTAAGAAAAGCATACTAAGTAACTAACATGTGAGCAAAAACATGGATCAAACAAAAGAAATGGATAGAATATCCCACACCCCCTAACTTAAAACTTGACATTGTCCTCAATGTAAATTAAGAACCAAGTCAAACAGAGGAAAAGAGAGATATTACCCAAAATTGGAGCGATCCCCATAAGAACAAGTCCAAAGAATCTACAAAACAAGTTAGTACCGATCATAGCAAAAACAAGTAACAAAAAGTTAACTAATTACACTAAACTAAATTAAAAAGGAAAGAAAAAAAATAAAAAGAAAGAAAGCTAACTATATACAACCTACTATTTAGGCTTCACACTAACTATACACTATAAGTCTAAATAGCTGAGGGTCCACCGTGAAAATGATTTGACTTTGGAGGATAACCGGTGTACCCTCACATACAAGCATGCCCTCCGAAAAATATGAATTCCATTTGAACAACGGAAGGCATGTGTAAGGCGAAAGAAATGAACCATCGCCAATTAAAAGTTTTGGATGGACGATGGGGGGTTTGGATTGAACGGGTGACAAAAACATGTGGGGACCGAGGAAAGCCAAATATCCTCCCAATGATTTTGAAATTGGAATGGGAGGCGGCGCACACAAAGGCACGGATGTGATCATGGAAGGCAACTCGAGCAAGTACTCCTCATCGGAGAAAAGGTTTAAAACATTGAAGTTTGAAACCGAATCATCGGGTACTTGAGACGGTGAGATAATAGAACATGAAATTGGGGATGAAAGAAATTCAAACTCATGAGATGAATCACATCGCATGAAGATTGAGTTTCGAATGAAATGATATCATTTTCAATGACATGTTCTTCTTTGGGGGCCAAAGAAGAAATCATTTCATTGAAAATAGATATTACGTCGTTTTCATCCTCACTTTCAATATCTATTATGCAATGGGCAAAGTCTAGAATGGTTTGTTCCAAAGTAGGCAAAAGTACCTCATTTGGTTCAAAACATTCCTCGACTTCGAAAGTCTCGAAAGCAAAATAGTCGTCGGACTCAAAAAGTAAATCCAAGTCATGTTCCCATGAATGATTTTCTTCCCGATAATGACTTTCAATTTTCTCATTTTCATATATACGCAAGCCCTCACCGAATGTCATAGGTTGAGGTTCGGATGCATGAAAATGGGAACTTTGAAAATTACCATCGGACTTAAACAAAAACTCATTATTATAGGAATTTTGAAAACTATTGCAATTCATTTCAAAATTCCTATTATAAGGAGGTAAAGGCCCAAAATCATTGTCATCATCATCAAAATTCCAATAACCCAAATTTTAACTTTCGTTATACTCGCCCAAAGTCATATTTGAATTTGTTATACTTTGGGATTCTAAGTATTCACCGAAAGTCATAGGTTTGCAAGAATTTTGAGAATTATAACAAGTATTACCGAAAGAATTGGAATAAGACATGCTTACCCCAAAAATGTCTCAAGTGGCGGATTCCACAAAGTAAGTGCGCGCGGGAAAAATTCGAGCGTTTCTAAGTGCTCAAATGTGGAAGTCCTGCAAAAAGATTAGAAAATAATACAAATAGAAAGAAAATGCTATGAAATACTAAATCAAATAAAGTCTAAAAAAAACTCATCCCCGGCAACGGAGCCATTTTGATTGAGTGCGAAAAGTGCGGCACGTGTCAGACGCCGGTCGTTGTTTTCTTTTCGCCTACTCAATACAAACAAATATAAATTACGACTACACTTGCGAGGCAAGCACCGCGGTAAGTCGAGTATCGAAAATCCGCAGGGACGAGTTGCAAGAATTTACATAATTTAATATTCCGAAATAAAAGTGTAAAAGATGATTACAAACTAAAAAGTAAAAGATGAATAAAAGGGAAATGTTTATTCTAGGCGAGGGTATTGAAACAAGATTAAGAAAGAGGTAAAACTAGAGGTTGAGTCGAATATCCCTCACCCGAGTTAATTTGTATAAAATGGATACATGGGTTGACGAGTTATTACGAATGCGTCTCATTTCAACAGTTAATTGAATCAAGGGTTGTCACGCCCCTAAATCCACATAAAAGCCTAATTAGATTTTGGCCTCAACAAATATCCCAAAAATTGAGCACGGAAGGTCGTAAGCACGGGACATACATGATATGCCCCGTCAAATCTCCTAGGCCCAATAACTAGGATAACGCACCCGAAATAGATCCGTAAACACCATCACCAAAACCAAGCAACGCGTCAACTCGAGTGAGTTCAATTCAAACACAACCTAATTTAAATTACCTAGAAAGCATGTTAAAAACGCAATAAATGAAAGCGGTAAATAAACCCGATAAACTCATACTAGAAAGCGATTAAATAAAGCAAGTAAACTAATTAACAAAGCTTGTAAACCTAATTATCAAAGCAAGAAAGAATGGAAAACAACTATATTAATGGACAGGGTAATGAATAGTCAACTTACTAAAAAGGGGTGTCAATCCAAAGGGAAATGAAGAAGAACTCTTCAAAAACCCAAACCCTAACCTAATCTATCTTTTAAAACTATCTAAAATCGTCTATCCTGATATTACAACAAAAATGGTTGTTTATAGTAAGTGGGAAAAAAGTAAAGAAAAGAAAAGGAAAAAGAAATTAAAAGGCAAAATATCTCCTGGAAACAGGGAAGATCGATCGACCCCTTTGGTCGATCAATTGATGGTGAACAAAATATCCACTATCAAGAAGGATCGATCGATCGATCCTTTTGATCGATCGATCGATCAAGAAGGGGTGAGCCAAGGTAGCCTACTACATTCCCTTTTCTTCCTTTTCTCCTCCTCTTTTGGTTTCATTATTTTTCCTTCCGCTGAAACTCCCGTAACTTCTTCATACGGACTCGAAATCATGCATCGGTCACGGCCACGCGAAGCTTGTGATAAGGGATACAACTTTCGTGGAGATGTTGGGCCAGGTTCCCTAGCTGTGAAAAGACTAAATTGACCTTGAACGTGCAATCGCGTACAAAAATCGAGCAGAATGTGTCCGGACTTCACATTTAGCATCCAAATACCTATAAAATCTCAATTAACCCCTGTAAAACATTTTAAAGTAGAAATCTGACGTTGTCTAGTTAACGATCATAAATATCGGGAATAAGATACCCGAGGGGGCTAAAATGCGTAGCTTCGAGGGATGAAATACGCAATATTTTCATCGTATCAATACCAATTAATCTTCTACTTTATAACACCCTCAAAATCTCACACATCTAAGAATTCACTTTCAATTTTTTAACGATATCATAATGCTTATGTGTAGCGATGCATCGATGAAAAAAATGCCTTGGCACTTCTATTTTTATGTGTCGTTAATCCTTTAGTCTCTTTTACAAATGGTGGATTTTAATGCAAAGAGAAGTTTCTCTTTCACAACCCCTTTCCTTTGGTTAAAATAAAATAATTTTTTTGGGGAACGAAATCTGAACAATGGTTCTTACAAGCGTAATTTATCTCTAGTATATTTAGTTCATTATTAAACACTATTCAGATGAGAACACCATCTTTGACACATGATAAGCAAGCACAATGTTCAAAAATTCCATGCATGTGTGCAATAAAGGGGATAAAAAGTCTGGCATGAAGAAACTAATCATCAATGAACTGCAAAATGTTAGCCACGCATTATTAAGCACACTAGAAAAATGAAGTCATGTATCAAAACACCATGAGAAAGACACATGAATAGAGGGAATGTAGTTGTGATTCGAATATCTTAAATGCACATCCATATATGGTGAAAAACAAAAATATAAAACTCTTTTTGTCTTTTTCAAAAATTTTATCAAAAAATTGTTTTGAACTTTTTCAAACTATTTATTAAAAACTGAAAATCTTTTTGAATTTTTCAAGATTTTTCAAAATAAAAGAATATATAAATATAAAAGTACATAGAAATAAAATCTAGCAATTGGAATAAATGATATGAACATGATAAACAACTTATAGTAGATACAATGCCCGAACTCAATCAAGAGAACAAATACCCAAAGACTTCCTAAGATCCTCAAATCTAATTGCATCTAAAGGTTTCATGAATATATTAGCTAATTAACATTGTGTACTCACAAAGCTTAAGGACATGATCTTCTCCTCAACAAAATCATGAATGAAATGCTCACATATCCTAATGTGCTTCATGTGGGAATATTAGACCCAATTACGGGATATATGAATTGCACTCGTATTATCACATGAAATAGTCATTGTGCCTTGGTCATCCCATAATCTTTCGACATTTTCTTCATCCATAACAGTTTTGTGCAACAACTCCCAGAAGCGATGTATTCGGCCTCTACCATGGATAAAGAAATGGAATTTCTTTTCTTGATCAACCAAAAGACAAGAGCACTCTCAAAGTATAAGAATATATCTGAGGTGCTTCTACAACCATCAATATTCTCGGATCAATAGGCATCCGAATAGGTGGAAAAATAGTTATCGGTATCAAAGGAATACCAAATACCAAATAAAAGGGTGGCACTCACGTATTTGATGATACATGTAAGTGCGAGTAAGTAAGTCTCTTACAGGGATGCTTGGTAACACGCACAAACTCCAACACTAAAGGCAATGTAGGGACGACTAGTGATCAAGCAGAGAAGACTATCTATAATTCTCCTATAAAGGGTTTTCTCCACGTTCATGCCTAAAGTATCTTTGCTAAGCTTAGCCGATGTACTCATAGGGGTGCGTGAGTGCTTAGCGAAGTCTAAACTAAACTTCTTCACTAGGTCCTTAGCATAATTGATTAAGATATAAATATCCCATCCTCAAGTTGACTCACTTGGAGACCTAAGGAGAATTTAAGTTCACCAACCATGTTCATCTTAAACTCACTTTTTATCTCCTCCTCAAATACGTGATCATGTTGGGAATATTTGGATCAAAATAATATTTTACCCACATAGACTTAGGCAACCAATATATCACTACTCTCTCTCCTCACAAACAATGTCTTATACACTCCCCCTCTCTTAAAGTCACGAGTTAAGAGATATGAAGTGAGCCTCTCATACCAAGAACTGGGTGCTTACTCAAACCATACAAGTTCTTTTTAAGATAATAGATGTGTTCCGGGTGCTTTGGGTCATCAAACCCCTTTGGTTGTTCCATATAAACTTTCTTATGTAAAATGCCATTAAAGAAGGAACTTTTGATAACCATTTGGTATCACTTAAACCCTAGATGACATGCAATAGCGAGTAGTCAGCAGACGGACTCAATCCAAGTAACAAAAGTTAATGTCTCGTCAAATTATACACCCTCTCAATCTGTATATAGCCTTGACCTACAAACCTATCCTCATTGTGAACTATGGTACCATTCTCATCCATCTTATTCCTGTAGATCCATTTAGTACCAATTACATTATTCTCTTTGGATCGGAAGACTAACTCCCAAACATGATTCTTGCGAAACTGAAACAACTCGTGCTGCATTGTGCATGTCCAATGCTCGTCCTTGAGTGCTTCTTTCATATTCTTAGGCTCTATCAAGGAGTTGGAGTAAAAGTATTTGACCACATTCTCAAGTTGATCTCAAGTCATGACACCTAGTGAGGGATCACTAAATATAACGGAAGGGTTGTGACTCTTTCGAACCCAAGAGGGTGGATCCTCTAAATTAAGATTAGGGTCTATCGGGGTAGTATGAGAAATGATGAGATCATCATCAGGGGGAGCATCATTCTCACACTCGACGTTACGATCAATAAATATAGGCGGATCATCGTCTCTAATTGTGATGTTTCTTGAGTCCATGACATTAGAGCTTTTATGGTTAAACGCCTTATTAGCTCTAATCGATGATAAATATCCTAAAAATATCCCCTTATCACTTCGGGAGTCAAATTTTCAAAATTGCTCTCTATCTCTCAAAATGTAGCGCGGACTCCCAAAGACTCGGAAATACGATAGATTAGTTTTCTTCCCTATCCATAACTAACATGGTGTGTGCAATACGTGTGGACAAAGATATACCTTATTTACCGTATGGAATGAAATATGAATCGTCTCTGACCAAAACGTGAAGGCATATTTCTCCCAAGAATCATAGATCTGGCCATCTCTTAAATTATTCAATTTTTCCTCTCAATTATCCCATTTGTTAATGAGTACAAATGACTGACAACTCGTGTTTGAAGCCAACTCGATCATAATATCTATCCACTTTGGCTTCTTTAGATTTAGTGTTATTGTCACTATGCATCCAATTAATAGTGACATCATGTTAGTTTTTTAGGATACGGTACTTGGTTATAAGGAACTCAACCACATTGGACTTTTCCCTAAGAAACCCAATAATGAAATATCTCGAAAAGTCATTGACCATCACGAGAATGCATCTCTTACCACCAATGTTCTTCGTACGCATAGGACCCATAAGATCCATGTGTATCAACTCCAACACACGAGAGGATGGTATTCAAATTACGATGGGTCTCTTGATTTATTTTCCTCATGGGCAAGGACCACAAACTGAGGAAATTATTTTTCTAAGCAATGGTAAGCCATGAACTAGGTCTTTCTTTACTAACCTCTCAAGATCTCTAAAGTTCACATGACCTATCTATTGATTCCAAAGGTCTATAGAGGAGACCCTAGTATTATTTCACATAAAGGAGTAATTGGGAATAATCCCATAACAATTATCATCGGTCCTCACTTCTTGTAGTAAAATTTCACCAGATTGATCATAAACATTACACTCGGACCAGTCAAACTTTACTGCAAAGTTTGCATCGCAACGTTGTCTTATTATAATTAAATTCAATTTTAACCCTTCGTCATACATATTGTCTAGCTTACGAAAATTGAGTATCTTAACACAATCACGTCCTAAAATATTATACCTACTCCCATCTCCAAAGGAAACTTTTCCTTCCTTGCGATCCACAAATTCGATAAATTATGACATATCACCGGTCATGTTCCTAGAGAACCCACTATAAAAATACCATTGGGAAATATTTTGAACCTCGAGAGTAATGTGAACAATAAGGGCCCTGTCTTCATGCTTAGGTACCCAAGTGGAGGTAACCTTTTATTTTCCCTTATTGTTGTTGGCTCCAATCAAAACATTGGAATAGTCCTCAAAAGGCGTAGACATCCTTAGAAATTCTTCCATTAAGCTTTCAGAAGTGGGGCCTAGAATCACAAATTTCTCTCTAAAACTAGAAAAGTCACTATAGCGGTGTGCGTGAGTATGTGTACGTGGAGTTGTTCCTAACTTGTAGTAAAATTCCCTAAGGTGTCCTCTCCTTTTTCAATGGGTGAAAACATAAACTTGTTTGGATCTACCTTAGTTAGCACGTTTAGGTTGAACTTTCTTTGGTGGTTTGGGTCTAGGCTCATGTCGAATGCCACAAGCTTAGGAACCAGTTCCGGTGCGGCATGAGAAGTGGATGCACTGCCGTAACCTATCCCTTACCTCTACCTAATAACTAACACGGGATCGAGGAACATTTGTCCAACCTTCTTCGATATGTCCTAGATTGTAACCTTGACATCTAGGGCACGTTTTAAATTTTTTTGAGTTGGGATACAAGGTCTTTAAGTTTCTTACAAATCTTTAAAGAATCTTGAAGAACTCGCATAATACTAGCCACTTTGTTAGTCAAGTGACCATTTTTTCTCTCCACCAAAACAACTCTCTCCTAAAGAAAATCTAACCAAGGTTTCACTCTTTATCGACTCTTTAAACTATTTCCCTAGTGATAAAACCCTAAGCGCCAAATTTTTATTTTACTTTTTTATTTTAAAGAACTCGGAGTAAAACTCAGTGAGAGTACGCTATGGTTCAATGGTCCAAACTTATTTAATTCAATGTCAACTTAACCTAGATTTTAATTCTTATTAAACCCTAGTTCATGCAACTAAGTGATTGACAACAGTAAATCAAGAAGCGTGTAACTAAACAAACAAAACAGGAAAATTTCAGGAAAAATACCCCCAAGGCAAAACCTTTTCTTATTTCACTATTATATGGAAATTGTAACATACATCTACATAGAGAAATACAAACAACGTTTAAGACAAAATTCCTGCAGGCGACGCTTCATCTTCGCTAGCAATAGTTCCCACGAAAATTATAAGTCCAACATTGGAGACACCTTCTCCACAAGAGAAACTCCAAGAATGGAATAGGTGTTTATGAGGGTTTCAAAGTGATTCACAAAATATTAATTGGGAGAATGTGTGAATCAAAGGTGTTTTTAGCCTGTAAAAGGTAAGACTTTTGTGCAGTAGATCTGCAGAAATGACGTTTTTTAAAAGTCTTGAAAAATACCTATAGAAAGAAGGTTTTTATAGGCAAACACAAAAATTGAGGTGGAGTTAAGTCATTCGAACGAGTCCTGTATGTCAGTCGAATGAGATGTGTATCTTGCTAGAAGCAACCATCTAACGACCTTCAAAACCAAAAACAGTATGCCCTCATTTGAACCATATTAGATAAAGGCCATCAAACGACATATGCATGTCATTCTAATCACAAGTGCATATCGTTCTAACGACTGAAGGTGAAAAATACTTTTATTTAAAATCCAGCCTCGTTTTGATAAAATAAAATCACGTAAAATTAAATAAAAAATCTCCCAGAAATATTTATAAAAAACTAAGAACTAAAAATAAAGAATATACCATAAGGAACGTGGAGTTATGGAGAACGGTTGAAGTTGAACGTGATGCACGTTAAAGATGAGTGTTGCCAAAGATTCAGATTGAGGACATCGTGGATGATCGTGTAGATGTGCCAATGTAATGGGATATTCCATATCTCATGTAATCTAGAATGATAAAGATAAGTCCTAGATTTTAGCGGACAATGACAGAAAATTTAATTAAAAATTTCCCCCAATGTCTATGTCGGTACATACATAAAAACATCTGAATTATGCAACAAAAAAAACTAAGACATACAATATTCTAATACCCTCCCAAAACCCTCAAATGGAACGATATCAAAATACATAAGTCTTGAAATCTTAAAATCTCCAAATTTCTTTGTCTTCATCAATTGTATCATGAATATGATCGTCAAACGAATCTACACACATGAGATACGAAACAAATACCCATGACGTGCAAAAGTCTGAAATAAAATAAAATGATATGCATAAAAGATAAGCATAAATAAGCACAAGCAAATAATCAAACTTTCCCACTCCCCAATAATTCGTTCTCCCCCTTTTATGATGTCCGAAATAGACAAGGAAAAGAAACATATGAAATAAAAATGGAGTATGTCACAAATAAAAAACCAACTATTTTTTAATTTTTCAAAATTTTTCTCAAGTATAAAGAATAAAGATAATACACACCATGAACTAACATTAAGATAACCAAGTTGTGAAAGTGTAAATGAATGGTTCTGAAGAAATTCGATAGGAAAATCAACTCAAACAGTCATAACATATGTGCACGATGAATTTTGGATATTCCTAACGAATGAACTCAAAATCGTCCTTAGGTTAAAAAATATTGAATTCATATGATATCGAGTAAATCTAATCAACAAATCAGATTCTAAAATCATCACACCAATAACACCCAAAATTATGTAAGGCTTTTACGAGAATTTTTCAGCACGTGAAAACCCATTGATCTTCGAATTACCTCCCTCAAAACTCACATGTAGAATATTTCACTCATTTTTTTGTTTTGAAGAAATCAATGCTCATATGTAGCGAAACATCAATGTTCTTTGAATTTTGTCCTGGCACTTTAAATTTTTTATTTTGACTGACTTTAATCTTTTAGGCTCTTTTCTTTTTGCAAATGGTGGCTATTCACGCAAAACAACTTGTAATTCGCAGACTGATTCCATTGCATTAAATTTAACACATTTACAGAAGATATAATCTCAATTTTGACCAACATGTGATAGACGAGTGCAATGATTAAATAAATCCATCTATGCGTGCATTAAATGAGACAATGAGTCAAACATGTAGAAACCAATCACTAATCACGTCTCAATGACTCCAATACATTATAAAGCACATGAATGAAATGTTGTTATGTCTCAAAACACTATCAAAAAGTCACGTGGATTATGGAATGATATTGTGACTTGGCAATCCTAAATGTCCGTCCATAAAAGGTGCAAAAAAACTACAAAAATATTTTATTATTTTTCAAAAAAATTATAAAAATAAAATCTTTTTGCCTTTTTTATTTTTGTTTAAAAAAACAAAAAAAAAATTGAATTTTTTTCCCTTAAAAACCAAAAATCTTTTTGTATTTTTCATTTTTTCTTAAAAATAGAAATCTTTTTGAATCTTTTTAAAAGTTATGAAAATGAAAATTTAATACAAGAATAATACAAATAATACAATCTAGCAATAGGAATCAAAAATATGAACGTGGGAAAATCATCTTATACTAGACAAAGTAACCAACCTCCAGTCAACTATGCAGATACCTAAAAACTTCTTAAGACTCTCGAATCTAAGGGAATCTAAAGGTTTCGTGAAAATTTTGGCTAACTGGCAGTCGGTGGTCACAAAGCTCAAGGATACGACCTTCTCCTCTATTAGGTCTCGGATAAAATGCTCGTGTATCCTAATCTTCTTCGTGTACAAATGTTGGACTGGATTTCGAGATATGTGAATTGCGCTCGTGTTATCACAAAAAATAGTCATGGCTCCCTATGAAATCCCCTAATCCTCTAACATTTTCTTCATCCATAAGAGTTGCATGAAATAACTCCCATCAGTGATGTACTCAGCCTCCACAGTGGACAAGGAGATGGAGTTATGCTTTTTCCTCAACCAAGAGACAAAAGCACTCCCAAAGTAGAAACACCCACCCGAAATTCTCCTACATCCATCTACATCCCCGGCCCAATCGGTATCCGAGTAGGCGTATAAACGGTCTTCGATATCAAAGTAATACCATATGTTGTATGAGAGAGTCCCACTTACATATTTGATAATACATTTAAGAGCATGTAAGTGTGACTCTTTCGGGGACGCCTGATATCGCGCACAGACTCCAACACTAAAGGCTATGTCAGAATGATGGAAGTCAAGTAGAGAAGACTACCTATCATACTTCGATACAAGGTTTGCTCTACATCCTTGCCTGTAGTGTCCTTGCTAAGCTTTGTCGAGGTACTTATGGGGATGCGTACATGCTTAGCGAAGTCTAACCCAAATTTCTTCACGAGTTCTCTTTCATGCTTGGATTGGGAGATGAACATCACATCCCCTAGATGACGAACCTGGAGACCAAGGAAGAACTTAAGCTCACTAACCATGCTCATCTCGAACTCACTCTTCATCTCCTCCTCAAAGTCGTGAGCATGGAGAGATAAAGTGTATCCAAAGACTACGTCGTCCATATAGACTTGGGCAACCAAAATAGTACATTTTCCTATCATAACAAACAACGTCTTATTTACTCCCCCTCTCTTGAAGCCATGTACTAAGAGATAGGAAGTAAGCCTCTCGTACCAAGCACGGGGTGCTTGCTTCAAACCATACTGGGACTTCCTCAGATAATAGATGTGACTAGGGTGCTTAGGGTCTTCAAACTCTTTCAATTGCTCCACGTAAACCTCCTCCTATAGAATGCCATTCAGAAAGGAACTCTTAATATCCATCTAATATAACTTGAATTGCAGATGACATGCGATGGCAAGTAGTAGGCGGACGGACTCAAGCCTCGCAATAGGAGCAAATGTCTCCTTAATGTTTACACCCTCAATCTATGTGTAGCCTTGAGCGACCAACCTAGCCTTATTGCAAATAATGGTACCATTCTCATCCATATTATTCTTAAATATCCACTTCATACCAATTACATTTACCTCGCTAAGTAGGGGGACTAGTTCCCAGACATCATTCTTTCTAACCTAAAGCAACTCATCCTACATAGCGTATATCCAGTGTTCAGGTTTAAGTGCTTCTTCGATGTTCTTGGTCTGAACTTTGGAAGTGTAACACAGATAATTAACAACGTTCTCAAGCTGAGCGAGAGTCTTGACGGCTAAAGTAGGATCTACTAAAATAGCAAAAGGGTCATGACTATTGCGTACCCAAGCAAGTGTGTCCCCTAAATCAGGAGTAGGGTCCAACCTAGGTGTGTGAGGAATAATGTGATCATCACAAAGGGGTGCATCATCCTCACACGAAGGATTAGTATGAAAAAACATCGGTGGCTCTTCATCTTTAATAGTGATCTTTATTGATTCCATAACCTTATAGTTGTTTAGGTTAAAAACTCGATAAGCTCTGCTCATTGATGAATATCCTAACATAACTCTTTTATCGCTTCGGGAGTCGAACTTCTTAGTTGTTCTCTATCCCTTAGGATATGTCTTTTACTCCCAAAGACACGAAAGTAAGAAAGGTTGGGTTTCTTCCCTGTCCATAACTCATATGGTGTCTAAAGTGTGTGGGGACGAATATATACCTTATTCACCGTGTGGCATACGATGGACATCTCCTCTGCCCAAAACCGTCTAGGCACTCTATGACCGATAAGCATGGATCTATCCATCTCTTGAATCATCTGATTCTTCCTCTTAATAATCCCATTTTGTTAAGGAGCTTTCACGGTCGAAAATTCATGTTTAATTTTGAGGCTATCACAGTAAAAATCCACTTTTGCCTCTTTAAATTATGTGTCGTTGTCACTACGCATCCTATTGATGCTGACACTGTGTTGATTTTGCAGGACATGACACTTGGTCCTAAGAAACTCTACAGCATCGGATTTTTCTCTCAGGAAACCTACTATGGAATAACGAGAGATATCATCTACCATTACGAGGATATACCTCTTACCACCTAAACTCTTAGTATGACTAGGACCCATAAGATCCATATGTATCATCTCAAGCTCACGTGTAGTGGTAATGGAATTCAACTTTCGATGGGGACTTTGGACTTATTTTCCCTACTGGCAAGGACTCTAAACCATGGAAGTTAGCTTTCCAAGTGATGGCAAGCCACGTACTAGATCTTTCTTTGATAAACGCTCTAACTCTCTACAATTAACGTAAGTTAGACATTGATGTCACAAATCCATAGAAGAAATCGTGGTAATTTTGCACACATATGAGGACTTGGGAACAATCCCATAACAGTTATCTTCTGTCTTCACCCCTTGCAGTAAAAGTTTACCGATTTGATAAAAAATGCTACACACGTTCCTGTCAAACTTTATAAAAAAGTCTGCATCACACAGCTGGCTAATGCTGATAAGTTTTGCTTTCAAACCTTTGATGTACAAAACATTATTTACCTTATGAAACCCGAGTATCATTACTATACCACGTCCTGTGATGCTAGATTTACTCCCATCTCCGAAGGTGACTTTACCTTCCATATGATCCTCAACGTTGGTAAAAAATGAGATGTCACCAGTCATATACCTGGAGCAACTACTGTCAAAATACCACTGGGAGGTATTAAGAACCTTAAGAGTGACATGAATAACAAGGGGTTTCTCATCATGCTTAGGCACCCAAGTAGTGGTGACCTTTTATTTACCCATTTCATTGTTGATTCTAGTCAGGATGTTGGAAGTATCCACTAACGGTAAAAACATCTGTTGGAACTCTTCCATTAAACTCTGAGAAGTGGCGACTAGACACTCAACTTGCTCTCTCAAGCGAGCAAAATTGTTAAAGTGATACGACGGAGTTTGTGTACGTCGAGTCCGTCCCAAACTATAGCAAAACTCCTTAAGGGCCCTTTTCTTTTGCAATAAGGGCAGAAATAAATGGTCTTAAGATTATCTTAATTTTCTTTTCTTGGCCAAACTTTTCTTTCAGGTTTTAGTTGAGGTCCATACGGATTCATATTTAATTCAAGAATCGATTTCAGTATGACATGTGATGTGGAAGCATCGTCGAAACCTATTCCTTGCCTCTCACCAAACCCTAAAGCGGGGTCGAGGAACATATTTCCCATCTTCCCAGATGCATCCTCAATCTTTACCTTAACCTCCTGGGATCTCTCAAAATCTTTTTTGAGTTAGGATACAAGGACTTCAAGTTTCTTCTAAGTCTCCGTGAACGTAAGGAGTTGACTCGTAAGACTAGCCACTTGTTCCGTAAAGTCGCCTCTCTCTTTCTCACAAACTCTTTATCTTTCTCCAAAGTCTCTATCTCTCTCTCTCAAAGACTCTCTAACGGAGGACTCTCTCTCTCTTTCGTCTCTCCTAAATCATTCTCTAGCACAACGATCCTAGTTTCTAGCCCTTTATTTTTATTTTTCATTTTAAAGAACTCAGCGTATAACTCAACGTACGCGCGCTATAGGTCACTCTTGCTTTCACTTTCTGCATCCTCACCCTCACTTATGTCGTTATCACTATCGAGGTGTCCCTGTAAAGTATCTTCCTCATCATGTGAGGTGCACTAGACGTACTCACATGACTAGCCATAACTGAAGTAAAGTTATATTCATGTGGTGATTCTTCTCCTGAATCCACCGACTCGACCTCACTATCATCACTAAGGGTGCATGTAAGGAAGATTTTCCCTTGATGCTTTAGCCTAGTTGGGCACTCATACGCTTTGTTACCTCTCTCATCATGCTCGTAACACCTTTTTTCCTCTCTTTTTGGGGCATCCTTTTGATCTTTTTCAAATTTCTTCCCGATTTTATTTTTCTCAAAACTCTCTTTATCTTTAGATGTGCCAATATTTTTAAGTTTGAGAAATTTCTTAAAATTTTTATCAAAAAGGGCTAAATCATCTAAGTCAAAATCGTACTCATAATCAGATGACACATCCTCCCTCTATCTAAAGACCTCCTATCTCTGTCTAGACGTCTCCTCACTCTTTTTAGACTGGGCCTTAAGTTCAATCCCTTTCTCTTTTGATTTAATAGTTTTAGGAAACACGTCGATTTGGTAAGTTTGAAGGTCTCCTACGAGCTCTTCTAACCTAATGGAATCTAAAATACCTAAAGAATTAAACACAGTGACTTTCGAGATAAAATGGGTAGAGAGTGATCTTAAAATATTTTTGACTACTCTAGTGTCAGGAATTCTTTCACCGAGATAAAAACATGAATTAACAATATCAATGAGCGAGCACAAAATTCATCAAAGATCTCAGATTCAAGCATGGTCATAGTCTCAATCGGTGTAGTCAAATTTTGCAATTTAGATGCCTTAACAGCATTTTTTCCTTTACGTGTAAGTTACAGGATATCCCGTGCCTCTTTTAACGTGGTACACATCATTATACATTGGGAATCGTCGGGTGTGACGGCACCAAAAATAGCACTAAGACCTCATGAATTAAAGTTACTCCATTTAAATTCTTCTTCAGTCCATAAATTCACAGGCTTAGGGTTAATATCATTACCCACAACCATAATGGGTGGTGTCTACCCTCTTTCATAAGTAATCCAGACTCTTTCGACAATTTCTTTTAATGTGGATCTTATTCTCGCTTTCCAATTGGCATAATTGGATCCATCAAAAGTTGGCATTCTATTATATAAGTTATCCATTTGAACTCAGCATTTTCAAAATCATTTTTTTTTAAATTGATATCAAGAAATTTTTTGGGGAAAATTAATTACACGGTAAAGTTGTGTAAATGGCTCTGATACCAATTTGAGAGTATGCTACGGTTCAATGGTCCCCACTTATTTAATTTAATGTCAATTTAACCCAGGTTTTAATTCTTGTTAAACCCTAGTTCATGCAACTAAGTGATTGATAGCAGTAAATCAAGAAGCATGCAACCAAACAAACAAGACAGGTAGATTTCAGGAAAAATCCCCCCAGGGCAAAACCTTTTTCTTATTTCACTATTATATGGAAATTGTAACTTATATGTACATAGAGAAATACAGACAGCATTTAAGATTAAATTCCCACAGGCGACGCTTCCTCTTCCTCAGCAATAGTTCCCACAAGAACTATAAGTTCGGAAGTGGAGACACCTTCTCCATAGTAGAAACTCTAAGAATGGAATGTGTTTATGAGGGTTTCAAAGTGATTCAAAAAATATTAATTGGGAGGATGTGTGAATCAAAGGTGTTTTTGGCCTTTAAAATGTGAGACTTTTGTGCAGTAGATCTGCAGAAATGACATTTTTTAAAAGTCTTAAAAATACCTACTTAAGGTAGATTTTATAGGCGAACACAAAAATCAAGGCGACATCAAGTCGTTCGAATGAGTTGTATAGGTCATTCGAACGAGATGTGTATCTCGCTAGAAGTGACCATCTAACGACCCATCTAAGGACCTTAAAAAACCAAAACAGTACGCCCTCGTTTGAACCATATTAGATTAAGGCCATCAAATGACATATCAGACGACATATGCAGGTCATTCGAACGACAAGTGCATGTCATTCGAATGACTGAAGGAAAAAATATTATTATTTAAAATCCAACCTTGTTTAATAAAATAAAACCAAGTAAAATCAAATAAAAAATCTCCTAGAAATATTTATGAAAAATTAAGAACTCCAAATAAAGAAATGTGGGGGCGTGCAGAATGGTTGAAGTTGAACATGATGCACGTTGAAGACGAGTGTTACCAAAGATTCGGATTGAGGACGTCGTGGATGATCATGTAGACATGCCAATGTAATGGGATACGCCATATCTCATGAAATCTAGAACGCTAAATACAAGTCCTAGATTTTAGGGTATAGTGACAAAAATGTCTTTACACTCATGGGCGTGTCGAAGGATAATTTCTCCCTCGCTCAAATTGTTATATCCCTCACACTCTTCACAATGACTAGTCTCACTATTGAGGTCATCATATTTAGAAATGACCTAACCAATATAAGATGCACTTAATGTCCTAATATAACTGGCCATGAATGTGATGAAGTTACGTCCATGCTGTGATTCGTCCTCAGAATCCATCGACTTGACGTCGCTATCGCTAAGAGTGAAATTGTAGATGGCTTTACCATTTACTTGTCTCTTTAGTATTGTAGCACACTCTTGGGCTTTGTGACCCTTACCCTTGCACTCATAACCTCTTTTCTAGTCTTTCTTAGGATACTCTCCTCTCGCGTTTTCAAAACCTTTATTTCCCGACTTAAAATTTTTATCTTTTTCAAAACCTTTATTTCTTTGGAGAATTTTCTTTTCTTAATTTGAGAAATTTTTTGATCTTTTTCGCAAAAATAGCAAGATCATCAAGATCAAAACCAAATTTGTTGTCCGAAGATACCTCCTCCTTCATTTTTTTAATTGGGCTTTCAAAGCAGTTCTTTTTTCTTTTGGCTTTTGACTTTTGGGAAACATATCAATTTTATAAGTTTAAAGGTCTCCTACAAGTTCTTCTAACTTAAAATTATCTAACATTCCCAACGAATTAAGGACCGCGACTTTAGGGATAAAATGGGGTAGAAGAGATCTCAAAATCTTTTTCATAACTATCGTCTCAGGAATTCTCTCATTCAAGTTAAAGCTAGAATTCACTATATCATATAAACTTTCATAAAAATCATCAAAAATCTCAGTCTCTAGCATGGTAATGGTCTCAAACCATGTGGTGAGAGTTTGTAGCTTAGATGCTTTTACAGTATTAATACCCTTGTGAGTGAGTTAGATGGTATCCCATGCCTCCTTAGATGTTGTACACGTCATAATCTGATTTAATTCGTTAGGAGTGACTGTACTTGCACTCAAGCCACGGGAGTTAAAATTAATCCATTTAAATCATCTTGAGTCCAAGCATTGACAGGTTTAAGATTTATGACATCTTCATTAGTCTTAGTGGGTGTGTCCACCCACTTTCACAAACAATCCATACATGCTCGTCAATTGATTTTAATGATGACCTCATTCGAGCCTTTCAATATGCATAATTTGACCCATCAAAAATAGGTGGCCTGTTATACAAATTATCCATAAAATCTCATAATAAAGATTACATAAGAAATTAATGTAACCAGCTCTGATACCAATTTGAAAATTCAGGGTTATATGAATTCACATGTATTTTAGGTCACATGCACAAAGATCTAATTTTTAGTCGAATTTTATCCTGATTAGATTTATGTGAACATGCAAGATAAATTCCAAGCTAAATATGACAAACCAATCAATCAAACCAAAATATACTAAACAGAAGAATAATTGAGGAAAAATCCATTTCGAACAAAACCTTTTAATTCAACACTGTTTAAGAATTTGACAAACTTGAATGACTTATTAACTACCTAAAGATCCACAAAGTATAATGCACGGTATCTTCAAATCTTCAACCAATCCAACACCACCCACAAGAAGCAACTCTTCCCTCGGTATTTATCGATTAGACTTAGGATATGAAATCCTTTCTTCTTCATCAGTACAGTTACAACACCAGAATAGTTAGCCGCTGATTAAACTGTACAAGGGTTTAATGTAGTGTATGGAACTAGGGTTTGACAAACTCAACAAATCATTCTAAGGATGTATGGTTTAGAAAATAAAATTTTGTTTCAAAGAAATAAGAATAGGAAAACTTTTAGTGCAGGTATTTGAATTGATTTTCGCCAAAGGTGTTATGAAAAACAATCCAAAGGTGTCCATTTTATAAAAAATACAATTTTCGAGGCTCAAAGTTCGTTCGAAGGAAAATGCCACATCGTTCAAACGAAAACACATGTTTCGTTCTAATGAGGTGAAGACTCATTCGAACGAACTATTTAGTTCTTCAAACGAGCTTCCAATAGGTGCAGCTATGTTAACCAAAGAAATCATGTTTGAAGTTCGTTCTAACAAGATTCAAATCGCATTCCAATAAACCAAAAAACAAAAATAAATTAAATTAATTTTTTTTTTAAAATGCCTCGAGAAAAAATAGAACATCCTAGAATAAATTTCACTATGTAAAATCAAAAACCTTAATTCTATATACCTCTTTATTTCATTCGTGATGATTCGATTGGCTTGAATTTCACAATGTTGCTCGGTCACTAACATGTCTTCAAAGATTTTGGAAGCATATGTAAATATAGTATTCAGTTTGTAACGGGATACATCAAATTATTTAAACTATGAGCGATTATAAAATCTTGCTCTTACAGCTAATGAATCTACTAATATATTAGAGTTTTCCCAAGAAACTGCAAACTTCTTTCTCTATTCGAGAAGGTGACATTTCGAGGATGGCTTTGAATTTGTCAAGGTCTGCCTCAATTCCTCTTTCACTCACCATAAATCCAAGTAGCTTGACTTTAGTGGTGCCTAAGATGCATTTACGTGGATTGAGACACACCTGGTATTTTCGCAGCCAATAAAAGAATATCCTTTAGGCAAGAATGTGAACTTCTTGAGTTTTGGACTTGATAATCATGTCATCGAGGTAGTCCTCAACCTATTTGTGGATAAGATTATGAAAAATGGTTATATCTTCTCTCTAGTAGATATCCCATGTATTTTTTAGATCGAAAGGCATGGTGGTATAGAAAAACATACACCAAGGGGTAGTGAAAGCAGTCTTCTCTTGATGATCGGGATGCATCTTGAACTGGTTGTACCCAGTGAAACCATCGATGAATGACTTAAGGGAGTGATTAGTAGTGTTATTAATGATAATATTAATGTTGGGCCAGGTCTAATCATCCTTTGGGGAAGCTTTGTTTAGATTCCAATTGTCGATGCACATGTGGACTTTCCCACCTGACTTCGGCATAGGGACAATATTTGAGAACCTTGTCAGATTCTCGACTACACAAATAAAACACACGTTCAGCTATTTGATGATTCATCTTTCACTTCAAAGACCACTCGGGTCGGAGTTTTCTTAACTTATGCTTGATAGGCTTACACTTTGGGTAAGTAGAAATCTTGTGTTATATAATCTTTGGGTCGATGTCAGGCATGCCATTGTAGGACCATAAGAAGATGTCCATGAATTATTTCAAGAGTTGCACGAATTTTCATTGCTCATGCTCATCGAGTGTTAATCTTAACCTAATCTCTCGTGGATTGATACTAGAGATAAGGTTAATGATAATAGTCTCATCATCATTAATTTGAACGAGGTTATATTGTTTGATTTTTTCATTATTAAGATCAGTTTATAATTGTTCATTTATTAGACCATTTTCATCAATTAATTTATTAGAATCAATGAAATTAATCCAAGTCATAATAAGATACTTTCATTAGAAACATTTTCTAGAGATACAACAGCGAGAAGCTTGTTAAATGAGGTCTCGTTTATAATCATATCAGTAACATTAAAAAATGTACAAGTTCAGGTTCACTTTTTAGGAGGAAAATAATAGGGTTTTGGATGGTTAGAGCTAGCTTGAGAAGGACAATATGTGAGTTAAGAAGTGGTTTATTAGCGAGGACAATCTTCGCAGATGGGTCAGACAACTCGTCTTTGTTATGGATCAAGTAAAGATCCATCCCTAGTGTTTGGAAGATAAATGATTCATCGTTTCTACTGGTCTCAGTACTCTCAGTGTTAGAGTAACTTGTGTCTGAAGTCTAGATGGTTAAAGGCTTTACCTCATGTTTCATCCCTTTAGTCTAAGTTCTCTAATCTTCAAAGAAGATTTCAAATCCTAGTTTTAACATTTTATCAGTAGAGTCATACCACTATTTAAGGAAGGCACAGTAAGGGAAGTCTTATCCTTCTTTGACAAAACACCCATTCAAGGAATCACAAGAAATTACTTCTCTTCTCTTTAATACTTGCTTCTAGTAAGGCTGGCAATGAGCCATGAGTTTAGTCGGGAATGGATAATACCCCAAAACATGTGAAGTAAAGGCTTCTTTTAGGACTATTGGCTTGAGGATCCATTGTTCTTGGTGACCCATCCCCATTCCGGGCATGAAATGCATATTCTTGAAAATCTAGATTACATTGATATTGTTGTGTGGACTGTGCTCTGGACACATTATCTCATTGAAGTTATTCTCTAATGGGATAGAAAGAGAATCAATCTTGATACCTGATAGAAACATGTTATTGGTTGTGTGATGGATTTCCAAAATAGGGTTACTTGTGAAGATTTCATTCTTAAAGTTCCTTGGAAGTGGGTTTGGCAATGGATAAGGGTGAAAAGGCTTAAGGAGGTTCCTTGACAAGAGGTCTTGATACACTTTCGAGAAGGGATCATGGAGCTCGGTGTATTCTTTTCTAACTGTAGTGGGACAATCCTCTGGCACCCATGATATAGAAGGATAAGAAATGTGTTAATGGTTGAAATAATGGTATTAGCTAGTTTGCGAGGAGTAAACTGACCGTTGACTTCTTTGGCTCGGACTCGATATTTTGATTTCTTAGGGACCTAAAGTGTGGGTAGTATTGGTTTTCCATTGAGGTTTGGATATATGGAAGGAAATTCTTCATCGCGATACTATGTTTCTCCTTGGAAGGTCAGTTTGTCATAGTGTCCTTTTCCCTCCACCTAGTGATAAAGTTACTAAATAACTCTCCAGGATTCTTCTTAAGTAGCTAGAGGTCTCAACAAGTGAATTCTAACATTTAATTGTGTTTGAATTGGGTCATAAATTCTTTGTCTACATCTCCTAATTGTGGATTCGAGATTCCTCTAATAACAAGAACCATTGAAGGTTCCTTCTTTAAGAGTTTGTTGAAACATCTAGGACATTATCTCCTCGGTGGCCCCCAATAGTCTCATAGAGCAGTGAGAATTTTGAAGATGTGCGATGGAAGGTCTATTACCTCTAAACTTTTTGAGGTCCAGCATTTTTAACTTTTTTGGCAATCGGGCCTTTGGGTATGAAGACATACGGGTGTAATCCATATAGCTCCTAAAAATCTTAACTTGGTCAAACTTTTTGGATAATGACCTGAGGTCTTACTTAACTTTGTTTAATTATTCTTCTTTAGGATCGGCTGGAATATGCATTGAAAAGTTAGTCCATGGCTAGCCAAGGTTCAGTATTGGAAATTGAACTGATGGTGGACAATTAATGATCCACCCCAACGCAGTTACTTATAATTAAGTTTGAAAGTCAAAGTAAGTCAAATCACAATTACCTTAACCAAACCATAAACACGAGTATCTTTTTTTTCTGTTTTTAACACGAATCAATAAAACTAAATCTTTTCACAATTTTTGAGGTAATTATGCTTATTCAAACTTACTGAAAAGATAAGTAGGCTCAAATTACCCTTTTTACATTTGACCAAAATCATGGTTTTATGCATCCCTTGCTAACACCACCGACCTCCTAGATTTGGCAGTGAAATTACATTACCTGAAAAAAAAAACATAAACATAAGAATTGTGAGCAAAATAGCTCAATGAATGCATCACCACTACACTGGTGCATAAAATTAAATGCAATAAATCATATCTATGTAAGAATATATAACATCTCAACATATCTTGGCTTTTAATGAGCCATAACATTTCATGTCCGTTAATAAGCCATAACATCTCTTGGCTGTTAATAAGCCATAACATCTCTTGGCTGGAAATAAGTCATAACATCTCTTTTATGTTAATAAGCCATAATATTATTGGTCATTAATAAGCCATAACATTCTTGGTCGTTAATAAGCCATAACATTTCTTGGCTGTTAATAAACTATAACATCACTTGGTTGTTAATAAGCCATAACATCTCTTGGTTGTTAATAAGCCATAACATCTCTTGGCTTTTATTAAGGCATAACATCTCTTCTAATACATACACATCATATCCATAATCAACTCAGTAAGTACACCATATCATAACCATAATCAACTCAATAAGTACAACATATCATATCCATATTCAACTCGATAAGTACAACATATCATATCTATAATCAACTCGGTAAATACAACATATCATGTCTATAATCATCTCGATAGGTACAACATATCATATCCATATTCAACTCCATAAGTACAACATATCATATCTATAATTACCATGGTAAGTACAACATATCATATCTATAATCATCTCGGTAAGTACAACATATCATATCTATAATCAACTCGGTAAGTACAACATATCATATCTATAATCATCTCGGTAAGTACAACATATCATATCTATAATCAACTCGGTAAGTACAACATATCATATCTATAATCATATCGATAAGTACAACATATCATATCTATAATCATCTTAATAAGTACAACATCTCATATTTATAATCAACTCGGTAAGTACAACATATAATATCCATTATCATCGCAATAAGTACAACATCTTGTATTTATAATCAACTGGGAAGTATAACATATAATATCCATAATCATCTCAATAAGTATGACATCTCATATTTATAATCAACTCGGTAAGTACAACATATAATATCCATAATCATCTCAATAAGTATGACATCTCATATTTATAATCAACTCGGTAAGTACAACATATAATATCCATAACCATCTCAATAAGTATAGCATATCATATCTATAATCAACTCGGTAAGTACAACATATCATATCCATGATCAACTCAATAAGTACATATGCCATATCCATAATCAACTCGGTAAATACAATATATCATATCTATAATCATGTATAAATACATCTTACCAGTGAGTACACTCACCTTGGCCACTTAATGGGTTTTCCCCCTTGCCTTTGTCTGGAAGTTGTTCAATCAATTAACCTTCCCTTCCTATCATTCTTACAATATTAGTGTCATCATAAGAATATTATCAATCCAAAGAATCACTTAAATGTAATTCAATTCATGAGCATCATATTATTCTATTCAAATCATTTATCATAAATAAAGTCTCATCCAATTTCATGTTAAGATATTTGACATATCTAATTCATAGTCCAAACATACTTTAATTCATCTTTTTAGGTTCCCAATACAACAGACGACACATCATTTCAAGTTTCCTAGATCAAGATATGCCCATTTCTTTATAACAAAGCAAATAGGCCCTATAGGCTCCTCTATCGTTTAGTCAACTTCCAAGAATTTTCATAATTTTTCTATATCATAAATTTCCATGATATTCCACCTGATTTCCATAAACACATTGAATAATACAAAATTAAAGTTTGATAATTTTTAGGGTTCATTTGTTATGTCAAGGAAAATGTCAAACACCTGGCATTCATACTTACACTTTCGGGGAAGATTCTATACCTACACTTCAAACTATCCCCTAAGATTCAATTCTTGGTATTTTTATATAATTTTTGGACAAAAAAAGTATATATAAGATTAGTTTCATATCTAACTTGAATTAATTTATTATATTGTGTATTCACAAAGATACACCAGTTTGATTAACATAATGATTTCGCCCTTAGTTGTATGAATTCAGCATGCTTGACACATACAACCTACACACACCCATATACATACAACAAAATGTATCCCCTTGTCCCAAAATATGATCTTTAATATCATATAAAACAACATATATCATGTAAAGAATGAAATTTACAAGTTAAATCTTACTTAAGCACCCTTGGATACATAAGCTTGTTTATTTCTCGATTATCTTCCTTAATCCTTCACTAATTCACCCTAACCTCTCTTTCTTTCATGGGAACCTCAAACCACTTGACATTCTGATGTAGATGAAGAATAAGTGAGATTTTAAGGTCTTTAATTCGGCATAAGGGCAGCTCCCCTTGGTCCAATCAAAATATGACATGTGGCGCCATATAAGACAAAATATCATTTAAAGCTAAATGAGTACTTTACCCCATGTTCGTAAAAAGATGATTTCTTTTTGTTCGAATATCCGTTCAATGCACCATTTGCTGTGTTAAAAACCTAACTCACATATCGACAACTATCTAGTTTTCACCTCAAGTCAATTGTTATATTATAATGGTCAAAACTAGTCTCCAACTTGAGCATTCCTACTGAAAACTTCAAAAATTTGTGTTTGTAACTAATTCGATATCTCATGAGTTATGAAGGTATGATTAGACTAAATATAATAACTTAACATTATATACACCAATAACACATTACCCCGGTCCCATAAGGTAAGCATGATTTAAACATGATTTATCATAATTATATCCGGGTTCTCACAACTTTCCCTCCTTAGAAAATTTCATCCCCGAAATTTAGTATGAATTTCACATACCAAACAACTGAGGATACTATTTCCTCATGCTATATTCCCTTTCCCAAGTTTATACTTTAATTTTTGTGGATGCTCCACAACAGTTTAACTATGGGACTAACTTTATTCCTTAATACTTGCTACTTTCGATTAATAATTTTCTCTGGTTCCTCGATGTACGACAAATCTTCTTTCATAATATCTTCATTTTCTTTATCATTTACAGGTAAGGATAATCATTTAATGATTTGTTATCAATGAAAACCAATTTCCAGCACACATATTACTTCATACCTTTATATATGTATGTCTAACACTCACATATAATAAATAATCAATTGTATCAGCATATATTCACAATGAGTGAACATTCTTAACAAACCTATTATCATTCTTTACATTTCTCCCTTCATTACTATAGTCTATCCTTATCATCGTGAAATATTTCAAATCATAATTATCATATTAACAGACTAGCGTATTACACAATCATATTTCCATCTTCCATCCAACACCAAATACATGTGTTTGACTTTAACTACTTTTCGTATCATTTTTGAAGTTTAAGCGTATGTTAGATATCATCCTTTTTCTTAATTTAAATATAGCCTCACTACTATTCTTATATCGAAATTGAATAATCATTCACTAAATGTTTATTCTTAAACAAGATTGCATATTCACCTTCATGGATATTGTGCAGTCATGCACTATGAACTTAATCTAACTTCTCACGATATTCCCTTTTTCAGTATCATTTGATTATTTTTTTTAACTAAACACACAATGACCTTTGCAAGTCATTTATCCAACATAATAACTTTATAACCATAATCTTATCACAATCCTTATTAACATGATATTCTTATGCAATATCATTAATACACTCATCTTACTCATTTGGTAACATGGATGTTAAATGTATCATCACCACTTAAAACTTTAACCATACTTACCAACCACATAATACTTCTCTAACTATTATATGTCGTATTTCTTTCAAATAACCTGTACAAATAACTTTTTATATCACATTATAGTATCTCACATAGCACATTATCCTTACACATACTTCTTGGTGACCCCATATAATGTCAATAATATTCATTATGTCATACTCTTAGTGATAACACATATGTACAATGACAAATACAACTCAATATCCACCCAAACTAGTTGTTGATATTCCAACCCAGTTAGCATCTTTCCCATACTCATACACAACAGATACTCTTAAAAGGGCTCCTCAATATTTTTAAACTTCCAACTCTTTAACACCTCGTCTCAACTTTACTATTCATATAAGCATTTCAAAACATCACAAGGGTAATAACCACAACATATACTCATCCTATTAAAGAAGTACATCTTAACTCGTATTACTCTTTTCTTCTACTTATCATAATTAAGTATGAACCCATATTCGAATCAATTGTGATATATTGACTAGTAATTGAATTTTAGACCGTTTCACATATTAAATTTAAACATATACAACTATTAATCTTCTCACTTCACCTTTACCATGTGAATCTTCATTTTATTCACACTCTAACAATTTAAGTCTCATCATAATCATGTAATAGTAATTCTCCTCACATCTCATCCTTTAATGTAATATGGGTTCCCGTATCTCACTCTCCCACATAAAGGGGGTACATAAAAAATTGTGGCTTAATAAGTGACACAAGTCAAGTCCTCGTATACCAGCATAAGAATAGATCACTTCGAATACTTCACAATTTTCGTATACTACATTATGTCTTTAAAAAATTTCTTTCAATGACATGTTTGTCCATACCACAAATAAAATAATTCAATGATTCATATTAAAATACTTGTATTCGGTGTCATCCCCAAATAAACCTTAACATCTCATTTCCTTTCCTGCAAGATCCTTACATTTCATATCTCGTACAACAATATATATGTATAACAAACAGATGTTAGTCAATAAAGCCAATTTACTTATGACTCGAAATAATTTCTACTTCCACTGCCAAATGTAGGCACTCCTCAACCCAGATTCTCAAAAACCTGGGCTCTAATACCAAAGTTGACACACCCCAACCCAGTTACTTATAATTAAGTTTGAAAGTCAAAGTGAGTCAAATCATAATTACCTTAACCAAACCATTAACACGAGTATCTTTTTTTTAGTTTCTAACACGAATCAATAAAACTAAAACTTTTCACAATTTTTGAGGTAATTATGCTTATTCAAACTTACTAAAAAGATAAGTAGGCACAAATTACCCTTTTTACGTTTGACCAAAATCATGGTTTTATGCATCCCTTGCTAACCCCACCGACCTCCTAGATTTGGCAATGAAATTACATTACCTGGAAAAAAACATAAACATAGGAATTGTGAACAAAATAGCTCAGTGAATGCATCACTACTACACTAGTGCATAAAATTAAATGCAATAAATCATATATATGTAATAGTATATAACATCTCAACATCTCTTGGCTTTTAATGATCCATAACATCTCAACATCTCATGACTTTTAATAAGTCATAACATCTCAACATCTCATGACTTTTAATAAGCCATAACATCTCAACATATCTTAGCTGTTAATAAGCCATAACATCTTTTGGTCGTTAATAAGCCATAACATCTCTTGGATGTTAATAATCCATAACATCTCTTGGCTAGAAATAAGTCATAACATCTCTTGGCTATTAATAAGCCATAACATTCTTGGCCGTTAATAAGCCATAACATCTCTTGGCTGTTAATAAACCATAACATCTCTTAGCGGTTAATAAGCCATAACATCTCTTGGCTACTAATAAGCCACAACATCTCTTGGTTGTTATTAAGGCATAACATCTCTTCTAATACATACACACCATATCCATAATCAACTCAGTAATTACAACATATCATAACCATAATAAACTCAATAAGTACAACATATTATATCCATATTAAACTCAATAACTACAACATATCATATCTATAATCATCTCGGTAAGTACAACATATCATATCTATAATCAACTCGATAAGTACAACATATTATATATATATAATCATCTCAATAAGTACAACATCTCATATTTATAATCAACTCGGTAAGTAAAACATATAATATCCATTATCATCGCAATAAGTACAACATCTTGTATTTATAATCAACTCGGGAAGTACAACATATAATATCCATGATCATCTCAATAAGTATAACATCTCATATTTATAATCAACTCGGTAAGTACAACATATAATATCCATAACCATCTCAATAAGTATAACATACCATATCTGTAATGAACTCGGTAAGTACAACAAATCATATCCATGATCAACTCAATAAGTACATATGCCATATCCCTAATTAACTCGATAATACAATATATCACATCCATAACCACTATAAATACATCTTACTAGTGAGTACACTCACCTTGGCCACTCAATGGGAAATTATAATACCCTGTATTTTATTGCATATTAATTTTTATGAAATTATGGAAATTGGGATTAATTAATTTAAAGGGAGAAAATTTAATTTACAATTAATTTGGTTGAATGGTAATAATTACTAGCGTGACGCAAGTTAGTAGTTATCGAAAATAGTTATGTTGAAATCATGTTGAGTAATAACTATGTTGAGCATTACGTAGTGGGTAACATAATAGATGGTTTCGGAAATAATAATATGAATTGTTCGGGATGCGCACATAAGTCGCATCGCTATTATATATTTGGGGCGTAAAAAAGGTAATTTATTTTTATACAACTCGAATGACTATTTTGAGTGCGCCAATGTGTCCAGAAGGATCAAGATAGTCAGAAAACATTACTCGGGTGTTTTATTTGGAGTCCGGGATATTTTAGCCCAAAATAGCACCCCGGAGGGGTATTTTAGTCTTTTGGAATTTTGGGGGAAATTAAATGGAAAAAAATTAGGTTTTAATTAAAGAAACATGGGTTAGAGGCTACTATCAGTTTTCATCATACGTGAGAGAGAGAGAGAGAGAGAGAGAGAGAGAGAGAGAGAACCAAGGAAGAAGAAGACTCCATTGGAGCCCTAAGCCAAGAACTCAAGCTTTCACACCAATAATTACACCAGTGCGTAAATCATGTCAAGAGGATCGTCCCCATACTAATTTTAGTCCGAGAATCAGAAATTCATTCCAAGGCAAGTGTTTATCTTGCTCCTCTTTTAGCATGTATTATTCATGTTAATTTTGATTAAAGGTTATGAAATTATTGTAATGAAAACTACGGTTTAAACTGACTGATTTGTAAAGAAAAAGCATGAATTGGAGATAGGTTGGCATGTAAAAGAAATTCCCTTCTCAGAACTGTTAATATTGGTAATTAAATGTCGAAATCACGAAATACATTGGGGTTTTGAAGGATAAGAAAATTCTGGCTTCATATCAAAGGGATTTATAAGAACATGAATAATTTGTTGGATTCCCTTAATTTCATAAGGATTTAACCTCTAAATTGTGTTAGAAGGTGTCCTATGGTAATTTAGAATATTTGAGAAACAACTGCATTAGGTTTGGGTTGAGTATGGATTGATATTGTAGAATGAAAATTAGAGAAAAATGAATTTGGGGAAGAACAGGGCCAGTTCGGACATCTCCTTCAAAGGAGCCTTCAAACGAGATTTCCAATGACCTTTCTAACGGGTTGTTGAGTTCATTCTAAGTGGGAACTTCGTTCGAACGAACTCGTTCAAATGACCTCGTTCGAATAAGAATCCTGGAACTTCTAACGAGATTCCAGAATGGGTTTTGAGGGTCTGATCAAGTTAAAAATCATCCTAGGTATATCCAAGCGAGTGTATTTACCTACGTGAGTAATGGGTGACGTAAAATCCAAAGTTTTAGGGAATTTAAGGCGTAATAATCCTTGTGGTAGTGATCTTGTACAGAAATCTAAGAGAGAATGTAACTCCTAGAGGGGCTATATATATACGGATATCGTGGAGAGTAATGGCGTTAATATTACTTACTAATTATAGTATTCGAGTTACGTGAATACCTATTAATGTATATAAGTTATGTGCATGCTTATTGCTTGGAATATCATGAGTATAGCATACCTAGAAATTGGCTATCAAACGGGGGTTAACGCGTTGTGGATGACCATATCTCGAGTTCCTTCGGGGGATTTTGACTCGTACCACTAAAGCATGGAACCTAGGTACGGGCTATCTGTGAGAATAATAGTGATGACGGTCGTATGGGTGCGTAGGTATATTCGTAGCCCATAGGCTTGGGACTAAGTTCGCCTCCAATATGTTTTATTGGTTCCTGAAAGATTGAACACATTATCCTTCATGCGTGAACGTTGGCAATGGGACTAGATAGCCGAGTGTGCCTAGTACCATGGGCTTCTTAACCATGGGTACAGTATTGATATATGTATTAGTATGTATACATAGTGAGATTTATATATGTATACTGAGATCCTATTATATGTTTCATATCGGTTGTGTTATTAAAGTATATACTTAGTGGATTACCAGTTAAAAATTTAGAATGCTATGAGAATGAGTTAAAGTATCTTTAAATCGATTCCCAAATAATAGAGATATATTATCTTCGGGATATTTAAATATTATATCCGGCATAGAAATTATACTACGTATAGTCAGGTAGAGTATCGTGATTAGTATGGGTAGCTAGGCTCGCTAGGCGTGCACATTAGAGGAGAGGTGAGCATCTCAAGTGAGTACTCTAAGTTAACACGATTAATATTGTGCTAATTAATCAATTTAAGCACTTTCTATATTTAAACTGTTTTCTACTCGGGCTCTGACCCATTTTTCTGCAAACCTCTTTTCTTCTTTTATTATTTTTAGGTGCTCAGCCACAAGGACACCAGACTTAGGAGATTCCATTCATTTGTCGAGCTGTAGCTGCTGTGAAAGCTACAGGATATTGCTAGAAGATGCTTCTGAGTCTATTTCTCATTATCTATCAGTCATTTATTTCAGTTGGACATGTCGTCCCTCCTATCTTACATTCAAAGATTTGGAGTTAATTGATTATATTATTAGACTTTGATTTCGTGTATTTGGATTATTGTATGGGATTTTGATTGGAAATGTTTACTCCAGTTCTTTATTTAAACTTAGTTAGTTCTTTCCTTATTGCTATTGTGATGTATGGTGATGATTAAATATTTTACTTTTTATATGATGATTAATAACAAGATAAAATTTTGACATCAACCTTTTTAAATTTTAGGTGGTTGGATTTTCTAAATAAAATTAATGACTTTCGACAGTGATGCATAATCTGTACCAGCCGGATATTCTGGTTAATTTTATAAAGGACTGATCACCTAGTATTTAATTAGGCGGGGTGTCACAGGTGGTATCAGAGCATCAGGTTCTAGTGTCCTTAGGATATATACGACCTATTATGTTTCCGCGTAGCATCCTTTGATATAGAGCCCTATATTTTAGGATTTTTGTACTATTTATACATTATACTTTCCTCAGCTATTTTGAGATAATAATTGTAGACTTATAAAACTTTTCTCTCCTTTCAGATGCCTCCTTGACATGCACAGAGAGTTCCCAGGGATGCCCAGCCCAAGCCTCAACCTTCACCAGCTCAGGGTATGATGAATGCCACTGAAGTGGACGACATTGTAGCTCCGGCATTGGCAGTTGTGCAGTAGGCAACGGTGGTGGCTCCATTTCAGGCCCAGGCCTTTCCATTTTCTTGGGAACGTGTTAGGGATGACTTACAGAAGGCGCATCCTCCGGAGTTTACAGGGAGCTCTGATGTGGTGGTAGCGAGTCAATAGAAGAAGGATATACAGAGGCATTTGAGGGTGCATGAGTGCACGGAGGTTCAGATTCAGATATTGGCCACGTTCAAGTTAGTGGGAGCAGCAGTGCAATGGTGGGAGTCTATTACCACCATTGAGGAGAGAGACATACTCACGATTCGAGACTTTTGGGTGCGGTTCGACTGCAAGAATTTTTCCTCGGCCATCCAGACTGAGATGAGATGGAAACTTGTGAACTTGAAGCAGAACGGATAGACCGTGGTAGAATATGAGGCAGAGTTTATCAACCTTATGAACATTGTACCGGATGAGATCCCGACTGAGGAGAAGAAGATTCCGCATTTTATGGATGGGTTAACATGGAGGATCTGTCAGCATTTGATAGGCAATCTCTCTTTGTCCACCTATTTGGATGTGGTTAATGCAGTACTACTCCACTACCGCGACCACCCTTTTCATCTGCCAGAGGTTAAGCGAGTGGGAGTCCATACAATAAGGTAGGAATGGGGGGAATGGTGCCAGTGGGGCACAGACAGTTCAGGGTTAGCATAGACATAGTGATAAGGGTTCCCAGCAAGGGGATCCTAAGACGTTCAGGTCAGGAGGTTTTATACGTGGTCAAGGAGGCTTTAGACATGGCCAGTAAGGTCAGCATGTCCATCAGGGCCAGCAGGAGGTTCAGCAGGGCCAGTATGGCCAAGGGAGGGGTGGTAACGATCATCAGGGCCGGGGACAGCAAGGATAGAGGGGAGGACCCTTCCCAGGGAGATGTTTCACTTGTGGAAACACTTTCCATAAGCGTCAGGATTACCCTCAGAAGGGTAGAGACCAGCAGCAGCAGGGTGCTCGTTAGGCGCCCCAGAGACCGTTATTTCCAGCAACTCTCCCAGCACTCCCAGAGATGCTAGCACTGCCACCCATCCCAGTTCAGCAAGGGAAGCTTCAGTACGGATGAGTCTACAATCTTCATCAGGTCGCAGTCCCGCAGGACCCACCCGCGATTGAGGGTATATTTTCTATCTAGGGGACTTTGCACTACACCAAATCTTCCGAATTATCACGGTCATTGACCTTGACAAGTTGAACTTATCAAGGTCAATGATCGTGATAATTCTGGGTGAGACAACTTTATTTGTCACGGACTTGTCACGGTCATTGACCGTGAGAAGTTCATTAGAATTGTCACGGTCGTGTCACGATCCTTGACCGTGACAAGTTTTGTCACGGTTAAGGACCGTGACAAGCCCGTGACATTCTATAAAAAAATTTCATAGTCATTGATCGTGACAAGTTCATGACAACTTTATTTGTTAAGGACTTGTCATGGTCAATAACCTTGACAATTCTGGGCAGAATTAAAAAAACAATCTGCTGGGCAGTATGGCCACTACCACTGCCCAGCAGTATATTTGTACCTATTATAGCAATGTTGTACCTGTTCAAACATCATATATCCAAATAAAATGGAGATAATGCAAATATACATTCAAAATAAAGAGAATATGCATCACCATATAATCCAAATATAATTCAAATGTAATAATTTAAAACAATTCAATTCAAACTTAAATCAATGTCACTAAATGTCTAGGGTATGGTTAACGCTGAGGAGGTGAGTAGACCACATGATATACGAATTAACACATCCACTAATATACACCGTGCCGCATTGTTCACGCAACCACAATTGGGAGTTCTCCTTCGCGGGCATCACATGCGTGACGAGCACCCTGGACTCGATATCTTAAAGCTCACGTCCATGAACTAGTGCACCCTGGACGATATTCTGGTCCCTCAACCCCCGCCCTATCCTATGGCCATCAAATATGTCCATTATAAACACGCTCGGCCAACCAAGTGTCGACATCGGTCTGTTAAAGGGATCCAAATAGGGAAGTGGATCATCAAAGTCCGCACATCTCGATGATGAAGCAACGAGGTCCATATCCTCATCCTCGTCCTCCCACACCTCCTCCTCCCGCACCTCCTCCCATACCGCCTTATCCTTCCCTTTACCCTAACGATTTTTGCCCAGCGAACGCTTCACGAATGAGTACATATCCTGGACCGTCACCTCCAAATGAGACAACTTCCCGTCATGTGAATCCACCGTTCGATCCAACCCGGTGTCGCTCGTCTCCAATCCGATGATCCTAGATTTGGCCAACCGTGAGCTCACCCCCTTGTCCTCCCCTTGAGATCAGAGCCAAGCACTTAGCTGAGTGCGTCTATAGACAAAGATGCCTTATCAGCATCAGACTGTGACTCATGCACTTCCTTAAGCTTTGCCTGAAACGACAAAAAGCACATGATTAGTAAAATAAGTAAATTATAACGTAATTAACAAAAAGTAAACTGTCAGATTACTTACAATCGTGGTCGCGATGCTTGGGGACACCTCCTTGTCCTTACCCTTCTTCGTCCGAAGATCCACATAAGTATCGAGCCTATATGGCCTACCCCCAGGGCCACTCCCTGTCCCCTGAAATAAAATAAAGTAAAATTAGTATCGACCTCGCAAAGTAAAATAATGCAGAATAATATATTTTATGTAGTTATAGAAAAATTAAATCTTACCATCATCCTATACTCCACCTCGGCGTAAGACGTCCGGCCGGAGTAGTGCACGTCCGTCTTTTTTTCCCGGCTTTCCCTTATCGATTGGTGAGATGCCAATTGTCGCTCACCGATCTCATTGTCAATGAACCTTTGCCATTGTGCCAATGAGATCGGATCCTTCGGCGGGACGGATTCACGTCTTTGGATAATGGACTCTCGTGTCTTTCCAAAGTACCGGGTCCGCATATTTTTCTTCCACGTCTTGTGTTGCTCCCTCAACTTCTCCAAGACGGAATCGCGTAGCTTTGGATCCAGGTTGAATTGTTTATGTCCAACAAATACAATGTTAGTTGCAAATAAATATAAATATAAATATAAAATGAAATTTAAATCGAAATTGAAATTGAAATTGAAATATTCGTATAAATATAAATATAAATATAAATATAAATATATTACCTGTAGTGCCACCCAAACAGCTAACTTGAGCTCATATGGAACCTCCTTCCAACCAATGTACCCCGGGCCGATGATCGTCTTTACCAGCTCGAGGGATCTCGCTAATAGTCCCGACTTGTTCTCGATAGTCATCCCCAATTTGCCATATTTGGGGAGACTAGGGGTCGAGGAGCCCTCGTCGCCTCCGCTATCACCAAGCCCAGACGACATTATCATAACCAGCATCAGCATCCTCGCCTTAATACCTGAAGGAGACATTTGTTGTAGAAAAATGTTATTAGTACATATCAAAATGAATTAAAAGAAGACACGCAAATATGTACAATTACTACAAATAAAAATGAATTGTTACTGTTAAACACCTCAATTCTGAATTCCAAAACAACACCATCTATCTCATAATATATACAAGAGTGAAACATCCCCACACACATGCACACTACACAAGAGTGAAAATGATAAAGTGAAAATCAATTAAAAGCATTAAAAATGGATGTTTCGGTACAAATTGGAATATTTATTACAAATCAAAAAAAAATTTAATTCGGGTTATCATAAAAAATGGATTGATATTCGGTAGGAGCAGCCAAGTCATCCACACTACTATTTAGACGCTTTGGCGTGTGTTGGACAATTGACCATGGCTCATTATTGATATACTCTGAGTAAAACATTTGGTTAACCTTTTGAAATGTACAAACAAACGGCTCATCTCTCACGTGGTCGTTGCTCTTCAACTTGGACAAGTCAACCATGATCAAATTGGTGACAAGATCAACTTTACAAGCATTTTTATCCTCAACTCTTACCCAGCCATAGTAAAATACAACCTCTTTGAAGCTTATATAATCCAATTCAAATATATTTCGGATTAAACCATAGTAAGTCATTTCAGCTTCAACGAGGTTTTTATCTTTTACGCTCGCTCGAAAAAAAGTAAGAGCCTTGTATGAAATGCCCGAGTTCTGTACATTTGTACTTTCCTCGTACACTTTAGCGCCAAAAATGTAGCCGTTCAATCGATACTTTTTGTACTCTTTTGCCATGAACAAGGGTCCAGTGGCTAGACGAGCAAGCCTTGATGTCGCATCACCCGTCTTTAAGAGCTGAGAATATAGATAAATTAATTATATTAGTGGTAAAATTTGAGTGTAATGTAACATTATATAACGGTCATTTTCGCTATAATTACCTCTTGTGTCAACCACAACCTAAATTCGTTGTTTGATTGTACCATTGTTTTTCGTCTTTTATTGTTCTCACAGACTTCATATTTTCTGCATATTACAAAATTAATCATGCATAAAATAATCAAAAATAATGTTAAACATTGTAATAATCGAAACTTACTTTTTCCATTCTTTGACATCTTCATGTGTGTTAAATAGATAACGAGCTACTTGTTCATGTTGTAAACTTGTTGATTTCACTCTTTTTCCCATCACATGACCCCCATCATCGACGATCTCATCAGTGTCATCAACGCTAGTCGAGTCAGGCATATATTCCCGAGTATCTATTGATGACTCCATGGTGATGTATTCCTCTGCAATTGATCCTGCAATGTATCGCGTATTCTTTACATAATCTTTAAAAACTTTCATCAATCTTTCAAACGGTTACATCCACCGATATCTAACTGGACCACAAAGAAGTACCTCATCTAATAGGTGTACCAACAAATGAACACTTATGTCAAAGAATATTGGGGGAAAGTACTTCTCCAATACACAAATCTCTTTGGTCACCGCCAATTTTGCGGCCACTATGTGTTCTCGATTGACTACCTTCTCACACAAGAGTGAGAAGGTAATACTAATTTGCATAATAGCCCTCCCCTAAGTTCTCCAAGTACACGACGTAGATTGGCAAGTGTGAGTGTTATTTCAATTGATCAATTGAAATAACAGTCACACTTGTCAATCTAGTATGTACCCAGAGAACATTAGGATACGACTGCAAAACTTCCTCCAAAAGTAACAACTTTAAGCCAATAAGAATATTATACAGAAATTATGCAGTCCCAAATTGTCCAAATGGGACAATTCGAGAGATCTCATTACAGGGGTAATGACTCTCGAACGGGTCTAAGGGATATTGAATGTGTACGCATTAGAACTAAAAGGCTAGTATCTATGCTCACTATATGTAATTTCAAGTATGTTTCATTTAATTATCATACTATATATATATATATATATATATATATATATATATTGTTCGATATACAAAGTAATTTTTAAAAAAAGTTGAAAAATTCCACCCCCATATGGGCAATAATTCAGTGGTCATGCCATTTTTAAAATTAACCAACCCAACATCGATCCACTATAATCCAACAGCAATGTCAACAACAAATATATATCCCATACTCCTTCTAATTCATCTACTCAATTAATCATTTTCATCAATTAAACTAACAATTAAAGTATACAAGTATTAATTTACTAATTTACAATGAGGGGCAATCCTACTTTCATAATTAATCATATATTAATTTACTAATTTACAATGAGGGACAATCAATCAATTCGTTTACAAGGGACATTACGCACAAACACGCACACTACACACACATACACACACACACATATATATATATACACACACATCTATATAATAAAGGAGGAGGGTTTTTTGGTCTCCCCCAACTGACGGTTGAGATTACATCTCAAGGAATTTGGTGTTTATCAAGTGGCGGTTAGGATTAAAGGGGAAGAGTTTCAATCTAATGGCTTAGAATCGAATGACTTAAAAGGCCAAAATTTTCTCTCACCAATTGATTTACATTTACTATAACTGTACCTTTATTCAGATCATCTGTCCCAATACTTTATGATATCGCCGAAAGTAAAATAAGAAAACACTCAACCTTCTTTCTCTCTCAAAACCCAATGTCCAACAAACTCATCCCTGCACTCAATCTTCAGCATTTTCATTTTCTCTCTCCGAATAATGAAAACCCACTCTTGTTATTTGTATTCTCGGAAAATAGGGCACTAAATGTTGGGGGTTTTTGTATCTAAAGATCTGCTCCTGTTGGGGTAGAGGATCCGACCCCTTTCACTCTCCCTCAGCCGGCACCATCACCATTGCCGCCTACTCCTCCCCCGCCGTGTTTTTTCGCGGCTGGTGGACATATCCTCAGCTCTGACGCCAACCCACCACCATGTGAGGTGATGACTGTGAAACAAGTAGCGAAAATGGGAAGAAACTAAAAGAGACCATGACAAGGAGCTTTTTGGCCACATCGATGCCGACGTCACAAGCTGTGTTCTCCAGGCTGTGTTGATTTGGGGTGGTGAGAGAGAGACCCACGACGACGACGGTGGTGAAAAGAGAGTTGACGTTCACTAGACCATCCAGAGTCGTCACGTGAACATTGGTTGTTGATGATGCTGACTTTGTTTTTCCAGTTTGTTGTTCATAGTATTCTTTTGGGTATGTTGACTCAGATTTGTGGAAAACGAAAACAATCAACTCACTACAACATTAACATATGGTGATCTGTGAGTTGAGTTGTGTTTTTTCGATTAATTTGTCGGAGCTCTGATGACGATGTGGAGCTAAGGCTGAAAATCAAAGCTGTGGTTGCAGAGTTAAGTTATCTCAAGCCTCTCTCTCTAGAATCTTGAGATCCATTAAACCCCCACTCTCTCTATGGTTGCAGAGTCATGGCGTGTTTTTCGTAATTTTTGTTTTTCAAGTTGCAGAGTTCATTTCTTACATCCCCACGCTTTCCTTACCAGTCAATTTGGAAAAAAATACATTATCTTAATCCCACTTAATAATAAATGTTTGAAAAGATGCATTAATTTTATTTTCTGTTATTATTATAAATAGTGAATTAACAACAAAATTTATATAAAAACTATATATCATTGCACAAGCAATGCTTTTGGATGCTATTAACATGATAAATCAGTAGTTTGGCAGTCCATAGTTTTCATTAATTCTAATAATACGAGGAATTATTAATTTTGAATTAGTTATTTTTTTATTTTTTATTTTTCTATATCATTAGTAAGGAAGTGACAAATCCAGTGGGAGTGGGGCTCGAGAATTGTACAGCACAATTCAAAAGTTATTCCAACAGATGTAGGATCCACTACCAAAAAATCTGCAGCGTGGGATTTCCTAAATAAAAGGACAAAAGTAGTCAGCATATGTCAATCAAGAAGACACATTTCATCTCTCTCATATGGTATAGACTATAGAAGTACAAAAGATTTGGAAAGAATGAACACATCACGTGTTATCTCTCTCAATTCAATTAAATATAATATTAAAATAGTTATAATAAAAGATATTAAATTTGATTTTAATGACCACCCAATATAAAAAAAGTTATAGTAAAAAATTAATAAGAAGTTATAAAAAATTGTTTTATAAAACAGTGATAAAAATATTTTTTGTAAAGAAATTATTTTTTATTTTAAAAACTATTTATTTATAAACTAGATTTAAAAATTATTTTGCAAAAAAAATACACAAAAATGTTTTAAAAAAAGTTAGATTTTAAGTCGTTAAAAAAATCTATTTATCGTAAGTTATTCTAAAATAAAAAAAAACTTCATTATAAAAAAGTCACTTTATAAAGAAAATGCTCTATTAGCGATATAGCGTAGAGAGAGAAAAAAAAGGAGGGAAGAAACGGCGGGGGGAAAAAGAAGGGGAAAGGGATTTTTTACTGCTACATTTGTCACGGTCGTGTCACGGTCATTGACCGTGACAACATTATAAGTATTGTCACGATCATTGACCGTGACAAGCCTTTGTCACGACCTTGTCACGGTCAATGACCGTGACAAAAAATGCGTATTTTTTTGTCACGGTCAATGACCGTGACAAGGCTGGCCGGCTAAAGGGTGCCTATTTAGCCTTTTTGGTGTAGTGTTGGGGCGCATTTTATTTGACACGGGGGTCACACACTATTTTATTACCATGGGGTTTGCACGTACTACGGGATTATTAGATACAGTAGAGAGTACGGTTACTTGTGTGAATTCGCTGTTGAGTAGAGGTTCCGTTATTTCTTTTATTTGTCAGGGAGTGGGTATAGAGATCTGGAGGTTTATCTTACCCGCTGACATGCTCGTATTGGATATGTCCGAGTATGATGCGATTATAGGTATGGATTGGCTTGTCACGTATAGGGCCATGATTTATTATTTTATTAAGAGTATAGTTTTTGCCCTACTCGGTCAGGAGATGTTCCTGGTGGCGATGCCTCGCTCTGAGGGAGGATCGTCCACACATTTATACTATATAGAGGAGGAGACCTCTAGGGAGGTGGTGGTACCACTTGACTCGATTCCTATTATTCGAGAATTCACCGATGTGTTTCAGTAGATTTCAGGGTTTCCCCCGAGTAGAGAGATAGACTTCGTCATTGATTTGGCACCAGGCACTCGGTCGATAGACCGCGCACCTTACCGCATGGCTCCAGCAGAGATAAGGGAGTTACGTGACCAGACTGAACAATTATTGGGGCAGGGGTTTATCCATAGGAGTACTTCACCGTGGGGTGCTACCGTACTATTCATTAAGAAGATGTATGGATCATTGAGGTTATGTGTTGATTACTAGGAGTTGAATAAAGTCACGGTACGGAAAATATATATGTTGCTTTGAATCGATTACTTATTCGACCAGTTGAGAGGAGAGGCCTTCTTCTAGAAGATTTACTTGAGATTGGGATACCATCAGTTGCGTATCAGGGAGCAGGATGTGTCGAAGACTGCCTTCTTGATAAGATATGGTTCCTATGAGTTCAGGGTTATGCCTTTCAGGCTAACCAATGCTCTAGCCGTGTTTATGGACTTAATGGACAAGGTGTTCAGAGAGTTCATGGACCAATTCGTCATCGTCTTCATAGATGACATTCTGGTTTACTCATAGACTGAGGAAGATCATGCCGAGCACTTGAGGCAGGTTCTACAGACACTACATTAGCATGCATTGTACGCTAACTATGAGAAATGTGGGTTTTGGCTAAAGGAGGTTCAATTTTTAGGTCATATCATCTCTGACAGAGGGATCTCCATGGATCTGGGGAAGGTGTCGGCGGTGAGGGAGTGGGGCCATCCCACGACACCGACCAAGATACACAGTTTCTTGGGCCTAGCCGAATACTACGGAGGTTCATTCAAGGGTTTTTGAAGAAAGAAGGTCCGTTGACACACCTGACTTGCAAAGGACTGTCGTTTATCTGGAGTAACGCCTGTCACTTGGCCTTTGATGAGTTGAAAGACAATTTAACCTTGGCACCAGTGTTAGCATTGCCCAGGTCGGGAGTGGAGTATCTAGTCTACACTAATGTGTCCTTGTTAGGACTTGGGGGTGTACTTTAGCAGGAGGATCAGGCTATGGCTTATGCCTCCCATAAGCTTAAGCCTCATGAGAGGAATTACCCCACCCACAACTTTGAGTTGGCGGAGGTTGTGTTTGCACTTCAGATTTGGACACATTACCTCCTGGGGGAGAAATTTTTCTTGTTCACAAATCACAAGTCATTACAGTATCTCTTCACACAGAAGGAGCTGAATATGCGTCAGCGCCGGTGGCTTAAGTTTGTGAAGAATTACAATTTTGATATCCAATACCACCCGGGACAGGCTAACGTGGTAGCAGATGCGTTGAGACGTAGGTCAGTAGGGGAGGTAGCTGAAGTGTGGAAAGCTAAGTGGAAGGAGTTAGGACACCAGGATGCGGTGGCTCTATCGTTCATGTTGTGATGACAGTTATGACCCAGATTATTACGAGAGTAGTACAGGCTCAGGCAGCTGATCCGTTCTACCAAAATCAGATAGTGCAGCTTCTAGCAGAGGGAGACGAGTCTTATACCGTGGGTTCAGATGGGGGTCTACGTTTCAATGGAAGGTTGGTTGTCCCTGAGGGAGAAGACTAGCGATATGAAGTGATGACAGAGTCGCACGATTCACGATTTGTGGTGCATCCCAGTGGGGATAATGTAACATCCGTCCTAATTAAATACCGGGTGATCAGTCCTTTATTAAATTATAATCAAGGTGAACGGTTGGTTCATTCTTAGCATCACTGTCGCAAAATAAACTTTCCAATTTAAACACCCTAAATAATTAAGTTAAGTGTCAAAACCATTTAAAACATTATTTCCGTTTTATTAAATCCAATTATGAAAACCTTTAATAAGTAACAGTTTAAGAATCACACAACTATTAAGACTGGAAATAAACACCCATGAATTTAACCATTCAGATAAACCAATACCAACTTTAAAACTACAAAGGAAAACCATCCTGACAGTAATCAAATCCCAAAGAGTAAAAATACTAAAAATAAATGAACATAATCTCTGACAAATCCAACGGAATAAGGAAACGGGCGACACATGACCAACTAATTAGAACTGAAATAAGAGTGGAATCAATAACGAGGTCGTCTAAGCAAATGGCATGCATCTCCCATATAAGCTGCAGCACATCCAGTCCAAAGAACCTAAGCATGACTCCCCTGTGATATATACATATATATACAAGAGAGAAGAGATAACAGGAAACGGGTCAGAGCCCGATTGTAAAACATTTTAAATTTAGTTTAGTAAGTATTTAAAATGCTTACCGGCTAATGTAACCACCATGTTAGTATGCGACACTCTCTTGAGAAATTCTCACCTCTCATTTAGTGTGCACGCCTACCCCGCTATTAACCCCAACAGTTTATTTTAACTTAACTTTCCCATAAGGTTTCATGCCGACAATTACTATGGCTGGGATAATTAATTTTTGAAATTAAAGTTCTCACATCTATCTCATTTCATTTTAAAATATTCCAGTGTTGTCACAAAAGTCTCAAACACTTAATAATAAAATCAGAGTATTTATTCATTACTTAACTACCTTTATGCACAGTAGAACGTTCCCGTACTTAAGTATACATATCTATATTATCCACTCATATAATATACATATACTTTCGGCACCCCACATAAGCTTTATGGTGCTAGCATACACTACTATCAAGTCCTCGTATCACTCATACTAAGGGAAATACTAGTTCGGAATCACTCTCGAACTGTATTAACACAAAACATAAACAAATGGAGGCGAAGCATAGTTCCAAGTCACTAAGAGGTTAGCATATACCCTCACGTCTCTTAGGACCGTCTGACTATCAATCAGATAGTTTGTACCAAGGAATCCTATGTTCTAGGGTACAAGTCGTTATCCCACGTAAAGACCCAATCGAGATAAGACTGTCCCAGTGCGAAAACCCCCCGTGATAGCAAGTAGCTCGGGTACGATTTTTACACATATATATAATATATGCACAATCACACAGTCATATAGATGCGAACGCATATTATGGACATCTATTATATATGTGTAAGATGAAAACAGTGATTTACACATATGTAAGATGAAATTTCATGGGGTATCCTCTACATATGAAATAGATGTCCATAATATGATTACTTCTTCTACGACATGTGAATTCTAGTCTCCAAACTACACTTTCTTACATGAAACAAGTTCTAAACAACCCTAGACTAACACAATTGAGACATTAACAAAAAAATAAAGCAAGATAGATACTTGCTTGGAAATTTAGTTTCTAATTTTTGGAAGAAAGTGGTGTGGTTGTGTTCCCTGTCGCGCGATCTACGATTTGGCGGTGGTGGCGGTGCAAACGGTTGAGTTTTTGGCTTTGAACTCCTTGGAAATCTTTCCCACTTCTTCTCCAATGGCCGTTCTTAGGTTTTGGTTTTGGTTTTGTTAACCCTAGATGACAACTCCTAGAAGTTGATATAACCTTGGGAAATTCGTGGGTTTAATTGCCCAAAAATACAAAATGTCCAAAACGCCCTTTCAGGATGTTAATTAGGCCTAAAAAGGCTCAGAGATCCAAACTAAACCCCCGGGTACATTTTTTTGACTATCTTCACCCTTCCGGACCCATTAAAGCACTCGAAATGATCATATGGGAGACCTATAATTTATTCACTTTTAATAATACTAATTTAACCCCAACACGACACAGGCGCGTCCCGATTTAATTTCCACAATTATCAAATTATATACTCGTGATAATTTTAATAAATTCGATTATACATATTACTTTATCCATTAAGTAATATTCAAAAAATCCCAATAATTACTAACTCTTATCACGCTAGTAAATATTTAAAATAATTTCCGGATTAATGTTAAATTAATATCTCAAATTAAATTTAATAAATCCCCAAATTTAAAAGTCATAAAAATATGGAGTATTACAGATAACATGTACGAGGATATTCGGAGAAAGTACTGGTGGAGCGGTATGAAGAAGGATATTGCCGAGTTCATCTCGAAATGTACCACTTGTCAGCTAGTAAAGGTGGACCATCAGAGATCAGTGGAACTTCTACTACCATTAGAGGTTCTTATGTGGAAATGGGAGATCATTTCATTGGACTTCATCACGAGATTACCCACATCGCAGAGGGGTCAGATTCGATATGGGTAATAGTGGATCGGTTGACCAAGGTAGCCACTTTATGCTAGTCTGGACGGATTACACCTGGGGACAGTATGCCCAGATCTTCATATTAGAGATTGTGAGACTTCACGGGGTGCCTCTCAATATCGTGTCAAACAGAGATAAGGTGTTTGTGTCTCTATTTTGGGAGAGTTTCCAGGAGGCAATGGGTACGGAATTGCGACTAAGTACAGCCTATCACCTGCAGACGGGTGGACAGATCGAGCAAACAAATCAGATGTTAGAGGACATGTTGCGTATATGCATCATTAATTTCGACGAAGGCTGGGAGCAGTACTTTCCGAAGGCTGGGAGCAGTACTTTCCACTGGTGGAGTTTGCCTATAGCAACTCCTACCAGTTTACTATCGATATGGATTCATTCGAGGCACTATACGGCAGACCTTGTCGTTCCCCAACATGTTGGTTAGAGGTGGGGGACAACAAATTACTTGGCCCAGAGGTGATTCAGGATACTTCGGTGGGGATAGAGTTAATACGAAGACGTATTCGGGTTGCTTAAGATCGGCAGAAGAGTTACGCCGACGCCAAGCGATATTTCTGAGAGTTCAATATTGGGGACCAGGTGTTACTTCGGGTGTCTCCTATGAAGGGATTTATGCATTTTGTGAAGAAGGGAAAGTTGGCACCTAGGTATGTAGGGCCATTTCCTATTATTGAGAAGATTGGGCCAGTCGCTTATAGACTTGGGTTACCGGAGCACTGGCATAAGGTCCATGACGTGTTCCATATCTCTTCGCTAAGGATATTTCTTCGAGATGATGTAATATCTCGTATTTCTAGGGCCTTTAAATTTGGGGATTTATTAAATTTAAATTGAGATATTAATTTAATATTAATCTAAAAATTTATTTTAAATATTTACTAGCATGATGAGAGTTAGTAATTATTAGGAAACTGTTGATTATTGCATAATGAGTATAGTAATATGTAGTATTTAATTTATGAAAATTATCATAAGTGAATAAAATGACAATTATGGAAATTAAGTCGGGACGCGCCTGTGTCGTGTTGGGACTAAATTATTATTATAATAAGTGAATAAATTATAAGTCACCTGTATGGTCATTTTGAGTGCGCCAACATGTTCGAAAGGGTCGAGATAGTCAAAAAAGTATACTCGGGGGTTTAGTTTGGGTCTCGGGGCGTTTTTAGGCCTAATTGACATCCCGCGAGGGTATTATGGACATTTTGTATTATTGGGTAATTAAACCCACGAATTTCCCTAAGATATATCAGCCATTAGAAGTTATCTTTTAGGCTTAACAATCACAGAACATAAGTACGGCCATTACAGAAGAGGGTAGGAAGCCTTCCAAGAAATCCAAGGCCAAGAAGTCATCCGATTGCACCACCGCCACCATCGAAACGTAGATCGTAAGACGAGGAACGCAGCCATATCCTCATCATCATCAAATCAGACATTAGAATCCCAGGCAAGTATTTATCTTTCTTTTCTTATAGTTAATGTTTCATCCATGTTAGATCAGGATTGTTAAACTCATGTTCTCTAGAAGGATTGGATGATTTAGAGAATTTAAATCACATATTTTAGAGGAAATAGATATATTCTGGAAATCTCAACATTTGTAGAGGATTGCCCACGAAATAACATTTGTTTAGAAGTAAGAAATATGGGAAAGAACTAGAAGAATGGAAGTTTAATGAAAAATTAGCATTCTTGATAATTATGATGATTTACCCCATTAATTCAATACCTTTGATGAATTTGAACATGTTTCACGTAGGAAATCATGTATGTAGGTATATATAACTAGTAGTAGATTTATTTGGGAGTTTGAGAATCGTTAATGGAGATTTGGTTGAGGTTAGATAAGAAAATCCGTAGGTTAACAATGGTAGAATTCAGAATAACTGCTTGATCGATCGATCGACCAAAGAGCATCGATCGATCGATCGACCCGATTACTCGATCGATTGATCCCTCTTGGAAAACAACATATTTTTTCCCTTTTTGTTTAATCCGGATAAAATGCCTAGGAACCCTTGTTTATTATTTAAAAAGAATAATGGGCCATGAAGAGGACCAGTAGGGTCTAAGTAGAGTACCGTTGGATGAAATTTTAAATAGGATGAAACCGAGGGTTAACGAGGGGTTTATTACATATGGAAAATCGTTTGCATGTTAGGTACGAAATTGGGATATTTATAAATGGCTTAGACCAGTAGGTTAGAGAGGGTGAACCTACTGAAATTATCTTTAGTAAAAGAGAATACTTCGAGAGACGAAAAGTAAGTATGAAATGATTATAATTGAGAATAATCGAGATGAATCCTTATGCGAGATAATTGAGTAAAATTTACTAAGTACGGTTAATAATAATCATTATGGTTCGTGGGCGAACCTAATTGGAAAATGAGAATATTTATATATATATGACCGAGTGCATGTGTATATATTTATGTTATGCTTGTGTATAATCATACCCGTGCTACTTACTATCACGAAGGTTGCCGCGCCAGCACCGTCTTATCTCGATGGGACCTTTATGGGGGATATTGATTTATACCCTAGAACATAGGATTCCTTGGTACAGGCTATCTGAGAATGATAGTCAGACGGTCCTAAGAGACTTGAGGGGTATGTGTTTACCTCTTAGTGACTTGAAACTATGCTTCGCCTCCATTTTGTGTGTATTGTGTTAATACAGTTCGAGAGTGATTCCGAACTAGTATTTCCCTTAGTACGAGAGATACGAGGACTTGATAGCAGAGTATGACAGCACCATAGATTTTATGTGGGGTGCCGATAGTATATATATTATATGAGTGATTAATATATATATATATATATATATGGAAATATTCTACTGTGTGTACAAGTAATTAAGTATTTAATAAATGCTCCAAACTTGCTAGTAAGTATTTGGGAACTTTGTAATGGTACTGTGATATCCTAAGTAACGTAAGTAATCATGAAGAGATTAAGCATTTTAAATACTTGCTAAACTATTTTCAAATTGTTTTACAGTCGGGCTCTGACCCGTTTCCTTCCATTTTCCTCTCTCTCGTATATATATATGTATGTATTATAGGTGCCAAGTCACAGGGGCGTCATGCATAGATTCTTTGGATTGCTTGTGCTGCAACTTATGTGGGAGTTGCAGGCCTTTGCTTTAGACGACCTCGTCATTGATTATGTCCTTGCTTTAGTTCTGCTTAGTTAGGTCATGTGTTGCCCGTTTTCCTTTTCCATTTGGATTTGTCAGGGATTTGTGTTTATTTATATTTCCAGTATTCAGTACTCTTTGGGAGTTAACTCTTGTCAGGATGATTTCATTTATGGTTCATAAACTTGGTTTGGTTTACCTAGATGGTTTAACTCTTGTGTTCTAATTGCCATCCTTAATAATTATGTGATTCTTAAACTGTTGTTTATTAAAAAGGTTTTTTATTGGAATTTAATAAAATGAAAATAAGACTTTAAATTGTTTTGACACTTAGCTTAATCATCTAGGGTGTTTAAATTCAAAATTTTATTTTGCGACAGTGATGTTAAGAATGAACCAACCGTTCACCTAGATCTTAATTTAATAAAGGACTGGTCACCCGGTATTTAATTCGACAGGGTGTCACAGGTGGTATTAGAGCATCAGGTTCTAGTGTCCGTAGGATCTTTGCGTCTTATTATGCTTCTAGCATTGCTTTGTTTGATATAGATCCCTATGTTCAGGATTGTTGATTTCTATGGTGAGATTTTGTTCTCCAGCTATAACGTATGCATATTAGTGAATCTTATTTGCGTCCAGATGTGTGCATGTGTCGAACGATGAAGTATGTCAGATGAGGGACGTTAGGCGGACAGTAGGAGGTAGGACTTAGTTGTAAAGTATATTCGAGGATAATGATCGTAGTCGAGGTCACCCCTATTATGTCATGAAAGGCCAGGACTGTGAAGACGGCTAGGACACAGCCTACGATTTCCAAGCGCTGCAATAGTCGAAAGTGGTGCAATAGTAGACTCACCCAATGTAGTATGACTGGGAAAGAATCAGACGAAGACTTTAAGAGGACCGTCGATAGAAATTTTAAAAATGCAAAAATTATGTGTGTCATCCAAAGGAGGTAAAATACTCAAAGGCTTGGGCCTATGACGGAGTATGGCTATTGAAAGTGAAAATTTGGGATAAAATTTTTCTTGAATCGTCGGAATGAGGTTATAATGGTAGGAGTCAGCCACCACTTTTAGAAGGGGAATGCTATGTCTATAGAAGGATCTTAGGTACAGTTTTACCGCAGGTTCCTTCATTAGATGTTCCGAATAAGATGTGAGCGTTGTTCTGAACTCATCACAGGAGGGACGAACAGAGGCCCATTGGCAAAAATGAATCTAATCTGTTAGAGAATCTTGTATTAGAGAATGTAGATACAAATGGAGGAGGGGATTTCAAGTGGGAGATCGACTCGTAAGAATAGTTAACAACGCTTATAGGGAATTCTGCTGGACGGTCGATTCTGATAGAGGAAATATCGCGTTTGGTCAATGGGGATGTTAACGCTTCTTTGTGTGTGAAGCTAAAAGAATTGAAGAATGTAGTCATAGCATAAGGCAGGATGAAGCGGTGGTAGTGAAGCACCACAAGGGGGAAACTCATCAGGGGACTCATTTAAATGATTCAGATATCTAAATTTTTACCAAGCAATGGTGAATTCGATAAGGACTATTGGAGCCCATAGCACGTTCCTAAAGTCCAACGAAGGTAAGGGAATAATGAGGGTAACAATCAGTAATCGAGCCTACCAAAGTCCGATAGAATGACAACCCTAATATGGTCAGTATGACCGATGATAAGTGGATTATGCATAGAGGTATTTTGGTGGAGAGTGAAACCACATAAGTTAATTCTTCCCCTAATCAAGTAAAGGGGACAAGAATATGGTGCCTAGTAAAGGGCAACAATTAAAGTAGTTTTTGTTTTGGTTTGGACAGACATGTTACGTTCGAAAATCATTTGAACAGCCAAGACGATTGGTAAGGTAGAGTTATGAATTTTATCCTCAGAGGATGAGGCATGTTTTATGTGACACGGGCGAGTCACTATATTTCGTTTATTACTAGATTCGTATGTGAGACAAGTTTAGTGCGTATATCTGTAACGTTATTATTATGTGAATATTTGCCCTAGTGTAGCGGGATTATCTTTAGTATTATCCGTGGAGCATGAATGGGTGAATTAATAGTGTTATACTTTATTGAGATTACTCGTCTTAATGATGCATTATATGGGTAGGATATTATTCGAATTATGGTTTTATAAGTAATGGTTAAAATGATAGTGGGCAGTGATTGCAAGGCCATCGGGGTTGCTGCCTTAGTGCAGCATGTTTTGTTCTGTCGAGACCTCACCTGCGATAGGGTCGAGCTCGCACTTATATTATATATTATAGAGACTTCAGAGAGTATAGTGGTCTCGAGATATTCGATCCCGGTGTGTGTAGGGACTTTGTTGTTATGATTTAGTGTGTATTGGGTTTACCATCGAGCGGAAAGATTTCACTCATTATTATGTTTAACGCTTAGGACTTGGTGATTAGAAGAGCGCATTGTTATATCTATGATTTAGAGAGGTGAAAAATTAAGACTTATATTCATATGTTTGGGGGAAGGGTTTCGAGAGTCCCGATTATATGCGTATGAGGTTTATGGAATGTGATTTCCACCAATGCCGAGCAATAGCGCAATTGGCAAAAAGTTCTTTGTTTAAGTATAAATACGGGGGGAAATGTAGCTTTTCTGTTAAGAGACAGAATATAGGGCTACTTGTCATAGACGGAGGACCTAACGAATTTCGATAATCGATAATTCTAGGTAGTAGTGTATCGGGGGTTCCTTGTTTGGATTTCTCTTTGCGAGACATCCCACGCATGAAACTTAGCATAAGGTTGGAAGTAGGAAGATGTGTGGTCGTTAATCCATGAGTTCGGTACCTCAATCGTTATAAGAACAAGTAGTTATAACAATAAAGATGGAAGTTAAAGTTGGATTTAAGGCTAATGGAACCAGTTGTGTGATAAGGAAGCATTAAAAATTTTATTTTATCACCACGAGTTGAAGGGGGACGATGTTAAGGATGATTTAAAAATTTCAATTTCTAGGATGATTGAGAGTACCCAAGTGTTGTAACCACGTTGTGAGCATAAGGGAAAATAAAGAATTGGGTGTGATGTGTGAAGTGTATGTGATGCTTACACTAGTATGCATGGTTTGTAAGGTGTGTGGGCATCCTGGTTAGATGATGCTTAAATTGTCCGAGTTGAAGGGACGTGGGAATAGATGCGTGGAATATATGTCTGTAAGAGTAACATAACGAAGTGAAAGTGGTAAATAGATTAAGCATCGTGTGAAAGATGATATCCATATATATATACGTGTGCGATCAGAGTAGCACACTCGAATTTGGTTGGAAGGCTGTGGGAAGACATTTAAAAAGGGATATTCCTTGAAAAGGGTAAGATGTAACTATTATAGGAAAACACATGGAGCGGAGTTTTTCCTGGTCAAATGTTGAGAGAAAATTGCGCGTAAGACGAATAATGATGTTAATAAGGTATAAAAGGTCCAGAAGTGCACATCATGGGGAATGGTACATGGTCCGAAACTTTCGATATACACCGAGGAAAGAAGGGGCGTATTATGTGCCATTTAATGTGTGACATTACAAGTAGAAGTCGATGTTGAACGAGACATAGGGACTAGTCTCTGTGTGCACCACTCATAGATAGAATTCGGTTGGAACTAGAGGTTCAGCCAGAAAATTTTGTATCAAACCGATGATTCCAGTAGTGAAAGAGGGAAGTCAATCCGGTAAAGTTTCTTTAATGGGTTGCCAACCCAAAGGTAAGATCAAAGGATTCCTTTGAACGTGTGGAATAATTTGCCCAAGAAGGAATTTATTGATATTCCTTTGGGGTGAATTACAATATTAGCTAGTGTGCACAAGTTTTCCTTTGAAAAAAAGAATCACGTCGGTATGTGGTCCTACATGGTATTGTTATGAATTAGGAAGAGATTCTTGAACCCCACCTTCAATAGGAGATTTCAGGAAGCATTGGGGATAACATTTCGTTTGGGAGCAGGTTGTATCACCTAAAGCCGGGAAGTAGGCGAAAAGTGATTTATGACTGGTAGAACTGTATAAAAGTAAATTCGGACTCATCGTGGTCATTTCATAATCTCCGCAATTATAGTTGTTTAGTACAGTATATTACGATACTTGGGAAAAAGTTATTACCTATGGGTAGAGTAGTGGGTAAACACTCGTACCTGGTTATCGTGGACAAAACTGCTTATGGAGGTTTTGGTGTGGAAAAACCTTAATTTTTTTCTCACTCTAGATGATAAGAGGTGAGCGGATGATCAGAATTTTGGACTGCTCCATACTGACCTAGGTAACCTTTTAACTATCGTAAGTGTTACGTCGCCAGGAATTAAGATTTGAAGAACTGACAAGAGAAGTCCGAGGTTCATATAGTTTCTCTCAGAACAGTTTTGTGTTTAGATATATACGAGAGTTGATACGAGGTGAGGTGCAACCTCCCAACAATATTGAGACAATGGGTCTAATGATGTATAGGCTAGTCTTACTTGAATGTTATTTGGTAGGAACACGATTAAGCGAGGGCTATAGTGATTGAGCCTAACTTTGATGTTGGTTTTGAGTATTAGAGGAAACCTATTTTTTTATCAGTTATGCCTTACTTTTTCCAAATTTCGGGATAAAATTTCGTTATTAGGGGGGAAGTATGTAATACCCTGTATTTTTATGGCCATTAAATTTGGGAATTTATTAAATTTAAATTGAGATATTAATTTAATATTAATCCAAAAATTTATTTTAAATATTTACTAGCGTGATGAGAGTTAGTAATTATTGGAAAATTATTGAATATTGCATAATGAGTATAGTAATATGTAGTATTGAATTTATGAAAATTGTCACAAGTGAATAAAATAACAATTATGGAAATTAAGCCGGGATGCGCCTGTATCGTGTCGGGACTAAATTATTATTATAATAAGTGAATAAATTATAAGTCACCCATATGGTCATTTTGAGTGCGCCAACATGTCCGGAAGGGTCGAGATAGTCAGAAAAGTATACCCGGGGGTTTAGTTTCGGTCTCGGGGCATTTTTAGGCCTAATTGACATCCCGAGAGGGTATTATGGACATTTTGCATTTTTGGGTAATTAAACCCACGAATTTCCCTAAGATTCATCAGCTATTAGACGTTATTTTTCAGGTTTAACAATCACAGAACATAAGTACGGCCATTAGAGAAGAAGGTAGGAAGCCTTCCAAGAAATTCAAGGCCAAGATCTCATCCGATTGCACAACCGCCACCGCCATCGCCGAAACGTAGATCGTAAGACGAGGAACGCAGCCATATCCTCATCATCATCAAATCAGACATTAGAATCCTAGGGAAGTATTTATCTTTCTTTTCTTTTAGTTAATGTTTCATCCATGTTAGATTAGGATTGTTAAACTCATGTTCTATGGAAATATTTGATGATTTAGAGAATTTAAATCACATATTTTAGAGGAAATAGATATATTCTGGAAATCTCAACATATGTAGAGGATTACCCACGAAATAGCATTTGTTTAGAAGCAAGAAATCTGGAAAATAACTAAAAGAATGGAAGTTTAATGAAAAATTAGGGTTCTTGATAATTATGATGATTTACCCCATTAATTCAATACCTTTGATGAATTTGAACATGTTTGACGTAGGAAATCATTTATGTAGGTATATATAACTAGTAGTAGATTTATTTGGGAGTTTAGGAATCGTTAATGGAGATTTGGTTGAGGTTAAATAAGAAAACCTCTAGGTTAACAATGGCAGAATTCAGAATGACTGCTCGATCGATCGATCGACCAAAGAGCATCCCCATTACTCGATCGATTGATCCCTCCTGGAAAATAGCATATTTTTCCCCTTTTTGTTTAATCCGGATGAAATGCCTAGGAACCATTGTTTATTATTTACAAAGAATAATGGGCCATGAAGAGGACTAGTGGGGTCTAAGTAGAGTACCATTGAATGAAATTTTATATAGGATGAAACCAAGGGTTAACGAGGGGTTTACTACATATGGAAAATCGTTCGCATGTTAGGTACGAAATTGGGATATTTATAAATGGCTTAGACCAGTAGGTTAGAGAGGGTGAAACTACTGAAATTATCTTTAGTAAAAGATAATACTTCGAGAGACGAAAAGTAAGTATGAAATGATTATAATTGAGAATAATCGAGACGAATCCTTATGCGAGATAATTGAGTAAAATTTACTAAGTACGGTTAATAATAATCATTATGGGTTGTGGGCGAACCTAATTGGAAAATGAGAATATATATATATATATATATATATATATATATATATATATATATATATATATATATATATATGACTGAGTGCATGTGTATATCTTTATGTTATGCTTGTGTATAATCATACCCGCGCTACATGCTATCACGGAGGTTGTCGCACCGGCACAGTCTTATCTCGATGGGACCTTTATGGGGGATATTGACTTATACCCTAGAACATAGGATTCCTTTGTACAGGCTATCTGAGAATGATAGTCAGACGGTACTAAGAGACGTGAGGGGTATGTGCTGACCTCTTAGTGACTTGGAACTATGCTTCGCCTCCATTTTGTGTGTATTGTGTTAATACAGTCTGAACTAGTATTTCCCTTAGTACGAGAGATACGGGGACTTGATAGCAGAGTATGCCAACACCATAGATTTTATGTGGGGTGCCGATAGTATATATATTATATGAGTGATTAATATATATATACGCATATATGGAAATCCTTTACTGTGTGTATAAGTTGTTAAGTATTTAATAAATGATCCAAACTTGCTAGTATGTATTCGGGAGCTTAGTAATGGTACTGTGATATCCTAAGTAATGTAAGTAATCATGAAGAGATTGAACTTTAAACTAAACATCAGAACCTTGTTATTTCTCGAGTTAAAACTTTATGGGAATGAGTTATATAGTCATATGAGATTTATTAGTACGGTAGGCGTGCACACTAGATGAGAAGTGAGAATTCTCAAGGGAGTGTAGCATACTAACATGGTTGTTACATTAGCTGTTACACATTTTAAATACTTGCTAAACTATTTTCAAACTGTTTTATACTCGGTCTCTGACCCGTTTCCTGCCATTTTCCTCTCTTATATATATATATGTATGTATGTATTACAGGTGCCCAGCCACAGGGGCGTCATGCATAGGTTCTTTGGATTGGATGTGCTGCAGCTTATGTGGTAGTTGCAGGCCTTTGCTTTAGACGACCTTATCATTTATTATGTCCTTGTTTTAGTTCTACTTAGTTAGGGTATGTGTCGCCCATTTTCCTTTTTCATTTGGATTTGTCAGGGATTTGTGTTTATTTATATTTCCAGTATTCAATACTCTTAGGGAGTTAACTCTTGTCAGGATGATTTCATTTATGGTTCATAAACTTGGTTTGGTTTATCTAGATGGTTTAATTCTTGTGTGCTAATTTCCATCCTTAGTAATTATGTGTTTCTTAAACTGTTATTTATTAAAAAGGTTTTATATTGGAATTTAATAAAATGAAAATAAGACTTTAAATTGTTTTGACACTTAACTTAATTATCTACGGTGTTTTAATGGGAAATTTTATTTTGCGACAGTGATGCCAAGAATGAACCAACCGTTCACCTTGATTTTAATTTAATAAAGGGCTAATCACCCGGTATTTAATTAGGCGGGGTGTCACAGATGATTTCGCCCACACTCACAATGCGTTGGAGGAGATAGACTTACAGCCTGATAGCTCCTATGAGGAGGGGCCGAGTTCTATCCTAGACCGTAGCGAGAGGAAGTTGAGGTCGAAGATAGTACCACTATTCTGTGTTAAATGGCAGCACCGTAATGTTGAGGAATCTACCTGGGAATGTGAGGATGACATGCGTGAATGTTATCCAGAGTTATTCTTTCCAGGTATACTTTAATTTCCAAATTTCGGAACGAAATTCTATTGTTAGGGGGGAAGTATGTAGTACCCCGTATTTAATTGCATATTATTTTATATGAAATTATGGAAATTGGGATTAATTAATTTAAAGGGAGAAAATTTAATTTACAATTAATCTGGTTGAATGGCAATAATTACTAGTGTGACGAGAGTTAGTAGTTATCAGAAATAGTTATATTGAAATCATCTTGAGTAATAACTATGTTGAGCATTACGTAGTGAGTAACGTAATAGATGATTGCAGAAATAATAATATGAACTATTCGGGACACGCATATGATTCGCGTCGCTATTATATATTTGGGGAGTAAAAAAAAAGGTAATTTATTTTTATACAACTCGAATAACTATTTTGAGTGAGCCAGTGTGTCTGAAAGGGTCGAGATAGTCAGAAAACACTATTCGGGTGTTTTATTTGGAGTCCGGGACATTTTAACCCAAAATAGCACACCGGAGGGGTATTTTAGTCTTTTGGAATTTGGGGGGAAATTAAATGGACGAAAATTGGTTTTAATTAAAAGCAGTGTGGGTTAGAGGCTATGTCAGTTTTTATCATATGTGTGTGTGTGTGTGTGTGTGTGTGTGTGTGTGTGTGTGAGAGAGAGAGAGAGAGAGAGAGAGAGAGAACCAAGGAAGAAGAACACTCCATTGGAGCCCTAAGCCAATAACTCAAGCTTTCACACCAATAATTACACCAGCGCATAGATCGTGTCAAGAGGATCGTCCCCATACTAATTTTAGTTGGATAATCAAAAATCCATTCCAAGGAAAGTGTTTATCTTGCTCCCCTTTTAACATGTATTATTCCTGTTAATTTAGATTAAAGGTTATGAAATTGTTGTAATGAAAACTAGGGTTTAAATTGACTGATTTGTAAAGAAACCCCGTGAATTGGAGATAGGTTGGCATGTATAAGAAATTCCCTTCTTAGAATTGTTAATATTAGTAATTAAATGTTGAAATCACGAAATAAATTGGGGTTTTGAAGGATTAGAAAATTCTGGGTTCATATCAAAGGGATTTATAAGAACTTGAGTAATGTTTTGGATTCCCTTGATTTCATAAGGATTTAACCTCTAAATTGTGTTAGAAAATGTCCTATGGTAATTTAGAATAGTTTAGAAACAACTACACTAGGTTTGGGTTGAGTTTGGATTGATATTGAATAGTGAAAATTAGAGAAAAACGAATTTAGGGAAGAACAGGGCCAGTTCGGACATCTCGTTCGAAAACCACCCAGGTCATTCAAATGACCTCGTTCGAACGAGCCTTCTAACAAGATTTCCAATGACCTTTCTAACGAGTTGTTGAGTTCGTTCAAAGTGGGAACTTCGTTCGAATGAGAATCCTGGAACTTCTAACGAGATTCCAGAATGGATTTTGAGGGTTCGATCAAGTTAAAAATCATCCTAGGCTTATCCAAGTGAGTGTATTAACCTACGTGAGTAACGGGTGACGTAAAATCCAAAGTTTTAGGGCATTTAAGGCGTAATAATCCTTGAGGTATTGATCTTGTATAGAAACCTAAGAGAGAATGTATCTCCTAGAGGGGTTATATACATATATATATATACATATATATACATATATATATATATACATATATATATATACATATACATATATATACATATACATATATATATATATATACGGATATCGTGGAGAGTAATGGCGTTAATATTACTTACTAATTATAGTATTTGGGTTCCGTGAATACCTATTAATGTATAAAAGTTATGTGCATGCTTATTACTTGGAATATCATGTGTATGACATACCTAGAAACTGGCTATCGAACGGGGGTTAACACGTTGTGGACGACCATATCTTAAGTGCCTTCGGGGGATTTTGACTCATACCACTAGAGCATGGAACCTAGGTAGGGGCTATCTGTGAGAATGATAGTGATGAAGGTCGTATGGGTGCATAGGTATATGCGTATCCCATCGGCTTGGGACTATGTTCGCCTCCAATACGTTTTATTGGTTCCTGAGAGATTGAAACTATTGTCCTTCTTGCGTGAACGTTGGCAATGGGACTAGATAGCCGAGTGTGCCCAGTACCATGGGTTTCATAACCATGGGTACAGTATTGATAAATGTATTAGTATGTGTACATAGTGACATTTATATATGTATACTGAGATCTTATTATGTGTTTCATATCGGTTGTGTTATTAAAGTATATACTTAGTGGATTACCAGTTGAAAATTTAGAATGTTGTGAGAATGAGTTAAAGTATCTTTAAACCGATTCCCAAATAATAGAGATATATTATCTTCGGGATATTTAAATATTATATTCGACATAGAAATTATACTACGTATAGTCAGGTAGAGTATCGTGATTAGTATGGGAAGCTAGGCTCGCTAGGCGTGCACATTTGAGGAGAGGTGAGCATCTCAAGTGAGTACGCTAAGTTAACACAATTAATATTGTGCTAATTAATCAATTTAAGCACTTGCTATATTTAAATTGTTTTCTACTCGGGCACTGACCCGTTTTTTGGCAAACCACTTTTCTTGTTTTATTATTTTTAGGTGCTCAGCCACGGGGAGACCAGACTTAAGAGATTTTATTCATTTGTCGAGCTGTAGCTGCCGTGGAAGCTATAGGATATTTCTAGTAGACGCTTCTGAGTATATTTCTCCTTATCTATCAGTCATTTATTTCAGTTGGACATGTCGTCCCTCCTATCTTACATTCAAAGATTTAGAGTTGATTGATTCTATTATTAGACTTTGATGTTGTGTATTTGGATCATTGTATGGGATTTTGACTGGAAATGTTTACTCCATTTCTTTATTTAAACTTTGTTAGTTCTTTCCTTATTGCTATTGTGATGTATGTTGATGATTAAATATTTCCTTTTTTATATGATAGTAACTAACAAGATAAAATTTTGACATCAACCTTTTTAAATTTTAGGTGGTTAGATTTTCAAAATAAAACTAGTGACTTTCGACAGTGATGCATAATCTGTACCAACCGAATATTTTGGTTAAATTTTATAAAGAACTGACCACACGGTATTTGATTAGGCGGGGTGTCACATTTCAAAAATTAAATGCAATAAATCATATCTATGTAATAATATATAACATCTCAACATCTCTTAGCTTTTAATGAGTCATAACATTTCCTGGTCGTAAATAAGCCATAACATCTCTTGGCTGTTAATAAGCCATAACATCTCTTGGCTGGAAATAAGTCATAACATCTCTTGGTTGTTAATAATCCATAACATCTCTTGGATCTTAATAAACCATAACATCACTTGGTTGTTAATAAGCCATAACATCTCTTGGCTGTTAATAAGCCATAACATCTCTTGGCTATTATTAAGGAATAATATCAATTCTAATTCATACACATCATATCCATAATCAACTCAGTAAGTACAATATATCATAACCATAATTAACTGAATAAGTACAACATATCATATCCATATTCAACTCGGTAAGTACAGCATATCATATGTATAATCAACTCGGTAAGTACAACATATCGTGTCTATAATCATCCGGTAAGTACAACATATCATATCCATATTCAACTCGGTAAGTACAACATAGCATATCTATAATCAACTTGGTAAGTACAACATATCATATCTATAATCATCTCGGTAAGTACAACATATCATATCTATAATCAACTCGGTAATTACAACATATCATATCTATAATCATCTCGGTAAGTACAACATATCATATCTATAATCATCTCAATAAGTATAACATCTCATATTTATAATCAACTCGGTAAGTACAACATATAATATCCATTATCATCGCAATAAGTACAACATCTTGTATTTATAATCAACTGGGAAGTATAACATATAATATCCATAATCATCTCAATAAGTTTGACATCTCATATTTATAATCAACTCGGTAAGTACAACATATAATATCCATAACTATCTCAATAAGTATAACATATCATATCTATGATCAACTCGCTAAGTAAAACATATCATATCCATGATCAAATCAATAAGTACATATGTCATATCCATAATTAACTCGATAAATACAATATATCACATCCATAATCATGTATAAATACATCTTACCACTGAGTACACTCACCTTGGCCACTGAATGGGTTTCCCCCATGCCTTTATCTGGCGGTTGTTCAATTAGTTAACCTCCCCTTCCTATCATTATTACAATATTAGTGTCATCATAAGAATATTACCATCCAAATAATCACTTAAATGTAATTCAATTCATGAGCATCATATTATCCCATTCAAATAATTTATCATAAATGAAGTCTCATCTAATTTAATGTTAAGATATTTGACATATCTCATTCATAGTCCAAACATACTTTAATTCATTCTTTTAGGTTCCCAATACAAGCGACGACACATCATTTCAAATTTCCTAGAGCAAGATATGCTCATTTCTTTATTTCAAAGCACATAGACCCTATAGGCTCCTCTATCGTTTAGTCAACTTCCAAGAATTTTCATAATTTTTCTATATCATAAATTACCATGATATTCCACCCAATTTCCATAAACACATTGAATAATACAAAATTAAAGTTTGATTCATTTTTTATGTCAAGGAAATCGTCAAACACCTGGTATGCACACTTACACTTTCGGGGCAGATTCTATACCTACACTTCAAACTATCCCCTAAGATTCAATTCTGTGTATTTTTACATAATTTTTGGATATAAAAAGTATATTTAAGTTTAGTTTCATATCCAACCTGAATCAATCAATTCCATTGTGTATTCACAAAGATACACCAGTTTGATTAACATAAAGATTTCTCCCTTAGTTGTATGAATTCAACATGCTTCACATATACAACCTACACATACCCATATGCATACAACAAAACTTATCCCCTTATCCCCAAATATGATCTTTAATATCATATAAAACAACATATATCATGTAAAGAATGAAATTTACAAGTTAAATCTTACCTAAGTACCCTTGGATACATAAGCTTGTTTATTTCTCGATTATCTTCCTTAATCCTTCACTAACTCAACCTTACTTCTCTTTCTTTCATGGGAACCTCAACCCACTTTACATTATGATGTAGATGAAAAATAAGTGATATTTTAAGGTCTTTAATTCGGCATAAGGGAAACTCCCCTTGGTCCAATCAAAATATGGCATGTGGCGCCATATAAAACAAAATATCATTTAAAGCTAAATGACTACTTTACCCCATGTTCGTAAAAAGATGATTTCTTTTCACTCGAATGTACGTTCGATGCACCGTTTGTTTTGTTAAAAACCTAACTCACATATATACAACTAACTAGTTTTCACCTCAAGTCAATTGTTATATTATAATGGTCAAAACTAGTCTCCAACTTAAGCATTCCTACCGAAAACTTCAAAAATTTGTGTTTAGAACTAATTCGATATCTCATGAGTTATGAAGGAAGGATTAGACTAAATATAATAACTTAACATTATATACACCATTAACACATTATCCCCATCCCATAAGGTAAGCATTATTTAAACATGATTTATCATAATTATATCCGGGTTCTCATGATTAATAAGTGGGATACGCGGGGCATAAGGAGCTTGTTAACACTCCTTTGGAGTCCATGTTTGTTATGGTGCTTACGGACCCATGGCATGGGAGAAGGCAATATTAAGTTCGCGAACCTAGGGCATTTGATCCCTATTTCATTGTATCTCTTGGACATTTTCTTGAAGACTGTCGATCTTGGTGCCGAGCTGAGCAAGCACTGCCATCAAGTCGGCTTTTACATTATTATTTTGGTCTCGATTCTCTGTAAGGAGTCTTTGATAGGATTTCTTGATTTTTGCAAAAAATAATGTGGGAGTATAACTCAGGAGTGGATTGATAGCATATCTGAGCCACTAGGGAGCTAAGCTAAACAAGGGTATGCGATCGCACCTGAAAGGGAAAGAACTTTTTATTTCTTATGGAAAAAAGGATATTTTTAAGGGTTTTTTTAAAGAAGGAGAAAATATTTTTGGTGTTTTTGAAAAGAGAAGTAAATATTTTTTATTTTTTTAAAAGAGAAAGAAACGTTTTTGGTATTCTGAGAATAGAAGGAAAGAAAATCTCCTGGTGTAATTTTTATTATTAGGTTTCACTAGTATTATGTTCCACCTAGGGTGCAAGTGAAATGCTAGACATGACCCGAGTCTGAGAAAGAATAGGGTATGTTGATGTAAAAAACTAGATTGCTCTAATTATTCAATCACAGATAAATAAATAAATAAGACAAAGATTTTAAAGTGGTTCGGCTAGGAATAAAGCCTACGTCCACTGTTATGTTATTGCTGAGTGTTTGCAGAATTCTTGATTACAAGTTCTCTCAAGAAATTCCGGTCCCTTTGAATGGGTTTGATACAAGGTATTTATAGCCTTGAGGCTGTACATGAAAGGTTCGATACATTAAATGATATACATGTGAAAGGGTAATACATTTAATGCAGCGTGCGCGTCAAGAGTATAAGCATTCAATGAATATTTGAACTGTTGATTATCTGGCAATTAATGATACGACCGAGGTGCAACTCGGACCGCCATAGCTGCTCGCTGATCAGGAGTTCCTCGGAGAACTAGAGTACCTCGGTGCGCTAGAGTTCCTCGGTGTGCTAGAGTTCCTCGGTGCGCTAGAGTTCCTCGGTGTATCCTCGTTGCTCGGAAAGAAGCGTGGTTGGTCGGGAAATGAACTTCCTCGCTGCTATCGTGCCACGTAGATTGACACGTGTCTTCGTATTATTCGTCCACATCAGCATATTAATTTTGGTATCAACAGAAGCCCCCAATGTTTTATATTTCGAACTTTGAGGAGTATGGAACATTCTTTCTCGGTATATGGCAATATTAAATGACTTTTCCTGGGTTTCAGGAACATTGTGTTCAAATTTCCTTCTCATTTCGCAGCTTTCGCCCTTTTTTTTGAATTTTTTATAAGCGCTTCGATCTCCGTGCAGTTTTTGTCCTTTTAGCCGCCGGAAGTTCAGTAGTTTCTTTTTGGTAATCATTTCTTTCGCCGCTTCCCAATGCAAAGTATTTAAACTTCTTAGGTAACCATACCGTCCTCTACATTTTCCAATTTCAAGCTTTCTATTCTCTCCTTCTCTCTTGTGCGTTCATCTTTTCCTTCGTTAGTTGTCAGCAGACCTCCTTCCTTCCTGTAAGATTTTCTTCCTTCTTCTTTTATTCATCATGGTTTACATTATTGAATCTCTTGAAAAGTTCCGCTCTGACTTTTCCATCCCGTCTTGGGTAATCTTGGAGGAACTTTCTGAACCTCAAAATTATTTTCGTCTGGCTGAGGGACATTGGTTCCCCAGTCTTTTTATTGCTGAATGCGGTTTTTCCTTTCCACCAAATCCATTGTGTCTTGAGTTTTGTCAATATTTTGATCTTGTCCCTGCAAAAATAGCCCCCAATTCATGGAGAATAATTAATGGGGTACACAAATTAAATCTAACTCATGGGACTCGTATTGGGATCCCTGAGATTATGTATTGCTATAAGTGGGCCACTCTAGATAATATTTATTACTTAAAAACTAGGTTTCTGAATAGGGCTCTTGTAGTTAACCTCCCTGACTCAAATAGAGATTATTTTGAACATGGGTTGGTTATAAAAATTTGGCAATATGCCCCTTTAACTGGAGATGAAGTATACAACGGTCCCAGATGCCCCCCATATGGCAATGGGATAGGTTTATTTTTCATTTTATTTTATTTATGAAATTATACTTTCATCATGCTTGACAAAATGTATGATTGATATCTCGTTATGTATTTATTTGCAGTTGATAGCAAAAGAAGAACTCCAAAAGAATCAGAGGTTAATATCAAGCATCTGAAACTTATCTGGGGTTTGCACAAGAACATTGCAGACGAACACATCAGGTCTGCCTAAGGGTGTAAGCGGTACGGTTTGGTCGGTAAATAGTAGATACCAATACCAAAACCAAACTCTGGATGGTAAAACCAAACCGTACCAGTTTACCACCCGGTACACCAAAATCAATACCAAAACCAAACCGGCCGGTATTTCGGTTTTTTCGGTAAATTTTAGTTTTTTCTGGTTTCTTCTGGTATCGATAAATTCTGGTTTTCTCCGATTTCTGATTTTGATTTTTTCTGGTTTCGGTAAACAACACTAAAAGTCCCAAAAAACCAAAAACAAAACCAACCAACTTTTTAAAATATTAAAACCAAAACTAAAACCAACTTTTTTCTGGTTTCGATAAATTCAGTACGGTAATTTTGGTACATTCAGTACGATACGATAATTTCGGTACGGTTTTTTCTGGTTTCGGTAAATTCGGTACGATATGGTAAGTTCGGTACGGTTTTTTCTGGTTTCGGTAAATTTGGTACGGTAAATCGGTTTTTTAAATATTAAAACCAAAACAACCAACTTTTTTGCGGTAATTTCGGTTTCGGTAAGACTGGTTTCTGGTATTTTAATATATGAAACCAAAACCATTTTTTTCGGACCAAAACGGTACGGTACGGTACGGTAAAAACCCGTACCACTTCCACCCCTAGGTCTGCCTCATATCTGCTACAGTATAAGAGTTACACAACCTCTTATACTGCTCGCCCTGTTGAACCAGCTTCAACTCCAGAAGGTTCATCTTCAGATTCTCATCTTCCTTTAAGTCAAAGGATGGGTAAGAAAAGAGCTCCTCCTGCTCTCTTTGATGATGTTACTTCTGTTGCTGGGGCCAAGAAAAGCAAAACTGATGCCCCAGAGGGGACTAAAAAAGTGGATGTTGGGTCTTCTAAAGCTACCGAGAAGCACCCAATGGTTCCGAGCAAGAAAAATGCTCCTGTAGATGTAATTACAATCTCTCCGACCAAGACCTCTTTGGTTGAAGGTTCTGACCGCCCGTTGAAGAGATTGAGGAAATCATCCTTAGTTACTCCGGCTGAAACTGCCTCTTCCCTACCTGCTGGTGGTACTGATGTTCCAAACATCATTCTTCCAAGTTCTGCAATGAGCTCGGTCGTACCCGAGGTCCATGGTATTGATGAAAGAATTCCTAGGGATATGCTGACATCCTTAGCTGATCGTCACCTTGCTTCAGTAAATTTCTTATACTTCTGGTTTTTCTTTCTTTCTCTGAAAGCTTGCATTTTTTATTGACTTTGCTATTTTTCTCATCTTTCAGTTGGTGAACTGTTTTAATAATATTGTGAAGAAGGATGAAGCTATTAAAGCTTCAAGCTCCTCGTCAGGTGTAGAGGATGCTCTGTTGGGTTTGACCCAGTCTTTAAAGGAATCTCGTCAACAGTATGTTGATGAAAAAGCTGTTTGGGAGAAGAAATTAGCTGTGGCTGAAGCTGAGAAGGTGAAAATGGCCGAAACCTCCAAGAATTTGGAGGAGAAAGTAAAAGGTTTAGAGGTTAAACATCAGGAATATGATGGCCAGCTGAAAAAGGCAGAGGAAGAGTTATCTACCCTGCGAGATATCAAGGTCAAAAAAGAGGAATTGGATGTGAAGCTCTCCTCGGAGAAGTTGAGGAGAAAAGTCGCAATCAAGAAACATTTCAGTGCTGGTTGGGAGAAAGGATGGGATAAAGGGATTGCTGCAATGACATCCCAAGTCCAATATGGGAAGTTGAAATACTTCCACGATGGCTGGGTAGCTGCTTTGCAAGAGTTGAAGGTCCAAGACGATTTTGAGCTATTCCAACAACACCTCCCTGGTCCTCCTCCACCAATTGTGGAAAAAGAAGAAGATGATCCTGTCTCAGATGAGTCTTCTATGGCTATGGGTGACCCAGTCTCTGCTTCTCAACCCTCTGTCGTCGAGGACGTTTCTTCTATGCCTCCTCCTGCCGAGAAGATTCCTGTTGATCAACCCGTTGTTACCACCGAGCAACCGAGCTCCTCGTCCCAGCCTCCCGAGAAAGTCTTGGGGGACAAGGAAAAGGTGTGAAGTTGTTCGGTATCATTTCTATATTTCAATTCTTGTAATCGAACAATGTAACCTTTTGATGATCTAATAAAATACATCTTCGTTCCTCTTCTTTATTGATACTCTGTCTGATTTTATTTATTAACTCCTGCTTCCTCTTCTTTATTAGTTTTTGGCCGAAATGGAATTGATATATGCTCCTGATACTGAGTTGATGCGACAATGCAATGGATATTATAAAGCTGGTCATACAGACCTAAGTGTATCAGAGATTGTCGACATCCTTGGTCACGATGCCTCAGAACAAGCAGTTGAGGCTTACCGGTATCTGAAAGATTTACTTGATAGATCTGTGGCCAATAATGTGGCGTATTACGAACTGATCGAGGAACTTCATGGTTCCATAGAGGATCTTCAAAATCAACACAATGCAACAATGGCTTCATTGCACAAGGATTATGAAAATAGATACCAGCAGCTCTCTTCTGAAACAGGCCATAAGAAGATCATTGCTGGATATGATATTAGGGAAAGGACCCTGAAAGGTGAAGTTGAAGCTTGCAGGCAGATTGCCGAGATCCTAGAACAAGAAAATAATAATTTACAGAAAAAGTTGGCTCAATATGAATCTGCAGCGTCATCTTCCAATGCTCTAGTGCCCGTTACTGATGAGGGTTTCTCTTTCTTAGAGGTCGAAAATGCCAAATTAAGGCAAGAGCTGGATGATTTAAGAAGATCTGCTGTTTCTGGGACTGCTCGTGGACGAGGAAGAGGTTCTCGGGGACGAGGAAGAATTGGCGAGGAGCAAAGTTCTCCAGTTGCTTCTCAGAGCCGATCAAGAGTTCTTAGCCGCAACGTTGAAGAGGCTCGCACACAATCTACTCTGGAAACTCAAGCGTTCCAACTGAAGGCTAAGGATCGTGCTCTGTCTGAATTGTCCAAGAAAAACTTATCTTTAGAAGATCAACTGGCTACGAAAAAGTCTGCTCTTCATACTAAGGATCTTTTTGCCAAAAACCTTCTCGAGCAATTGGATAGATTAACCTTTCAATTTCATAAACAACCCAGGGAATTCTGGATGGCAGGATATAATGAAGCTCTTGTTCATCTGGATGCTCGTATTGAACATGCCAACAATGAAGGTTACAAGCAGGGATGGTTGAACGCACTGGGTGTGTTAAAATTGGAGCAAGGGCATTTCTTATGGGATTATCATGCTCCTGGGCTACTTGACTTGCCTGTGCCACCTTTCAAATTGGACATGGCCTGGATCCCAGCTCGTTCCATTCCTCGCAGCTTAATTTCAAAATACCTCGGTGATTATAGCCTTCATTCCCAAGTTGAATTATCTCGTCCTGAGCATCTTTTGGATACACCTTCTGTGATGAACGTCAGAATGCTCAGAGATGTTAATTTCATTAATTCTCCTCTTTGCCTAGAGGATCCTCCTGCTGGCGAGGAGCCTGTTTCAAAGAATAAAGGAAAGAAACCAATAGAATAGGTTTTCAATGTAACAGTTAGTACATTCATGTAACTTGTAATTTATTCTGGATTTTTAATAAAAAAAACTTTCATTTTCTGTTTGCCAATTTTGCTATTGTCTTGTGTTTATCAAACACCTTTATATTTGTGCATATGTATCTATGTATCTGTTAAAAAGATAACAATATTGTGCTGTCCATCAACTTAATAATAAAAATTTACAAGTATCAAGGTTGTTCAATCACTTAATAATAAAGTAATGAGTATAAATTGTTCAAACTGTTTCCAACCAACCAAGGTGGATAAATAATGTTTGTCGACCAACTACAGTTGATGGATTTTCGTCCCCGACCAGCCATACTTGGTTCAATTTCATATATAAAAATGTGTCCGACCAACTAAGGTCAATAATTTGTCCTCGTCGACCAACTACAGTTAGTGGGTCTTTATCCCCGACCAACTATACTTGGTGTATTTTGGAATATTTTGTTTTTCCTAACCAAAGGAGTATTTTTTGGCTCCTTAGAGCTTTTGCCTGGCTCCTTAGAGCTTTTGGCTCCTTAGAGCGCCTCCTAACCAAAGGAGTATTTTTTGGCTCCTTAGAGCTTTTGGCTCCTTAGAGCACTTTTGGCTCCTTAGAGTACTTTTTGGCTCCTTAAAGCTTTTGGCTCCTTAGAGCACTTTTTGGCTCCTTAGAGCACTTTTTGTGTGCATAGTGTATTACACTAGTATTCCACGAAAAACTTTCAACCAGAAAGAAAATGGCGAAACATCCTCGCTTTATTCATAATGAAGGGAATGCTTTACATTTTACATTACTGATAATACTTGCGTAGGTGTTCAGCATTCCACGCATTCTTAAATTCTTCTCCTTCTAGAGTTGCTATTCTGTAAGTTCCTGGACGAACAACCTCTGTAACTCGGTAAGGTCCATGCCAGTTTGCTTCCAACTTATTTTGCTTCTGAATGACTTTCTTTAGCATATAATCCCCTTTTTTTAAGTCACATTTCTTCACCCTTTTGTTGTAAAACAGAGTTGTACGTTGTTGGTAAGCAGTATTCCTAATGGCTGCCTCTTCTTTAACCTCCTCGAGCATATCCAAATCCAATCTTCTCATCAAATCGCTGAACGGGGAATTAAAATTCAGTACTCTATGCGTTGGGAGACCCAACTCGGCAGGTATCACAGCCTCACTTCCAAATGCTAGCATATATGGTGATTCTCCAGTTGCTACTCGGGGAGTTGTTCGGTAAGCCCATAGTACTGATTGGAGCTCATTGATCCAATTTTCTTTAACTTCACTTAACCTCTTCTTCAGACCATTTAGTAATGTTCTGTTTGTCACCTCAGTCTGTCCATTGCTTTGGGGATGGCCTGGTGCTGAATGATACTTCAAAATGTTCGATTGATGACAATAGGCAGCAAATTCTTCATTATCGAATTGTGTTTCATGGTCTGTGATGAATGCATGGGGGAGACCATATCGACAAATGATGTTCTTCCAAATGAATTGATATACCTTCTCGTACATCATATCAATTAGTGGTTCAGCTTCCACCCACTTAGTAAAGTAATCCACTGCCACGACGAGGTACTTGAACCTTCCTCGGGTCGTCGGCAATGGTCCAACCAAATCAACACCCCACATGGCAAATGGCCAAGGTGAGGTTATGGGTGTCAACAATGCTTGTGGAGTTCTTCGGATGGAGGAAAAACGTTGGCACTTGTCACACTTCTTGGCATAGGCTATACAATCAGCCTTCATCGTCGGCCAGTAATATCCCTGTGTCATTACCCTTTGCAAAAGTGCCCGACCTGCTAAATGAGCTCCACAAGATCCTTCATGGACTTCTTCAACCAATTCTTTGACTTCTGATGGATGCACACATCTCTGCAAACCTGCCATAATTCCTCGTCTATACAAAACACCATTAATTAGCACATACCGAGCAACTTTATACTTCAATTTCTTTGCAGTTAGCTTGTCCTCTGGTAATTCTCCTTCTTCAATGTATGCTCTGATAGGATCCATCCAAGATGGTCCTAAGTCAAGGGTTATTATATTCACCATCAGATCTTCTTCTATGCTCCGACTTTCTAATACTTCAATTGGTATCGTTCTTCGCAGCTCGGTGCGCGTAGCTGACGCTAATCGGGCCAGTGCATCTGCTCTGGCATTCTCCATCCTCGGTATTCTCACCAATTGAATAGCATCAAATTCTGTTAATAACTCCATCACCTTTGCATGGTACTTCACCATTGATTCTCCCTTAACTGTATATATTCCCATCATTTGATTCATAATTAATTGAGAATCACTGAAAATAATTATTTGTCGTGCTTCCATAACTTTTGCCAAATGAAAACCTGCTATCATGGCCTCATACTCAGCTTCATTATTGGAAGCCTTAAATTGGAATCGCAAGGTATACTCCATGTCAACATCATCAGGGGTGTTTAAAACAATCCCTGCTCCACAACCAGCTGTGCAAGATGATCCATCTACATATAATCTCCATGTAGGTAACTCGTCTTCAAATTTCTTATCTGTTAGAGTTCCTCGGTAAAATATCATCTGTTTTCTTTCATCATCCCCGGGTATCCTTAGTTCCTCGTCGGTCATTTGTTCGCGCCCTTTTACCAATCGGAATTGGTCTGGGTTTGAATATGATGATTTTTCTACATCTACAAGTCCTTTTACCAACCTTGGTTGGTCTGGACCTGTGTCTGTTGATCCTGTATCGTCCACAGGTAGGTCAGCAAGTACCTTTTGTTCCTCGGGGGTATCAGGGTATGTGAATTCTGCTATAAAATCTGCTACAGCTTGCCCCTTTAATGATGATCTGGGTTCATACACAATATCATATTCACCAAGTTCTATTGCCCAATACATCAATCTTCCTGATTTTTCTGGCTTGTGAAGGGCTTGTCTTAATGGCATGTCAGTATATACAATGATTGTATGGGCCTGGAAGTATGGCCTCATTCTTCTACTTGCTTCAATTAATGCCAGTGCCAATTTTTCTAACTTTGGGTACCTGATTTCTGCACCTCGGAAAGCCTTACTTGTGTAATAAATTGGCTTCTGGACTCCATTCTCCAATCTGATCAACGCCGAGCTGACTGCATTCTCTGATACTGCCAGATATAAGTACAACTTTTCTCCTGTTATTGGCCTAGACAACAATGGTGGGGTTCCCAAATACTTCTTCAAATCTTGAAAGGCCTTCTCACATTCATCAGTCCACTCAAAACTTTTTCGCAGTGTTTTGAAGAATGGGAGGCATTTATCAGTTGCTCGGGATACAAATCTGTTGAGCGCTGCAACTCGTCCGGTAAGACTCTGTACTTCTTTCCTCATCATCGGGGATCGCAGCCCTAAAAGAGCTTTGATCTTTTCTGGATTTGCCTCGATACCTCGTTGGTTGACGATGTATCCGAGGAACATTCCTTCTCGTACTCCAAAGGTACACTTCGTCGGGTTGAGCTTCATTTGGTATTTATCCAGTTGATCAAAGGTCTGGCCTAAGTCAACTAGATGGTCAATAGCTCTCTTGCTTTTGGTGAGCATGTCGTCGACATACACCTCCATGTTGCAACTGATTTGTTCGGCAAAAACCTTGTTCATCAGCCGCTGATATGTTGCACCTGCATTTTTTAAACCAAAAGGCATAACATTATAACAATAAGTTCCCCTTGGGGTAATAAAAGAAGTACTTTCCCTGTCTTCCGGCTTCATTTTGATCTGATTGTAGCCAGAATAAGCATCCATAAAGCTGAGTAGCTCATGTCCCGAGGTAGCATCCACTAGTTGATCAATTCTGGGCAATGGAAAATGATCTTTTGGGCATGCCTTGTTGAGATCAGTGAAATCAACGCACATTCTCCATTTGTTGTTCTTCTTCTTTACCATCACCACATTTGCCAACCAATCTGGATATTTCACATCTTCAATGAATTGGGCTTTCTGAAGTTTCTCGACCTCCTCTTGTATGGCTTGGTTCTTCTCGGGACTAAACACTCTTCTTCTTTGCTTCACAGGCTTGATCTCCTTATTCACATTGAGCTCGTGACATAAGAAGTTTGGATCTATACCTGGCATGTCTTCATGACTCCAAGCAAAAGTATTCTTCCTGTTTCTCAAAAAAGTTATCAACTCCTGTTTTATTGAAACATCCAGCGACGATCCTATCTGGGTTACTCGTTCAGGATGCTCGTTGTCCAGAATAACAGTTTCTGTAGACTCCACCACCTGTCCTTTTACAAGTTGAGATTCATCCCTCGGGTCAAGAGTTTCAATTTCTGTACCCTCCTCTACTTGATAAGTAGTAGTCTTTTTCCTTGATTCTTCAAGTTCTTCTTGCTCGGCAGACGAATAATAGCATTCCCGAGCTACTTTTTGATCACCTTTCATAATTCCGACTCCAAAATTCGTTGGGAATTTCAAACACTGATGTACTGTAGATGGAACTGCTTCGAACTTCTTCAATCCCACTCTTCCCATGATGACGTTGTAGGCTGACTGCACATTCTTATCCATCACAAAGAATCGTATTCTTTCTGTTCAACAAGCAGGCCAAGTTCCAATGAGTATATCCAACTTGATCGTCCCAAGTGGAAAAACTTTCTCGCCAGCAAAACCCAGAAGGGGTCTTCCTCGGACGATCATCCTCAGCCAGATTTATTTGCTGAATATATGAACAAGCTTGAGCCTCTCCGAGGTAAGCTTTTCTTTCTGCAGTAAGGTCTCCTCCTCATGCATCTCCTCCTGTAATAACATTACAATCAAATGACCCAAAAAGAATGGAAAATACCTCTCGTTCAGGCTGCCTTGGCTTCTTGGGAAGATCAGGGTCATCATCTGGATCATCTTCATGATCCCTCTTCTTTTTCTCCTCTGCACGACGAGGAGATCTAGATATCTCTCTAGTTCTGTCATCATTCTTCCTTTCACCTCTACGATCTACATACTTTGACAACTTTCCTCTTCGGATGAGTGTTTCAATCTCGTTCTGAAGGGCTATGCAATTTTTGGTCATATGTCCATGATCTTTGTGAAACTCGCAATATTTGGCCTTATTCCTCAGATCGGGATTTGTCTTCAGTTTCTCTGGCCACTTGATTTCCTCGCTATTCTTGATTTCTTCCAAAACATGATTAATACCCATTTTCAATGGGGTATAATTATCGTACTTCTTTAGGACTTCCAACGTTGTCCTATTATTCCTATAATGCTTGTCACCACCATTACCTTTCTGATCTTTCTTCTTAGACTTGTCGACCTCCATTTTTACTTCTTTATCCATATTCTTCTTCGCAGCCATAGCCTCCTCGGCATTCATAATTTTGGCTGCTTTTGCCATCAACTCGGACATAGTTTTAGGTGGATCTTTGGCCAAGGTGTAGTACAGCTTATTAGGCAGCAAACCACTCATCAAAGCAGTGATTGCTGTCTTTTCTTCGTAATCTACGACTTCCAACTTCTCGTTATTAAAACGAGTTATGTAGTCTCTAGTACTTTCACCTGATTTTTGTCTAACACTTAACAAATGTGCTACTCGCTTTATCGGCTTCGCCCCAAAACAAAAATTCCCAATGAACAACTCGGCTAATTGAATAAAAGTTGAAATCTTACCCCGAGGAAGATTACTATACCATATCTGTGCAGATCCGGTAAGAGTTCCCGAGAATGCTCTACACCTCATCTCGTCGGGGACGGCATATATGTCGGCAGCAGCTTGGTATTGTTCTATATGAAGTACAGGATCTATTTTTCCATCGTACTTAGGAGTCACTACAGGTGCTTTGAATTTCGATGGTGTAGGAAAATCCACAATGGCTTGTACAAAAGGTGTCCCTTGAATAAAAGTTCTCTGTAAAGGGTTCCTTGCCTTAGCCATTTCTCCTAATCTATCCTCCAACCGCTGAATAGAACCTTTACATGCTTCATTTCCTTCCTCAGGCCGCTTAGTCTGAGCAATTGATCGCTCTGATGTAGCTTCCTGTGATTTATCTCTACGAGTAGCTGTTCGTGATTGTGCTGATCCTTCTATCAAACGTGATGGTGATCGAACACTTCTCGATGGAGCTCTAGGTGGACTCATGTTTCTCCTTGGTCCTAACCGACTAAAAGGAGACACCCTGCTTAATCTTTCTAAAGCGCTAGACCTCTCCGGAGAGAGAGTGATACGTTGATCTGTATCCGTAACCTGTATTGATGAAGTTCGCCCAGGTTGATAAGAAGAATCATTAGACTCCCCATTGCGATATGATGCAGTACGTCTGGATCATGATTGCCCACGATCACTCCGTTATCCTGAATAGGTAGGTGCACCGCCTTGAAGAGTTTGAATGCGTTGCCTCATAGATTCTTGCATGGCGGTTTGTCCTTGAGCCAGATTTGTCATAATTCCAGCCAGATCTGGAGTTGCAGATGGATTTGGAAGATTTCCAGCATTTCCAGCATTTCGATTACTGGATTCTGGATTATCTACCATTGATAACAAATGATTTTTGTGAAAAACGATAGTAACAGTCGTTTCCCACAGACGGCGCCAATCTGTTGATGTAAAAAACTAGATTGCTCTAATTATTCAATCACAGATAAATAAATAAGACAAAGATTTTTAAAGTGGTTCGGCTAGGAATAAAGCCTACATCCACTGTTATGTTATTGCTGAGTGTTTGCAAAATTCTTGATTACAAGTTCTCTCAAGAAATTCCGGTCCCTTTGAATGGGTTTGATACAAGGTATTTATAGCCTTGAGGCTGTACATGAAAGGTTCGATACATTAAATGATATACATGTGAAAGGGTAATACATTTAATGCAGCGTGCGTGTCAAGAGTATAAGCATTCAATGAATATCTGAACTGTTGATTATCTGGCAATTAATGATACGACCGAGGTGCAGCTCGGACCGCCATAGCTGCTCGCTGATCAGGAGTTCCTCGGAGAACTAGAGTACCTCGGTCCGCTAGAGTTCCTCGGTGTGCTAGAGTTCCTCGGTGCGCTAGAGTTCCTCGGTGTATCCTCGTTGCTCGGAAAGAAGCATGGTTGGTCGGGAAATGAACTTCCTCGCTGCTATCGTGCCACGTAGATTGACACGTGTCTTCGTATTATTCGTCCACATCAGCATATTAATTTTGGTATCAACAGGGTACGTGATACAAGACATAGTTTGACTTGTTTTTTAGACTCAATGATAGGATCCTATTTTAAAAGCGGGAAAATAACACAAAATTTTGGCTATAAGGCGAGCCACAATTTTGGCAGAGTTTCGCATTAAAATCGGTAAACTAGGTATGAGTTTCCAAGGGTAGACGTCTATATGAAGTTTATGCATTGGAAGGTTAGTGTAAAGGTCCCCTCTTTGACGTGACTTGTACGATATACCTCTTGCTTATAAAGGAAATCATTCATCGGTATGTGTGGAGAAGCCATTTTATATACCTTAGTGTACATGAATTGCCTCACGATATACCTCATGGTGATGGTATGTGTGAGAGCGAATTCGATATAAGGCTTACATCCACGAGTCCCTAGTTATATAACTCCCGTTGTGAGTTCAGTCAAGTGATACGATGCAGGCGGAATCGTTTGATATATGTCAAAGGTAAGGCCAATGAAAGGTGGGAATCATATATCTTGGATTAACCATGTCCCACAAAATCGACAACCCATCACAAAGTGACCCCCCTAGTACAGGACACAAATTTAGTCAAAATGTAGTGCTCACGTGAAGTAGTGTACAAAATTCATGAGTATTAATTAGTATTTTTATGCAAAGTTTTAGGTATGCTAAAAAGGAATATGTACAACTACTAAGCATGAAGTGGAGAATGGGAATATACATGAGCAGCACGTGAAAGGGAGATATGTATGCAAGAAGAGTAAAGCTAACAAGTATGTACTAGTAATATGAAACATCAAGAATATACGAGGCGTGGTGATATATACAGGTGTGAGACATGTGAATACACAAGTGAGAGAGATATATGTGCAAGTGAGAGTGATATGGAAGCATGTATCGTGGAAATGTGTGCAAGTGAGAATAATGTGAAGTGTGTGCAAGTGAGAGTAATGTGGATATATATACACAAGTGGTATGTGATGCATGTGAGTAAGCATGTGAATATATACAATTGGAAATGAGCATGGATCTACAAGTGATAGCATGTGAAAAAAATGAATAAGAAAAGTGTACCATGGCAAGTATATACGAGTGAGAATGAAATGTGTGAATAGAGGATGAGTACACAAAGGTGAATACGGTATGAAACATGTGATAGAAAAGGTGTTATATACATGTGATAAGAAAAGGAGCATGATGTAGAAAAGAATATACATGGATAGCATGATATAATCAAGGTATATATACAACATGTGAGCATGAGAGTAAGAAGAATATATAAGTGGAGATACATATGCACATGTATAAAAATAGAGAAAATGAGAAAAAAGAAAATAAAGCCCATGTTAAATAGAGTCTAGTTCTCGAAAAATAATAATTTCCTAGCGGATTCACCATTGTGGCCATCCGAAATTCGATGAGGGGATTGGCCCTAAAAGAGATTGTGTGTAGGGATCAAGGAAGAAAAATCCTTTTTTCCGCCACTCGCACGATATTTGCGGACTTCCATGGATATAATCAGTCATTGTCAAGGGGTGTAGAAAATAAAGAATGGATATGTCGGTCTATTTTGCTCAAAACTGGCAAAAAAATAGTAGTCCCTGAAGAAACAGCATCACAAGACAAACTGATGCATACGAAACCAAATAGATCACGGGTTCGTAGACTAAGCTACGGAATGGGAAGGTGTTAGGAACCCATTATGCTCTTTCGGTCTCTCACGGGATATGATAATATTCTCATTTATCTCCTAAAATCGGTACAACGTGTGTAGGGTGACAAGTGCGTATATATATAGAGAGAGAGAGAGAGAAAAAGTGCATGGACAGAGAATTAAATTCCCTGGAGAGGCTGATGAGGCGCCTCACACAGTCACCGGGGATATAGTGTTTGTAGTACAATGAAAAGATCACCCCAAGTTCAAGCGAAAGGGTGATGACCTATTTGTGGAACACGCCTTAACATTAACCGAGTCACTTTATGGCTTTCAGTTTATCTTAACTCATCTAGATAAAAGGAAACTCCTTATTAATTCCCAACCTAGAGAAGTTGTCAAGCCTGATTCGTTCAAGGCCATAAACGATGAAAGAATGCCAATGTACCAGAGGCCATTCATGAGAGGCAAATTATATATTCATTTCACTGTGGATTTCCCAAAATCTTTTAGCACAGTTCAGTGCAAGTCCCTCGAAGATGTGTTGCCCCCTAGGACTTCAAAGCATATGACAGATATGAAGGTGGATGAATGCGAGGAGACCACTCTCCATGATGTTAACATTAAGGATGAGATGCACAGGAAATAGCAACAAAAGGCCCAAGAGGCATACGATGAAGATGACGACGACATGCATGGTGGGGCCCAGAGGGTGTAGTGTGCTCAGTAATAATGGCATCCTCTTATTTGATGATGACAATGGTGGGAAAGCTGACTTGGATCAGATTCATTGGTTTGCTTGGACAAAATAACACATTCTCCCAGTGTTTGTCTTCCTATGATATTATAGGGCTTTATATTTATTAGTTGTAATTGGGTATGAAATTTTCTTATCCTAGGAAACTGAAAATGTATGCAAGTTTACTTTTTGTTTGACCATTTGGGGAACGGGTAACCATTCTCTATACTCTTGTTTTGCTGTGTGATTTTATAAGAACTATTCAATTTAAAAAAAAAAGAGTGTCCTCATCGTATCCACGCTATGGGAAAGGCGAGGAATAAATCGATCGAAGGAGTATATATAAAAGAAGGAAAAAAACATAAAAAGTGGTCAGATGTGGGCAATGCACCTGATCATCCTCATCGTATCCGCGCTATGGGAAAGGCGAGAAACAAGTCGGTCAAAGGAGTATAAATTGAGCAATGCACTTTATCACATTTCACTATGAAAAAGTGAATGTGCATATAAATAGGACTGCTTAAAAATAAGTAAACAAACAGGGAAATGGCCAAATGTGTATAATGTGTTAGGTCATGATTCACTATGAAAGAATGAATGTGCATGTCGACAGGATCGCAAAAAGGATAAAATTACTATAAGTATAGAGAAGGTGCAAGAAGAATATAATATGGAAAATGACAAAAAAGAACTCGAATCCCGAGAGGAACTCGGGATGCCTACGTAGCCAAAACTGGCATCAAAGTTCACGTAGTTTGAACATACATGAGGGTGGAATTTAACCCATGAACTCAAAACTATAATTTTCTTATTTTGATTTGTTGGACAATGTGCACAAGTTAAATATGTGTAGGAAAAATGGGAGGAAAAAAGCTAATATAGGGTTAATAGATTAAACCCTCTTTCTTAGGTTTTTGAGTTTATAAAAATAAGTTTTGTGAATATATGAGTAATAAATAGGTGATTAAGGTAAGAAAATAGAGACTAAATGTACTTTGATGGTGAGGTAGGATTATTTTGGTGATGGTGTAATGGTGGTAAGGTGGGGCATGTAAATGATGTAATGGAATGTTGGAGATATGTTTTGAAAGGGATGAGTAAAAGACTACACATTGATATTGAGAAAGATCTTTCTTTGGGTCTAAAAAGAAGGCTCCCCTCAAATGAGGTCATGGAACCTATTAAAAAGGAAATTTTTAGGTTATGGGATCTTTCGATCATCATACCCCTAACTTGAGGGCCAAGTAAAGTAACCTTATACCGATAGGCATAGGTCCAGGGGTGCCTATCAGTAGTCCAAATGGACATTTTTGAGAAAATGGGCATAAAATGCAAACTGTAAGTTTGAATCACGCACGGCTAGAACTGTTGAAAAGAGAATTCAGAGATCTACAAAAATTCATTGGAAACTCTCAGGTCTGAGAGTTAACCAAAGTCAAATAGAGCTCAAAAGCGCCCGATAACATCTAGATTAGGGTTTCAGGGTAAAAAAGAAAGTGAATGTGAACCATAAGGCATATTCACGCATGGTATGAACCGTTATTCCTATGAAAATCAATAAGTTACCTTTGGTTTTGAGAGTTAACTAAAGTCAAATAGAGATTGGAATCATCTGGTGACCAAAAGATTAGGGTTTCAGAGTAAAATGGTAAGTAAATGCAAACTATAAGGAAGATTCATATATGGTATGGACTGTTGGGAAGGGTATTCAGAGCTTTATGAAATTTAATTCAGTTACACTTGGTTCTGAGAGTTTATCGAAGTCAAACATAGCTCGAAAGCATTCGATGGTCTCTGGATTAAGGTTCCAGAGTAAAAAACCAAGTACACGAGAACCTTAAGACATATTTACATGCGGTACAGACTGTAGAAAGGGTATTTAGAGCCCTATGAAAGTTCATTCAGTTACCCTTGGTTACTAGAGTTGACCAGAGTCAAATGGACCTCAGAAGCATCCGATGGTCTCTAGATTAGGATTTTGGAGTAAATAAAAGTAAATGTGAACCGTAAGGAAGATTCGTGCATGGTATGGACCATTATAAAGCACATTCAGAGCCCTATAAAATTTGATTCAGTTACCTTCAGTTGGGAGAGTTGACTAGAGTCAAATGGAGCTCAGAAGCATCCACTAGTTTTTAGATTAGGGTTTCAGAGGGAGGACCGGGGTTTGTAAGTAGAAGGGATTATGCTTGGGACCTACGAAATTGAATGAGTGGTATTAAGATGAGGGTACTCGAATTGGGTTTTTATAGAGACCTTAGATTGGAGAGATTAGGATAAGTGAAGGTCATCAAAGATAGACACCTTGACTAAAGGGAGTGATGGGGGGCAAGGTTCGATTCTGAAGACCAAAGGAGGGTAAGAAATCGATTCAGGGGTCGAGACCAATTATACGAACTTATAGAGTGTGAGCGATCGATTTAGAGGGGGGAGGTCAATTCTGCGGATCTAAGGAGTGTGAGAGATTGATTTAGAGGGTCGAGACCAATTCTACGAACCTAAGGAGTGTGAGCGACCAATTTAGAGGGCCAATGCCAATTCTGCCAACCTAAGGAGTGTGAGAGATCGAGGGTTAAGGAAAATTATGCAGGCCTAATAGGTGTGAGCGACCTACTCAGAGGGTCGAGGCCAATTCTACGTACCTAAAGAGTGTGAGCGACCATTATACATGTGACTATATGTTGTGCCAATTGTCGATTGCCTATCACAATGTATACAAATTATAGGAACAGGTTTTGACTATATTGGAATATCCTCTCATAAGAGTCGAAGTTACTTTACTTCTTCTCCAACTTTATTAAAATGATAAATCTAGATTCGATAGTGGATCTAGTAATACAAGTTTATTTTGAGGATTTCCAAGACACAATAACACTATTAAGTGTAAATACATATCCACTCGTGGATTTAGAATCCTTCGAATCAGATATCCAATGGGCATCAATGTATCCTTAAAGTGATATCTTGTATAGTGAAATCCATCATTAAAGGTATATCTTAGATATCTAAGAACCCTTAGTATGGCTTTCTAATGATCTTCCCCTGGATTACTTGTATACCTACTCAATTTGCTAACTAAGTAAGTAATATCAAGAGAAGTTTATCCGATGTTTTAGAAATTTTAAATTTCAATATAAGTTCTGCAATACCCATATCTTTCATATCAAATTTACGGGACAAGATTCTCTTAATAGATTTAATGATATCATTATTAATTCTAGTAATAAAAATATCATCCACAGAGAGAAAAATAGTTACATAACCACTTAGAGTATTTTTTTTATGTAAAATTCTAGTAATAAAAATATCATCCACAGAGAGAAAAATAGTTACATAACCACTTAGAGTATTTTTTTTATGTAAACACATTTATCACACTTGTTTATTTTAAATTCATTTGACATCATTATAGTGTCAAATTTCTCATGCCATTATTTAGGTGCTTGTTTTAATACATAAAGGGATTTAACAAGTCTACAAACTTTCTTTTCTTATCCTGGAACATTAAACCCTTTTAGTTGTTCCATGCATATTTCTTAATTTAACTCGCCATTTAAGAAGACGTTTTTTCACATCCATTTGATGTATCTCAAGATTATGTAATGCAACAATATCGATTAGCATTCGAATGCATGTTATTCTCGTAATAGTTGAGCAAGTATCAAAATAATCCAATCCTTCCTTTTGATTATAACCTTTACCTACAAGTTTAGCTCTGTATTTTCCAATTGATCCATCCACTATTAATTTTCTCTTAAATATCCACTTGCATCCAAGAGGTTTATTATAAAGTGGGAGGTCCACCGATTTCCAAGTATGGTTTTGCATGATGGATTCAATTTCACTGTTGACAGTCTCTTTTTAGAAAGGATCTTTTAGTGTTGACATCGCTTTTTTGAAGCCACTAGGCACACTTTTGAACATATAAGTTAGAAAATTTTGACCAAATAACTTTGAAGTCTTTGCCCTTTTACTTTCGAATAAAATTGTTCAAAAGGGGAATCATATTTACCGCCTCAGTCGATTTGAACCACTTTAATCTTTTTGCTAAGTTGATTCTTAACTTCTATTTTGTAATGTTCGAAGACATTAAAAGCATCATCCTTGCTTTGAAGTAAGTAAACATAACAATATCTTGCGCAATCATCAATAAAAGTAATAAAATAATTTTTCCCACCTCTTGTTTGAACAAATTTCAAATCACATATATCACTATGAATTAACTCAAAAGGATTCGAACTTCTTTCAATATACTGAAAATGAGTTTTAGTTAATTTCAATTCCACACACATTTTATACTTGTGGTCTGAGTCTATACTAAATTTAGGAACCAAGTCTAAATTAATTAATCTACGAATAATATCATAATTAACATGACCTAATTAACCATGCCATACATTACAAGACTCAAGAAAATAAGCAGAAGATACATTCTTATTATTATTAATAGGCATCATAGTCATTACATTGAGTTTAAAGAGCCCATCACTTAAATATCCTTTCCCCATGTACATATAATTTTTAGTGAGTACAAAAGATTCAAATGCTAGTTTAAATCCGTTCTTACTAAGTAAGGATCGTTAAACCATGTTCTACATGAAGCATGTCTTCCTTTCCTGAAGTCATTTTGACTATAACTTTTCCTTTGCCTTTAACCTTAGAAGTATAAGTATTTTCCATGGGAAGTTGCTCCTTGTGATCACAGTGTTGGTAGGAAGTAAACATAATCTTATCCGAATATATCTAACGAGTGTCCCTACTGTCCATCCACCATTCTATAATATTTCCCACCATATTGACGTCGAACACCACGACCGAAAGGCTCAATTTAGTAATATCATTTGAAAGGTTCTTAACTTTAGTGACATTGGCTTGTGTGGGCTTATGTTTCTTATTCCCCTGATTTCTACACTTATGATAATCTTTAGCACGATGTACTGGCTTGTCACAAACAAAACATTTTCCATCGAACTTTTTAAAGTTTCCACCTTTAGGTCCTTTGAATTGACCACCTTAGTTCTCCCGCTTTATTTTCTTGTTCTTGATACCTTGCCCTTCTTATACAGCATGTCCTTTGGATTCCATGGGATTTATATTTTTCTTCTTGGATGAACGATTATCCTCTTTAATTTTAAATCATACAATCATGTCCTCAAGCTCCATTTATTTATGTTTATGTTTCAAATAATTTTTAAAATCTTTCCAAGATGGAAAAAAATTTGCAATCATTGTATCCACTTAGAATGATTCACTCAATTAATTTTTGTCATAAAATATTTCATGAAAAAATAGTTGGATCTCTTGTACTTAATTCATGACACTCTTTGAGTCAACTATTTTAAAATCCACGAATTTGCCGATAACAAATTTATTTTGTATTTTTTATCCAAAGACTCCTATACTTCTTTAATCTTTTTAATAGGGCTATACATATTATATAATGTATTTTCGAGATTGTTAGGGATATAATTATTGAATAAAAAATCAAAATATTTCTATGCATCCATTGCCACAATTACTTGATTATCGGTCTCACCTTCTTCCAGAGTTGGTGCATCTTCATTAAGGAACTTAGCCGAGATCAAAGTTGTCAAATAAATAATATTTGATGTTGCCAATATTTAAAATCAGACCCTTTGAACTTTTCAGGCTTTTCACCATGTCCAATACTTATTGGTACAATTGCAATGGGAAAAGCAATAGTAGAATCCATTTATATTTGTAAACAGAAAATATAAGACATATATATATTTATCACGGGATATTCGAGTGTATTGTGACACCCCGCCTATTTTAACCACGAGTGATTAGTCCTTTATAAAAATAACCAAGAATCTCATTCGGTTCATTCTTAGCATTACAACCGAAAACTTTTTAAATTACTAATCACCTATGTCAAATTAAGCTAGAGCCAAATTTTATCTTTCATAACAACAACAACAACAACATGCATAATAAAAATATTAACCAAACCATCCATGCAATGTAGTAGTCTGAACCAATCACACGATAAATAACTGAATAAAATATTACTGAATAAACCATCGGTTACCAAAACAAAATCTAACTATAAGTCTAATGTAAATAAAATTGAATCTAATTACAGAGTCTAATAGAACTGAAGTAAATGTAATAACTGAAGATGCAACACGCCCAAATGAAACACTGAACAAAAAGACCTAATCTAGGAATGATTAACTGAAGCGTCCGCACAAATCCTGCAAGCCTCCACAAGTGGTGCAGCTACACATCCCTGGAATTAATCGTCAAGCTTGGCATCCTTGGGGCTGGACACCTAAAATATTTTTGGGAAATAGATTTGACACGAGTCAGAGCCCCAAAACCTTTTGAAAGTATCTAGGAAACATTTAAGTCACAATTTAAAAGCAGTTATTAGATACACACGCTACTTACACATACACTTCCTTGAGTTCCTCACCTCTCAACTATAGTGCACACCTAACGCATCCTATCTAGCTATGCTACTCATCCTATCTAGACATATGTATCTAACTAACCACAAAAGGTTTAACTCCCTCGTGTTGCCCATACAATACGCTACCATGCCACCAATAACTAATAGTACCCATAAATTATTATTGAACCCATTATTAAGTTTCCCATACTTAAGTTACTTTTAGATATACACTATCTATCTTTCCTACCATCACATAAATATAATAATCACATTTTATTATAGCACCATTAAGTAAGTTTCATCACACTTAAGTTGCTTTTAGATATACCATATTTACCTTTTCTACCATCACACATAAATAGAATAATCACACATGAATACATTTATCACACTATCATATATACAACTATAGCATCCCTCCGGAATGACCACCTTGATGCATGCGTACGCTGCTATCAAGTCCAAGTACCTCTCGTACGAATCAAGGACTACCGATTCAGAATGTCTCCTCAAACCATAAATAAAATAACATACAATGGAGGCGAACATAGTTCTAAGCCTTTGGGCTACGCAGATACCTAACGTACCTAAATAACACGCCAATCTTACTAATACACAGCACATAGTGAGATGCCCTAAGTTCTATGTTCTGGGGTACAAATCAAAACCTCGCTGGAATCGCCAAGGTGGGATAGCCCTCTGCGCAGAACCTCCCGTGATAGCAGACAGCGTAGGTATGTTCACACACATAACAAATCACATCATAGGTATTCACACAACCTATATATATACACACACATAACAAATCACATCATAGGTATTCACACAACCTATATATATATATCTTCAACATAGGTATACACACAACCTATAATATAAACCCGTATGTAATATTTATCTCTCTCGAATACTCAACATACTAATAATTCTTACATAATGTTTATTTCATTTTATTTGGGAATCACTCACTACCCGAAGGATCCCATCTATCCCTTATATTAATTCAGTAGTTTATACACCACTATAGTACTAATTTAAGTCTTAGGGTGTCGTTCACTCTTTCTGTAACCCCAAATTGTAAATTACCGATACGTCTATCAATCAGTTAAACTTCGTCGGTCAAAGTCCCAATTTACCTTCATTAGGAATAACCAAACCTTAATCTTGTACCTATTGACCTTACCTAACTCCTTGTATAAATATTAAAATCATACCAAAGTTTTCCCATAATTAGTTTCTTGAAAAATTAGACAATAAAAATTTCTGGCAATAACAAGTGATTCGAATCGGTTCTGCTATACAGGTGAATCAATTTGTTGTCAAACCGATTGAAGAGAGGATTCGAACTGGTTCGAGTCCCCTAGAAGTTCATCTTCTTAATTTTATTACATTTTACTCCATTTTTATCTAATAAAACCTTCATGCATCGAATCCAAACTACAATATAATTCAACCCATCATCAAACAAGAATATATGAACGATTTCTAATGAATTTCTAATACCCAGGCATCATTAAATTCATAATAATGGAGAGTTCATCAATGATTTATTCTACAAAACCCTAGTTTCACTTTTTCATTCATGTTCTTCGAGAAACCTAGAATTTAATCTCTTAAAATCTCCCAAAAATTCAGATTTCGTATTATCAATCTTAGAAATCAAAATCTAGCATGAATCTTAATCACTAACATGAATTCACCATATAGTTTTATCTCACAATTATTTGTTCATACTAGATTTTATGAATTCCTACCATGGGTATTATAACTTTTTTAAAAACATGCTAGATAAACACTTGCCTTTGCAATAGCAGGTCTAATTTCATTTTTGTGTGATGAAAATGCCTTCCTCTACTTCCAACTTGCACTCCTGTGGTTAAATCGAGACAAGAATAGTGTTGAATCTTCAATTACTCTCTCTTCTTCCTCTCTAATGGCCTCTCCCATCTCAATATTGTTGTAACCCTAGCCTCTAACACAAAGGGTCTGATATAACCTTTCAATTTTGGAGTTCTCTCTACCCTCGTCCACTAAATGACCGAAATGCCCACCCATTTGGAATCAATAATGACCTCGAAATCACTGTTCGAGTAACTATACAATAATTTCCTGTCTCGACCTCAAATAGTCTACATGCAACTTTCAGCTGAGATCTCACACAGCCACATCACTATCACTCGTTATGCCATAAAATATTTCATCACTATTCAATAAACATGAATGATTTCTCCCCCGATTAATATTTCAATCAACACATAATATGTAATTCAATTAAATTACGACACATGTGTAATTTAAAAATAATCAAATTAATTAATTTCTAATTACTCAAAAATATAGGAAGTTACATACTTATCCCCTTACAAAGGAATTTCGTCCTCGAAATTTGGATAAGTTTGGTACCTTCATCTTCAAATATATCCTCGCACAACATCCGCCTCTCCTAAAGTTGAAAATCTTTTTATTGTTCCCGCTACACCTCTATTAACAATATCCTTCAGTCCGACGGTCTACACACTACCATTCAAACTAACCTTCAATCTTCTTTAGTCACCTTACACCAAAATATCCCATCATTCTATCTTCAATTTCTCCTTGGTGACTACAGTATACATTAAAATTTTATCAAACATTTTCCACTACGATGAGCCTATGTACTAACGGCTAAAGTATTTCCTCTACTTGGAAAATCTCCAACATCCCCATATGCCAACTCTCTTATTTGTTTACTCTTATGTTACACATACATTCTAATTTTGGACTATACTACAAACCCAACTAACTAGGGCGCCCCCATATACCCTATATATCGTGCATAACTTCACAAATACTACTCGGCTCCTACTAGACTTAAATCATAAAATAACTCTCAACTCACGATTTTAACCACACATTTATGCAACAACTAGTGTACTATATCCATGTCCTAAAGACTACACATCTCCCAACTTCCGACGTTTGCTAAGGTTCATGCACGGGATGTCTCGCAAGAGAAATCCAAACAAGGAACCCCCCCCCCCGATACACGACTGCTTAGCATTGTCGGTCATCAAGATTCGTGGCTCCAAAGCACATAACAAAGACACCTAAAATCCTATCCCCGATACCTAAGTCAAATCGTTCACTCCCCATCACTCAAGGAGTAATACAACAATGTGCTATCACTATCACTATGTTCTTAGCTCTAAATCACTAACGAGCAAAACCTCTCCCCTCAACGTTAAACCCGATTACCCTGAGTCACATCAGTAAAAAAGTCTCCACGCACTGGGATCAAATGTAACGAGACGACTATACTCTCCAAACTCTACTATATAATACAATATATATGCAGGCTCGACCCTCTTTCAGGTGATACCTTGCAAAATAATATATCTCACCCTGGAATAGTAAGTACGATAGTCTTACCATAATAGTCCACTACCAGTAGTCACTATACAAGATAATAATATTCTATAATCTCATAACTCTCAAAAGGAGCAAAAACTACCACACAATATAACATCAAAGAGACTCGATACCCAACGATAAATACATTTGTGACTATAGAGATGATATTGCCAACGCATCCATTAAATCCAACTCACCCATGAATTTTAGTCTTACTATTTATATTGTGATGCACCCATGTCACCCAAAACCTTCCTCATACTCATAAGGATAAAACAAAAAATTTACCTCCGTTTGCCATCTGCCTTGCCTAGTCGATGGGTTCCTGAACATAATTCTCACGTCGAAATTGACCCAAGATTTACTGCCATGGTTGTACATATAGGACCTCATCTTGTTGTTATCACCTGCCTTATTTTGGGCAATCCTTATTCCTGTATCCTATCTCTCCACAACCGAAACAACTGCCATAAAAACCTTCATGTCTCTGGCCCTGGCCCTACTGGCCTCCTCCGCTTTGAGGAACGGAATGTTGCTGTTGCTAAGGACTTTGCTAGCCCTGCCTGAATATACCACTCTCGGGTCAATAACCTCCGAATCTGAATCTCTTAGCCCGATCCCCCTGTCGGGAATCCCGTCCTTGCTGTTGCGGTGCCCCACTGGCACTGTTCCCACCTACATAACTAGTATGACTCGTCTCACTTACTCGCTTGCTCCCCTTCATGTGGTAGCACTGGTCCTGGCAATGAATTAAAGAAGAATTGACGACCTTCGTGTATGTCTCCAATGCTGGATTATCCAACAAGTTTTGTCGAATCCTCCAAGTAAGTCAATTCATGAACTTTCGCATCTTCTTATCTTCAGTATTCACCTCATCCTTCATAAAGTTTGCAAAATGACTGAACTCCTCTTCATATTACGTTACGATCCCATATCCTTGAGAGATGACGCAACTCAAAAAGTGTCTATAATGTGCGTTCATTCTAGGCTCAAGTGCAAGCCTGTCACGTTAGTAATAAACCCGGTAAGCCGGGATCGTATCCACAGGGAAATAGGACAACAAGGTTGTAACGACGTTGGACAGATAAGGAAATCCTAATTGTGACTCTAAAAGAAAAAGGAAATGGATTTGGTTTGTGGAATGACTATACTAGATACAATTATGAAATTATGAAAAGATGCAATTATACTAAATTACCTAAAATACTGATGAATACTGATTTAAAACTTTAAACTATGTGATGAGAAAAATAGGACGGGAATACAATCCCCCAACACTAGTGTATTGCAGGTAATTTACTAATCGTAAATTTAATTGATTAATTTGACCCAGAATTTAGTACTCCCAAGCATTACGTATATGAGGTTCAAGCCCGCATCATACTTAATCTGAGGACGAGTAAATCGGTATCGCGATAGTGACACTCGAATTGCATTATAAATCATCCCGGTTACCCAGAGGCAAACGAGATATAAAGATCTATAATCGTTGTGTTCCTACGCAATATGGTCGTAATCAATCACTAAATTCAAAGGATTAATGTTATACACATGCAATTAACACATCAGGTTGGGTTCATGTATCCCGACCTTAGAAAATCTAGCCTAGCATGCTGAAAGTAATGAAAACAGTGTTTGAATTGCAGAAAACCATAATTAAACTAAGGAAAACTTTTGGAATGATGTAGCAGGGAATTTGAATGAAGAAAAGTAACTCCTAATCTTACCAAAGTAGTAGCAGCAGCAATTAAGAACACTTGTAATCAAAGAATTTCTGAATAATCTTCACTATTGGAATTAAAACTGTAAATTATCTCTAAACTAGGGTTTCTGAAAAAGTAAGGAAAATTATACTGATTCTCCGTGCAAATAATGATAACAGAATGGGTTTTTATATCCTACAAAAATTCAGGAATTTTAGCTGCACTAGGACTCTTCTTGGGAGAAGATAAGATTACAAAATCTTGATAGCCGGACTGGTCCGGGGCTTAGGCGGACCGGTCTGCCTCCTGATGCGGATCGATTCTTTTTATTTTCTGGCGGACCGATTCTTTTATTTTCCTTCCTTCTTCGGTTCGCTTTCGATCCGGGGTCTTCTGGAGTATGGCACAGCGGACCGGTCCGGGGTGAGGGCGGACCGGTCTTCCCCTTTGACTTTTTTCTCAACTTTGACTACTCATAACATTTGTTTCGGGATTCCGATTGAGGTGTCGTTTCTTCCTACGTGCTTATGAGTGTGATATATTCAACTTCTCTTGAGGCGCCTCATCCTAATTCCGGGTAGAAATTACACTTTTGCCCTTTTTTACCTTTCCTTCTTTTCTTTCTTGATTCTTCCGGTTTCCTTCTTTCGTTTTTGACATTAAATACCTGCAAAATTAGTACGAAATACCAGAAACTCGGTGTACTCGTTAGGATAAGTCAATAGCAAGATTATGAGATAAAGTCAAATCGACTATGTTGTTTGAGGTGCTAAAAGTAACTAAATTAAGGGATAAATTAGGAAGAATTTATGCCTAATCAAACCCCCCTAACTTAGAACTTTGCGCGTCCCGAGCAATGTAAAAGAATCCTAGCAAGGCTCAACTCTTGAAAAACATTTTATTGGGATAGAATACTTTTTTCGCAGGCAAACGATTGCATTTAGCGTATGCAATAAGCCTTTAAAACCCTAGGTTACCCTAGTAGGACGATTTGTGTCTCGTGAGGGTTTACAGAGAATATACCCACAAAATTCGACTCAAAGAAAATTCAAAATATGCAAAAATTGTGTAATTCAAATTTTCCCAGAAAATAGTCATCATCAAGTCATATTCAATAGTCTCAAACCATAGTTCGTGTATGCGAAGCCAGAAATTTAACCGCCAATTTCCACCAATTGATCATTACGTTACTTACCCAAAAATTCGTTTTGATTTCAAATTCTCACGGGATACTCTCACAAACGAATCTCTCGGATTATGGCTATTCTCTCGGTATGCGTGATATAAAGAGTAAATATAATGGATGCAAAGTCACACATACAAGTAGAAAGACGAAAATTTTATAGTGATAGGATCTCATCATCGGGTTACGGTTTTTCAAAACGGGAACATTGCCTCTTATTAGCGCATTCAATCTCTTTGATTATCTTTTGTTGTATTAGCTCTCCACGCGGTAACCAATTTCGCAATTTAGACTCGGTTAGGACTTTTTTGGGGTTTAAGGTATATTGGGTAAAATGAAAGAGGTAGGGAAGGTTGGAATTGGAAAAGTCATTTATGATGTCCATTTGTGCTTTTTCCGGGCTTTTGCTCATTTTTTCTTCTTTTTTTATTTTTTTCTGTTTTTCACTTCTTTTCTTTTCTTTATTTTTTATTGAGCATATCTATTTTTTTCTTGCCCCATTATATGCACTTTTCGGACTTAACTTCTGAATTTTTCCATTTTTCGCAATCCCGGGCTATTTGGTTTTATTGGTTTGTCAAACGAAAGGGAAAAGTTTATTTGGCTCAATTTGAGTTACAAAAGGAGTGATTTTTTTGCTACTTTTTCTGGCCAATATTTTTGGGTGACAAACGAGGGCCTACTTCATTGTCCAAAATGCCAATTGCGTTACCATATGCGTTTCGAGGTGAATTTAAGTTTAGAGATCACTTTTGGCACGTTTTTCAAAGAAATATCACACACGTTTTGCATGACCGATCAAAATCAAAGGGGTTGAGATCCTCGATGACTTTTAAGGCGCTGAAAAGAACTTCGAGTTAACAATTAACTCGGATTGATTTAAAAACTCACAAAAAGTGATAGGCTCGAATCTCACCGGGTTTGTTAATCTCCACACTTATTCGTTAAGCCGTCAATTTTTGCACAATTTCCATTTTTGGTCTATTTCGGCTTTGTGTATGTTGAATTTTTCAACTTGAGACTTTAAACCGACTTTTAATGATATTTTTGAAAATTTTGAATTCCAATTTTTATTTATTTTGAACAAAAATATTTTTGGATTTTTCAAAATTTTATGATTTTTTTGGAAATTTCTGGGCATTTTGAAAATTTGTGAAGTTTTAGAAATACGCAGTTACGACCCCCCCCCCCCCCCCCAACTTAGACTTTTGCATTGTCCTCAAGCAAAAAGGACTAAAATCTAAACAAGGCAAAATAATAAGTGCGATAAATAAAACAAACAAATGGTGAAAATGCAGATTTTATAGCAAACAAGACTATGGTACAATTACAAGGAAAAGCATACAAACATGTGAACAGGAAAAAAAAACTGCTATAACCACATCAAGCTTCACGGGGGTGGGGGTTGGGAGGAACCGGGCGCATCGGGGCCATAGGGGTCATAGAAATAGGAGGGCAATGGCTCATTGGGATCCCCTTGGCGTCGGTATATGTCTGCTTGGAAATGAAATATCAAGCTCGTATCGCGATGGTAATCGGTCAAGAAGTTGACGAAGCTCGTTTCAAGTGCCACCATGCGGTTCGTGAGGTCGCTACCCGTCCACTCAAAATCAGGATCGTCATCTTCATTCGGACCGACATCCCCCATTTCGACATCTGCACCGGCTGCCTCTTCTTCGCTCTCGCTCAAGGCATCCTCATCCTCTCTATCCCCTCCCCGCCTTGCCAGAAGGACGGTTAACTGTTTGGCGCTCTTAGTGCGGGTTCCCTGTGCAAAAGGACCAGGAATGCGAGTACGATCGAGCGGCTCCGCTATGCCAGCATCCTTGAGGATGGAGGTGATCAATCTTGCATAGGGAAGTGGGGCAGTACCTTTCTCATCCAAGGTCGCGATGATGATGTCGGCATATAGGGTTCGGGCCAAGTGGATGGTGGTGTGTGGGTCAAAGAGGTGGTAGGTCAAGGTGGCCTGACGGGGCCGCATCACTGAGTCGTTTGACGTTTGCAAGATGTTGGCGCACATAATTTGGAAGGTTAGGCTGGCTTTTTCATTGAGGCGACCAACGGCGACAGTTTGCCCCGTCCAAGCAACGTCCGGTGAAATGCGTTCCATGATCACGTCTTTGGCGACCGGGGAGACATTCCTTGGATAGGTGAATTCTTGGACATCCGGAACATCGTATTCGGCCAACTTAGCCGTGAGATGGGCCAATGAAAATGGGATGACGGTACCATCTACGTATGCTTGAGCCTCGAATTAGCCCGTCCGAACAAGGGTGCCATAAAAGGCTCGGACCTCGGTTGACCAAAACCTCTTCATAGGGTTCGTTGAGGAATCGGCACTAACCCCTAGCCATGAATAGGGCGGTGACGGAGTTGGGCAGCCCGATCCATTGGACAGTGCGCTCCATATGGAGTTTGCGATTCGGGCCGAAAAATAAAGGAACCGGTCCGGCTTTTGTATTTGAGCTGGATTTCCCCCTAACTAAATTTCTATCTCTCTTCTCCGAAACATATCACTTTCACCACATGCTCCCTATCAATTTGGATCAAAACCTCTCGAAACCAATGACCAACGTAACTGGATTCAATATTCCCGAAACATGTGAATGTTCTTTTTCCCGACTGTACCCTAATCCTATCGACGCTCACTACACACACGACTCTCACTACATACGCATCGGGGGTGAGACGACCTCGCTGTAACAGCTCACTCTACCCCGTAAACGTGGTTCGACAACCAAACGGTGTCGAATTCTTCCACACACGCCTCTAGATATTGCTTTAGGCGTTGTCCATTTACCTTGAATGTATTTCCCATTTTTAAATCGTCTAATTCAACAGCTCCGTGAGGGAAGACATTCTTTACAACGAACGGGCCAGACCATCGTGACCGCAACTTGCCCGGAAAGAGATGAAGCCAAGAGTTATAGAGAAGAAATTTTTGCCCGGGAAGAAACTCTTTGCGTCGAATGATTTTATCGTGAGCGAGTTTCATCCTTTCCTTGGAAATTTTTGCATTCTCATACGCGTCATTGCGTATTTCTTCTAACTCATTTATTTGAAGCTTGCGAGCTTCACCAGCCTTATCCATGGCATAGTTTAGCTCCTTAATTGCCCAATACGCCTTGTGTTCTAACTCCACGGGGAGATGGAAAGGTTTGCCAAATACAAAGCGAAAAGGGGACATGCCGAGTGGATTTTTATATGCAGTGCGATAGGCCCATAGCGAATCGTTCAATTTAAGTGACCAATCGTTTCGGGTAGGATTGACGGTCTTTTCAAAAATGTTCTTGATTTCCCGATTATCTAGTTCAGCCTACCCTTTTGTTTGTGGGTGATAAGTCGTCCCGACCTTGTGAACGACGCCATACTTTCTCATGAGCTTCGCGAAAGGCCTATTGCAAAAGTGCATGCCATTATCACTGATTATCGCTTTCGGAGCACTGAAGTGGGAAAGTATGTGTTCCTGCAGGAACTTTATCACCACTTTGTTATCATTTGTCTTGGTAGCTATAGCTTCCACCCATTTATAAACGTAGTCTACCGCGATAAGGATGTATAGGAAACTAAAGAATGGGGGGAAAGGACCCATGAAGTCAATACCCCAACAGTCGAAGATATCAATGATGAGTATGGGGGTAAGAGGCATCATGTCTCATCGAGTAATGGCTCCCATCCGTTGGCACCTATTGCAAGATTTGCAAGCATCATTCACATCCTGGAATATTGTGGGCCAATAGAGACCACATTGCAGGATTTTAGTGGTCGTCTTTTTCATCGAAAAATGGCCTCCACAAGCTTTCAAATGACAAAACTGGATGACTTTCTGGATCTCGTCATCCGGTACACAACGTCGGATGATTTGGTCGACGCAATATTTAAACAGGAAGGGATCATCGTAGAAGAACATGCGCGACCAAGTAAGAAACCTCTTCTTATCTTGCGGTGTCCAGTCGGGAGGGACAGCTCCCGTGACAAGGTAATTCACAATATTCGCAAACCAGGGCAAAGAAGAGGTAGCAAAAAGTTACTCATCCAGAAAGTATTCGTCTATGGGTATGGGATCACTAGGTACGTCGGACAAAAGTCGTGATAAGTGGTCAGCAACGACGTTTTCTACCCCTTTCTTATCTTTGATGGAGAGATTGAACTCTTGTAGGAGTAGGATCCACCTTATGAGGCGCGGCTTTGCATCTTTCTTTGCAAGTAGATATTTCAAAGCCGCGTGGTTGCTGAAGCAAGTAATGGGAGAACCGATGAGGTATGACCAGAATTTATCAAAGGCAAAGACTACTGCTAACAAATCTTTCTCCGTGGTAGAGTAGTTGAGTTATGGTCCGGTAAGAGTCCGGCTAGCGTAATAGATGACATGATCTTACTTATCTTTTCTTTGGCCCAAAACAGCCCATATCGTATAATCGCTAGCATCACACATAAGTTCGAATGGTAAGGACCAATCCGGAACTTGCATGATGGGAGCGGACACAAGCATGGTTTTTAATTTTTCAAAAGAGCTTTGGCATGCTTCTATCCACTTGAATGGGGTATCCTTCATGAGTAGGTTACTTAAGGGTCTAGCGATGGCGCTAAAGTCCTTAATGAACCTTCGATAAAACCCCGCGTGGCCCAAGAAAGAGCGCACATCCTTGAGCGATTTTGGTGGGGGAAGATCAGCTATGACATCTATTTTCGCCTTATCAACTTCTATTCCCTAGGATGATACTATGTGGCCAAGAACTATTCCCTCGGTGACCATGAAATGGCATTTCTCCCAAATCAGCACTAAGTTCTTTTCCACACACCGGGCAAGTACTTTTTCCAGTTTTTCTAGACAATGATCGAAAGAGGTGCCAAAAATGCTAAAATCGTCCATGAACACTTCGAGTCCTCTCTCGACCATGTCGCTAAATAGGCTCAACATGCACCTTTGAAAAGTCCCGGGTGCATTACACAAGCCAAATGGCATACGTTTGTAGGCAAATGTACTAAAAGGGCAAGTGAAGGTCGTCTTCTCCTGGTCAAGTACATCTACCTCAATCTGGTTATATCCGGAATAACCATCAAGGAAGCAATAGTAAGGGTGTCCCGCGACTCTCTCAAGCATTTGATCAATAAATGGCAAGGGGAAATGGTCTTTCCTAGTTCCCGCATTGAGTTTCCGATAATCAATGCAAACGCACCACCCGGTGGTGGTACGTTGGGGAACTAGCTCTCCATTGGCATTCTCAATCACTGTCATACCCGACTTCTTTGGGACGACTTGAATAGGGCTCACCCACTTGCTATCCGAGATTGGGTAGATAATCCCGGCATCCAATAACTTGATAATTTCGGTTCTCATAACTTATTTCAAATTGAGATTTAGCCTTCTTTGCATTTCTCTTGAGGGCTTGACATCCTCTTAGAGATGGGTCTTGTGAGTGCAAATCAAAGGACTTATCCCTTTCAAATCAGCAATGCACCAACCAAAAGCACTTTGGTGCTTTCTCAGAATTTTCAACAATTTACCCTCCTATTCTTCGTCTAGGCTAGAGGAGACAACAACAGGAAATGTCTCATCTTCTCTTAGGTATGCATATTTAATATGGGAGGGGAGTTTCTTTAATTCAAGGGTTGGAAACTTTTCGTCGGAGGGAACCATGTGTGTATCCCTCGGAGGTAACTCCTCGAATCTAGAAACCCAACTAACATCTCTCGCGTTCTCGTCTAACGCTCTCTCATCGAGCAACTCTTCGTATTACGTTACGGTCCCATCTCCTTAAGAGACATCGAAAAACTTTCTCCGCATCTCTGTCTAAATAGTGGACGGAAAATACTTACGATCAAATCGTGCCCAATACTCCCCAATAATCATTACTTATCTCTCCTCTGTTGTGGTCACAAACTCCCACCACTGCAAAGCTGTGTCCACTAATTTGAATGTTACCAAGAATTATTTCTGAGTGTCACTACACTCAACCAAACTAAGGCGGAGTTGCATGTCTTTCTTTCACTAACTGACCACAACTACATCTAAGCTACCCTGAAACTCCGGTGGGTGGACCTTTTGAAATGCTTTCCTCACTTTCTGCCAATCGCATGGACCTGGGTGGGCCTGAACAACTGGTGCTACTGGTGTTTGGGCTGAATATTCAGAAAGTGCTATGACATTGCGTTCATCGCTGCATTAACTACCTGTGCCACGATTTCGGCCACCTCTGCTGCTGAAATGTTTCCCTGTGGGGCTCCCTCCCTAGCGTTCGCTCTCGTCCGACGAGTCCCCTTTGGTGGCATCTGAAGTGAGGTTGAAGTTTGTATAATCTCATACTCAAATACAAAGAAATCAGAAAAAGAACATAAGTGCACATACATAGAGGAATACACTATACCAAAACAAGCTTTAAGTAACACACTATTTTTTTTATTACTAATAGTAATTTACCATTATTATTTCTCACGGTAAAATAGTGTGAGTAATATAATATATCCATTACTAATTTTAGTTCAATATTAAAAAAGAAAAAAAAAAAAGGAAATCCCCCCCCCCCCCCCAACCCCCAAAAAAGTGTTCATTCGTCCAAACCCAACGCATCACATAGGGTTTCTCCCAAGCGTTCCTTCGGCGCTACTTGTTTTCTCCGATTGGCTAACCTAGGGTTTGTCCTATCCTCATATCACATAGGTCAGATCGTTTTTCGTCCTATTCATCTGATTGGCCAACCTAGGGTCTGTCATGTTCGTCCGATCGGCCAACACATAGGGTTCAAATTTGGGTGTTAGTCTATTTCCTTCAATTTGAGGTAAACATATGAATCGTACTGATTGAGTAATTTATACATTAGGTAAACACATAGAGTACATCTTTTCAGAAGTTTTTCTCCGCCCAAAGTGTCATCGACAGATCTCATCTCATCGGCAGAAGGTAGAAATTTCTACATTATTTAATGATTTACATGTTCTGATTGAGTAACCAAAAGCATGTGAAAATTTTAGTTTGGTTTCTCTTTTGTGTATTTTTCATTTTTTGCAATCTTTTGTTGATTTTGAGTATTAAATATTTGATGAAATTCTAATCCATCTGGTTACTCATGGGTTAGATATGAGGAACCCATAAGATTAAGTCAATATTTCATGCGAAGTTTGCTACTCGAAATTGGTTTTCTTCTAGATTTAAATAACATTCGCTTGTTAGTTTGAGAAACGAAACTAATTCGAGCGACCCAAACACAAGTGATTCTTAACTTTTTTGATTTCAAAAATACTTTGTTGTATTTTATTTTTCTTGTTGGAAATCAAGTAATCTCTTTATACTTTTGGTTTAGAGAAAAAATTGGGTCGAGATAATTTTGGGTGTAGTCCACATCGGTATCATGAGAAGGTTTGAGTAATTGATGGATCATTTCCATTTTTTTTTTAAATCTCACTGAGCTAAATTTTGTTATGATGATAACCTATCCTAGCTAAACAAATGATTAAGGGTTTATAAATCATGATTCAATCCTATTTTCAAGTTAAAAAAAATATACTTTTAATTAGATCCTTAAAAAAATATTGAATGAATAGATTCAAAATCTTTTATTTCCCTGTAAAAAGATTGGTCAATGTATGGAACAATCTTCTAGACAAACCATTTTGAGAAATAGACATTAAATTGGTACCATCCTCTTGTTTCACCCCCATCTAAAAAAATTACATGTTCTAACTTTGATTTTACTTATGTGTATCAATAATTCTGTTTTTTTGTATATTGTCATATAACTTGTGTATAAACCATTTTTTTTATAGTGCAGAATCTCATAAACATTTAACAAAGAGTGGATGAATGAGAGGAATAGAATACGTGAGGTGTACACAAATGGAGTTGCGTATTTTCTTAATTTTACAATTACAAACAATGGCCTTCAGTTCTCGACCTTTCCTTGCCCATGTGTTAAGTGCCAAAATAAGAAGCGTATCACTACGGTAGATATCAAGGGTCATTTGATAATGCATGGTATAGACAGGACATATACTAAGTGGGTTTTGCATGGTGAAACACTATCATCAAACCTAACATGTCCCGTAATGAAACCTATTGATTGTGAAGGACATGATGAAGCTGATAACAATGAGAATGAAAGGTTGTCAAACTTAGTTGATGCATGTTACGGAGTGCATGAACAACATTGTGTAGAAACCGATCGAGAAGAATTCTCTGAAATATCGTATGTCGACAATGAGAAGTATAATCAATATAATAAATTAGTGATATAGAAATTGTACCCTTCATGTGAGGGTCCTGAGACTACTCTCTCTACAATTGTGGAATTGCATAATTTGAAAAAGCAGTTTGGTTTGTCGGGAAATAACGTGACCTCTCTCTTATCGGTCGTAAAGAGGTGGCTTCCAGAAGGAAACACTTACCAGAATAATATCCACACATGAAGAGAATGATGAAAGACCTAGGGATGAAAGCAAATTACATTCATGCTTGTGTTAACAACTGTATTTTATACTAAAAAGAGAATGAAGATTTGGAGGAATGTCCTCAGTGTGTAGAACCGAGATATGCAGTGACCTCAAAGAAATGGAAAAGGTTATGCAAAGAACCGATGAAAGTGTTGAGATATTTCCCTTTAATTCTAAGGCTAGTGAGATTGTATATATTACCTTGGATAGCACATGAAATGACATGGCACCATCGGGCAACGAGTTCATGGGATTATCAGCGACATCCTTGTGATTCATCCCAATGGAGAATGCTAAAAAGTAGATGGCCCGATTTCATCGAGGAAGGGCTCAATGTTTGGCTTGCAATAGCAACAGATGGGTTTAACCCCCATGGTATTTAGTCAAGTAGTTTGTGACACCCTGCCCAATTAAATATCGGGTGATCAGTCCTTTATAAAATTTATAACAGAATGTTCGGTTGGTTCATTCTTAGTATCACTATCGAAAACTTAAATCCAATTAATTTCCTAACATTTAATTAAGCTAGTGTGAAACATTTTCCAATTAAACTTGAAACCAATTAATTTAATACATTCTGAACATGTAATTATACCATACACAAGAATTCAATGCTAACTGAAACAAATACTGAATAGATAAGACTGGATAAAACCTTCCAGTTCACAGTTACAAACCAAACCATAAAAATACTCAAACCAACTGAGAAGAGATACAAAGGAAACTGAGTATAACTCTGCTAATGAGAATGGGCGACACATGCCCTAACTGAGATATCTGAACTAGGAACTGAATGAAAGGAGAGAAGCGTCTAATCTTAAATAACTCGAAACTTCCACAACAACTGCAGCTCGGCAAACCATCCAAGTATCTAGACCCGGTGTCCCTGTGGCTGGCCACCTGTATTAATACATATATATATATATATAGCAAAAGAGAGAAGAAATGCAAGAGACGGGTCAGAGAGCCCGATCTGTAAAAATGTTTGTTTTAGCAAGTATTTAAAACTGCATTAAAGCAAGTATTATATGCATGTTAGTTCAAACTCTCACATAAGATTCTCACCTCTCGACTAGTGTGCACGCCTAACGCACATCTAATCCATCCTAGCCATCTGACATACTTCTAACTAGGAAAAGGCTTATCCTTTAATTTACCCCTCGTAGTAGTATTCCGTATTTGATCTCAACGTTTATCATTTTAATTAAGTGTTAACACACTAAAGTCAAGTATTCACTATTTACGTTACTGAAGATTTCACTATCTTAATAATCTGATATTGTCTCATTTTAGATATATCAAAAGCATACATATATATCTTTCACTATTATATATATGTATTAACCCAATCTTAAAAGCCTACAATTATCACATTGTAAGTATAACACAAGTATATATAAATATCCACCACTATTATACATATACTAACACAGCACCCCAAGGATATACCTGTAGTGCATTGCATACTCTACTATTATGTCCCAGTACATCTCGTACTCAAACAAGGACTATCGGTTCAAAAATCTCCCACGAACCATATAAAAAAATCACACATATTGGAGGCGAACATAGATCACATACCCGTGGGTCTCGCACATACCTACGCTCCTATGGTCAGCTGACTTAGTAACTCACAAATAAGCCATTCACAGTCCTATGTTCTTAAGGTACCAATCTAAATCCCCCCCCCCCCCCCCCCCATAGGCACACAGAGATTAGATGGCCCTGATTCGAAAGCCGACCTCCCGTGATAGCAAGTATGGTAGGTATGTCATACACATAATATATCAAATATAGGTATGCACACAACCCATCAAATCAAACGGTATACACAAAACCAAATGTCATATTCCATACATAGTATTATTATCACTAAATACTATCAACATATTTTAAATTAATATATTCCCTCTCTCGTAATATATTTCTAAGGATAATATGTCACCCGAAAATCCTTAATACAAAATCATAATTAGTCCGCAATTGACCACTAATTTTTTTATTCTTATAAGTTCCATATCGTTAGAACTAATATTGTAAGTATTTCTCACTTAATACTCTCGACGCATTTACAATTACGATTATCTCTCTCTCGTAATCTCCAAGGTAATCTCACCGTCACGAATATTTGAATCAATACACCTAAACAACTCCCACCGCACTATTTTGGGTTCATCGAACACTAATTTTCCCCACTCAAATCTACCGTTTACTAACATAGGGGCAAAATAGGAAATTCCCTAAAAATTACAATCTCGCTCGAACCAGAAAGCCAAGTCGTTTGAACGACTTACCCATGTCGCTCGAACCATTCTTCGCGCGACTTCGCGCGACATCCCTACGTCGCTCGAACCACTTCTCGCGAGATACCAATCTCGCTCGAACGTTCGACTTCGCGCGACATCTCGCGACCTGGGTTGTTTCATCTTCAACCTTAGATAGCTTCGTTTTTCACCATTTTTCAACCCTAAAACCTCTAAAATATCATCCCAAACTCCAATCAATTATTCCCAAATCGAATCCTAACATTTGTAAATGAGTTCTAACAACCTAGAATCATTAAATCATCACCAATCATTCATATAATTCAAAATCCCCAATTTTATTGTCAAGAACCCTAGTTCTTAAATTAATATGCATAACTTCAAATTAAACCCAGATTAGTTCATAGAAATCATCCAAATTTTGTAGGCATCGTCCTATCTACATATGGTATTCAAATCCTTATCAAATCATCCCTAATTAATGATATAGTTCTCCAATTTCACCCAAATTAATTTTCATCACAAAGTTTATTAACCTAGACTAACATGAACATAATTATCAATAATGAAAGCAAGCAATAAACACTTGCCTCGATTTCGAAGGTTTGATCCGTTGATGTTGTTGGTATGGATGCGTTCCTCACGTTCCGATCTATACGATGGTTGTGGGGGTTGTGCAAGGTGGTGAAAATGGCTTCTCCTCCTTTGGAATTTGCTCTCCCTCACCCACTGTGGCTCTCTCTTGATTTTGGTGTAACCTAACCCTAATTGTCTCCAATTAGATGATATAATATTCCTCTAATTTTCGTCCATTTAATTCCTCCAAAAATCCAAATTACAAAACTACCCCTACCGGGTGCCGGCTTGGCCTAAAAATGTCCCAAAGTCCAAATAAAATACCCGAGTAGAGTTTTCTGACTACCTCGACCCTTACGGACTCAATGGCACACTCGAAATGAACATACGAGTTACTTAAAAATAATTTACCTTTATATTCCACTTAATTAATCCTGACACGACTCACACGTGCGTCCCGACTTAATATATCAAACTGTCATATTTGTCTATCGCAACTAGTTATATAAAATCGTCAATCCATATTACTTATTCTCACAGTAATATTAATAATTACTAACTTCTCGTCATGGTAGTAAACATTCAAATTTAAATCCGGATTAATAATTAATTCTCACATTTTAATTTAGTTAATCCCACAATAATAATAAATCACGTAATTATTTAAGTCTTCAAAAATACGGGGTATTACATAGTTATAGTTGCTGGCCTGTCATGACTGCGCCTTATAATGTGGGCCCTTCTTTGTGCTTGAAGTGTGAGTTCCAAATTTTATCTTTACTGATTCCTGAGCTAAAGGCACCGAGTCAAGACATTGATATTTTTCTTCAACCATTAGTAGATGAGTTGAAACAACTATGGGAAGGAGTTCCAACTATTGACGTGCACAAAATGCAACCTTTTACGTTGAAAGTTATGTTGATGTGGGGGATTCATAATTTTCCCGCATATGGAAACTTATTTGGGTGTGTAACACATGGTTACAAAGAATGTCCTATTTGTGGCGATGACACTCCATCCATTCGGCTAGAACACAGCATGAAGATAGTTTACACAAACTATCATATGTTTCTTAAAAGCGATCATCCTTTAGGAGTGGTAGAGGTTTGGGATTTAGGACACAAGAAGTTGGACGTCCCCTGGTTCGACTAAACGAAGATGCACTTGTGGATAAGTTAAAAAATATAAAGTATGTACCTGGAAAAGTCTCAAAAGTTCCTGCTAAGAAGTGAAAGTCTAATAATATTAATGAGAGTGATAATGTTGAAGTGAAAGAAGCTTGGTATAAAAAATCTATTTTCTTTGATTTGGAATACTCGCCATATCATCAAGTTCGACATGTCCTTGATGTTATGCACATCGAAAAGAATGTTGCAGAACATTTAATAAACACAATTCTTGATGACAATAAAACAAATGATACTAAAAAGGGGCGATTGGATATGAAGGATATGGGCATACACAGTGGCCAATGGCTTCAAGTTGATGGACGCACTGGAAAACGATAAAACCAACAACACCATTTATCTTGGATAAAGAAGAAAAAAGACAATTCTGCCAAATTTTGAAGGACTTAAAGCTTCCTACCAGTTTTTCCTCTAACTTAAGCAATATAGTAAGTCTTAGTCCCCCATATTTGCATTCTTTAAAGTTGCATGATTATAATGTCATAATTGAACATCTGCTACATGTGTTGCTCTAACATGCCTTTCCAAAACATCGAGATTTGAGAAGAGCAATCCAACAATTAAGTTTGTTCTTTAACATGTTGTGCTCTAAGGTCCTAATTCGACAAGATATCTAAAGAGACAAATACATGGTTGTTGAAGCATTATGCGTGTTGTAAAAATATCTCCCACCTACGTTTTTTGATATTAGCATTCACCTCACTATGCATTTAGCAGATGAAGCCCTGGTTTGTGGATCAACCGATGCTCATTGGATGTATCCGTTCGAAAGGTGATTTATTTTTATTTTTTAATATAATAAAATATTCCCCGTTTAAGTTAATAATGCTTGTTATTAATTTTTACTACCTTAAACAAATAGGACGATGAAAGATTTCAAAGATATACCCAGCAATAAGCGGTATGTTGAAGGTTCCATTGCAGAATCCTAAGTTGTTGCTGAATCTATTAGATATTGCATGGAGTACATGACAAATCCATCTGATGGAAATCATAAACGCTCACGTGAATCCTTTTTAGAGGAAGGTGGAGAGTTCTCTGATAAAGGGACTTTACTTGATGATAAGACTATAACGTTGGGACCCCTACAGTTTCAACAAATAAGTCGATGGGTATTGTTTTGACTAAATGTTGATGGACTTCAAGAGAACTATAGGTTTAAGTTCTTTCATTTTTTTATAGTTAAGAATTAATTATCACTTTGAGTTATAATTACTTATATCAAACTAAAAATTGCAGTGAGAATGAAGCATCACTGAAATTCGTGTCTCGTGCTAAAGGGAAGGGGATTGAAATGACAGAAGTGGAGAAACAAACTTATTTTATCCCTTGGTTATCCGAGAAGGTGATTATATAAATACTAATATTATTATTAATATTTCCATTAATTATTATGAGAATTGAAACATTGTAGTAATTATGATTTGTTTCCATCAAACGACTGCTGAAATCAGGAGAGACGAAGACAAAAGAAACATTGTGGCGGTTAGTTCAAGGGCCGTAATTCAAGGCTAAAACATATAAAAAGTATCGTATAAATGGTTTCCTATTCTCTCCTAAGTATCACGACGATATTGTTGTCACACAGGATAACGGTGTTTGCTTGAAGGCATGGACACAATTTCGAGCTAGAAATAAGAATCTCACAAATACTTGGACTATGTGGTATGGAGTTATCAAACAAATTATTGAGCTGTACTATACATTGTTTAATAAGGCGGTATTTTATTGTGATTGGGTGAGAGTGGAGGATAAGACTAATGGAGGTAAGCTTTGTCCAAACTCCAACTTAGTGATGGTAAATTTTGATAAGTTTAAGAGCGTTGATAATGAGTATGATGAGCCTTCCATTCTCGCATCCGAGGTTAGTCAAGTATTCTATTCGAAAGATCTTAAAAATCCCAGTTGGTGGGTTGTTATACATTCACCGAAGAGATTGACGAGTCAAGTGGACGACTTAGAGACACCAACAATCTTCCAATCTATTCTTGAAGACCAACTGCACTTGGAAAGTTTGCTCAAGCAATACGACTTCATTTAGTTGTTTTAATATTTTCTTTTGGATATTGTAACCGTTGAAAGATGTTTTGTTTTGCCAACATGACTACATTTTGCTTTACCCCGTTGCTAAAATATAAATTTATTGGTGGTATGTTAACCGTTGAAAGTAGCGTCTTGTGATTTTAATGATATCATCTTGTGATTTATATATATATATATATATATATATATATATATATATATATATCAATATGTTAATGTTGTAGTAATATGATAATTTAATACACATTATTTTATGACTATTATTTCTATTGTTGGCATCTGTTTTTTGTTTTGGCAGCACTATATATATCGCGTTATGGCTTCAAATGCAAGTGGTGGTTCGAAACAACAAACGACATCACCACTGGAACAAATATCATCCACTCCGCAACAAGAATTAGTCGATGGAGGTTCGAAGCAACCTACCTCAAGTGAAAATAAAAATAAGAAAGAAGAAATGGAAAAAAAAGGCTAAATAATTACAATATATGACCCAAGATGGTAAAATTATAGTCACCGTTCTAGTGGATGGGAGTGTAGTCGGTCCTTGGAGTGGGAGATGGAGCACTCGTGTTGGTGACCTTGTCAGATTTTATATTCCGATTAGTTATAAAGATTGGAGAGTTGTGCCAAATAATTAGAAAGATGATGTTTGGAATGCTTTAATGGTAGGATTTGAGTTAGATGTTGAACTTGGGGTGGCCCACCCGCTGATGGAGAAAAGGTTTGCACAGAAGTTTAGGACACACAAAAATAATATGTGATGTTTTTTGCCTACTAAAGACAATCCTGGAGCCCTACCGGAAGGTGTTGATCCCAACGTATGGAAACTGTTTTGTGAGAACGAAAGTAAAGTAAAAAAGAAGTCACAAAACATTCAAAATGCCACGAATCGAACGAATTTAGAATATTCCCATATACTTGGGCGTCGCACATATGCTTCTTTGCAATATGAAATGGTATGTATCATAATTTTTTCAATTATCTGCACTACTTTTGTGTATAACATGTGATATTTAAATTGTAGGTTCGATCGAACCCAGAACAAGAATTAACGTGAGTAGATACATGGCTTGCGGGACACGAGGATACAACGAGGAATGTCTTAAATAGTGCTAAGTTTTACTATTTGCATATTTACATGAAAAATAACAGTATTTTTAGTATTATTCATTGCGTTTATTAATGAAATTTTCTCATTATGATTTATAACTATCATTTGATAGGATAAAGTAAAGGATGCGGTGGAGAAAAGAAAGAGCGAGAGTGGAGAGGGAAGTAGCAAGAGTCAATGCATAGAGAACGATGAGTTGATAGAGATTTGGGGGAAGGACAAAAAGGGAGGAGTTCATGCAGTTTGTCCCCTTATTTCGAAGAAGCATTTGATGCATTTAGGGGTGGAAAAGGCCAAACTTAAACAAAGAAAGAAGGTAAATGATGATGTGGATGCATTGAAGGAAGATATCATCTCTTCCGTCAATAGAATATTTGAGGAAAATAACACACAAATTATGGTATATATGTATTTTATATAATTTCATCTATTAAAAATACCTATCTAGATATAAAAGATATTAACTTACTATTGTTTGATCCGTTTTTTCATAGGATGATATACAACGTTTGGTTGATGCCTTTAATGCTCAAAACGAAAAGGGTCCACCCCTATCACACTAATAAGTGAGCATGCATCCAATACAAGTCTACCGCGTAGGAATCTCTCTCAAAATTTGGATAATGTTTTTGCATCCGCTTCTCATCCTGTTTGCGTGACCACACCTTCTCTTACCAACAATCCCAAAGTCATCTTGCTTGATAGGTATAATGAAGAATTAGCAAAGGGGTATGTCGTGATAGATGCAACAAAGGATATATGTCATGGTAAGCGAGTTGGAGTCGGGGAGAGGAAAATATATGTGGAGGAAGTGATGAAGTCGGATTCTAGGTTGTTTGATGCTCCTCGAGGTGGCCAATTCACTTTTGCTAATAAAGGAGGAGGGAAAGGTAAGCATATGTTTAAGACATGTTTTGTGTTTAGTCTGTGCTATAATATATTAATGATTGTCTGATAATATAACTGTCACATTATATATAACACTTTTCCTATTATACTTAACAAAATTTGTGATAATATAATTGTATTTAATATAACTGCCACAGTATAGTTGCTCTCCAGACTGCACATGGTGAAAACCCACAAAACGAATCTGCATCGCGAGCAACATCCCCAACTAGGGGTGTTCGCGGTCCGGTCCGGTTCGGTTTTAAGGTTTTTTTTGGACCGGACCGACTTGGTCGGTCCTCTAAAAAAATGGACCGAGACCGGACCGATAATGTCGGTTAACCGACCCTAGTCGGTTCGGTCTAACCCGTCGGTCCTCACGTTAATGAATTACATCATTTATAATAGTACAAATATACCCGAGTCTATTTTTTTCAAACATTAAAAACTAAAAAATATCAAAATTTGCGATTAAAACAATCCTACTATTGGATTAAACTATAATTTAAACTAATCAAATATTGAAATATATACTTTTACTATTTATTTATCTTATATATATACATATATATGTAAAAATATATTATTTTATATACAGTCGATCCGGGGCGGTCCTAACATGGTTTTTGAAACTGTAAACCGTGGATCGGACCGACTAGGTCGGTCCACCAAAAAAATAAACCGAGACTGGACCGATTAAGAAAAAAGACCGAAAAAAAGGGTCGGTTCGGTTCGGTCCGTCGATCGAGTCGATTTTTTGAACACCTCTATCCCCAACACATACATACAACTGTACGGATATATGCCCAAAACTCAAGAAAGTAATTTTTGAGTACGTTATTGTTAATTACAATATTCTTGGTCACTATTTTTTAATGAAGATTTCTTAGTGGAATGTTGAACAAAAGGGCGCTTTTCTGAATTTAACATGGCAGGTCCTCCTAAGGAGGTGTGTGGAGGATAAGGGTGGAGCTGCCAGATGTTTATCCCTATAAGTCTCCTTCTATTGGATTTATCAACAAGATGTAAGTCAGTGAATGTACTTAGTCTAGTAATTTAGCTTGTTTAACTATTGGTACTTTTGTACATTTGTTTGTTTTTATTTACTTAAATATTTTGAGTTTCAGGTCAGGATTAGTTTGTTTAGATGTTATCAATCAGACATGGAGTCCCATGTTTGGTAAGGCATCCTCTCACCATATTATTATATTAGTAGCTTCTTTTATCCCTTTTTTTCCTCTATGCTGATTTATAGTGTTAATATCAGTACCTTTTGGATACAACTCTTTTTTTTAAATTTTTTTTTTGATTTACATATCTGGTAAATGTATTTGAAGTGTTTCTTCCTCAGCTTCTTCTCTATCCCAACCCGTATGATCCATTGAATGGAGAGGGGGCAGCACAAATTTGTCCCACAATTGAAAAGATTTTTTCAAACACCGAGGGCAGTGAAAATCACTTGTCGAGGTAATTGGTGCTCATATAGATTATCTTAATTTATTTACTTCTCTCTCTCTCCGATTCTTAACCTCAACACGGGTTGTTGATTGGGGGCCATTGTTACTTTCCAAAATTATTGAGGGATTAAATAGTGGGTGTGCTCGCGCGTACATTTTTTGCAAGACTGGAGGCTCCGACCAGCTGATGAGCCACCTTCTCCAAGGGCAGCACATGCAGCAGTTGTCGTTGGCACCATGGTTGTATTTCAGGTAACTAGAAGCACAGTGATTTATATGGTGTTTTTGGTGTTTTGATTATATATTAATTGGCTTGACAGTAAAACATAGGTTTACAAAATTGGAACCGACTTATGTTCATTCTGTTCAGTTCAGTAGAGGCATGTTTCATGTGTTGCTATGTCTATTACTAAAGTTTTACTGTACTAAAAAGTTAAATTGGCTGGACAATTTTTTACAAAGATATGTTTCGTCCATGATTTTATTCTCAATGTTTTTATATAAAGAGTGTTTTATGGCTCAAACTTTTATTTTTTATTTTAATTAAGGGTGATGAAGGTTTAAGACCCAAGTATATTATATGGACATACTTGTAAAAAGGGTTAAACTCTTACCCACTTTTGTTTATTTGAATTTAAGTTTATACTGAGTATTGGTTCGTTGATTTGAATCTAAGTATATACTATAACTATGTAGGTTTATATTTGTGGAGTGTGGGGGTTGTGGTGGTTGTTAACTATCTAAGATTTAAGATATGTGTTTTTTTTATGCGAGGACGAGAAAACCCTTAGATTGATAACCTACCCATCAATGTGTTATTTATGATTTCTGCAGATTTATATTAGATTGTTTTCAATCGATAGTGCGGTTGATTTGAGGTTTCATGAAAACACCCTTAAACTAGGCATTTTTTGAAAAGAAAAAAGAGAACTATTTTTAATGCAAAAAAACTCCAACTCTGCATTTGATTTCAAACACCCCCTTCTGGGGACTTTTTAGCTATGTTTATCAGAACACTTGGGGGAATGGGTGTCTATTCATCGAAGTCTATGGCTCACAGAGGGTTTGCCTTAGAAGTATGTTTTTTTTCATAAACTGCATAATTCAAGTTTATTAGAGCAATTCAATGGCATATATAACAATGTAAATTTTCCTTGTACATGTAGGAACTTTTTTTGTATGGGACTTAACTGTATTATGTTGGCAAGTGAGCTACAAAGAGGAATTCGTTCCAACCCACGAGGGATCTTATACACTAATCATACAAAAGGAAAGAAAATTGGTTTGGCAAGAAGGACGGTTACGCAACTCTTTCAAGAACAACGAGCCTGGAAAGATTGTGCTCACAATCGAAAACGGAACATATCAAAAGAAATGAGCTTTTTATCGATACAAAACCAAGAACAATGCAACTTCTTCTTCTTCTTCTCGAGGCTTATTCTATAACTTTCCAGTAGTATAGAATAAATATAGAGATAACATAGTTTAAGCGAAATAAAGATCTGTATGATGCTTTGAATATTTTGGATTGTGGATTGTGGTGTAATGTGATGCTTTGAATATTTTGGATTGTGGTTTAAGCGAAATAAAGGTTTGTAGGATGTGATGGTCTGTAGTATGGTGTAATGTGGATAATTTGCGGTTTTAAATATTATTTTTAAATATGTATTAATGTTACTAACAACATTTTACCGTTACTATTTCTAAATTTTACCGTTACTATTAGTAATAGAATTTTACCGTTACTAATTACAAAAATTTTCATTACTATTAGTAACAGAAGTTTACCGTTACTAATTCTAAATTTTACCGTTACTATTGGTAACAGAATTTTACCGTTACTACTATTAAATTTTTTCGTTACTATTAGTAACATAATTTTACCTTTGCTAATTTTGAAATTTTTCGTTACGATTAGTAACAGAAATTACCGTTACTAATTTTGAATTTTACCGATACTATTAGTAACAAAATTCTACCGTTACTAATAGTAATTGTTGATACCAAAATTAGCATGCTGATATGGACGAATAATAAGAAAACGCATGTCAATCTACGTGGCACAATAGCAACGAGGAAGTTCATTCCCCCAACCAAGTCAGACTCACTCCGAGCAACAAGTACACTCCGAGGAACTCCAGCTCTCCGAGGAACTCCAACGCTCCGAGGAACTCTAAAGCTCCGAGGAACTCTTGAACGACGAGCAATTAAGGCGGTTCAAGCTGCATCTCGACCGCAGCATTGATTGCCAGATAATCAACAGTTCAACTATTCATTGAATGCTTATCATCTTGACGCACACGTTTGAAGAGCATTAAATGAATTACCCTTTCATATGTGTATCATTTAATGTAACACCCTTTCATGTACAGCCTAAGGGCTATAAATACCTTGTATCACCTTCATTCAAAGGGACCGGAATTTCGGGACAGAACTTGTAATCGAGAATTCTCAAACACTCAGCAATAACATAACAGTGGACGTAGGCCATTCATACAAGGCTGAACCACTTTAAAATATTATGTCTTATTCATTTATCTGTGATTAAATTATTAAAGTGATCTAATTTTTTACATCAACAGATTGGCGCCGTCTGTGGGAACGATTGTTATTATCATTTTTCACCAAAAATCATTCATCATCAATGGCAGATAATCCGGAATCCAGCAATCGAAACGCTGGAAATGCTGGAAATCCCCAAATCCATCTACACCTCCAGATCTGGCTGGGATTATGACGAATCTGGCTCAAGGACAAACTGCCATGCAGGAAACAATGAGGCAACTCATACAGACCCTTCATGGCGGTGCACCTGCGCTTTCAGGACAATGAAGTGGTCAGAGGCAAACCTACTTACATTCTTCACGATCCAGGCGTACTGAATCATATCGTAATGAGGAATCTGATGATTTCTCTTATCAACCTGGGCGAACTTCATCAATAAGGGCTATAGATACTGATCAACGTATCACTCTCTCTCCAGAAAGACCCAGTGCCTTGGAAAGACTGAGTAGGGTGTCTCCTTTCAGTCGATTAGGCCCTAGGAGGAATAGGAGTCCACCTAAAACCATGTCGAGGAATTTTCGACGACCATCAGATCTAAGAGAAGGATCAGCACAATCACGACCAGTTGCTCGTCAAGATAGATCTCAGGAGGCTACTTCAGAACAATCAATTGCTCGAACTAATAGGCCCGAGGAAGGAAATGATGCGTGGATGGGTTCCATTCAGCGCTTGGAGGATAGATTGGGAGAAATGGCTAAGGCAAAGAATCCCTTACAACGAACTTTTGTTCAAAGGACACCTTTTGTCCAGGCCATTGTGGGTTTTCCTACCCCGTCGAAGTTTAAAGCACCAGTAGTGACCCCCAAATATGATGGAAAAACAGATCCTGTTCTTCATATAGAGCAATATCAAGCTGCCGTCGATATCTATGTTGTCCCCAACGAGATGAGATGTAGAGCATTCTCAGGAACTCTTACTGGACCTGCCCAGATATGGTACAACAATCTTCCTCGAGGTAAGATTTCAACTTTCTTTCAGTTGGCCGAGTTGTTCATCGGCAATTTCTGTTTTGGGGCAAAGCCAGTAAAAAGAGTAGCACACCTGTTAAGTGTTAGATAAAAATCTGGTGAGAGTACTAGAGATTACATAACTCGTTTCAATAACGAGAAGCTGGAAGTCATAGATTATGAAGAAAAGACAGCAATCACCGCCTTGATGAATGGGTTGTTGCCTAACAAGTTGTATTACACTTTGGCCAAAGATCCACCTACAACTATATTAGAGTTGATGGCGAAAGCGGCCAAAATCATGAATGCCGAGGAGGCCATGGCTGCGAAGAAGAATATGGATAAAGAAACCAAGGTGGAAGACGACAAATCCAAGAAGAAAGAGCATAAGGGCAATGGCGGTGACAAGCATTCTAAGAATAATAAATCTTCATGGGAAGTCCTAAAGAAATTCGATAATTATACTCCTTTGAAAATGGGTATTAATCATGTCTTGGAAGAAATCAAGAATAACGAGGAAGTAAAGTGGCCAAAGAAACTGAGGTTAGACCCTAACCTGAGGAACAGGGATAAATATTGTGAGTTTCATAAGGATCACGGTCATATGACCAAAAATTGCATAGCTCTTCAGAACGAGATTGAAACACTCATTCGAAGAGGAAAACTAGCAAAGTATGTTGATCGGGGAGGCGAAAGAAAAAATAATGACCGAACTAGAGAAAGGTCTATATCTCCTCGTCGAGCAGAGGAGAAAAAGAAAAGGGATCATGAAGATGATACAGAGGATGACCCCGATCTTCCCAAGAAACCAAGGCAGCCAGAACGAGAGGTATTTTCAATACGCTTTGGATCATTTGATTGTAATGTCATTACAGGAGGAGATGAAGGAGGAGGAGACCTTACTGCAGAAAGAAAATCTTACCTCGGTGAGGCTCAGGCTTGCTCATACATTCAACGGATAAATTTGGCTGAAGAGGATCGCCCGAGGAAGGTAAACAAAGAGAAGCTGGTCATCGGTTTTTCAAAAAATGACCTGGCAGGTGTTCTTTACCCTCACGACGACCCTTTGGTGATCAAAATGAGGATGAAAGAAGTAGTGATTTCAAGGGTGCTGATAGATAATGGTAGTTCGGCAGAAATCATGTATTATTCATGCTTTGCAGTTTAAATTTGAAATTATCTCAATTAGAACCTTATCACAGACCTCTTCTGGGCTTTGCTGGCGAGAAAGTTTTTCCACTTGGGACGATCAAGTTGGATATATTCATTGGAACTTGGCCTGCTTGTCGAACAGAGAGAATACGCTTCTTTGTGATGGATAAGAATGTGCAGTCAGCTTACAACATCATCATGGGAAGAGTTGGTTTGAAGAAGTTCGAAGAAGTCCCATCTACAGTACATCAGTGCTTAAAATTCCGTACAAATTTCGGAGTAGGAGTTGTGAAAGGTGATCAGAAAGTAGCTCGGGAATGTTATTATTCGTCTGCCGAGCAAGAGGAGCTTGAAGAGTCAAGGAAAAAGACTACTACCTACCAGGTGGAGGAAGGTACAGAAATTGAAACACTCGATCCTAGAGATGAATCCCAACTTGTAAAAGGACAGGTGGTGGAATCTACAGAAAATGTTATTCTGGACGACGAACACCCTGAACGAGTAACCCAGATAGGTTCATCGTTGGATGTTTCAATAAAACAGGAGTTGATAACTTTCTTGAGAAACAGGAAGAAAACTTTTGCATGGAGTCATGAGGACATGCCAGGAATAGATCCAAACTTCTTATGTCACGAGCTCAATGTGAATAAGGAGATCAAGCCTGTAAAGAAAAGAAGAAGAGTATTTAGTCCCGAGAAGAATCAAGCCATACAAGAGGAGGTCGAGAAGCTCCAGAAAGCCCAATTCATTGAAGATGTGAAATATCCAGACTGGTTAGCAAATGTGGTGATGGTAAAGAAGAAAAACAATAAATGGAGAATGTGTGTTGAGTTCACTGATCTCAACAAGGCCTGCCCAAAGGATCACTTTCCATTGCCCAGAATTGACTAACTAGTAGATGCTACCTCGGGACACGAGATGCTCAGCTTCATGGATGCTTACTCTGGTTACAACCAGATCAAAATGAAACCTGAAGACAGGGAAAGCACTTCTTTTATTACCCCTAGGGGAACTTATTGTTATAATGTTATGCCTTTTGGTTTGAAAAATGCAGGAGCGATATACCAGCGGCTGATGAACAAGGTTTTTGCCAAACAAATCAGTTGCAATATGGAGGTCTATGTCGACGATATGCTGACAAAGAGCAAGAAAGCTGTTGATCATCTAGTTGACTTAGGCCAGACCTTTGATCAACTGGATAAATACCAGATGAAGCTCAACCCGACGAAGTGCACCTTTGGAGTGCGAGAAGGAATATTCCTCCGTTACATCGTCAACCAGCAAGGCATTGAGGCAAATCCAGCAAAGATCAAAGCTCTTTTAGGGTTGCGATCTCCAACGACGAAGAAAGAAGTGCAGAGTCTTACAGGACGAGTTGCAGCGCTCAATAGATTTGTATCTCGAGCAACTGATAGGTTCCTTCCATTCTTCAAAACACTCCGAAAAACTTTCGAGTGGAATGATGAATGTGAAAAAGCCTTTCAAGACTTGAAGAAATATCTGGGAATACCTCCACTACTGTCTAGGCCAGTGATGGGAGAAAAGTTGTACTTATACCTGGCAGTATCAGAGAATGCAGTCAGCTCAGCATTGATCATATTGGAGAATGGAGTCCAGAAGCCAATTTATTACACAAGTAAGGCTTTCCGAGGTGCAGAGATCAGGTACCCAAAGTTGGAAAAATTGGCATTGGCATTAATTGAAGCAAGTAGAAGAATGAGGCCTTATTTCCAGGCCCATACCATCATCGTATACACCGACATGCCATTGAGACAAGCCCTTCATAAGCCAGAAAAATCAGGAAGACTGATGTATTGGGCAATAGAGCTTGGTGAATATGATATTGTATATGAACCCAGATCGTCATTAAAAGGGCAGGCTGTAGCAGATTTTATAGAAGAATTTACTTATCCTGATACCCCCGAGGAGCAAAAGTTGCTCGCTAACCAACCTGTGGATGTTACAGGATCAACAGACATGAGTCCAGATCAACTCCGGTTGGTAAAAGGGCTTGTGGATGTAGAAAGATCATCAAATTCAAACCCAGACCAACTCCGGTTGGTAAAAGGGCGAGAAGAGATGGTCGACGAAGAACAAAAATTACCAGGGGAGGATGAAAGGAAACAGCAGATATTTCACCGAGGAACTCTGTCAGAAAAGAAATTTGAAGACGAGTTACCTACATGGAGATTATATGTAGATGGGTCATCTTGCACAACAGGTTGTGGGGCAGGGATTATTTTGAACACCCCAGACAAGATTGACGTGGAATATGCCTTACGATTCCAATTCAAAGCTTCTGATAATGAGGCTGAGTATGAAGCCTTGATAGCAGGTCTTAATTTAGCAAAGATTATGGAAGCGCAACAAGTGATGGTATTCAGTGATTCTCAATTAATTGTGAATCAGATGATGGGAACGTATGCAGTTAAAGGAGAATTAATGGTCAAGTATCATGCAAAGGCGGTGGAGTTGTTGGCAGAATTTGATGCCATTCAGTTGATCAGAATACTAAGAATGGAGAATGCACAAGCAGACGCACTGGCCCGACTAGCATCAGCTACTCGTACCAAGTTGCGAAGAACGATACCAATTGAGGTGTTAGAAAGTCAAAGCATAGATGAAGGTCTAACGATGAATGTTATTACCCTTGATTTAGGACCATCTTGGATGGATCCCATCAGGGCATATGTCGAGGAAGGATAATTATCGGAGGATAAGATCGCTGCCAAGAAATTGAAGTTTAAAGTTGCTCGGTATGTACTAACTAATGGTGTTTTGTATAGACGAGGAATTATGGCAGGTTTGCAAAGATGTGTACATCCCTCCGAGGTGAAAGAATTGATTGAAGAGATCCATGAAGGGTCTTGTGGAGACCATGTAGCAGGTCGGACACTGTTGCAAAGGGTGATGACGCAGGAATACTACTGGCCAACGATGAGGGCTGATTGTATAGCCTATGCTAAGAGATGTGATAAATGCCAACGTTTTTCCTTCGTCCGACGAACTCCACAAGCATTGTTGACACCCATAACTTCCCCTTGGCCTTTTGCCATGTGGGGAATCGATTTGGTTGGACCACTGCTAACGACCCGAGGAAGATTCAAGTACCTCGTCGTCGCAGTGGATTATTTTACTAAGTGGGTAGAAGCTGAGCCTCTGATTGATATGACATACGAGAAGGTGTACCAATTCATTTGGAAGAACATCATCTGCCGATATGGTCTCCCTCATGCCTTCATCACAGACCATGGAACACAATTTGATAACGAGGAGTTTGCCGCCTATTGTCATCAGTCAAACATTTTGAAGGTTCATTCAGCACCAGGCCATCCTCAAAGCAATGGGTAGACTGAAGTGATGAACAGAACATTATTAAATGGTTTGAAGAAGAGGCTAAGTGAGGCTAAAGCTAATTGGATTAATGAGCTACAGTCAGTATTGTGGGCTTACCGAACAACTCCCCGAGCAGCGACTAGAGAATCACCATATATGCTGGCATTTGGAAGTGAGGCTGTAATACCTGCCGAGCTGGGTCTTCCAACACACAGAGTACTGAATTTCAATTCCCCAGTCAGCGACCTGATGAGGAGATTAGATTTGGACATGCTCGAGGAAGTTAGAGAAGAGGCACCCATTAGGAATGCTGCTTATCAACAGCGAACAACCCTGTTCTACAACAAGAGGGTGAAAAAATGAGACTTAAAATAAGGAGATTACGTGCTAAAGAAGGTCATTCAGAAGCACAATAAGTTGGAAGCAAACTGGCATGGACCTTACCGAGTTACTGCAGTTGCCTGACCAGGAACTTACCGAATAGCGACTCTAGAAGGAGAGGAATTTAAGAATGCATGGAATGCTGAACACCTACACAAGTATTATCAGTGATGTAAAATGTAAAGCAGTTCCATCAATATGAATAAAACGATGATATTTCACAATCTTCTCTCCTTTTATTGAAAGTTTTTCGGGGAATACTAGTGTGTTTAACACTACGCTGCTCGGCAGTAAAACAACACTGCTCGGCAGTAAAACAAAGTTGCTCGGCAGTAAAACAACGCTGCTCGGCAGTAAAAAGAAGATGATAGTTCAGACCCACGACCAACTCTGGTTGGTAAAAGGGCGAGAACAAACTATACTCCTTTAGTTAGGAGGCGTACACTAGTGTGACCAACTCAGGTTGGTAAAAGAGCTAGTGGACATGATAGTTCAGACCCACGACCAACTCCGGTTGGTAAAAGGGCGAGAACAAACTATACTCCTTTGGTTAAGAGGCGTACACTAGTGTGACCAACTCAGGTTGGTAAAAGAGCTAGTGGACATGATAGTTCAGACCCATGACCAACTCCGGTTGGTAAAAGGGCGAGAATAAATATACTCCTTTGGTTAGGAGGCGTACACTAGTGTGACCAACTCAGGTTGGTAAAAGAGCTAGTGGACATGATAGTTCAGACCCACGACCAACTCCGGTTGGTAAAAGGGCGAGAACAAAAGATGATCGACGTAAGGCCAATCTCGGTTGGTTAGGAAACAAGATATGCTCTCAAATGCCAACTTATGTTGGTCGGGAAGTAAGTTTATTACATAAAAATTCCTCGAAGAACAGATCTTCCAAACTGAACCAAGTATAGTTGGTCGGGGATAAAAACCCACTAACTATAGTTGGTCGACAAGGAAAAATCATCGACCTTGGTTGGTCGGGCACATTTTATGAAAAAGACAAAAATTTACCAAGTATAGCTGGTCGGGGATAAAAACTCTCACTAACTATAATTGGTCGACGAGCACAAATTAACAACCTTGGTTGGTTGGAAGAATTTTTAAACATTTTTTATACTCATTACTTTATTAAGTGATCGAGCAACATTACTGATGAGCAACATTACCGATAACTTTTTATTACTAAGTCGGTCGATGAACAACACAATATTGTTATCTTTTTAACAGATACATATGCATAAATATAACGTGTTGACAAGCACAAGACAATAGCAATACAGATTTGCAAAACAGAAAATGAAAGTCTTTCATTAAAACTCAAAATAAATTACAAGTTACATATGTGTACTAACTGTTATATCGAAAATTCCTATTCTATTGGTTTTTTCCCTTCAGTCTTCGATACAGGTTCCTCGCCAGCAGGCGGATCATTTAAAGTCTGAGGAGAATTAATGAAATTCAAGTCCTTCAACATCCTGACGTTCATCACAGAAGGTCGATCTAGGAGATGCTCAGGACGAGATACTTCAAACTGAGAATGCAAACTATAGTCACCAAGGTATTTAGCAAGTAAGCTCCGAGGAATGCCATGAGCTGGGACCCATTCCATTTCCAAATTGAACGGTGGCACAGGCAAATCAAGCAATCCAGGATCATAGTAGTCCCATAAATAGTGTCCCTGCTCGAGTTTCAACACACATAAGGCATTCAGCCAGCCTTGTTTGTAGCCCTCATTATTGGCATTCTGGATACGAGCATCTAAATGGAATAGCGCCTCGTTATATCCAGCCATCCAAAACTCCCTGGGCTGTTTATAGAATTGGAATGTTAACCTCTCAAGTTTCTCATGAAGATTCTGGAAGAAAAGTTTATTAGTCTCCAACTCAGATTCTTTTGTTGAGATTTCTAGTTCCAGGTCTCTAACTTTCTTGGACAATTCAGACAAAGCCCGATCTTTTGCATTCAATTGGTACGCTTGAGTTTCCAATGTTGACAGAGTACGAGCTTCCTCAATACTATGACGAGGAGTTCTTGATCGACCCCGAGTAGGTGGAGTACTTAGTTCCTCGACAACATCCTGGGCAACTCTTCCTTGCCCATGAGAACCTCTTCCTCGTCCCCGAGCAGCAGTAGAAGTACCAGACCTTCTTAGGATATCCAACTCTTGCCTTAATTTGGCATTCTCAACCTCTAAGAAGGAAAATCCCTCGTCAGTCACTGGGATTACAGCTGTTGAAGAAGATGTTGCAGACTTATACTGTGCCAGCTCTTTCTGCAAATTATTATTTTCTTGCTCTAGCAGCTCGGCAATCTGTCTACAAGCTTCAACTTCACCCTTTAGGGTTCTCTCCCTAACATCGTACCCAGCAAGGATCTTTTTGTGGCCTGTCTCGGCAGAAAGCTGTTGATACCTCTTTTCATACCCCTCGTGCAGAAGGGCGGTTGATTCTTTGTACTGAGTCTGAAGATCTTCTAGAGTATATTGAAGCTCCTCGATCATGTCATAGTAAGCCACGTTATTGGCCACAGCTCGATCAAGTAAGCCCTTCAGGTATTGATAAGCTTCTACTGCCTGCTCTGAAGCATCATGACCGAGGATGTCAACAACTTCTGATACACTCAATTCTGTGTGACCAGCCTTATAATATTCATGGCATTGCTGCATCAACTTTGTATCATTGGCAGATAATAATTCCATTCTAGCCACAAACTAGTACAGAAGAGAAGGCAAGAGTTAATAAAAAGCAGACAGACCATCAACAATATAGAGGAGCAAAAAGAGGTGATTTTATTACATCATTAAAAAGAGTACATCGTTCAGAATACAAAGTACAAATAAAAGGAAAAATAAAAGAGAATACCGAATAACTTCACACCTTTTCCTTGTCTCCCAAGACTTTCTCGGGAGGCTGGGACGAGGAGCTTGGTTGCTCGGTGGGAACAATAATCTGGTCGGCTGGAGTTGGGATTTGTTCAAGAGGAGCAGGCAAAGAAGAAATCTCCTCAGTAGATGTCTGGTTGGATTGTGTAGCAATGACTTGATCACCCACTATCAGTGAAGACTCCTCGGATGCAGCTTCATCCTCTTCTTCATCTTCAATAGCTGGAGGAGGACCAGGAAGATGTTGTTGAAATAGCTCAGAGTCCTCGCTCACCTTCAATTCTTGCAAGGCAGCAACCCAACCATCTCGGAAGTATTTCAAACTCCCATACTGCACCTGAGCCATCATTGCAGCTACCGCCTATCCCATCCTTTGTCCCAACCGGTTCGAAAGGATTTTTTAACAGCCACTTTTCTCTTCATTTTCTCCGAGGAGAGCTTCTCGGATAGAAGATCATCGGTGGCTTTCAATTTGGCCTCCACCTCCTCTTCTGGCGATTTACTTCTCGCAGAAGGGACAGCTCTTCCTCGGCCGATTTCAACTTATTCTCAAGCTCCCCAAAACTTGTGAGCTTCTCGGCGTATTTTTTATTCTCTCTCTCCAAGTCCTTCACCTTCTTTCCCAACTGCACTTTCTCTGCCTCAGACGCAGTAAACTTCTTCTCCCATTCACCCTTATCCTCGTCGTATTTTTGACGGGATTCCTTCAGAGATTGGGCCAAACCCACAAAGGCATCCTCCACTCCAGACGAGGAGCTAGAAGCCTTGAGTGCTTCATCTTTCTTCACTATGGTGTTCAAGCAACTCACCAGCTGAAAAAGAAGGTAATGATAAGTCAATGCCGAGATACATATATTGACTGAAAGAAAGAAAAATTCAGGATAAGAGAAACTTACTGAAGCAATGTGACGAGTAGCTAGGGATGTCAGCATATCCCTAGACATGTTTTCTTCTATCCCTTGGACTTCAGGAATAGTCCAAGTCTTTACCGAGCTCATCGCAGAACTCGGGGGAATAATGGTTGGAACACCAGCTCCACTAGCTTGGAGCTGGGGAATGGTCTCAGTCAAAGTGACCGAGGAGGATTTCTTCAATCTCCTCAGTGGCACTTCAGCAGTTTCAACCAAAGAACTTTTGGTTGGAACCACTTCCACATATGCACTTTTCTTGCTCGGAGCCACTGGGGGCTTCTCGGCAGCCTTCTGAGGAGCAACAGAAGGGGCAGCATCTACTTTATTTGTCCCCTTTGGGACATCATTCTTGCTTCTCTTTCCATCTCCAGCAGAGGAAGTCTCCTCGAAGATAGCAGGAACTCTTCTCTTGCCCATCTTCTGACTTAAAGGAATGTGAGATTCTGGTGAAGATTCCTCAGAAGCTGGCAAAGGATCACTAATGCTGACCACAGGACGAGCAGTAAAGGATGATGTGTAGCTCCTGTACTGCAGCAAATAGGAAGCAGACCTGATGTGCTCGTCTGCAACTCTTCGATGCAAATTCCAGATATGTTTCAAATGCTTTATATTAACTTCTGATTCTTTGGGAGTTTTTCTCTTACTGTCAACTGCAAACAAATACATATTGAAATATCAGTCATACATTTTGTCAAACACAATGAAATCATAAATTCAGAAATGAAATAAAATAAAAATAACCTATCCCATTGCCATATGGAGGGCATTTGGGACCCTCATATACTGCATCTCCAACCAAAGGGGCATGTTGCCAATTTTTTATAACTACCCCATGTTCAAAATAATCCCTGTTTGCATCAGGGAGGTTGACTACTAAGGCCCTATTCAAAAACCTAGTTTTTAAATAAAAAACATTGTCTAAAACAGCCCATCTATAACAGTACATAATCTCAGGAATTCCTATACGAGTTCCATGAGTTTGATTTAACCAATACACCCCATTAACTATTCTCCATGTGTTGGGGGCTATTTTTGCAGGGACAACATCGAAATACTGACAGAACTCTAAACACAAAGGGTTTGGTGGAAAAGAAAATCCACATTCAGCAATAAAGAGGCTAGGGAACCAATGTCCCTCAGCCAAATCAAAATAACTTGAAGGCTCAGAAAGACTCTCCAAAGTTACCCAAGAAGGAATAGAAAAGTCAGAACGGAATTTCTCAAGAGATTCGATAATATAAACCATGGTGAATAAAAAGAAATGAATGAGAAGGAAGAAAATCTTACAGGAAAAAGGAGATCTGTTGACAAACAAACGGAGGAAGGGATGAACGCACAAGAGAGAGAAAAGCTATAGAAAACTCGAAAGCAGAAATTGAAAAGGTAGAAGACGATGGGATTGCTTCTGAAGCTTAAATACTTTGCCTTGGGAAACGGCGAAAGAAATGATTACAAAAAAGAAACTATTACGCTACCGGCGGCTAAAAGGATTAAAAGGGCACGAAGATCGAAGCGCTTATAAAAATGCAAAAAAGGCGGATTCTGCGAATTTGGAAGGAAATTCAAATACGAAGAAAAGGCTCCTAAAACCTAGGAAGGTCATTTAATATTGCCATATACCGAGAAAGAATGTTCCATACTCCTCAAATTTCGAAATATAAAACATTGGGGGCTTTTGTTGATACCAAAATTAGCATGCTGATATGGACGAATAATAAGAAAACGCGTGTCAATCTACGTGGCACAATAGCAACGAGGAAGTTCATTCCCCCGACCAAGTCAGACTCACTCCGAGGAACAAGTACACTCCGAGGAACTCCAGCTCTCTGAGGAACTCCAGCTCTCCGAGGAACTCCAACGCTCCAAGGAACTCTAACGCTCCGAGGAACTCTTGAACGACGAGCAACTAAGGCGGTTCGATCTGCATCTCGATCGCAGCATTGATTGCCAGATAATCTACAGTTCAACTATTCATTGAATGCTTATCATCTTGATGCACACGTTTGAAGAGCATTAAATGAATTACCCTTTCATATGTTTATCATTTAATGTAACACCCTTTCATGTACAGCCTAAGGGCTATAAATACCTTGTATCACCATCATTCAAAGGGACCGGAATTTCGGGACAGAACTTGTAATCGAGAATTCCCAAACACTCAGCAATAACATAACAGTGGTCGTAGGCCATTCATACAAGGCTGAACCACTTTAAAATATTCTGTCTTATTCATTTATCTGTGATTAAATTATTAGAGTGATCTAATTTTTTACATCAACAGTAATAGTAAAATTCCATTACTAACTTCCTGCCCCACGCTTTTTTACTAATGAAAAAATTGTATTACTTATATTTTTAGTAACGGTAAAATTGCGTTACTAAAGGCGCATTTTGGTGTAGTGACAACAATCTTATAATAAGGATTTATATCAAAGAACGCTACGTTAAAATCATATAAGCCGTACATATCTTAAGGGCACTAGAACCTGATGCTCTGATACCATTTGTGACTTCCCGCATATTTTAACCACGGGTGATCAGTCCTTTAACAAAATAATCAGGAATCTCATTTGGTTCATTCTTAGCATCACTGTCAAAAACTTTTTAAATTACTAATCAACTATGTCAAATTAAGTCGGTGCCAAATTTTATCTTTCATAATAACAACAATATGCGGAATAAAAACAATAACCAAACCATCCATGCGATGTAATAGTCTGAAACAATCACACGATAAATAACTGAATAAAATAATACCGAATAAACCATCGGTTACCAAAAAAAAAATCCAACTGTAAGTCTAAAGTAAATAAAACTGAATCCATTACAGAGTCTAATAAAACTGAAGTAAATGTAATAACTGATAGGCAACAATCCCAAATAAAATACTGAATGAAAAGTCCTAATCTAGGAATGAATAACTGAAGTGTCCACACAAATCCTGCAAGCTTCCCTAAGTGCTACAGCTATGCATCTCTGTAATGAATCATCAAGCTTGGCATCCTTGTGCCTGAACACTTAAAGTATTTTTGGAAAATAGTTTTGACAAGGGTCAGAGCCCAAAAACTTTTTAAAAATATTTAGTAGGAATCTAAATCACAGTTCAAAAGCAGTTATTAGATACACATGTTTGTTCCACGTGCATTCTCTGGAGTTCCTCAACTCTCAACTATAGTGCACACCTAACGCACCCTACCTAGATATGCTATCCAGCCTAACATGACATACGTATCTAACTAACCACAAAAGGTTCAACTCCCCAACCACAAAAGGTTCAACTCCACCGTACTGCCCATCTAATACGCTACCTTGTTACCAATAACTAATATTACCGGCATATTATTATTGAACCCGATATTAAGTTTCATATACTTAAGTTGCTTTTAAATATACACTCTCTATCTTTTCTATCATTAAATAAGTAGAATAATCACACTTTATTATACCACAATTAAGTTTCTTTTAGATATACCCTAACTATCTTTTCTACTATCACACAAAAGTAGAATAATCACACTTCTATATATTTATCACACTATTATATATACAAATATATAATCCCCCGAAATGACCAGCGCGATGTATGCATACTCTGCTATCAAGTCCATATACCTCTCGTACCAATCAAGGACTACTGGTTCAGAATGTCTCCTCGAACCATAAATCAAACAACATGCAATGGAGGCGAATATAGTTATAAGCCTTTGGGCTACGCACATATCTAACGTACCTAAGTGACACGCCAGTCTCATTAATACATAGCCCATAGTGAGACACACTAAGTTCTATGTTCTGGGGCACAGATTCAAACCTCGTTGGAATCACTAAGGTGGGATCGCTCTCTCTACGGAACCTCCCGTGATAGCAGGCAGCATAGTGTTCACACACATAATAAATCACATCATAGGTACTCAGACAACTTATATATATATATATATATATATATATATATATATATATATATATATATATATATATATATATATATATATATATATATATATATATATCAGCATATGTATACACACAACCTATAATATAAACATGTACGTAGTATTTATCTCTCTCGAATACTCAACATAATAATAATTGTCAAATAATGTTTATTTCATTTTATCCGGGCATCACTCACTAACCGAAGGATTCCATCTATCCTTTATGTTAATTCAGTAGTTTATGCATCACTATAATACTAATTTAATTCTTAGATTATCGTTCACTCTTCCCATAACCCCAAATTGTAAATTCCTGATACGTCTCTCAATCGATTAAACTTCGTCGGTCAAAGTCCCAATTTACCCTCATTAAGAATAACCAAACCTTAATCATGTACCTACTTATCTTCCCAAGTCCTTTCATAAATATTAAACTCATCCCAAAGTTTTCCCATAATTAGTTTCTTCAAAAATTAAACAATAAAAATTCTAGAAATAATAGGTGATCCAAACTGGTTCTGCTATACACGTGAACCGATTCGCAGCTGAACCGGTTAAAGAGAGGGTCTGAACCACTTTGAGTCCCCTAGCAATTCATCTTCTTCATTTTTTTAAGTTTTACACCATTTTTATCCAACAAAACCTTCATGTATCGAACCCAAACTCCAACATAATTCAACCCATCATCAAACAAGAATATATGAACGATTTCTAACGAATTTCTAATACCCAAACATCATTAAATTCATAATAACCAAGAGTTCAATGGTTTATTCTACAAAACCCTATTTTCACTTTTTCATTAATGTTCTTTAAGAAACCCGAAATTTGATCTCTCAAAATCTCCCAAAAATTCAAACTTCGTATTATCAATCTCAAAAATCAAAATCTAGCATGAATCCTAATAATTAACATGAATTCATCACATGGTTTTATCTCAAAATTATGTGTTCATACTAGATTTCATCAAGTCCTGCCATGGGTATTATAACTTCTTTAAAAACATGCAAGATAAATACTTGCCTTTGTAATAGCAGGTCTGATTTTGTTTTTGTGTGATGAAGATGCCTTCCTCTCCTTTCGATTTTCACCCCAATGGTTAAGGCGACACAAGAATGGTGTTGAATATCCAAGAAATCTCACTTCTTCCTCTTTAATGGCCTCTTCTCTCTCAAGATTTTTGTAACCCTAGCCTCTAGCACAAAGGGATTGATATAACCTTTAAATTTTCAGAGTTCTCTCTACCCTAGTCCACCAAATGATCGAAACACCCTCATATAGTGTCGGGTTGGTCTAAAATCGCCTCGGGACCCAAAAAATACACCCGGGTATACTATTTCGACTATTTTGACCCATTCGAAATTAACCGTGACCTAGAAATCATCATCCCAGTCACTTTATAATAATTTCCTATATCGATCTCATATAGTCTACACGCGACTCCTAACTGAGATCTAACACAGTCACGTTAGTATCACTCGTTATGCCATTAAATACTTAATCACTATTCACTTAGTAATTGTATTCAATAAAAATTAATCATTTCTCTCCCGATTAATATTTTAATCAACACATAATGTTTAATTCAATTAAATTATGGCACACGTGTAATTTAAAAATAATCGAATTAATTAATTTCTAATTACTCAGAAATACAGTGTGATTACATGGACATTATATATATATATAATCACACTATTTTTATTAAATGAAACTTGTGAAAAACATTGAGTTTAGCGTGAATAATTCACTTGCAATAAAACTAAAATGTTTTTCTAAATTACTAGAAACTATATTATATCACAGAATTGACATGCAGTTTATATGAACAAATTTTATACAAATAGGCAGCAACATAAAAAAATTTGAACGCATAAAAAATATTGTAAATTACATAATTATCAAGAACTCTATATAGACGAATTTTATAAATAGTTGAAATTGTAAAAATAATTTCCTGGTACATAAAAATAATTTTCGTAACACAAATTATTATGAAAAAGTTTATGTAATTAATTAACATAGAAAATCAGTCTGTAATTAAATAACAGTAATAAAATCTTGTCTCAAAATTGTTATCCAAAATGATTTTTGATTAATTTACAAAATATATAAGCATTAGTTAATACATGTATAATAATCTAATGTAAACACAAACAAACTTACAGTGACAATAATGTAAAATTAATCTATTGAGGCAAGTGTTGAACGCTATGACGAGATTTGTCCCGCAATGGTGCTCTACAAACTAATTAACAATTGTCTCCTAGGATACAACAATCATGAATTGCAATAGTAGCACTCAAAATTGCAAGTTACAGTCGAGCCAATAATCGAAGAAAATCTCTTTTATGGACATGAAATGGGACTCACTCTTAAACAAAAAAATGTCTTAAAATCAACAATAAAAACTCAACACAAACCACCAATATATACTAAAATAAAGGTCGAATAAATTTTGGTCCCCAAAGTTAATACTTTGGCCAAGTTAAAGCCCAAAGCTCGTGTCCCACACTCGAGTTGAGTAGGGTCGGGTGGCGACAGTGCGCGCGTGCGGGCTTCAAAGCCATTCCAAGCCTATGTAGGCCCTCCTTACTTCAAAGAGTTGGGATACTCCAAGGTCACCAAACTCATAAGTCAAAATGGATATGTATATACTACACCCATTCATTATATTCTATCTATGTGGGACTTTGGTCTTAACATAACACTTCAACCAAATTTCATGTTTTAAGCGGGTCCTTTGAGCTACTCTTATTCATTAATTTATGATTTTATACATGTGAGTATATCACGTTATACTCATCGTGAAGGAAAACGCATTACCACGTCAAATTGTCTAGAAAGATGTGTGGATCCCATATTAATTTGATCCTAAAGTTGACCAAAATATGATTTTGTCAACTCAATAAAATGCCATAAATTCCAAATAACCTTTGATAGGTGCTGGATTCCAACCTGTTGGTTCTCAAATCAAAATGTTTAAGCAAAATAACCTGCTATTTTGGTCCATGATTTGGATATGATCTAATAACAATTATAAGATAGCTATAATTTGTTTCTTTATTACAAGTACACTTTATTTATTCATCTAGAATAAAAGAATTAGTTGTGTATTTGAAATGATCTAACAAATGAAAAGTTTGCAAGGGACTTTTATTGATTGGGCTTTTAGGGTACAAAGTATATCCGAGAGTGATAAATTTGAAACCATTTACTCTTACAAGGCATTATGTAAAGTGTTATGTTCCACAATGCATTAGGTATAGTCTTGAATTATAGTATATACCTATATTTATCATCACAACACAATGCATTAGGGAAATAGGGTGCCTTTTGGATTAAACATATACTTAATACTAATTGTATATGTTTAGAGATCCAAAGAAGAGAAGTTTCTTATGCCCTCCCTCCCTTTGTTTCTCTTCTTATCTCTATAGCCTTTTGCTAAACTTATTCTATGTAATATTAATTGTTTTATGGGCATTAGCTCATTACAGAGTGATTGGTTTATAAATATAATTGTTTTGCGCAATTATTGGTTCATAGTTTGACTTCTTCAGTGGCTCTTGGTTGCTTTGACTTTCTTAGACAATAGTTGCGCCTTCATGTGCCCATGCCTATTCATAATTAATATTCCCCCATTTGGAATCATAACAAATCCAATGCATGGTAGCCAATTAAAGAGGGGATTGTTATGTACGCTACAACAAAGAAGAACACCATGGCGAAGTCAATAAGATCATCTGCAACGGAGCGATTGAAGGTGCGATTAGTATACATCAAATTTATTTTCTTTTTATATTTGTATAGGAATTTTTTATAAATACTAGATTTATTTTCTCTTTGATAAACTATTATGTAATACATAACTGAATTTTTTTTCTCCGGGTTTTGTATTTATGTACCCTTTCCACTTTTTTTTTAAGATCGTGATATTTATGAGTTTGTGTTGTTTTTAGGATTGGGGTATGATTTGGTCTAAATTGTTTATGTTTTATTTATGGTTTTAAGTATGTATTTGTTTTCACAATTTCTTTATACTTACTAAATATTAGTGTGCAATAAAAGGTTATAATGTCTTATCTTAGTCTTAACTTAGTCTTAATGCTTGCTTGCTAAATAGTAATGTGCAATGAAAGGTTATAATGGAAGCTAATTATTTATGTTTTTATTATATAGCCTTAAGTATCTATTTGTTATTAGAGTTTCTTTATGCTTTGCTAATTAAGATCCGGAGATGACGACAATATGTAGAAAGAGCATGGAAGCAATAAGTTAAAACTAAATTTTTGTTCATCTGATGTTCGAAAAAAAAACTTTGCGCTTTTTTGTTTTTGGTATTTGGATGTCGAATATCTATCTTCCACTGTTACATATCTTTTGGGCCACAGTTTGGGCACAATATTTAATCCATTGTTCTAGGTAGTTGTGAAAGTGTGTATAACAGTGTAATTTTTTTTATTTTATGTTACTCGATTTTAACATACCTTATTAATTTAGATACAATTGAACGAATAGTTTATATATATATATATATATATATATATATATATATATACACACACACACACAAATAGTTAACATTCATTTCTTGAATGAACGTAGAATGAATAAAAACCCCCACCTATTCAATTTGTTTTAAGCTTATTAATAGGCATCAATTTACAAAATTTACCCCATGTGTACTAGCTTTAATTTCTAAAATAAAATTATAAAAAAAAGAAGAGAAAACCTCCTCTTCTACATCATACACTGGAATATACTGCTTTTACAAAAAGATTTTCCCATTATATTGTCTTCAATATAATGGTGGTTGAAAAATCATCTAATAACTCTCATTATCAAATACACTCATAGTCATCATTTTTCAAACAACATGATTTTAAAGAAGAGAGTTATATATGTGATTAAACTATCCAAAATATTAGATATGTATTACCACCATTCTTTATTCTCTTGCGCATCGCGCGGGTCTACGTGCTAGTTATATATAGACTTGAAGTTAACATTGTAAGTAATTTATTAAAGAAAATAATAAATAATTAATTGAGATACTTATTAATAAGGGTCATTTACTGTTTGTAGTACGTTCGTTTACAATAATTGGTGCTTGGAGTACGTTGGCTTCCCTAATAGTTCGTTGGGTCCAAAACTAATGAAAATCGTCAGTTGACTCACTTGACTCTTAGTCGACCGACTTTTTTAACTAAAAAGATCATTTTAGCTCCGAATATATATATATATATATATATATATATATATATATATATATATATATATATATATATATATATATATATATATATATATATATATTACAAAAATGTTTAAATGTTTTTCAAACTGTTTTTTAAAGATAAACTGTTTTTTATATATATAAACTGTTTTTATACATAATTTTTTTTTATATAAAAACTTTTTTATATATATAAACTATTCTTATATGTAAAACTATTTTCTATATATAAACTGATTTTTTATATATAAACTGTTTATATATAAAAATATTAACGTTTTTTAAGAAAAAAATGTTTTACAATTGTTTAAAATATTAAACAAGAGTAAAATATTAAACTATTTAAAAATAATTTTACAATTGTTTTAAAACAAAATAAAAAACGTTTTCCACCAAATAAAATGATTTTCAACAAAACAAAATTTTCAAACACAAATATATTAAGTCAAAAAAATGTATTTCCAAAAAAATAATTTTCAACCAAAAAAATATTGAAATAAAACTGATTTCAATTAAAAACTATATTTCCAGAAAAAAATAATTTTCATAAAATAAAAGGAAAATAAAACTGATTTAAAAAAAAGGATTTTCAGTGAAAAAAACTGTTTATGAAATGATTTAAAAAAAAACAGTTTAAAAAAGATTTTCAGTTAAAAATATTATTTCCAGAAAAAAAAATTCTACCAAGAAAATATATTCTCAAAAAAAAATCTAACAAAAGAATTGATTATAAATTCTAGCTATAAAAAATTGATTTTCATCAAAAGAAAATATATTTCGTGAAAAAAAAACGTTTTTCAAAACTATAAAAAATGATTTTAAACAAAACAAATTTGTTTTTCATCCAAAAAAGATTTCCAACTATAAAAAACATGCAGCTACAAAAAACCTCTGGCAAAAAAAAAACTCCGACCAAAATTCCAGCTACAAAAACCTCCAAAAAAATTAAGGAAATAAAACTTATTTAAAAAAAACATTTTTCACTTAATAAAATGATTTTAAAAAAAGCTCCGGCCGAAAAATATTCCAACCATGAAAAACCACCGCCCATCAAACCCAAAAATTTCACCCATGAATCGAACCCAAACCTCTGGCCAAAAACATCATAACTCAGACCTCAAAAAAAATTCCAGTAAAACAGTTAATAAGGGTCCGGGCGACAAAATGTTCGAACAAAATGGAATCATCCGGCCAAGAAAAAAACAGCAAAACATCCGGCCCCAAAATGGGAACGTCGAACTCTAAATACTCCGAACAAAATGATTTTTTCAAAAAATAAAAAGGAAAAAAAACCTTCGAAATCTAATAACAAACGTTCAGCGCACAAACCGCCGAGGAACAAAGCTCCGACCATGAACAAACGTCCGGGTAACTTCATATTTTTAGACGGTTGAGAGAGAGGATTCGAGGGTTATTGGGTTATTAGGATTATTGGGTTATTGGGTTATTTGAGGGTTATTGGATTAGAAATACTATTCTGATAGAATTTTGGATGACAAACTGACGTGTCGGCTTGTTATTGGTTGATTTATGGGGTCCGCGCCAGTGGGACCTCAAAACTAACCAATAACAAGCCGACACATCATTTTGTCACCGAAAATTCTGTTAAAAATTTGGCTCCCTAGAAGCGCTCTATTGGATTTAATAATAAGGATGTTTTGGGTAGTTAATAAAAAAAGTACTGTTATTTAACAGATTTTAGTCTAAAACGTTAAAATAACACCCAATAAGTTAATATGAAAACTAACATATTTCAAACACTAATCTAATAATATAATATAATTTTGGTGTCTTTTTAGAGAATCTATCGCGTGCCATCACAATTAAATTAGGTAATTATTGCTTAAAAACGTTCTTTGTATTTTGACGAAGGAAAAAGCTTGGAAAAGTACAAAGTCTTAATTAGAGATGTGAAAATTCCAACAAGTTTCTCTTTTGTTTCTTTTAACCCATCTATTGCCGTGTAAATGATGTGTAAGACATAAACGAGGCTTTTCTCCTTTTCTATGACCCTTGACTTCCTATTCCCAATTCCCAATTCCCAATTCCCTTTGCTTCGTTTTTTTCACTTTTGAAGAATATAAGATGCCAAAAAAGGAGAGAAGATAAACAAATGGTGAAAAGAAATGGGTGGGCGATGTAACAGATTGTGGGGAGAGTCGAGAAAAAGAGAGTAGAGAAATGGATGGTGAATGGGGTTTTCCATTTACCTCTTTTCCCAATCTTTCTCCTTCCTCCTCCGTGTCTTCACTCAATCGAATTGGGCATTTGCACTTTGAAAAGGTTTGTTTCTTCTTTAACTCATTTTCTTTTTTTTACTTTATTAGATTTTTCGGAATACCCAATTATCTTCATCTATATTCAATTTTGGGGAGGAGAAGATGAGATGGAGAAAAGAATATATATATATATATATATATATATATATATATATATATATATATATATTTATTTATTTTTTGTGTTTTAACATAGATTTTTCATAACTGGGTTTGTTGATAGAGGATCTGCAGAATTTTGCTTCTTGGATCGATGTTAAGTGGAAGGCAATTTAAGCTTCAAAAGCATTCAGGAATAAGCATATCAAAGAATCAGGTAATAACATTTCAGAGTTCAGGAACCTCAAATCAGGAAAGACATCAAAACCAGATCCTCTATGACAAGATCTTCAGGTAAGTCTCTAACTCTCAATCCTCCTAAATAGTTTTATGATTAATCTTAAAAAAAAATAGGGTCGATTTTTTCATTTTCCTTCAAGTTTTGTTGTTTTACTGAGATTTTTGTATTGAAAAATATTATTTTATTTATTTTCACGTGGAATGAGATTTGAAATTTGGGCTATAAAGGTTTTTATTCGAAATCAACTTTTTTGGAGCAAAGGTCTATCGACCCGGTAGATGATATAAATTTGTAATTTGTGTTTGATTGGGTTTAATAGGATGATATTGTGATGCATTCAGAAATTAACATTTTAAAAATCTTTGTAATGTGTTAAATATTTTTCGGGGCAGATGGGGAAATGGAGAGGCGTTTGAGATGTCCCGGTCAAGATTACCTACTTGCAAATTTGGATTTTGTCAGTTCTAGGGGTTGGAAGACTCTTTTATATCTGAAGACTTTCATACTTCGTTCATTGTAAACTTTTGGGATTTAACTTCTTATATTATGCAAAGAATCTGCACTCAAACAAGTATATCATTTTAGGAGCAACCAAAATAAACTTAAATGAATCCACGAGAAGCAGGTACATCATTTGATTAAAATCACCTAAAATGACAGCTAAAAAGAATTAGAGTTTTACAATCTGAGGAAATCATTTGATTTGGGTTGTTGATTTAAAGCAATTAAGATCCATTACTTTTCAGAAATGCAGTCACGAGAAGGAAATAAAGTCAATCCGAATATTTTTGGATCTCAAATGACGGCAATGATTGAAGGACTGTTCCAGTTTTTACGTTTACTTTTTTTATCCATTTTGAGTTCAATTATTTAAGTTCACCAACTAAAATTTGTCACAATTCTTTACTTTATTACTGTACAACTCATTTGCCTTTAAATGCATATATCAAATCGACGTGAAATGGTATTATGAATGTTATATATATATATATATGTATGTTTGATTTATTTTATAAATTTTTCAGCACTTAGAACATATAATTACTATATATTTGTTCATGAAAAATAAATACATTGAACATCAAGAATTTTTAAATGCCCGCGCATCGTGGGGGGGCTATAAACTAGTTATTATAAATAAACGTCCCTTAATCAGTAAATGATCCAATTAATAATTTGTAACAAAATGGCCCCTGTCTAGCATTGATTAAGTTAAAAGCTTTCATGGTCTATATTGTTTTCATGTCTTAAAGTTTCTAAAAGAAAGTAGCTTTGACACAGACCCCACAATATATTTACAGGTGCAATAAGTTCCTGGTTGTTAGTGGTGGCAACTAGGTCCCAGAATATGGGGCTACAATTCCGCTAGCTGTCATATTCAAATTTTCAAAAATTACTATTTTAGAACTCATTTCCCTCAATGAATACCAAATTCTTACAAAATAATAGTATTTTTTATTAAATAAACATAATTTAGAGCGTTTAGTTCACCATATAAATTTTCTTCATTCTAGGGAAGTTTCTTCCTTTGAAATATTTGAAGAATCCCAATTAAGAATACTTTACTCAATTGCAAAAGGAACATTCAAGGTAGGTTATGTTGGAATTGGAAGGTTATGTTGGAATTGGATATTTGGACAGCAATTTCTGAGCAACTTTGAGCTAAAATTAAGGTAGGACCCACACCCCGATAATTGTGGGATCATATACGAACGCGTTATCCTCCGCAAGAAAATTAATGTAGTATATTCCCATGTCCAATTTCGTTAAATTATGAATGATAAATTTGTCCCCAAAGTGACTAAAAAAATAATTAAAGTTAACGAGTTGGGTATGTTTTAACTCTTATCTCACATTGGAAGAGTAGTGAGAAATTGATGAGTTAATAACACTCCAAGTATGGACTAAGGCTTGGATGCCTTGGGGTATTCCAACTCTTTGAAGGGGAGATGCCTACACTATGCATGTGTTGGGCTTGGCCCAAAATCCCACACGCCCGCACACGCCGTCCGTCGGGCCGGCGCGTCTCTATCTTAAATTTTTGGGCGGAAAAAAATTTAACTTTCTGGGCTGGAATTAATTAATTACAAAAATTAATTAATAAACTGTTGACAGTTAATGCCAACAGTGAGCAGTTAAAAACGAAATTAACTGTCAAGAAGTTAATCCCAACAGTCAGTCACTTGGCTATATATATTCCTGCCTCCCTCCATTTTTAACAAATGAAAAACCAAACTAAAATTCCCTCCTGCATTCCAGAAAATCAAAAATATTTTCTGCATTTACTGTTCATCCTGTTGAGTTTATGGTTTGAGAAAAAGACATAAAATTGAGTTCGATGGAATAAATTCATAGCAGTGCTTCATGATTTGATTCGAAATCCGTTCTATCTTGGGAGACAATAATTCAAGCCTTAAAGCAGTATAGAGAGAATTAATTTGTGTTAAGGAAACTGTGTGATACCACAGGGCTCGGATTCTTTTTCTAATTTTATTATTTCTCTGCAGATTCAAGTAAGTTCTTTAATTTCTGTAATTTCGTTTTATTTCTGTAACTATTTTAATAATGCGTAATTCTGTACTTTTGTGTTAATGTTATAGTAGACATAACAATCTTTAAGACAAATTAAAATTTTCCACTGTTTATATGTGTACATAATTTTCTTCAATTACAGAAATTTTAATAGTGTAAAATAATTATGGTTTACTGAATATTAGAATTAAATAATGTTTTATTATAGAAATTTAATAAAACAGTTACTGTTAGAGAAAATTAATTTCTACACTATTAAATTTTTGTTAAATCAGTTTATGTAAGTTTTTAATCTTAAAATTATAATTCTATTTTGTATGGAATTTTTTTAATATTAAAAACAGTGTGGCACATATATATTTTTTTAACTTAGACAAATATAAACTAGTGTTTAATAATTTAGTCTAATTTCGTGACATAGAATTCTGAATATTGTGTAAAAATTTTGCTTAATTCTATATTATATAATTTCGAAATTATTTAGAATTCTTATTAGAGCTCAATTAATCTTAATTATATTTGGAGAAAATTGGTGTACAAAATTTTGTGTTCTGTTTCGATAATTTCATTACAAATGAATACTATCATTGATAAAATTTCTGTTTTTGTAACAGAAATGGAATAAGAAAATGCAATCACCAATTCCACCACCAATCGTGAACATTCCACATATGGTGAATGTGACACATGCTCCCTTTGTTGCCCCCGTAACCATGCCACATGGGGAGAAACCATAAAAATTTACCGGAGCTGATTTCAAACGTTGGCAAGGACAGGTGTACTTTTACCTCACGACTTTCCCATTGGCAAGGTTCGCATATGAGGATTGTCCACTTTTGAAAGAAGGCGATAAGACTGAAAAGGTTGCTGCTGTTGAAGCATGGAAATATTCTGATTATCTGTGACGTAGCTACATCCTGATGTACTTGGATAAGACACTGTATCACATGTACAACACTATGAAAACCGAAAAAGAACTATGGAATTATTTGGAGAAGAAGTACAAAACTGAAGACGCTGGTATGAAGAAATTCATTGTGGGTCGTTTTCTAGACTTCAAATTGATTGACTCCAAGCCGGTTATTGCACAAGTTCAAGAACTTCAAGTTATTCTTCATGACATTCATACTGAAGGATGTCAGTCAGTGACACATTTCAAGTGGCTGCAATAATTGAAAAATTGCCTCCATCTTGGAATTTGTTCAAAAATTATCTCAAGCACAAACGCAAGGAGATGAATGTTGAAGAATTGGTAGTTCGACTATGGATTGAAGAAGACAACCGTGAATCTCAAAAGAAAAGTGAGAAGAACATCATGGAGTCCAAGGATTATGTGGTTGAAGGTCCTAAATCCAAACGTAAGCGTGATGGGGAAGGAACATCTAAGCAAAAAAAGAAGTTCAAAGGCAAATGTTACTATTGCGGCAAGCCAGGACACCGCTTAAGCGAGTGTCACGAACTAAAGAACGCTAATAAACAAAATGTTCAAGCAAATGTCACGGAGGGTGAAAACATTTCTGATGGTATCGCAGACTTAAATCTTTCTGATGTTGTCTCTGAATGTAACTTGGTAGAAAATACCAAGGAATGGTGGGTGGATACTGGGGCTACTCGCCACATTTGTGCAAACAAATGAATGTTCACAAATTATGAAGCTTTGGAAAATGAGGAAACTCTCTTTATGGGAAACTCTTTGAGTTATAAAGTTGTGGGACAAGGAAAGATTATTCTGAAGATGACCTCGAAAAAAGAGATTGCCTTTAACAATGTGCTGCATGTGCCTGTCATCCGAAACAATCTGATTTTAGAATCACTTCTAAGCAAGAATGTGTGTAAGCTTGTGTTTGTTTCTGATAAATTTGTATTGTCTAAAAATGATGTGTATGTGGGAAAGGGCTACCTTTCTGAGGGGCTCTTTAAAATGAATGTAATCACATTGATGCCTAAGGCATCCCCTATAAATGAAATTCCTAGTTCTACTTATTTGATTGAGTCTTCTAATATTTGGCATGCTAAATTAGGACATGTTAATTTTGATACCTTGCGTACATTAATTAACTTGGAATTTTTACCAAAATTTAATATTGATAAAAATCATAAATGTGATATTTGTGTGGAATCAAAATTAGCTAAATTACCTTTTCATTATATTGAAAGGGTCACCGAACCACTAGATTTAATTCTCACGGATATTTGTGATTTAAAATTTGTACAAACTAGAGGTGGTAAAAAGTATTTTATTACTTTTATTGACGATTGCACAAAATATTGTTATGCATATTTATTAGATAGTAAAGATGAGGCTATTAATGCATTTAAACAATATAAGAATGAAGTTGAGAATCAATTAAGCAAAAAGATAAAGGCTATTAGGAGTGATAGAGGAGGTGAATATGAATATCCATTTGAGGAATTTTGTTCTGAAAATGGAATTATTCATCAAACCACCGCTCCTTATTCTCCTCAATCGAATGGTATTGTTGAACGCAAAAATCGTATATTGAAGGAGATGATGAACTCTATGTTGATAAGTTCAGGAGCTCCCCAGAACTTTTGTGGGGAAGCCTTATTACCTGCTAATTATATTCTTAACAAAGTAACACACAAGAAAACTCATAAGACGCCTTATGAGTTATGGAAAGGTCGAAAATCTTGCTATAAATATTTACGAGTGTGGGGGTGCTTAGCCAAAGTAATGGTTCCTAAACCTAAAAAGGTAAATATAGGGCCAAATACCGTTGCCTGCGTATTCATCGGTTATGCTACTAATAGCAGTGCATATCGTTTCTTAGTTTGTAAATCTGAGATTTCGGATATTCATGTAAATACAGTTACTGAATCGAGGGACGCTTTATTTTTTGAAAATGAATACCCGTATAACATGACCCGAGAATCTGGTCCTTCTAAAAGACAAATCCAGCTACTACAAGTGGTACTCATCAACTTATTGAAATAATAGAGGATGAACCAAGACGTAGTAAAAGAACAAGAACCTCGACTTCTTTTGGTCCGAATTTTCTAACATATCTGCTAGAAAATGAACCTCAATCGTACAAAGAAGCTATATCCTTACCTGATGATTCTAATTGGAAAGAAGAAATTAATAGTGAAATTGAATCCATATTACAAAATCACACATGAGAATTAATGGATCTTCCACCAGGTTCAAAACCGTTAGGTTATAAATGGATCTTCAAAAAGAATTTGAAGGTCGATGGATCAATTGATAAATATCAAGGTTCTAAAAATGCGGGGCATGACCGTGGCGTGGAGGCCAAGCCTTAAGCCTTAGAAGCCTAGGCGGCCTTTAGGCGTAAAAAGACGTTTAGACCTTTTTTAATATTTTTTTACTATGACAAGGCTATTTAAAATACTAAAATGGTACATATCTTAAAAATATGTCTAAATATTTGTAAGTTAAAATACTATTTTTTTAAAATACTAAGAAAAACAAAAAAACTTGCATTTTTTCACGCCTTACTTCTAAAAAACTCGCGTTTTTCACGCCTTACCCCTAAAAAACGTGCGTTTTTTTGCGCCTTATCCCAAAAAACGTTGACCATCGCCTTAATCCACGCATAGGGCCAAAACTTGGCGTATCTAAAAAGCCTCGCACCTAGGCGCGTTTTTCAGAACACATATAAATATAAAGATAGACTTGTAGCTAAAGGTTATAGGCAAAAGGAAGGGTTGGATTACTTCGACACGTATTCACCGGTAACAATAATTACGTCCATTCGGATGTTAATAGCAATAGCTGCTATTAATGGACTTAAAATACATCAAATGGATGTAAAACCCGCATTCTTAAACGGTGATCTTGATGAGGAAATTTATATGGAGCAACCTGAAAGGTTCAAGGCTCCTGGACAGGAAGAAAAATTATGTAAGCTTGTTAAATCATTTTACAAATTAAAACAAGCACCCAAGCAATGGCATGAAAAATTTGATAACGCAATGTTATCAAACAGATTCAAAATTAGTGAATACGATAAATGTATTTATTTTAAATACATTAAAAATAGATATGTCATTGTGTGCCTCTATGTTGATGATATGCTTATCATGGGTAGTAACCTGAAAATTGTCAAAACTACAAAACAAATGTTGAGTAGTCGATTTGACATGAAAGATATGGGTATCAAGACATATTCTAGCGGATGCATAAATTTCCTCGACGTAATACCGTTAGACAACTTCTCTCTAACGAAATTATCTCAATTGACTATGTAAAGTCAAAAGATAATATAACGGGTGCACTAACGAAAGATTTAAACCGAGAGAAAGTTGAAAGATCATCAGGAGGAATGCGTCCACTACACCAAAATGGGCAAATTGTCACCTTTCAGCCGGCCAGCCTTGTCAAGGTCATTGACCGTGACAAAAAATACGCGTTTTATGTCACGGTCACTGACCTTGACACGACCGTGACAACTAATTGTCACGGTCAATGACCGTGACAATTATTTAAATACTTGTCACGGTCAATGACCTTGACACGACCGTGACAATATTTACAGCTAAAACCCTACCCCCTTCTTTTTCCTTACCGTCGTTCCCTCCCTCTCTCTCTCTCTACTTTCAGGTCGATTTTCTCTCTCTCTCTCTCTCTCTCTCTCTCTTCCATTTATATATATGTTTGTGTGTATATTTATGTGTGTATGTGTATATATATATGTGTGTGCATGTGTGGGGCAGGGTGGGGGTAGGGGGTGGGGCGGGGTGGGGGCAGGGCGGGGTGTGTGCGTGTGTATATGTATGTGTATGTGTGTGTGTATGTGTGTGTATATATGTGTGTGGTGGTGTGTGGTGGGGGAGGGGGGGTGGAGGAGGGCAGGGGGTGGGGTGGGGTGAGGGTGGGGGTGGGGCACCCATTTAATAATTTTGAAATATTTGAAAAAAACATAATATTACAAAATTGAAACGAAATGGTATTTACCGAACTTATACATACGTTATAATATAGAATCTCAAGATAAAAAATAGGCATCAACCTTAGAATCTCAAAATTATTAGTTAGAAAAAGAAAAATATAAATTGAGATAACCTTAGAATCTAATTAGGCTAAAAATATAATGGCATCAACTAACATATATACACAACACTAAAAGTAGACATCAATTTTATAGATTTTTACTTTATAATTCAATATGGGTTATACTCCCACATAGTTCATCAACAAATATTGTAAGAACATTGTGAAAATAATAAACATCGGGAGGGGGTGGGGGTGGGGGTGGGTGGGGTTTTGAATATTATTTACATTTATATTTTTGGATATTATTTACATTCAAAATAAATAATTGATAATAGTTGAATAATAATTGGATAATAATTGATATTTTCATTCAAAATAAATATTTCATTCAAAAATATTGGATAATAATTGATATTTTCATTTAAATTGATAATAATTTTATTCATGAAAATAATTCAATTAGGTAAAACCCTAGATAATTTTTTAACAGAATTTGATAATATTATATAAAGTTTAGTAAATTCACAAAATGTTGCCAATTGTATGTTTTTAGGAATATCATTAGTTAGAATCCATACACATGCATGTTGTTAGAAAGTCTTAAATTTAATTCTCACTTTAATTTGTAGAATCTCTGTACTTGGTTGGATTTATCCCTTTATGATAATGACATTTATGCTCCAATTATAATTATCTCATGTCATAATTTTATTGATAAACAATATATATAGTTGTCACGGTCGTGGTGCGTAGGTGTGTGCGTGTGTGCGTGGCGGGTGGGGTATGTGTATATGTGTGTGTGTGTGTGGCGGGGGGAGGGGGCAGTGTGTGTGTGTGTGTGTGTGCGTGTGTGCGTGGCGGGTGGGGTAGGGGTGTGTGTATGTGTACTATTAACATTTTTTTTAGGAATATCATTAGTTAGAATCCATACACAAAATGTTGCCAATTGCCAATTGTATGTGTATATGTGTGTGTATGGTGGTGTGTGGTGGGGGAGGGGGGTAGTGGGGGTTGGGGTGGGGTATGTGTACTATTAACATTTTTTTTATCTGTACTAATAACATTTTTTTTACAGCAAAAATGTCTCCTTTAGATGTTAAGGCGAAGATGATGATGCTGTTTATGATGATGTCGTCTGGGTTTGGTGGTAGCGGAGGCGACGAGGGCACCTCCGCCCCTAGGCTCCCCAAATATGAAAATTTTGAGATTACCGTCGAGAACAAGTCGGAGCTATTAGCGAAATCCCTCGAGCTGCTAAAGACGGTCATCGGCTCGGGGTTTATGAGTTGGAAGGAGGTGCCATATGAGGTCAAGTTAGCTATTTGGGCGGAACTACAGGTAATATTTCAATTTCAATTTCATATTTCAATTTATATTTATATTTATATTTATATTTATATTTATATTTATATTTATTCGCAACTAACATTGTATTTGTTTGACGGGAACAATTCAACTTGGATCCAAAGCTACGCGATTCCGTCTTGGAGCAGTTGAGGGAGCAACACAAGACGTGGAAGAAAAATATGCGGACGCGGTACTTTGGGAAAACACGAGAGTCCATTATACAATGGCGCGGATCCGTCCCGCCCAAGGAGCCGATCTCATTGGCACAATGGCAAAAGGTCATTGACAATGAGATCGAGGATCGACAATTGGCATCTCGCCAATCGGGGAGGGAAAATCGTGCTAAAAAGACGGACGTGCACTACTCCGGCCGGACCTCTTATGCTGAGGTGGAGCATACACTACACTAAATCTGCCCATTTGTCAAGGTCATTGACCTTAACAAATTCACCTTGTCAAGGTCAATGACCGTGACATTTCGAGGCGAGACAACTTTTTTTGTCACGGTCGTGTCACGGTCATTGACCTTGACAAAAAACTCGCGTTTTGTGTCACGATCGTGTCAAGGTCAATGACCGTGACACGTTTGTCACGGTTTAGAACCGTGACATAACCGTGACCCCAATTGTCACGGTCATTGACCGTGACACGTCCGTGATAACTTTTGTCGCGAACTTGTCACGGTCAATGACCGTGACAATTCTGGGCAGAATTTAAAAAAAATCTGCTGGGCAGTATGGCCACCGCCACTGCCCAGCAGTATATTTGTACCTGTTATAGCAACATTGTATCTGTTCCAAACATCATATATCCAACACAAACTAAAGATAATGCAAATATATATTCGTGATGATATAATCCAAATATTCAAAGTAAAAACAATATACATGACGATATAATCCAAATTTAATTAAAATGGACAAACTTAAAATAATGTTACTACATGTTTTGGATAAAACTGAGGAGGTGAGTAGGCCACACGACATACGAATTGACGCACCCACTAATATACGTTGTGCCGCATTGTTCGCGCAACCACAATAAGGAGTTCTCCTTCCCGGGTATGACATGCGTGACGAGCACTCTGGACTCCATCTCTTGAAGCACACGTCCATGGACTATTCCACCCTCGACGATATTCGGGTCCCTCAACCCCCGCCCTATCCGCTGGCCATCAAATACGTCCAATATGAACACGCTCGGCCAACCAATTGTCGACAATGGTCTGTTGGAGGGCGTCAAATAGGGAAGTGGATCGTCGAAGTACGAATGTGTCGGTGATGAAGTAGCGAGGTCCACATCCTCGTCATCCTGCGCCTCGTCCTCCCGCACCTCCTCATCCACCGCCTTCTCCTTCCCTTTCCCTTTCCCTTTACGGTCTCCACCCAACGTACGCTTCATGAATGCGTACATATCTTGGACCGTCACCTCCAAACGGGACAGCTTCGCGTCGTGTGAATCCACCGTTCGAGCCAACCCGGTGTCGCTCGTCTCCAATCCGATGATCCTCGATTTGGCCACCCGCGAGCTCACTCCCCTTGTCCTCCCTTTGCGATCAGAGCCAAGCACTTGGCTGAGTGCGTCTGTGGACAAAGATGCCTTGTCGGCATCAGACTGCGACTCATGCACTTCCTTAAGCTTTTCCTGAAACGACAAAAAACACATGATTAGTAAAATAAGTAAACTAAAAAATTATAACGTAATTAACAATAATTAAACTGTCGGATTACTTACAATCGTGGCCGTGACGCTCGGGGACACCTCCTTGTCCTTCCCCTTCTTCGTCCGAAGAGCCACATAAGTATCGAGCCTATGTGGCTTACCCCCTGGCCCACTCCCTACCCCCTGAAATAAAATAGAGTAAAGTAAAATTAGTAAAATTAATATCCAATAATATATTTTTGTAGTTATAGATAAATTAAATCTTACCTGCATCCTATGCTCCACCTCAGCGTAAGAGGTCCGGCCGGAGTAGTGCACGTCCGTCTTTTTAGCCCGATTTTCCCTCCCCGTTTGGCGAGATGCCAATTGTCGATCCTCGATCTCATTGTCAATGAACTTTTTCCATTGTGCCAATGAGATCGGCTCCTTGGGCGGGACGGATCCGCGCCATTGTAAAATGGACTCTCGTGTTTTTTCAAAGTATCGTGATCGCATATTTTTCTTCCACGTCTTGTGTTGCTCCCTCAACTGCTCCAAGACGGAATCGCGTAGCTTTGGATCCAAGTTGAATTGTTCCTGTCCAACAAATACAATGTTAGTTGCGAATAAATATAAATATAAATATAAATTGAAATATTCATATAAATATTACATGTAGTGCCGCCCAAACAGCTAACTTGAGCTCATACGGCACCTCCTTCCAACTCATAAATCCCGGGCCGATGACCGTCTTTAGCAGCTCGAGGGATCTCGCTAAAAGCTCCGACTTGTTTTCGAGGGTAATCCCAAATTTTCCATATTTGGGGAGCCTAGCGGCGGAGGAGCCCTCGTCGCCTCCGCTACCACCGAACCCAGACGACATCATCATAAACAGCATCATCATCTTCGCCTTAACATCTGAAGGAGACATTTTTGCTGTAAAAAAAATATTATTAGTACAAATAAAAACAAATGTTAATAGTACACATTTCGTTTTACCTAATTGAATTAATAGTACAGATAAAAAAATGTTCCATCTATATTATAACGTATGTGTAAGTTCCGTCGATACCATTTCGTTTCAATTTTGTAATATTATGTTTTTTCCAAATATTTAAAGAGTTATTAAATGGGTGCCCTACCCCCACCCCCACCCACCGCCACACACACACGCACATCTACGCACCTACGCACACACACACACACACACACACACCACACACACACACACACACACGCCCCACCCCACCCCCTACAAGTCTAAGGATGTTTTTGATTAAACATGGGAAATCTCATATCGTTTGCAAAAAGTTCATAGATTCTTAATCCCTAGGGTTATGGATATTAAATTTCTTTCACAATTATTTCTTCGATTGCGATGGGTGAAGTTTAATTATATGTTAGAACAATAGATCCTCGCAAGTTGGTCAATCATTGTGTGAATAGGTATGAGATCATAATTTGGAGGAATTCACGTCCAAGAAATAATTTGGATTGTGATACCCCATGATAGACTTATATGTTTTGTTTACCCGACCGATGAACTATTTTATAATCCTATAGAATTAAGTTTTAGAATCAAGGAATTGATCAGATATTCATTAAAATCGGTTAGTAGAAAATTTATTTAACCAAGAGGGTATCGAAAACATAACGTGGGGAATCATAATATACCGTAATCAACTTTAATAAGAAGAACACATTCTTTCGAGTGATTTATAAATAATTAAATTTGAGTGCAATCATGATTATTTAGTGGAATGAATCGTGATTATAAATGTATAAAAGCATTACATCTCTTGGAATTCCAACCCTTGACCTCCGGATCACTATAACTATGTTTTATCCTTTTCATCAAGGGCAAGGTAGAACGGATTTTGGGATATTCTTATTTGTAAGAGTACCTAACATTTTGTAACCTCTGAAATCAATACAACAACAGTGGACGTAGGCTTTCTTACATAGCCGAAGCACTTAAAAAAATCACTTTCTCTTGTATTTACCATTACAATTATATATTTTATCTGTGATTATAAAATTAGATCAAGTCTAGTTTTTTTACATCAATACATATTTAATTGTAAGTTTGTTTAATAAAAGTTATTATTCATTCTTGCATTTTTTTATTTTCTCTTTAATTATACTAGCTTAATTTATTTAGTAGGACCATGTGAAGTTTATTGTTTTTGATTAATATTGTGTGTAGTTTAAATTCGTTTTTATTTTTCAATATTTCCTAAGAGCTTTAGAAATTCGACATTCATTTAAAATGGCATGAGGGTGTTTTAAACCTTCGACTGTGTTTGAAAACTAATTTTTCTTATTTTGAGCGTGAGTACTTTTCGATGGGTTATACTTTTATTGAATTAATTGATAGTCCATACTTAAAGAGTGTACTTTGAAATTTCAAAATGAACTTTCTAAGGTATTAGAAATTTTAGGTGTCTAAATTTAGAGACGTTAAATGTTATTGTGAACTTAATCGTATTATTTTTCGAATTAAACATGAGGGTCATTTTATTTGAGTTATTAAATCAGGAACGACAAATTTAAATTATTGTACACTATTAGTAAAATGTGGATAATGAATCGAACGTCAGTTTTTTACTCGCACACTTGATTATGTCTTTCGTATTTGCATTTTTATTTGTTTTAGCTTATGAATATTTCATCTCTTCTTTAAACTCATTTCGTTTAGTTAGACAATCACAACTATTTTGAATGAAAAATTAATAAATTTTCATGGGTTAGACTCGTATTTACACTCACTATTCTATAATAGTCCGTGGATGTGCAATATTTTATAAATTGACAAACAATAACAAAAGTGGACTCTACAGTATTTGATTATTGTAAAAAAATTGTTGACACCACCACACACACACACACACACCACACACACACCAAAAGTGGACTCCACCACCCCCTCCCCCACCACACACCACCACACACACACACACACCCCACCCCACCCCACCCCCTGCCCTCCTCCACCAGCCCTCCCCCCTCCACCACCCCCTCTCCCAAAACACACCACCACACACACCGCACCCCACCCCACCCCCTGCCCCCTCCCCCACCACACACACACACACACCCCACCCCACCCCCTGCGCCCCTCCACCACCCCCTCCACCACCCTCTCCCCCAAAACACACCACACACACACACACACACACACACACACACCGCACCCCACCCCACCCCCTGCCCCCCTCCACCACCCCCTCCCCCACCCTGCCCCATCCCCCACACACGCACACACATACACACTTATATATATACACATACACACATAAATATACACACAAATATATATATAAATGGAAGAGAGAGAGAGAGAGAAATTGGACCTGAAAGTAGAGAGAGAGAGAGAGAGAGAGAGAGGGAGGGAATGGTGTGAGGGAAAAAAGAAGGGGGAAAGGGTTTTTGCTGGAAAAGTTGTCACGGACGTGTCAAGGTTATTGATTGTGACAAGAATTGTCACTGTCAATGACCGTGACAATTAAATTTATCACGGACTTGTCACGGTCAATGACCGTGACAATTAGTTGTCACGGTCGTGTCAAGGTCAATGACCGTGACATAAAACGCGTGTTTTTTTGTCACGGTCAATGACCTTGACAAGGCTGACCGGCTGAAAGGTGACAATTTTCCCATTTTGGTGTAGTGATAGGATGTAGGTAAGATTTAATTTATCTATAACTATAGAAATATATTATTCTTCATTATTTTACTTTGCGGGGCCGATACTAATTTTACTTTACTTTATTTTATTTCAGGGGGTAGGGAGTGGGCCAGGGGGTAAGCCACATAGGCTCGATACTTATATGGCTCTTCGGACGAAGAAGGGGAAGGACAAGGAGGTGTCCCCGAGCGTCGCGGCCACGATTGTAAGTAATCCGACAGTTTGATTATTGTTAATTACGTTATAATTTTTTAGTTTACTTATTTTACTAATCATGTGCTTTTTGTCGTTTCAGGCAAAGCTTAAGGAAGTGCATGAGTCGCAGTCTGATGCCGACAAGGCATCTTTGTCCACAGACGCACTCAGCCAAGTGCTTGGCTCTGATCGCAAGGGGAGGACAAGGGGAGTGAGCTCGCGGGTGGCCAAATCTAGGATCATCGGATTGGAGACGAGCGACACTGGGTTGGCTCGAACGGTGGATTCACACGACGCGAAGCTGTCCCGTTTGGAGGCGACGGTCCAAGATATGTACGCATTCATGAAGCGTACGTTGGGTGGAGACCGTAAAGGGAAAGGGAAGGAGAAGGAGAAGGCGGTGGAGGAGAAGGTGCGGGAGGACGAGGCGCAGGATGACGAGGATGTGGACCTCGCTGCTTCATCACCGACACGTTCGTACTTCGACGATCCACTTCCCTATTTGGCGACCTTCAACAGACCATTGTCGACACTTGGTTGGCCGAGCGTGTTCATATTGGACGTATTTGATGGCCAGCGGATAGGGCGGGGGTTGAGGGACCCGAATATCATCGAGGGTGGAATAGTACATGGACGTGTGCTTCAAGAGATGGAGTCCAGAGTACTCGTCACGCATGTCCTACCCGGGAAGGAGAACTCCCTATTGTGGTTGCGTGAACAATGCGGCACGACGTATATTAGTGGGTGCGTCAATTCGTATGTCGTGTGGCCTACTCACCTCCTCAGTTTTATCCAAGACATGTAGTAACATTATTTTTAAGTTTGTCCATTTTAATTATATTTGGATTATATCGTCATGTATATTATTTTTACTTTGAATATTTGGATTATATCGTCATGAATATATATTTGCATTATCTTTAGTTTGGGTTGGATATATGATGTTTGGAACAGGTACAACGTTGCTATAACAGGTACAAATATACTGCTGGGCAGTGGCAGTGGCCATACTGCCCAGCAGATTTTTTTTTAAATTCTGCCCAGAATTATCACGGTCATTGACCGTGACACGCCCGTAACAATTTTGTCACGGATGTGTCACGGTCATTGACCGTGACAATTCTGGGCAAGAGGGGTCACGACTTTGTCACGGTTATAAACCGTGACAAACGTGTCACGGTCATTGACCGTGACACGACCGTGACAAAAAAAGTTGTCTCGCCTCGAAATGTCACGGTCATTGACCTTGACAAGTTGGATTTGTCAAGGTCAATGACCTTGACAAATGGGCAGATTTGGTGTAGTAGTCTAAAGCCTATAAATAAATAAGAATCAATATAGTGACAACCCAACCTAGCTGACTGGAGATCCCAAGATCTAGGTTCAATGGGCAAATCGAACTACATTGTATTTAGTAAGCACTGGAGGATATTTAATCCTATCCATTCTAAAGATGAGACAGTGCACATATGTCGTGAAATTAGGATAAGTTATGCTTTTAATGACATCCATATCTTAGTATGTCTAAGTGGAGTATTACAGGATACTCTTTATGGAAGTCACCTACGTGAGTAAGAAGGGGGCCACTTTTATGAGAATAATGTAAGGCAAATTCTATAAAATACTCACGGGACCAAGTGGTGTTCATGGCGAAAATGAGCACAAACGTGAGAACCAATTGTGTTGAAGAATTATTGTGTGAATACTGTTGTCTAGGTTTACAAAAATGGTTGACGGTTCAAGCATCCACTGATTAACCAAGTAAATCCAATAGTATATCACTAAGGAAAGTTCAAGGCCACTAGGCTACTTCTCCCGATGCAATAAATTTTTAGTTTTACTCAAACCTGTGCCTGCATCTGCATCGTGCATATATATATATATCCTTCATGTGGGGGATTGTTGGAATTGGATATTTGGACAGCAATTTCTGAGCAACTTTGAGCTCAAATTACGGTGAGACCCACATCCTGATAATTGTGGGGTCATATACGAACGTGCTCTCCTTTGCAAGGAGATTAACGTAGTATATTCACATGTCCAATCCCATTAAGTTATGAATGATAAATTTGTCTCCAAAGTGACTAAAAAAATAATGAAAGTTAATAAATTGGGTATGTTTTAACTCTTGTCCCACATTGGAAGAGTAGTGGAAAATTGATGAGTTAATAACACCCCAGGTATGGACTAAGGCTTGGATGCCTTGGGGTATCCCAACTCTTTGAAGGGGAGATGTCCTACACTATGCATGTGTTATGTTTGGCCCAAAAGCCCACACGCGCGCGACGCGCCGTCCGTCCGTCCGGCTGGCTCGGTTCGGGCTTGGGCTTGGGCTTATAAAAATTTTAAATTTTTGACATAAAAATAATTAACTTTTTGGGCTGGCATTAATTAATTACGAAAATTAATTATTAAACTGTTGACAGTTAATGCTAACAGTGAGCAGTTAAAAACAAAATTAACTGTCAAGCAGTTAATCCCAATAGTCAGTCACTTGGCTATATATATTCCTGCCTCCCTCCATTTTTTAACTAATGAAAAATCAAACGAAAATTCGCTCCTGCATTCCAGAAGAATCAAAAATATTTTCTGCATTTACTGTTCATCATGTCCAGTTTATGATTTGAGAAAAAGACACAAAATTAAGTTCGATAGAATCAATTCATAGCAGTACTTCTAGATTTGATTCGAAATTCGTTCTATCTTTGAAAAAAATAATTCAAGCCTTAAAGCACTATAGAGGGAATTAATTTGTCTTAAGGAAACTGTGTGATACCACAGGGTTCAGATTCTTTTTCTAATTTTATTATTTCTCTGCAGATTCAAGTAAGTTCTTTAATTTTCGTAATTTCATTTTATTTCTGTAATTATTTTAATAATTCGTAATTCTGTACTTTTGTGTTAATTAAATAGTAGACATAACAGGTTATGCCAATTTTAATAAATCATTCAATAACGTGTTGGGTATATAGTGTATGTATTTATTTTGAATAAAATAAATAATGTGGAATAAATAATTAAATGGTAAGCTTGTGAGGCTTATTGTTTGTGATATTGGATTCAATCACTAGAATACATGCTAAATATTAATAATCTCTAATAGACCTTGGGCTTTTGGGATCTTTGGACTTCTTTTGTGTTGTCAGAATTTTGCCCAATTTATATTTCGCTTTAATTAAATTTTTAACATGTTTTTAATATTTTTGAGTGAGTCTCCTTGTTAACTTCCCGTTCATCATCATCATCATCATCATCATCATCATCCTTGCTTTAATTCCATCATATGGGATCGGCCATATGGATTCTCCTTATCCATTAGTGGAGAATATTTTGGAGTTAGTGGAGTAATCCATGTTTTTGAGACAACAACCTTTTTTCTCGCCTATTTAATTGACTATCTTCTACATCAAAAAACACAGAAAAATCATTCTCCTCTTTCTCCATATTTTTCAGCTGAAATTATTTTGCACTTTATTTTATTTTCTTTACGATTTTTGGTGCTAGGGTATCCTGATAGTTTTAAAATTCTCCATTGTTGCTGGTGGTGTAATCTGATTAATAAATCTTGGGAGGTGTTAGTTCAAGAGGCTGTCAATATTAATAACAGCGGGCAATTTTACCTTTACGACTTTATATCAAACACAAACTTCGATCGACAAGTCCTGTCCAATTTTATCTGTTTACGAATTTTGAATTTTTTCATATATTCTGCAATTATTATTTCTAACATAATAAATAATTTTGATTACTATTTAATATAAGTACGTAACTTAACCAAGTCTACAATCTATACGACCTGTAGTGTGGACATAAATTCTAACCCATATTTTCCTTAGTAATATTAATAACGTTTTTATGCCGTTATTATTAATTTTATGATAGTATAAGGTAAAGAAGTTCAAATGAATATATTCATAAGTAAAATTAGTAATAAGTAATGTATTTAAATAATGGGTAATTAACTGTTTTTTGATGTGCAAGGAACATTGCAATGGTTTATACACTAGTGAATAATAGTGTTAGTGAATTAATGTAGTTTTTACCATGTGAACAAATGGTGATGATTTTCTACTGGTCAAGATCATTAGTAAATTAATAACGGTGTAAACAATTAGGAATAACCCTTTCCCCCTACAATTATCATTAGTAAAAAGTAATATCATTAAAAGTTACTAATAAAAATTATCATTAGTAAACACTAATACTCTTTTGTCCATAAAAGGAATCAATATGTATAAAAAAAAATTAAAATAAAATATGGAGGCTGTGATTTAAACTAAAGATGATTTTAAATCATAAATTATTTTTTAGATTTGAAAGGTTTTATGTCATTCACAAGCTTTAATCTCCTGGTAAATGTTTTTTCATCCATCACTCGCCGTGTGCCCATATGTGCACTATCCGTGGCGGAGTCAGGATTTTGTGAGAAAATATAATGCACTTACTTTTTACGTATTGCTAATGAGTTTGCTAATATCTTCTTGAGGGTATTGAAACATTTAGCACATATTTCAAAGTTATTTTAACAAAAAAACCATCCAACTAAAAATAAATAAAAATTACTAAAAAGAGCAAAACAAACATAAAAAAAAGTTGTACGACAATTTAAATGTCACTGTTATATGTAAAAATTATATTCTCACATGTACCAATGATGAATATACAAATATCTCCGATCAGTGACACTTAGTCGGCTGGGATGCTGATCAACTGCAAAAGGCCAACCAACAGGTTTACCAATAGTTACTCGAATGAAATGCCAACCAGCACCGAATTCTAAGAGTTTCATTTATTGTACACAGATGTAAACGTCTGTTAATATAAAGGTGCTCCATTTCTACAGTTTTTCACCCCTATAAGTATAAACTATTCCCTTAGCTCAAGGGACAACTCGAATCATTCATATGCACATCACATTGAGCTATTGTAAATCATCAATAGTGGACGTAAATTATTTTGCAGTGCTAAAAGTTTTATTTCTTGTGTGTGTAGTTTGAATTATTTGCCTTATTTTTATTTGTGATTATAAATTTAGAATTAATTTATTTTTAAACATTAAGAGTCACAAAATGATCTAACAAAGTTTTGGAGCATAATTTTAAAAATATGTAAGCATTTTTTATTTTAATTTATTTGTGATTATACACATTTTTAATTTTAAATATGTACGCATATTTTATTTTAATTTATTTGTGATTATACATAATTTTAAAGATGTTCATAGTGAATCCTAAACTTAATCCTATATCAGTATTCACACATCTAATGTAGAACTATTGTTCTCCTCAATGGTTATATTTTTTCTGCTACATATAACAAGATTATTTAGTTTTAGTAACAGCTTTAAGGGTCACTTTTTACAATTTAGCCTACAACTAATCCCAAATCTCTTAAAACATCTCATTTTTTTAATCATTAAATTAACAAAAAATTGAAAGAGCCAACCCCAAAAGGCGGGCCACATTCAACTATGCTATGTGGCCCTATACATAAATTAATTCATCGAAAAATAGTATCATATGTGAAATATATCACGTATTCGTACTCAACACAAATAATAATTTGATACGTATGTGATATGCGTCCAGATATATCACACATATAAAAATCTTAAATGAGTATACATAAGACGTTTTTATTTATGTCAAATACTAATACATAATCAAGCCTGTTCGTCCAGTGATATAAGACTGTTGTAGGGATATTTTTTAGGGTGAATTGAGTTTGGTCTCCAGTTCAATCCCCGATATTGTCAAATAATGTTTAACCAGCAAAAATCACGAACCACGAATATAAATTAATAAAGATACACTTAAAACTGAACTTTCACACACGTTAATATTTAATTTATAGGTTTTTTGGCTTTAGTCCCGTCTACAAAGATGTATTTAGGCTCCACTCTTATGTATTTTCAAAATTGTAAAAGATCCCGTAACCACCCAAAACCGTCTATAACTTCCATGTAACTACCCATCATTCTTTTTGTAGACAACGACACTTGTCCCTTATAAGACCAACAACTAAAAAACTAAAAATATGAAAGTAGTAACTAATAAATCATTATAAATAGGATTAAATACTCAAGATCCCATTTATTTATCTCTTGTCCAGCTTTTGACTTGTGTTCAATGCTAAGATTTTGAAGAGGTGGAAAACAAAAGTTCTGACCCCAATACACAACACAACCAAAGTTTCTCATACCACTAAATTAATGAGGGGAAAATGACGTGAGCATAAACCCTTTTTCACTTCCAAAATCAACTATAACACACCACCGTTACATATATTTGCTCCATATTACACGGTAGAGACCATTGACCAATGACTTTACGGAAGAAAAAAAAAAGGTTGTCTTTAAGAGGAACGCGTTCTGTCTTTAAAAATATTGAGGTGTAAAGTACAACATAAATCATCATCAAATTTGAATTTGATTATAAATTGAACCTTAATGTTAGAATTCTTTTATAGTGAACTCCAAATTTCTAATCAAATTTGGAATTTTATGACATGGGAAAAAAACCTTTGAAACTACCAATTTCTGCGATGTTAGGTGTAAAAAAATTCACATAAATCAAACAATATTTATAAAATCTTTTAATCTCTAAAAATTTGTTTTCTTAAGGTGAAAAATGCCTTAGTAATAAACATTTAGTCAATTATTTATACAATATAATTATTAAAAAGTCCGTCAAACATTTTTTACTTTTTATTTTGTTCTAAAAGTTCTCACAAACATCCATTTAATCAATGTTCTTTTATTTTTAAAGGTCCGCGCTAACTGCATTCCCGCCCCGCCTCCCTACCCCCAGCTGTCAGAGCTCCGACGACCCTCAGCGGCGCTCATATTTTTTAGTGTTTTTATGTGATGAGAGACTTTTTATAACAAAATAAAAAAGTTTGGACAAAATGTGTATTAAAATATGTTCGAGGGACCATTTGGTATATGCTCCATTTTGTAAAGGGTTAATAAGTCTAATTAATTTGACTAATGATGCAAGAGATCATTTGACTTAGTGAGTAGTGTTAAACATCCTATTTTACCAACTCAGTGCATTAAAATGTTTAAGGTATCTCATAAATTATATCTTTACAACTACCTATTTTTAAAAATTATCTTTTCAAGCTAACGATCTATTTTTTTGTAAAAAAAATTATCAAATCTTTAAAAGTTCTTAATTTCAAATTTACAAGACAAAAATTCAAAAAATTTATATATTTGTAATCTACTAGTGAAAATTTATCAAATAACACTCATTTGACGAAAAAATTCAAAATAAATAAATTTATTGTATCTATAAAACTTCTATTTTTCCCGACAAAAACTCCATTTTTTTCGGGAGAAAAAACTTCTTTTTCATATCCAGCGATGGTGCTGCTGAAGCGAACGAGAAGAAACAAAGAAATATACGATAAGGGAGAGAACAATTTGGAAAGAGAAACACTCATATGGGAATTTTGGTGCCCTCCGGTGAGATTTTTCAATGGGTTGTTTTCGACGAGTCTAGAGTGAGGATCAATGCGCTGATAGTGGAATTATGTGTTTACTTTTTAAAAAATAGAGTAAATGAGTTTAAAATGAATATAAGTGAGTGATATATTTGTCTAAATATATATACGCTATTAGGCTTCGTTTGATAGAAAACTGAAAAAATGAAAATGATTCCACGACATTTGATTCCAGGGCAAACAATTCCAAGGCAAATGAATATTTTCCAACTTGTGTCTGTTTGATACAAGTTGAAAAATCATCAATTTTCCACATTTTCTATCAAACGCAAAAGCTGAAAAATAGATATAAAAGTGGAAAATTTGTTTACGGAATATATATATATATATATATAATAAATATATATTATTAAATATACAAAATATATGAATATATATTAGGGTCAATTATTAAATAGTCCCTACTATAAATATATATTTTTTAAAAAGGACACATATTTTTAGTTTAACCCATTTAGTCCCTCAAGCACTCAATATCCTCTTATTTTTAGAGGTCCGCGCCAGCGGCACTCCCTCTCCAAAATATGTGGCAAATGACTTTTTGAGGCAAAATAAAAAAGTTTGGACTAAATAGGTATTAAAAAATGTTCGATGGACTATTTGGTATATGTCCCTATATATTATATTATTTGCGGAATATATACATTCCATATATACAAAATATATGAATATATATTATATTATTTGCGGAATATATATATTCCGAAAATTAATATAATTTGCGGAAGATATACATTCCGTAAATTATTATTAATTTTCGGAATATTCATATATTTTGTATATTTTTTCGGAAATTAATAATATTTACGAAATATATATATTCCGCAAATAATATAATATATATTCATATATTAAATATAATAATATATTTAATATATGAATATATAAAATATTATATTTTCATAGATTTTGTACATTTAATAATATAAAAATCTATTATATTTATTTTCATAGATTTTGTACATTTAATAATATAAAAATCTATTATATTATTAAATATAATAGATTTTTATATTATTAAATGTACAAAATCTATTAAATATAAATGAATATATGAATATATATTATATTATATACTGAATATATATTGTTTACAGAATATATATATATATATATATATATATATATATATATATATATATATATATATATATATATATATATATATATATATATATATATATACAATATAATATACACATATATAATATACATATACAATATGAATATATATACAGAATAATGTATATATACACATATATAATATACATTATTCAGTATATTATAATGTATATATTATAATATACATTATCTACATTATAATATATTATTATAATATCTACATTATAATATATATATTATATACATTATTATCTACATTATAATATATATATATATATTATAATATTATAATATTATATAATATACATATATAATATACAGAATAATGTATATTATATATGTGTATATATACATTATTCTGTATATATATTCATATTGTATATTATTATGTATATATATTCATATTGTATATGTATATTATATATGTGTATATATTCATATTGTATATTATTCTGTATATATATTCATATTGTATATGTAAATTATATATGTGTTATACAATATAATAATGTATATATATTCATAGTGTATATGTATATTATATATGTGTATATTATATTGTATATATTCATATTGTATATGTATATTATATATGTATATATATACATTATTCTTACATATATATAATATATTGTATATTATATTGTATATGTATATTATATTGTATATGTATATTATATATGTATATTATATATGTGTATATTATATTGTATATATTCATATTGTATATGTATATTATATATGTGTATATTATATTATATATATGTATATTATATATGTGTATATTATATTGTATATATACATATATAATTTACATATACAATATGAATATATATACAGATATATTATATATATGTATATTATATATGTGTATATTATATTGTATATATACATATATAATTTACATATACAATATGAATATATATACAGAATAATATACAATATGAATATATATACAGAATAATATACAATATGAATATATACATAATATAATATACATATACATAATATATATGTATATATTTTGTAAATAATATATATTAAATATAAGGAATATATGAAATATACGAAATTTACGAAATATAAATATATATTAAAATATATGAATTATATAAATTATATAAATGTACGAAATATATAAATATATGAAATATATATAAATATACGAAATATATGCAATATACATATATGTGCTAAAATATATAAAATATACGAATATATATTAAAATATACGAAATATATATATTTATTAACAATATATATTTATATATTTATGAAATATATAGAGTTATAAAAAAAAATTGGTTTAAAGTGATTTGCCACCCAAAGGTGGCAAACAAAAACCTGACCCCCCCCTAAAGAATTGAATTCCACACTAGGGTGACAAATTGTGCTTAAGTGATGTTGTACATAGAAAACAAATTCTAGGGCAAATTAAGACTATCAAACAACCTAAAAGCTGAAAAATACCAGAATTTTTCAACTTTTGGGAATTTGTCTTGAAATTTTTGTACTATTTAACGGACCCTTATAAAAAAATAATTGGTGCAACAAAAATAAATAAAAATAAAATAGAATATTATGCTTTTAATACGTAACGTCACAGGATTAGTTATTTTGTAACAAAATATATATGCCATGTAGGATACCGAGTAAACATTTTATTAGGCTTTCTTAATGGTGTTGAACTCAAGGTTTAGTTTTGAAAATGTAGCCTAGTTTGTATCGTTGAAACTAGATACATAATCTGTATATCTACACTTGTATATAAACCAATCTGTATCTGTATCTGCATCTATCGTATATATATATTTCCGGCTAGTGATGGAAATGGAGGAGCTAACATCCGGTGCAAGCGGTCGCATCATACCAATCTTCAAATCAATCAATCGATCTCTAATTTTCATCCAATCAATTTTCTTCTGGTTTATCCTCCTCCTTCGCCGCCGCCGACTCTCGGCTCCGCCGTCGCCTACGTCGTTGCAGGCACCGTCAAAACGGAGATTCTCTCTCCGGCGAGATGAGGAGGACACTCTTCGCCGGAGATCGCTCGCCGAGGACTTGCAGATGGACGGAGAGTTTACCGGCAGGTGCCGGTGGAGTTCTTCGTTGTTTTTTGGAGCGAGGCGGAACGCGCTGTTTTGCCGGTCTTGGTTGCCGGTAGCCGGCGAAATCAAGTAAGATTATGAAACTTTGTTTTTTATTTTCCTAATTTTTTTATTTTTATTTTGATGTTGTTTAGTTGTTAGGTTATTGAGAAATTAGTGAAAAAGGTAAAGTAAATAGAATTTTGAGTTTTATGTTAAATTTAGCTATTTGTGTTTTGGATGATAAAAACTCATAAGTTTAATAATTGACTGTGAATATACAGTAGCTTATTTTGATGTTGTTTAGTTGTTAGGTTGGTGAGCAATTAGTGAAAAAGGTAAAGGAAATGGAATTTTGAATTTTTATGTCAAATTTTGCTTTTGGTGTTTTGGATTTTGTTTTAATTGATAAAATTGATAAGTTTGGTAATTGATTCCGAATCCTTTTTTATTCTTATTTTGATGTTGTTTAGTTGTTAGGTTGGTGAGAAATTAGTCAAAAAGGCAAAGGAAATGGAATTTTGAGTTTTTATGTCAAATTTTGCTTTTTGTGTTTTGGATTATGTTTTAATTGATAAGTTTGGTAATTGATTCTAAATCCTTTTTTATTCTTATTTTGATGTTGTTTAGTTGTTAGGTTGGTGAGAAATTAGTGAAAAGGGCAAAGGAAATGGAATTTTGAGCTTTTATGTCAAATTTTGCTTTTTGTGTTTTGGATTATGTTTTAATTGATAAAATTGATAAGTTTGGTAATTGATTCTCAATCCTTTTTTATTCTTATTTTGATGTTGTTTAGTTGTTAGGTTGGTGAGAAATTTAGTGAAAAAGGCAATGGAATTTTGAGTTTTTATGTCAAATTTGGCTATTTGTGTTTTGGATTGCGTTTTAATTGATAAAATTGATATGTTTGGTAATTGAATTTGAATATTTTTTTTTGCTTATTTTGATGTTGTTTAGTTGTTAGGAACTTAGGTTGGTGAGAAATTGGTGAAAAAGGCAAAGGTAATGGAATTTTGAGTTTTTATGTCAAATTTTGCTTTTTGTCTTTTGGATTGTGTTTTAATTGATGAAATTGATAAGTTTGGTAATTGATTCTGAATCCTTTTTTATTCTTATTTTGATGTTGTTTACTTGTTAGGTTGGTGAGAAATTAGTGAAAAAGGCGACGGTAATGAAATTTTGAGTTTTTATGTCAAATTTAGCTATTTGTGTTTTGGATTGTCTTTTGGTTGATAAAATTGATAAGTTTGGTAATTGATTGTGAATCCTTTTTCATTCTTCAGAATAATACAGTTGCTTATTTTGATGTTGTTTAGTTGTTAGGATGGTGAGAAATTAGTGAAAAAGGCAAGGAAATAGAATTTTGACTTTTTATGTCAAATTTAGCTATTTGTGTTTTGGTTGACAAAATTGATAAGTTTTGTAATTGATTCTGAATCCTTTTTTATTCTTCAAAAGTAATACAGTAGATTCTTTTGTCAAAATCCTTTTTTTATCTTTAGCAGTAGATTCTTTTGTCAAAATCCTGCTTTTATCTTTAGCCTTACATGTTAAGTTGGTGAGAAATTAGTGAAAAAGAAAAGGAATTGGAATTTTGAATTTTTATGTCAAATTTAGCTATTTGTGTTTTGGACTATGTTTTAATTGATAAAATTGGTAATTCATTGCGAATCCTTTTTCTGTTTTGTCGGCAACGAAATACAGTAGCTTCTTTTGTCGGTTTAGTTTTTAGTTTTTTTTATATTAGTCCCATTTTTAAAGTTTTTTATTTGTCTCTCATCCCATGTATTTTTAAAGTTGTTTTAAGTCCCATAACTGCCCTCATCTTCCCTCAACTTCCATGTAACCCCTCTTAACCGCCCACGTCTCGTTTTGAAGAGAATGACAAGTGTAAAAATGTAGGACCAACAAGAAAAAAATAATGACATAGGATTAAACACACACATTAAAAAAAATAGGACTAAAAACTGGTAATCCCTTTACTTTTTAGGTTTGCTAAGACATGAGGAATTAGAACTTTGAATTATGTCAAATTTCTCAGTTGTTTAGTGGCTAGTTGGTGAATAATTAGTGAAAAGACAAACGAAATAGAATTTTGAGTTATGACAAATTTTGAAGTGAGGTTTTGAATTATGTCAAATTTATATATTTGTTTTTGAATTGGGTTCGACTAAACTGGAGTATTGAAATCTGATTTTTTTTTCCTTCAGAATAGTACAGCTTCTTTTGTAGTTGTTACTTGTTAGGTTTGCTGAGAATTAAGTGAAAAGGCAAAGGGGAAAGTAGTTTGGTAATTTGTTTTTCTTCTTCAAAATAAAACTGTTGTTTCATTTGTCAGTTGTTGCTTGTTAGGTTGCTGAGATTTTAGTGAAAATGCTAACTCCCAAAGTTTGTTTGGTGTTTGCTTATTGTTATTCTTGTAAAAAATTTACGAATTTCCTTCAATCTTACTTAATGAATGTGATATTCTCAGTTGATTAGAAACTGATGTTTGAGACATGAGTTTGGTTCTATTTTATTTTGTGTCCCTTCTTCTGTATTGCATGATTTTGTATGGGAAATTTGAAGGTTCGGTGTGACTGACAACGTTTTTCTGTTGTTTGATTTTCTCTGCCATTACAGAAGTGGATTGAGATGTCACTCAGAATTTTTGCCATGCAGTGCCGATAGTTAGATGGTGCGGGTTTTTGTGTAGTTTGATCTTTGCTACAGGTGTTAGGAGGCTTAGTGAAATCAGTACAGAATTATTCTCTAGTATAGAGGACAAGTTGGTAAAGATGTGTACTATTGCATTGCAAAATAGATTGCAACAGACATAATTTAAGTGAGACAAACCCGACTTGGTGTTATAGTGGATAGGGTGCATGCATACTTGGTTAATCTGTTTGTGACGTTGCTGGATACCATCCTTAGCTTGAACGAGAATCGAAATTCTTTTTAGCATAGGCTTTCCCACATTTCTGGAAGCAATTTTTGGTGGGACTATTTGTGAAATTGCTTTAGGTCCCAATGTTGATTGGAAATATGAACGAATAGGCTTTTAAGGAACTGGGAATTTGGATGAGCTTAGCTTTAAGAAAGAGATATTGTGGGGCCAAAAAACAAAGGTTAAGTGGGTTAAGGAATGGGATAACATGAGATTATTCTTATAGGAGGTGGAATTATGAGTGAACTGGTGGGGTTCTTTTAGAAACTTTATATTATGGAGGAAACAATGCTGTGGTATAGATGGGTTGGACTGGTACCCAACTATGAGGGTGTATAGAGTAGCTTGAAAGGCCTTATGGGGAGGGAGTGTTGTTTATTCTCCTGGGTTTATCTCCCCGAATCCTGATTGTTTTACGAATGCATTCTTTCTAAGCTGTTGGATGTCAAATGTGGGCTTGTGATGAGTGTTTTTTAGGACTTTAATGAGCGGGGTAATGAATTTGAAGAATAAAGCAACATATTTCTATTTGATAACCAAGAAAGAGGGATCTTCAAAGTAAAGAACTTCAGGCCAATTAGTTTAGTGATACTTCACAATAAACTATATTGACAACTGTTCTCAAATAGATTAAAAGACGTTCTGCATGCAATTGTGAGGCGCGAGAAGCTTTTGTGAAAGGGATCTAATTTTTAGATTTGTTTTTGGTGGACAATTACACAATGGAGGAATTTACGATAAAGAAGGAAGATAACATGTTCAAAATAGATTTTGAAAAAGCTTGTGAGCATGTGGATTATAAGTTTTTTGAGTTTTGTGTTCGATAAAAGGGTTTTGGTTGTAGCTGGGGAAGATGGATTAATGGGTGTTTAGGGTTATGCAATATTTCTCTTATTGTGAATTTTTGGCTTAGGGGAGGTTTCAGACATGTAGGTGTATTAAGTAAGCAAAGCTCTTATCTCCCATCCATTTTATTTCGTTGGAGATGTGTCGTGTAGATTGATGAAAAATGGCAGAGACGGACTTAATGGAGGGGTTTGTGATTGGTAGTAAACTAGTGTGTATCCCATTTTCATTTTGTGGTTAATACAATTTTCTTTGTGTCTGTAGTGATGGGGGAAATTATTGATCTTTTTGGGAGATGTGAAAAGTTGGATGGCTGGAAGGGAGGTGATCTCATTTCCTAATTTAGTTATTTTGTTGTGGGGTAAAAGAAGGGGGGGGGGGGGGGAGGTCCTTGGTTCTGGCAGTTCTGAGTAGTATCCTCGCCTACGTTATGTCCATCTTTATGTTTCCGTTTAAGATAGCAAATAGGTTAGAGAAATGTATGAGGATGAGGGATTTGTTGGGAGGTTGTGGGGAGGGTAGGAAGATTACTTGGTGGATGGGGGGAGGTCACTAAAGAGAAAGTTGAATTTAAAAGAAACATATGGTCTTTCTTGGTAAATGGTTGAGACCATTTTGTCTCGAACGAGATTCACGTTGATATTGTAATTAAGAGTAAGTGTGGGCTTCAAGCTAATGGGTGGGATTCTTGCGTGGTTAGAAAGAGTTCCCAACGTAATTTATAAATTTATCTCCCAAGATATTGTCTGATTTTATATTCGTACTTGAGTCTCATCTTTCTGGGTGCTGCCGCGTGTGTGTGGGGGGTGGGGGGGTGGGGGTGGATGGTAACGGTTCTTATTAGATGACGTGGATTGGGAATGTTTATTGTGTGCTTCTTTTCCCTGCATTTATGCATTGTCCTCCCTTCATCATGAGTTCATTGACCTTTTGTTTTGCTAGGCATTGGTTGATGGTTCTTCTTTGTCTTTTTGGGCTGAGGGATAAAAGGGCGTTGCTTGGAAATTGTTGGGGCATCTTTGTTGTAGTGCCTCTATTTGATATTTTGGTCGATTCTCCCTTTTTCAGCTTTGTGAGTCTAGAAGATTGGTATACATTTAAAATTTCAAGTGCTTAATTGGTTGGTGCTGAGTGAAAAGAATTATTACTCATGATTTTCTCCGAAGTCCAGGAAAAAAGACGAAGGTGTTGTTTGTCCCTGTTTTGGTGTGTTTTGTATAAATGGTAGAGGGGAGTGTGAACCACATGTTTGCAGAATGCCCATTTATGTGGGTTTTGTGAAACAATGTATTTGAAGAGTTTGGCATGGTGGGAAGGAGGTATTGTTGGAGAGAAATGGTAGTCTTTTTATGATAAAGAAAAGTTGAGAATTGTGCCTCGTACTGAAAATAGACTTGGAATCATCTAAATACTTTTTGAACTGCGACTGTTATTTAATTGGGTAAACCATGAGTAAACTAAACCCACGATTGTGATTTTTTTGTGGTACACTTCACGTGTTATTGCCTCTTATGTTTTGGTATTTATTTTCCTGGTTAGTTATTACGAAAAAATCATCTTTCCTTCGACAATTACTCTATTAGGATTAATATATAGACAATGGCCGGTGTTTAATTTTACTGCAGTGTAATCTTTTATTTTCCTAATAAATACAACAACAGGTTTACACAAGAAATTTTTTGGGGGCTTTGTTGCAAGTGTTTGTTTCTATTTATGTTCCTTCTTATCAATATTGTTCTTATTTTTTATTGTTTTCATTCCAACTGTCTATGTCATGTACAATTCTTGGTTTATGGACTGTTGCCTGTTCCTTTTGGTCTCCTGTCTTATGTGAATTAATGTTTTAATTGCAGGGGTATTATGGTCATCATACACGGGCTTAATGAACACAGGTAACATTTCACTGCTCTCTCTCTCTCTCTCTTTTCCAACTTCCCCAGTACCCCACAGTGGCAGGAGCCTCGTGCATTGGGTTTGCCCCCTTTTTTTCTAGTTCTTCTATGAGCAGTACTCTGTTGACTGTTAAGCGCATTATCATTGTTTCGGAATAATAGCTTTACAATTCTTTTGTCATGTTTATTCTCAGTGGACGTTATGCTCAATTTGCAAGCCAACTAACCTCCTGCAATTTCGGGGTTTATGCAATGGACTGGATAGGTAGCTATATTATATCATTATTTCTAGTTTTCTTTATTGTTTGATTACCAAAATGATGATGTTATGTCTAGAAGTTAAGACATATGCCATCCATCATTCATATGTACCCCCTTCTTGCTTATCACATTGATATCAACATTATCTGAATTGTGACCTTTTAGGTTCAAAGAAACTACATCATTTATATATATCTCAATAATGCACTAATCATACATCGCCATTTTGCAATATAACAAATTTAATGAAGATATTTCTGAAAGGTTTATTCTTACCAGAATTGAATGGTATCACAAGTTACATCGGTTTACTTGGAATCTAGGGTCTAAGGTTACCACTTCAGTTTCGGCTTTTAGTCATTTGTTGTAAAGTTGATTTTCTTGAGGAGCAATTATGCGGATGTTTTATGCGGCTTCTGTGATCATCTTCGATCAATTTTATGTTGCTTTGTGATACGTTGATTTATATATTTTGGGTGGAGTTCAAAAGACCTCCTTGGACTTTTCAGTTTTTGCACGAAACCCCCCTATACTATGCATTTTGTTGCAAATGCTCCCTCGTGGACTTTTTAGCAACGTTTTTAGCGATGGAGAGCAGGGCTATTTTCAACAAAATGCATAGTCCAGGGGGTTTATTGCATTGAAAATAGTTTTAGAAGATTTTTTACAAAACTAAAAAGCTATATACATTTCTCCTGCACGTTTGCATTTATTTTATAATTTGAGATTGCGAATATTGTGGGTGGTCGTAAAACAGAGAAAATAAGGCTTGGCCTGTGATCACGATGGTCATTGTTTCAGTTTCTTGTCATTGGCATGAATAGGTATTGTCCCCCCTTCCTAGTGTATATCCAATATATATATGCTACTACTGAGTTAACTTTTTAATTTTATAGGTCATGGCGGAAGTGATGGATTGCATGGATATGTACCTTCACTGGATCAAGTTGTGGCTGATACCGTGAGTTTACTTTTGATGCTTTTGACATCATGCTCATCTTGTCGACGCCTTTTATACATAATAGATGGATGACACTTTTATTTGAAACTAACGCTGATAGACACACTCAGGCCGGATATTGGCAGAGAAATCTCCATGATGAGGAGGTCATCTCCACCATTTTTCTTAAAAAAATTCTACTCTAGAATTTTGAAACTAAATATAATTGCTAATAATAGTTATCCTGATTAACTAATAATAATAATCCCTAAGGTATAGATAAATCCTACACAATATTTCCGAACATCCTTGGCCCACCAATAAAATAATGTGTGCATCATAAATTCAGTTTTATATGTACAACTGATCAAGTGATTATTCTGTATCTTCGTGTTCTAACAGGGGGCTTTCCTGGAAAAAGTCAAGTCAGAGAATCCTGGGATCCCATGTTTCCTTTTCGGTCACTCAACTGGAGGAGCTGTGGTTTTGAAGGTAAAGCTCTAGATTATATATATACTGGATACACACGCACAAACACTCTCATATGTACGAGTCTGATCCTAATAGATATAATGTTAAAAATCTACACTTCGATAATCTTATTTGGAATAGGCAGCTTCATATCCACACATTGAAGGAATGCTGGAGGGAATTGTACTGACTTCACCAGCTTTGCGTGTTAAGCCTGCACATCCTATCGTCGGTGTAAGTCTAAATTTATCAAGACAATTCTTTGTTATCATCTACTATATGGTTTTCATGGGCTTTTTAATGACTTTCTTGAAGCATGTGTTCTTTCTCCTATCTTTCATTAATAAACAAAGGGGCTTTGTAAATTTAGGACCTATTGTAATATGTATTTTGGAAATAGGACAACAAACATTTTATTTATAGTTTTAGTCCCTATTTTTTAATAAAGCCGTTAGCATGAACCCATATTCATACAACGTCAACCAATCACAGCATGCCACGTGTCCCTTTAATTTGAAAATAGGGACTAAAAGTGGAAACAAAATGTTTGTTGTCCTATATTCATAATAAATATTATTTGAAGTCCTAAAAGTATATAATCTATTAAACAAATTAAGAATGAAAAAGGTGTGAACCACCAGAAATAAGACTAACTTATTATAATGTGTTGCTCTAGAAATGTAAATGAAACAAAATTATTGAAGTAACACAAAACACAATTGACAGACGATGTTGTGATGAGTCGCGGAAAATGTCACTCTCTTTTGAAGATGTTTCATGGCTCTACCAAAGGTTGTGCAAGCAGTTCCCATCTTGGCACGTCGTCCCCAGGATAAAACACCTAAATCCTTTCCACTGTCTCAGATTATCTATGCACAATAGAAAATCCAGTATGCTAACGCCCACTTGGAATATGTATGCTCGGAATCGTCATCATAGTTGTGGGAAAAAGATTATTTAAGAGATAATCTTTCTAAAGAGGTTATTTTTTCAAATTATGAAAATAATGATGACTTCTCAGTTTATGTGAGAAAAGTTCTAAATGTTGGAAACTGATTGGAATGTGGGAGAGAAAATAGGAAATATTCATTTTTTGAAACCAAAACAAAATCCCACAATTTTAACATGTCAAAAGAATTTTGAATTTGTAAAATTAAAGTTTTCACGTTTAGTTTCAAAAAATCAATTAATTTTGCCCAAAAAATTTATTTAACCACGGTCCAAGACCTATGTTTGCGATTTACCCGTCGTCGCGTGCCACTATAATAATAATTGTTTTCTACTTTTACAATAGCCACGGTACGATCACAGTGGACAAGGACGGTCGGTATATGTCTCTCCCATAAAGGGAGGTTTCTCAACAAAATTTGTCTCCTCACCAATTGTAGCTAGCGTTATCATATCATTGACTGAGCTAAAATAGTTTGTTTCTTCGACTTCCATGAGATCAAGCCACCAAAGATATTAAAAATGTATTCATTAGTAGCCTTGGAGATATCTAATAAGGTATTCCGACAAGTACTGTGGTAGATCCTTCAAGGACAACGGGAAAGTTTTGATAGTGTAATCTTAAGCTCATCATCTCTTTAGGTACCGCATGACCCTCTCTATCTCATGCAAAAGCTTCAAGCAAGTCAATCTACACAGTACTCCCACAACATAAGCTACGTCATGACCCATTCAGACCCTCTTAATAATGTCACTATAGGGACTAAACATTCTTTTTGAAAATACATTGAAATTTTTTTAGTGACAAAATTAATTTAACTCGAATGAAAATCCACAATACTACCCTACCTCATAATGGCAAATTCAACGAGTAAAGCAGTCATGACTTACCTGACCCACTTAAACCTCGCACTCGAAATTCTTTAAAGACCGTAATAAAAGATGTGAGATCCCAGTGTCCACACGCGCGCGTGCGTGCGCACACACACACACGCACATTTATAATAAAAAAGGTTTGGCAAAGCAAGAAGAAAGTGGATATAGTTGAAAAGCAGAGGGGATTCAGGGGTGGGAGGGATGCAAATTTGTAAATTTTACAAGTTCGCTTATGAAATACCAATATTTTCAGAGAAAAGGAAAAACCTATATTATTATAGGTTTGTCTCCTTTATTTATTTAATATAATATTATAAAAAGTACCCTCCCAAAACTATATATGATATGTGTATATGTGTGTTTTCTGGGAAATGATGAAAGCGAGTTTGGGATGTCTATCCTTATGCAGGCTGTGGCCCCACTGTTTTCACTAGTGGCTCCAAAGTACCAGTTCAAAGGTGCCAACAAAAGAGGCATTCCTGTTTCGAGGGACCCGGCTGCTCTTTTAGCAAAATACTCTGACCCACTGGTCTACACAGGTCCTATAAGGGTTCGAACGGGCCACGAGATCCTCCGCATCTCCTCCCACTTAATGCGCAACTTCAAGTCCGTGACCGTCCCCTTCTTTGTTCTCCACGGGAGTGCTGATAAAGTCACTGATCCACTTGCTTCTCAAGATCTCTACAATGAGGCTGCTTCTAAGTTTAAGGACATAAAGCTCTACGAAGGATTCTTGCACGATCTTCTCTTTGAGCCCGAGCGCGAAGAGATTGCGCAAGATATCATTGATTGGATGGAGAGAAAATTAAGTGTTAACGTTCTCGAAAATGTCAATAGTGGCTGGTAAGGTGACCATCAAAATAGTACATATATACATACATATCATATAACGAGTATTTAGGGATTTAGATAGTGCAAGTATCCTTTTATTGTGCTGTTTTAATGTACTATTTAATATGACGCTGTGAGTGACAGCGACAAAAATGAACACAAATTAACTAGGGAGACTTCTTTGGGGGTCATTTCGACTTTCCCCCCAACTTTTGCGGGGTGCAAATTTGCAACTCTCTTGGAGATGGCCTTACTCTCCCAACTTTTCAGAAAAAATCGAGATACACTCCTAAAGTGTTGTTGCTTAGAATAATGATGAGTACCAAACGTATCCTCCCAAACCTCTCCCAAAGTGTATGAAGTGTTTGTACATTGGGGTGGGTCCCACATATGGTATAAGCAATTAATGCACTTTGACACTTTTGGTGTATCTCAAATTTTAAAGAAAGTGTGGATACAACATAAATTTGGGACAAAAGTGGGCTGAAACTCAGAGCCATTCGGGTGTTTGTTAATGCTTGTCATGATGTGGCATCATATGCTATATTGAGATGGTACACTAAGAGGGTAACTGCAGGATCATTGTTTCAAGGTTTTGGCTTTAGGTGAATTGATTTGTTTGTTGAAATTACATTGAACGCTTCTTGAAAGGGGGGCATGTGTATGGCCATGAACCCTTAGGGCCCGTTTGGCAACCCAATTCCAAGGCTTGGAATTGGAATTGGAAGGCAATTTGAATTCCACGGAATTGAAATTAGCCTTTCAATTCCAATTCCAAGCATTGGAATTGGATTGCCAAACGGACCCTTAATGTTATTTAGGAAGGTTGTATTTGCAATGTGAATTTATAAATGACGGAAGCTTACTTATCATAATATATTGCGACACACACAACATGATGCAAACAACATAAACGTTTGTTAATTGTGATTCCTTCAAAATCAAACTTTACTAGATTTTACTCCCGCGCGATACGTGGGCGATTTGTAACTATTGTTACCGCATATATCATGTGTGTTCATGTTTTAGGGAGAGACTAACAAGAAGATAAATATATGTATGTATATTATCTTCTTTTCTTAGTGAGATAGCCTTGCACTGGCAAAATTATGGGTTGGGCCTAATTTGAGCGGATCAAATGTGGATTGGGTTAAATGTAGGTCGGGCCAAATATGGGCATACCAAATATGGGTTGGGTCATTGTTTTCTACTAAAATAAGTATTACAATTAGAGGTATATGTAAAAAAAAACTCATATTTTACTCATAACTTTTAAAAATGAGTATTATATTTGATTTGTATCTTTTAAAATTGAGCTCTATATTTGATTTTCAGTTTTCAAATATGGGCTCCATATTTAATTCATAACTTTGAAATGGGCTTTATATGAGTTCCATGTTTAGATGACTGGGCTAATATGAATTGTTTTATTATTTGGACGATATTTTGCTACTACTGAGTGCAAGCATAGCATTTCTTGAGAAGTTTGACCTTTCTCTCATGTTCCAGTTAAGCATGTTTATAAGGACAAGTTAGTTTAGCATAATGCTGTAGAAAAATAATTATTCACTCATTGTGTGAAATATTTTTGTTGTTTGGATACTTTGATAATAAGATTCTATTCCAAATTTACAGAAAGTTCAACCAACTCAACTAAGAAAAGTAAAAGGACAGAATTGTGTTGACATTTGGTGGTCTTTTGGAAGCATATACGACAATTGTTCCAAACGGAATAACAAACAATAACTATAGATATCAATGGCATTGTTAAAGCCCATTGTTCTTTCCAACAAATCTATTTAGGAAAAAAAATCGATTATTTGTTGTGATTATCAAACCGTATAAATATCAAACAATAAAAACAAGGTTATTAGTTTGAATACTTTTGATAACTATTATACCCATATTTGTGTACGTGGCATTTTCTATAATACACAAATGTTTGTATAAAAATTACTCATTGTGTTTATGTATTTATGTGTACATGTGAATGAATAAAATATGTAATAGAACCATGTTGCACGCATATACATTGCTTAAATAATTGTATATTGTGTTTTAAAAAGTACAGTGGTATTAATTAATAAAAGTTGTGTTCTCTTTGAACAACCATTATATCAAGGACTAAAAATTGCGAGTGAATTAAACTCATATTAAACACGTATATGGTTACACACCATACATTATATATTATTTAGTCTTGCTCAACATACCTAAAATGAGAGGTCCAAAGTGGAAGACTAGTTTTTTAAAATAACAAAAAATATTATTTGAGCTATTTTTTATTATTTACAAGATATATTGTAGAAAAATAATCAACCAAAAATATATTTTTTTACTATTTGAAAAAATTGATCAAACATATATCAATTCTGAAGCAAATTAGAAATTACTTGTTTAATATTGACTTTTTAAAATAATTAAAAAAATTATTTTTGATTGATATTTTTTTAATATCCAATGAATGTTTGAATACAATGTAAGAAAAAATCAGCTCTAACATATATATATTTTTTCAAAAAAAACAATTTTTTCGGCAACCTAAAGCCTTATTTTAGAATCTCAATCTAATATATGTTATACAAACTCCCGGAATTTTAATATTTGTTATCGTATTTAGGTTGGATTGGGATCAACAAAATGTAAAATTGATGGTTAAAAAATAACTCTTTACCTTTATTGATCCTTATTCCATCATGTGTGTGTGTGTATATATATATATATATATATGTGTGTGTGTGTGTGTGTGTGTGGTAGCAAAAAAATTCACTCGTAGGGAGGTGTCAAATCATCATGATGCATGGATAATAACAAATGAGAAAGAGATAAATTTACGTTATTCGATCATTAATGGCTTACGTTGACAGGTCTTCAACAGTGTTTCGTTATAATAATGAGAGAATTTACATAACTGTTTCTCTAGTCTCTCAACCCCCCTTCACAACGGGGGAAGTCTCCTTTATATATAATTAGGGGTTACAAATAGATAAGTATTATCCTTGTAAAGTTTGATTTAAATAAAATATTGCTGCTTGATCTTATACTTTATCAAGTACTTTAGTCGTCCTTATCTTGTTGGAGTGTATGCTGGTCGCCATCTTGATCGGTGTGCTTGTGACACCCCGCCCAATTAAATATAGAGTGATCAGTCCTTTACCAATTTAAAACAGGATATACGGTTGGTTCATTCTTAGCATCACTGTCGAAAACAATATAATCCACTTTAATCACCTATAATATAATTAAACTAAGTGTCAAAAATATTTTTCCCCTTTTTAATAAAACTATTTAACTATAACATTCCAAGTATAACATATAAACCATTCACCATACATAGGAATATAATAAGTACTGAACAAGAATTAAATACAGAATTTAATAAGAGTGGGTAAAACCTCTCAATTTAAAACTCCAAACCATAAAATAAAATAAATACAATATCTCTGATAAAGACTAGAAGCGAGCGACACATGTCCTAAATAGGAAGTCTAAATGAAACTGAATTGAAATGATAGATGCGTTTACTGCAAGGACCTACAGCTTCCACAATAGCTGTAGCATGTCTGACAATCCAATCTCTCATTTTGGTACCCCTGCAGCTGAGCACCTGGTATAATATATATATATAGCAAAAGAGAGAAGAGATGCAATAAACGGGTCAGGGCCCGAGGTTTAAAAATGATTTAGCAAGTATTTAAAACTGGTTCTTAAAACAAGTCTTATACGCATGTTAGTTATCGAACTCTCACATGAGCTTCTCACCTTTCATCTATTGTGCACCCCTAACGTACATCTAATTTTCTCCCTAGTTATACCACCTAGTCTAACTATTCCGAAGTAATTCTAATAGTATCTATACCCACCAGTAGTATACCTGTATCACCCATACAATATGCTTTCAAATTAGCCTATGTCGAACAACTAATTAATATGTTTTCTCGTTTTTATAATAAATCTATTATACTCTTAAGATTTATTTTATATATCAACATTTTCATCTCTACTAACTATACACAGTAGAATGATTCACAAGTTTACGTATATATATATAGTCACATCTTCCCTATATATGTATATATTCTAATACTGCATCCCCGGGCTAAGACCCATTAGCACACCTAACTATAATAATGCTGCACCCCCGGGTTATCACCCATTAATTCACTTCTAACAATAATCTTGTACCCCAAGGGTGATTACCCATTAGTACACTTATAACAATATTCTTGTACCCTCGGGTTATCACCCATTAGTACACTTAACGATAGAATTCCTGCACCGCTGAGTTATCACTCATTAGTGCTCCTAATAATAAGATTCTTGCACCCCCCAAGTTATCACCCATTAGTGCTCTTAACAATAATATCACATAATAGGCATACACACATCCTATTATAATTTATAGGTATTTCTCCAACCCACATATATATACTTCTCATATGTATTTTAATCTCAACACTACGTATAGTATAAATATTTAGATTACTATCTCTCTCGTAATCTCCAAGGTACATTCTCTCTATACCGAAATAATTTAAAGTATTAATTCTCACATACTTTTCCGAAATTCTGTCTTGTTTACGTTTATTATCGGGCAGTATCTCTCACTCCAATAAACTGATAAACTCAAAACTGGACTCTAAGAAAATTCCCAGAAATTCACCATGTCGTTCGAACAAGATGGCATGTCATTTGAAAGACTGCCACGTGTAGCTCGAGCGACTTCGCGCGAGATACCAATCTCGTTTGAACGACTTCGCGCGACTTCGCGCGAGACCTGCTGTCTCTTCTTCTACACAGAATTTCAGCGTTTTCTACCATTTTTGAACCTAAAAACCTCTAAGATTCAACACCCAACGCCTCATCATCAATACCCATCAACACATAACAGGTTATAAATCATTACTAACATCCTAGAATCATTAATTCATCAGTAATGATCATAATTATATAAAATCCCCAAATTAATTTACATGAACCCTAGTTTTCAAAATTTCAATTAAAGAACCTAATCAACCTAGATTCGTTCCTCAATATATGATTCAATTTCGTAATTAATCCTCTACATACATGAAGGAATATCAACAACTAATTAGCCCAGTCTCTAATCATCATTTAAACTCCAATTTTCACCCAATTAACATGTAAATCAATGATTAATTTCACCTACTCTAACATGAGTATGATTATTGCTACAAGAAAGCAAGTAATAAACACTTGCCTTAAATCGAAGGTCTGAATCCTTTGGTGAAGTTGGTATAGGTGTGTTCCTCGTCTTCCGATCTATACGATGGTGGTGGTGGTGGTGGTTGTGCAAGGTGGTGTTAAGTGGTTCCTTTCCTTGGGACTTTGCTCTCCCTCACCCTCCTGTGGCTCTCCCTCACCCTCCTGTGGCTCTCCCTTGATTTTTGTGTAACTTAACCCTAATGGAACTCCTGTAGATGATATAATTATTCTCTAATTTTCGTCCATTTAATTTTCTCAAAAATCCAAATTACAAAACTACCTCTATGGGGTGCCGATTTGGCCTAAAATCTCCCGGAGTCCAAATAAAATACCAAAGTAGAGTTTTCTAACTATCTCGACCCTTCCGGACTCAACGGCGCACTTGAAATCACCATACGAGATACATAAAAATAATTTATCTCTATATTCCATTCAATTAGTCCTGACACGACTCACACGCGTGTGAGACTTAAATTACCAAACTGCTGTATATTTCACTCTCGGCAATTTATCAAATTTCATAATTCCATATTACATATCACCCCAGTAATATTAAATCAATAAGTATTAACCCTTGTCATGCTAGTTAATATTTATTTTTAAATCCGAATTAATTAACAATTAAATTCTCACATTTTAATTCAATTAATCCCACTATAATAATTAATCTCATAATTATTTAAATAATCCAAAAAATATGGGATATTACAGTGCTCGCCACGTGTCATGCTATTTATGTAGGGGCAAATCTTACCTCCACCTTAGTGCCCCAATTCGCTCATAGACGCTGCCGCCACCACCAGCGAATTGATCAATGAGAGTGCGCGATTTTTAATATACACAGTTCGCTTTGTACCATTTTTTTGGCTGGCTTGTTGTTAAAAGGACTTTTTTTTCCTTTGCTTGGTTTACCTATTTATAAGATATATGTTTGCTCTTAGTCTTTTACACCAAATACATGTCAGAGACAAATCACTTTTCTTTTCACATATATCTATAAACTAAATGAGTGGTCTTTATTTTATTCCTCATTTTTTATATTTGCAATTTGAAGAAGGGTGCAGCTATTGCCGCTCCTAAAAATCTGTTGGCACTCCAATTCTTTGCCAAATACCGATTATGCCCCTTTCTAAATAATACCAAAGTTATAAATTTTTAGTTCAGGGATTTCAATGGCATTTAAGTAGAGAAAAAGGGGGTTGACTTGCTACCTAATTTTGATGTTGATAGGAAGTTGCGAGAGATGCAATTAATATTTCAAATAATTTTAATTCCAATAAATTCATAAAAAAAATTAAATAATGCTTATTTCCTAAAAAGAGATTTTATTTAATATTTAGTCCAACACATTTAAAAAAAAAAAATTTAGTCCTATAGTGACATTAGCTGGACACATAATTAGTGTCACTATTGTGTTTGTGTTTGGTAAAAGACAAATAAAATAAGATTTTGTGTCGTGTCAGTTTACTTGAATCGTGTTCGTGTTATGTTAAAAAAAGTTTTGTGTTTTATCGTATTTTAATTGGATCGTATTTGTTTTTGGTTAAAAAAATAAAACTTCGTGTCGTGTCACCTTTACTTGGCCGTATTTGTCTTTGGTAAAAAAATTAAATATGATTTCTGTGGGTACCCGAAATTAGAATGATGGGCCTGGACGAGTGGCCCAATTGTGGCGGCCCAAAGCCCAGACCCTCCATATCTTAACCGATTATGATTCAGTCTCCTCCCATGTTCCCATAAAGAGAGGTTCTGGGAAGAGATGGAAAACGTGGGGAGTCCAACACCCCCACTTACTAGAATGAACATGTATATAATAAACCCTAGGTCCGGGGCAAAGGACACATTGTATTCTCTGTAATCACTCCCCGGAGTATATAGAAATAATACTGACTGCACCACCGTGGACGTAGGCACCATTGTTGAACCACGTACATCTTTTGTTGTGTGATTGGCGTTTTATATTCCTTATTCTGCTTGGTGATTGTGCTTCTCTTATCTCTTTGTGTTGAGTAATAATTGTCACCACAATTGGCGCCGTCTGTGGGAACGTTTATCTTCCCTGAGAAAGCCAACACCAAAAAAGGAGTTCGAAATGTCTGGTCACAGTAGTAATGCTCCCCAGGCATGAGAGATTCAAGAACCTCCTGCTCCTCGCAGGATTAGGTCTGAAGTTCGGCTTTCAGATCAGAGGGCTCTCCCAGAAAGGCTAGCCTCAGAAGAAAGCCAAGGACCAGCGAGATCCACGCAGATATCCAGACTGATTGATGCATACGAGGCGAGACTCCAAGAGCAGAGGGAGTCCTCTCGCAGGCACGAAGCTGAGAACGCTCGCCTCAAAAGAAGATTGGAAAGAATGGAGAGAGAGCTCCATCGTAATACCAATAAACGTCCGTACCACACTCCTAGCCCTCAGGCGAGCAAGTCTCGCAGCCGAGGAAGGAGCCCCAGGCGCGGATCCCAGAGAGCTGAGGGAAACGAGTCAGAGGACGACCTGCTCGAGCAACTGCGACTAGCTCGCAGTCACAGAAGCCCAGATCGCAGCAACGAGAACATACGAAGTCTGGTCCGAAGGGAGATGGACCAATACCCTGCCCATCACGGTACCAGATCGACCCAAGAAGTCGCTAGGCGAGCTCTCAAAACTCAGATGAAATCACCTTTCTCGAGGGAAATCGAAGAAGAAGCCCCCAAGAAGTTTGCTATTCCAAGGTTCAAAATTTATGACGTAAGATTGATCCCATTGATCACGTCAGATAGTACCGACAGGCCATGACCCTCTGGAACCATCGAGACGCACTAATGTACCGAATTTTCCCCTCGAGCCTGCATGACGTGGCACATAAATGGTTCGAAAGGCTCCCCCACCGGTCTATCAGGAGTTTCAAATCCCTGTCCGAGCTCTTTACGACCCGATTCATTACTAGCAGCTCCCATCCCAAAAGGATGGATGCTCTGCTGACAATGAAAAAGACACCCCAAGAGACCCTCCGAGACTACGCGAAGAGGTACTGGGAATTGTTCAACGAGGTCGAGGACTGTTCAGAGCAAGTGGCAGTGGCCTCTTTCAAAATTGGGCTACCCAGCTCTTCCCTTCTGTACCAATCCCTGACGAAGAAAGAGGCCATGACCATCGACGACCTAATAGCCCGCATCGAGAAGTATGCCAAGGTGGAATATGTGACCCGCCTCATCACAGGAGAAAACGGTCGAACTAAGCTCGCTGCCAAGGGTAGTGACAATATTGAGAACCAGAAGAAAAGAGGAAAGAATATGGGCAAAAATGGCTCCAAAAACGGAGGAAACAATGATGTGTCGAAAGCATTTCAGGCGGTCAACACCATCTTCAAAGAACCAATTTACAAAATTCTCGCAAAAATCAAAGACGAGCCATTCATCAAGTGGCCCAGGAAGATGGGAGGAGATCCCTCGAAGAGGAACAATGCGCTGAGATGTGATTTTCACAAAGAGGGAGGACATAAGACTGAGCATTGCAAAGATCTTAAGTCCCACCTCGAAGAGCTGGCCCCGTTCGGGCACCTGAACGAATTCGTGGAGAAAAAGGCAGAGAAAGTTACTGCCCATAGAGAAGCAAGGCCTGACAACATACTCGAAGACGATGCCGACATGAATTCACAGTAATTCATGGGGCATCCGATGCGAAACAGATTCAGGGTAATTCAGCTCGCATGGAGGTAAAAAAGCTTACAGCAGTGATGTAAGCTTTTCAGATTGATCCAACGAAAACACAGTCAGGAAAGCGTCGGCGAGCAGATGATGTCGACTATAGTAAGCATATCGTGTTTACAGATGAAGATCTGGTGGGAGTGAGAACCCCACATCACGATGCTTTGATCATTACTCTAAGAATAGCGAACTATGACGTCGACAAATTGCTCGTCGACCAAGGAAGCTCATCCGAGGTGATGTATCTCGTCCTGTTCAGGAAATTAAAATTAAGCATCGCCGACCTAAAGGAAGCTACCATCCCTTTGGTTGGCTTCGCTGGAAAGATGACTATGCCCTTGGGAAAGATCGTGCTGCCAGTAAGGGCAGGAACTATTTCTAAAATGATCGAATTTCTGGTGGTCGATATTGACTCGCCATACCAGGCTATCCTCGACCGAGGATGGCTACATGCAATGAAGGCAGTTTCCTCGACCCACCACCAGAAGCTCAAGTATGTGACTGAGCGAGGAGTAATGGAGATCTGTGGCGATCAAGCGATGGCAAGAAGATGCTTCATAGCGGCCATCCGCCCAAAACCAGAAAAGAAGGCCGACAAGTCCAGCGAAAGAGTTGAAGAATAAGAAGGTATGATACCTTCAAAATAGTAATTAAAGTACGGAAGACCCGGAGTAGAGGAGACCAGGCTCCTCCCCTCCGAGCGGGTCGTCGAGGACCTGGAGGAAGTCGCAACTGGAGATAGCGACGATATCAGGATTTTCTTAATTGGAGTTTCTCTCACAGATCAGGAGAAGAAGGAATTGACTACCATGCTAAGAAACAACGTAGACGTCTTTACGTGGGAGCTATACGAGCTGCCCGAAATTGATCCTAGTATGGTTTGTCATCAACTTCACGTCGATCCCACCTTCAAACCAATCGCATAGAAGGCACGACGAACTGCACCCGAGAAGGCAAAAGCCGTAGAAAAAGAAGTGGAAAAACTGCTGGATGCAGGATCCTTAAGGGAGGTGCAATTCCCCAAATGGTTATCCAACCCAGTAGTAGTTCCAAAAAGCAACGGAAAGTGGAGAGTTTGCATCGACTTCACTGACCTCAATAGAGCATGCCCTAAAGACAGTTTCCCCCTCCCAAAAATTGATCAACTGGTAGACGCCACTGCAGCTCACGAGAGATTGAGTTTTCTGGACGCTTACTCAGGGTATCATCAGATCCCTCTGTATACCCCAGACCAGGACAAAACAACATTCATCACCACAGTTGGGTTATACTGCTACGAGGTCATGCCCTTCGGGCTCAAAAACACAGGGGCAACCTACCAGCGGTTGGTCACCAAGATGTTCAAGGACCAGATGGGAGACACCATGGAGGTCTACATCGATGATATGCTCGTTAAAAGAAAGAAGAGAGAAGACCACCTCTCAGACTTGCCAATCACCTTCGAAATCCTCAGGAAGTACTGAATGAAACTTAACGCGAGCAAGTGTTCTTTCGGTGTCCAGTTAGAGAAATTTCTTGGGTACTTGGTCAGTAAGAGAGGCATCGAGGCCAACCCAGACCAGATCGATGCAATAAATAGGGTACAACCTCCTCGAACAATCCGGGACGTACAGAAGCTCACCGGTATGCTCGCTACCTTAAACCTCTTTATCTCTAAGTCCTCCGAGAAGTGTAAGCCCTTCTTCCAGCTTCTAAAGGGAAATAAGACAGTATAATGGAACCCAGATTGCTCGTAGGCATTGGATGAGCTCAAGGCTTACCTCATCTCCCCACCTCTTCTCATCATTCCACAGCAAACAGATTCTTTGTACTTATACCTCTCTGTTTCCAACCACACTGTCAGTTCCGTATTAGAGTGCGAAGTCACAGGGATACAACACCCCGTTTATTACGCGAGCAAGACCCTACTAGATGCCGAGTAGAGATACCTACCACTGGAGAAGCTCGCCTTTGCACTAGTAGTGGCTTCGAGGAAGCTAAAGCACTATTTCGAAGCCCACATTGTAATCGTCCTTACATCACACCCCCTTAAAGCAATCCTGAGGAATGCGGATTTGTCGGACAGATTGTCTAAATGGTCAGTCAATCTCGGACGATTTGACATCCAATTTCAACCAAGGAACGCAATCAAGGGGCAGATCCTTGCTGATTTCATAGCCGAATTCACAGGCAAATAACCTTCCAACCAACCTCAACCAACAAGGCAAAAGGGGAGCGACGCGACGAAGGAAATCTGGAAATTTTTCGTTGATGGAGCCTCCAACTCAAAGGGGGCAGGAGTAGGCATTGTCCTCATTACTCCAGAGGATACAATCCTTGAACAAGGAATCAGGCTTGGATTTGCAGCCTCCAACAACGAAGCAGAATACGAAGCCTTAATAGCCGGCCTCCAGAAGGCGCACACTTTGGGAGCAAAGCATTTACAGGTGTTCGGCGATTCTCAATTAGTCTCCAATCAGATAAGTGGAGATTACAATGCAAAAGATGAAAGAATGGCAACGTACCTCGCCTTAGTGAAAATACTAATGGTGAGCTTCGAAGAGATCGATGTCCAGTAGTTTCCTAGAGGGCAGAACAGCCAAGCTGACGCCCTAGCAACCCTAAGTTCAGCAGTCGATTTTGACCTAAAAAGAACAATCCCCATCGATTTCCTCGCTCATCCGAGCATTAACCGTAGCAGCAAGACGCCAAACGCCGAGCAGATGCTCTAAGTGGGATCAACTCCCAACTGGATGGACCCTTTAAAGAACTATTTGAAGGATGGCACGCTCCCAGATGACAAGAAGACCGCTCACCAGATAAGAGTCAAAGCTGATCGCTTTCACTTATCTCTAGAGGGCAACCTATACAAGAGATCCTTTTCCGGTTCCTACCTTCAATGCGTTCATCCAAGGAATGTTGAGCAAGTTCTACATGAGCTTCACGAAGGAGTCCGTGGAAGCCACATCGAAGGAAGATCTCTAGCTTTTCGAGCAATGAAGGAAGGCTATTGGTGGCCATATATGCAAAGGGACTCTGCGGTGTATGTTCGCAAGTGCCTAAAATGCCAACTTCATGCCCCTATGGTCCACCAACCTGCTAGCGACCTAAAATCACTGTCCAGCCCATGGCCATTTGCCCAATGGGGAATGGACATCGTAGGACCACTTCCTATCACCACCGACAATTGCAAATATCTGTTGGTTGTAACTGACTACTTCACCAAATGGATCGAGGCGGAACCCTTAGCTAACATCCGAGACGCAGATATAATAAGGTTCATATGGAGAAATATAATCACCTATTTTGGCATCCCCAAAACCATCATCACTGACAATGGAACGCAGTTCGAGAGCGGATCCTTTCAGAGTTTTCGTGACGAGCATGGAATCAGACACCATTTTAGCTCGGTGGCCTATCCTTGGAGCAATGGCCAAGCTGAGGCTTCCAACAAGACAGTGATCGACGGATTAAAGAAACGATTAGAGCGAGCCAAAGGCGCATGGGTAAATGAATTACCACATATTCTACGGGCCTATCGAACCACTCCATGACGATAAACGAGGGAAACCCCATTTTCACTGACATATGGAATGGAAGAAGTCATCCCATTAGAAGCAGGCTTGCCAACAATGAGTTCCAGCCTCATCGACCAGGGCCGTAACGATGCAGCATTGCTCGCTGAGCTCGACCTAGCCGACGAGCGCCGAGAGCTAGCCCTAGTAAAACTAGCGAGCTATCAACAACAAGTCGCAAGGCATTATAACAAGAAGGTCAATCCAAGGGATTTTCAAGTTGGGGACTATGTCCTAAGGAAAGTCCTGGGCAGCGCAGAAAGACCATCATACGGCAAGTTAGGGTCCAACTGGGAGGGACCATTTAAGATAACAAGAAATGACCTACAAGGAGCTTATCACTTGGAAACGTTGGAAGGCAGAGATATACCCCGAGCATGGAATGCAGCCAATATCAAGAAATTCTATTTTTAGATTCTTCCTTTGCATTGTACGTATGATACTGAAACTCATTAATCAAAGTTGTTTAGAAGTTGCATTCTACGACGTGTCAGTTAACTAGTAGTATTTAGACTCTACAACTCACACACCCTTTCCGAGTGAAAGGCACACTGGTCATTACATCATAGTAGGGAAATAACCCTCCTCGGTTTTTCGTTATGAAACACGAAAAACCTCTCTTAGCATTGCCCCTGGAAATATATGAAGCCCTACAGGAGATCCTTAGGCAATATGGCCAAGTTAAAATTGGTCACCAAACAATGTTTGGTTGAATAAAATCTTGATCGGATAAAACAACCAACACCAGGTGTGTCCTCGCCAATTGCCACACTTAGGCCTAAGGGAGTGTGACGACACAACCTAAAAGGTAAAGTGGGGCAAAATGGTATCTCGTTGGCATACTGGACTGGAAGGACACTTACTTGATAATGAAAACATGCAAATTTAGTAAGCCAAGAGAGGCTCAAGATTATTGAACAAAGATGAGAAAAATATAATACATTTGTTTAGTCGGTAAATTCGCCTAAAACATAAATTTTGTATTAATTCGTCATATTTACAACAATTGCAATACATGTTTAGTCGGCGAGCTCGCCCCAAACATTCACATTACATCACCTCAATATAAAATATACAAAGTTACTACTGGCAAAATCTTAATGAGGATGAGGCCTCTGAGCAAGGTAATCAGCCACTTGAGCTCTTCTGTCGTCATCGGGATAGGGAACTAGCTCCTCCTCAACTTCATTCGCATCCGACTCCAACTCCAATAACTGTCGAGGGATGGCGTCGATGGGGATCCATTGATCATCTCTCCAGAAGGGGTTAAGCATCAGGGTGGAAGGATATATTTCATGACGATACCAGAGCATCGAGTTCCTTGGGACCTGCAGCTCCCTCAAGGCACTCAACCACCCCCTGATGAAGGCGAACTCTTCAAACTCCATCAGTCTCATTGGGGCATCTAGCCAACCCTGATCGTAACCATCGGCCCACACCCGTCGAGGTCCTTTATTAAACAAGTGTCTCAATCGGGTGAAGTCCCTCTGGAGCCCAGCAGCAATCACATATGCTCGTTGGACATCACCACGAAGCTCTTCCATTTCCCTAGCTGAACTCCTGGTATTCCTGCCAGCTCGCGGAACGATTGGAGGAGTAGAGCCTTGCAGCACAGGAGGAACATCGCCCGGACCAGTTCTAGCTCGCGATGAGGAGGAACCTCATAATACTGCAGGAGCAGTTCTCGGCGCATGCTCCCTAAGTCGTAAGACCTCTCTCCTCAAAGCTTCGTTCTCCTGCTGAAGAACCTCCCCAACCTGGTTGATCTCGTAAGCATCCAGAAGCTTCGCCCTTAATGTATTCACCTCCTCTTGGACTGAAGCACCAACTTCTTCCATCTCTTGAATCCTATCCTTCAGCTTGGCCATAAGCTCGAACTAATCCTTATACTTCTGATTCCTTGATCTAAGATATTTGCAAAGCTTAACAAAGGCTTGGCGAACCTGAGGACTTGCATTGGGACCAAGAGTTCTGCCCAATTGAGATGTGGCAGGAATATACTCCTCTGCATCAATCAACTACAAGGCATAAAAGAGCAAAGAAAGTTAGATTCATTCAGCGCACTAAGGGAATGAGAAACCTTTTTCATTTCATTAATAAGGGTCAAAGTACATCGAGCAGCAAAAAGAAAAAATTACAAACAGAAAAAGCAAAGATACAAGGTAGTCCTAGAAGTAAAAATTAACTAGCACTACACCAAAATGGCTAAATTGTCACCTTTCATCCGGTCACCCTTGTCAAGGTCATTGACCGTGACAAAAAACACGCGTTTTATGTCACGGTCATTGACCTTGACACGACCGTGACAAGGCCGTGACAAATTTACTCGTCACGGACTTGTCACGATCAATGACCGTGATAATTCTTTAAATACTTGTCACGGTCAATGACCTTAACACGACCGTGACAATGTTTGCAGCAAAAACCCTTTCCCCCTTCTTTTCTCCCTACCGTCGTTCCCTCCCTCTCTCTCTCTCTCTCTCTCTCTCGACGCTGCTCTCTCTCTCTCTACTTTCAGGTCGATTTTCTCTCTCTCCCTCTCTCTCTCTCTCTTCCATTTATATATATGTTTGTGTGTATATATATGTGTGTATGTGTGTATATATATGTGTGTATGTGTGTATGTGTGTATATATATGTAAATTAGAAAAGAAAATTATACTTGTAATGTGGTATTAATGATGTGAAGTTTGTGTGTGATAGTGCAAAAATTGAAGCCATTGACTTATGTCTTACAAGATTGGGACACATCAACTATAGATATTTGGATAGATTATCTAGAAAGGAACGAGTTAGAGGTTTTACCTAAGTTAGGAAAACCAGATACCAAGTTTTGTGGAATATGTTAAAAAGGAAAAAAAATGAAAAGTCCCCACAAGAAACTAAATAAGATAAATTATTCTAAGACTTTAGAGTTAGTACATATTGATCTTAAGGGTCCCTATAAACTAAGAGTTTAAGAGGCAAATGATATTGTTTTGTGATTGTGGATGATTTCTTTAGGTTCACTTTTCTTGGAATTTTGAGGGAGAAGAATTAATCCTATGGTGTGATTGTTTAAATATGAAAGGAAATCCAAAATAAACAATCGCTCCCAAAAATATTGGATAACAATTTATTTTCATTCAAAATAAATAATTGATAATAGTTGGATAATAATTGGATAATAATTGATATTTTCATTCAAAATAAATATTTCATTCAAAAATGTTGCCAATTGGATAATTTTTTAACAGAATTTGATAATATTATATAAAGTTTAGTAAATTCACAAAATGTTGCCAATTGTATGTTTTTAGGAATATCATTAGTTACTTTCGTGCCCAACTATGTAGAATCCATACACATGCATGTTGTTAGAAAGTCTTAAATTTAATTCTCACTTTAATTTGTAGAATCTCTGTACTTGGTTGGATTTATCCCTTTATGATATGATGGGAGTGGGGTGGGGTGGTGGGGGTGGGGTGTGTGTGTGTGTGCGTAGGTGTGTGCGTGTGTGTGTAGGTGTGTGCGTGTGTGCGTGGAATTTTCTAACTAAAAAAATGATAATATTTTGTTATAATTTGTTAAAACTATGTAAACCTTAGTATGAATGCAAGGTTAGTGATAGTATTGGTGGGGTGTGTGTGTGTGTTGGTGTGTAGGTGTGTGCGTGTGTGCGGGGCGGGGGGAGGGGGGCAAGGGGTGTGGTGGGGGTGGGGGTGGGGTGTGGGGGGTGTGGAGAGGCAATTTTAACAATTGTATATCTTTAATTGTAATTTTAATTGTATAGTTTTAGATGAAAGTAAATTAATAATTAGTTCCAATTTCATATGAAACTAGGATTGTCCCTCATTGTAAATTAGTAAATTGATAATTGTATACTTTAATTGATGAAATGTTGAGTTGGTTAGTTTTAAAAGTGGCATGACGTGTGCGTGTGTGTGGTGGGGGTGGGGGTGGGGTAGGGGTGTGTGTATGTGTACTATTAACATTTTTTCTATCTGTACTAATAACATTTTTTTACAGCAAAAATGTCTCCTTCAGATATTAAGGCGAAGATGATGATGCTGTTTATGATGATGTCGTCTGGGCTCGGTGGTAGCGGAGGCAACGAGGGCTCCTCCACCCCTAGGCTCCCCAAATATGGAAAATTTGGGATTACCGTCGAGAACAAGTCGGAGCTATTAGCGAGATCCCTCGAGCTGCTAAAGACGGTCATCGGCCCGGGGTTTATGAGTTGGAAGGAGGTGCCATATGAGCTCAAGTTAGCTGTTTGGGTGGCACTACAGGTAATATATTTATATTTATATTTATATGAATATTTCAATTTCAATTTCATATTTATATTTATATTTATATTTATATTTATATTTATTCGCAACTAACATTGTATTTGTTAGACAAGAACAATTCAACTTGGATCCAAAGCTACGCGATTCCGTCTTGGAGCAGTTGAGGGAGCAACACAAGACGTGGAAGAAAAATATGCGGACACGGTACTTTGGGAAAACACGAGAGTCCATTATACAATGGCGCGGATCCGTCCCGCCCAAGGAGCCGATCTCATTGGCACAATGGCAAAATTTCATTGACAATGAAATCGAGGATCGACAATTGGCATCTTGCCAATCGGGGAGGGAAAAACGAGCAAAAAAGACGGACGTGCACTACTCCGGCCGGACCTCTTACGCCGAGGTGGAGCATAGGATGCAGGTAAGATTTAATTTATCTATAACTACAAAGATATATTATTCTTCATTATTTTACTTTGCGGGGCCGATACTAATTTTACTTTACTTTATTTTATTTCAGGGGGTAGGGAGTGGGCCAGGGGGTAAGCCACATAGGCTCGATACTTATGTGGCTCTTCGGACGAAGAAGGGGAAGGACAAGGAGGTGTCCCCGAGCGTCGCGGCCACGATTGTAAGTAATCCGACAGTTTAATTTTTGTTAATTACGTTATAATTTTTTAGTTTACTTATTTTACTAATCATGTGCTTTTTGTTGTTTCAGGCAAAGCTTAAGGAAGTGCATGAGTCGCAGTCTGATGCCGACAAGGCATCTTTGTCCACTGACGCACTCAACCAAGTGCTTGGCTCTGATCGCAAGGGGAGGACAAGGGGAGTGAGCTCGCGGGTGGCCAAATCTAGGATCATCGGATTGGAGACGAGCGACACCGGGTTGGCTCGAACGGTGGATTCACACGACGCGAAGCTGTCCCGTTTGGAGGCGACGGTCCAAGATATGTACGCATTCATGAAGCGTACGTTGGGCGGAGACCGTAAAGGGAAAGGGAAAGGGAAGGAGAAGGCGGTGGAGGAGGAGGTGCGGGAGGACGAGGCGCAGGATGACGAGGATGTGGACTTCGCTGCTTCATCACCGACACGTTCGTACTTCGATGATCCACTTCCCTATTTGGCGCCCTTCAACAGACCATTGTCGACACTTGGTTGGCCGAGCGTGTTCATATTGGACGTATTTGATGGCCAGCGGATAGGGCGGGGGTTGAGGGACCCGAATATTGTCGAGGGTGGAATAGTCCATGGACGTGTGCTTCAAGAGATGGAGTCCAGGGTGCTCGTCACGCATGTCATACCCGGGAAGGAGAACTCCCTATTGTGGTTGCGCGAACAATGCGGCACGACGTATATTAGTGGGTGCGTCAATTCGTATGTCGTGTGGCCTACTCACCTCCTCAGTTTTACCCAAGACATGTAGTAACATTATTTTTAAGTTTGTCCATTTTAATTATATTAGGATTATATCGTCATGTATATTATTTCTATTTTGAATATTTGGATTATATCGTCATGAATATATATTTGTATTATCTCTAGTTTGTTTGGATATATGATGTTTGGAACAGTACAACGTTACTATAACAGGTACAAATATACTGCTGGGCAGTGGCAGTGGCCATACTGCCCAGCAGATTTTTTTTAAATTCTGCCCAGAATTGTCACGGTCATTGACCGTGAAATTTTTTAAAAAAAGGGTCACGGCTTTGTCACAGTTATAAACTGTGACAAACGTGCTACAGTCATTGGCCGCGACACGACCGTGACACAAAACGCGAGTTTTGTGTCAAGGTCAATGACCGTGACACGACTGTGATAAAAAAAGTTATCTCGCCTCGAAATGTCACGGTCATTGACCTTGACAAGTTGGATTTGTCAAGGTCAATGACCTTGAAAAATGGGCAGATTTTGTGTAGTGTAATAACCTCAGGCTGCCCAGAAGTCGATGGTTGCTTCCCTTTATCGGCATCAACAGGAGCACCCCTCTCAGTAGGGATAACCTCTGTCGCTAGAACAGGGTGAACGTCAACAGAAATTATCTGGAAGACAGGGTCGGCGCCTTCGATGGCTGGGGCAGGGACTTTATCCATAACTGGCCTCGGGCCTGGGTCGTGCTCAACGAACAGAGGAGATACAACATCCACTCCGACAGCTAAGAGGGCCTTGTTCCAGCCCTTCTTGAAATTCAGACGGCTAATGTAGCCTATCTGAACCTCATCATCCTCGTATGCGATAGCCCAACCAGAATTGTATGAGTCTTCCCTACCAGTGACTGCCTCAGACTCCTTCTTCTTCAACTCCTCGGATAGCACTCTGTTCTGTTTCACGACAGCTAGCTTGCTCGATCAAACCAGGTCGTAGGCTTATCATAGCTCGTTCAATTATCTAAATGCTGCGTCTCTTTCCCGATTGGCATTAACAAGAGCCAGATCGGATGATATCCGAGAAGCATCAATGGCCATGAAACTAGGCTCGAGCTCTGTACCCCTCAACCTCAAGGTAGCATTTTATTTCTACAGCTTGCCATTTCTCTTCACCAGCTCATTGTGAGAACGATAGAGCACGGCGAAATCAGTCACAAACTGTAAGAAGAAAAAGACACCAGAAGAAGGAAGTGATGAAATTTATTAAAGCATTAGATAAAGGAGAAGATCTTACCAAAGCTAGCCTTTGACTAGCTTGTAGGGACAATTGATCAGACCCCAACGCCCTTTGGCAATCTGCAGGAAGAACTGCCCTCTCGAGCAGCACAGGGGCCAATTGAGGAGAAATAGCAACTGAGGCCCCCTCGGGCAGTGTGGACACAGGAACCAAGGCCTGCCCAACCTTCGTCCTCGATTCCATCTTTCTACTCTCCTCCTCTTTCTCTATTCTCTTCTTCTCCTCCATCCTCTTCTTATCTTCCGTCTTCTTTCTTCCCCCTTCCTTCTTTCTCTCTCTCTCTCTCTCTCAACTGTTCTTCCTCTTTCCTCTTCCTCTCCTGCTCTAGAGCAGAAGACCGAGAGCTAGTAGCTACAGTCCCGGTATTGGATTTCTGCTTCTTTGACCTCTGAGCGAGGAGCACGTGATCAACGTCGTCATCGTCCCGGATCAAGTTTTTCCTGGGAGGAACCATCTCCTCACTTGAACTGCTAGACTTGCTCGAAGAATCTCGGGCTTCAGAAACTTCCTCCGAATCAGAAGAGCTACCACCACTTGAGCTCCCCTCACCAAAATTTCCTCCGATACCACCTATGATTTCACTCTCTGAGCTACTCTCCTCCTCGTCCAAATGAATAGTATCAGCAACAGTCTCTTCAGAGGTGTCAAATTCAGGGATACTGTCTGCCGACCTCGCTATAAAGCTGGAATCGACATTTTTGTACTCGAGCAGGAAAGCAGCAGACCGGGGGTGCTCATCGTCGGCTAAAGGATCCCTGATACTCCAGGCCTTGATCAACTTAGAAAGACGAACCTCGCTGAGAGCAGGTTCCAAGTTCTTCGACCTCGCTGAAGAAAAAATAGGAAAAGTCAGAAAGATCACAAATCAGTAAAGAAATTAAAGGAACATAGCAAAGTCTACCTATGTATTCTTCCCCCAAAAAGGGAACAGAGAACCTATCAGACCTCAACCCCTCAAACTGGGGAGAAAACTGCCAATTTCTAGCAAGAAATCTCTCTTGCCAATAGTCCTTATGGGAATCAGGTAGGTTTACTACCAATACCCTGTCAGGACTCCTGGCTTTGAGCTAGAGAACACCAGAACTAGTTCGAGAAAAATAATAGCAAAAACAGACCTCGGCGAGCCCTAACTTGGTACCATATAACTGATTTATTCTATGGACACCATTGATTATCTTCCACACATTGGGCGAACACTGTGCAGGAACGATGTTGAAATAACCGAAGAAGTGCAAGAATAGGTTGTTAGGAGGAAAAGTAAGTCCCCCCCTGGGAAAGCATCAAGACATGGATCCAATGGGCACCCTCTATCGCTCTAACATTTCTAGGGGGAGGGACACACCCAATCTCTACCGACTCTGGAATATTATAAAACTTCCTAAATTCAGATACTGACCTATTACCGATCTTTGCCATTGGGAAACCCTAGAAAACTACAAATTCAAAGAGAAAATACAAAGAGAAGGCACATGAGACTTACAAGATAAAAGCTCGACTCGAACGATGAAGAATCACGAGCCCAAATGACAAGAAAGAAATAAGAATGGAGACTGAGAGAAGAGAATGTGAATCGCTAGAGCTTACAGAAAATAGGAGAGTACTGGGAAGCTTGAAATGACGACTGCTCTAAATAAAACCTTTAAGTGTTACTAATCATAGTGCACAGACCACGAAGAGGGTGCCGTCAGAACCAGTCCTCAAACTTTGGGAAGAGTTGCATGATGTACGAAGGAGCCATTATGACAAATCATTTAAATTTATTGAGCCCAAATCATGGCCCAACAAACTTAGGGGAAATTGTGGGTACCCGAAATTAGAATGATGGGCCTGGACGAGTAGCCCAATTGTGGCGGCCCAAAGCCCAGACCCTCCATATCTTAACCGATTATGATTCAGTCTCCTCCCATGTTCCCATTAAGAGAGGTTCTGGGAAGAGATGGAAAACGTAGGGAGTTCAACACCCCGACTTACTAGAATGAACATGTATATAATAAACCCTAGGTCCGGGGCAAAGGACACATTGTATTCTCTGTAATCACTCCCCGGAGTATATAGAAATAATATTGACTGCACCACCGTGGACGTAGGCACCTTTGCTGAACCACGTACATCTTTTGTTGTGTGATTGGCGTTTTGTATTCCTTATTCTGCTTGGTGATTGTGCTTCTCTTATCTGTTTGTGTTGAGTAATAATTGTCACCACAATTTCTTATTGTGTCACATTTTAATTTGGTTGTGTTTGTGTTTTTGTAAAAAAAATAAGATTTCATGGAAGGTTGATTTTACTTGTATTGTGTCCAAGTAAAATCTACTTGGCACAACACGAAATCTTATTTTGTTTTTTTACAAAATACAAACACAACCAAATAAAAGCGACACGATACGTCCCGACGTAAAATTTTATTTTTTTAACAAATAATATCCAAAAGTGACACGACACGACACGACATGAAATCTTATTCTATTTTTTTTAACTAACATGATCTAATTAAAAAGTAACACGACATGGCATGAAATCACATTTTTACCTAACACGAACATGATTCAAATAAAAGTGACACGATATGATACAAAATCTTATTTTTTTACCAAACACGAAAAAAATCTAATTAAAACCCGTGTCACTTTTATTTGATAAAATATTGACATTTTTGTATGACTAAACCGTATATTTTATTCAAACATAATACTAAATTTTCAATAAAATTTTGAAAAATAAATTTTAAATATTTACGTATATTTTAATATTTATTTTAAATATAAAATATATTTCATGTCATATAGTTCTCCTGTTAAAATTATTAGTTGTGTTAAAATCATTACTTGCGTCGTTTCGTGTTGGTGCTATAATTAAACCCCGTGTTGTGTCATGCACTCGTTAAAACTATGATATGACTCTCATCCTGTCGTGTTTGTGTTTGTGTTCAAATTTTGACTCGTGATTTCAACACATTATGAACGACATGTTGACTTCTGTGTTGAAATTATGACACAGATAAAACACGACACATTAGAACTTGTGAAAAATGTTTTTGAAAAATGTTTAAAAAAATTATTATTATATAGACAAAACATTATTTTTAAATAAAGTACCGGTTAACCGTTTTATAAAAATGAAAAATTGTTTGTTAAACTAATAAATAAAGTATAGTTTTTAAAAATAAAGTACAGTTTTCCAAGGAAAATAACTTTTTATATAGACAGAACAATATTTTTTTGATAAAAATCAACGCGATGTATTACGTGATACACAAAATATATATTTTTAATAATTCACGAGAACGTCCCAATTAAAATATGATACACCACGGAATTTTATTTTTCACCAAACACGATGTAGGACTAACATCACTAAGCTTTTTGTTAATCTTATAAATAAGGTGAATTAAACATTAAATATTGTAATTTTAATTTATTTTAAAATAAATAAATAAATTTTCTAAAAACAAAATAAAAGTTATCCAAAAGATTTTTTTTATTAAAACTATTATTTAAAAGTAAAGATGAGTAGGTTTCTTGTAGATTTAAAGGAGAAGCATTAATTTAGAGAGAAAGAGAATGGACAAATGATAAAGTGATGAGGTAAGGAAACATTGGTCATTTTCAAAATTTAGGAATCAAAGTGGAGCGCCTCCAGATTTCTCTGGAGCGCGAATAGCCACTCCATTTGAAGAAGGAGTTGTCTTTCACCTTAATTCACTTCTTGCTCCGGACAATGTAGGTTAGTAAAACCTTTTGTTATCTATCCTCCATCTACTTCACGACACTCTGTTTGTGAAGATCCTAGAAACCATCCATATCACGATGATTTGAATCTTCATGGTATTTTCACCAATGAACAAATACCTCATGGTATTTATGAGAAGAAGGATACTTCTCAGCGTAGAGAATCTATTACGCCGTCTGAAATGAACGTCAAACTTTAACTATATTCATTTAAATCTAGATTTTTGATTTGTATAATATTTTCCTAATTCAGATCATAAGGTTATTACTATCCCAAATATTAACATTTGTATTATGGATTTAAATACCATTGATACACACAACTCACAAGAGTTCGTGAAGAACTCTTATTTAATTGAATTTGATGTTCAAAAGGATTTGAACAGGTGGGCTATTCCTAAGGTCCAGCCTAAAACCATTTATAACACTAATTGGTACAACTTTCGTAGCAAGTATGCTATAAAGACTATGGAACAAACCATTAGTCTAAACGAGAAAGATAAGTCTATCGAGCTCTTCAAATGGGATGATTTTAAAGATCATATAAAAGATAAAAACTATCATTTTATTCATGTTGGTTTAATTCAAATTGCTTTTAAACCTTTGACCCTTTCTGGTATGAACGCCTGTTTGCAAGCTACTCTACGTGATGGTAGGTGTACTGATGTTAGACAATATTTGATGGGAGCAATTGAAACTAGTCTTTGTAATAGACCTGTTTATTTTGACGTGTTTCCAAATATAACTTTGTCTTTGTCTGATATGCACCTTTGTAAAGCTTTGAGTCTTAGGGTTCAAACTAAAGGTTATAATTTTCTTCCTGGATCGGAAACTATTGGGATTATCTATAGGATTTATTACAAGGTAATGAATACTATGGCTCCCAATATTAAACAATTTAGTCCTTTTGGTAAAACCGTGTTGATTGACACACATCTTATAGATTCTAACAGGCACACACCTAAAACTATAAGTTGGGATGAAATTGATTTCCTAGAGACTTGGGCTATAAAAATGTTGTTCCTCCCCAGCCAAGACAAAATGAAGATATTGGGGATATAATTGAGCATAAATATGGTGATGTTTTTCTAAACTTTAAAAAATTTAATAGGTGTCAATCCTCTAGAAGCCAGTCTTCTAAACCTTTTGTTATCTATCCTCCATCTACTTCACGACACTCTGTTTGTGAAGATCCTAGAAACCATCGATATCACGATGATATGAATCTTCATGGTATTTTCACCAATGAACAAATACCTCATGGTATTTATGAGAAGAAGGATACTTCTCAGCGTAGAGAATCTCCTACGCCGTCTGAAATGAACGTTAAACTTTAACCCTCTTTCCCTTTTTATGGTTTTTATAGTTAATAGGAAAGGAATTAATGCTGAATTTTATCTACCTGGTTATGCTAAATTTCGTACTTGGTACTTTGCCAAATATAGAAAAACTGAGTTAGATAATTATAAAAATGAATTTTATAAATGGGTAGAAGATAATCAGCAGGTTACTTCTTTTGTTGTCTGGTTTCAAATGTTTTCTAAAGATAAGCATATTTTTGTTCTTGAGGATAAACAGATTCTTAAAACGGAAGATAAACATTTAAAAACCTGGAAAACCTCGAACAAATAGATTATATCTGATGTTCATCCTCCTACTGAACCACTTTTCCTAGATGTTGGAAGTACTAGCCAGAGTGGCAGCTCTCCTAAGTTAGAAGCCAATGCCTTCCTTAACATGGAAATTGAAGACAAACTCCTTACACATAAGAGCATGTTAAATCCTCTTTACAAACAAGGTAATTACACCAACCTTATCCTTAATACGATAGGAAACCAACTCAATAGGATTAAGGACCTCCAGGTTAATCTTACGGCTAAGAAACCTGAAGACTTTAAGAAAAGTCTTGACCAACCTTTAGTTCAACCTCCTATTGAGGTTAAAGGTTTTTAAATGGGTAATAAAACTGATTTTATATCCCAACTTAAAGCGATTGAGAACAATCTCAAAGGGTTAAAAATCAATATTTTATCCCATGTTGATTATGATTCAGAATTTGACATTCCTTTGAAAGAAGCTCATGACTTTGAAGATTCTTTCAAAAATTCTGAAGATTATGTCAATAAAATTACTTATAGTAATAACATTGGCTATTTTGAACCTGTGAGAAATTACTATCACAGACCAACCCCTCAGGATCTCCTTTTTGAAGAAAGTACTGTGATGAATCCACAGTCTAGCTTCCAGGGTAAAACCATTTATGAATGAAATATAGATGGTAAATATGAACATCAAATCTATAAAATGATTCATCAAATGTCCATGTATTCCATCATTTGTAAACAAAATCAGGCCTCTGATAAAAGCATTGCTCAGATGATCATAGCTGGGTTTACTGGTACTCTTAGGAGTTGGTGGTCGAACATTCTTACTGACAGTCAAAGAAATGACGTCATTAATGCTGTCAAAATTATAAAAGATGAACATATGAAAGACATAGGTACAAAGGATGCTGTTTACACTTTAATGCTTACAATTATTCTTCATTTTGTTGGCAATAGAGATTATACTGAAGAACGTAACAGATAATTGTTACAAAACCTTCGATGCCCTACCCTCAGCCAATTTAGATGGTACAAGTATGTCTTCCTTGCTAGGGTCACTCAGAGACTTGATGGTAATCATGACCATTGGAAAGCCAAATTTATTGATGGCCTTCTTACTTTCTTTACTGAGAAAGTCCGTAAGAAATTAAGAGAAGCTAATGACAACATCTCTATCCCTTACGATCAATATACTTATAGCCAACTTATCAGTATAGTCATTCAAGAGGGTCTTTCTCTCTGTAATGACCTTAAGCTTCAGAGACAGCTTAAGAAACAAAATCTTTCTGGAAAGAAAGAATTGGGAGAATTTTGTGATCAATTTGCTTACAATACTCCTGAGACTTCTACTCGTAAAGTCTCCAATAGAAACAAGAAAGTTTCTAAGAAACCCTATAAACGTAAAAAGAAACATCATAAAAATGTTATTAATCAGGGGGATAATTCTAAAAAGAAATTTGTTAAGAAGAAAACTAACAAAATAAACCCTAAATGTTTCAAATGTGGCAAATATGGCCACTATGCTAATAAATGCAAAATGGAAACTAAGATTAATAACCTTCAAATTGATGATCATTTAAAGACTCAATTAAGTAAACTATTACTTAATTCTGACTCCTCTGAAGATCTAGAGGACTCCTCTGAGAACGATGATGAGCTTTATTTTATTCAAAGCTCTAGTGACTCAGGTATCTCCGAGAAAGGTGATTGTCAGTGAAAGCCTTTAACTGAGAGATGTAATCACCTCCAATCAGTCCTTCAGATGAATGGGTTAAGTCTTAATGTTCTCACTAGTTAGCAACAATCCATGATTGATGTCATCAATCAGGTTACTGACCCTGATGTTAAACTTAAAATTATAAAGTCTTGCTATATTCAGGAAAACCTTCCTAATTCTTCAGATACCATTCCTCAAAACCAACAGTACAGCCTTTCGGAGGTGCTTAACCGTCTTGAAAAAGGTGAAGAATCTAATAAACCCGCTAACATTAAAGACCTAAGACATGAAGTCAATAATCTTAAAATTGGGTTAAGACTTCCTAAGAATCAACAAAATAACATGCAAATTGAGATTAATAATCTCAAGAATGCTTCAAAACATTCCAATCCGGAATTTCCTAAAATTGAAAATTCAGTGGATTATTTGGGTGTTATGAACCGTGTACCCAGCCAGAAGTGGTACACAACGGTCAACCTTGTTATTAACAAAGAATTTACTTTGTGTAATATCATTGCTCTTGTTGACAGCAGTGTTAATATGAATTGTATTCAAGAAGGAATTGTCCCTACTGAATACTTTGAGAAGACTACTCAATCCTTGTTTAATGCTAGTGGAGATAGCATGGACATTAAATATAAATTAACTAATGTCTCCCTCTGCAACAATGGAATTTGTTTAGATAGTAACTTTTTTCTTATTAGCGATTTATCTCAGCAGATAATTTTAGGTACTCCTTTTTTATCTTTGCTTATGCCTATAGATAAAATTGATTCCAGTGGAATATATGCCACTGTTCAAAACCAAAAGATTGTTTTTGAATTTATTACCCAAGCTGAGATTAAGAAAATCAACTCTTTGACAAATAATATTATTTTTAAAGAAAACCATTTGAATTTTCTTCAAAAAGAAATCTCTTTTTTAACTATCAAGCAGAAGCTGGAGTTACCTAATGTACTGCAAAAGATTAATGTTTTTAAAAACCAATTAATGACTGAAGTTTGTAGTGATATCCCTAATGCCTTTTGGGATAGAAAGAAACATATTGTTTCTCTTCCGTATGAAACTGATTTTAATGAAAAATTCATTCCTACCAAGGCCAGACCCAGTCAAATGAAGACTGAATTCCTTGACCTTTGTAAGAAAGAGATTCAGAGTCTTTTAGATAACAGGCTTATAACTAAAATTTATTCTCCTTGGAGTTGTACAACTTTTTATGTTAACAAGGCTGATGAAAAAGAACGAGGTGTTCCTAGGCTTGTAATTAATTACAAGCCCCTTAATAATATTTTGCAATGGATAAGATATCCAATTCCTAATAAAAAGGATTTACTTGACCGACTTAACTCTGCCACTATCTTTTCCAAATTTGATTTAAAATTTGGATATTGGCAGATCCAAATTGCTCCACAATATTGGTATAAAACTGCTTTTGTGGTTCCTTTTGGCCATTATCAATGGAATGTTAAGAATGCCCCCTCTGAATTTCAAAATATCATGAACGATATTTTCAATCCTTATTCTGATTTTTCTATTGTCTATATAGATGATATCCTCATCTTTTCTCAATCGATTGATCAACACTTTAAACATTTAAGGATTTTTAAAGATGTTATTAAAACTAATCGTTTAGTTGTCTCCGCCCCTAAAATGAAAATTTTTCAAACTAATATTCGATTTTTAGGACATAACATAGGAGAAGGGAAAATACTCCCTATTGATCGAAGTATCGAATTTTCTTCCAAATTCCCTGACGAGTTAAAAGAAAAAACTCAACTCCAAAGATTTCTTGGTAGTCTCAATTACATTGGTGATTATTACAAGAATCTTGCACAAGATAGTGCAATCCTTTATACTAGGTTGAAAAAGAACCCTGCTCCTTGGACTATGGAGCACACCAAAGGTGTTCAGAAAACTAAACTAAAAGTCAAGCAATTACCTTGTTTAGCTTTGGCAAATCCCTCATTTTCTAAAGTTGTTGAAACTGATGCCTCGGATGTTGGCTATGGTGGTATTTTAAAACAATTTAATTCTTTAACTAAAAATGAAGAACTTGTTCGTTTTACTTCTGGATCTTGGAAAGATGCCCAGAAAAATTATTCTACCATTAAAAAAGAAATCCTTTAGGTCGTCAAATGCATTACAAAATTTCAAGATAATTTATTAAATCAGAAATTTTTACTACAAATTGATTGTAGTGCTCTTAAACAGGTTTTGCAAAAAGATGTTGAAAATATTATTTCAAAACAGATTTTTTCCAGATGGCAAGCAAATTTATCCTCATTTGATTTTGATATTGAACATATCAAAGGTGAAAACAATTCTCTTCCTGATTTTCTAACTAGGGAGTTTTTGTAGAATCAATGAGTGGCCCCTCTAGAGGGCATGGCAGAGGCTGTGGGCAATCCCACCAAAGGCCTGGAAAAGAGAATATGGTGGTCGATGATGATCAATATCCTCCGATACAAGATTATTTGGAATTTCTTCGCCAGAGTGTGCAAAATAGGGGAAAATTGAGTTTTCCTCCTAACCCCTTTAGCAAAAAGAAGTCCGCTAAAGAGGTCTTGGAAACCATCAAATATGATTTTATTCCTAATCAGAGGACTTCGGAGTTGATACTCATTCTTAATGACGAAGATGAAAAGCAGATGTCTTCTCCATGGGAAATTAAGTCCCTTTATCTTGATACAGATAATTATGATGTGCAAGAAGGAAAATACAGGACGGTATTTGAGGCGATCCTCACTGAGACTGAATCTGTTGTGTTTAATCACACTAACAAACACCAGAACAATTTCAAGTCTCCTATTGCTTATAGCAAGACTGTTTTAAAACATTTTATTGGTCCCCGAGAATGGGGAATTCATCATTTGAAGGCGCGAAATTTGAGTTCGCACACTGGATCCTATAATTATTGGGATTATGTCCAGGCTTGGACTAAAACATTTTATTACCAAAATGCTGAGCACAAACACACATGGTTCTTTGTTTTGTTCCCAAATTCCTTAAAAGAGACTTACCCTGGATGGGTTATCAATTGGTGGGACAAATTTGGCCCAGGAATTGATTTTTTCCTTGATGAAATTTCCAAAGAAAAACTCTTTTTACCTTGGACCCAATTCCATCCAAAATTAAGAGGGAAAACTAAGATCCCTGTAGGGCTTAATACCCTACTATTTTTTACCGAGATAGGTATTCCTTGGATCTCTCGTTGGAATCTTCAATGTAGAGTTAACAATCTCAATGTTCCTCTACTTGAAAGAATATTTTTCTATAGATGGTGGAGTGGTGTTGACACTAATAATACCATTTCTAAAATTAAAGAAAGCTTAAAGCACCACATCGCTTCGGTTGATGATTCACCACCTCCAGCTGAAAAGATGTCACCAGCTGTCAATCCTATCAAAGATTTGAAGTTTGCCATTAAGAAGAAATTTCCCAATGCCACGGAGTAAGAGCTACTGCAGAAAGTTTTTGAATATACTCAAAGCCAATTCAGATCGGCTTTTGATTTTCCTGGAATGAAATTGATTTCCCAGAGACTTGATTTCCCACCACGGAATTTTATTTTTCACCAAACACGATGTAGGACTAACATCACTAAGCTTTTTGTTAATCTTATAAATAAGGTGAATTAAACATTAAATATTATAATTTTAATTTATTTTAAAATAAATAAATAAATTTTCTAAAAACAAAATAAAAGTTATCCAAAAGATTTTTTTTATTAAAACTATTATTTAAAAGTAAAGATGAGTAGGTTTGTTGTAGATTTAAAGGAGAAGCATTAATTTAGAGAGAAAGAGAATGCACAAATGATAAAGTGATGAGGTAAGGAAACATTGGTCATTTTCAAAATTTTGGAATCAAAGTGGAGCGCCTCCAGATTTCTCTTGAGCGCGAATAGCCACTCCATTTGAAGAAGGAGTTGTCTTTCAACTTCATTCACTTCTTGCTCCGGACGAAACCAAGCTTCAATTAGGAATCTGGTATGTGAGAATGAGAAAATCTTTTTTTGTATTTTCTTAGCTCTTAAATCCTATGCTTTTTTTTGCAATAATAAAAGTCCTAAAATAAAATAAGATGATTTTTTTTCCAAAATTAATTTTTTTCAGCAATAATAGAAGCCCTAAAATGATATGTTTTTTTTTACCAAATTAATTTTCAGAAATTATAACTGTGTTTTTCTTAGCTTATAAATCTTATGCTTTGCTCTTCTCTTTAGCAATAATAAAAGTCCTAAAATGAAATAAATCTTTTGTCATGTAGGTTCAAAATGAATGAAGATGAAGTTGATTGTGAACCAATTGATTTGGACAATGAAGAAGATCAACAAAGTGAGGCAGCACTGTTGCGTTACTCCTCTGAAAACATGCGTTTGACTCTTCTGAAAATATGTGTTTGTATCATTTACTAAGTTATTATATCAATGTAAATATACATAAATATGTTAAATATTTTAATGCATCATTGACTCTCTCAATTTTCAATGCTTTAAAAATTAATGCATTGACGCACTCAAATTCGCATCCGTATTCACGCACGCAATCACAATAGGGCACTAAGACCCTATAATATGTTATGGGTCAATTTTCAGCCTTTTGCGTTTGTGATTTTCATGATACATATTGGATGGTGTGCATTATTTGTTGAAAAACAGTCCACTCAATAGGTAGTAGGTAGAGATAAAGTTGCAAGCTCTCTTTCCAAGTCAAAATCACACGCACATGTGATTGTATTATATTTCTTAAGAATAAATCTAGGGAGACCTAGAAAAAAACCCATTTCGTAAACCCAATGCATTAAAAGCTTATACCTTATGGTTGTGGGTCCCGCCAGGGCATCAAAATGTGCATTAAAAACTTGTACTCATTTTTGTCTTATGCACTGGGTTTATGAAGTGGGTTTTTTTTTCTGGGTCCCCCTAGTGCTACTCATTTCTTAAAGATTGTAAATACTCGTCATTTGTAGTCTAGTAATATTTACCTTTTAATAAGCACCGTGAAAACTGAATGTAACCGAAAGATAGAAAATGAATTGAACCTTTTTCAAACTAGTGAATTGAATCTATTTAAATGTTATATAAATTGAAAAGATAAATGATAAAATATTTTCTTTGAAAGAAAGAAGAGGGAGAGAGGTTCATACATCGTCACATAGAAACAAATTAAAACCTTCGCTCCAACTAATTTCTCAAAATAATAAAAATAATGATATGAGTATCAAAGAGCAACGGGTCGTGTTAACGGGTTAACGGATCGTATTAACGGGTGAAAACATTCTTAACCTGTACACGATCCGTTAAGACTAACCTGTCCAATGATAATACTCAAACACGACCCGTTAATATTAACGGGTACACGACTCGAACTGTTAACACCCGTGTTGACACCAAAATTAGTATGCTGATGTGGACGAATAATAAGAAGACACGTGTCAATCTACGTGGCACAATAGCAATGAGGAACACCAACCCTCCGAGGAACTCTTATCTTCCGAGGAACACCAACCCTCCGAGGAACTCCAATGCTCCAAGGAACTCTTGGACGACAAGCAACTAAGGCGGTTCGAGCTGCACCTCGACCACATCATTAATTGCCAGATAATCAACAGTTCAACTATTCATTGAATGCTTATCATCTTGACGTGCACGTTTGAAGAACATTAAATGAATTACCATTTCATATGTATATCATTTAATGTAACACCCTTTCATGTACAACCTAAGGGCTATAAATACCTTGTATCACCCTCATTCAAGGGGACCGAAATTTCTTGATAGAGGTGGTAATCGAGAATTCCCAAAACACTCAGCAATAACATAACAGTGGACGTAGGCCATTCTTATAAGGCTGAACCACTTTAAAATCTTTGTCTCATTTAATTTATCTATGATGGAATAATTAGAGCTATCTAATTTTTTACATCAACAGATTGGCGCCGTCTGTGGGAAGCGATTGTTATTATCGTTTTTCACCAAAAATCATTCATCATCAATGGAGGATAATCCAGAATCTAGCAATCGAAACGCTGGAAATGCTGGAAATCCTCCAAATCCCTCTGCACCTCCAGATCTGGCCGAAATTATGACGAATCTGGCTCAAGGACAAACCTCCATGCAAGACACAATGAGGCAACTTATACAAACCCTTCATGGCGGTGCACCTGCACATTCAGGACAGCGAAGTGGTCAGAGGCAAACTTATTTACTTTCTTCACGATCCAGACGTACTGAGTCATATCGTAATGAGGAGTCTGATGATTTTTCTTATCAACCTGGGCGAACTTCGTCAATAAGGGCTACAGCTACTGATCATCGTATCACTCTCTCTCCAGAAAGACCCAAAGACTGAGTAGGGTGTCTCCTTTCAGTCGATTAGGCCCTAGGAGGAATAGGAGTCCACCTAAGACCATGTCGAGGAGTTTTCGACAACCATCTGATCTCAGAGAAGGATCAGCACAATCACGACCAGTTGCTCGTCAAGATAAATCTCAAGAGGCTACTTCAGAACGATCTATTGCTCGAACTAATAGGCCCGAGGAAGGAAATGAAGCGTGGAAAGGGTCCCTTCAGCGATTGGATGATAGATTAGGAGAAATGGCTAGGGCGAAGAATCCCCTACAACGAACTTTTGTTTAAGGGACACCTTTTGTCCAGGCCATTGTGAATTTTCCTACACCGTCAAAGTTTAAAGCACCAGTAGTGACCCCTAAATATGATGGAAAGACAGATCCTGTCCTTCATATACAGCAATATCAAGCTACCACCGATATCTATGCTGTCCCCGAGGAGATGAGATGCAGAGCGTTCTCAGGAACTCTTACTGGAGCTACCCAGATATGGTACAACAATCTTCCTCGGGGTAAGATTTCAACTTTCTTTCAGTTGGCTGAGTTGTTCATCGGCAATTTCTGTTTTGGAGCAAAGCCAGTAAAACGAGTAGCACATTCGCTAAGTGTTAGACAAAAATCTGGTGAGAGTACTAGAGATTACATAACTCGTTTCAATAACGAGAAGCTGGAAGTTATAGATTACGAGGAGAAGACAACAATCACCGCCTTGATGAGTGGGTTGTTACCTAATAAGTTGTATTACACCTTGGAGAAAGATCCACCTAAAACTATATCAGAGTTGATGGCAAATGCGGCCAAAATCATGAATGCCGAGGAAGCTATGGCTGCAAAGAAGAATATAGATAAAGACACCAAGGTGGACGTCGACAAGTCTAAAAGTAAAGAGCATAAGGGCAATGGTGGCGACAAGCGTTCCAGAACTAATAAGTCATCATGGGAAGTCCTGAAGAAATTCGATAATTATACTCCCTTGAAAATGGGTATTAATCATGTCTTGGAAGAAATCAAGAATAGTGAGGAAGTAAAGTGGCCGAAGAAACTGAGGTCAGATCCTGATGCGAGGAACAGGGACAAATATTGCGAGTTCCACAAAGATCATGGCCATATGACTAAAAATTGCATAGCTATTCAGAACGAGATTGAAACACTCATCCGAAGAGGAAAACTAGCAAAATATGTTGATCGGGGAGGTGAAAGAAGAAATAATGATCGAACTAGAGAGAGGTCTAGATCTCCTCGTCGAGCAGAGGAGAAAAAGAAGAGAGACCATGAAGATGATGCCGAGGATGACCCCGATCTTCCCAAGAAACCAAGGAAGCCAGAACGAGAGGTATTTTCCATATGTTTTGGGTCATTTGATTGTAATGTTATTACAGGAGGAGATGCAGGAGGAGGAGATCTTACTGCAGAAAGAAAAGCTTACCTCGGAGAGGCACAAGCTTGCTCGTACATTCAGCGAATAAATTTGGCCGAGGAGGATCGTCCGAGGAAGGTAAACAAAGAGAAGATGGTTATTGGCTTTTCAAAAATTGACTTGACAGGTGTTCTTTACCCTCACGATGACCCTTTGGTGATCAAAATGAGGATGAAAGAAGTAGTGATTTCAAGGGTGCTGGTAGACAATGGCAGTTCGGCAGACATCATGTACTATTCATGCTTTGACAGTTTAAATTTGAAGTTATCTCAATTGGAGCCTTATCACAGACCTCTTCTGGGTTTTGCTGGCGAGAAAGTTTTTCCACTTGGGACGATCAAGTTGGATATATTCATTGGAACTTGGCCTGCTTGTCAAACAGAAAGAATACGCTTCTTTGTGATGGATAAGAATGTGCAGTCAGCCTACAACATCATCATGGGAAGAGTTGGTTTGAAGAAGTTCGAAGCAGTCCCATCAACATTACATTAATGTTTAAAATTCCCAACAAATTTCGGAGTGGGAGTGGTGAAAGGTGATCAAAAAGTAGCTCGAGAATGCTATTATTCATCTGCCGAGCAAGAGGAACTTGAAGAATCAAGGAAAAATACTACTACCTACCACGTGGAAGAAGATACAGAGATTGAAACTCTCGATCCCAGAGATGAATCCCAACTTGTAAAAGGACAGGTGGTAGAATCTACAGAAAATGTTATTCTGGACGACGAGCACCCTGAACGAGTAACCCAGATAGGTTCATCGTTGGATGCTTCAATAAAATAGGAATTGATAACTTTCTTGAGAAACAGAAAGAAAACTTTTGCGTGGAGTCATGAAGACATGCCAAGAATAGATCCAAACTTCTTATGTCATGAGCTCAATGTGAATAAGGAGATCAAGCCTGTAAAGCATAGAAGAAGGGTATTTAGCCCCGAGAAGAATCAAGCTATTCAAGAGGAGGTCGTCAAGCTCCAGAAAGCCCAATTCATTGAGGATGTGAAGTATCCGGACGGGTTGGAAAATGTGGTGATGGTAAAGAAGAAAAATAATAAATGGAGAATGTGTGTTGATTTCACTGATCTCAACAAGGCTTGCCCAAAGGATCACTTCCCATTGCCCAAAATTGACCAACTAGTGGATGTTACCTCGGGGCACGAGCTACTCAGTTTCATGGATGCTTACTCTGGATACAACTAGATCAAAATGAAACCTGAAGACAGGGAAAGAACTTCTTTTATTACCCCTAGGGGAACTTATTGTTATAATGTTATGCCTTTTGGTTTGAAAAATGCAGGAGCGACATACCAACGGCTGATGAACAAGGTTTTTGCTGAACAAATCAGTTGCAATATGGAGGTCTATGTCGACGATATGCTGACAAAGAGCAAGAAAACTGCTGATCATCTAGTTGACTTAGGTCAGACCTTTGATCAACTGGATAAATACCAGATGAAGCTCAACCCGACAAAGTGCACCTTTGGAGTACGAGAAGGAATTTTCTTCGGGTACATCGTCAACCAACGAGGCATTGAGGCAAATCCAGCAAAGATCAAAGCTCTTTTAGGGTTGCGATCTCCAACGACGAAGAAAGAAGTGAAGAGTCTTACAGGATGAGTTGCATCGCTCAATAAATTTGTATCTCGAGCAACTGACAGGTGCCTTCCATTCTTCAAAACACTTCGAAAAACTTTCGAGTGGAATGATGAATGTGAAAAAGCCTTTCAAGACTTGAAAAAATATCTGGGAACACCTCCATTGCTGTCCAGACCAGTGATGGGAGAAAAGTTGTTCTTATACCTAAAAGTATTAGAAAATGCGGTCAGCTCGGCATTGATCAGATCGGAGAATGGAGTCCAAAAGCCAATTTATTACACAAGTAAGGCTTTCCGAGGTGCAGAGATCAGGTACCCAAAGTTGGAAAAATTAGCATTGGCATTAATTGAAGCTAGTAGAAGAATGAGGCCATATTTCCAGGCCCATACCATCATCGTGTATACCGATATGCCATTAAGACAAGCTCTTCATAAGCCAGAAAAATCAGGAAGACTGATATACTGGGAAATAGAGCTCGGTGAATATGATATTGTGTATGAACCCAGATCATCCTTAAAAGGGCAAGCTGTAGCAGACTTTATAGCAGAGTTTACATATCCTGATACCCCCGAGGAACAAAAGTTGCTCGCTAACCAACCTGTGGATGTTACAGGATCAACAGACATAAGTCCAGACCAACTCCGGTTGGTAAAAGGGCTTGTAGATGTAGAAAGATCATCAAATTCAAACCCAGACCAACTACGGTTGGTAAAAGGGCGAGAAGAGATGGTCGACGAGGAGCGAAAAATACCAGGGGAGGATGAAACAAAACAGTAAATATTTCACCAAGGAACGCTGTCAGGTAAGAATTTTGATGACGAGTTACCTACGTGGAGATTGTATGTAGATGGGTCATCTTGCACAATAGGTTGTGGAGCCGGGATCGTTTTGAACACCCCAGACGAGATTGACGTGGAATATGCCTTACAATTCCAATTCAAAGCTTCCAATAATGAGGCTGAGTATGAAGCCTTAATAACAGGTCTTAATTTAGCAAAGATTATGGAAGCACAACAAGTGATGGTATTCAGTGATTCTCAATTAATTGTGAATCAGATAATGGGAACGTATGCAGTTAAAGGAGAACTAATGGTCAAATATCATGCAAAGGCGATGGAGTTGTTGGCCGAATTTGATGCCATTCAATTAATCAGAATACCAAGAATGGAGAATGCACAAGCAAACGCACTGGCCCGACTAGCATCAGCTACTCATACCGAGTTGCGAAGAACGATACCAATTGAGGTGTTAGAAAGTCGAAGCATAGATGAAAGCTTGACGATGAATGTTATTTCCCTTGATTTAGGACCATCTTGGATGGATCCCATCAGGGCATATGTCGAGGAAGGAGAATTACCGGAGGACAAGATCGCTGCCAAGAAATTGAAGTTTAAAGCTGCTCGGTATGTACTAATTAATGGTGTTTTGTATAGACGAGGAATTATGGCAGGTTTGCAAAGATGTGTACATCCCTCCGAGGTGAAAGAATTGATTGAAGAGATCCATGAAGGGTCTTGTGGAGCCCATGTAGCGGGTCGAACACTTTTGCAAAGGGTGATGACGCAAGGATACTACTGGCCAACGATGAGAGCTGATTGTATAGCCTATACCAAGAAGTGTGACAAGTGCCAACGTTTTTCCTCCATCCGACGAACTCCACAAGCATTATTGACACCCATAACTTCCCCTTGGCCATTTTCCATGTGGGGAATTGATCTGGTTGGACCACTGCCAACGACCCGAGGACGATTCAAGTACCTCGTCGTCGCAGTGGATTATTTTACTAAATGGGTAGAAGCTGAGCCTCTGATTGATATGACGTACGAAAAGGTGTACCAATTCGTTTGGAAGAACATCATCTGCCGATATGGTCTCCCTCATTCCTTCATTACAGACCATGGAACACAATTCGATAACGAGGAGTTTGCCGCCTATTGTCATCCGTCAAACATTTTGAAGGTTCATTCAGCACCAGGCCATCCTCAAAGCAATGAACAGACTGAGGTGATGAACAGAACATTATTAAATGGTTTGAAGAAGAGGTTAAATGAGGCTAAAGCTAACTGGATTAATGAGCTACAATCAGTATTATGGGCTTACCGAACAACTCCCCGAGCAGCAACTGGAGAATCACTATATATGCTGGCGTTTGGAAGTGAGGCTGTAATACCTGCCGAGTTGGGTCTTCCGACACATAGAGTGCTGAATTTCAATTCACCGGTCAGTGACTTTATGAGAAGACTGGATTTGGATATGCTCGAGGAGGTTAGAGAAGAAGTAGCCATTAGGAATGCTGCATATCAACAACGAGCAGCTTTGTTCTACAACAAGAGGGTGAAGAAATGCGATTTAAAGGAAGGAGATTACGTGCTAAAGAAGGTCATTCAGAAGCACAATAAATTGGAAGAAAATTGGCATGGACCTTACCGAGTTACAGAAGTTGTTCAACCAGGAACTTACCGAATAGAAACTCTAGAAGGAGAGGAATTCAAGAATGCTTAGAATGCTGAACACCTTCGCAAGTATTATCAGTGATGTAAAATGTACAGCAGGTCCATCAATACGAATAAAACGATGATGTTTCACCCTTTTTCTCTCCTTTGTTTGAAAGTTTTTCGGGGAATACTAGTGTTGTACACTACGCTGCTCGACAGCAAAAAGAAGACGATAGTTCAAACCCACGACCAACTCCGGTTGGTAAAAGGGCGAGAACAAACTATACTCCTTTGGTTAGGAGGCATACACTAGAGTGACCAACTCCAGTTGGTAAAATAACTAATAGACAGTTCGAGCGTGATCAACTTCGATTGGTAAAATAGCGAGAACATGATAGTTCAGACCCACGACCAACTCCAGTTGGTAAAAGGGCGAGAACAAACTATACTCCTTTGGCTAGGAGGCATACACTAGAGTGACCAACTCCGGTTGGTAAAATAACTAGTGGACACTAATAGTTCGAGCGTGATCAACTTTGGTTGGTAAAATAGCGAGAACAAACTATACTCCTTTTGTTAGGAGGCGAACACTAATGTGATCAACTTCGGTTGGTAAAAGAGTTAGTGGGCATGATAGTTCAAACCCATGACCAACCCCGGTTGGTAAAAGGGCAAGAACAACATTCTTAAAAATGCCAATCTCGGTTGGTTTGAAAAAAAAATATGCTCTCAAATGCCAACTTATGTTGGTCGGGAAGTAAGTTATTACATAAAAGTTCATCGAAGAACAAATATTCCAAACTGAACCAAGTATAGTTGGTCGGGGATAAAAACCCACTAACTGTAGTTGGTCGACGAGGAAAAATCTTTGACCTTGGTTGGTCGGGCACATTTATTGAAAAAGACAAAATTTACCAAGTATAGCTGGTCGGGGATAAAAACCCATTAACTATAATTGGTCGACGAGCTCAATTTAAACAACCTTGGTTGGTTGTAAGAGATTTTAACATTTTTTTATACTCATTACTTTGTTATTAAGTGATCGAGCAACATTTTTGATACTTGTAATTTTTTATTACTAGATTGGTCGATGAACCACAAAGAATTGTTATGCAATCACAAATATAAAAGTGTTAGACAAGTACAAAATAATAGCAATACAGATTTGCAAACAAAAAATGAAAGTCTTTTATTAAAATTCAAAATAAATTACAAGTTACATATGTGTGCTAACTATTACATTGAAAATCCTATTCTATTGGTTTTTTCCCCTCAGCCTTCGATACAGGTTCCTCGCCAGCAGGAGGATCATTTAATGTCTGAGGAGAATTGATAAAATTCAAGTCCTTCAACATTCTGACATTCATTACTGAAGGAGTATCCAAGAGATGCTCGGGATGAGATACTTCAATTTGAGAATGAAGATTATAGTCGCCAAGATATTTTGAAATTAAGCTCCGAGGAATGGCACGAGCTGGGATCCATTCCATATCCAATTTATAGGGTAGTACATTCAAGTCTAGTAGCCCCGGAGTATGATAATCCCACAGGTAGTGCACTTGTTCGAGCTTCAGCACACCTAGGGCGTTCAACCATCCCTGTTTATAACCTTCATTATTGGCATTTTCAATGCGAGCATCCAAGTGATAAAGGGCCTCATTATAGCCTGCATTCCAGAATTCGCGAGGTTGTTTATGGAATTGGAAAGTTAATCTTTCTAATTTCTCATGAAGGTTCCTGGCAAAAACATCCTTATTATTCAAAGCAGACTTCGTCGCAGTAAGTTGATCTTCCAAAGTCAGGATTTTCTTTGACATTTCAGACAAAGCCCGATCTTTTGCGTTCAACTGGTACGCTTGAGTTTCCAATGTTGACAGAGTAGGAGCTTCTTCAATACTATGAGGAGTTCTTGATCGACCCCGAGCAGCTGGAGTGCTTCGTTCCTCGTTAACATCCTGGACAGCTCTTCCTCGCCCACGAGAACCTCTTCCTCGTCCCCGAGCAGTAGCAGAAATACCAGACCTTCTTAAAGTATCCAATTCTTGCCTTAGTTTGGCGTTCTCAACTTCTAAGAATGAGAACCCTTCGTCGGAGACTGGTACCAAAGCAGTGGAAGATGAAGCTGCAGACTTATACTGTGCCAACTCTTTCTGCAAATTGTTGTTCTCTTGTTCCAGCAGCTCGGCAATTTGTCTGTAGGCCTCAACTTCACCTTTTAGGGTCCTCTCCCTGACGTCATACCCAGCAATGAGTTTGTCATAGCCCTTCTCGGTAGAAAGCTGTTGATATTTCTTTTCATACCCCTCATGTAACAAGGCATTTGACTCCCTGTACTGATCCTTGAGATCTTCTAGAGTATATTGAAGCTCCTCGATCATATCATAGTAGGCCACGTTATTGGCCACTGCTCTATCAAGTAAGTCCTTCAAGTACCGATAAGCTTCGATTGCTTGCTCTGAAGCACCATGACCAAGGATATCGCAATTTCGGATGTACTGAGGTTTGTGTGACTAGCTTTATAATACTCATGGCATTGCTGCATCAACTTTGTGTCGTTAGCAGACAAAAGATCCATCCTGGCCAGAAACTAACAGAGAAAGAAAAATAAAATCAAGACAGAGTGCAGATAAAGAAGAGACAATCATATGGAAAGAAAGAACTCAAATTTTATTAGATCATAAGGCAAAAGTTACAAAGATCTGAGATACAAAGTACAAGTAAGGAGAAAAACAGAAAGATAGTACCGAACAACTTCACACCTTTTCCTTGTCTCCCAAGACTTTCTCGAGAGGCTGGGACGAGGAGCTTGGTTGCTCGGTGGGGACACTGATTTGATCGGTTGGAGTTGGGATTTGTTCAAGAGGAGCAGGCAAAAAATAAATCTCCTCAGCAGATGTCTTATTGGGTTGAGGAGCAAGGATTTGATCACCCACAATCATTGAAGATTCTTCAGATGCAGCTTCGTCTTCATCTTCATCTTCAATAACTGGAGGATGACCATGGAGATGTTGTTGAAATAGCTTGGAGTCCTCGCTCACCTTCAATTCCTGCATGGAAGAAACCCAACCATCATGGAAGAATTTCAAACTTCCATAATTCACCTGGGTCATCATTGCTTCTACCCCCTATCCCATCCTTTATCCCAACCAGTTCGAAAGGATTTCTTCACAGCTGTTTTTCTCTTCATCTTCTCCGAGGAGAGCTTCTCGGATAGAAGGTCCTCGGAGGCTTTCAGCTTAGCCTCCAACTCCTCCTTCTGACGATTTGCTTCGCGCAGAAGTGTCAGCTCTTCCTCAGCTGATTTCAGCTTATTTTCAAGCTCCCCAAAAGTAGTGAGCTTCTCGGATTATTTCTTGTTCTCCTTCTCCAAATCCTTCACTTTGTTTCTCAACTGCACCTTTTCTGCTTCAGATGAAGCCAATTTCTTCTCCCATACACCTTTATCCTCGTCATACTTCTGACGAGATTCCTTCAGAGATTGGGCCAAACCCTGGAATGCCTCCTCTACTCCAGACGAGGAGCTTGAAGCCTTGAGCGCTTCATCTTTCTTCACAATGGTGTTAAAACAACTCACCAGCTGAAAAAAGAAGGTGGTGATGAGTTAATGCCGAGATACATATATTGATAGAAGGAAAAATTCAAGATAAAAATAAACTTATTGAAGCAATGTGACGAGTAGCCAGGGATGTCAGCATATCCCTAGACATGTTTTCCTCGATGCCTTGGACTTCAGGAATAATCCAAGTTTTTACCGAGCTCATTGCAGAGCTCGGGGGAATGATGGTTGGAACACCAGCTCCACTAGTTTGGAGCTGGGGAATGGCTTTAAAAAAACTAACCGAGGAGGATTTCTTTAATCTCCTCAGTGGAACTTCAGCAGTTTCAGCCAAAGAACCCTTGGTGGGGGAAATAGTGATCACTTCCACAAAAGTACTTTTCTTGCTCGGAGCCATTGGAGGCTTCTCGACAGCCTTCTGAACAACAGCAGAAGGAACAACATCAATTTTCTTGGTCCCCTTTGGGACTTCAGCCTTGTTCCTCTTTCCACCCCCGGCAGAGTAAGTCTCCTCAAAGATAGCAGGAAATCTTCTCTTGCCCATCTTCTGACTTAGAGGAATATGAGATTCTGGTGAAGATTCCTCGGAAGCTGGCAATGGGTCACTAATGCTGACCACGGGACGAGCAGTAAAGGATGATGTGTAGCTCCTGTACTACAACAAATATGAAGCAGACCTGATGTGCTCATCTGTAACTCTCTGATGCAAACTCCAGATATGTTTCAATTGCTTTATATTGACTTCTGACTCTTTTGGAGTTTTTCTCTTGCTGTCAACTGCAAATAAAAACATAGTGAAATATCAGTCATACATTTTGTCAAACACAATGAAATCATAATTTCAAAAAACAAAATAAGATGAAAGTAACCTATCCTATTTTCATATAGGGGGCATCTAGGACCCTCATATACTGCATCTCCAATCAAAGGGGCATGTTGCCAATTTTTTATAACTACCCCATGTTCAAAATAATCCCTGTTTGCATTAGGGAGATTGACTACTAAGGCCCTATTCAAAAACCTGGTTTTTAAATAAAAAATATTATCTAAAACAGCCCATCTGTAGCAGTACATAATCTCAGGAATTCCTATACGAGTTCCATGAGTTTGATTTAACCTATGTACCCCATTAACTATTCTCCATGTGTTGGGGGCTATTTTTGTAGGGACAACGTCGAAGTACTGACAGAACTCTAAGCACAACGGATTTAGTGGAAAAGAAAATCCACATTCAGCAATAAATAGGCTAGGGATCCAGTGTCCCCCAGCCAAATCAAAATAACTTGAAGGCTCAGAAAGAACCTCCAAAGTTACCCAAGAAGGAATAGAGAAGTCAGAGAGGAACTTCTCAAGAGATTCGATAATATAAACCATGGTGAATAAAAAGAAATGAAGAAGAAAGAAGAAAATCTAACAGGTTAAAAGGAGATCTGTTGATAAACAAACGAAGGAGGAAATGAACGCACAAGAGAGAGAAAAGCTTTAGAAAACTCGAAAGAAGAAATTGAAAAGGTAGAAGACGATGGGATTGCCTCTGAAGTTTAAATACCTTGCCTTGGGAAACGGCGAAAGAAATGATTACAAAAAGGAAATATTACGCTACCGGCGGCTAAAAAGACAAAAAGGGCACGAAGATTTAAGCGCCTATAAAAATGCAAAAAGGCGGATTTTGCGAATTTGGAAGGAAATTTAAATACGAAGAAAGGCTCCTAAAACCCAGGAAGGTCATTTAATATCTCCATATACCGAGAAAGAATGTTCCATACTCCTTAAAGTTTGAAATATGAAACATTGGGGGCTTCTATTGACACCAAAATTAGTATGCTGATGTGGACGAATAATAAGAAGACACATGTCAATCTACGTGGCACAATACCCTCCGAGGAACACCAACCCTCCGAGGAACACCAACCCTCCGAGGATCTCCAATGCTCCGAGGAACTCTTGGACGACAAGCAACTAAGGCGGTTCGAGCTGCACCTCGACCACAACATTAATTGCCAGATAATCAACAGTTCAACTATTCATTGAATGCTTATCATCTTGATGCGCACGTTTGAAGAACATTAAATGAATTACCCTTTCATATGTATATCATTTAATGTAACACCCTTTCATGTACAACCTAAGGGCTATAATTACCTTGTATTACCCTCATTCAAGGGGACCGAAATTTCTTGATAGAGCTGGTAATCGAGAATTCCCAAAACACTCAGCAATAACATAACAGTGGACGTAGGCCATTCTTATAAGGCTGAACCACTTTAAAATCTTTGTCTCATTTTATTTATCTGTGATTGAATAATTAGAGCTATCTAATTTTTGCATCAACAACCCGTTAATATTAACGGGTCTAAACGGGTAACAGGTTGGGTGACCCTATATTATCCGTTAATACCCGTTAGTACCCGTTAGTCTTCATGGATGTAATATTAGTTCGGGTCACACGACCTAATAAAACCCGTTACCACTAACGGGTGATAATGGGTATAAACGGGTTTAATCGTGTAAGAGTACAAACCCAAACACGACATGTTATGATAACGGATCTACCGTGTTGACCCGTTAATGACCTAAACCCGATAAGATTAAACCCATTAACTTATAATTTTGTGTCGTGTCGTGCCTCATTTTGCCAGGTCTAATCGAAATCTCTTTTAAAATCACTCTAAAAAATGACGTGAATTTCACTTGTTCTTTCACTTGCCTATTAAGTTTTCCTTGTGGCATGAATCCCGTCAGGGCACACACAGTTATTTCTATTGGTTGAGATTTTGAGAAATTTATTTGAGACTCGTTACAGGACGCAAACAACAAAAACTCAAAACCCATTTAACAAAAAAAAAGGTACATAAAAATAACTCCATAGCCAAATCCAATCCAACCACCAATCTATATCAGGGTGCTCGTCACAGTGTTCATGTGTCACAACAAAATTGGGTGGAACTGTTGAAAGAGAATGCATCTCATACACGTAACAGTTCCGAGAATAATGCACAATCAGTTCTGAATGTACACACGCATGATGTATTAGAAGTTTTTTTTTTTGGTTGTATATGAAATTTTCCATTTGGGATTTAATTGCAACAAAAATGAGAGTAGTCAGAAAAAATGTTTAAACAGTTCAAATACTCAAGTACAACTTGTTGATCATTCCCAAAAATACATTTTTTCAACTTTTTTTGCACAAAACGTGTAGGTGTAGTCATTTTCCAAAATGATTGCACTATCTTTTTTAAGCATATCAGGAGGTGTTCAGGTCAGTTTACGCGCATATCGATTAATCATCATTCGCGGTTCATGACTTTCGCTGCCAAATATTATTTTGACAGTATTGGAGATCTACCTAAAGATAGATCGAGACGGTTATGAGTTTTCAAGTAGGTTGTAGATGTTGCGCTAAAACAGTCCTATGTTAAGCACCAAGACCATAAAACTCACTTCGGAATTTTACCAAACACTTGGTGTGCGGAAAATACCCAAGACCTTGTTCCTAATGAAAACCAAGTGTGTAAACTCAAAACGAATCCAACCAACAATCAACAAGTAGGATAAAAAGAACACATAAGCAATCAAAGAAAAGAAACAACAACAATATAACGTGGTTCACCCAAACAAGGGTTACATCCACAATGGTAGGATTTCTTCTTTCTTTGATAGATGGAGGAACCACAAGGTTACACACTCACACTCTTTATCTCTCCAAGAAAGTCACTCACAACCAAGCACAAGAACTAATCTTAAACAAGAAGCTCTCACTCACTTTTCTCTTTGAAAAATTCACAAAATGGTCACTCTTGCTGGAAAAAACAACACTGCTCAAAAAACAGAAAATAGGCTTCTATTTATAGATTTTTCTCAAAGTGACAATTTTGTAAATATCGAGAAAATTTTATTTTTCTCCGAAAACAGCCGTGAACCAACGAGAAGCCACCGAAGAGCCAAAATACACCACAAACTCCACCTTGGCGATCCGAATGATCCAACCAAAACCCCGGAATGAAAACCATTGAACCCGCTTGAAGATCACCCCAAAATCTACCAAGCTCAATGCGGCTCCACCTAACTGAGGAGCCTCTCCTCGAACTTCAACAAGAAGTGAGATTTAGAAGCTTTAGTCAATGCCTAAACTTCTCCGTAGTCACAGGTTTGGTGAGGAAATCTGCTGCATTCTCATCCGTGTGCACCTTCTCAATCAAAACCTCACCGGAATTCACCCAATCCCGAACTCTATGATACCGCACATCAGTATGCTTTGTGCGGGCATGATACACTTGATTCTTAGCCAAATGCATAGCACTTTGACTATCGTAATGAAGACGAACACTCTCTTGCTTCATCCCCAATTCACTCACTAAACTCTTTAACCAAACCGCCTCCTTTAATGCTTCCGTAAGTGCCATATACTCCGTCTCCATAGTAGACAAAGCACTTGTCGCTTGTAACATGGATCTCCAAGATACCGGCACGCTAGCAATAGTGAATACATACCCCGATGTAGATCTCCGCTTATCGAGATACGCCGCATAATCCGAATCCGCGTACCCTGCAACAAACTCGACCCCTTTCTTTCGCTCAAACACAATGCCCATAGACTTGGTTCCTTTCAGATAATGAAGAATCCATTTCACCTCTTTCCAATGCTCTTTTCCCGGATTCGACATGTACTTACTAACCACACCCACGGCTTGGGCGATATCCGGCCTCGTACAAACCATAGCATTCATAAGGAACCCCACGGAACAAGCATACGGCGTTGAAGCCATCTCCTCTAACTCATCATCCATAGAGGGAAATTGCTTTGCAGACAAAGAAAAATGTGAAGCTAACGGGGTAGAAGTGGCCTTGGCATCCAACATGCCAAATTTCCCGATGACATGTGAAATATAATTTTTCTGAGATAACCACAACTTTCCAACTTTTCTATCTCGTCTAATCTCCATACCAAGAATCTTTTGCGCCGCACCAAGATCCCTCATGTCAAACTCCCGGTTTAATTCCATCTTTAGCTCCGTTATCCGTGACATGTCCCGACACTCAATGAGCATGTCATCCACATAGAGCATTGACAAAACAAACGAACCATCCTCAAGAACTCGAAATTATGCACAATGGTCATGATCACACCTCGTGTAACCAACCCATAACATGAAGGTGTCGAACCGTAGGTACCATTGTCGTGGCGACTGTTTAATCCCATACGATGACTTCTTAAGTCGGCACACATGATCTTCCTTTCCTACTTCCTTGAACCCCTCCGGTTGCACCATATAAATAAGCTCCTTCAAATCACGGTGAAGAAAAGACATTTTCACATCCATTTGCTCCAATTCCATATCAAATTGAGCAACCATTGTCATCAACACCCGTATCGAAGTATGCCTCACCACCGGGGAAAAGATCTCATCATAGTCAATTCCCTCATTTTGTGAAAACCCCTTCGCTACTAGACTTTCCTTGTACTTCGGTTCTTTTATTTTGTTAATTGCCTCTCTTCCCATACACCCACTTAGAGCCAACAATGTGTCGCCCCTTGGGTCTAGGAACTAACTCCCACACAGAGTTCTTTCGTAGAGCTTCCATCTCTTCCGACATAGCACCCATCCAACTCGCCTTGACATCACAATTAATAGCATCTTTGTATGTCATTGGATCACCCTCACTAGAAATGAGAGCGTAATTGACCTCTTCCAAACCAAGCCTAGATGGTGGCTTGATCTCCCTACGCTCTCGGTCACGTGCTATGGATGGCACTTGCTCCACCCGTTGAGTGTCCTCCACCTCAATCGACTCCTCTCCCAAATCATCCTCATTCGGCTCCACCTCAACCGTGTCATCACTCGGTTGAGAATCACGTGAACCACTAGTAGATGCACCATCACTATCGGTAGTTGATGATCTTGGAAATACCAAAGAAATATCAAAGGTTCTAACACCACCGTTATCGACAACTTCCAGGAACACCTTGGCCTTCAACATGGACATCTCGTCAAACCTCACATCCCGGGTAACAACTAGCTTCCTCGTAGACGGATCTCAAAGCTTGAACCCCTTTACCCCTTTTCCATAGCCTACGAAAATACACCGGTGAGTTCTCGGGTCATTTTAGGTCCTCTCGTCACTAGGAATGTGAGCATACCCCGGACATCCGAATACCCTCAAAGTAGAGTAGTCGACCTTGTGCCCCGACCATACTTCCTCCAGACACTTCAAACCAATAGTCAATTTTTGTGACCGATTCACCAAATACACGGCGTGATCAAGAGCTTCTGCCCAAAATGATTTCGGTAACCCGTCATGAAATCTCATACACCTTGCCCTTTCCATAATGGTGCGGTTCATCCTCTCCGCCACCCCATTTTGTTATGGAGTCTTCTTAACAGTAAAGTGCCTTGTGATGCCCGCATCTTTACAATACTTAAGAAAACCACCATCTCTATACTCACCCCCGTTGTCGCTCCTCAAATACTTGATCTTCTTCCCCGTTTGATTATCCACCATGGCTTTCCACTCTTTGAACTTCTCAAAAACCTATGATTTTTCCTTCAAGTAGTAGACCCACACTTTCGTGAATAATCATCTATGAAAGTAACAAAGTATCTAAAGCCGCCTATGAAAACAACATCCGAAGGCCCACACACATCGGAATGAATCTAGTCAAGAGTCCCTTTACTCTTGTTCATAGATATAGTGAATTGCACTCGAGTTTGCTTCCCCATCACACAATACTTGCAAAAACTGAGCTTGCATCCGTGCACCCCTTTCAACAACTTTTGCCGATGAAGTTTTTCCATGCCCCGTTGGCTCATGTGACCAAGTCTCATGTGCCACAATTGTAGCTCGTCGATTTATGGCTCCGTGGAGACTGCTGCTCCACCCACTACTTTATTTACTTTCAATCTATAAAGATTGTTCGGTAGCTTTGTGCTGCACAAAATCACCATAGATCCCCTTTTCACCTTCAAGGCCCCACCCTCGGCTTGAATCACACACCCCTTTGAATCGAGTGCGCCTAAGGAAATCAAGTTCTTTTTAAGTGCTGGAATGTGACTCACTTCACTTAAGGTTCGGACAACCCCATCCCACATCTTTATGTGCACCGACCCGCTTCCCACTACTTTGCACGTAGCATTGTTTCCCATGAGAATCTCACCACCGGTATTGGACTTGTAATCCTCAGACCATTCCCAGTTCGAACACATGTGGTATGAACATCCGAAATCTAGAATCCAACCATCAACGTAATCGATGGAAAAACAAGTAAGAACCTCTTCGCCTTCCTCTAAAGTAGCAACACCGGACACATCCTTAGTAACGTCTCCTTTCTTATCATCTTTCTTCCACTCCGGACAATTCCGTTTAAAGTGGCCCTTTTTATGGCACTTAAAACACTCAACCGTGCTAATGTCTCGAGATTGAGACCTTTGGAAGCCCCGATTATTTGCACCCCGAGACTTTGACCTTCCTTTCCATCCACCACCACCAACCTTGGCTACCAAGCCTCCACCTTGAGAAGATGAACTACCTCCACCGCTACCATTTTTCTTCTTCATGGTCACGTGATCAATGATGTCCTGCATTACATCATTGGACTTGAGAGTAGTCTTCCCAAACATAAGAGTGGTGACAAAGTTCTCATATGAATCGGGAAACGAAGCAAGCAACAACAACACTTGATCCTCCTCGCTAAATTGAACATCAATCCGGTTCAAATCGTTGATGGCATTGAAGACATTTATATGCTTCATCATATCACCGCCCTCTTTCATTTCTAACTTGAAGAGCATCTTCTTTTGAAATAATTTATTTTACAAAGACTTGCCCACATAAATCTCCTCCAATTGATCCCACATGCACTTGGCCGTAGTTTCCGATATCACATGATTGAGCACATCATCCGTGATATACATTTCAATTAAAGAAATCGCCCTTTGATCAATATCTCTCCATTCGGCTTTGGTTATATCCACTAGACGCTTCTCTATACCCAACAATGCTATAACCAACCGTTGTTGAACAAGAACACCCTGCATCCTTCTTTGCCACAAGCCAAAATTAATTTTCTCATCAAAAGGTTTTATCTCAAGCTTCATTGAGCCTCCAGATCCATAACTAGGATCCCACTTCTTAAAGCCTCCGTTTGTAGAAGTTGATTCGAGAGTACGCGACACCTCTTTTTCCATTTGGAATAAATTCTAGAACTTACGCCAATATCACTCAAATTGATTCAAGCCGAACCAAAATACCGAGCAAATAAAGAAACTAAAGCTCTAATACCACTTGTTGCGCTAAAAAAATCCTATGTTAAGCACCAAGACCATAAAACTCACTTCGGAATTTTACCAAACACTTGGTGTGAGGAAAACACCCAAGACCTTGTTCCTAATGAAAACCAAGTGTGCAAACTCAAAATGAATCCAACCAAAAATCAACAAGTAGGATAACAAGAACACACAAGCAATCAAAGCAAATAAACAACAACAATATAACGTGGTTCACCCAAATAAGGGTTACATCCATAATGATAGGATTTCTTCTTTCTTTGATAAATGGAGGAACCACAAGGTTACACACTCACACTTTTTTTCTCTCCAAGAAAGTCACTCACAACCAAGCACAAGAACTAATCTTCAACAAGAAGCTCTCACTCACTTTTCTCTTTGAAAAACTCACAAAATCGTCACTCTTGCTGGAAAAAATAGCACTGCTAAAAAAAATAGAAAATAGGCTTCTATTTATAGATTTTCCTCAAAGTGGCAATTTTGTAAATATCGAGAAAAATATGTTTTTCTCCGAAAATAGCCATGAACCAACAAGAAGCCATCGGAGAGCCAAAATACATCACAGTAGATGCAAAATATAATATGCATGATGGAAAGATACAAGGTATTGATGCTATTAGTATTTCAAAAGATATGAATGGGGCGATTAAAACTATATTTCGTGATGAGGAAGGGTCACACAATTATGATGAGATGCCCCTTTAGAGGACATTTCAAGTGAAGATGAGATTATTTTAGCTCATAAAATGGATGTAGATAAGGAAAATTTTGGAGTTCAAATATATGTCGAGATTCCGAATCCTAATATGACTCCATTTTCCACTAAGTATGATTTGGGTAGTTCTATTAGTTCAGCTGAAGTTCGTGTTTTCTCAAAGAAGCAATTGGTAAAAAATTGAGAAAAATCAAGTTGAGAAAATCAAAACACATATGAGCATTGTATTTAAACTTTTAGAAAACATTGAAGACGTAACAAGCATCAGTCAAGATATATTGGTTGGAGAAACTCAAAATAGGAAGCGTGTATCACAAAGGAATCTCACTTCTCATTGGATTCTTTTTCGACTTTAAGTTATGAAGAGAAATCGACTCTTAAATATAATTTAAGGTCTTCTGCCTTTATATCTAGGTCCCGAATTTTTTTTTAATCTTTTTCTTAATAGCTTTCTCTTATTTTCTATCTAATTTCTCCATTAGAGCTTGTAAGAGCCCCTTAGGAGAGTCTTTTTCTCCTATTTGTTTATAAATAATCTAGTGTTAAAAAAAATAAAAATAGTATTTTTAGCTTCTTTATGACTTTTACGGCTTCAAATTTGTTCAGTGACGAAGACATGAGAGGATGCAAATTGCTTTAGATTTTTATCATTAATACCAGACGCGTTGTAATCTGTTTCTGAGGCCCGTTATTATACTAAGTTATATAAGTTATGGGTGAAAGGGTTAGTCTTTGTTATAGATTCATTTTGAAGCCACATGACAAATCTAAAATGAGAAACATCATTTTTAAATATATGTTAAATATGAAATAATGTAAAAAAGGTACATGTCGATTGCTCCTAAAATAGAAAAAGATAAACTAATTTTAAGTGTGAGTATTAGATATAGGAATATTTGGTATATTCACTACAACATAAATGCACAAACTAATTGTTTGAACCAAAAAAATGATAATCAATTTAAAAATATATTATCTCTATATATAGTCATTATGGAAAAAATAAAATGTTCCCTATGACTGGATTGCACTATATAATGGAATGCATAAATAAATTATTTTTAAACTCATGATTCAATGTATTGTGCAATGCAAGATATGCTTTAATCACATTCAATTTAAAATATTTTGAATCAAGTATTCTAGTACATTTGTATTTCCGTTGCCAAAGGAGAATGCTCATAATCACAAAAATGTACAATTCGATAGTTCATTTGGTTAATTAATTCACACAACCAAACACATTAATTATTTTCATCCAAATAAAAATACAGTGAGTGAACACAACAAACCCCAATATAAATAGATTATTCTCTAGCAGTAACAATAAAAAGTTATCAAGTTAGAAAACAAAAATGAAAGAATGATAAAAGATTGCAATATAATTTTTATCATTCGCGAGTTGCAAATTTTTCACTCCATCATCTCATGTGATAAGAATTTAAACTAATATATTCTCAGAATCTGTCATATGCAGTTGTAGTTATTTATATTCTGTTGAGTATAATTCAAATAGTTGTTAGTTATGTTATTAATCAAAAGTTAGTGTAACACCCCGCCTAATTAAATATCGGGTGATCATTCCTTTATTAAATTAAAAATCAAGGTGACCAGTTGGTTCATTCTTAGCATCACTGTCGCAAAATAATATTTCCAATTTGAACACCCTAAATAATTAAGCTAAGTGTCAAAACAATTTAAAGTCTTATTTTCATTTTATTAAAATCCAATATAAAAACCTTTTTAATAACTAACAGTGTAAGAATCACATAAATGTTAATGATGGCAATTAACACAAGAATTTAAACCATCTAGGTAAACCAATCCAAGTTTAAGAACCATAAATGAACTCCTCCTGATAATTAACTCTCAAAGAGTACTGAATACTGGAAGTATAAATAAACATAAATCTCTGACAATTCCAAACGGAATAGAAAAACGGGCGACACATGCCCTTAACTATGAAGAGCTAACATAGGAACTGAATGGATGAGGAGGTCGTCTAAAGCAAGGGCCTGCAACTTCCACATAAGCTACAACACGTCCAATCCAAAGAACCTAAGCATGACGCCCCTATGACTGGGCACCTGTAATATATGCATATATATACCAGAGAGATAAATGATAGAAAACGGGTCAGAGTCCGAGTGTAAAACAGTTTTCAAAATAGTTAAGCAAGTATTTAAAATGCTTACCGGCCAATATAACCACCATGTTAGTATGCGACACCCACTTGAGAATTCTCACATCTCAGCTAGTGTCCACGCCTACCATACTACTGATCACATAAGTCTATCTAACTTATTTTTCCATAAAGTTCTATCCCGAGAAGTACTAAGGCCATAATATTTAGTTTTAAAAATCATTCTCTTCCATATTCTTACGTTACTTAGAACTACTTAGTACCGTTACCAAATTCACGAACACTTGTTATAAAGCTGAAGTATTTATTCATTTCTTAACTACTTATACACACAGTAGAAAGTTTTCATATATAAGTATATAATATATATATCAATCACTCATATAATATATATACTATCGACACACCACATAAATCTATGGTGCTGGCATACTCTACTATCAAGTCCCCGTATCACTCAAACTATGAGAAATACTAGTTCAGAATCACTCTCGAACTGTATTAACACAATACACAAATAAATGGAGGCGAAGCATAGTTCCAGGTCCTAAGAGGTTAGCACATACCCTCACGTATCTTAGAACATCTGACTATCATTCTGAGATAGCCTGTATCGAGGATACTATGTTCTAGGGTACGAGTCAATATCCCTCATAAAGGTCCAATCGAGATAAGACTGTCCCGACATGGAAACCTCCGTGATAGCAAGTAGCCCGGGTATGATTTTTACACAGATACATAATATATGCAAAGCCACACAGTCATATATATTAATATTCACATTTTTTAAATTAGGTACGCCCGCGACCAATAATTATAATTATCCGTTCTTAGCACAAATTACTCAATTATCTCGCATAGCGGGTTCATCTCTTTTATTCTCATTTATAATTTACTTCATACATACTTCTCATCTCTCGAAGTATTTTATCTCAATAAGTACAATTTCATTAGGTATACCCTCAGTTACCTTCTAGTCTAAATCTTTCACGAGTCTCCATCTTTTAGTAAACGTATGCACAGTTTCCAATGTATGAATAACTCCCGATTACCCACAATTTCATCTCATATAATTTTCACTCAATTAAGTCTACTTAGACCCTACTTGTCCTCTTCATAATCCATTATACTATTTAAAAGATATTCAAGGGTTCCCACGTATTTTAATCAGATTTAAACAAAAGGAGATAAATATGCACTTTTTTAGGAGGGATCGATCGACCATGGAATGGGGTTGATCGATCGATGCTCTTGGTCGATCGATCGATCAAACAGTTCTTGCCCAGTCTTTTGAAATTTTCAACCTACGGGTTCAATAATTCCAACCCCTCCAAACCTCTATAATTTCATCCCAAACTCCCATCAAAGTAATCCAAATGTATAAGCAATGTACATAACCAAGTTCTAACGTAACGACATCAATAAATCCTCAACTAATCAATCAAAAAGGGGTTTAATCTCAGATTTCTTTATAAAACCAAAGTTTACATGAATAATCACAAACCTCTATTTAAGTCTAGATTTTCTTCCCAAATAACATACTAAACTGGTGGTTAATCCTCTATATATGATCAAGATTTTAGACCACAGGGATTCTCCCTACAACACATATAAATTCTCTTCCAAGACATATAATTCTTCAATTAAAACATATGATTTTCTTTCCTAGACTAACATGGAAGGTATATTAACTTGGAAATCAGCAAGATAGATACTTGCCTGGGATTCAAGGATCTGATTTGTTGATGAAAAAGATATGGTTGTGTTCCTCATCGTGCGATCTACGTTTCGGAGGTGGTGGTGCAATCGGGTGAGTTCTAGGCCTTGGATTTCTTGGAAACTCTTCACCTTCTTCTCTAATCTCTTCACCTTCTTCTCTAATGATGGGCTTAGGTTTTATATTTGTTAACCCTAAGAGACAACTCCAAATGGCTGATATATTCTAAGAAAATTCGTGGGTTTAATTACCCAAAAATACAAAATGTCTATAATACCCTCCCGGGATGTTAATTAGGCCTAAAAACGCTCCGAGACCCAAACTAAACCCCCGAGTATACTTTTCTACTATCTCGACCCTTCCTTACACCTTGGCTCACTCGAAACGACCATACGATCAACTTATAATATATTCACTTTTATAATAATAATTACTCCTGACGCGAGCGCGTCCCGACTTTAATTTTCATAATTGCCATATTATTCAATTGTGACAATACTAATAATATCAATCTCATATATTACTTTACTCACCCAGTAATATTAAAAAAATTCCCAATAATTACTAACTCTCATCACGCTAGTAAATATTTAAAATAAAATTCCGAATTAATATTAAATTAATATCTTAATTAAATTTAATAAATCCCCAATTTTAAAAGCCATAAAAATATGGGGTATTACATACTTCCCCCCTAATAACGGAATTTCATCCTGAAATTCAAAAAATAAGGTATGCCTGGTAAAAATAGATTTAGATACTTTATCAATACTCAAAACGGACTTTCGGGTATGGCGAATTTCTATAGTCTCCCCCCTCCCGCCTCACAAAATGCTTATTTAACACTCTCTCAATACTATTAACTATAGAGTCACACCTTAATAACGACACTTCACATTGTGCTCCAATTCATTGCTATTCACATAAGACGAGCCTACACATCATTGGCCCCCATTGTCTCAATATTATTAGGAGGCCGCACCTCACTACGTAATAATTACTCATATTTATCTAAACACAAAACTCCCTTTTTAAGAGAAACCACGTGAACATTTGACCACTCTTGTCAGTTCTTCGAATCTCAATTTTCGGTGACGTAACTCTTACGACATTCAAAAGTCACCTCAAATAGCCATGGTAATTCCACCACAATCATCAGACTCTAACTCGGCCGATCAAAAATCCTGATTATCCACTCACCTCTAAACAACCAGAGGGAGAATAGTTTGGGTTATTCCACACAAAATTTCAATAAGTAGTTTGTCCACAATAAACAGGTATGAGTGCTTCCACAGAACTCTACTTTACTAAACGTCACTTGCTAGATACATCCGTTGTGGAAATGAAATGATCACCATGAATTCAAAATTAATTTCAAGTGGTTCCACTGATCTTTAATCACCTCGCCTACTCCCCGGCTATGGGTGATACGACCTACTCAAAACGTAACGTTATCCCTACGACTTTCTGAAATCCTGGTTTGAAAGTGGGGTTCAATGATCCCATTCAAGTTCAGAATAATACCGGGAAGAACCTCTTACCAGCGTGATTCTTATTTTCAAAGAAAGGTTGGAACACACTGTCTAATAGTGTATACCACCCAAAAGAATAATAATTACTTCCTTTTAGGTCAACTTGTTCCACACATTCTAAGGAACTCATGACCTTACCTTGAAGTTGGCACCCCATCCAAGAATTTCATACAATTACTCTCTTCTATTTTAGGAATCGTAGGTTTGCTACAAAATTCTCTGGTTGATCCTCTCGTTCCAACCGATTTCTATCTATGAGTAGTTGCCCGTGGAGACTACTCGCTATGTACCGCTCAACATCGACTCCTATTTTTAATGTCTCACATACACTATAAACTGTGCATACTAGTGTAAGCATCACCTACGCTTCACACATAACACCCAATTATTTGTTTCCCTTGTGACACAACATGGTCACAACACTTGGGTACTCCTAAACCTCCTTATCATTGTTCCACCCTTTAATTGGGTGATAAAACAAAACTTCCAATGTTTCCTTACCACACAACTGGCTCCACTGGCCTTAAATCATCACTTAACTCTAACTTACAGTCATAATTACCAGCTCTTATGACGACCGAGGTACTGAACTCATGGACTAATGACCAAACATCTCTCTACTTCCAACCTTACGCTAAGTTTCATGCGTGGGATGTCTCGCAAATCGAAAGACAAATAAGGAACCCCCCAGATACACTACTACCTAGCAATCTCGATTATCAAAATTCGTTGGGTCCTCCGTCCATAACCTGCACCCCTCTATTTCGTCTCTTAATAGCAAAAACTACATCTCCTCCCGTAATTTGTACTGAAACAAATAATTATTACCAAGTGCATTTTTGCTTAGTATTGGTGGTAATTACATTCCATAAACCTCGTACGTATGCAATCGGGACTCTCTGAATCCCATTCCCAAATATATGAATGTAAGTCTTAACTTTCACATTCCCAAAGGATAAATATAATAATGCGGTCCTCCTACCACTAAGTCCTGAGCGTTGCATATAATAATGAGTGAAATCTTTTCGCCCAACGCTAAACCCAATACACACTGAATCATAATAACAAAGTCCCTAAACACCCTGGGATTAAATATTTTTGTACCACTATACCCTTCGAGGTCACTATAATATAAAATGAGTGCGAGCCTGACCCTCTCGCAAGTGAGGTATTGTCAAAACAAAACATGCCGCACTAGGGCAGCAACCTTGATAGCCTTGCAATCACTGCTTACTAATGTTTTAACCAATTTTATAAAACCATAATCAGTACAATAATATACTCGCATATCACATCACTAAAACTAGTAATCTCAATAAATTATATAACACAAACAATGCACCCATTTATCCTCCGCAGATATCACTGAAGACAACCCCGCTAAACCAGGGAAAACATACACATAATAATAACGCTATAGATATACGCACTAAATTCTTCTCACATGCGAATCTAGTAATAAACAAAAATGTAGTGACTCGCTCGTGTCACATAAAACACGCTTCATCCTCTGTGGATAAAACTCATACTTCTACTTTGTCAATCTCCTTGGCTATTTAATAGTCTTCTGTACATAACGCGTCTGTCTGAACCAAATCAAAAATTACATTAACCATTTCCCTTGTAAGCACCATACCCTTGCCCTTTTTCTCACTTTGATTTTTTTTAACTCATGTGGTTTTACTCCCCACAAAATACCCCAACACATAACCCATTTATCTCCTGTCATACTGACCCTATTAGGGTTATCCTTCTCTCGGACTTAAACAGTCTCGATCCTGATGGCTACCCCTGTCATTCCCTTATCTTTGTTGGCCCTAAGGAACGTGCTACTGGCTTCAATAATAATAATTACTGAATTCACTATCGCTTGGTAAGAATTCAGCTATCTGACTCATTTAAATGTGTACCTGATGGGTCTCCCCCTTGCAGTGTTTTACTAACTACTTTTCATCTAGACTCACTCTCCAATAAATCTTTCGATTACTTTAGCTCCCTTCTTAAGAGCGTTAACATCTCTACGAACAATCCGTGACATTGTCACCATAGGGATCGACTGTCCAACATAATTCTCTTTAAGTGTTGTCAATCTTTCCTCACGAGTTGATTTCCTACTTGAAATATTCTCTACTATTAGTATCCACTCCCTCTGATACAAGATTTGCTAAAAGTCTAAATCCATTTACAAATGGACCCCTGTCCGTCCCTTCCGTAATGGGTTCAGAATAATGTTCATATCTTATTCTTAACAACTGATGAAAGAACGTGCGGTTAAACTGTACTTAAGGTCCTTCCATTGACGCAACATTTCACTAGTAACGGTGGTGGTTGACTCCCACTATTGTAATTTTGCTCCGCTGAGTCAAGAAAAATTTTACTCCAAATTTTCATTTCTATTTAACCACACACCGCTATATGTCCAAGCTTTTGAATATAATACCTTTGTTGGGTAACACACACAATTCCCACCTGTCTAGAATTTTCGTTGATGACTCTCCTCAATTTTCCCTTTTGATCCTATCCCAAGCGCACCACGTTGGGTGGGTCAAATTTTTCCTCACTTTCGACTATAGTAGCATTTTGAATTTGTAGGTTACGTCCTAGCTGTCTTAACAGTCCTAGCCTCTCGTGTCATAATAAGGGTGACCTAGACTACATTCACCATCCTCGAATATACTTTAAAACCTCAACTAATCCCTGCCTCCTGCTGTCCGCCTAATAGCCCTCGTCTGATATCCTTATCGCTCGGCAAATGCACACATCCAAACGCAAATAGAATTCACTAATATACATACGTTATAGCAAGAGAATGGAATCTCACCATAGAAATCAACAATCCTAAACATAGGTCTCTATATCAAACAAAGCAACGCTGGAAGCATAATAAGTCGCACAGATCCTAAAGGACACTAGAACCTGATGCTCTGATACCACCTGTAACACCCTGCCTAATTAAATACTAGGTGATAAGTCCTTTATTAAAATAAAAATCAAGGTGACCATTTGGTTCATTCTTAGCATCACTGTCGCAAAATAATATTTGAACTTCTCAAATAATGAAGCTAAGTGTCAAAAAAAATTTAAAGTCTTATTTTCATTTTATTAAATTCCAATATAAAAACCTTTTTAATAACTAACAGTTTAAGAATCACATAAATGCTAATGATGACAATTAACACAAGAATTTAAACCATCTAGATAAACCAATCCAAGTTTAAGAACCATAAATGAACTCTTCCTGACAATTAACTCTCAAAGAGTACTGAATACGGGAAGTATAAATAAACATAAATATCTGACAATTCCAAATGGAATAGTAAAACGAGCGACACATGCCCTTAACTATGAAGAGCTAAAATAGGTACTGAATCGATGAAGAGGTCGTCTAAAGCAAGGGCCTGCAACTTCCAGATAATCTGCATCACGTCCAATCCAAAGAACCTAAGCATGACGCCCCTACGGCTGGGGCACCTGTAATATATACATATATATACAAGAGAGAGAAATGACAGAAAATGAGTCAGAGCCCGAGTGTAAAACAGTTTTAAAAATAGTTTATCAAGTATTTAAAATTCTTACCGGCTAATATCACCACCATGTTAGTATGCGACACTCACTCGAGAATTCTCACCTCTGAGCTAGTGTGCACGCCTACCGTACTACTAATCACATAAGTCTATCTAACTTATTTTTTCATAAAGTTCTATCCCTAGAAGTACTAAGGCCATAATATTTAGTTTTAAAAATCATTCTCTTCCATATTATTACGTTACTTAGAACCACTAAGTACCGTTACCAAATTCACGAACACTTGTCATAAAGCTGAAGTATTTATTCATTTCTTAACTACTTATACACACAGTAGAAAATTTCCATATATATATATATATATATATATAATATTGGCACCCCACATAAATCTATGGTGCTAGCATACTCTGCTATCAAGTCCCCGTATCACTCAAACTAAGGGAAATACTAGTTCGAAATCACTCTCGAACTGTATTAACACAATACACAAACAAATGGAGGCGAAGCATAGTTCCAGGTCCTAAGAGGTCATCACATACCCTCATGTCTCTTAAAACATCTGACTATCATTATCATATAGCCTGTATCGAGGATACTATCTTCTAGGGTATGAGTCAATATCCCTCATAAAGGTCCAATCGAGATAAGACTGTCCCGGCCCGAAAACCTACGTGATAGAAAGTAGCCCGGGTATGACTTTTACACAGATACATAATATATGCACAGTCACACAGTCATATATATAAATATTCACATTTTCTAAATTAGGTGCGCCCATGACCAATAATTATAATTATTCATTCTTAGCACAAATTACTCAATTATCTCGCATAACGGATTGATCTCTTTTATTCTCATTTATAATTTATTTCGTACATACTTCTCATCTCTCGATGTATTTTATCTCACTAAGTATAATTTCAGTAGGTATACCCTCACTTACCTTCTAGTCTAAATCTTTCCGAGTCTCCATCTTTTAGTAAGCGTATGCACAGTTTATAATGTATGAATAACTTCCCGTTAACCCACAATTTCATCTCATATAAATTTCACTCAACGAAGTCTACTTAGACCCTACTGGTCCTCTTCATAACCCATTATACTATTTAAAAGATATTCAAGGGTTCCCCTATATTTTAATCGGATATAAACAAAAGGAGAAAAATATGCACTTTTCCCGGTGGGATCGATCGATCGTGGAATGGGGTTGATCGATCGATCATCGATCGATCGATCAAACAGTTCTTGCCCAGTTTTCAGCAATTTTCAACCCACGAGTTCAAAAATTCTAACCCCTCCAAACCTCTATAATTTCATCCCAAACTCCCATCAAAGTAATCCAAATGTATAAGCAATGTACATAACCAGGTTCTAACGTAACGACATCAATAAATCCTCAACTAATCAATCAAAAAAGGGTTTAATCTCAGATTTCTTTATAAAACCAAAGTTTACATGAATAATCACAAACCTCTATTTAAATCCAAATTTTCTTCCCAAATAACATACTAAACTCGTGGTTAATCCTTTATATATGATCAAGATTTTAGACTACATGGATTCTCCCTACAACACATATAAATTCTCTTCCAAAACATATAATTCTTCAATTAAAACATATGATTTTCATTCTTAGACTAACATGGAAGGTATATTAACTTGGAAATAAGCAAGATAAATACTTGCTTGGGATTCAAGGACCTGATTTCTTGATGAAAAAGATATGGTTGTGTTCCTCGTCGTGCGATCTACGTTTTGGTGGTGGTGGCAGTGCAATCGGGTGAGTTCTAGGCCTTGGATTGCTTGGAAACTCTTCACCTTCTTCTCTAATGGTGGGCTTAGGTTTTGTGTTTGTTAACCCTAAGAGACAACTTCAAATGGTTGATATATTCTAAGAAAATTCGTGGGTTTAATTACCCAAAAAGACAAAATGTCTATAATACCCTCCCGGGATGTTAATTAGGCCTAAAAACGCACCGAGACCCAAACTAAACCCCCAGGTACACTTTTTTGACTATCTCTACCCTTTCGAACACTTTGGTTCACTCGAAATGACCATACGAGCGACTTATAATATATTCACTTTTATAATAATAATTTATTCTTGGCACAACACAAGCGCGTCCTGACTTTAATTTTTATAATTGCCATATTATTCACTTGTGACAATACTAATAAAATCAATCTCATATATTACTTTACTCACCTAGTAATATTAAACAAATTCCCAATAATTACTAACTCTCATCACGCTAGTAAATATTTAAAATAAAATTCCAGGTTAATATTAAATTAAGATCTCAATTAAATTTAATAAATCCCCAATTTTAAAAGCCATAAAAATACGGGGTATTATAGTTAGTTAGAGTGGTTAATATGTTAGTTTTGGCTAGAATTAGTCTCATTCATTCATTCATTTGTAATTGTGTAACAACTTCAGTGTATAAGTATCTCGCACTCACATCATTGGACTCATTCAATCAATATAAAATACAACGTTTGTTTCAACCTTCTTCACTCTTATTACGTCTATTATTGCCATAATTCATAAATGTATAGAAATTCGGTATCAGACTGGGGTTCAAACTTGGAGGTTACCTGAGATAATGGTGGAGGGTACTCATTACAAAGAGCTATAATAAACTGTTACGAAACACGATGAGAAGATCCAGAGTGTTATGAGATCGCAACCCCATTTCAAAGTATTATGGAAAGACTGAACTTTCTATGAGGCAATTCTAAAAACATGGGGGGGACTTGTTGGCAAAACAATGGGGCATAAGCAACAATGATGTGGAGGATTATTAGAGTTCTCCCTTGCAATTTAGAACCAAGAATGGATACGAGTCCAAAAATAGAGGTGAAAAAGGATAGAATTAGGGAAATTCTGCTAATATTACCAAACTAGATTTTCCAAAAATTGATGGTATTAACCCCGAGAATTAGATACCTAAAACAGGCGCAAAATTTTCTCTTACCATAGCATGACTTAAGTCCAAAAAGTTAGTTATGCCTCAATGTAGTTGGAAGGTCAATTTGATGTGTGGTTGCAAGACTTCGAAGAAGGAAGATAAGAGATAAATTGGAGCACTTTTATCGGCTTTGTTCATCAGATTTATAGATGGTACCCATGAAAATTGGGGAGTTAAATTTCACCAATTACATAAGTTGGGAACTGTCACAGAGTACTAAGAAAAAATTGAGGAGCTTAAGTCCCAAATTGCAGGCCATGGGCTCAAGGAAGACTATCTTGTCCTTGGCTTCCTAAGAGAACTAAGACAAGACATCATGCATGGGGTACAAATGTTATATACCTCAATATTACAATAAGCAATTAGCTGGGTCGGTCCAAGTTAAAAGAGGAATGCATGGAAGTAATAACCAAGAGAATTAGAGAGGTGACAAAGGGGATCAATTCTACAAAGAGATCTTATACACATAAGGCATGGTTTGTAACCAAAAATGGAGTAACTGGATCCAGTGTCAGCAAGAAACTTAAAAGAACTTCCATTTCAATTAAGAAAATTTCCTACAGTTATGAAGGAAATGAGAGATAAAGGACTATGTTACTATTATGATGAGATTTTTAGGCTCGACCATGCTTGTAAAAAAAGAAAATTGTTTATAATCAAAGTTGAAGAAAAAGAGGATATCCTAGAGATTTAAGGACCAGAGAATTGCAGTGAAGAAGTATGGTACGAAGAAGGCATGAAGATCTCAATAAATGCTCTTTATAGGTCTGTTTCACACAATTCTATTAGAATCGAATGAACTCATTGACATAGGGAGTACCCATAACTTCCTAAATCCTGACACCAAAATGGTTTATACATCGAGCAATCACCCATGCTTAAGCCATAGTGGCTAATGGAGGCAAGTTTTTCAGCAAGGCTAAATGCCCAAGATTTCAATGAACCATGCAAGGTCACTCATTCAAATTTGATTTGAGATTACTTCAAATAAGAGGGAGTGGCATGATTCTTGTCATGGATTGGATGAAACAATATAATCCTATTTTACTTTGACACTCTAAAACTCACTTTCAAGAGAGGAGGAAAGCAAGTTGTGCTGAGAGGAACTTCAAAAGATGCTAAATTATATATGATGATTGGAAGTTCTTTCAAGAAGCTCCTTAAGAATATTACACATGGATTTGTGGGGGCTATTGTTTGATATTCATTCCTTCGAAGAATCAAAGAACACTAGGGTAACTATACCCTTAAAAATCAAACAATTATTTTCCTAATTTGAAGATATATTGGTTGCACCTAAGGGGTTACCACCCCAAAGGTCTCAAGGTCACAAGATAACACTCAAAGAGGGAACTATTCCCTCTAAACAAAGGCCATATAGAGTTCTATATTTTCAAAACACTCAGATTGAGAAATTAATGCAAGAAATGTTGAACTCTTGGATAATCAAACCCAACCATAGTCCCTTTGGAACCCCTATTTTGTTGGTAAAAAAGAAAGATGGCCACTGGAGGTTTTGTGTATATTATAGGAGGCTGAATGATGCAACTGTAAAAGATAAATTTCCTATACCTACTATTGAGGAACTCTTAGATTAGCTATATAGAGAAAAAAAATATAAATTGGACCTCAAATTTGGATGAAATTTGAAGGAATTCACAAAAAATGCCTATAAAATACATTTTGGCCGCTATGAGCAAGGTTCATGCCATTTGGCTTGACCAATGCTCCAGCAACTTTCCATAGCCTTATGAATGGAGTTTTCAAACCCTATTTGAGAAAATTTGTACTTGTGTTCTTTGATGATATACTTGTTTTCAGTACTAGCTTACCGGACCATAGGAACCACTTAGAGTTCGTATTGTAACAACTGAGATCTCATAATTTTTTTGCTAAAATAAGCAAGTGTTCTTTTGATCATACTACTATTGTGGAGTACCTTGGTTATATAATCATATCTACAGACCACCAAAGTTTGAGGTTCTTTAGGGACTAGAAAATCACTAATCACATTCAACAAAAGTATCTCACATTAATTCTTGGCTTTAACTATGAGATCAGAAACAAAAAGGGTATTGAAAATAGGGTTGTTGGTGTGACAACTAGAATACAACTATGATAAATTATATTTGAGTCATGCTTACCTTATGATATGTATAATGTTTTATTTATATATATAATATTAGGTTATTATATCTTATTCTAATTGTGCTTTCAAAATTATGAAATATCAAGTAGTTTATAAACAACGAAATTTAAGATTTTCGGTAGGAATGTTCATGTTAAAGACTAGTTTGACCCTATAGTGTGACAATTGGGTCAAGGTAAAAGTATATCATTGTAGATATCTGATAAAGGTTTGTAACACAATAAACGGTGTATCAAACGGGTGTCCGAGTAAGAAGTTATATCGAATTTACGAATCAAGGGCAAATGTGCCCATCCTTTTAAGTGGTATTTTGTCTTTTAGTATACCAAATATTTTAATTTGATTGGTTCGATAGGAAGGAAACTTTGGTCGATTTTAAACTCTAAATACCACCTCTTTTTTCATCAATTTTAACCCTTAGTTTAGTTTGAAGAATTTCTGGCTTGATGAGAGAGAAAGGAAAAGCTTAAGGACGAAAGGATTATAAGAAAAATTCCAAAAAAACCATAAAAGTTTTCCTAATGTATTAATCTTGTTTTATGCTTGGATTATACTTATTGAAGGTATATAAACCATTAATTTTTAATTAAAATTTCATCCTTCTTTCCATATGTATGTATATATATATCCATACTTAAGATAAGGGGTATGTGTAAGCCATATTATTTTATATAGAACTCCCTTATATTCAAACTTGTATATATTTTTGTATATTTAATGGAAATGAGTAATTCCAGCTGAAAATGAAATTAGACTCATATATGCAAAGCATATCCAAAATTTAGAATTTAACTCCTAATGCTTAGACGTTTGTGTTGGTTGTAAGTTCGTACATAATTATTGTTTGCATAATTCGTTTAGATTTATCATGGGTTGGATAAATATTTTAACAAATCAAATGAACTCTTAAAATTATGAAACTTTAATTTTGTATTATTCAGTATGTGTATTGAAAATGGGTAAAAAAATATAGAAAGTTATGGTGTAGAAAAATTATGAAAATTCTTGTAAGTTGATTGAACAATAGAGGAGCTTGTAGAACAAATTTAATATGTTGTAAAGAAATGGTCATATATTTCTCTAGGAATATTGAAAAATTACACCGGCACTTGTAATCACTACACCAAAAACCAAAAATGGTCACAAAAAAGGGGTCATGTCCAAGAGTTGTGATCGGATGGTCATGTCCCAAAGCGGTGACTACATGCGAAATGGGCATGACCAATTCCAAGACCCAACTTGGTCATGGATCGACTTGTAGGTGGTCACGACCGTTGACCGTGACTCTCAGGGTCACGACTGATAACCATGACCGAACCGTGACCATTATGGTGCCAAGTTTCCCGCCAAATGTGGTAATGGATGGGGTCACGACTCATTGCTGTGGCCAGGCACACAAATACACACCACTATAGTCATGACTTAGGACCATGACCATTTTAAGGAGTGAGTCATGACTTTCGACCGTGACCATGGTCTTGTTTCCACGCTGACATGTTAAAAATTACGGGGTCACGTCATAGGTTCACGACCCTAAGCCATGACCATGGTCTTTATACTTAAAAAATACATAATAAGTTTTTATTTCCCTCGAAAACTTCTAAACACTTTTCCCTCCCTCTCTCCGGAGATTTAGTTTCCCTCCCTTTCAAGCTCTCTCACTCTCTCAATCTCAAAGGTAATCCAAACCCTTGTTATTCATTTCACTGTGTGTGTGAGTGTATTTCTATGTGCGTGTGTGTGTATGTATACTTGTGTATTTATGTGTGTGTATGTATACGTGTGTGTATAATCTCAAACCCTTATTAATTATTTCATTATGTGTATTTCCAAACTCTTGTTATTTATTTCATTGTGTGTGTGTGTGTGTATTTATGTGTGTGTGTGTGTATATATGTGTGTATTTCCGTGTGTGTATGTATATATGTGTGTATTGTGAACGTAGGTGTGTATAAATTATCATTGTGTGTATTGTGCCTGTATTCTAGAAAAAATACGTATATATGATTAATGTTGGTTTAAGTTTCAAACAAGGGCAAATTTTAATTAAATGGATATTGTTGGTTTAAGTTTGGGGTTTAAATATAAAAAAATCCCGGACCATTAAAAAAATACCAAACATAAGGGTTAATTTTAGGGATTGTTGGCTTAAATGACAAAAGTAGGTATTCAAAACATAATAAATTAACGGTTGATGATTCATTAGATCCATTATTTATAGGAATCATATCCACGCCTTCATACATAATAACTAGTTAATGATTTAATTAGAGCCATTGTTTATAGGAATCATATTCACGCCCTCGTTCATTATTCTCAGAAAAAATGAGTCACGGTGATAATCGATGACAACAAGAGTATGAAAGGTTGCAATTGGTCCGCACTCGTAACTCTTTCATTAATGATCCTCATAAAGAGGTTACTCCGGTTTATTGGCATGGGAATAGGAAGATCAAACAATTTAACTACCTTGTAAACCGTGGAGTTCATTTCCAGCAAGAATACTCGTTCGATCGTATTCTATTTTCCTGCCATAATGTTGGGATGAAGCTGTACAATATATATATCATGTACATAATCTCGATAGAGCATTGACCTTGCTTACGTTGTTAGATAAGGCTGAAAAAAAATTCACCCATTATGGATAGAATTATGTACAAAGAGCATTGACGAAGACTGTGATGTCTCACGACATATGCATGTCAAACTCGATCTTGCCAATAGGTTGAAGATGATGAGATTTCGAGTTCATGTCACTGACATCTATGCATCCATTATAGATACGCTTCTTCTTAATTGGCCACGTGAAAAAATCCGTAGGTTTTTAAACACAAATTCATAATGGATGGAGATCAGACACATTGAACTTTTGTTAAAGTCTTACCATGAGCAGGTAGATTATAATATATGGTCAAAAAAATATTTTGTTATTTATATTTTCATATTAAACTTTGAAATTATGCATCTATTATTATAGAGACACATTTATGATTTACCTATTATTATTTTTGTAGATAATGTCGGGCGGTAATGGAACCAACGCTCCAACCAACAACCATAAGGAGAATTCTCATCACTAATTGGTGAGCAATACTCAACTCCACCAATTGTTCACTCCCCTACTCCACAAACTGTTCACTCCCCTACTCCGAGTTGCAGTAGGCAAGGTACTCCTCCCACTTATCCAATAGACACGCCCAATACTCCTGAAACTGCTGGGTCAGTTGAGAAGAAGCCCATTGGGTTATCTCTTTTGGTAAATAACCCCACGGGGGATAAGAATCACGTTCAATAGTTTAAAGCCCAGTGTTTGTCCTTGGCCAAAATGAATGTGGGAGTGGGAGGATCTGACAATTGGAACCTTGTAGATAAAGCTATTAAATATGACATCTATGAGCAACTCAACAAACGGTTTTGATTTTCCCCCAACTCAAAAAATAAGTTGCTTTCTCGAGTTTCTAAACAACTCCAAACATATCGGAGAAACCTTAGGCAAAAGAATTTCCCTAAGGGAGCATCAAGCTCCGATATTTTGGCGCTCAAAGACAAAGTCCCTTCGAACGTTGAGATGCCAGTCTCTCAATGGAATGATTTTTTTGAGAATAAGGCGAAAGACTCCAAAATGCTACAATGGGAGAAAAATAAGCAGAATGGGGCCAAAAAAACTGATATCCATCAACTTGGCTCTAAATCTTATGAAGATTTGAAGAACGAGTGGATGACCGTTATGAAAGATATCCTGGATGAAGTAAAGACACCAAATAGGATCAACTTGTACGTGCATGCTAGATGGGAAAAAGATAATAAATTCCCTCCTCACTTGTCCAAGACTCTAGAATCAATAGAGTCTATCAGTAGTCTGAAAAACGTTACTAATGCCGTTTAATACAAAATTAAACTGTATAAGCAACTCCGAGATGTTTGTTGAAGAAACCCTTTTGTTTAGAAAATAAAAATTATAAACAACAAGATGTGTTTACAAAAACTTATGTATGAGAGTAATCAAGACTTTGTAATCAGTTTTTAAAACTAAGACAGTTTCAAAAATTCAGCACACTATAGAATGAGATGAGGTGATGAAGATAATCAGAACACACAGTTTTTAACGTGGTAAAACCTCTCCCAATAGAGGAAACATCCACGGTGACTTCTAAGTCACAAAAGTAAAAATCCACTAACAACAAATAGCAGTTACAAACAATACAACATACATGCACACAAATCAACCTATTCTAAGTTTAGGAATATACCCCACTTGGTGTCCTTCTAACTTCTCATAGATTTGATTATTGATGATGTTCTTCCAGTTTGATAACTTCCTTTTCTTTAGCTTCCTTGCGTCGACTCAATAATCTTTTATCTTATTCACAACTCTTCCAGTGTAGTAGTGTGTTAAGTGTTTGTGATGTGATTCCTATCAACATGCATGAACTCACACACACTTAGTTTTACAGACAGTCCTAGAAAATTACATATAAAGACTATATGCTGTGATTTTCTTTTCTTTCTTTCTTATAGAACTTGAAACCTTTTTGACCTTTAAATATAACCCAGATTCCACGGATATCTTGCTTCAAAATCGGTCAAGATCTTAATCAATCTCTATTTTAAAAATATTTTTGAGATTGAAAATCTCCAAGTGTGAATCCAACTAGGTCAAGGTTAAGTTTCATAAGAATAGAAACCATAAAACATTTTTAAAACTAAATCAATAAGGATTTTCTTAAATCGAGAAAGAAACATGCAGATCTAGTGAAATGTAACATGCAGAGTGTAGATCTACAATTTCTATGAAGAAGAAATACAGATCTTCACACGAATGTTTAAGTTGGTAATAAGATCAATAATTAAGAGGTTACAGCTTCAATATGAACAACCAAGAAACACCACTCTCTCACAAACACTCAAGGTTGTGTTTGGGGTTGTGTGTATACGAAGGTTTGAATCAGATTTGAAGTGTTTAGGGTTAGGGTTAGGGTTTGGCTAACACAGTTTTTCTTTCTCTCTCTTCTCTCTTTTCTTTTCTCTTTTCTCTCTCACTTCTCTCTTCTCTCTATTTTTTTCTCTCAGAAATGACGACTGCCAAAAGTCTTAAAAGGTTGAGAATTAGAGGGCTTATATAGGAGTGGAGGAAGATTCTGGAGAGTCGAAGGGAATCAAGGGCTGAGATTAAGTCTTCCTAATATTGACTTGATCTAAGGGTTATAAGAAGGCGGTGGTTAAGTCGAATGTGATTGGTTCACAGGATAGCACACGGATAAGTTTAAAACACATGCAGGCCATCGATAAGGATTGATCCAACGATCAGCAAACCACCAGGCAACCCTCTCACATAACAAACACAAATAGATGCAACAAATACGTGACAAGTGTTGGCATATAAGTGGCTTACAAATGCGCGTCAAAGTTAATTACAGGCTGCACCCTGAAGTCTCTAGCGCATTTACATTCTACCCAATCAAACACTCCAATGAAAAATGAATTTTTCAAAATATCAAATTAACCCCACAAATTTTATAATGACAATTTTATTAATGAAAACATTATTTAAAAAATGTTTAAAAAAGTTTAAAAATTCCCAAAAATTATTAAAACAACATTTTAAGGGGAATTTAACACATAATCAATTTTAAGCAAAATATACACATGTTATGCACTTCTAATGTGTGTAGTGTGATTCAATTTATACCTTCTTGGATTATTGAAGAGGATTAGAGAGATTAATTCTGAGGCTCTTTGGATTCTAGGTTAGACAACCAATTTTGTCACTATTTCCAAATTAGTTGAGCACTTATACAATATAGACTTAAGCAAGTCAAAGGTATAAGGTGCTTCAATCTCCCCCTTTGGAAATATGAGACAAAATCTACTTTGAGTTAGCTTAAACTCTTAGGGAACCAAAAACAAAAAAAACCTAGTCCTATACAAAGATACTATCTACCCATTTCCTAGAAAGTCAAAAATTACATAACTCAACTATTTACAAAATTTGTACACTAGAAATGGTAGACAATCAATAGAAGAGATTCCTGCAAATATGCACACTAAGATCAAGCAGTTTAGATGAAATGTGAACAAAACATTGAACCCGTAAGACTCAAATTTCTCCCCCATTTTGTCGCAAATGGACAAAGGGTAAAAATTAAGGTCTTCAGAGTTTAATTAGCACATACCATACCTATAGAATTACGCAAATACAGAAATCTATTATAGTCTAAAGGTTTAGTGAACATGTCTGCAAGTTGTAGATCAGTAGGCAGGTAATGGATTTCTAACTCCTTAGTTTCAACAAGTTCGCGTATAAAATGATGTCTTATTTTAATATGCTTAGTTCGCGAGTGTTGAACCGGGTTTTTAGATATGTTAATAGCGCTTTGGTTGTCACAATACAATTGTAACTGATCTTCTTTAATCCCATAGTCTCTTAACATTTGTTTTATCCATAACAATTGAGAACAACAACTTCCAACTGCTATATATTCGGACTCAGCCGTAGATAAAGATGTACAATTCTGTTTTTTGCTACTCCAACCAACTAAATTATTGCCGACATAATAGCAGGCACCTGATGTACTTTTACTATCATCAGTACATCCGGCCCAATCAGCATCAGTATACCCTATGATGGTGCTGCAGGTATCATTAGTGTACCTAAGTCCAAGATTAAGAGTGCCCTTTATGTACTTGATTATACGTTTTACACGCGATAAATGGCTCTCTTTAGGGTTATTCTGGTAACGAGCACACAGACATACAACATACATTATATCTGGTCGTGAGGCAGTTAGATAGAGTAGGCTACCAATCATACTACGATAAAGTGTGGAATCAACTGACTTTCCATTTTCATCTTTACATAATTTAACAGTAGTACTCATAGGCATTTTGGAAACTTTAGCATTATCTAAACCAAATTTCTTAACAAGATCTAAGGCATACTTAGTTTGAGAGACAAATAGTCCATCAGAATTCTGTTTCACTTGAAATCCTAAGAAAAGTTGTAGCTCCCCCATAAGGGACATGTGAAACTCCTTATGCATAATAGCAGAAAAAGATTTAACTTCAGATGTTGAAGTAGACCCAAAAATGATGTTGTCTACATAGACTTGGGCTATAATCATGTTTTTGTCAAAATGTTTGACAAAGAGGGTCTGGTCATTTCCTCCTCTCTTAAAACCCTTATCCAACAAAAAGTTGGAAAGGCGTTCATACCAAGCTCGAGGAGCTTGTTTTAAGCCATACAAAGCCTTTTTTAGACGAAAGACATGGTTAGGGTATTTAGGGTCAATGAACCCTTTGGGTTGTTCTACATACGTTTCTTTGGATAGAATTCCATTGAGGAAGGCAGACTTGACATCCATTTGATAAAGTGTAAATTTTAAGTGACACGCTATGGCGAAAAGAAGTCGAACAGATTCAAGACGAGTGACAGGGGCAAATGTCTCGCTAAAATCTATTCCTTCTATTTGTGAGTAACCTTGAGCAACTAGTCTAGCTTTGTTTCTAAGGATTACCCCATTTTCATCAGATTTGTTCTTAAAGATCCAACGTGTGCCAATAACATTTTTGTTTTGAGGTCGGGGTACAAGATACCAGACATCGTGAATGAAAAATTGTAAAAGTTCTTCCTGCATAGCAGAAATCCAGTGTGTGTCATTCAATGCTTCATTAAAATTTTTTGATTCCACAAGGGAGACGAAACATGCATAATTAGCATAATTTCTTAACTGGGATCAAGTACGAATTGGCTCATTAGGATTACCGACCACGTTGTCAATGGGATGATCTTTAGAGACCCAGCCAAGTACTTCTGGACCCTCAATAGGTAATGAGTCATCTATTTCTGGTGAATCAGTTTTGAAATCATTTTCAGATTCAACCACAATAGGTGATTCAAATATCTTATTTTCGACAATAGTATCGCTTACAATTACATTTATCGATTCCATAAGGGCCTTAGTACGCAGATTGTATATACGATAAGCACGACTGTTTGGAGAGTATCCTAAGAAGATGGATTTATCACCACGCGTTTCGAATTTAGACAGATGTTCTCTGTCTTTACAGGCATAACACTGACTTCTGAAAGTTCTTAGATATTTCAGATTAGGCTTCTTACCGTACCACAACTCATAAGGGGTTTGTTTAGTGTTTTTCCTAAGGTAAACCCTATTAATGATATGACATGCGGTTCTAATAGATTCTACCCAGAAGTATTTAGGTAGATATTTGGCATGCAACATGACACGTGCCATCTCTTGAAGAGTTCGATTTTTCCTTTCAGCAATACCGTTCTGCTGAGGAGTCTTAGGGGCACTGAATTCGTGTTTATAACCGTTATAGTTACAATATTCAACTATTCCTGTGTCTATGAACTCTCCCCCTCTATCGCTACGAATGCGATTGACTTGTGTGTCCTTCTCATTTTCAATTCTTAGTAAAATTTTCAAAAAATTCTGAAACGTGTCAGATTTTTGTTTTAAGAAGGCAACCCAAGTGAATCGTGTGAAATCATCAACCATGACAAGAATATAACTGTGTCCACAAAGACTAACAGTTCTAGAGGGACCAATAAGGTCCATATGGATGAGATCTAGAGGTCTAGAGGTGAGAATTTCTTTAACTTTTTTATGCGAAGTCTTAACTATTTTTCCTTCCTGGCAATGACCACAGACAACACTGGAAATAGGTTTAATTTTAGGAATTCCTCTAACAATCTCTTGACTAGACAATCTACCAAGGATATCATAACTTAGGTGACCCATACGATTATGCCATATTTCATTGTCATCCATTCTGACAGTGTTACAGGTTTCAGAACTAGTCTTGACAGTATAACAATTGTCAGGTGTTCTAAATCCGGTAATAATGCATTTACCTTTATCATTTAGAATTTTACAATTGTTCTTTGAAAAGGTAACTATATGGTCAGAGTCACAAAATTGTGATATACTTAGGAGGTTGGCTTTAAGGCCTTTAACTAAAAGTACATTTTCGAGAGTAGGCATTCCCTCTTCTTTTAAGGTTCCTTTACCTATGATCTGGGATGAAACTCCATCACCAAAGACTACTTTGCCTCCAGCAAATCTGGTTTTGTTTAAGAGTTTGGTTTCATCTCCTGTCATATGTTTGGAGCATCCTGAATCTAACTACCAACCAGATGAAGTGTGTTCATCTTTTAAAGCAGTGATAACAATGTTACACTTCATTTGGGGTAACAGATCATCTTTTCTAACCCAAATAGCTCTAGTTTTAATTTTGCGCAAGTTTGCTCTCATTTGATAAAATTTTCGAGAAGTAGATTTTTGAAAAACATTTGGAGCAACAAACTGATTATTGTGGAAAATTTGAGCTTTTGGTTTAGGATAGTTTCTGGGAGCCTTTCTCTTAAATGAACTCTTAGTTTTGGTCTTTCTATTCCTGTAGTTAGAGTTCTTGTCAGGTTGTCTTGGAAGGACATAATGGTTACGATTTTGCCTAGAATAGTTAAAGTTCTTGTAGACAGAAGAGTTGTACACAGGGGTGTTTAGACGCCTAGCATAACAACCTTCAAAGGAATGACCATAAATGTCACAGTAGGAGCAATATTGATTGCTTAAGGGATGAACTTCCTTAGGAAAACTTCTAAAGATGGGTTTAACAGCATTCTGTTCAGAAGTACTATTCCTAGGAGGGATGGTTTTAAAGGTAGATTCAGCCTTTCTGATCAAAGGACAGACGTATTTAGTCTTAAGTGTAGTGTCAGCCTTAGAATTACTAGACTCTCCAATGTCTTTCTGTTGTTGCTTTTGATCAAATATCTTTTTAATAAAATGAAAATCTGGACATGTTTCAATTGGTCATTTTCCCCCAGAAACAAACTTAATAGGTTCAAGATTTGTAGTTTGTTGTTTGTTCTTAGGGCAAAATCCAATACCGGTTCTATCATCAGAATTGGTCTTGGAGTCAACAACAAAGTCAGTAAAACAATTTGAATTGTTTTCAAACTTAGAAATTTTTTTGAAAACAGTAGCTGTCTTTGTTTTTGCTTCCTCCAGTTCTAATAATGTTCCCTTGTATTTCATTTCCAGGGTTTCATTAGTTTTAGTCAACTCTTTTAATTTTTAATCAAAATTTTCAATTTCGGATTAATGAGACAGACACTGGTTAGTGTATTCTTTAGCATTCAGCTTCACAATAAGACTTAGATCATCTAATTTCTTAGTCAGATCTCTAACAGTCTTCTCCAGTCTAGTGCCTTTTTTGAGAGTTTTAGCATACAATGTATGAATATCTGGGAGGTCATCTGTGTCTGAGTCGCTAAGTGAAGTGTGTGTAGTGACCCCTAACGATTCATTTTTAGTACACACGCACCCATTTACATCGTCGTTATCGAGATCACTTTAACTCACACACACGGAGCTAGAACTAGCAACATTTTCAGATAATAAAGCATCTAGGCCAGTCAAAGCAGTATTCTCACAAGCAGGAGTATGAGCATCATTATCACACACAGGCATATCATCATTGTAAATTATCTTAGCATAAAAGGACATGCAAGGGTCAAGTTCATTTGATGACTCAAGTTCCTCTTCATCAGAGTCACTTGAATCATTCCAAGTTTTACAGACATTGGCTCTATTGTGTGTGTTGGCTTTATTAAGATTAACTCTGCAATCGTGAGCAATGTGACCTAGTTTCCCACATCTAAAACATTCAATATTTTTAAGGTCTCTGCTGGGTCTGGAGTTGTTGTCCTTAGGATGTTTGCCAAGACCTCTCTCATGAGGTTTGGGATTAGACAGAGTAGGATAATTAGGCTTGCCTTGTTTAGTTGCCTGTTTGTTTCTAAATTTAACAATTTTCTTAAATTGTTTAGACATTAAGGCAATCTGATTATCTAGTTTGTCTATATCACACTCCTCATCAGAGTCAAAGTTGATCAAATTAGTCTCAAGTTTAGATATCTTAGAGGCAAAACTCAAGTTAGAGTTGGGCTGTTTTCTTTGTGAATGATTTAATTGTTTCTTAAAATCTAATTCCATTTCCACAGTCCTAAGTTTGCTACTGAGTAACTCAGGGGTAAGGTTTTGATCACTCATTTCCTCAATAGCATACCTCTTGCTGTCAAACTTTTGTGGTAATGATCTTAGAATTTTAGAAACAATTTCATTCCTATCATATGTTATACCATTATCATGCAACTTAGTAACTATATCAGTTAAGTTCATGTAAAAGTCATCAAAAGACTCAGAGTCAAACATAATTAAAGAGTTGTACTGCTGAGTAAGCATTTGAGTTTTCGCAGCTTTAACTCTTGAGTCTCCTTCATGGGCAGTGATTAATGTGTCCCAAGCTTCCTTCGAAGTGGCACAAGATGAGATTCTCTTGAACTCATACTCATTAATAGACATAAAAATGGCATTTTGCCTTTATTGTTATTTCGAGAAATAGTTTTCTCTTCTTGGGTAAACTCACTTAAGATTTTATTTACCCTCTCATCACTTCCTTCAGTGGCTGGTTTAGTAGGATAAGTGTATCCATTTTCAATATGTCCCAGACATCATCTCCTAAAGTCCCTTGGATGAAGGCAACCATTCTTAATTTCTAGTAAGCAAAGTTGTTTCCATCAAAGAGTGGAGGTCTGGACAGATTACCAAACCTTTCATTCTTCTCGTCCATAGTTAGGTTTTTCAGAAAACGATTTCAGAAACACAAGATCTTTTTGAAATAAAAATTTACAGGGCTCTGATACCAATTGAAAAACGTTACTAATGTCGTTTAATACAAGATTAAACTGTATAAGCAACTCCGAGATGTTTGTTGAAGAAACCCTTTTCTTTAGAAAATAAAAATTATAAACAACAAGATGTGTTTACAAAAACTTATGTACGAGAGTAATCAAGACTTTGTAATCAGTTTTTAAAACTAAGACAGTTTCAAAAATTCAGCACACTATAGAATGAGATGAGGTGATGAAGATAATCAGAACACACAATTTTTAACGTGGTAAAAACTCTCCCAATAGAGGAAACATCCACGGTGACTTCTAAGTCACAAAAGTAAAAATCCACTAACAACAAATAGTAGTTACAAACAATACAACATACATGCACACAAATCAACCTATTCTAAGTTTAGGAATATACCCCACTTGGTGTCCTTCTAACTTCTCATATATCTGATTGTTGATGATGTTCTTCCAGTTTGATAACTTCCTTTGCTTTAGCTTCCTTGCGTCGACTCAATAATCTTTAATCTTATTCACAACACTTCCAGTGTAGTAGTGTGTTAAGTGTTTGTGATGTGATTCCTATCAAAATGCATGAACTCACACACACTTAGTTTTACAGACAGTCCTAGAAAATTACATATAAAGACTATATGCTGTGATTTTCTTTTCTTTCTTTCTTACAGAACTTGAAACCTTTTTGACCTTTAAATATAACCCAGATTCCACGGATATCTTGCTTCAAAATCGGTCAAGATCTTAATCAATCTCTGTTTTAAAAATATTTTTGAGATTGAAAATCTCCAAGTGTGAATCCAACTAGGTCAAGGTTAAGTTTCATAAGAATAGAAACCATAAAACATTTTTAAAACTAAATTAGTAAGGATTTTCTTAAATCGAGAAAGAAACATGCAGATCTAGTGAAATGTAACATGCAGAGTGTAGATCTACAATTTCTATGAAGAAGAAATACAGATCTTCACACGAATGTTTAAGTTGGTAATAAGATCACTAATTAAGAGGTTACAGCTTCAATATGAACAACTAAGAAACACCACTCTCTCACAAACACTCAAGGTTGTGTTTGGGGTTGTGTGTATACGAAGGTTTGAATCAGATTTGAAGTGTTTAGGGTTAGGGTTAGGGTTTGGCTAACACAATTTTCCTTTCTCTCTCTTCTCTCTTTTCTTTTCTCTCTTCTCTTTATTTTTTTCTCTCAGAAATGGCGACTGCTAAAAGTCTTAAAAGGTTGAGAATTAGAGGGCTTATATAGGAGTGGAGGAAGATTCTGGAGAGCCGAAGGGAATCAAGGGCTGAGATTAAGTCTTCCTAATATTGACTTGATCTAAGGGTTATAAGAAGGCGGTGGTTAAGTCGAATGTGATTGGTTCACAGGATAGCACACGGATAAGTTTAAAACACATGTAGGCCATCGATAAGGATTGATCCAACGATCAGCAAACCACCAGGCAACCCTCTCACATAACAAACACAAATAGATGCAACAGATACGTGACAAGTGTTGGCATATAAGTGGCTTACAAACGCACGTCAAAGTTAATTATAGGCTGCACCCTGAAGTCTCTAGCGCATTTACATTCTACCCAATCAAACATTCCAATGAAAAATGAATTTTTCAAAATATCAAATTAACCCCACAAATTTTATAATCACACTTTTATTAATGAAAACATTATTTAAAAAATGTTTAAAAAAGTTTAAAAATTCCCAAAAATTATTAAAACAACATTTTACGGGGAATTTAACACACAATCAATTTTAAGCAAAATATACACATGTTATGCACTTCTAATGTGTGTAGTGTGATTCAATTTATACCTTCTTGGATTATTGAAGAGGATTAGAGAGATTAATTCTGAGGCTCTTTGGATTCTAGGTTAGACAACCAATTTTGTCACTATTTCCAAATTAGTTGAGCACTTATACAATATAGACTTAAGCAAGTTAAAGGTATAAGGTTCTTCATAGTCAGCTAAATTCAAGCCCGATCGACGATATTGATAATGATACCATCGTACAAAGCTTTGGGAAGGACCACAAAGGGAGGACGAGAGGTTTGGGGTCACATATGTCAAAAAGAAGATTCAAACACACCGCACCACTCGTGGGTGAGATTTCTTCTGTTAATAAGCATTTTGCGTCCAACGATGATCGTTAATCTAGGACTGAAGGGGATATAATGGGGATTCAAAATGAATTGGGAGGTGTGACTGATAAACTTGCATAGATTGTGTCTCTTTTAACCAGTCGTATGCCCATGCAGCCCCCAATGCATCTCGGTTTCCCTTCACAGATACCAGGGATTCCTCGAAATTTTCCTCGTTCTCCATTCCCCCCACACATTACGGTTCCTCCTTCAATATTTCCTTTCTCAGCGCCTCAGCATGGCACAGGTCTTGGATCATCGTCAACAACGCACGGTGACTATGGCAAGAAATACTATACACAAGACCTAAGCGGTAAATTTTTCGTTGGGATCTGTACGCTCATGCCCATTGTCGAAGGAACTTTAGTACATAATTGACCTTTGCAGGAGGGTGAGTGTCAGATCGTGGTTGATACAATATATGAGGGTTGTGAAACTATTCCGGCGCACGTCAACAGTGGAGGAGGGAAATTTTTGAAAAATTATGTGGACTCTGTTACCACTTGGCTAGTTTATCGCTTGATGAAGATGTAGTAATATTTTTCTTATATTGTAATAATATCAGTTAACAAATATATTTAATTTGAGTTTAAGTGATTTTTTAGTATTTTTGATTGGTGGATTCTTGTATTTAAGTTATTACATAGTTTGATTGATTGGTGCATTGTTGACTATATTAGTGCTTTGCTTTGATACTATATTAGTGCTTTACTATGCAACATGATATTTATTTTATCATGTTAACAAAAGACTGCAATTTGAAGATTATTAAATGGATTTTCCACAATACAAAGAGTGGATGGGGGGAACTGACAGAATAACTAATAGTTATGTTAAGGGCATTCAAGAATTTATTAGATACGCTTTTAAGAACCTTAAAAGTGAGAAGATTCCATGTCCGTGCACCCATTGTATAGACGGAAAATATAAATCTTTAGAAGATGTTGAGTTACATTTAATAATGTGGGGAATTTGTCAAGATTATAACAAGTGGATATACCATGGTGAAAAACATGTACCTTATGTTCCTGAAGAATTACCGATAATCGACCACGTAACAGAACACTAATGAGTCGAAGTGGTAAATGATTCTCCAACACATCGTCCATTGATCGACCTAATTGATGATGCTTACGGAGTCCGCCATGACCAAAACCACCAACCTATGGAGACAGATAATGCTCACAATGAATAATTTAATACTGAACTACCAGGAGACCGAGAATATATACGGTTGAAAGCTGATGCGGCTAGACCATTTTATAAAGATTATGATGAAGATCATTCGGTATTACATGCAATGATTAGTTTTCATAACTTGAAGAGTCAATTTGTCTTATCTGGGAACAGCGTAAACGGAATTCTTAAGTGGGTTAAAGAAATTATCCCGAAAGAGAACACGTTACCAGAAAATTATCCTACCATGAGGAAGAGATTGAAGTTTTGGGATTGAAATACAAATCTATTCATGCATGCAAGTATGATTGCATATTATTTCACATTGAACATGGAGAGAAGGATGAATGTCCAGTATGCGGTGAGCCTAGATATATCGTTTGTGAGAAGGTAAATTACAAACCTGCAAAATATCAAAAGAGCTCATAAGTCCTACAAAAGGTTTTGAAGTATTTTGCACTTGGGCCACGGTTAAAATGATTTTTTAGTGTACCGTGGATAGCGGAGGCCATGACATGGCATGCTCGATGCGAGGTGGATGGGAATATGATGCGTCATTCAGTTTATTCACTCGTTTGACAAATTTCAAATGCACGACACCATGAATTTTCAAAAGAACCACACAACGTTCGTCTTGTAATCTCAACTGATGAATTTGACCCTTTTGGTAATTTAAGTACTAGTCAAAGTTATTAGCCAGTTCTAATGGCGCCTTTAAGTCTCCCTCCGGTACTGTGCATCAGAAAGGAGTTCACATTATTATCTTCATTGATACCCGGGATGACGGCTCTGGGTAATGATATTGATATATTCTTAGCCCTATTAATTGAAGAGCTTAAAGAGTTGTGGGATAAAGGCGTGACGAAGTTAGACTCTCACAAGGGTGAAGAGTTCAATCTTAAAGCAATGGTGATGTGGGCGATCCATGACCTTCCTTTTTATGGGACCTTGTCCGGTTGTAATGTTCATGGTTATTATGGATGTCCCATATGTGAGGAGGAAACTGAAGCCATTTGGTTACAACATAGTAGTAAGATGAGTTACACGGGTCATCGTAGATTTATTTTGACCAGTCACCCTTTTAGGAATGATAAGTCTAACTTTTATCCTATTGGTTACGAGAGACGAATGCAACCTACTCGGCTTTTTGGTCAGCAGATCGAGGAGAATGCGATGACTGTGATTGCGGGGAATAGGTACGTAGGCAAACACCCCAAGTTTGTAAACCTGAAGCATAAATCAGGGGGAGATCCTAACGACCCTACTAAAGCAAAACCATGGTCCAGGCGATTAATATTTTTTGAGTTGCGTATTATAAAGATCATCGTGTAAGGCATGTAATTGATGTGATGCACACAAAAAAGAATGTTGCAGAACATCTGATAGGAACATGTCTTGGTGGATCTCATTCCAAAGATGGAGAGTGGGCCCGCCAAGATATACACGATATGAAGCTAAATAAGAAACTTTGGTTAAAAAATGATCCTACAACAGGAAGAATTTCTACCCCTCCGACTACTTTCACTTTGACTACTGGTGTGAAGAAGATCCTCTTAGACACGTTGTGCAACTTAAAGACTCCAACTGGTTATTCTGGTAATTTACGCAGGGTCATTAACTACCAAGCAAATGACTTAAAACAGTGCAAGTCTCATGACTGGCATGTTGTCATCCAATTAATCTCTCTATTATTTCGGCATTCTTCTCTGAACACAAAGATCTCCATCGGGAAATTATGTAAATTATTTTGTGTTTTCCCCTAGTTTGCGAAAAAGTGGTAAACATAAGGCACCGTAGAGTTGCAAAATCAACTTTACCCAAGGCAATTTGTGTATTAGAGAAATATTTTCCCACGTCGTTTTTCGATATCATCATCCACTTTCTTGTGCATTTATGCGATGAAGCTTTATTATGTGGTCCCGTTAGGTATCGTTGGATGTATCCTTTTGAGGTCTTGATGAAAAATTTCAAAGATTACGTAAAGAATACATGGTATATTGAAGGGCCAATTGCTGAAGAATACGTAACTGTGGAATCATCGTTATACGCTAGGGAATATATGCCAGAACAAGAGGTGATGAGTTTCAATCCTCATAGAGGATGAGTGATCGAGGAACCTGACGAGTTTGAGGATGAAGTGTCGTTTAGGAACCCTAAAGAGGTGAAACTTACAAATATATAATATGAGCAAGCAGCTCGTTATGTCTTCGAATCGCAAGATGAAGTCGAAGAATGGAGAGAGTGAGTATCTATTGAATTCTTCTTCTTTGATTATATGTATTTTATATTTTATGATCTAAACTCTATAATTTACCCGTAGGAAGTACGAGAATGAAATTTTTCATAATCAAAGGAGAAGTTGCAGAATAACTGATTTTAGGGCATGGGTATCAAAAAAGGTAAACTTCCCATCTTATGTGTGTGGTTATTTATTCGTGTATGATAAAGACATGCCTTAATAGAAATTCATTAATAAATGCAGCTTCTAAAAAGAGGTGATGTCTCTTCCAGGCTTGCACGCCTAGAAAAAGGTCCTAATTTTCGTTCGAAAGAGTTTAAGAAATTCCACACAAACAGTTTTGATTTCATTTCATATCTATATGAGGAAAAACTTTTGACACAAAATAGTGGAATATCAATTTCTGCCTTGACCACCTATATCGCTAGTAAAAGCGATAAAAATCCAAAGAATACGGTGCTAACCTATTATGGGATAGTCCAACAAATCCTAGAACTTGATTACTTAGATTTCACAGAAATCGTATTCTATTGTGATTGAGTAAAGGTGGAGGATACTACGAATTCTTGCAAAGTTGATCCTGACTCCAAACTTATTATGGTAGATTTATCAAAGCTGAAAAGTAAAGATCGCATAGTCCATGAGCCTTTTATTTCTGCCTTTTAAAACGTAAAGAATGTATTCTACTCCAAGTGCATAAACGATGGCAAGTGGTCTATTGTTATGCATGCACTAAAGGTTATGACTACTGAAGTGGATGCATTGAAGTCTCTAAAAGAGTTCCAGTCAGATCTTAATGATAACCCTAATTTGAAGGGACTTTTAGTTGATTTAGAGGAAGATTGTGTATCAAAATATTACGTTAACCTTGTCAATCTTATTTCTATTTGATTTTGATATTGACAATGTATTAGGGATTTACTTTGATGTATGAATGTTTAATTACTTTTACGAATGTTTAATATGATTTATGTAAGTTAACTTTCGATAATATGTTATGCTCAGTCGAATATTTAGTTACTTTCACAAGACACTCGGTTTGAGAATAGAGTCATTTGAGTTTGTGATTGGATCAAATTGACCAAACTCAATTTCCACATGTTCCTATACATATACATTTCTTGATCAGTTTCATTCATGCAATGTTCATAAAATGAAGTTAAATTAGCTTGATTTTATGAAAGAAACAATTCAACAAATGTACACGTAAAAGAATACGTTGGGGGTTCCAAGATCAATTTGGTCCAATCACACATTCAGAATACTTTATTTAGTTTGGTCCAATCACACAATCTCACATTCAAAAAATGACAATAATCTGAGAAAATCCACACTTATGCTTGAAAACATGCTATTAGAGGGAAAAAAACCATTAGCGACCCCAAGCGGCAGCCCTTCAGGGGAGCGATCGTTATGCACGGGACCAATGTAACTCGTAGGAACTGATCGCGAGGTCACAGGACCCATGGTTTGAGAATATGACAAAAATTTGAGAAAATCCACACTTAGGCATGAAAACGTGCCGTTAGAGGGGAAACACCTTAACGCCCACCAAATGGCCCTTTTAAGGGAGCGATCACCATACACGGGTCCAATGTAGCTAGTACGAGCTGATCGCGTGGTCACGGAACCCCCAGTTTGAGATCTTGGCCCAAAGTAAAGAATATCCACACTTAGGATTGAAAACATACCGCCAGAGGGGGCGAAACCCCTTAGCGCCCTCTAAACGGCCCCGTGAGCGTGCCAACACCTCGGACGGGACCAAGTATCCCGCACGAGCCGACCGTGTGGTCATGGGACCCCCAGTTTGAGATCGCGGTCCAAAGTAAAGAATATTCACACTTAGGCTTAAAAACGTGCCGTTGGGGGGAGAAACCCCTTAGCGCCCCCCAAATGGCCCTGTGAGTGGCGCTAACATCTCGTACGGGACCAACGTAGCCCGCACGAGCCGACCGCGTGGTCATGGGACCCCCGATTTTAGATCGTGGCCCAAAAGAGTGAATATAGAGACTTAGGCTTGAAAATGTGCCGTCGGAGGGGCAATACCACTTAACACCCTCCAAACGGTCCCGTGAGCGGCGCTTACACCTCGCATGGGACCAACGTAGCCCACAAGAGCTGACTGCGTGGTCACGGGACCCCCAATTTGATATCGCAGCCCAAAATAGAAAATATCCACACTTAGTATTGAAAATGGGCATTCGTGGGGCAAAATCCCTTAGCGCCCCCCGAACGGCCCCGTGAGCGGCACCAACACCTCGCACGGGACCAACATATCCCACACGAGCAGACCACGTGGTCACGGGACCCCCGATTTGAGATCGCGACCCAAAACAGAGAAATCTACACTTAGGCTTGAAAACTTGTCGCCGGGAGGAGAAACTCCTTAGCGCCCCCCAAACGGCCTCGTGAGTGGTGCCAACATCTCGGACGGAACCAACATAGCTCGCACAAGCTGACCATGTGATCACGGAACCCCCGATTTGAGATCGGGGCCCAAAATAGATAAAATCCACACTTAGGCTTGAAAAAGTGCCATCGGGGGGTGAAATCCCAAAGTGTCCCTGAAACGGCCTCGTGAGCGGCGTCTACACCTCGTACGGAACCAACGTAGCCCGCACAAGCTGACCGCTTGGTCACGGGACCCCCGATTTGATATCCCGGCCCAAAATAGAGAATATCCACACTTAGGCATTGAAAACTTATCGGTGGGGGCAAAACCCCTTAGCGCCCCCAAACGGCCCCGTGAGCGGTGTCAACACCTCGAACGGGACCAACGTAGCCCGTATGAGCGTACCGCATGGTCACGGAACCCACGGTTTGAGATCACGGCCCAAAATAGAGAATATCCACACTTAGGATTAAAAATGTGCCGTCGGGGGGAGTAACCCCTTAGCGCCCCCCAAACGGCCTCGTGAGCAACGTTAACACCTCGCATGGGACCAACGTAGCCCGCACGAGCCCACCGCATGGTCGTGGAACCCTCGGTTTGAGATCGGGGCCCAAAACAGAGAATATCCACACTTAGGCTTAAAAATGTGCCGCAGGGGGGGGGGGCAAAACCCCTTAGGGCCTCCTAAACAGCCTTGTGAGCTATGACAACACGTCGTATTGGACCAACGTAGCCCTCACGAGCCTACTGCATGGTCACAGGACCCCCTGTTTGAGATTGCGGCCTAAAACAGAGAATATCCACACTTAGGCTTAAAAACGTGATGTCGAAGGGGAAAAACCCCTTAGCGCCCCCCAAACGGCCCCGTGAGCGGCAGTTACACCTCGCACGAGACCAACGTAGCCCATACGAGCCGACTGCGTGGTCACGGGACCCCCAATTTAAGACCGCGACCCACAACATAGAAATATCCACACTTAGGCTTGAAAACGTGACGTCGGGGGGGTGAAAACCCTTAGTGTCCCCCAAACGGCCCTATGAGTGGCACCAACACCTCGCACGGGACCAAGGTAGCCCACACAATTCGATCGCTTAGTAACGAGGCCCCCGGTTTGAGGTCACGGCCCAAAATAGAGAATATCCACACATAGGCCTGAAAACGTGCCATCGGGGGGAGAAACCCCTTAGCGCCCCCAAACGGCCCTGTGAGTGGTGCCAACACCTCGCATGGTACCAATGTAGCTCGCACAAGCCGATCTCATGGCCACGGGACCCCTGGTTTGAGATCGTGGCCCAAAATAGAGAATATCCACACTTAGGCTTGAAAACGTACTGTCGGGGGGGGGGGGGGGGGGGACTCCTTAGCGCCCCCCAAACGGCCCCATGAGCGGTGCCAACACTTCGCACGGGACCAACGTAGTCCAGATGAGCCAACCGCGTGGTCACGGGACCCCTGGTTTGAGATCGCGGCCCAAAACTGAGAATATATCCACATTTAGGCTTGAAAACGTGCCGTCGGAGGGCGAAACCCCTTAGGGCCCCCAAATGGCCCCGTGAACGGCACTAACGCCTCGCATGGGACCAACGTAGCCCTCATGAGCCGACCGCATGGTCACGGAACCCCCGGTTTGATATCTAGGCCCAAAATAGAGAATATCCACACTTAGGCTTAAAAATGTGTCGTCAGGGGGCAAAACCCCTTAGCGCCCTCGAAACGGCCCCATGAGCGGTGCTAACACCTCGCATGGGACTACGTAGCCCGTATGAACTGACCGCGTGGTCACAAAACCCCCGGTTTGATATCACAGCCGAAAATAGAGAACATACACACTTAGGCTTAAAAACGTGCCGTCGAGGGGCGAAACCCCTTAGCACCCCCTCCCCAAACGGCCGCGTGAGCGGTGCCAACACCTCGCACGGGACCAACGTTGTAATGACCCCAATTTTATATGTTCATATATAGTTTTAAATGTTGTATTATTTCATATGTGATATGGATAATGTGAAATTATTATTTTAGTCTAAACCTACCTTCAGAAATCATGAAATGTCAAATTAATACAAACATAAAATTTTCGGTTGGAATGTTAATATTAGAGACTGGTTTTGACCATTGTAATATAACAATTAACTTGAGGTAAAAACTAAAAAGTTGTATATATATGAATTATGTTAGTAACACAACAAACGGTGTGTTAAACGGAGGTCTGTGCAAGAACTTATGCCAAATTACGAAATAAGGGAAAATATATCCATCCATTAAGTTGTATTTTGTCCTATTACCACACTATGTTTTATATTTTGATTGATTGGAAGGGGAGGCTAATTAGGCCGACTTAAACACTTCAAAACAACCCCATTCTTCATCAAAATGGATTAAATTGAAGTCTTATAGCATATCCTAAGCTAAATGATAAGTTTTGGGGTAGAAAATGAAATTTTATGAAACTTTAGGGACTTAATTTTAAATAAAGAAAGTTTCAGGGACTAAAATGAAAATATAAAAAGAACCATTTTTTAAACCAAATATTTTCAAGTACCTCTAAGAAATATTGAAAATGTATGGTGTAAAATTACTAAAATACCCTTCACGTGTAAAATGACCCTTATACCCTTAATAACTTTACACCTCGTGCTTGGTTTTGACACCTCCACTGCATACGTGTCACCTTTAAAGGAAGGGACAAAACACATGTCATTCAATTAGAGAAAGTTAAAATACGTGTCGCCATCTAGTGAATTAAGACTACAAGATAGCCCTGTTACGCGACATGCGACACGCTGACTCGCCAAAATAAGCGCTTAGTCATCGGGACACATGTCAATACCCTAATAACTTTAGGAAACTATAAATAAGGCCTTAGGATCAGTTCCTGTACGAAATTAAGCCAAAAGTTAAAAAAGAAATAGTGAGAGAAAGTGTGAGGAAGTTTAAGAAGAAGTTTCGTCTTAAGACTAACGAGCGATCCAAGACTCTGTATTTGTAACTTCGAATTTCTGTTCTAGATGAGTACTCTGTGACATTACTTTCGTATTTTGATCATATGATATTATGCAAACTATATCTATTTTGAAATGTTTTATCCTCAAAATATATCTGATACCGATGATTCCGTCGTTTGTTATATGTGTATATCTCTCGATATATACATTTGATTTGAATTATGAAATTATTGATTCGGCCTATGGAAACTCTCTTACTATGTTGGCCTTGACTACTGGGTGGAAATATTTGGGTGGTACCTTCCCAGCTGGTTTATCACTGGTGTGCCCTAAATAAGGCGTTGTTTTAGATATCATGATTTTTTGTCTGTGTTGTTACTAAGTGGAAACATCTGGTGACACTGTCTGTTTATATGGGTATTAGAGCGTACATGGCCATTAAAAGAAAATTTAATAACTGATATACTGCTCAAATTGTTTTATATGTTCTGCTGTGAACTTTTTATTCTGAAAATATTTACTGTCAGTTTGCTTTATATATTTTACTGCAAATTTTTGTCCATATATATGTATATGCCTTATGCTGTAAATTGAATAGGTATCAATTTTTTGAAAAACCATGGAATGTTTGGAGATTAATTCTCACTCGGATTTTAGCTGATGTTGTATAAATAACCATTTTTCAGGAAATAAGTAGGTCCGCGGAGGGAACGAAAAAGGACTGTGTTGAAGATTCATCTTTTAGAGCTCTTTTTGTTATTATCTTTGTTTTATCATTTAGAGCATGTTTGGCTCTCTTGTAATAAGTTTTAAATTTTATCTTAAGTTGTAACTTGTTATCACTTTTAAAATAAATGAAGTTTCCTTTTAGAAAGCTCTGATGACGTAATTCCTTTACTTTCAGTAGTTTACGATTCATAACCATGTGATAATATTTTCGTTGAGCTTATTTAAGGAAACAATTTAAGTTAGAATATATGTTGCCTTGGTGGCATGTCAAGACACACGTTCCCTACTACTAATTTTGGGACGGGGTCGTGGAAAACGTAGCCCACACAAGCTGACCACGTGGTCACGGAACCCTCGATTTGAGATTGTGGCCCAAAATAGAGAATATCCACACTTAGGCTTGAAAATGTGCTATCGGGGGGCGAAACCCCTTAGTGCCCCCCCAAATGGCCTCGTGAGCGGTGCCAACACCTCGAACGGGACCAATGTAGTCTATACGAGACGACCGCGTGGTCACGGAACCCACGGTTTGAGATCGCGATCCGAAACAGAGAATATCCACACTTAGGCTTGAAAATGTGCCGTCGCAGAGCGAAACCCCGTAGGGCCCCCAAATGGCCCCATGAGCGGCGCCAACACCTCGTATGGGACCAACGTAGCCCACACGAGCCGACTGCGTGGTCACGGAACCCCGGGTTTGAGATCGCGACCCAAAATAGAGAATATCCACAATTAGTCTTAAAAATGTACCGTCGGGGGGCAAAACCCTTTAATGCCCCCCAAACGGTCCTGTGAGCATTGATAACACCTCGCATGGGACCAACGTAGCCCGCACAAGCCGACCGCATGGTCATGGAATCCCCGGTTTGAGATCGCTCCCCAAAACAGAGAATATCCACACTTAGGCTTAAAAACGTGCCGTCGGGAGGCGAAACCCATTAGGGCCCTCCAAACGGCCCCGTGAGCGGTGCCAACACCTTGCAAGGGACCAACGTAGCCCTCACGAGCCGACCGCATGGTCACAGGATCCTCGGTTTGAGATCGCGGCCTAAAACATAGAATATCCACACTTACGCTTGGAAATGTGCTGTCGGAGGGGGGAAACACCTTAGCGCCCCCCAAAAGTCCCCGTGAGTGGGCGCTTACACCTCGCACGGGACCAACGTAGGCCACACGAGCTGACTGCGTGGTCACGGGACCCCCAATTTGAGATCGTGGCCCAAAAGAGAGAATATCCACACTTAAGTTTGAAAACGTGTCGTCGGGGGACGAAACCCCTTAGCGCACCCCAAACGACCCCGTGAGCGGCACCAACACCCACACGGGACCAAAGTAGCCCACACAACCCGATCGTATGGTCACGGGACCCCCGGTTTGAGATCGCGACCCAAAACAGAGAATATCCACACTTAGGCTTGAAAATGTGTCGTCCGGGGGGGGGGGGGGGGAGAAACCCCATAGCGCTCCCCAAACGGTCTCGTGAGTGGTGCCAACATGTCGCACGGGACCAACGTATCCCGCAAAAGCCGACCGCGTGATCACCGGACCCCTGGCTTGAGATCGTGGCACAACATAGAGAATATCAACACTTAGGCTTGAAAACGTGCCGTCGGGGGGGGGGGGGGGAATCCTTTACCGCCCCCAAACAGCCCCATGAGAGGTGCTAACACCTCACACAGGACCAAAGTAGGTTGTAATGCATCCAACTCTTTCTCCCAAAAATGATTTTTTTCCCGATATTTGTTTTCAAGCCTTTCATATTCATGAATTAAAAGCCACTCACCCATTTTAATAGGTCGAGGCGGAGATTCTTGAAAATAAAAAGATTGAAAACTATTCCCATATGAACCATTATAATTACCGAACTCATTATAAAAAGACATGATTACCGAATAGTTTGTAAACGGACAATCCACTTAAAGAGGTGTGCGGCTAAGGTTTCAACGTTTCTTGGCGCTCAATTGTGCAAGCCTGCAAAAAAAAATTAAAAGAAAGAAAAAAATATCTTGCGAAATAGTAAATCAATTATAATCTATAACAAAACACTCCCCGGCAACGGCGCCATTTTGATCGAGTCGGAAACCGAGCGTCCGTGTAAATACGCTAGTCGTTGTTGTCGGCTTCCAACCACAATACAAAAAAACCTAAACTTTAACTACACTCTTGCGGGGTATAGTGGCGAGTCTGGGTATCGAATCCACAGGGAATGTTTGATAGATTTTAATTGATTTATTACTTCAAAAAATAAAGTGTAAAAGATGATGATTGAGTGACAAAGGAAAAAGGGAAAAATAAAGAAGTTAACTAAAACTAATTGGAAAAATTAAGGTAGAGACACAATCCCCCAACCCTAGAGTATTGATGGTATAAAACTAATCGTAAATTTAACTGATTAATTTGACCCGGAATTTAGTACTCCCAAGCATTACGTATACGAGGTTCAAGCCCGCGTCATACTTAATCTGAGGATGAGTAAATCAGCATCGCGATAGTTGCACTCGAATTGCACTCTAAATCATCACGAGTACCCAGAGGCAAACGAGATATAAAGATCTACAATTGTTGTGTAACTACGCAATACGGACATAATCAATCATTAAATTCAGAGGACTAATATTATACACATGCAATTAACACATCAGGTTGGGTTCATGTATCCCAGCCTTTAAAAACCTAGCCTAACATGGTAAATAATGATAAAAGTGCTGGAAATAAAAGTTACCACGATTGAAGAACAAGAACATGCAAGAAGAAATCAAAGACTGAAGAAAAACCAAAAAAGCTCTTGAATTAATGGTGTAAAATATGTGAATCTTTCTCCTAGATGTTCCTACTTGTTATGGAGATTTTACATGAATGAAATCTTAATAAAAAGAGTCATAATGACTAAATATATAGGCTAAGGGTCGTTTAGAAGAGTCCCCAAAACATAAAACTCTTTTGGCTAAAAGATAAGCACAAAATAAAAATCCCGTATCTGTCAATTTGTCACACTTAGAAAGCGTGACTAATTTTGTAACGGATCTGGTGCGTGACAAATGGGCATACTGGTTCTTTTTCCTCAGCTTCGGTTCGGTTCGGGTCTGACAGCTTTTTTCTTGGATTTCTTCTCAACTTCAAATGGGCATAACTTCTTCATCGTAGCTCGGATTGAGGTGCCGTTTTTTCCAGTGTTCTTGTAATTAAAAGTTCTTCAACTTTCCAGTTGGCCCCACCTCCGGAATAAGGCTACAAAATTACGAAAATACCCTTTAACTCCTCGATTCTTGGTTTCTTTCACTATTTTGAGTTCTCTTTGGTACTAACTTGCATGAAATATCTGTAAAACACATAGGAGATACACAAAATACGAAATACTTGCCAAAAAGGGTTAGTAGCATAAATATGAGACAAATCCAATCTATTTACACCGCACGGGATCATAAAAATACCGAAATTAAGGGGATAAATATGAAGAATTTATGCCTAATCAAACCTCCCTAACTTAGAACTTTGCGCATCCCGAGCAATGTAAAAGAACTAGAGTATGAGTTAAGGACCCTTCAAAAACTTTATTGGGATAGAATACCTCTTTCGCGGGCAAGCGATTGCATTTAGCGCATGCAACAAGCCTTTAAACCTCTAGGTTACCCTAGTAGGACGAGTTGTGTCTCGTGAGGGTTTGCAGGGAATATACCCACAAAATTTGACTCAAATAAAATTCAAAATATGCAAAAAATGTGTAATTCAAACTTTTCCAGAAAATAGTCATCATCAAGTCATATTTACAAGTCTCAAACCGTAGTGTGTGTGTGTGAAGCCGGAAATATAACCGCCAATTTCCACCGATTGACCATTACGTTACTTATCCGAAAATTCGTTTTGATTTCAATTTCTCACGGAATGCACTCACAAACGAATCTCTCAGATTATGGCTATTCTCTAGGCATGTGTGATATAAAGAGTAAATGTAATGGAAGCAAATTCACGCATGCAATTAGAAAGACGGAAATTTTTATAGTGAAAGGATCTCATCAACGGATTACAATTTTAAAAACGGGAACATCGCCTCTATTTCGCGCATTTAACCTCTTATATTATCTTTTGGTGTATTAGCTCTCCACGCGGTACTTAATTTTTGCAATTTGGACTCGGTTAGGACTTTTTCGGGTTAAAGGTTGCATTGGGTAAAATGAAGGAGGTATAGAAGGTTGGAATTGGAAAAGTCATTCGTGATGTCCATTTGTGCATTTTCCGGGCTATTGCTCATTTTCATTTTTTTTTCTTTTTTTTTTCTCATTTCTTTTCTTTTCTTGCTATATTTTTTTTTCTTGCCCCTTTTTGTTGCACTTTTCGGACTTAAATGCTGATTTTTTTATTTTATTTTTCACAATTCCGGCTATTTTGGGTTTTTCGGGTTGTCAAACGAAAGGTAAAATTATTCGGCTCAATTTGGGTTGCAAAAGGGTAATTTTTCGCTACTTTTTCTGTCCAATATTTTTGGGGTGACAAACGATGGCCTACTTCATTGTCCGAATTGCCAATTTCTTACCATATGTGTTTCGAGGTGAATTTAAGTTTAGAGACTAATTTGGCACGTTTTTCAAGGTAATATTGCACACATTTTTCAAAACCGATCAAAATGAAAGGATTGAGATCCTTGACAACTTATTAGGCGCTAAAAAGAACTTTGAGTTAACAATTAACTCGGATTGATTTAAAAACTCGCAAAACGTGATAGGCTCGAATCTCACCGGGTTTGTTAATCTCCACATTTATTCGTTAAGTCGTCAATTTTCGCTCAATTTCCATCTTTGGTCAATTTCGGCTTTGTGTATGTTGAATGTTTACAATTTGAGACTCCAATTTGACTTTTAATGATATTTTTGAAAAATTTGAATTCCAATTTTTATTTATTTTGAACAAAAATATTTTTGGATTTTTCAAAATTTTATGATTTTTTTTTTTTGAAATTTATGATTTTTTTTTTCTAAAAAAAACATACTTGGAACGAACACGTGATCAAATCAATGAAACTAAACAATAAATGGGAAGAATATCCCACACCCCCTAACTTAAATGTTGCATTGTCCTCAATGCGAATCAAGAACACAACATAAAGAGAGGAAAAGAAAGATATTACCCAATTGGAGCGATCCCCGATGAATGCGAGTCCATTGAATCTACAAAACATGTTAGAACCAAGCATAACAAAAATAATAACAAAAACTCTAAACTAAAAAAAATTAAAAAAAAAAATAAGCTAACTATTGTACAACCTACGATTTTCAAATTCTAATAAATTATAAACTAGAAGTCGAAAAATTTGAGGGTCCACCCAAAATACAATATGACTTTGAGGGATTAATGGTGTACCCTCACTAGGATGCATGTCTCCCGAAAAATAAGGATTCCATTTGAACAACGGAAGGCATGTGTGAGATGGAAAAAATGAACCATCACCAATTAAAAAATTTAACGGGATGATGGTGGGTTTGGGTGCTAGGTGGGACAAGTACAATTGAGATCCAAGAAAAATATAATCACCTCCCGAATCTTTTTCAAGTAGTATGGGGAGAGGGTAACACAAAAAGGAAGAGTCCATATTAGAAAACAATTCTAGCAAAGTGTCTTTGTCGATAAAAGGTGTAAACGTTTCAGAATTTTCAACCGACTCATAGGAATCTAGCGGTACTTCTAATGGTTCAATAACGGTGAACGAAAATGGTGATGAAATAAACTCAATCTCAAGTGATTCATCATCACTCGGAGATTGAATTTCAAGGGAGGAAGACTCACTTTCAATGAGATGTTCTTAAAAAATTTGAGGTGACACACAAGTCTCAACCTCCTCTTTGTTTTCCAAATTAGAACGCATCTCATCGCAAAGTGAGATCATTTTCGTAACAAGACCAACATCCATTGCACTTTGGGTGGAAAGAAAATCGAGTACTTGTTTGATTAGAAAAAGCATTCTTTCTTCCAAAGTAGGATTCATTGGCTCTATAACCTCGGAAGAAAAATCGTCATTGGATTCGAATAATGCATCCAACTCTTTCTCCCCAAAACGATTTTTTTCCCGATATTTGTTTTCAAGCCTTTCATATTCATGAATTAAAAGCCACTCACCCATTTTAATAGGTCGAGGCGGAGATTCTTGAAAATAAAAAGATTGAAAACTATTCCCATATGAACCATTATAATTACCGAACTCATTATAAAAAGACATGATTACCGAATAGTTTGTAAACGGACCATCCACTTAAAGAGGTGTGCGGCTAAGGATTCAACGTTTCTTGGCGCTCAATTGTGCAAGCCTGCAAAAAAAATTAAAAGAAAGAAAAAAATATCTTGCGAAATAGTAAATCAATTATAATCTATAACAAAACACTCCCCGGCAACGGCGCCATTTTGATCGAGTCGGAAACCGAGCGTCCGTGTAAATACGCTAGTCGTTGTTGTCGGCTTCCAACCACAATACAAAAAAACCTAAACTTTAACTACACTCTTGCGGGGTATAGTGGCGAGTCTGGGTATCGAATCCACAGGGAATGTTTGATAGATTTTAATTGATTTATTATTTCAAAAAAGAAAGTGTAAAAGATGATGATTGAGTGACAAAGGAAAAAGGGAAAAATAAAGAAGTTAACTAAAACTAATTAGAAAAATTAAGGTAGAGACACAATCCCCCAACCCTAGAGTATTGATGGTATAAAACTAATCGTAAATTTAACTGATTAAATTGACCCGGAATTTAGTACTCCCATGCATTACGTATACGAGGTTCAAGCCCGCGTCATACTTAATCTGAGGATGAGTAAATCAGCATCGCGATAGTTGCACTCGAATTGCACTCTAAATCATCACGAGTACCCAGAGGCAAACGAGATATAAAGATCTACAATTGTTGTGTAACTACGCAATACGGACATAATCAATCATTAAATTCAGAGGACTAATATTATACACATGCAATTAACACATCAGGTTGGGTTCATGTATCCCAGCCTTTAAAAACCTAGCCTAACATGGTAAATAATGATAAAAGTGCTGGAAATAAAAGTTACCACGATTGAAGAACAAGAACACGCAAGAAGAAATCAAAGACTGAAGAAAAACCAAAAAAGCTCTTGAATTAATGGTGTAAAATATGTGAATCTTTCTCCTAGATGTTCCTACTTGTTATGGAGATTTTACATGAATGAAATCTTAATAAAAAGAGTCATAATGACTAAATATATAGGCTAAGGGTCGTTTAGAAGAGTCCCCAAAACATAAAACTCTTTTGGCTAAAAGATAAGCACAAAATAAAAATCCCGTATCTGCCAATTTGTCACACTTAGAAAGCGTGACTAATTTTGTAACGGATCTGGTGCGTGACAAATGGGCATACTGGTTCTTTTTTCTCAGCTTCGGTTCGGTTCGGGTCTGACAGCTTTTTTCTTGGATTTCTTCTCAACTTCAAATGGGCATAACTTCTTCATCGTAGCTCGGATTGAGGTGCCGTTTTTTCCAGTGTTCTTGTAATTGAAAGTTCTTCAACTTTACAGTTAGCCCCACCTCCGGAATAAGGCTACAAAATTACGAAAATACCCTTTAACTCCTCGATTCTTAGTTTCTTTCACTATTTTGAGTTCTCTTTGGCACTAACTTGCATGAAATATCTGTAAAACGAATAGGAGATACACAAAATACGAAATACTTGCCAAAAAGGGTTAGTAGCATAAATATGAGACAAATCCAATCTATTTACACCGTACGGGATCATAAAAATACCGAAATTAAGGGGATAAATATGAAGAATTTATGCCTAATCAACCCCCAATTTGAGATCGTGGCCCAAAAGAGAGAATATCCACACTTAAGTTTAAAAACGTGTCGTCGGGGGACGAAACCCCTTAGCGCACCCCAAACGACCCCGTGAGCGGCACCAACACCCACACGGGACCAAAGTAGCCCACACGACCCGATCGTATGGTCACGGGACCCCCGGTTTGAGATCGCGACCCAAAACAGAGAATATCCACACTTAGGCTTGAAAATGTGTCGTCCGGGGGGGGGGGGGGGAGAAACCCCATAGCGCTCCCCAAACGGTCTTGTGAGTGGTGCCAACATGTCGCACGGGACCAACGTATCCCGCAAATGCCGACCGCGTGATCACCGGACCCCTGGTTTGAGATCGTGGCACAACATAGAGAATATCCACACTTAGGCTTGAAAACGTGCCGTCGGGGGAGGCGGGGGGGGGGATCCTTTAGCGCCCACAAACGGCCCCGTGAGAGGTGCTAACACCTCACACAGGACCAACGTAGGCTGTACAAGTCGACCGCATGGTCACGGGACCCCTGGTTTGAGATCGTGGCCCAAAATAGAGAATATCCACACTTAGGCTTGAAAACGTGTCGTCGGGGGGGAGGGGGAGGGGAACCCCTTCGTGCCCCCCAAACAGCACCGTGAGCGATGCCAACACCTCGTACGGGACCAACGTGGCCTGCACAAGCTGACCGCATGGTCACGAGACCCCCGTTTGAGATCGTGGCCTAATACAAAGAATATCCACACTTAGGCTTGAAAACGTGCCATCGGGGGGCGAAACTCCTTAGTGCCCCCCAAACGGCCCCGTGAGCAGTGCTAACACCTCACACGGGACCAACGTAGCCCCACGAGCCGATCGCGTGGTCATGAGACTCCCGATTTGAGATCACGGCCCAAAACAGAGAATATCCACACTTAGGCTTGAAAACGTGCCGTCGGGGGACGAAACCCCTTAGCACCCCCCAAACGGCCCCATGGGCGATGCCAACACCTCATACGGGACCAACGTACCCCGCACGAGATGATCGCGTGGTCACAGGACCCCCGGTTTGAGATCACGACCCATATTTCAAAATGCCTACACGGGTCCCGTGATCGCGTGGTCATGGGACCCCTCAATTTGAGAGCACTAGACCCCCTATTTGAGAGCACAAGACCCCCTCGAGGTCACCCAAGGTGCACTTGCAGCAACTGACCGATTAGCCTCCCGATTCGAGATTTTTTTATTATTATTAAAACTGGTCACGGCCTAAAGCCGTGACAATATTTTATGAACAGTAAGTATAGTTACGGCCCAAGGCTGTGACAATATCATCCTTATTGTAAGCGTGGTCACAACCAATAGCCGTGAAAATATCAAGTATACAGTAAGTTTGGTCACGGCATTAAGCCATGAAAAAGATACAGCGCATAGAGAACTGGTCACGGTTCAAAGCCATGGCTAGATGATCTTTAATCGTGAAGTGGTTACGGATTTGGGCCGTGACCACGCTTACAAATAGGGTCAGGGCTATGGGTTGTGACCATATTGATGACTATGGGGAGACCGTAAGCAGTGTCTGGGTAAGGGATTTGGGTCGTGACCACCAAAATTGGTCATGCCTTATTTGGTCACGGACCAAATTCGTGACCCACCCTTCCTGGTCAGGGATAAAGTCCGTGACCATTACCCCGGTTTTGGTGTAATGAATGGAAAGTATATTCAAATATGTTTTCATATTGATAAGGTTGGACGCCTGTATTTGTACAATTTATGAATTTAGAATGGTTAAGAATAAATGAAAATAATTTGATGCCATACTAGATATCCCATGAAAGAATATTCTTATCTCCTCCTTCCAAAGGGTATTTTGAGTACATATTCCATGATTATATATATTGAGAAGTATACTTTTATACTTATTTGGTTTTATTTATAAATTCCTTATGAAGTATTTTCTAGGGTTGAATGTTTATAACTTTATCAACATAGATACCATTACATCATCTTTATTCAAGTTTCATAGAATTCTACTTAAGTGGGATTATATTGTAGTTTTATGATCATGGAAAGTTACATAAATATATTAATATGATACTTTTGATTTTAATTCGGTACTGATTTAGTTGGATTGACAGGTTTATGGTCTAATCCACCAAGTTTAGTTGCACCTGGGGGAAACGAAAACATATAGTTCAGAACCCAAGGTGACTGTACTCACTGGAAAGATGTATATGTACATTGTTATGGATATGATTATGAAATTATGAATATGAAATTGTTTCATTTCGGATTACCAAAATTATTTTCACAAGTGCTTTCTGGACTGAACTATTCAAGCTCATAGGTACTCAACTTAATCTCAGCACAACTTACCAAACCCAAAGTGATGATCAAGTTGAGAGAGTTAACCAATGCATGGAAAACTATCTCATATTCATATAGGGGTGGAAAAACGGGTCAACGGGCCGTGTTTTCACACGACTCGACCCAACACGATAAGAATCCAGCAGACCTGAACACGATACGACATGATAGCATCTTTTTTTCTCAACCCGAACATGACACGTCAAAAACAAGACACGAAACGATAAGTAAATACGGTTTGATTGGAAATGATTAGACTCGACACAACACGATAAGATTGGACACGGTTAGACCAGTTAGTGAGGAATTAAAAAAATTAGTGGGTCTAAATGGGGTTAATAGTGGGTCTATATAGGGTATATATGGTGTTTTTAATTGGGTCACTATTGTGTCCTTATCGGATCAATTTCGTGGAAGAAATTGGACACGAACACGACACGACACAACGACGTGTTGAAAAACCAAGACCCGAACACAAAAGATCATGTCAATTTCGTTTCGTTTCATTTCGTTCCCAAAATTTCCACCCCTGTCTCTAGGCCTGCTAAGTGGCATATGTGAATCAGTTTAACTGAGTGGTGGTATAACACATCCCACCACACAAGTTCAAATATTCACATTTTTAACATTATGCAGCTATGTACCACCTCAGTGGTCTATTCCCACTGCTATTGACACTACTATGGCAACAATAAAGGAACTCATGAAGGAAAAATAGCTTTTGACTCAAATAATCAAGGAACACCTCACACAAGCTCAACATAGGGCAAAGCTTTATACATACAAGAGGATAAAAAAGAGAGGCATCTTCAGGTAGGGGATTGGGTTCATCTCAGCTTGCAACCATATAGGTAGAGACAACAGTGGCCTTACGAAGAAATATGAAGTTGGATGCAATGTTCTATGGGCCATTCACTCCACTCAGTTACCCTTAGTTGGTTAATAAGGAAAGTTATTGGTGGGTCCAATGGATGTTCAAGATAGGAGGATGATCAAAAAGGGTAATGTTATTGTGTCTCAAGTTCTCATCCAGTGGTCTAATATTATTCCATAAGATGTCACATGTGAAGATTAGAAATTTATCCACAATAAATTCCCTATTTTTGAACCCTGAGGCCAATGTCCATTCTGAATGGGAAGGGGCTTTATCATACATAGTTTTAGTTAGTTATATTCAGTTGACTATAATTAAAATAGTTATTAGTTATGTTATTAGTTAAAAGTTAGTTAAAGTGGTTGGGCAGTTAGTTTTGGCAGGAATTAGTCTCAATCATTATTTTGTAATTGTGTATCTCACTATTGTATCATTAACTCATTCAATCAATATCAAGTACAACATTTGTTGCAAACTTCTTCTCTCTTATTTTGTCTATTGTTGACCTAATTTTTAAGGGTATAACAAAATCTATTACAAAATAACATTTGATATAAATCCAATACAGATATACAAAGGTGATCATCTTTTTTTTTCAAAATAACTAAATAAATTTTAGACTATATCTTTAAATATATGTTTTGTGCCACACGAAATCAGAAAAGATGTTTAAACCGTAAGAGTTGCTATCAATGAACAGAGTCTCTGCGAGTGGCGAGAGCGAGTGGGAACCATGGTAGGATGCGAGTTCATCTCTCTCTCTCTCTCTCTCTCTCTCTCTCTATATATATATATATATATATATATATATATATATATACATATACAGGGAGATGTTTACAAGTGAACCTAAAAGATGAACTTTTTAAGGAACCTTAACAAAATAGCACCTAACAATTCATTAATTTTAATTTCTATGTTGTAGTGGGTCCGCACCACCGGCAATAAGCACGCGTGTTGATTGATCCCCCCTCCGACACCTCCCCAACCACCACCATCACCATGGCAGACCTTATAGTAGGCCTTATGGCAGCAGGGCTACCATGGGGGTGGGGGGGGGGGATCGATCGATATACGTGTCCGTTGCCGTTGGCGCGGACCAATTACAACATAGGAATTAAAATTAATTGAGTTGTTGTGTTATTTTGTTAAGGTTCATTAAAAAGTTCATCTTTTAGGTTCACTTGTGAACCTCTCCATATATATATATAAATATAGTACTACTCTTGTGCGGACCAATCCGCATTTTAAGAGTGCAGATCGGAATAATTTCTAGGCTCACCGTCAGGCGACACATGTTCGATCTGCACTCTTAAAATGCAAACTGGTCCGTACAAGAGCAGTACTATATATATATATATATATATATATATATATATATATATATATATATATATATATATATATATACAATACTGCTCTTGTGCGGACTGTCCCGTATTTTAATAGTGCAGACTGGACATATGTCACCTGGCAGTGAGCCCAGAAAAAAGAGAGAGAGTGTGTGCCTATAATTTATGGGTTTACCATCAGGTGACACATGTCCGGTCCATACTGTTAAAATGGGAGACAATATATATATATATATATATAAAGACCCAATTTATCCCTCCCTCACGAGTAACACAAAAATCCGCAAAGTGAATAGAGAATCAATGAGATTTCTTCCAGTTTTCTCATTAAGAGAGAGAAATTTTTCTACTCAAACCCACACACGTGTCCAAGTCGGTAGACCTCTTCTCCCCTACACATACTTTTCTTAACCGACTTTCTCTCACAAGAGCAAAATCCCAACCCATTTCCCTATTCTCACCCTAAATTTTAGACATTATAATGACCTATAAAATAAAGAAAATACACAAAATATTTAATAGGTTTATAGATCAATTCGTAATTGTATCAAAACATATTATAGGTAGAGGCCTCCTCTAAAAACCCGTTAATGCCGGAGGTGTCTATCGACCAAGATGAGTTGTGGTGAGATAGTGGAGGCTTGTGGGTTAAGAGTGAGTGTGAGGTCCTGGTGGCGATGGATGAACGAGATAAGAGAGAGACATGAGAGATATTGTAAGAGATTGGTTGAGAAGAGATAAATGGGTTGGGATCAAGAGAGAAAGTCAGGAAGAAGAGTTTGAGTTGGATTTGGTTCTAGGAACACGTGTGTTCATGATTGGTTTTTAAAACAGATGGGTTTCTCTCTCTTCAAGGAAAATATTTAAGAAATCTTCAGAGGCCTCAAGTTTGGCGTGGCACTTTATTATTGACCCTCTCAATATAAATGAGTTTTATATAGAGAATAGATTTTTCATGTTATTTTTTAAGTTAATTATATATATATATATATATATATATATATATATATATATATATTGTGACACCCCGCCTAATTAAATACCGGGCGATCACTCCTTTATTAAATTAAAATCAAGGTGAACACCTCGCACCTCTTTTGACTATGATAGCATTGAAAATCATTGTTGCACCTTAGTCGCCTTTCTAGTCGTGGCTTCTCGTGCCATAATGAAGGTGACCTCGTCTACGGTCATCATCCTCGGATTTATTTCATAATATCAACTGAGCCCTGCCTCCTGATGTATGCTTAACAGTCCTCTTCTGACAGCCGTCATCGCTCGGCACACGCACATATCCGAACGAAATTAGAATTCACTAGTGTATACACATTATAGCAGGAGAACGAAATCTCGTCAAAGTAATCGACAATCCTAAACATAGGGGTCTATAACAAATAAAGCAACGCTGAAAGCATAATAAGCCGTACATATCCTAAGGACACTAGAACCTGATGCTCTGATACCACCTGTGACACCCCGCCTAATTAAATACCGAGCGATCACTCCTTTATTAAATTAAAATCAAGGTGAACAGTTGGTTCATTCTTAGCATCACTGTCGTAAAAATAAAATTTTCCAAATTAACACCCTAATTAATTAAGCTAAGTGTCAGAACCATTTGTAACCTTTCTAACCAAATTGTATTTTTAAAGAAAAACTTATTTATTTAATTATTAACCACATTTTCAATAAGTAAGAATCATACAACAATTATCCTGGAACATAATCCAATTACTTTATAAATTCAACATCCAAAATCCCAACATTTAAAACTAAATGTAAAACATACATGTTGAATAAATCCCAAAGTAACAGTACTTGAAATAACTGAAATACAAATGTCCCAATAGAACAGATAAATAGTGGAAAGAGGGACACATGCCCCAATAACTAAGAATCATAGGAGTGGAATCAAGTAAATTAAATCGTCTAAGCAAGTGGCCTGCAACTCCCACCTAAGCTGCAGCACGTTCCTTCCAAGGGATCCTAAGCAAGACGCCCCTGTGGCTGGGCACCTGTAGTACATACATATATATATAAGAGAGAGAGAGAGAGAGAGAGAGAGAGAGAGAGAGAGAGAGAGAGAGAGAGAGAGAGAAACGGGTCAGAGCCCGATAGTGTATATGATTTAAAAATTGTTTAGCAAGTATTTAAATTGATACAGGCCAATGAAACAACATATTAGTGAGACACTCTCTTGAGAAATTCTCACCTCTCTTCTAATGTGCACACCTATCGCACTAACCTTCCCATTGGTCCAACTCATCATATAACACGCTATCCTTTCCCAATAGTTTAACTTATCTTAGATTATTCGCAGGATTCAAAATTTAACGATTCAATTGTTTGAAAAGAATATTTCAATTAGTAACCAAAGTTCTCATTTTAACTTTATTAATCAATAAAGTTTTCCGGTTTCATATTATACTTTCTCAAAATAAGTATTTACAATTTGAGTCATCAACAAGGTCCTACATACCAAATCACAGTAGGAAGTTACAGATTTCAGAATTTCATATATATATTAACCACTCGTAAAATATATATATATATATATATATATATATATATATATATATATATATATATATATATCATAACAGCACCCCAAATAAAAACTATGGTGCGGGCATACTCTACTATCCAAACCCCGTATCACTCATATTAAGGGGAATACAAATTAGGAATCACTCTCGAATTGTATTAACACAAACTCAAATAATATTGAGGCGAAGTATAGATTCCAAGTCTCTAAGAGGATGGCATATGTATGCGTCTCTCAGGACCGTTTGAACTATCACTGCGATAGCCTGTACCAAGGATGTCTATACACAAACAAGATGAGGCGAAGCATAGATTCCAAGTCTCTAAGAGGAAAGCACATACCCGCATCTCTTAGGACCGTCTGAACTATCATTCCGATAGCCTGTACCAAGGATATCTATCTTCTAGGGTACAAGTCAATATCCCCCATAAAGGTCCCATTGAGATAAGACTGTCCCAGTGCGGAAACCTCAGGGATAGCAAGTAGCGTGGGCATGATTTTCACACATAGATAGTATATGCATACACAATCATATAACTATACTAATATTACCATATCAATAATGGGTAAATTCTCAATTCCCATAATTATGTTATTTGCATTTATTTCTCATTATATAGTTATCACGTATAATTATTCACATCCTACTTTAATTTGAGGAACTTTTCCACTTACTACATGACGCTTCATGGATTCTATCCTCCCAATTATAAAATTCAGTAGGTATACACATTTGTCCCAAAGTAACTCTCTTACGTGTCTCTCTCTTTAAATCATAAATTCACCGACCCTTATGTAATTATCCCAAAATACAATCTTTGCTCGACATCAAGGGTCCCAAAATCTATTCACATGTCCTACTGGTCTTCCCTATCTCCCAAAACATTTTATTAAGGGTGCCCAAGAATTATCTCACAATAAATTGAATTTAACTCATTTAAAAAGGAAATAGGAGTCTGCCAGGAGGGGTCGATCGATCGAGGTCTGGGGCTCGATCGAACGAAGCTCTGGGCTCGATCGATCGATCAAGCAGGTCTGCGAAAACTGAAATTATGCAGTTACGGGTTTCATCTCCTAACTTCAACAATTTCCATATTTTCTAATCCCAATCGTCCCAAAATTGATACTACTAACCTTATATCGTCATATTAGGTATTTTCAACGTAAAGCATGTGGATTTCAGTCATTTAATCATGGATTAACAACCCAAGATCTATACAATTATCAAGAACCCTAGAAATTTCTTAATCATTGTTCTAATCTATTTTTCCCAAAATTTCCTTCTAATACAACATTAAAATTTCGTGGATTATTCTTCTACATCACCAATAATTTCCAGAATAAGGTTTAAGTCATCACTACATGCAAATTCCCATCACAATTTAGGTTTTCTTCAATGTAATTCATCCCTAATCATTCCTAAACTAATATGAAGGATGCACCAATGAAATAAGAAAGATAAACGCTTGCCTGGGATTTTTGGTGTTCTGATTTGCAGATGATTTTGGTGTAGTTGCGTAGCCCGTTGCGCGATCTACGCGTTGGTGGTGGTGGCGGTGCAAACGGATGACTTTTGGGTCTTGAATTTGCCTTGAGAGCTCTCTCCTTCCTCTCTTATGGTCGTTCTTGTGTTTGAGTTTTCTAACCCTAGCTGACTAACCTAAATGGCTGATGTAGATTACTGATTTTCGTGGGTTTAATTACCCAAAAAGGTGAAATGTCCAAAACGTCCTCCCGGGGTACCAATTAGGCCTAAAAACGCCCCGAGACCCAAACTAAACCCCCGGGTATACTTTTCTGACTATCTCAACCCTTCCGAACGCGTTGGCGCACTCAAAACGACCATGTGAACAACCTTTAAAATATTCACTTTATTAATCCACATTTAGTCCCGACACAACACAAGCGCGTCAAAACTTAAATTTCCACCATTGTCATTTTATTCACACGTGACAATATTATAAAAATAAATCTCATATATTACTATACTCATCCAGTAATATTCAACAAATAACAAATTTCCAATAATTACTAACCCTCGTCACGCTAGTAAATATTTACAACAACATTTTGAATTAAAATTAAATTAATTTATCTCAATTAAATTTAATAAATCCTTAAATTTCAAAGCCATGAAAATACGGGGTATTATATATATATATATATATATATATATATATATATATATATATATATATATATATATATATATATATATATATAGTACTGTTCTTTTGCGGACTAGTCCGCATTTTAAGAGTGCAGACCGGACATTTGTCACCTGGCGGTGTACCTAGAAATTATCGACTAAATTATAGGCACACTCTCTCTATTTTTTGGGTTCACCACCAGGTAACACATGTCCGGTCCACACACTTAAAATGCGTGCTAGTCTGCACAAGAGCAATCTCTCTCTCTCTCTCTCTCTCTCTCTATATATATATATATATATATATATATATATATATATATATATATATATATATATCAATACTTCTCTTGTGCGGACTATCCCATATTTTAATAGTGTGGACCGAACATTTGTCACCTGGCGGTGAACCCAAAAAATAGTGAGAGAATGCGTGTAATTTAGCCGATAAATTCTAGGTTCACCGTTAGGCGACACATGTCCAGCCCACACAAGATATATATATATATATATATGTGTGTGTGTGTGTGTGTGTGTGTGTGTAAAGGTTGCCAATTTTGGGAGAATTCTCTCTCTCCCTCTCTCTCTCTCTCTCTCACATTTAGGGGAGGACCTACCTAGTCCCCATAACCCGCTAAGTTTTTAGTATTTTTTCTTTCAAATATGGTTAAAAAAAAGGGCAATTTATAATTAGGTCCCTTGCTAACAATTTTTAAACATTTAAGGACAATTTACTATTAGGTCCACTTGTTATGCCAGTAGCGTGAACTTCTACAAGAAGATAATTAGTGAACATAAGTGTTTAAAATTTGACAAAATTCCTTTAGTGTTTAAAATTTGTTTGTGATGGACCTAAGAGTACTTTCCCCCTCAAAAAAAATTAGGGGCATGAATGTAAAAGTTTAAAAGTAAAAGGCAAGTACAAATAGATTTGGTTCCTAAGGATGAAATACTTAAATAGTTTAAATCTAAATCATGCATTCTTTCAAATAATAAACGGCCCTGCTTTTTTGTTTTTAATTTCATTACCTAAAAATCCTTAGCCGGCTATCTCTCTCTCTCTCTCTCTCGGTAATTGTCACTGCCAGTGCGATAACTTGGTATATCTACCATACGACCATTGACTAAAATATGTCTATGGTTAACTAATTGGCGGGCTTCGGGAATAGTCGGAGCCATACCCAATCGAAAAAGGATGTTATCCAAGCGCATTTCAAGTAATTGTAGTAAAACCTGACCTGTTGACCCCTTGGCTTTTCCGGCGATACGAACGTATTTAAGTAATTGTCGTTCTGTAAGACCATAATGAAAACGCAATTTTTGGCTCCTCCATGTTTTCCTTGACTCTTTGTCTATCATTGTAAGTTCATTTTTTTTAGTTTTACTTTTAATATATCATGAAATTAGTTTAATGGTTACACATCTATTGATGGAAATATGATGTGGCATCCTTTACGTGGCAAGTAATGTGTCAAAATCATTCTAGGCATCCAATCGAATGACTCAACATGGAAAAAAAAGTATCTTTAATTAATTAAAAGACAAAAGAAATAGAAGAAAAATTAAATTAAAAGGAAAAAAAGTCAGTACGCCCCTCCTCTTTCAACTTTGTGAACTTGGTCCTCATCTCGGACTGCATAGTTACGGGAAAATATTTCCCCTCAAATCTCTCCCAGAACTGATCGTTAGTGAGATTGTCCCTCTCTGTAATAGTCGTCACTGCCTTCCACCATTGAAAAATGGTTCCCATCAATCTGAATGAAGCTAACATCTTCTTCTGAACGGATGTGCACTCAACGATCCGTAAGTTCCTCTCGATGTCTTTCTTCTACCTACTCGCAACCAAAATATCATAACCTCCTACAAACTCTAGAGACTGGCCATTAACAAAGGCCTCCCTCGATCGGTCCCACATGTTACCCGGTGCTTGTGCTGGCATACCACCTGCTATGGTGGTACTAGCTGCTGCTGTGCTTGTGGCGGTGGGAAGTGCTGGAACATGACTGACATAGCCGTAGAGATCGCTCGAGACACAATAGTGGCTATCTCAACATGAGTGATAAGCTGTGGGGCCTATGGTGGCTCCTGGTGCCTCCTCCTCCTCAACCGGTGAAACTACTCGCCTCGTCCTGCCCCTACATTCGTTTACCATCTGAAAACAAATAAGGTTAGAATTAGCATCAATCGTAAGAATACAATGAAACCTAAGTATAGGCTCTACACATCAAAGAACGCAACGCAGAACGTAATGAAATCGACATGGATCCTAAGGTTACTAGAACCTTGCTCTGATACCAACTGTAATAACCCCTATTTTCTTGCTTAAATGTTGTCCAGGCACGATGTGCCGAAGATAGGGCTTGCTTATCTATTAATACCATTCTCAGCATGAAGTAAATATAATTAAGATACTTTTCCAAACTTTTGCATTTAAAATATGAAGAACACATACACCACGATCAAATAATTCAAACCACTAATAATGAAATGATAAAATAAAAAAATCCGATTAGAGTAATAAAATCCCAACTGATAAAATAAAGGAGTTTAGGTCTTATGCCCTTACAAATATTTCAACTAAATAAAATAGCAATAGCTGAAAAGCACTTATGTTAGAGTCCAAATGATCTGGAAACTAAATAGCAAGCGAGGCCATAGGACTGCTATAACACAATCCAACTATCCCTCCTGTCTAGGAGCACCTAGGGGGAGAAAACATTTATATTTGGGTCAGAGCTCGAGTTGTATAAAAATTAACTTGAATAATTTAAGATGAAATAATAGAGTCAATGCACAAATATGTAATCATCCTTTCGTCACTCACATGTGTATAATATCTAACCTCTAATATAAATGTATTATCTTTCGCACCCGACAATTCCCATATAATTGAATGGTGAATTAACTCAATTTATAAACAAGTATCTCGATAAATAATTATTGAAATATAATTTCTACATTTAATTATCAACATTCATTTGTACCAGTCTCATAATTCTCATAGTTAAGGCATAAACATCTATCATGCATTATGGGGTCTCATGTATAAATATTGTCCACTTCTTTACACAGTTAAATATATTTAATTGAAGTCCGGTCAAGTAATAATATATATATGTCCTTTCATATATTTAACACATAAGGGCACCTACCGTTGGTGTCCATTCGTACACTATCGGCAAGTCGAGAGAAATCTCTCATTTCTAAGCGGACATCATAAAACACACATACATTGAGGACGGTCCCTACGTAGGACACCTGAAAATAGACATACCAAGCGCACTACACCAAATCCTATGAATGGTCACGCCGAGTGGGTCGCGGACTTGGGCCGTGACCATTTATTTTTTTGGCGTGACCATATTCATTACCACACTGAGTCATTAATTCTTTGGAAGTGATCACGACCCAAATCTCTTGGTGTGGGTCACGGCTATTGGTCGTGACCATCCCTCATTCGAATAGAGCTCTTGGTACGCATGGTGGGTCACGGCTCTAGGTCGTGACCAGTCGTCAATGGAGCAACAGGTTGGTAGCACATGTGGAGAACTAATTGGTCGCGTGTATTGGGTCACGACTTTAGGTCGTGACTAGATTCAACCATTAAAAAAAACGTGCACAAATTCAGACCTGTGATTCATTCTTCCATTCGTGATTTCGGCAAAGAGTTTGGGAGATTTGATTTCGACTATGGGTTTTTCGATTCTTCCATTCGATTTCATCTAAGATTTGTGAAAGGTATGTGTGTATCTGTGTGTGTGCATTTTGATTTGTGGCAGCTGTGTGTGTATGGATAGATTTCTATTTTTGTGTGTGTGTGTATATATATATATATCTGTGTGTGTGTGTGTGTGTGTGTATAGATTTCTATTTGTGTGCATGTGTCTGTATGTGTGTGTGTGTGTGTATGTATAAATTTCTGTTTATACATGTGTGTATGTTTGTGTATGTATATATTTATGTTTATACATGTGTATATGTGTGTAACTATGAACAAATTGTATTTATGTCAATAAACCTTAGAAATTGTACTGGGGTTATTTTTTTTAACAAAATATTATTCCAAACCTTAGACATTATATTTTTTTTTGACAAAATATAATTATATTTTTTGCTCAATCTCAGATGGTTAGTTTCGGGTGCTTCACAAAATTGATTTTAGGAGTAATGTTGAGTTCAGTTCCATAAGTTGGTGTGAAGATTTGATTGACGAATCTAGGTTGAACAATAAATCAGGGGAACTCAGGTTAGTTTCCTCAAACTCAAACTCATACGGTTTTTCATATCATTTTTTTTAACAAGATGCATTTTTTAACTGTTTTGGTTTAAGATCTATTTATGTTCATGTTTATGTTTATATTTGGGGATCTAATTGTATTTTGTTTTTATTGTTTATTTTTTCCATTTTAGATCAAGAACTGTTTATAACAGGTTTCTATATATTTCAGGTATACACTTTTTCTCTACTTTTAGATTTATATTTTGAGGTATTTAATTTGAAATTTTTACTTTTTTGCTGTTGTCAATTAGGTGTGATTTATTTTCTATATTTCTAACATTACAATCATTGATTATGAAGACATTACGATCATTGATCATTGATTATGCACTCTCATACCTGATCAAATATTTTTCTTCAAATTATTTTTGGTATTAGTGGTTTGTAGGTTAAATTTTTTATGAACCTTGGACCTAAAAAAAATATATATTCTTTTATTATAGTTAAATATGGTAAAGGACTTTGTCCATGACTATTTTTATTTTTTCCGTCGCGCTTAAAAATGGTCGCGGCCAAAGTCCATGACCCCCAATCGTGACGAAAAATGATCGCGGTATGGGTCACAAACTTTGGCCGCGACCATTTTTTTCATCGCGGTGTGGGTCACGGACTTTGACCACAACCATTTTTCTTCACGGTTGGGGGTCACGGACTTTGTTTGCGACCATTTTTTTTTGTCGCGATGTGGGTCACGGACTTTGGCCGCCACTATTTTTCATCATGGTTGGGGGTGACGGACTTTGGCCGCGACCATTTTTTCCCCATCGCGGAGTGGATCACGGCCGAAGTCCGCGACTATCTGCCTTGACCCCTCGGGGCGGTGACCCCCAGATTATTCATGGACTTGCGACGCGACCCACGAAATAGGTCGCGCCCGAAATGGTCACAGCCCAAGTCCGCGACCCACAGTCTTGGTTAGGGATTTTGGCCGTGACCATTCGCCAGTTTTGGTGTAGTGGTGGTGACACAGGAAGGGTCAGCGTCAATAACTACCTCTCGTAGACAACGCCTCCACGTAGTACCTATATGACCTACACATCGTCAATCCCACCTTTGCCGACATGTGGTACACGGTCCGAACGCGGGAACCCCCGAAACGAGTGGACATTCCACGAATATTGGTATGTCCACATTGTTACATAATAACGCATATTACTATTCATATAATATGTATAGGTAATTACTCTATAATTACCTTAAAATTTCAATTTAACATATACAACGATTCACATTTATTAATAATTTATTCCTCCTATAAATTATTAATTTCATCCCATAATAATCATTTAACTTTCTAGTAATTGATAATCATTAACTTGATGTGGGTGTAATATTGTTCCATAATTTATATTACCCACAAGCCCACGATTCCCTTTCATTAGAAATTTATTTACCTACTGTAAGGGCAACGGTATAAAAGCAGTAAGAAATTTCTTAAGGAACTCAACACTACAACAAAAAGGGGTGAGGAGAGAGAAAATTCCCACGTCGCTCGAACGACTAAGCCCCCTTCTTCGTGCGACATGAGTCGTCACTCGAATGACGCGTGTGGTTGTTTGAGCGACCCATGCTTCTTCCCCACTCCGCTCTTCTCTTTTACACTTCATTCAGTCCCAGGGTTGTAACCCAGATTTCCCCTTCGCTGCCCAGAAAAATTACATGTATACATAACTAAAGTTTCAGTACCAAATTACCCAGAATCTGTATACTTTTCAAGGCTTGATGGGTTAATCATTTTCCCCAAACTATACCCCTTATCTTGTTCGCCGAAAAGGATTTATTCATCAAGGTATTTACATGATTTTAGTCCATAATATAAAAATAACACTATCTCCGTTATTTATTCAATTCTTCCTAAATCGTTATTAATAACTTAAGGAACTAACACCCAAATTCAGATTGTTCGATACTTAATTTTTGGAGTTGATTCTATACATAGCACAACCCTCTACATGAATTATTCATCATCAAATCCAATATAATCAAACCTAGATTCCAGAAATTTAAAGGGGTAAACATTATGAATTGAGAAATAAATTTGAAGACATAGATTAGGTAAGAAAATTTTTGCCTTTAATTACGTAGAGGAGAAACCCTTGAAAACAACTTTGATTCCTACTTTGTTCTTGCCCCTTTTCCTTCTCTTGGTATTTCTCTCTTCTCTCTCCCGTGGCTCTGATTTTTAGGTTTGTGGAATGATAGTGGGGGAGTGGTTTACCCCCACTTAACCTCTAATTAGGTGTTAAATCCCGAGTTGGGCCCTTAGTCTATAACTTTTGGACACCCAAATGAGCCCGCATCCAAAATCTAATTGGCCCAAAATTCACCCAACTTATAAACTATTGACCCGGGGCCATTTTTAAAGGCTTAAAATATCTAAACGAGTCATGAGTCTCGAAATGTGTTTTGAATTATTTATGTCAATAATACATATTTTCAATTTATGTCGCACATTAATTATGTCTTTATCCAATGTTACATTTAAATGTCATACACATGCACATTAAATTAGTCACACACAAATATAATTACATAACAATTTTGATTGTGCAATTCTCAAATATAATTATTTAATTATTTATTTTAGAAGAAAATGTGGGGTATTACATGATTATGGCCTAGTTTTTTTATTATAATTGTTTTGAACCAAGAAACTATGGTTTGGTTAACTAATTTTCATAATTGCAAACAAAATTTATCGAAATCGAAATTACTGAAAACATGGTGGTTGATTTTGGTTTACACATTTAAAAAATCGATTTATTGAAATTACCATACCAAAATTAAATACTAAAACTACCGTCCAAATTACTAATTTTATAAGCTCAAAATACAAATGATATGTTATATTTTTAATTTATTTCATTAGTTGGACTCATTTATCACAAAAGTTAATATTAAAAGTGGGTGGCATTTTTATTTTTAGAGAGTACATAAGTTTTTCAAGTTAAGGACACGTGTTTATTCAATTTTATTTTCAAGTTCTTTTGTGAGGAGTTAGAGTCTCTACCTAGGTTATTGGATATTTTATGTGTATGTCATATCAGATATATTTAAATTATGTGTTAGTTTATGTATATTGTATTTCAAAACTGAAAAAAATTTGAAAAAATGTATAAAAAATTAGCAAAAAACTAAGAAAACTGAAATTTAAAGTTTGTAATTTTTATATTATTTTTATATGGTTTTTAATATTTTCAAATGTTTGTCCATATTTCATAAATGTTGTTTGTAATTTCCAATGCTTTCAATATTTTTCCATATTGTTTAATGTTTGTAATATTTATATATATTTTTTTTTAAAAATTACTTTCTTGTTTTTTAATATTTTCAAATAGTTTTCCATATTTCTTAAATGTTGTTTAATTTCGAATGCTTTAAATATTTTTTTGAAATTTCCATATAATTTAAAAGGTTTTTAGTATTTTATTATTTTTTTGAAAATATTTTATAGATTTTAATTTTTTTTTGTAATTTTTAAATATTTTTATTGTAATTCCTAAATTTTTATTTTATTTGTAATTTCCTCATATATTAAAATTTTTCGTAGTTTCCTGATTTTTTAAAAATATTTTAAATATCTTCTTATTGTTTTCCTATTTTTAAAATTTGAAATATTTTATTTATAATTTACTTATTTAAAAAACAGTATTTTGAACAATGTTTTAATTTTTTTCTGTAATTTTTTATATTTTCTGAAAATATTTATTTGCAATTTCTAAATTAATTATATTTTTTTTGTAATTTCCATATGTTTAAATTTTTTTTCCAGTATTTTCCTCAATTTTTATTTTTTAATTTTATCCTGATTTTTTTGAATGATTTTCTTATAATTTTAAAGTGATGGTTCCGCTAGCACAAAAATGCCATTATGTACCATACACATTACCCATTTTCCTTCCAAAAAATTAATGTTGTCAGCATTAGGTGGTTACTTGAAGTCATTTTTTTTTATGTTTAGGGGGGTTAAATCTCGAAAATGAAAGCTCGGATAGTGAAGAGAAATTGAAGGTTAAGTTCTGGGTGTGGGGTGGGGTGGGGGGTAAGTGTACTTAACTCTTTTTCAAATTTTTGGTTATATTGTTTTTAGTTGTTTTCCTTTTTTTTATTATTTTTAAACACATTTTTTGTTTTTTTATTTTTTTCCTCATTTTTTATAATTTCAACTACATTTTAGTTTTTGATAAGTTTTTTGTTTCTACTTTTTCCATGTTTTCTTAGGTTTTAAACACATTTTTTGTTCTTCTATTTCTTTTCTAAGTTTTTCGTTTTTAGATGCATTTTTGTAGTTTCTAATATTATCTAAATTTTTTGTTTTTTGTTTTTTATTTTTCTATGTTGTTAGTTTTTAAACATATTTATATTTATTTGTTTAAGTTTTTCTTATTTTCAAATACAATTTTCTAGTGCGTAGTATATTTACTAGTTTTTAAACACAATTTTCAGACTTTTGATAAGTTTTTCTTGTTTTCAAATTGAAATTTTGGGGTAAGGGTTGCAAATTACCCCAGACTTTAGGGTTTTCTGTGTCTTACCAATAATGATTTATCCATGTCACTTGCCGCGTAGGAGGTCACGTCACATTTTCATCAAGGTTCCAAATGCTAAACATAATGTATTTTAGGGTTTACTATGCCAAATTAAAACTTTTGGGTAAAAATTATAAATTATTTTAAACTTCATGGTTTATAGTGTTTTTTCCTACATATACAAAAAGTCAGTATCAAGTAAGGAACTGAAAAAAGACGAGATCGATCTAGTAGGTTAACCGAACTAATCAATTTAGTCCTGGCCCAAAAATATTTAAGACCGAATAATTCAGTCCAATCGAACTGGATAGGATCGTGCCCACCTGTTGAAATGTTTCCCAAAAATCAGCTCAAAATAATTTATTTATACTATTTTAAAAAAAAAATTGGTCCTTAGCTCTCTCTCTCTCTCTCTCTCTCTCTACATATATATATATATATATATACACACACACACACACTAGTGGATACCCGTGTCTAAAGGTACGACGAAAATTTTCAAAGTACGTAATTGCGAAATGATGAAAATTTCAAAAGTACATAATCACAAAATGAAAAAAGTATTGTTCCCTAACAAAACATTTATATATTGTTCCCCATTATATATAAGTGCATAACTGTTACATGTAACTTAACTCTTTTACATCATACATCTAATTGTGTGGCACTTAATATAACTGTTACATGATTACATCACATGGCCAACATTATTTTAATACAATTGTTACTATATATATAGAGAAAACTAAATAATGATTAACATTGTTGTGGTGAAATTGTCAATAAATGATTAATACTATTTATAGGACTATCCACCTATTTAAGAAATCAAAACTACTAAACTATATAAATAGTCCATTCTGGACATTATATAAACCAACAAAAAAATCATTATTAACACTATAATTAATAACAAATAACAGTCCAACAACATTAATAGTCCGTCTTAGAGTCCAACAACATAAATACTCCAATAATAATAGTAGCTTAACAACACTAATACTCCAACAGTACTATACGAGATGTAATGCTTATCCTCTTTTCAAATGCCCACTATAAGAGATGTCATTTCCTTCAACAAAATCAACAAATACTTCATAAGCCTTTTGAATTTGTTGAAATCACCACCAACAAATATATTCTAAATTTAGTAGTGTAATACAGGGCAAATTTGTTGAAATGTTTGATTGCAGGAAAGGGGAGGTGGTAAATTGTTTAGGGCAAAAAAAGGCAGACCTATTTCACGGTGTTCTTGGAGGGCTTGGTTAATTTGATATAGTAACCCGAGTAAGAATTTCGATTGAACTGACAAAAATGATGGTAAAAATTAATCAGATCCGCAAAACTTCAAAATTAGCTTTGTTTAATAGAAATATTGAGTTCATAAAGAACATTGTGAACAGGTGAAACAACAAAATATTGATAGGTGCATCCCTGCATAGAAGTGATTGGTTCTCCCACCCAAGTATCATACCAAAAATTTGATTTTTATACATGTCCCTATCAACCACTGAGAGCAAAGATGGATATTGCATATCACCGATGAAATAAGGCTAATACTCAAATCTATAGAGAAAGTGTAGGGATTATGGGTGGGTGGGTGCATGCGCATGTGTGCACTAGCAAGTTGCGAAGAAAAGTCAGCAAGCCTTTTAAATTCTGGAAGGAAATCTTGAGGAAGAAAACACTAACTAAGGCAAGATCCTGTAAAAACTTAGATATTCAAACCACATTTTGCAATTGAGACATACTGTACCATTTTCCCAATTACAATTGGAGACTTAGAGAAAATAATTAGCATAGAGAAAAAGGTAAGCTCAACAAAAAATTAGAGTCCCCTGTCACATTTATTGAAAATAATGCAAATAATATCATGTAAATATCACTTTATAATTCTTGGAGAGTCGAAAATACGGATTTACTAACATGTTTGTAAAAGTTACATACATCATGTTTTATTATACAATAGTTTCTTCCCATCATGAACTTTGAAGGTCTAATTTAATTTAGCAGTTCATACTATGTGCTGGTGTGCTAGATTTCAGAATTCTACTCACTTCAAGACACAAAGATTTGGGTCATTAATTAGCTCATTAACCATTCTTATTTTTCAAAAGAGGGTGAGCTGAAGCAACATCTATCATTATATAAAATTACATGACCCAATGTTGATCATTCCGAGTATAATCAAGAAAACAATGATATGGTTATAAAATTAAAGAATAACTAAGAAGAGAAAATGACTTAACTGTTGACTCTACAATAAACTTATAAGTGCATAAGCAAGACAAAAACGATAAGTTTATAGAACATTTTGAGCTAGATTTCGCAAGGTGTGTACACAATGAAACTCAAAACCACTTATTACAATCTTTTTGTATCATAAATTGTTGCATATCAATCGAAAACCATAACATCAAAACAATTTTCAAGTGACCATAAAAGAAAAATCAATCAATGGAACCCCATATTGCCATACAATAATGCCTCATTTGTGTCCTTAAAAAAGTTGAAGCCCGAAAATTTGTCTTTGTAGACACCACATTCTAGGACCCCCTAAGTCTCTCCTTAGGTCCCTAGCACCTCCCCATTTCACTACAAACCCTAGATCATACTCTGAGTATCGTTCTAAAGGCCATCGGGCGCCCCCGGGGCCCGCTTGACTCCGCTCAACTCTACCACCAGAGCGAAAACTATTTGAATCTTCTAAGGGCTCTGAATCCCTTTTAAAACAATCTACCTCATATGCGAATTGGCATAACGGTTCGGATGAACAAACCATTTTACCACTAAAAATCGATCTAGAGGCCACCAGAAGCTCCCGGGCCCCGATTTGACCCCTGTCAACTTCATCTTCAGAGCGAAATCTCTTTGAATCTTCAAAGGGAACTGAAACTACTTTTCAATGGGTTACCTTGTGCGTGAAATGGCATAATCATTCAGACGAATGATCCATTCCCCCCCCCCCCCAAAAAAAAGTTGATCTAAAGGCCACCGAGCGCTCCCGGGATCCGTTTGACCAAGGACAAGTCTTTAGCTCGAATGATAATGAATGAATCTTCTAAAATAATTGAATACCCTTTTCAACAGTTTGCCCCGTGTGTGAATCATCCTTACGGTACAAACGAACAATCCGTTTCACTTCGAAAGGTCACTGGGCGCTTCCGGGCCCCGGTTGACCAAGGTGTACTTTCCAAACCGAGCAAAGCTCTTCGAAATGTCGAGGTACCTCGCATAAAAATTCCAAAGGTCCACCCCGTGCATGATTTTGACTTATCGTTTGCACTAACGATTCGTTTCCATCCGATGATCTCTTGTCCAAAGGACAGACAAGTGATTTCGAGCCACGTTTGACCCAAAGTTAACTCCCGGACTGTAATACCCCATAATTTTGAGGATTTAGTATTTAATTATTTTTGGGATAAATAAAATTATTAAATTGGAGAAACATAAATTTACGATTTGGAGAATTTATTTGGGAGGGATGAATTATTTATATTTGGCAACCTTAAGTTTAATTATTCGAATTATTGTCGGGTCGCATTTTGAAGTCGAAATTAGAGAAAGTTATAAAATATTTTGGATGATAATTCTGAGTGCACGGTTGAGTCCGAATGGGTCGAGATAGTCAGAAAAGAGTACCTGGGATAGTAATCGAGTCTCGAGGCATTTTTAGGCATAGTCGGGCCCACACGGGGGAAATTGGGCCATTTTAATTGGCCCATTAGATTAAAAATGGGATTTAGTATAATTAACCTATGTCTTTGATCAATGAACGACATAAACAAAAATCTAAAACCTAAGTTATTGAGAGAAAACTATAGGGAGCAGTAATAGTTCAATTGGGGATCTTTTGGAGACAAGGCAAGGAATGGATTTAGGTGTTCATCATCAAGCTTCCCTCTACACCAACGGATCAGACTCTACAAACCCAAAAAAAGGCAAGTGGTTAACTTGATGTGATGTTAAATTTTGATAATCAATTCATATTGTGGTGATGTGTGAAACAAAAATCCGTTTTGGGTATAAATGGGTATTCGGGTTAAATTTGGTTTTTAATAAAGGAAATATCTTGATGAGATTTGGGGTGATATTAGTATGTTTCATGATTTTATAGTATTGGAATATGAATCTTCTGATTAAATCCAGCAAAAATCGATATTGAATTTCTGATAATAGAGATATAGAATGTTATTGGATGTTTGAAACCCGGGTAAAACCCGAATCTAGAAAACGTTAGAATTCATGGAGGTTAGTTGTTGATTTAAGGCTTTTAGGGTGATTAGAACCTGTCTTCATATGTTAATATGGTTGATTTTGATCGAAGATTACTATGAGTGAAAGTAAAAGCTTGATTGGGTTAATAATGGCTGAAATAGAATCATGGAGAAGAAAGGGACCTGATCAATCGATCGATCGACTTCAGGGGTCGATCGATCGATCCTCCCAGATCTTTGGCAATTCGCCCAGATTTTTATACAAGGGAGAAATAAATTTTAAATTAAACTTCTATGCTTTATTTAGTGATAAATAAATATGAGGCACATATTCCTAACAATTATGGGGAAAAGTAATTGGATTAGGGAGGATTTATGTGGGGCACTTTTTGGATCAATTGGGGTAATTTGATTCCAAAATAATCATATACGGATCGAGTGAGAAAGTCCGGGTATATTGATCGAGTTATGCCAAGGTATTTAACTAAATATTGAGAGGAATAGATTAATTTAGAGTCGGACCATGGACTCGGGAAGGTAATAATTAATTAATGTTTAAATTAATTAAATTAGAGTCGAACTATAGACTCGGGAATATACAGGCTAGTGTTACGGATTTTAGTTATGGTAAAGCCGGGATTTATATTATATATATGCGGTGTGTGATAGCATACATATATTATGTGCTTATAAATATCAGTGGCTAGATATTTAATTAAATTGTGTACTCTAGTGCTATTAAGGGAGGTTGCGCGATGTGGGTGAATCCCCTAGCTTGAGGAGTAGGGCGAGTATATCCCCAGGTCATAGAGTCCGTTATATGGGTGAGGGTCTTATCTCACTTTTAGGTAGGAAATATGACCTCCTCCAACATTTATGTTTTTGGCCAAGTTTGCGAGAGAGTCCGACTTAGGGTAACTAGGTTAAGTGAGCACACCTGGTATAATAACACTTTAGAGGAAATCATCAGGCGAGGGTATACTTATAAGGATGGATATACATATGACATATGTGTGGATGTTGTGGTGTAGTTACGTATATAATAGTACAGAAAATTATATACGGGTATTATATACATGTTGCGAGAAAGAATGTATTTTATATAACTAGTGAGACTGTTATATAGTTTATTTAAAAAGGATAATTTATAGAAGACAAGTATGGGATTGTTACATTATAATATTTTATGTATATGATGAGAAAAATCTTATATACGGAATTGAATACATAGGTGAGAAATTGTATTTACTTATATAACTTGTGTCACGGTTATATGATATCATTTTAAAAGAATTAATTAAGTTAATGTGAGAAATAACTTATAACCCATGAATAGTAATAATACTCGATTTAGAGTAGTATGGTAATGGGAGTTTATACCTGGACTATTTGGATGGGGCAGGATAACTAGGTGGGGTTAAGGTAACCGTTAGGTGTGCATATTAGTGTAAGGGTGAGTATGTCCTCAAGAGAGTGCGACACTAACTTAAATATGAAGCGCATTCACGCATTTTATGTTACTGCAATGTTAATCACTTGCTAAATATTTTCAAAATGTTTGGGGTCCTAACCCTTGCTAGAAAACTATTTTCAAAACCTTTTAGGTGTCTAGCCACTGGGACGCCAGGCTTAATATTCTATTCTAGGGACGCGTAGGTGTGGCACATGTGGATGCTAGCAGGAGATTGGATTAGATGCATCGTTCATTCTTTCCTAGAGTAGGAATCATTTATCATTTCTAGTTTTACTTAGGGCTTGTCGCCCAGACTTTTCAGTACAGTTTTCAGATTTATGTATTCAGTTGTTGGATGATTGTTATTGGACTATTTACTTTGGTGGCCGATGGTTTATTCGGCAAGTAGTTTATTTATTTATTCAGTTGATTTGATTCAGTTGTTATGAATGACTTATATATATTTTCGCATGTTATTGTTTATTTTAAATAAAAAAGATAAAATTTGGCACCAACTTTTTGGAATACTAGGTGGTTAGTCAATTTTAAAAAGGTTTTTGACAGTGATGCTAAGAATGAACCAACTGGGATTCCTATTTCAATTTGATATAGGACTGATCACCCAGTATTTTATTAGGTGGGGTATCAAAGCATCAGGTTCTATTATCCTTACAATTTCTGCGGCTTTTCACGTTTCAACTTAGCGTCCTTTGATATAGATCCCTATCATAGGATTGTTGTATTCTTATACGTATGCGTGTTTACATTCTTCTGCCAATTACTTTGTATTTGATGGTGAACTCATATGATTCGATTCTCATTTCAGATGCCGCCCAGGAGAGAGAGAGCATCTAGGTAGCATGGGGATATTAGACCAGAGACTCTCATCATGAGCCAGAGTTACCGCAGCAACTTCTAGAGATGATTTCGACTGCATAGGTAACTGGATTAGTGGCACGGGAAGTTAATGCAACGATGATCGCAATGGAGAGATACTTTCGACGAAATCAACCATAGCCATTAGTGGCACTAGATGTTCAGGCCCGCCCGGGGCCGTCAAAGTGGCAACGAGTACGAGAGGCCTTTCAGAAAGGCCATTTGCCAGAGTTTCAGGGGAGTTAATATGTGTTACTAGCGTGTCAGTGGAAGAAAGACATGCAGCATCACTTGTGCATGGTTGACTGCAGTGAGGTACAGAAGCAAATGCTAGCCACTTTTAGGTTGGTGGGGCATCGCTGCAGTAGTGGGAGTGGATCACCACCGTTGAAGAGAGGGCCACTTTGACTATTGTCGAGTTTTAGGTGCGATTCGATCGCAAGTATTAACCTCCAGCAGTTGAGGCCGAGATGAGGAGGAAATTCAGTGAGGTGACTCAGGGGGACCGTTCAGTGGCCGAGTATGAGGAAGAGTTCACTCGTTTGGCAAATGTTTTACCGAGTGAAGTAAACAATGAAGAAAGAAAGAAAGCAAGATTTATGGATGGGTTAGCCTGGAGGATCAGGCAACATTTGATCGGTAATCCCGCATTAGCAGCTTATACATACGTCGTTAAGGCAACACTCCTACACTGCCAGGAGCATTGCTTCCACATGAAGGGAAGCAAGAGAGGAGTTAAAACTAGTCATTCGGACAAGGCAGGAGGGGGCAGTTCCAGTGGGGTATCCCAGTAGCAGATAGGGGGACATCAGGGGCAGGATTCCTGGAAGGAGAATCAAGCCAAGTGATCTAGATCTAGGGGCTATTGACAGGATGGCCAGGACTTCCAATGAGGCCAACAAGGAAGGGATCAGTAGCAAGGTGAATTTATTAGGAAGTGCCTCATTTGTGGGGAAGAGGGACACATGAAGAGAGATTGCCCTAAGCGAGGCAGGGGGAAACTACAGGACAAGGTCCTGGATATATAGCCGTTACAGTAGTTTCTGGGCCAGTTCAGACAAGAAATTTTTAACCAGGAACCCGAGGATCATCCATTGCAGCTAGAGTATGGGGGTAATTATCTTTTTATCCTATGGGCATGGGGTATGTTTTGAGTGACAGTGAGGGTGTCACAATGTAAATCCATTTTGTGATTCATTTGTATTTTACATTTTGGTACCATTTGATTTTTTTTATTAGAAGGCTTGTATTAGGATTGTTCTATTCTTGGCTTGTATTATAGTGCTTAGAGGCAGCATTTATTTTTTTATTTAAATTTGTAATAATCGAAGACAAGCGAGATTGGGAAACCGGACAAGGTAGAGAGAGGGCGTCCAAAGGCAAGGATTTTGAAGCCTCTCTACCTTGGGTCGGTAGGACTCCAGGGGTCGACTGAGATAAATGTAATCTCCCCCCGGTCGACTCAAAATTTTAATCACCCCACAGCGTAAAAACCGTGGGAGGTACATTTCTAACCCTCGTGCCTCTCCTGTCAGTGAGTCTATTTTTGTGTGTGATTACGTGCTCTTGTGTGATTTTATTCTCACATTTATTTTCGAAAGGTGTGATGAATTAAATTACTAAGACCTACACGCGATCATTCACGAGAAGGTATTTCATCACTCGACTCACTCGCTTACCATTGTGTGCTACCCTAGAGATCACTAAATTTAAAATTAATCAACTAGGTATCCCAATAGGAGAACATTTTTGCAAAGGCGATCACAAAGATAATTTTCGTAATTTTTATCGCCCGCGGACTTAATTAAAATTTGACTACCCTTTCACTAATTTTGAATATAAAAATTGGCTATGTGCTAGTTAGGATTTATCCTTGACTTATGTGTGTCAAATTCAATTTTTTCGGTAGTTGATTTTAGTGAGTTCGTCAAATATCAAGAGTCCACCTATTTTTCCCGCTCTTGTCTTCCAACAAAAAAAAAAATCCAAAAACATTTTCTTTATTTCATTTTCTAAAACAAATCCAAAAACATTTTCTTCCTTTATTTTTCTAAAAAATCCAAAAATATTTTATTCCTTTATTTTTACAAAAATCCAAAAATATTTCTTTCCTTCTTTTTCTCCACAAAAATCCAAAAATATCTTCTTACTTTATTTTTATAAAAATTAAAAACCATTTTCTTCCTTTCATTCTCTAAAATTCACAAAAATATTTTCTTTTCTTTTTCAAAATATTCAAAAACCACAAAAATAATATATATATATATATATATAAGGCCCATGATCATGTCTCTTTACCCTCACCTTTGTCAATTTATCTAACAAGACTGATGCTTCAATCTTGTTTGGGGGTGATTATCATCACCCAATTTTTCCGTCGCCCCGCACTTTCATAGATCTCATCTTTTGGGTGAGTTCCTTTAGTTTGGATGAAGACACTAAACTTAGTGCTACCGGAAGGAAGCCCATGATTTCTTGTATGAGTCTCATCATGTTTGGGGTTGGTGTTTCACATCACCCAAGGCTTTACATGTTTTTTTAACTTATAGGTTTTTTTTAATCATTTATTCAGGTTTCTTTTTTGGATTCATCTGTCCACTTCATTAGCGGTTGATTTTGGTAATCTCTTTCCTACCTAATTCTCTCAATTTTAAAACTCATTTTACTTAACATCGAGTACGATGTTCCTTTTTATTTGGGGGTGGGGAATTTTACCAAATCGTACCTCTTTTGAAAAATTTTGATTTCAAAACTTGATTTTTAAAATTTTGTGTAGTTTCTTTCATCTCAATTCATTGGCGTGAATTTTCTATCATCCATCTTTTTAAGTTTAGGAATCAAGCTAGAGGATTTATCTTTTTATAAATTGCTTATGTTAGACGTAACAAGGCATGTTGCACCATGAATTTCTAGACTCAACACAATTTGCGCACTTATCATGTCACTGCGGTTTAGAGTTGAAGAGTACTATAATTCTGAAAAGAACCTTAAGGATCACTAGTAGAGACTTTAGCTTGTGAGATTAGTGCATTTCACCCTTTTAGAGAGTTTTACGCAATCTCCGAGTCACAAGTTGATTCAACTTGCTTTGGGTCCGCACTTAATCGTTGTATGATCTCATTATTCTTCACTAAAATTGTTGTCTTAATCATTGAGAACGACATCACTTTCGAGTTGTAAGAAACACGTGTCTTGAAATTTGTCCTGATGACCAGACCTTCGCCCATACACTAAAATAATTTCATTTTATCATACATCCATACACCTTCCATTTTCCATATCATCACCATATATCATACCACGTATTTCCATATCCACTTCCATTTTTCACCCATAGAGAAGAGTGTTGAAAGTAAAAGGAGAAGATCCGTTCAAGAGAGTGTTTGAATTTTTAGTGAATATCTCTCCCAAAGTCGATTCAGATGGAGAAAATTTTGATACAAATCTATGTTGGGGTTATTTGTATTTTTCGCAGATTTATCTCACACATTGATGAGTATTTGGAAAAAGAAAAAAAAATAAAAAAAATAAAAAAAAAAAGTGAAAGGAGAAGATCCATCATAGAGAGTGTTTGCATTTTTAGCGAATATCTCTCCCAAAGTCGATTTAGATGGAGAAAAATTAAATACAAATCTATGTTGGGGTTATTTGTATTTTTAGCAGATTTATCTCATACATTGATGAGTATTTGGAAAAGAAGAAAAAAAGAAAGTTGCAGTCAAGAAATAAAGATATTTGTTCATTAAAGTGTAATAAACTCTTCTCACACATCCATCATCCATCCATCCTATCCTACCTCATATCAGTATATCCTTACCATCTCATTTCCCCCTCACCTATATACATCCATATCTCCCCTAGGTGTTTGAGAAAATGAAAGTTAACGTGGTGAATAACTCGACGTTCTCACTATAGTGATTAGCATTCCTTTCATAAGATCATTTTATTTCTTAATGTCCGTTCTTTATTATATGTGTGTGAGACGTTTGAACTTTATTACATTTACTCACCTCCTCACACACAAGAGCGATACACTTACCCAAATCTCGAGAGTTCGTTTAAGAGAGTTATATCCAGTGAGATTTTGAAGCTAAAGCGTTGATTCTGAAAAGGCAATCTAGGAATTACTCTTATGATACTTGACCCGTTTTGACTGATTTACACTACACACGTTGAGTTCTAGGAAGTATGTGCCTTGACTATTTACTTAGCTACCCTTTTCTATATTCTAGCTTGTATTTCTCAAAATATTTTTCTCTTGTGATGGATTGTGCGATCATTATATGTCTAATAAGAGATAGACTGCCGTTTGCAAATAAGAATTTTTTGAGTATATTCCTTGCAAACCCTTGTGGTAAAACTCGAAAGGATAAAATTAAAAATGAACAAATTCGTGAAACGGTAAAAGTAGCTCCTATAGAAGATAAATTGAGAGAAAATCGACTTAGATGGTTTGGACACGTTAAGCGTAGACCAATGGATGCTCCTGTAAGGAAGAGTGATTTAGTTAGTATTGATGGCAACCCAAGGGGTAGAGGTAGGCCTAAATTAACTTGGTGGGATATTATAAAAAAGGACATGATATCATGTGGTTTAACCGAAGATATTGCACTGGACAAAATGGAATGGAAAAATAGGATTCATGTAGCCGACCCCAAATAATTGGGAAAAGGCTTTGTTGAGATGAGTTGAGTTGAGTATTCCTTGAAAACCCTCACGAGACACAAATCGTCCTGTAGGGCAACCTAAAGGTTTAAGGGCGTGTTGCACATGCTAAGTGCAATCGCAAGTGCCCGCAAAAGTGGTACACTTTTGGTTTCTTATCTTTCTCTTTCTGTCTATCTTAATGCTCAAGGACTAGCAACGCTCTGTTTGGGGGTGCTGTGATAAGCACCCAAAAGTGTTTAAATAAAACCCCAAATAGATAGTTTTTAATTGCTAATTCTCGATAAAATTGGACTTATGATAGTATTTGTTTGTTTTGTAGCTCAATAAGCATTTACAGAGTTTAAAGTGATAATTCAAGTTAAATACGTGACAAAAGTGGCTTAATCACGTAACCTGAACCTTGTCCCATTCCAAAACTGAGCCTAAACTTCGTTCAAACCTTCACCTGAGCCCGTGTGTGTTTAGTTTGTGCTTTTTTTTTTCTTTTTTTTTAGATTTTTAGTTGAGTCGTTTTTATTTTTAGGTATTATTTTAGATTTATATAGAATTTTCTAGGTTTTATTTTTTATTTTCTTTTTAGTGTATTTTATTTTGATTTTTATTAGTTTTAATCTTAATCTTTATTGTATTTTATTTTATTTTTTTGGATTAGTTTTTAGGAGTTTATTTTTCGTTTTATTACATTTCAATTTTTATGACTTTAGTTTTTATTTTTTTTAGATTTTTAGTTTTATTTCTTTTGTTTTATTATTTGAGTTTTATTTCATAGATTAGGATTTTATTTTTAGTTGATTTTATTTTTTTAGTTTGTTAGATTTTTTTTATTTAGTTTTAGTTTAATTTTTAGGTGCAAATCTAACACACACACTAACTTATCCTACACACACCCATACACCAACCTGCACCCTCTCACACACTAACCCCTGCCACTCCATCTTCTACCTCCCATACTCACTCTCTCTCTCTCTTCCCTCCATAATCAAAAACAAACCCATTCTCTCACCTCCACTAACACAACAGCACGAAACTATTCCACCACCCACCTACCATCACCCGACCTTCGGCGATCTTTGCCGGTCGGCGACCTCCCTAGCCCCCCAACAAACCCTCTACCCACCCCCAAGCCACGACCTCCTAAACCATAAAACAAAATCCGCAACCCACCCTACCCCAAACCGAAACCCATCTCGGCAAATCGAACCAACCACCTAGCCTGATATGACCCCTACCCGACTCGAATCCATTTCAACCTCAAAACCGTTCATACCCACGAACCCGAACCTCGTCAGCTACTCCAGTGGCAACCTTTAACTTGGAGACAAATCCGATCGACCATACCATCTTTCTATCCAAGACCCATATCCCTTTTTAAAAACCCACAAGACCAAATCGATTCTACCTTCTGCAAACCAAATAGCCAAAACCAAAAATACTCCCACATGTCTTTAACCCCTTTTTAACCTTTTTCCAAAATTTCCCCCAACTAACTCCTTTTAACCCAATATCCAAATTACCCTCTTAACCAAATCAGATATTATCCTCACCCATTCTCCTCTCACCATTTTCATGCACACTAAAACATAACCTCCCAGTTTACCCCTAGCCTCATTACACCTATAAATTAAAGAGTTGGTGCCATTGACGAAGGATCTCAAATTTAGTTTTAAAACCTTGTGTGATAAATTTCTCTACACTCCTCTATATAGAGTATTTGCATTTTTAGCAAATATCTAAATATAGAGGTGTGTAGTGAAATTTATCTCTAGGATGAATTCCACCTCACCCCTCTATAATGAATTTTTGCATTTTTAACAATTATTTCAAAATAGATTAATGTAGTTGAATCCATCCCCTATGGGAGGTAAATTCTAATCCATCCCTTTATGTTAAGATTTTGCATTTTTAGCAATTATCTCAATATAAAGTAATGCTCTAGAATTTATTTCTTTGGGTTAGTTCTAATGTACAATTTTATAATGTTAAGATTTGCATTTATAGCAAATCTCTTTTATTATTTAATTGTACATTATGAATTTATCCATTATCTTTTTTTTTTGTAGTTTTTATTTTAGATTCAATAAATACATTCGTGAGGGATTGTGATTAAGAGAATTTTGGTATATAATTGAAAAGTTGCTCCAATTAAAGTACAAATGGGTTTGATCTATTCCTCTCTTATTACTTTTATTTTAATCATCACATGATTTCATTTGTTTATCTTATATTTTTGGATGATGATTATTGATGGCTAATCTCCCATTCATGGGATGTATTGTGAAGCCCTCATGAGTTCAATTTAGTTAGTTTACTTTTTAGCACAATTTTGTTTACCTCATTTTTTTATTAGCTTTTACATCTTAGTTAGTACTTTAAAAATTAGTATATAGTTAGTTAATTAATAATCCCTTTAAAATCCAGAAAAAATAGAAAAAGCAAAAAATAGAAAAAGCAAAAAATAGAAAAATATAATAAAATGCAAATGAATTTACACTTTTGTCTTCTCATATTTTATATTTCATCCTTAGAGTTGGATTGATACTCCCTTACTTACCCTATGCATATTTTGAGTTTATTTGTAGATTCAAGAGAACTTTGATGGGAAATGAATTGCAACAATGACAAAAATACATTAGAAGCAATTTTTTTTCTCTATCAAGAGTTCGCGGGTAAGTCGAATTCAGTGGGTGCGCTGGCTATAGAAACCATATTACGTATATAAATTTATGTGGGGTAGCAGAGTTCTTTGGTGTTAACCACGATAGAGTCGGGGTGTACACAGAGAGAAAGTTTGAATTGTATGAGGGGTCACTACTTTGGAGAATTACGAGAGTAGGGTAGATGATTTTTCCAAATATCGTCTGGATAGCGATGGATTTGAACTATTGTGGATAGTGAGGGTAAGTTTTGGTGTTCGCGACACCAGGGTATGAATGACTTTTATTAGGTGTCACCTAAGAGGGCGTCTAGCCTATATGTGTGTGTGTATATATGTTATATTGTGTGGTGCGATAGACACATAAGGATGTCTTGTGTTATAATATTTTATCCCGTTAAGTAGGGGTGTCTACTGAAGTGAATCAGGGTGGTTAGATTTATTTTCGGGCAGGGAGAGATAGCTCGGGGTTTATTTTGCGCAAGAACTAGTGATAGTAAGGGTGCGGTATTTGTGACACCCCGCCTAATTAATCCCGGGTGATCAGTCCTAAATCAAGTTAGAACAGGTTTCTCATTTGGTCCATTCTTAGCATCACTGTCGTTTTATTAAATTACTAACCACCTAAGTGAGAAAAATAGACTGGTGCCAATTTTTTTATCTTTCATTAATAAAACAAACTCACGCGGAAAATAAAACAATATAACAATCACAGATAATTGAACTAATCATTCCACAAGTAAAAATTAATTAACCGAATAAACCATCGGTCCAAATAAAAATCCCATAAAGACAAGAATAACATCCCAACAAGTCTAGGAAATAAATAAATGGAAAGCGAGCGACATGCTCGAATAAATAAAAATGAGTCTCTACATTATGAATGAAAGAAAGAGGCGTCTATCAAAGGTCCCGCAACATCCACATATGCTGCAGCAACGGATTTCCTGGAATCGAGTCAAGTCTGGCGTCCCTGTGGCTGGACACCTAAAAGGTTTTTAAAAAGTTTTTATAGCAAGGGTTAGTACCCAAAACATTTGAAAACATTTAGCAAATGATTAACTTGCAGTAATAATAAATATGCATGCTCTTCATATTTTAGTTAGTGTCGCACTCTCTTGAGAACTTCCTTACCCCTCCTCTAATGTGCACCACTAACGCTTTAATTATCACCTAGTTATCTATCTCATGACTAGATAATTATTAAAGTCTCCTTGAACCCCTTCTACTCTAATTTGAGTAAAATGTGATTATGTTATTTAAGTCATTAGTAACATCAACTTAATTAATCATTTCCCTTTTTAATTCATATAACTACTCCACTCGTTATACGTAAACAACAACTCATGCTTGTATTTATTTAGCCCGTATATAATAATTACCTAATTATATACTTAAAATTTATTGCAGCATTCACACACATACTGGAATACATAAAACGCTAACATCCACCCGAGTAAAAATACTCCCCGGATAAAATTTCTCTAAAGTGCTAGTACACTAGGTATATTCGCATATCCTAGTTATCCAAGTTAGATTCGCTCACTAACTTGGTTTAGTATACGATTGGAGGCGGTCATATTCCTTCCCGGAAAGTGAGATGCCCCTCACCCCCTGTAACGGACGCTATGACCTGGGAATCTACTCGCCTTACTCCTCAAGCTAGGGGATTCATCCACTGCGCATAACCTCCCCCTATAGCACTAAAGTATAATAATATCTAACCACTGATATTAAGGCATACACTATATATATATAGTATCACACACCGTATATATATATATACATACATAAAAATGTTCCAGCTACACCGTGTACTAAACCCGTGACACAAGACTATTCCATTTTTATTAAGAGGTTATTACCCAACTCGAATCATTAATTAATTTGCACATTAATAATTTCAGTTACTTTTGATGTTACCCTCACCATTTAATTTGGACTCAATCTCATAGCCCGAATTAATCTCACCCGAGTCTAAATCCCGACTCTAAATTACTTAGTCCATTATTGAATAAAATAGTATACTCCGATGTCGCTCAACCAAATTTTGACGTGACACCCGATTTCTACTCCCATCTTCTAATTAATTTCCCCACAATTAATTAGATTTAAATCATGCATTAATATTTTTCTCACTAATTAATCACATAACAACTTTTATATAAATCTCTTCCTATATAAACAAAACTGGGTGAACTGTCAGTTTCTGCCGACCGTTGATCGATCGACTTCATGGCGTCGATGGATCGATCGAACAGGTACTCGTCTTCTTCGCGAAGACGGACACCCATGGACGAAAATCTGCAAACCCTAATTTCCTTCTACACTGAAACTCAGTCCCTTTTAGCATTTGTACATATTAGGAAACCCATTAGGGATCTCCAGAATACTCATCCACATCAATAATTCGTCCATTAACTCCAATTTCTAAATTTGGGGAAAGTTTCATCATTAACCCTAGGTCCATTTATACCCCAAATTTCATCATCAAATTCGTTTCCAAATATGCAGATAACATTCTACCAGATATGCAATAACTCACCATTATCAGATTTTTTTTACAAGAATTATCACCCAAATTTCGTAAATCAGAATTGTTGTTTTCAAAATCCCATGTTCATTCCAATAACACCCCAAAACGAATTTCTACATAATCACTACACATGAATATGAATCGAAAACAGATTTAATGCTATTGCAAGTTATCCACTTGCCTTAAGGTTCGTAGAGTCTGAATTGGAGCTAAATCCCAAGGTTGAAGATGACCTTTGATGGCTCTCTTTGATCCCCAATTTGGCTTTGGCTGCTGTTAGGGTTTCCTAACCCTTAATTTGCTTTTTCTAATTAAGTTCATCCACCCCCTTCTTTCTTTTTATTAGATTAATTAACTTAATCCCGTTTTTTGACTAATGGGCCAAGCCCAAGTGACCCAAATGTCCCCGAGTGGGCCCGACTATGTCTAAAAACGTCCCGTGACCCGTTTACTACCCCCGGGTACACTTTTCCGACTATCTCGGCCCATCCGGACTCAACTGTACCCTCAGAATTTGCATCCGAGTTAATTTCTAAAAATACTTATCCCCCACCCTATGTAGTCTATACCGACTTTCGAATGTGATAAGTACATCCTCGTCACTAATACTCGAGACGACGTAATTACATTATTACTATTCACTTAGTAAATAAGTTTTCCCTAAATATTAACCATTCAATCCCAGATTAATATTTATATATATTATTATGTTCTAATTAATTCATTAAATTACAACACACTAAGTAATTTAAAATCTCCGAATTAATTAAATTTTAAAAGTACCAAAAATACGGGGTGCTACAGTATTTTATGTTGTCTTTTGTAGCATAAGAGTGGGTGTGTATACTTTTGTGTTAAGATATGGGTATTTGGGGGGGGGGGGCATGCTGTGGACTGAGGGCTTAACGGATCTCAACGACTGACAATGTTAAGTAGTAGTGTATCGAAGGGTTTTGTATTTTGCTTTGCGAGACGTCCTACGTATGAAACTTAGCGCATCGTTGGGAGTGGGGAGATGTTTGGTTGTTAGTACATGGGTTGGGTACCTCGGTTTTTATTAATGTATGTTATATGACTGCGGGTTGGAAGTTATATTACGGTTAATGGCTAGTATAGTTGGGTGACTTTCGTGCGGTTAAGCACGGGGACAGGGTGTATGGGCGCCCTGATTAATTAATCTAACTTTTGTGCGGGTACAAGGTGTATGGGCACCCTGGTTAATTAAAAGGCATATTTGTGTAACTCATAATTAGAAGTGGGAGAGATAGATGTAGAAATATTTGAAACACAAGACTAGAGAGTGATATTCAAAGCTTGGAGTACTAGGATTATCTTAATTTCGAGGACGAAATTCCTTCGTAAGGGGGGAGTATGTAATACCCCGTAATTTTGAGGATTTAGTATTTAATTATTTTTGGGAGAAATAAAATTATTAAATTGGAGAAACTTAAATTTATGATTTGGAGAATTTGTTTGGGAGAGATGAATTATTTATATTTGGCGACCGTAGGTTTAATTATTCGAGTTATTGTTGTATCGTATTTTGAGGTCAAAATTAGAGAAAGTTATAAAGTATTTCGGATGACAATTCTGAGCTCATGGTTGAGTCCGAATGGGTCGAGATAGTCAGAAAAGAGTACCCATGGGTAGTAATCGGGTCTTGGGACATTTTCAGGCATAGCCGGGCCCACACGGGGGTAATTGGGCCATTTTAATTGGCCCACTAGACTAAAAAAGGGATTTAGTATAATTAACCTATGTCTTACATCAATAAATGGTAGAAACACAAATCTAAAACCTAAGTTATTGAGAGAAAGCTATAGGGAGCAGTAATAGTTCAATTGGAGATCTTTTGGAGACATGGCAAGGAACGGATTTGGGTGTTCATCATCAAGCTTGCCTCTACACCAACGGATCAGACTCTACGAACCCAAAAAAAGGCAAGTGGTTAACTTGATGTGATGTTAAATTTTAATAATCAATTCATATTTTGGTGATGTGCGAAACAAAAATCCGTTTTGGGTATAAATGGGTATTCGGGTTAAATTTGGTTTTTAATAAAGGAAATATCTTGATGAGATTTGGGGTGATATTAGTATGTTTCATGATTCTGTAGTATTGGAATATGAATCATATGATTAAATCCAGCAAAAATCGATATTGAATTTCTGATAATAGAGATATAGAATGTTATTGGATGTTTGAAACCCAGGCAAAACCTGAATCTAGAAGCGTTAGAATTCGTGGGGGTTACTTATTGATTTAAGCCCAGATTTTTATACAAGGGGGAAATAAATTTTAAATTAAACTTCTATGATTTATTTAGTGATAATTAAATATGAGGCAAATATTCCTAACAATTATGGGGAAAAGTAATTGGATTAGAGAGGATTTATGTGGGGCACTTTTTGGATTAATTGGGGTAATTTGATTCCAAAATAATCATATACGGACCGAATGAGCAAGTCCGGGTATATTGATCGAGTGATGCCAAGGTATTTAATTAACTATTGAGAGGAATGGATTAATTTAGAGTCGGATCATGGACTCGGGAAGGTAATAATTAATTAATGTTTAAAATTAATTAAATTAAAGTCGGACCATAGACTCGGGAGTATACAGGCTAGTGTTATGGATTTCAGTAAACGGTAAAGCCGGAATTTATCTTATATATGTGCAGCGTGTGATAGTATATATATTTATATATATTATGTGCTTATAAATATCAGTGGCTAGATATTTAATTAAATTGTGTACTCTAGTGTTATTAAGGGAGGTTGCGCGATGTGGGTGAATCCCCTAGCTTGAGGAGTAGGGCGAGTATATCCCTAGGTCATAGCGTCCGTTATATGGGTAAGGGGATTATCTCACTTTCAGGTAGGATATATGACCACCTTCAATGTTTATGTTTTTGGCCAAGTTCGCGAGAGAGTCCGACTTGGGATAACTAGGTTAAGTGAGCACACCTGGTATAATAGCACTTTAGAGGAAATCATCCGCTGAGGGTATACTCGGAAGGATGGATATACATATGACATATATGTGGATGTTGTGGTATAGTTACGTATATAATAGTATAGAAAATTATATATGGGTATTATATACATGTTGCGAGAAAGAATGTATTTTATATAACTAGTGAGACAGTTATATAGTTTATTTAAAAAGGATAATTTGTGGAAGACAAGTATGGGATTGTTGCATTATAATATTTTACGTATATGATGGGAGAATGCTTATATACGACATTAAATACATAGGTGAGAAATTGTATTTACTTATATAACTTGTGTCACAGTTATATGATATCATTTTAAGGGAATTAATTAAGTTAATGTGAGAAATAACTTATAACCCATGAATAATAATAATACTCAGTTTAAAGTAGTATGGCAAGAGGAGTTTATACCCGGACTAGTTGGACAGGGCAGGATAACTAGGTGGGGTTAAGGTAACCATTAGGTGTGCACATCAGTGGAGGGGTGAGTATGTCCTCAAGAGAGTGCGACACTAACTTAAATATGAAGTGCATTCATGCATTTTATGTTACTGCAATGTTAATCACTTGCTAAATATTTTCAAAATGTTTGGGGTTCTAACCCTTGATATAAAACTATTTTCAAAACCTTTTAGGTGTCCATTCACATGGACGTCATGCTTGATATTCTATTCCAGGGACGCATAGATACGGTACTTGTGGATGCTAGCAGGAGCTTGGATTAGACGCATCATTCATTCTTTACTAGAGTAAGAAGCATTTATCAGTTCTAGTTTTACTTAGGGCTTGTCGCCCAGACTTTTTAGTATACTTTTCAGATTTATTTATTCAGTTGTTGGATGATTGCTATTGGACTATTTTCTTTGGTGGCCAATGGTTTATTCGGTAAGTAGTTTATTTATTTATTCAGTTGATTTGATTCAGTTGTTGTGAATGGCTTATATATATATATTTCATCATGTTATTGTTTTGTTTAAATAAAAAGATAGAATTTGGCACCGGCTTTTTGGAATACTAGGTGGTTAGTAAATTTTAAAAAGGTTTTCGACAGTGATGCTAAGAATGAACCAACTAGAATTTCTGTTTTAATTTGATATTAGACTGATCACCCGATATTTTATTAGTTGGGGTGTCACACGAACCCGGGGACGAATCAAAGGACTCTTGAAGGTATCTGAATTACCTTTCTAATGGTATGCCCCGTGCACAATTTGGATCAACGAATTGCATTATATGATCATTTTTTGAAAAAATCTGCACGAGATTGCCGATTGGCATGTCCATTTCCATGCCTATCGGCAGTGTGACTAAGGCTACCTTTTGATTGGAAGGGTTGGGGCTATGTCAATCATCACCCCTTACCCTATAAATAGAGGGCTTGACCTCACTCCCAAAGACACCTCAGATCCATTAGCATCAGTGATCTCAACAACATTCTCTTGCAATCAGTGAAGTTTCCTTATGTGAAATTCTATCACATCTTACATTCCCATCCTTTTCATACCCAATTTGGAAAATTCTCATTCTCTCACATCCAACATTCACCTCAACATTCAAGGGAGTTCATCTAAGATCAAGATCAAGCTTCAATTCTTCAAAGAAGGTCCAAAATCCTTCTCTCTCTCTCTTTAAATTTCTTATTTTTGCATTAATTACATTAAATTCATTAGCTAGCTTTTCCTTTAGTTCATATACATTGACATCTCACCTTTTTTATTAGTTATATTGCACATACTTTATTTTCTATAAAAAAAGAGAGAGTTACACCTATAAATTCCAACGGGATTATCCATCACAATTTCTCAAAATTAAAACACATTTTCTACACACACATATAATAAAATCACGTTCGGATCTATGGGATATACCCCACACTTATGCTGCATGTGAACTACATGGACTTTAATGCCTTTATAGGCTACGCATGCGTTTAGGGTTAAAACCCAAGACTCGAGTCCAATTTTCCAAATTTCTAACTTTCTAATTTTCCCAAATTCCCCATAACGGCATTTGTCACCTTTTCATCTATACATTATTTTAATACATATTACGTTTGTGATCCTTATTAGTGTTTTATCTAACATATATTATCGTTTTATTATAACGATCAATATTTCGATAAACGCATAAATCATATTTTTCTAAATATTATTTTTGGGAACATTCCTATGGATGACCTCACTCTATCCTTTTCATGGTATGAGTTGGTCGATTTCGATCTCCATTTACATATATACACGCACACACATTTCACATAAAAATAAAGAAAAACAGTAACACAAGCCCATGAGAGGCCGTAAGGGCGGTATGAGTGCCTAACATCTTCCCATTCTATAACTTAGCCCCCCAACCTTCGAACTACTAGTTTCATAAGGATCAATTTGTCTTTGATGTCTCTCTCTTAAGGCGGCCACATTTTTTTTGCCTGTTTTGTGCAAAATAGGCTCGCAAATCCATCTCTTTACATTCATACCTATGACGACCGAAGCATTCCTTGAATAAGAGAGGGCGCGAGACCTTCACCCCCCCCCCCCCCTCCCCCCACGGGAAGGAGATGACTAGAACGGCTACAGTGGCGACTCCGCTGGGGAGTTTCATTCATAAAAGGGTTAGACTATGTTTTCATGGGTTTTTTTTGTTTTCTACTTGTGTGCGTATTCACCCACACTACAATAAAAAGTCTTTTCCACGACACATTTTATGTAGTCGTTGAAGGGGGGGTAGTAGAAAATTACCTTCTATATCGACACTTTTGTGGTGTCGTAAAACTATTTCACGCCCCCTCCCAAGTGTCATGGAAACAACTATCCATGGCACCTAGTTACTAGTTGTAAATATCCACGACACCTTTGTGGTGTCGTAAAACTATTTCACGACACCTGCCACATGTCGTTGAAACAAATATCCATGACACTTAGTTACTAGTCGTAAAAGTCATTACCCCAAAAAACCTTCAACGACTACTTACTATGTGTCGTGAATGTTATTTTACGATTGAAGCTACATTCGTTAATATTGTACACGACGAAGGGATTCGTTATTATCATTTAAGATATATAAAATATGTCATTAAAGGTGTATAATTTTTTATATAAAAAATAGCTTCTCAAATACCTATTGCTTATACTAACATTAACATATCCACATATATGATTGTATCACAATTAGCAATTCCACATTTCTTGAAATTTTAAACAAACTTATATAATTAAGAGGAACTCATAATATGTACTCATAACCATAATATCAAAGTCATGCCCAAAACAGTAGAATGAATAATTATTTGGGTGTTACAAGTCACATAAAACACATGGGATTAGAATGAAACGAGCATAGCCTAACAAGTTAAAATGCAATCTTCCTTCAAAAAATAACTAATATCATTCTTTAAAAACATTCCTCCCAAAATGTCTTCAATATCTTCCAAGAATAGGTACTTGTTCATAAAATAATTTTAGTAAATACTCTCATAAATTAAGAACACACTTGTAATAAAAAATAAATGTATACCTTCAATCCAAAACGCAACGAAGAAACACCATACCCACTTGATTCCTTATGCTTTTCTGAAATAAATACGAAAGTGAGTCAAAGAAAAATTCTTAGAATAAAATTCAAGAACTACAATTATTACACTCACATAATTAGTCAAAACGAATGTATCGATGTGGACATGATATGGTACTTACTTTTGCATCATCAAGTGTTGAAAACGCATCCGAGTACCGAAAAACTGGCACTTTGGGCACTAAAATTTCAACAACTCATACTTTATAGCAATCATGCCCAAGGATTTGGTGGTGCTCTAGTGACTTTGGGTCTGTAGAATCAAGTTATGCGTTTGTAGGGAGAATTACTTTGTGATGCACTTTGTGCACATGCACTTTCTCGATTGTACTAATAAATAATACAAAGAAAACAATTAACAAATAATTATTAATGCAACTAGAAAAATAATTTAGACTTAGATAATTCATTAACAATAACCTGTAGAGTATGTGTGTGATTATGCATGGCATCCCCACCACCCTCATGTTGACCCTATATAAATTGTAAGTGAAGTATATGAAAACAAAATATGGGAAAAACTATATGTATTGAATCATGCTTAATTTAATAAAAAAAATACCACATTTTGTTCATTTCCTTGTGTCATTCGACTTCCCATGTGCATCTTCCATTAAAAAAGTTGTTGAATTTGATTTTCAAGAGTCGTTACCCTTGCATTACTATGTAACGACTCATCTACCTTCGTAGGCGTCATCCCAAATCCAAGACCTCAGACATGACCCGGATGTTCAGGACTAAATACCTTTACTACTGCATCATCTTTCAAGAATGTTGAGTCAAAAGATGGAATTTTTTTCCATCTTTTCCTAAAATAAATATAAGAATTCAACATATTAAAAAATATAATAAACACATTGTAGCTTTTAAAAAAATTGTAAAGTGTTGTGTAAGTGTTTAAATCGTTACTATTGCTTCACCAACCACTTGATTAACCGAATCACCATTTTCTCTCCTATGTCCCCTGATCCAAACATCAACACGATGTATAGTTTTATTTGGGTCTTTGGCTTTCTACAAAATTTTAAAAGATAGAATTATGAAATAATGTAAGCTATTTATGAAGTATACAACTTTAAAGGGGAAACATACCATGTTTTCCTTAAGTCTTTCATACCCTCTACGACTAGTTATGTGTGGATGGATTTTCTTTGCTTTAGCCTCCTTATGTTATTCACTTGTTTCCTATTAAAATAAGAGAAATAAAATATAATTGCAAGAAATACGAAAATACTAAAAGTGGACTTTATTCTATTAATAAAAAAAATCAAATTCACTTACAACTCAAAAATCAACTCAATAATCAACATCCAAAATATGCGGTGCAAAAATTAACATCAATAAGACGATTAAGTTGCAAAAATTAATCAAGAAAAACACTACATATTCAGAAAATAGATATCCAAACTATACGGTGCAAGTATATGGTGTAATGTGATGTTAATCCAAACTAGACTACTAAAATCCATCTAGATCCAGACTAAACTGTTTCATTCACAGATTCTAGATCCAACGATTGAAGAAATTTATAACAAAGATTGAAGAAATTTATAACAAAGATTGAAGAAATTGATTCATTCACAGATTCTATATCCAAAATAGGATTGAAAAATCGATCCATCTTAATATAGGTATGAGTATCATTTTCACATTTGACCAATATGTCTTGTGTATGTATTTTCTATTCATGGAAATATGCCAAGAGGACTAAAAGAACATAAAGAATCATTTAGCATGTAAGATATTACTAGGTATTGTTATGGAACATTACCAGAAACTGTATATGTGAACAAAAGTTGAAAAACTACCCAACCAAAAGATTATTTACCGCGTGATCGAATAATTTCAGAAGGATGCTAACCGGGGACCAAATTTCACTAATCACACGTATCCAGTGGGGTGCTAAATCTTGAAAAGAAAACTAAATGTAATGAAAGAAATCCCCTAGTCAAAATAAAAAGGAAAAACAAGTATGTTGCAATTCAATATGTATATATTAATTCATCCACCAAATCTAAAGTTAAATGGATTATTTAGTTAAAGATTTGTACCAAATCAGTTCTCTTACTAACCCCTACAATCAATATAAATTAAATTCAAGCCCTATTCTTTTTATTTAAAATAAGCATGCCTAACTCTAAATTTATCCTATTCTCCTTAGCCCACCTGTTTGGCCACCCCACCTACCCAGCCTAGTGGGCATTTATTTAAGCCCAGAATCAAGATGGATTTTACTTTCCAGGCATGTCTTATTGAATCCAAGTACCACTAGTAGGGGGCAGGGGGATTTTGGACTAAGCCAGAACTGGCTGGCCTCTGGAAGGGTATGAGCTACAACACCGTGTAAAGGTTGTCTCAGTTGAATTAACCGATAAGCTTGGTATCAGCTTAAACCTATCCCCTAGAACAAGAGGAAAAAGAAAAAGACTATTGTTTGTGCCAGTGATAGAACCTTAAGGTCTTCCTATGACAAATCCCTATATGGTTTTACATAACTTATCTATAATATTTATTCATGAACCAAAAATAGATGATAGTAGAATGCAGGAGTTTTTTTTGAAATTAGGATTTGAAGGAGGGGTGGTCAGCAATTTTAACTCAATTTGGATCATAAAGGAGTAAGAATCCTTGAATTTTAAGTTTCCATCCATACTAAATGGCCAAATTAACTTGTCTACAGCTTGAATAAGAGGAAGATGAACCTCCATTATCATATTATCGATTGAGGCATAGTAGAGGAAATTATATGAGGAATAACACATTTATCTCCTAGTATGAGATCACTAAAAACATATTCCAATAGGTGAGATATTTGTTGTTAGAAAAACATATTCTAAACTCTATAAAAAAAAATTAAGAATCACCTAAATCTAAATTTGAAATCATTGCTGGAAACACCCGAAACCATATCTGAAATTATAAATCGGTATCGAAAACACCACTCCCAATCACCCCTCCACCACTACCATCATCCCCTAGCAAATAGAAAATTACAAGGCAAATCCCTTAAATCAACATTCGTGTGTGCATATGTTTTCATTTGTGTATTTGTGAAATGAGGTGAAGAAAAGGTGAAGAATTTATCTCAAAAGAACAAACATATAGTAAGCTAATTGCAGCACAAAGAAACATTCCTTGTTGAATTTACCATAAATATACTAACATTTATATTCGTCAAACAAAACAATATTGTTCAAAAAAATATATATTCATCAAACAAGCTTAATGTCTAGATGTTAAAATAAATAAAAAATCGAACAATAACACCCTCACAATCTATCCTCGCATGAGGCTCATCACGATTCCTCTCATTATTGTCAAGTTTTGAAACATCAATCGACAAATATGATGTGTATGAAATCTCATCATACATCTCTAGATCATGAAAACCTCGTGGTGGTTCCTTGAGAACCATATACAATTTTGATGTTTCACTTTCTCTCAAATAAAATACTTGTCTTGCTTGTGATGCTAGAATAAAAGGATCTTTTTTTAGATGATTTTGTCCTTGGTAAAGGTTAACCAACGTGAATCCATCGTCAAATTTAACATCATTGGAAATGTTGTCCCAATCACATTGAAATATAGGCATTCAAAATTTGTGAAGGTTCAACAAAATTATATCCCGTATAATCCCATAATATGAAACCTTGGCAACGACATGTGTGGTATCCCTTGCACTAGATCTACAAATAGTCTCTGCCTCGAGAAAAACTCCACTATCTTGGGTGAACTTTTCAACTATTGATGTGTGAAATCGTTTGCCATTTATTATGTAGCCTGAATATGACATAACATAACGTCGTGGCTTAACCGCTAGCCACTTTAATATTGTTGATACTTCGGTCATGTTTGTTTGAACCTTGATTTGTATAAAAGATCAGAAATAAAATTAAATGAATTTTATATACATAACATCATTAAATTCTTATAATGCACAATATAAAAATTGGTCCACCTTATTCACAAACCACGAAGCGAATGTCTTGATGTGTCTTTTTTGTAGCGTAGTCTCCTCTCGGGATAAACTTCAATTGGAATGCCTTAGCTCGTTTAAATGCATTTTAATATGAATGTAGAGGAATTTTAATAAAAATATTAATGATAACAAAAGTTAATAAATATATATAATGATCATATTTTCACTCACTATATATATGGCCCAACTTCTGGATTGTTAATAGCACATAACGGTGGGTAATTTTTAACATTTCATCAGGCAACGTTATTGACTTACCCTTAGAAATAGGTCAACCTCCCAATATTGTCCCATATTCAAAATCTTCATTTCAAGATTTTGGAACACCTATATCTGCTGTTTTTTTCATATACATGCTACAAAACCTTACACACTCATCAGCCAAATAATTTTCTGCTGAAATCCTTCAGGTCGTACACGATTCCTAACATAACCCTTGAGTACCTTCATAAACCTAATGACAAACCATAGAAAAATAATACAAATATAATAGCTATTTAATATATATCTAACTTGTTAATAACAGAAAAGTTAAATACATTCTAAATTACCTCTCAAATGGGTACATCCATCGAAATTGTATCGGCCCACATAATCGAGCTTCTTGAGCTAAGTGAATTGGTAAGTGAACCATAATGTCAAAAAAAACGGAGGGAAGTACCTCTCCAACATGAATATAATATCTACGATATCTTCCTCTAATTTTTCCATTCTCCGTTTATCGATCACTCATTTACATAACTTATTGAAAAATGAAGATAAATGAAAAATCACTTGTCTTGGCCCCTTTGGTAGTAGTCCCCGTATAGCAACTGACAACAATTGTTGCATTAAAATATGATAATCATGGGATTTCAATCCCAATAACTTGCATTCTTCCAGTGAAACACAATGACTATTATTGGAGTTATAACAATCAGGTAACTTCAAATCATATAGTCTTTGACAAAAAAAATTCTTTTCTTCCTTTGAGAGTGTGTAAGGTGCTCTCGGTAGGTAAAATTTATTCCCTTTTGGTTAAGGATGTAATTCCTTTCTAATGCCCAATTCTTGCAAATCTTTATGAGACTCGAGGACATATCTTGATTTACCCTTTACATCTAACAATGTGGAAATGAGGTTTTCACTTATATTCTTTTCGATGTGCATCACGTCCAAATTGTGACGTAAATCTAATGCCTAGAGAAAAAAAATGAGGGAGGATTAATATGAAAAATAAATGTCATAAAACTTTTAATATAATTGCATTAAGTTAGTGGCTTAGATTATGAATTAAATTTACGTACATGCCAATACGGTAAATAAAAAATATTGACTTCTTTTTTAAGAACAATTTGTTCCTCTTACACTCCTTCCCTTTATCGAAATCATTTTCAACACCTTTCAGAGCATCTAAAATTTCCTTTACATGCAAAGGTTTTGGTGGCCTCCTCAATTCTTCAAATCCGTCAAACCAACTCTTTTTGGTAACCCTCCATTGATGGCTCATTGGAAGAAAACGTGTATGGCCCATATACATCGATTTCATACTCTCTGATAATCGTTTTGAGGATGTGTTAGGGACACAAAATGGACATGCAAATTCCCCTTTTATGGTACATCCGGTTAAATTACCATATGCGGGAAAGTAATTTATCGTCCACATCAAAATAGCTTTCAAATTAAAAGTAGATTTGCTAGGTGCATTGTACATATCCACCCCATTATTCGACAACTCGATTAAGTCATCTATAAGTGGTTGCAGATATACATCTATGTCATTTCCTGGTTTCTTTGTCCCCGGTATAAGCAAAGTCAACATCAAATTTTCTTGTAACATTAATAACCATGGGGGAAGATTATACACAATTAGAATTACGGGCCAACAACTATATCTTGAGCTAAGATTATTAAAGGGATTAAATCCATCCACTGCAAGTCCAAGCCTAAGATTTCTTGGATCGGATGAGAAATTAGGCCACTTTTTATTAATTGTGTCCCATGTTAATGAATCAACTGGATATCGCATCTTTCCATATTTGCTTATGTGGGTTGAGTGCCACTGTAACTGCTCTTCTTTATTTGATGATAAAAACATCCTTCAAAATCTTAGGATTATTAAAAAGTACCGCAATACTTTTGCAGATACTCCCTTCTTAACCTTCTTTGTGCGTTTGTCAAATTTCCACCATGAGGAGCCACATTTAGGACATTTATCCAAATGTTCATACTCTTTTATAAATAAACAACAATCATTAATGCATGTATTTATCTTCTCATAGACAAGATAAAATTCTTTTAAAAACTTCTTCATTGTATACAAAGACTTGGGAAAAACATTATCCACGGGTAACATTTCATGTATAGACTTAAGAAGTTCATTAAATCCTTTATCAGATAGTCCGTGTGTAGCTTTATGCTTGTATAAAGTTCTAATTATTGACATCTTTGCATACTTTGTACACCCGGGATATAAAGGAGTCTCAACATCTTTTAACTTTTGCTTAAAACATTCATCACCGCTTTTAAAACTATCTTCAGCAAAAACTTCATCTTGAACATAAGCATCTCCATACATCTTATGTAAATGTGATAACTCCATATCAATATCATTATAGTATGAAGAAGTTGAATGTTGTCCGTGAAATACCCACTTCTTGTACGTAGGATCAAATCCATGAAGAACTAGGTGTTCAAATAGTTCTTCCTCATCTTGTTGACAAATATTTTTACATTTCGATAGGGACATATTATCATTTATGGATGTCTAGTAGTTTTCTTGGCACATTCAATAAATTTGTAAACGCCATCTTGCTACTCCTCGGTATGTCTACACATAAAAAAAAATCATGAAATCATAATCACTTCTCAATTTTTTAACAGTGTTCATTCAGAAAAATACTTTAGGTTTTTTATATATGTAAACGTATATGCATGCGTGTAATAATAATAAAAAAACCTTGGAAATTTCATCCAATCTTTTTCCATCTTCAGTTGCCCACTTGCTAGTTTCTAGTCTATTTACATCAAGAAACATTAATATTGAAAAAGAGGTAAAATGACAACAATTAATAGATAAAATGTCATGTTCTTTTCAAATATAGTTACATTCTACAAGATCTCATTAGATTAGTCATATTCTACTTAATCTTATTAGATTTTTCACTATCTACAAAGGTAGATTGAAATAGATATATAATTAGATCATCGGGGATACAAATTAACACGAATGGACTATAGCCATTGTGTCTTATTCATGGTTTCCTTGAGCATAGAAATAATATTAACACCCACACTCAACAATACATATTCATACACCTATATTAAGTTGACCTATTGTAATATACATATGTTTAAAAATATCAAAGTGGGTATACGCACTTCATAATTTCAAAGTAGGAGATACACAAATGAACCAAGATAAAGATACCTATATTGGATCTGATTTGTGGTGTCTGAATACTGCCCAAAATAATCACCTGCAAATTAGAACAATGAAATATTGCAAATGAAAACATTAGATTTAGTATTAATGAGATTTCCCGGGAAAAAAAATTTAAACCCAAAAGTCCATAAAATAAATAAAACTCACATAATCCAGTTAAGAAAGAAAAGAAGAATAACACACAAGTTGCCAGATTTCACACTATATATCCAATGTCAAATAGTGAAAAAGTTGTTTAGGATCCACAAAATTTGATTTTCAAGAACTAAGAGCCAGTAAACTTTCACATATAAAAATATGGCATCAAAATATCATTCGGTGCATGATTGCATGTCTGTAGAAAAAAGTAACAAAGTCACAGGCCAAAACTTGACCAAAATAGAAATAATAAATAAATAGATTATGAACTTGATCCCAAATAATCAACAACAACAATTTAGTCCAAAGCAAAAAGGAAATCAAATGACCCATCCCTAATAATCAACACCAACAATTAAATTACCCATTCCCACTAGATTTGCTTTCACCCACGCCCATCGTAAGCATTGATGTTCACTAACCAAATTTGATTTCCATCTCCCGAATGTGGGTGGCAATGGGTAATTTAATATCCACAATTAGAAAATTTGATTTCCATAATGGTGTGCTAAACTAACTATCCACGATTAGAAAATTTACCCTTTAATTTTTTTAAAGCTCCTAAATTGCCAATCCAACTCTAGCTTACTTGAAACATAGTTATTCATTTAGGATGACTACATTGGAAAAAATGACTATTAATTTGGGGAATATGATTAAACTAACTTAAAAATAAATTATCTTTTCCCAAGATTTTCAATTGTCCTAAGTTATTTTTTATTATTGCATAGCATCTCCAGTAATTTAATCAAAAGATAAAGATTGTTGAAATTGACTGCATAATTAAAGAAGTCACCTCCAGCGACGAAATTAAAAGTAATGAACCATTAAGCAACAATTAAAATATTGAACTTATCTTCTCCTCCACTCTTTATCATCTTTCATCTTTAATGTTAAATGCTTCTAAACATTATGTGTGGGTTTAATATTTTTAATGATTAAAACAACCTAATAATAAAAGGGGAAAAAATCTTAAATTTGTGGTTTTCAACTTTAGCAACTCAGTAAATAAAGGATTAAAAACTGATGCTACCCTTTTTTTGCATACGCTATCGAAAATGCTTTATAAGCAATGTCTATCTAAATCAACTTCTAATTACCAATCAGGTAAAATTCCATACGCATTATCCACCTCCACACCCACCTCTTTTATTTAGATTAAGGATAATAGAAAAGGGCAAAAGCAAATTAAATGGAAGGAGAGGTTTACGAGAGGATTACTATGATTGGAAGAATTAAAAACTCGTTGGATCTCTTAGATAAGATTGAGTTATCTAAATAAGGTGGCGTGATTAGTTTTATAATTTTATTTATTGCTTTAACTTTGAGATAAACAATATAGTTAAATAAAATAAAATCGATCATATAAAATAATGAAAGAAAAAACAGGTGTGTGTTACACCTCTTGTCGGACTATATAAACTAGATTAAAATCGATACCAAACACCTTCAAATGTAAAGTTATAACAATCAACTATAATTCATAAGCTGTTTGTTAATTAGTTCATACTATAATGAAAATAAATTGTTTTTTTTACTTTAACAAAGTACTAATTTTTAATTTTAAATTTAAATATAATTTTATTTAAAAATTAAACTTTGCCCACTTTTCGTTAAATGAGTGTTAATGCTAATGGCCACGTGTTATTTTTTAAACTATCTTGAAATATTTGGAAGAAAGATGGTTTAAATTCAGTGGTTTGGGAGGGGTTTAGAAGGGGATGATGTTGAGGGGGAGGTTCCCTCCATGTTGGAGGTTTTCATGGAAGCAACTAGTGCACAACTTCAACCGGGTTATCAAAATGCATCATTGTATTTATTATGTACAAGAGTACTTATCAGTTAAGGGATATGTGTATCATGCCCCATGGTCTCCTCATATGTCATTAGTGGCCAAATATGCTTACCAAAATTGTACCTAAGGCTTCGTGGCCATTAAGCCATAGAGCCTGAAATAGTTGAGATCCTTTTCATCATTTTCTTCTTAGAAAAAGATAGTTTCTTTATTTTACATATAACCATCGCTTAGGGTGCATGATTAATGATGAATTTCCTTAATGTTTATGTTAATACGTTTCCCCTCAAAACAAGATATATATTCCTCAATCGATTTATTTTCGTATTGATCCTGAAGAGGAGTACATGGCATTTTCAAAAACCATCGCCAAGTTATTGTCTCTCTAAGTTATAGAAATATATCCATTTTCTTTTTTGTTCTTTCATTTTCTTCCCACCCTTGTGATCCTGAAGATTGCCTATAGTTTCCCCTCAAATTATAGTGTAAGAAGGGATTACTCACAAATCTACTTTCTTATGATTTTGTGAGTAATTATGAGTTGTTTTGGGGAAAGTTACCCCCAATATATGGCAGATAATGAACAACATACACCACCTTAGCCAAATTTATGGTACCAACTTGGGCCTTGGTGAGTTGATATATTTCTACAGGTGGGTCCCCATGTAAGACAATGTTTACTGCTTGAAGGCGATTAAAAGTTCCCTAGTCCTAAATTTCTTAGATTCCAATAGGGACTACTAGGATCACATGTTTATTGGGAAAAATAATTACGAGTACTAGCCCAATCCTAAGGGTGAAGCTCCTTATTCTGGCCTAAGTACCTCAGGGTGGGTATTAAGATAGGTCAGATAAATCCTAGAGTCACCGACTTTTTTTTTCATTCCTCCATTGATTTGGTTGTTATATATTATCGATTATTTGTGTTTTTATTTTATAGCCGAGCGCAAGAAATTATAACCTTTTTCAGATGAAGTTAACTGCGTTGGTCTAAACAAGATTTCGTTGATAAGTCAGGGTTGGGAGAAGAAAAACATCCTAGATTTGTTGTCATCTTTTTATCTTACACCTCATCCGCTATGCTATACGAGAGGGATGCAAAGATCCCTAAAATTTTCAAGAATCATATATCTTGATTAATCGTTAGTTCTAGTACTTACATAGTAAGGGCTTATGGTGTTTAATCAAACTATAGTTCCAGATCCTTTGGCTCGTTGGATGTCAATGAGGTCCAAGTTTCATACCTTGATGACCATATTCTTATTCAATCTGAGGACATAGGTCACAAGAATATACCCAATCTCCATGACAACCTGATTAATGACTCCCCCTCAATTAGCATAAAAGGAAACAACAATAGGTAAATTCTTCTTATTGAAGCGGAGGATTTAAAAAAAAAGCTATGCATTTTGAGGCCAAAAACTTAAATAAAAATAAGCCCTAATAGGGTGGCAAACTCAACCTTTCTCAAATAAAGGGAGTGATGTTGTATCCAAAAGTTAGGGGCCTTCGAATAATGCTTCAGAGGCCATGTATTCTAACATCCCCTTACCTTATAAAGGTCGCGTGTCTTCCTTACAACCAAGCCATAGTTTTTAGGCTCATCTACCAAGAGATGGTTCATTATGTTGATCAAACTTTTTCTATTATAAAAATATTTCTTATTGAGGATGCGGTGATATCGATTACTTTTGGGATTCGCAAATTTCCATTTAAAAGTTATTTAATTAGAGTCAGTCTTAGACACAAATTTCATTAATCCTTAAACATGAATCTATGTGATTAAATCATTAAAATCAAACAATCACAAATCAAACATAAATTGCAGGACAAACAAATTTAAAGAAAAATCCCCCGAAAGGGCAAAACCTTTTATTTTAATAAATGTTTGCAAATTGCAACTTACAACACACTTACAGAAATCTGTAATGAATATTCTGTAGAAAACCCACATAGGTCGTAACCTAGAATCAATAATGGACTCCACAAGAACCACGATTCCATCTCCGTAAGGAACACCCTCAAGTCTCCTCAAATGACCTCAATCGTCAGCAAGCAACTCCCTCAAGAGCTACAAAATAGTAGTAAAGATGGAACTCCACAAGAACAGACTTCAATAGAAGTGATTTGGGTTCCATAAATGATTCACAAAAGAATTGGGATGTTTTGGTGTGAATCAAACACATAAAGAGTCATAAAAGTGAAGACTAAAAGTTCTGCAGAATTGCATCGTATAGTAAAAGTCTCGATGAAAATGGTCTCCACAACAGGTATTTATAGCTGAGCAAAAAAGTTAAGGTTGTGGAGGTGGTTAGAACGATATCTCTAAGTCGTTTGAACGATCATGAATGTCGTTAGAAGTGACTTTAAGTGACCTTATAAATGACCTTAGAAAAACGAAAATAGTAGGGTTCGTTTGAAGCAAACAAGAAACGACCCTTCAAGTGACCCTTCAAACGACATTGCCGATCGTTACAAGTTGTCATTTGAACGACATTGGCAATTAATTTGAACGATATTGCCTTGTCGTTTGAACAACAAGAACGACAAAAATTATTTTAAAAATCCCTGCATACAATCGTTGAAAAATTATTTTGATATAGAAAAATGCCTTATTTTGTTTTAAAACAGTTTTGAAAATAATCCCAATACTAAAGTAAAACATTTACGAAACTTAAACACATTTTAAATGAAATTGTACTTCATGTTGTGAAAATGTTGAAGTTGCTTGTAATTTGTAGCCGTCTTCATGTATATATGAACTTGAGCTTCCCCCAGCGGTTGTAGCGGTATACTACATACTCTGTGTAAAGTACAGACTATAGAAAACATGTTCTTACAAATCTCTCCCTATGTCTATGTCACTAAAAATAAAAATACCCTAATTATCAAAACAAAAAATCATATACAAATCTAATACCTTCCCATGCCACCCAAAATCCAAAAAGATACTAAAAATGTAAGTCTTCAAAATTTTCAAAAATCTTTAACTTTGAAATCTTCAAATCTCTTTGCATTTCTTGCGCTTCTTTTGTGTGTTATCCAAATAATCATCAAAGTCATATAGACAATAAAAAAAACAAATGCCTTCGCAACGTATCGAGTTTCAAATTAGATAAACATAAATCAAATCTCAAATTGTGACACCCCGCCTAATTAAATACCGGGCGATCAATCCTTTATTAAATTAAAATCAAGGTGAACAGTTGGTTCATTCTTTAGCATCACTGTCGCAAATTAAAATTTTCAAATTTCAAATACCCTGATTAATTAAGCTAAGTGCCAAAACCATTTAAAACCTTATTTACGTTTTATTAAATCCAATTATAAAACCTTTGACCATTAACATTTTAAGAGTCACACATTAAGTATAAGAATATAAATGAACATACAAGAGTCTAACCATCAATAATGAATCCCAACTTTAAGACACCAAAGGAAAACATCCTGACAGTAATAAATCCCGAAGTAAAAATACCGAAAGTAAAAGAATTACAATCTCTGAAAAACCAACTAAATAATGGAAAAGGGCGACACATGCCCCACTGGATAAAACTGAACTAGAAGTGAAGTCAACAATGAAGTCGTCTAAGCAATGACCTGCAACTCCCACAAAAGATACAGCACGTTCCATCCAAAGAATCCTAAGCATGACGCCCCTATGGCTGGGTACCTGTAATACATAGATATATATACACAAGAGAGAAGAGATAACAGCAAACGGGTCAGAGCCCGATTGTAAAACAGTTTTAAAATAGTTTAGCAAGTATTTAAAATGCTTACCGGCTAACGCGACAATCATATTAGTATGCGACACTCTCTTGAGAATTATCACCTCTCATCTAGTGTGCACGTCTACCGTACTAAAGAATTTCATATACCTCTCTAACTTATTCTCCATAAGTCTTAACATGTGAAATTAAGGTCATGATATTCACTTTAAAAATCTATCTCTTCAAGATTTCTTTCGTTATTTAGAATAATTTAGTATCGTTATAACTTTCTCGAATACTTATAATGAAGTTGAAGGATTTATACATTACTTAACTACTATTACACCCAGTAGAAAGTTCTCATATAGATATACGTATATATATTAGTTACACGTATAATATATATACTATCGGCACCCCACATAAAATCTATGGTGCAAGGTTTCCATATATAAGTATATATATATATATACCAATCACTCATATAATATATATATATACATATATATATATATATATACTAACGGCACCCCACATAAATACTATGGTGCTGGCATACTCTGCTATCAAGTCCCTGTATCACACATATTTAGGGAAATGGTAGTTCGGAATCACTCTCGAACTACATTAACATAAAACACATACAAATGGAGGCGAAGCATAGTTCCAAGTCACTAAGAGGTCAGCACATACCCTCACGTCTCTTAGGACCGTCTGACTATCAATCAGATAGCCTGTACCAAGGAATCATATATTTTAGGGTACGAGTCAATATCTCCCATAAAGGTCCCATCAAGATAAGACTGTCCCGGTGTGGAAACCCCCGTGATAGCAAGTAGCCCGAGTATGATTTTTATACAGATATAATATATCCACAGTCACACAGTCATATATATATATATATATATATATATATATATATACACGTCCTCATTGTTGAATTAGGTGCACTCACGACCCATAATTATAATTATCTGTTATTACACATTTTACTCGATTATTTCGTATAACAGACTCGTTCATTTTATTCTCATAATTAAGTTATTCTAAACTCACTTCTCGCCTCTCGAAGTATTATCTTTACTTAAGTACAATTTCAATAGGCCCTCACTCACCTTCTAATCCAACTTCCTAGACATTTCGATTATTTAATCAACACACGTATGATTTCCTAAGTTTGAATATCTCCCCGTTTACCCTTCATTTCCCTTTCACATTAAAGTCCAACTTAACGGGGTTTATCTTGACCCTACTGGTCCTTTTTATGTTCCATTATGTTCTAGCAACCCTAATCAAGGTTTACTACGCATAAAATTGGATTAAGCTAACACGAGCAAAAATGCAATTTTCCAGGAGGGGCGATCGATCGATGGAATGGGGTCGATCGATCGATCGATCAAGCAGTTATGGCGAAACTGCAGAAAACCCAGCTACGGAAATCTTACCCCAAACTCATCTAAATCATCATGTTTCAGTCCCAAACTCCCAACCACTTATACTACAAGTGCTGTATACCCATATAAACAATATCCTACATAAAACATGCGAGTTTTCATCAACTATAACAAAATAAAAGGGTAAAATCTATATAAATCTTAAGAACCCTAATATTTTTCTTTAACTTAGTTTCTTCCATTCTTTTTCCATATTTTCTATCACTAACACCATGGAAATTCACGGTTCAACCTCTACATGTGAAATGGATTTCCAGAATATAATCTTTACTTCTATAACATGTAATTCTTTTGTCTCCAATCAATGTTTTCTTTCAAGAACACTAATTCTAATCAAACCTAGACTAATATAAAAGAATGCATTAACTTTATTAAATCAAGATAGGGTTATATCAAATGGTAAGTGTTGTCTTCTAGGGTTAACATAACGAAATGTCCAAAACGCCCTCCCCGGGTACTAATTAAGCCTAAAAACACCCCGAGACCCAAACTGAACCCCCGGGTACATTATTTTGACTATCTCGACCCTTACGGACACTTTGGTGCACTCGAAATGACCATACGGGAAACTTATAATTTATTCACTTTATATAATAATAATTTAGTCCTGACACGACACAGGCGCGTCCCGACATAATTTCCATAATTGTCATTTTATTCACACGTGACAATTTTTATAAAATCAATCTCATATATTACTATACTCATCTAGTAACATTCAACAAATTTCCAATAATTACTAAGTCTTGTCACGCTAGAAAATATTTAAAACAACTTTCCGGATTAAAATTAAATTAATTTATCTCAATTAAATTTAATAAATCCCTAAATTTAAAAGCCATAAAAATACGGGGTATTACACAAATCTCCCCCATAATTCAAACTTTAACTTCCCCATAATCCATAATTCATTCTTCCCCTTTTTATTTGTCCAAAATAGACAAGAAAAAGAAAAAAAAAATAAGCAAGAGTATCTCGAAAAGCATAGCAAATTCTCATTAATAAATCAACTACACTTATGCAAGGATAAACTCAAAAGGTTTTCACAATCTCTTTCTGATTTTTCAAATTTTTTCAAGCAAAAATTTTACAAATAAAAACAACACACATCATGAATTTACACTAAGATAACCAAATCGTGGAAATGGAATGAATGGGTGTGAACATATTCAATAGGAAAATCAACTCAAACATACATAACATATGTGCGTAATGAATACGTAAATTCCTAACGAATGAACTCAAAATCGTCCATAGGTGTAATTTTTTTTAAAATTCAAATGACATCGGCTCAATCTATTCAACGCATCAAAGTCTAAAATGATTTCCACGCCAATAACGTCTAAAACTATGTAATGCTTTTTCAAAACTTTTTCAGGACGTGAAAACCCGTTGTTTTATTTCCAACCAAACTCTCTCAAAAAATAATAATGCTTTTATTTTTCTATTGAGGTGATTTAAATCCTAATGGCCCCTTTTTGGCATATTTATCTTTTTATTGCTTTAATTTTTTCTCGGGCTCTTTTCTAACGGTGGATTTCACGACGTGATAATTATTCACTCGCATCCCTTTCCCGTGGACTCATCATTTTTAAAATTTTAAAAAAATCCTCACGGGCAACGGTTCTTACATACACTACTTTATTTGTCAAGTTTTATTGCATTTAATTCATTTTAAATACGGAATTGAGATGAAAACCCTTCGACCAACATGTGATAGACAAGTACAAAAATCAAATAAATTCATGCATCATGAGTCAAACATGTAGAAAGTAATCTCAAATTTCATCTTAATGACTCCAAACATTACAAAGTACATGGATGAAATGATGTATCGTCTCAAAATACTATCAAATAGTAACATGGATATGGAATGATGTTGTGACATGGTCATTCTAAATATCAATCCATAAACAGTGTAAAACGAATACAAAAATCTTTTTGTCTTTTTCCAAAAGTTTATGCAAAATAAAATCTTTTTGGCCTTCCCAATTTTTCTAAAAAATAGAATCTTTTCTATATTTTTCCCAAAAATTTCAAAAATAAAAATCTTTTTGATATTTTATAAAAATATCAAAATGAAAAAAAATAATGGTGGTACACACTAGCAATAAGCGTAAAATATCATTATATGCTAGTAACCAAGTCTAAACCTCAACCATCAGATGTATAGAAGTTTTCCAAAGGTGGTGACATCCTATGAAAAATATCCATCAAATCATGTGAAGTCTTGACTAAAAACTTAACTTGCTCTCGAATATGTGCAAACTCTCTCATGTAATCTCCCAGAGCATGCAAAGTATCATGTGTGTGTGCGTGTGTGGAAACACATGGCAAAACTCTATGTGACACACTACCCAACTTAAAACAGAATTTTGTAAGGTGTCCTCTCTTTTTGCAGTGGTTGCAAACATACATGGGCCTGGGAACACCTCTCTTAAAATGTCTAGGACGCACTCTCCTATTCGGAACCAGATGCCTAGGTGGTTTGGGTTGAGAGCCATAAGGATCTATCACAAACTCGAGAACTAGATGAGGTGAAACATGAGAAGTAAACGCACCGTCATAACTTATTCCTAATCTCTCATTAATACCCAAAGCGAGATCGAAGAGAATCTTTCCAATCTTCTTAGTTATATCCTCTGTAGTAACCTTGACCTCCCGGGCACGTTCGATATCTCTCTCTAGTTGTGACACACGAGATTCAAGTTCACTCTTTTCCCGGCCTACGACGATTGACAGTTCACTTAAAAAAAACCTTCACCTTCTCGAGTCGACTCGTCGACGCCTAAAATTCCCTCAAAACTTCTATCTCTCTCTCTCCAAATCTAACACCTTAAGACCTAATTCCCTATTCAACTTCCTCATATATAAGGTCTCAGCATATAAATCTCTAAATGACTTTTGGAGATACCTTTCACCCTCACTTTCAAACTTGCTCTCACGCTTATTCGAAACACTCAAATCATCATCGGAGCTCTCGCATACACTAGTGTCCTCGTTGTCATGGGAAAAACTAGGTGTGCTTACGTGACTTGCCATAAAGGCGACACACATACCATGTGATGGCTCATCCTCAGAATCATTCACCTCTTCGTTACTATCACTAGGAGTGGTTGGCATAGCAACTTTCTTCCCCTTTCTCATTAGCATAGCAGGACATTTAAATGCTTTGTTCCCTTTTGTCATCACACTCAAAACATCTCTCATCTTCCTCTTTCTCTTTCTCACCACTCGTATTGGCCTCTTCTTTCTTTTTATTTTTCTCAAAAAACTTTTTATTGGAAGAATTTTCTTTTGAAAATTTGAGAAGCTTTTTAAAAAATTTAGTAAACATGGCCACATCATCAATAGTAAACCCTCGCTCAGACTCGGACTCACAAACTCTTTTTTTCCCTCTATTTCTAGACACTTCCTCACCTTTTCTAGATTATGCCTTAGTGCAATCCCTCTATCCTTAGGCTTAAAAATTTGGGAAACATGTCGTTCTCATAAGTTTAAAGGCCTCCTACGAGTTCTTCTAACCTAAGTGTATCAAATATCCCCCAAAGAATTTAAAACAGTGACCTTAGGAATAAAACAGGATGGAAATGACCTCAAAATCTTTTTAAATCCCCTTGTCTCATCAATTTTCTCTCCCAAATTAGAACTTGTGTTGACTATGTCCGACAATCTAGCATAAAACATGTCAAAACACTAAGACTCAGACATCGTGATTGTCTCAAATTGGGCGATCAAATTTTGTAATTTAAATGCCTTGACTGCATTGGTACCCTTATGTGTCAATTGGAGGACATCCCATACCTCTTTAGATGTGGTGCACGTCATTATACGACGTAACTCGTCAGGGGTGACGGCTCCAGAAATAGCGCTCAGGCCATGAGAATTAAAATGACTGCATTTAAAATCTTCCTCAATCCAATCCGACAAAGGTTTGGGATTAGTAACATTATCGATGGTGACAGTGGGAGGAGTCCACCTTCTTTCACAAACAATCCAGATAGACTTTAAACCAAATTTCATGCGAGCTTTCCAATAGGCATAATTTGTGCCATCCAAGACGGGCAACCGATTATATAAGTTTTCCATCCAAAAAATTGCGAAATTTTTCAAAATCATTTTTTTAAAATCGATATCACAAAAATTTTGCGAAAAAAGAACCACTCGATAAGATAGAGTAACCTACTTTGATACCAATTTGAGGATGCCGTGATATCGATTACTTTTGGGATTCACAAATTTCCAATTAAAACTTATTTGGTTAGAGTCAGTCTTAGATCCAAATTTTATTAATCCCTAAACATGCATCTATGTGATTAAATCATTCAAATCTAACAATCACAAATCAAACACAATTTGCAAGATAAACAAATTTTAGGGAAAATCCCCCGAAAGGGTAAAACCTTTTATTTAAATAATTTTTACAAATCGCAATTTACAACACACTTACAGAAATTTGTAATAAATCTTTCGCAGAAAACTCACATCGACCGCAACCTAGAATTGACAATGGATTCCTTCAATAATCCACACGAAACACAGTTCTATCTCAACAAGGAACACCCTCGAGTCTCCCAAAGTGATCGCAATCGTCAACAAGAAACTCCCTCAAGAGCTACCAAAATAGCAGTAGAGATAGCACTCCACAAGAACAAACTTCAATAGAAATTACTTGAGTTCCACAAACGATTCACAAAAGAATTGGGATGTTTTGGTGTGAAACAAACACGTTAAAATCCCTAAAAGTGAAGACTAAAAGTTCTACAGAATTGCAGTTTTCGTGCATCAAAAGTCTTAATGAAAATGGTCCCCACAACAGGCATTTATAGCTGAGCAAAGAAGTTAAGGCGGTAGAGGTCGTTATAACGACATCTCTAAGCCATTCGAATGACAATGAATGTCGTTAGAAGTGACTTCGAACAACCTTACAAATGACCTTAGAAAAACTAAAATAGTACGGGTTCGTTTGAAGTAAACAAGAAACGACCCTTTGAGCAACCCTTCAAATGACATTGCATGTTATTAGAAGTTGTCATTTGACTGACATTGTCATGTCGTTTGAACGACATTGCCTTGTCTTTTGAATGACAGGAATGACAAAAATTATTTTAAAAATCCTCACCTACAGGTCTTGAAAAATTATTTGGACTTAGAAAAAATGCCTCATTTTGTTTTAAATCAGTTTCGAAAATAATCCCAATACTAAAGTAAAACATTTATGAAAATTAAATACATTCTAAATGAAATTGTACCTCATGTTGTGCAAATGTTTAAGATGCTTATAATTCAAATCAGTCTTCATGAATATATGAACTTGAGCTTCCTCGACGGGAGTAGCGGTATATGACATACTCTACGTAAAGTGAGTGTAGAGGGGGATGGAAGGTAATCCTCAGATTAGGGATAATTCCCTAATTAACAATAGTGTTTGAGATTAGGCAACCGAGGCAGCTCAAGCGTGGCAACTCAGCAAGGCAGCCCTGCGTGGCAACTCATACTTTAGCTTGTTGTATTAGTCATATTGTATTTCTGTTTATGTTGACTGTAAGCTATAACGATTGTAATGATGAAACGAGAATAATAAAGAGTTTTAGTGTGAGGTCAAATGGTACTCGCGAGGGACCAGGCTTGGCAGGGCCTGGGAGAGCTTTCATTCTCTATCGAATGACCTCACCGCGGTAACTTTAGAGGAACTTGGTTTGAAGGATTGAGAAGTGAGGCACCGTTGGGGCTTGTCCTGGTCATCTTAGATACACCAGGTAAAACACCGAAGGACTCTGACCGTGGAACCTCGGGAGGAGAAGCTTGGAGTTCCATTGGGCGTTAGGCTGTGAACCAAAGAGCCATCTACTTAATGTCACATCTACTGTAGGTGATGTCACTAGACAGCTAAATAATGTCATACTTTCACTTGAGTAAACCACCATGGTATTTGGGGCTGTCAGGCAGTTGGTGAGCCACCTCTGCAACAACAACCCCCTGACACGCAGTGGTTAGGCAAAAGGCATGTCTTGGCATTTAATGTTTATAACGAGGAGACAACTAGTGCATCAAGCATTTAATATTGTGACATAAAGTATGAGGGATGTCTTTCATAGTCTTTAATGAATGAGTTGCCTTAGGGATGGTGTGGGGGTATATTTAAGGGCCCCAACCACCTCTAAGGAGAGGATGATCTTTTGAGAGTTTGAGAAGTTATTGCTAGAGAGAATACACAAGAGAGAGGGAGAGCTATTACAAACCAGAGGTCTTATTCACCCGCCATTGTCATTTATTACGAAGCTTTTAATACTTGACAAAGATTCTTGAGGGTGTTTGGTGTGTTTCTACCTGCCTACCAAGGTGTACCTATGGTGCTTACTTCTCTCTCCCTCTAGCTAAGTTACTTCTAAGTTCATTACTACTTTCTGAGTTATACACGACAGATTTAAGAGTTTAAACTAAGTCTTATCTTCATTGAGTTTGTGTTTGAGTGTTTTATCACTAATCTAAGGGTTTGGCTAATTAACCTATCATCAGCATACTTCAAAGGGGTTATGCCTCCATCTATAATCTAAAGTACCCTCTTACATTTGGCGACTCCGTTGGGGAGGCATTCTTCTAAGTAAGGAGTATGACGCAAGATAATGCTACTCGAAGGCTCAACTTTGATGACATTCAGCATAATGAAGAACAGGCTGCGAGAGAACTGGAGGCTCTACGGGATGGGGTTCCTTGAATAGATGTACCTCCGGTTCAGGTGACGATAGGCATTCTAGGGGTGACACAAGCATCCTCGAGTGCGGGGTTGGGACCCACTCAGGTGGCACTCCTCATGAGTAAGTTTTATGAGTTTTTAAAAACTCCATTAGCTTCAACTATGCTGGGAGGATTGGAGGTTAATGACTTCGTAACACCAGGGGTAGCTCCAACGGTTCCACCAGGTGCAGGTGCGGCGGGAACGGTCCCAGCAAGCGTGCCCTATGTTGTGAATCCAGAAGTGGGAACCTCAGAAGTTTCAACGACCCCTTTTATGAAGTTTGTGCCAGCTGCAACGGGCACCCATCCCATGGTGCCATTGGTTGTTGCCCCAGTAGCATCACTCATGGAGGAAATAAGAAAGGAGATGCAGAAAGAGATGTTGAAGTTCATTCAAGCCTCCTCGCAATTTTCTGGTGAGGTATCTTCGATTTATGATGGCTTTCAAACACCCTATCCTCAGGAATACAACGATGATCCCTATCCAAAGGACTATATTCCTCCTATTTTTGAAAAGTATACAGGGAAAGGTGGGAACCCGAAGGAGCACATTAAGCGTTTTGTTGAACACTTGGGAGCGCATTGCAATAACAAGAAGCTTAGGTTGAGAGAGTTTTCCAAATTCTTAACCGATAAAGCATACACCTGGTACTCCCATTTGACTCCAAATAGCGTTTCTACATGGGGGAATATGCATGTATTGTTTGTCCAGAAGTTCTTTCTGGTAGAGGATGAATTCACTTTAACCCAATTGGGCAGGGAGAAGCAAAGACCTGGGGAAGAAGTGGTAGCCTATGTTCAAAGGTTCAGGGAAAGATCCCTCCATGTCAGGGTGGAGGCAAAAGAGTCAAAGTTATTGCAGATCTGCACTGCGGGGCTGCTTCCTGAGTACATCTGCCATCTTATCAATTAGATGCACGAGGGGACTTTCTCGAGGTTCTTAAAGGCAGCGAGGAATATCTCCTTGGTGGTGCGCCCAATCTGGTGGTGGTGCCCATAATGTTTAGGCAGCCGATGCAACCTGCGGGGGGGGGGGGGGGGGGGGGAGGGAGGTCTCAGCCCCCACGGGTAGGGTACACCGAAGGGGGAGATAGGGGTAAAGCATCGAAGAAGGACAATAAGAGGAAGTTCGAAAGATACAGGGAGGACCCACCACCATTGCCTTGTATAGTCAAAAAAGCTATCAGCTGTTACAACGCGATGGTCCAAGGGGGAACGGTCTATGAGCCAAAAGACGTTCCCATTGGGGAGCCCGATGCGGCAACGAAGGCGGATCCAAAGTACTTCCTGGTGATCCAGCATCCAACTGAGAGCTATTTCACACTAAGAAGAATCATCGACAAGTACGTAAAGTCAGGGACATTACAAATCCCTCCACAGAACGTCAATAACAACCCCCTACCGGCAAATGGGGCCAATCTCGTGGCGGCCTACGATAAAGAGGCTAAGAGAGGAAAAAGAGATTCAACGATGAGGCCAGAAGAGTACGAAGAGGCTCTAGAAGATTGTACGAGCGGAATGGCTAATGTTGTGCTGGCTTATGACGAAGAAAGTGCTAAAGATGTGGAAGAGGTGTACGGTGTTGAAGGTGAAGAAGTAGACCCAGTTCTAGAATACTGCGCAGTTTTAAAATCCTCGAAGTTCACCTAGTTCATCGACTAGGTAGGGGTACCGAAGGAGAGTAGGTTGGAGATGACCCAGGAAATACTTAATATTATGAGAAAGAACGCAGTCCCTTCACTGAGATGGAAGGGACCCATGGCCAGGTTGGTAAGGAGGTTTTTGTCATAGGTAACCTTCAGCGATGCAGATAGGGCTGTAAGATTCCCTCACAACAAGCCGTTGTATGTGACTGCTAGTGTTAATGGAGTTAGCTTTGCATGGACTCTTATGGATGGGGGATCTTCCATAAATATTATACCAATTAACTCCTTCCATGCAACCAATATTCCATAAGAAAGGTTGGTCCCCATGCCCTTGGTGATTTCGGGGTATGATAACCAGTCTTCCAAATCCATTGGGTATGTTAATGTTAGCATTGTAATGGGAAATCTGAGTTCCCATATCAAGTTCCACGTAATAGAGAGTGAAACTTACTATCATCTACTAATAGGAAGGGTGTGGATGCACAACCAAGGCCTAGTTCATTCTACATACCACTAATGTGCCAAAGCGAATGTCAAGGGCACGAGGTGACCATTAGGGCTATAAGGAGGCCCTTCACTATTGAGGAGGCTCACTTAGTGGACGCAGCATTTTACACAGGGTTAGAGGAAGATGTCCGGGTCCTAACTAGAAGAATAGAGGGAGCATAGGTTCCCTCGATCAGAGAAAGAATGGGGCCTTTAACGAGCAGAAGAAGAAGGTTGCGAGCAGCACAAGGGAAATAATCGAAGAAGCTCACCAGGTGGTCCCTAGGCCCCAAGGCATCTCGAAGCAGCTCAAAGACAGGATGAGGCCCAGAGCAGACCCGATAGAGCATGAGGTTCAACGGCAAAGTGTGCTGAGCAGGTTCTCGAGAGAAATAGTGGCTGAGGCTTCTAGAGAGAGGGGAATAAGAAGGCAGTCGTCGCTACCAGCCGACAATGCAAGAAGGTTGTTACCGAGGAAGGAAAGGTGGTGTATCAATTATAACAGTGTGAGAGGGCGACCGAGGAAGATGATAATGAGGTTGACCCGATATATTAATGCTTTCTAGTGGATTAACGGGGACAATGCATGGTGATAGATAACTCCAACATACAAGAGTTCATAGAGGATATCGTCGAAGAGCCAGACTACATGGCAGATCAACCAAAGCTACAGGCACAAGAGTTGGAGCAATTGAATCTAGCAAAAGAAGGGGAAGATCCAAGGCCCATCTTCATCTCAAAGGATATCAGTAAGGAGAAACGATAGGCCTTGGTTGAGTTGATTCTGGAGTTTATAGACATCTTTGCACGGAAATACACAGAGATGGAAGGGTTGGATGAGGAAGTAAGCTGCCATAAGTTGAACGTAATGCCTTTAGCCATTCTAGTGAGATAAGTGACGAGAACGTACAAACCTGAGCTAGATCTGAAGATCAAACGATTACTAATGGCAGGGTTCATCACACTTATACAGCACCCACTTTGGCTATCTATCATTATCTCAGTGGGAAAAAAAGACAAAAACCAGATAAGGATCTGTGTGGACTTCAGGGATTTGAATAGAGCCTGTCCCAAAGATGAGTTCCCTTTGCCCTCCATCGATAGACTGATAGATGAAACGACTGGTCATGAGATGTATAGATTTATGAATGGGTATGTGGGGTACAATCAGATCAAGATGGACCCCATGGATGCAGAGAAAACATCGTTCAGAACCCCGTTAGGCAACTTCGTGTACAAGGTGATGTCGTTTGGACTCAAGAATGCTGGGGCGACCTATCAGAGAACAATGATGGAAATTTTCCATGACTTCTTTCACAAGTTTATGGAATTTTATGTGGATGATTTGGTCATCAAGTCGAGGAAGGAAGAGTCCCATCTGAGCGATTTGAGGAAGGTATTTTCCCATTGCAGGAAGTATAAATTGAAGATGAATCCACTGAAGTGTGTTTTTGGAGTGATTAGTGGGAAATTCCTAGGATTTTTGGTTGATATACAGGGGATACAGATGGATCAGGACAAGTAGCGGGTGATCTTGGAAATACCATGCCCAAGAACGGCGAAGGAGCTGAAGAGTTTCCTCGGCAAAGTCTCCTACTTTAGGAGATTTGTGCCTGGATTGGCCGAAATAACACATCCGTTGATGCAGCTGTTGCGAAAAAATGCGAAGTTCAAATGGGAGGAGGTTCACCAGGAGTCTCTTGACGGGCTGAAAAAACTGCTCGTTTCACCACAAACCATGGTTACTCGAAAGGCAGGAATACCGTTGCAGTTGTACCTCACATCGACTACGAGGTCCGTGGGAGCTTTGCTGGCACAAGAGATCGACGGGCAAGAACGGCCAGTCTACTACCTCAGCAGGATCATCGATGGACCAGAAGTAATATACAGTAGCTTAGAAAGGCATTATTTAGCCTTAGTCTTTGTAGCGCAAACACTTAGACATTATATCTTGTATTTTACAATTCATATTGTAACTAGATGTGATCCTATTAAGTATTTTCTAGCGAGGATGATTTTGATTGGTAGGGTAGCTAGGTGGTTCCTGATCCTATCTGAATATGACTTGAAGTGCGTAGTGCCTCGCGGAATCAAAAGCCAGGCATACGCTGATCTATTGGTTATTTTCCCCTCAGGGACATTTGAGCCACCTAAAGAAGACATTCCAGGAGACGATTTACAGGCCAACCATCTAGACACAATGGACGATGAATGGACAATGCAGTTTGATGGGTCATCGGTAAAAAAAGAAAGGAGGAGTAGGGGTTATTCTATCGAAAGGAATGAAGGAGATTTTCCTTTCTTACAAGTTAGATTTCCCTTGGTCTAACAACGAGGCAAAATATGAAGCATTAGTGTTGGGATTGCTAGAGGCTCTTCGAAGGGGGATCCGTTCACTTTGTATCATAGGGGATTCAAACTTGGTGGTTCAGCAAGTGAATGGAGAATACGCATTGAAACATATGAGTCGGGCACCTTACAGAATAATCATTCAGAGGCTCCTCAGCCAGTTCCATCAGACCAAGATCAAGAGGCATCCCAGAATAATGAACCGCCACCCATACGTATATGCCACCATTTCCCAGAAGATGATCATGAGGAGCGATATAACTACCATCGTGATCCAATGAAGAACATCTCCTTCGATGGTACAGTCAATTCTACCAATGGAAGGGGATAGGGACTATAGGGGAGAGATTAAGAGGCAACTGGAGGCTGATGAAGGAACGATGGGGCTCAGAGAATTGGCCTAGTACTTTACGAACCAGGGAAACCTCTACTTCAGAAATGCAGGAAGATGGCTATCGAGATGCATCGATCTAGAAGAGGCAGAGCAAAGATTGAAGAAAATACAAGAAGCACACTGCAAAACAATTTAGATACCCCTCTACCGAAGAATGCAAAGAGAGGGGTATTTTTGGCCTAAGATGAAATAGGATGCTACAGAGCTACAATGGAAGTGAGACAAATACCAGTTATTCTTTGAGGCAGCTGAATGTCATTTCATGGAGGCTCAACCTGACTGGAGACAGTCCTATATTGACTTCATTAAATATAGAGTTATCCCAACAGAGAAAATTAATGCGATGGGACTCAAGCGAAGGGCCCCAAAATTTTACATTCAGGAGGGGCAGCTTTATCAAAGGGAATACTTCAACAGGCCATTGTGTTGCACCACGAAGGGGAAGCAGCCGAGGTTCTCAAATAGGCGCACGATTCAGCTCATATAGGAGGGGTCAAGTTATATGACAAATTGATGACTCTGGAATACTATTGGCCAATGATGGAGAAAGATTTTGTTGAGTTCATCCGAAGGTGCAAGGCTTGCCAGCTTCATAGAAATATAATCCATGTACCATCGGTAGATCTACACTCCCTGGCAACGCCTTATCCTTTTCACACTTGGGTGTTTGACCTATTAGGGGTGATACACCCTTCTTCAAGGGGGATATATGGGTTCTAGTGGCAATGGAATGTTTGACAAAGTGGGCTGAGGCGATATCACTGAAAAGAGCAACAGCGGGAGTAGTGAGCAACTTCATCAGAGAATACATCATTTGTCATTTTGGGATCCCAAGGGTTATCCTTTCAGATAATGGAACCCCTTTCATCAATTCAGAGGTAATGATGCTCACAGACAAATACTCCATTATCCATCACACTTCGACGGTGGCATACCCAAAGGGAAATGGTCAGGTCGAAGCGACTAACAAAACTTTGGTCAATATCTTGGCTAAAACGATGGAGGATTTCCCAGGATCATGGGATGAAAAAATACCAGCCATTTTATGGGCCTATCTGACGACTAAGAGGAAGCCCATAAGGTATACACCATTCTCTCTTATTTATGGGCCCGAGGCGATTATCCCACTAGAGTTAGAAATCCCCTCTGCTCTATATGCCTTGCAAAGTAGCATGCTCCCCCAGAGTAGACATGTGCAGTTGGAAGCGTTGGATGAACACAGAGATAATGCGATGCAACACTTTCAAATGTATACGAGACAACTCTATAGGGCATATGATAACGTAGTAAGACCAAGGAAGTTCGTGGAGGGAGACCTACTATTGAAGGCAACAGTGAAACATATTAGGTGGCTTCATCTACCTAAGTTTATAGCGAATTCGGAGGGACCTTTAATCGTAAAGGAGACTCGTGACTCAGGTTATTGCTTAATCTCTAAGATGGAAGAAGACAGGCCATTCAAGATTAATAATAAATGGTTGAAAGTCAATCATGTGTAGGCAGTTATGTGAGAATTGATGTAATTGGTTGTTATGAATACCCAGGTTCTTTGTTTTTATTATGATGAGTGAACAAGTTCTTTTTATTATAACTCAAGAAGAGATAAAAGAATTATAGAACTTCACAATCAAAGCAAATAGTTGTAACACAGAGATGGCATAAGAAAATAAGTATCTTTTTTCCATTCATGAACTTTGGTGCATTACAAAATTGGGAGCTATTGCCCAAGAATTACATGAGAAGAAAAGAAAAAAATACATATACGAAAACTCATTGGCCCAGGAGAAACCACAGATCAAGAGAAGAGAAAAAATCTCCAGGAAGGCCCGAAGAAGTTGCTCAGCAAGACCGTTGAGCGTTAATAGAGACCTCCAACCTTGTCTGCGCCTGTGTGCGCTCAATCAGGATTTTCTCTCATTTTGACTTCACCGCACGTAGAGCTTCTTCGAGGTCCCCCGCCTCCTTATCAATAGTTTCAAGTAGAGGTGCTAGCTGGGCCAACTTGGCTTCCTCGGTCCGCTGATCCTCCTGATGTTTTCATAAGAGCTCCTTCTGGATGTCCAACTACTGGTTCTTCAAAGTCTTTAAATTTGCAATGAGTCAGCCAAAAAGGAACTCGTCATGACCCAACTCCCTCAGATAACCCAGGAATTGGTTGAGGAGGGGTCTGGTAACATTTGCAGTTTGAGTATTGGTAATTTCAGCAATAACTGTGGCCATGCCTTGAAGCCTATGGCTCATAACTGGGATGTTTCAACGTAGGCAGTCCGCCGTGAATGTCTCAGGATAATAGCTCATAAGCTGTTCAATTGGCAAACGGTGGTTGGTAGGCATTTGGGGAGAACGTTGGAGCATCATCAAGCACAAGGCGGGAGGAGCCAAGTCCGGCAGAGGAAGCTTGTGCCCAGATTCGCTCTCCGCAGCAGTACCTGTCGTAGAACTTTGATTATTATGGCTAGATCCTTCAGAGGAGACAAGTTCACGATGCGGTGAGGCAATAGGCGAAGGAACTGGTGGAGAATACTCCCAAGCTACCTGAAACAGTTAGAGGAAATATGGAGTTATGGAAAAATCTTAACAAGTGTTTTTCATTGTTAAGTCACCGATATAGGTGGAGTTTTTGAAAAAAATCTTAACAAGTGTTTTCGTTGTTAAGTCACCGATATAGGTGGAGTTTTTGAAAAAATCTTAACAAGTGTTTTTCATTGTTAAGTCACCGATATAGGTGGAGATTTTGAAAAAATCTTAACAAGTATTTTCGTTGTTATGTCACCGATATAGGTGGAGTATTTGAAAAATCTTAACAAGTGTTTTCATTGTTAAGTCACCGATACAGGTGGAGTTTTTAAAAAATCTTAACAAGTGTTTTCGTTGTTAAGTCACCGATACAGGTGGAGTTTTTGAAAAATCTTAACAAGTGTTTTCGTTGTTAAGTCACCGATAGAGGTGGAGTTATGAAAAAATCTTAACAAGTGTTTTCATTGTTAAGTCACCGATATTGGTGGAGTTTTTGAAAAATCTTAACAAGTGTTTTCATTGTTATGTCACCGATACAGGTGGAGTTATGGAAAAATCTTAACAAGCATTTTTCGTTGTTAAGTCACCGATATAGGTGGAGTTTTTGAAAAATCTTAACAAGTGTTTTCGTTGTTAAGTCACCGATATAGGTGGAGTTTTTGAAAAATCTTAACAAGTGTTTTCGTTGTTAAGTCACCGATATAGGTGGAGTTATGAAAAATACTTAACAAGTGTTTTCATTGTTAAGTCACCGATATAGGTGGAGTTTTTGAAAAATCTTAACAAGTGTTTCCGTTGTTAAGTCACTGATATAGGTGGAGTTTATAGAAAAACCTTAACAAGTGTTTTCGTTGTTAAGTCATCGATATAGGTGTAGTTTTTAAAAAATCTTAACAAGTGTTTTCTTTGTTAAGTCACCCACATAGGTGAAGCTTGAGAAACTGAGAAATACGGAGAAAACTAGCAAAGTACCTCAGCAACAGTAGGAGCAAGAACGGGAGTCACCATGGGGGCCATAAGGGTAGAAATCGTTCGAGGCGGGCTCATTGCCTCAGAAGCCTCAACGGGGTCCTTGGCTGAATAAGCCTCAAGGGTGATAAGCGAACTTCCCTCACCAACATAAGGTACTAAATCTAACATGGGGGCATCATTGGAAGAATACATTGAACCTTCAAAATATTCCCCAACGAGAGCAGTAGCACCAACCTAGGCCTGGGAAGAGAAAAGACCACTTAGAGCAAAAGGTGGAGAGAGACTGGGAGAAAGCTGCAAATAAAAAAAGCCAAGTGTTAGACACGAGAAGTAAACACAAAAAGAATAAGGGGCAGGAATGCACCTAACTTACCCCATTTATGGCACTGAAAAGAGGAACTACAGTAAGGGGTCTTGACAATATAGGAGGAAGGAGAATGTTAGCTATCAGTGATGCCACTTCCACCAAAAACGGCCCAACATGTTAGAAAGGATAAACACAACAAGGAAACAAATAAAAGATGTAAGACTTGGCAGGAAAATTACATGCGGGGCACTCTCCTCGACCACAGCAAGGGGAAGAGGCACCTCTTGCTCCGATGGTAACTCAGAGGGGGCAGCAGTAGTTCCCTCTGGTTGACCAGGCATCTCAGCAGACTCAATAGTGGCAACCTCCATCGCAGCTTCTTTAGACCGTTGTGAGGATGAATGGTGAGAATAAGTAAGACTTATCAGGGGGAACGGGGAAGAGTAGTGTCTGCTGGAGAGACACCGCAATGCCCCCCCTCCCACCCCACGAAGTGACTTACAGGGGGACTGGGGGGATAGGGCCTTTTTTCTTCAACTCCCTGCAACAAAACATCTTCTTGTTAAGAAATGGACAGATTCAACACACCTTAAGAGAATAGGAATAAGAAATAAAGAATGCACATATACCTCAGATCCAGAAGGAGAACGAGAAGATACAATTACTGGTGAAGGCGACGAGGAGGTGGGCAGATGCAACACACCTTAAGAGAATAGGAATAAGAAATAAAAAATTCACATATACCTCAGATCTAGAAGGAGAACGAGAAGATAAAATTACTGGTGAAGGCGATGAGGAGGCAGCAACAGAGGAAACTGGTGATGGAGGTTTCTCTAGTGTTTGTCTCTTCTGGGTCTTGGTACCCAGTGTTTTCTTCCTGGTGCCCATTGTACCATGAGTTTCAGGCACCCTCGTCCTTCTTCTCCTTTTTACCGCTGGCTCCGTGGGATCAACCACGATCATGGGAAACTCGCCCGTAGGAGGAACGGCGATAGCACGCCGTTGAAACTCAGCATGAATTCTATCAACTTCAGCTTGCACTCGCCTCCTCATCTCCTCTGCCATCTATGGAGACATGGGAGGGGGAACGGAGGCAATCAGGAATGCATCCAATGGAGTTTGCATTTGAACTTGGTCCTTAGACTTCTTGGATTTGGACTTCTTGGCCTTCTCAGTAGGTGGATAAGAAGGCCCTTCTCATGTGGCAGCTTCGGCCGAGGGTGCCGATGGTTTGGGGGTTGCAGAGACCTTGGACCTCAGGATGGCAATGGGAATAATTGGGCAATAAAGGGTAACTCTTGGGGAGATTCTTTAATGGTTGTACTCAAGGGAAACTCAACCCCAAGTACGGAGTTCCCCTTAAGACCTAGTTCAGAAGAAGAGAAAAAAAGTACTGGGGGATATTAAATGGGGGACGGAATGTACTCACGGATTTAATCCAACTGCCTCAGATGGAACTTGGTGGCAAAGGAGGTGGATATATCCCCCTTCTTAGTGGAACTAGGGAGGGTGACACGGCCATCGATGGTAGACGTCACACCAAGCATCGCGACTGCAGTATAGAAGGTGCAGATCCTGACCTTCAGTGTGAGGATGAGGATTTTTCTACCAGTGATTTACTTATCCCTCACCCACACTCTGTGGACCCTACTCCTGTGTTAGGGGACACACCTGCTTGGGTTCGCAAGAGTCATGATCCCTCTGCCATTGTTGGCGATCCCACTTTAAGGGTCAAAACTCGTGCTCAGCTAGAGAATGTTGTTAGCCATTTTTGCTACACATCCAAAGGCGAGCCTAAGAATCACAAAGAAGCACTCAAGGGTGAATATTGGATATCTGCCATGCAAGATGAGTTACTTCAGTTTAAAAAGAACAATATATGGGAATTATTCCCCCGACCTAGTGAGACTAATGTGATAGGTACCAGGTGGATTTTCAAGAATAAAATGGATGAAAATGGTACCATAATCAGAAATAAGGCTAGGTTGGTTGCTCAAGGCTTCACACAGATAGAGGGTGTAGACTTTGGAGAGACATCTGCTTCTATTACGAGGCTTGAGTCCGTCTGCTTACTACTCGCCATCGCATGTCATCTGCGCTTTAAGGTATATCATATGGATGTCAAGAGTGCCTTTCTAAATGGCATTCATCAGGAGGAGGTTTACGTGGAACAACCAAAAGGGTTTAAAGACCCTAAGCACCCGAAGAACGTCTACTATCTGAGGAAAGCCCTATATGGTTTGAAGCAAGCACCCCGTGCTTGGTACGAGAGGGTTACTTCCTATCTCTTAGCCTGTGGATTCAAAAGATGGGGAGTTGATATGACGTTGTTCGTCAGGAGAGATGACGGTGCTATTTTGGTTGCCCAGGTCTATGTGGATGACATAGTCTTTGGATCCACGTGCTCCCAGCATGCTCACCACTTTGAGGAGGAGATGAAAAGTGAGTTTGAGATGAGCATGGTAGGTGAGCTTACGTTCTTCCTTGGTCTCCAGTTTCGTCAACTAGAGGATGGTATGTTCATCTCCCAATTCAAGTATGCTAGAGACCTAGTGAAGAAATTTGGTTTAGACTCCGCTAAGCATGCACATACACCTATGAGTACTTCTATAAGGCTTAGTAAGGACACTCCAGGTAAGGATGCAGAGCAAACCTTGTATCGGAGTATGATAGGTAGTCTTCTCTGCTTGACTGCCAGTCGTCCCGACATAGCCTTTAGTGTTGGAGTCTATGCGCGATATCAGGCATCCCATAAAGAGTCACACTTACTCGCTCTAAAATGTATTATTAAATACGTGAGTGGGACTCTCTCATATGGTATTTGATATTCCTTTGATACCAATGACCGTTTGTCCGCTTATTCGGATGTCGATTGGGACGAGGATGTAGATGGTTATAGGAGCACTTCTGGTGGGTGTTTCTATTTTAGTTCTGCTCTTGTCTCCTGGTTGAACAAGAAGCAAAACTCCATCTCTTTGTCTACTGCGAAGGCTGAGTACATCGCCGTCAGGAGTTGTTACACGCAACTCTTGTGGATGAAGCAAATGCTGGAGGATTATGAGATATCATAGGACACCATGACCATCTCCTGTGATAACACGAGCGCGATACACATATCCCGCAATCCAGCCCAGCATTCGCACACAAAGCACATCAGGATACGCGAGCACTTTATACGTCAGTTAGTTGAGGAAAAAGTCATATCCCTGAGTTTTGTTCCCACCGATCGTCAGTTAACCGATATTTTCACGAAACCTTTAGATTCCCTTAGATTTGAGAGTCTTATCTTTGGGAATTTGCACAGTTGACTGAGGGGTTGGTCCGTGTCTAGGATAGGATGCCTTTTCATGTTCATATCATATGCTCCCTATTGTTAGTTTGTATCATGTGTATTATTACTTTTTTCTTTTTTATATATATTTTTTGAAAAATCCAAAAAGATTTTCTCTTTTATAAAAATTTTAGAAACGCACAAAAAGATTTTTGTATTTTTTTTGCACCTTTTATCGATGAGCATTTAAGATAGCCGAGACACAAATTTCATTCCATTTATCCATGTGATTGTTTGATAGTGATTTGAGACACTGCATCATTTCATCCATGTGCTTTACATCGGTTGGAGTCTTTAAGATGTGATTAGTGATATCTTTCTACAAGTTTGATTCCTATCTCCTTTATTTCACACATGCACGGCTATATTTGATTATTGTACTTGTCTATCACATATTGGCATGAGTGTTTCCATCTCAATTTTGTCTATACAACGTACAATATGCGATAAAACTTGACAAGATTGGAATGCATGTAAAAATCATTTGGTGAGACTGTGTGTTTATTTGAAAATTGGGAAGGTTTACAAAAGGTTCATTTAGCCTTTGCGAATACTAAGCCACCGTTAAAAAGTACCTAAAAATGGAGGAATTTTATTATCCGGGGTCCAAAGAGGTTAAAAGAGCCCGAAAAAATTTAAAGGCAATAAAAAGAAATACATGCCAAATATGGGCCATTAGGTTTCACCATCAATTATCCAAAGTTTGAGAATTTAGATTACATCTATTCAAAATATAAATCTGAGGGATTTTGGTTGGAGAATTTAAAAGGGTTTGCACGTCCTTGAAAGTCCTGAAAAAGCATGAAATCATTTTGGACGTTATTGGTGTGGAAATAACTTTGAGCTTTGATTTGTTGATTTGATTGAGTCAATGTCTCATATTTCAATTTTTTTTACACCAAAGGAAAATTTTGAGTTCATTCGTTAGGAGTATCCGATATTCATCGTGCACATATGTCATGTTTGTATGCATTGATTTTTCTATCGAATTTGATCACACCCATACCCTTACGCTATCATCGACTTGGTTATTTTGTGTTCGTTCATGGTGTGATTCTTTGTTTATATATTTTGTGTGAAAAATTTTGATAGTTCAAAAATAAAAGTTTTTTACCTTGTGACACACTCCAATTGCATTTATTTCTGCTTCTCATATCTGTCTATTTGGGGACATAATAAAAAGGGGGAGAAAGAATTATCATATAATGGGGGAGTTTTTTGAGTTTTGAGATTTGATGTATGCTTTCATCATAAATTGGTATTTATGTTTATCTCATTTCAAACTCGATACATCACTTGGTATTTTCTTTATCTCATGTGTGTAGGTACTACATTGATGATCTCTGAATTACACACCCTGATGAGAAAAGTTTTGAAGATTTGAAGATCAAACGATGAAGACTTATTCATTTGTATCTTTCCAGTTTTAGGTTCACGAAAGGGTAGATTTGTATAAGCAATTTGTTATTTGATAATTCGAATTTTTATGTATGTACCGGCATAGACATAGGGGGAGATTTGTAAGGATATTTTTGTCATGTCCATTATCTTACATTTGTGTATGTCGTACGCCGCTATATTTGGCACGTCTCTACACGATCTCACACGATGGCCTCAATCTGAATTCTGGGAATCAAGCATTCAATATCTCCATCATGTGTCCCACATCTGCCTCAACGACTTCACGTTCCACAATTTTAGGGACTTAATGCAAGTGGTACGCAAGAGAAGTCAAAATAATAAAAGAAGGCAAGATATGGAAGTTCAAGGGCCTTTTGATAATTTTATATCCATCGTCTGGAGGTCTGATCAACTAGAAAGTTAAAGATCTCGCCGCAACGAAGATACTAGAAGAAACGACACCTTAATCCGAGCTACGGTGAAGAAGTTATGGACCTTTGAAAATGGAGAAAATTTCGAGAAAATCCCTTGGAAAAATGCTAAGTGCTTAATCCCTGCGAACCGAAAGCCAAACTGGTTCGCGGTACACCCGAACAGGTTCGAGGTACCTGACGCTGGATAGAGTTCCAGATTTTTAAAACTCCTTTTGGTTTCCTTATAAAAGCCAACTTCGCGGGAGTTATTTCATAAGACTTGGAGAGACGAATTTGAGAGTCCAAATACATCTTGTCTTCATATTTTTGAGTCCCAAGACTCATGTTTTGATTCACACATTTTTCCAAACCTTTGTGAATCTATTTTCAACCCAAGAACACAACCTTGTGTTTGTTCAACCATTGTGGAGAAGACCGTCCTTCTTCTTCATTGCTGCCCTCCTGAAAAGGGAAAGCTCAAGTTGCCGACTACAGGACCGACGCCTGCGGGTATTTCAATGTCACTGTATTTTCATTGTAATCCGTGTAACTGTATCTTACAATATTATAGTGAAAATAAAGGTTTTACCTCTTTGGGGGATTTTTCCTCACATGTGTGTTTGAATGTTCTTGCATGATTTCATCATCTTCTTCAATCACACCTAGATGCATGTTTAGGACTTAATTGATAAAAACTGAGTTTAATTAAATAGTCTCTCTATTTGAATGCACGCGTACTCCTTTCAGATCCAATACCTACTTAGAATCCACCTTCAACTCTTCCAACAAATCCATCCAACCCACTTAGAGCAACATTCTTATAGGGCACTTGTCACCCTTACATTTATGCTCAATAAGTCCCGTGGTCGGTGCCTTTTCACCCTCACGCTTGCCTTTCTTCCATCTACCTTTCTACCCACCCACCCTTTGTACACCGATGCTTTGCATCGAGTGAAGCACTTTTCCATACAAGTGCATTGTCCCTCTTTAGCCTTTATCCAGAAAGACTAACTCTTCAATTTTGTTTGGGGGTGATTATCATCACCCTATTTTTCTACCACCCCGCGCTTTCCTAATTCTTATCCTTAGGGTGAGTTCCATTCGGTCTGGCTGAAGTCGATAAACTTAGTGCTATCGGGAGGCAACCCATCATATCTTGTTTATGAGTATGAGTTTGGTGGTGGTGTTCTATCCTCTCCTATTGATTTTCACATGCTTTATAGACTTGTCCATATTTTTGTGCCGCTGTATTCTTCAAGTCCCACCTATGCCTCCATCATGCGGTACATTTTCATTAGCGGTTCATTATGGTAATATCTTTCCTCCCTCATTTTTTCCATTTTTATATCTAGTTTTAAACATCAAGGACGATGTTCTCTTTTGTTTGGGGGTGGAAAATTTATCAAAATCGTACCTCTTTTGAAAAAAATTCAAAAACAAATCATTTAAAATTCTTGTTGTGTAGTTTAACTCAATTTTTTTATAATATGATTTGTCTATCATCCTTCTTTTAGAAATCTCGAAATAGCCTTGTTCAATCCTAAAATTATGCTTTTTACCATAAAATTAATTGATACCTCTTAACAGCGTACTTGCACTGTGAATTCCTAAACTCGACAATTTTACACCATCACATTTTATAATCAAAAGTTGAAGAGTAACAACATTCTCATAAGAGCCTTAAAAGATCACTAGTGGAAACTTAAACCCCGTGAGATTTGAGCTATTCGCCTTTTTGAGTGTTTTTACATATCTCCGAATCACAAGTTGACTCAACTTTCTTTGGGTACCGCACATAGTCGTTGATGATGTCATTAATTTTCATTTTGGCATAATCACTGAGAATGACATAAGTTTCGAGTTGTAAAATACATGTGTCTTATAGTTTGGCCCGAGCACTAAATCATTCCTTACCATACACTTACCATTTTTCCATATCACGTTATATTTCCCTTTACCCATTATCATTCCATATTTTCCATGTCCATATATTTCCCACACCATCCATATATCATTTCCAATCATTACCGTCCATCATTTTTGAGAAAAAGAGTGTTTAAAAGTCCAAATGTAAATTGTCTTCATTTTTGTTATGAAAAGAAAAATGCATTGCAATAAAAAAGAGAAAAAGAAATAAAAAAATTATTGAAAAGAAGAAAAAGAAAGCTTGCGATCACATATTTTTAAAAAATGAAGACATTAGTTATTCAAAGTGTATCACACTCTTCTGAAAAATCTTACCAACATATCTTATTCATTTCATTTTCCCCTCCTCCATTTCATAAACCCCATTTTCACCCTTGATAATGTGTTCGGGAAAACGAGAAGTCTATATGGTGAATAATTCGACATTCTCAACATAGTGGTTATCATTCCTTCATGAGTTTTTTTTTCATGTATCCGTCATTTTCTATAAGTGTGTGAAACGTTTGAACTTGTTTATAGTTACTCACATCCTCACACACTAGAGAGATACACTTACCCAAATCTCAGAGAGTTCGATTCAGAGAGATATATCTAGTGAGAATTGAAGTTAAAGCATTAATTCTTAAAAAGGCAGTCTAAAGAATTACTCTAATGATACTTAAGATTGTTTCACACTAACACATGCTGAGTTTTAGGAAGGATTACGCTTTTGGTATTAAGTAATTTTATGCCTTAGTTTGTTAGTTGAACACGATGTTCCTTGATGCATTTTTTATTGGGTTATATAGCTTTTCATCCTCAAATAAGAGACTGCCTTCTAAATAAAAAAAAATTGAATTTTGTGAGTACATTCACTACAAACCCTCACGAGACGCTACTCGTCATGTGGGGACACCTACAGGTTTAACGGCTTGTTGCAATCGCAAGTGCCTGCGAAAGTGGCACACTTTTGGTAACTTATCTCTATTTCTATCTATTTTTGCTCGAGGACTAATGTTCTATTTGGGATTGGTGTGATAAGCACCCAAAAGTGTCTATTTTATACACCGAATATAGGCATTTTAGTTGCTCGATCTCAATAAAAATGGCCTTATGTTCATATATGTCTATATTGTAGGTGAATCGACAGTCGCGGTACCAAAATATGCTAAATCAAGTGAATTGCGACAAAGTAGCGGTTAAAAGTTATCAACGGAGAAAATCAGAGCAACCATGAAGACAAAAGCCCCGTTGAACTTGCCTAGATTAGTTCCAATGTCCCGAGCCCAGTCCCGAACCAAACCTGAGCCTGAAACCGAGCCCAAGCCATCACATGAGCTCTTGTGTGTTTAGTTTGTATTTTTAAGATTCTTTTTAGATTTTTATTTGAGTCGTTTATAATTTTTGTAATTTATTTTATATTTTTATTTGAATCGTGTGCATATTTTTTAGGATTTATTTTATAGTTTTTTAGGATTTTTATGTTTTATTTGTGTGCGTATAGTTATATTAGGGCCCATGTATTTTTAATCTAAATTCGTTTGTTTTTATAAATTTAATAGGTGTGCATACTTATTAGATTTTTAGTTATTTTATCTTATTTGTTTTTAGTTTTTAGTTTCTAGTTTATTAGTTTAGTTTTAGTATTATTCATTTTATTTTATTTATGTCTTTTTATTAAAGGTTGGGATTTTAATTTTTAATTGATTTTAGTTTGTTTTTTAGTTTAGTTGTATATAATTAAATAGTTTTAATTTTTTGGTACAAATGACACACACACGCACACATATCTTCTATTCTACACTCAACTGTACCCAAACAAACCCCTAAACTATTCACCTTCTTCCCCACTAAACACTCTCTCTCCTCCTCACCCCCACACCTACGATTACTTTCCAAAACCCGGTCGAATCCACCTCGACCCGAGATTCCATTTCGAACCAGCTATTAAACCCATCTCCCATCCACAGTCGGGACCTGACTACCTCCTACCCGCGACCAAACTAAACCCGATCACACTATCTCTCGGCCACATCCCCTCTACCCTTTCACCCGAGTTCGATCCAATACACACTTTGAATCAACCTTCAACTCTCCCAACAAATCCATCCAACCCGTGTCAAGCCCGATGATAACGTTGACTTTTCATCTCCCCGGCAACGGCGCCATTTGATAACTTTAACTTTTCATCTCCTCGGCAACGGCGCCATTTGATAACGAGAACTTTTCGGTGTATTTCATTGTTGAAAGCCAAGTTAGTCAAAAAGATCAAATACCTACAAAATAAAACAACTCAAGTGTAGAGGTAAGTAAGGGTATCAATCCACTTCCAAGGGGGTAAGCTAGAGACATACTCAATTCTAATTCACTTTTTATTTTCTTTTTGTTCTTTTTCACTTTTTTACTTTTTTTTAGCTTTTTCAATATTAAAACACTTGGGTGAGGTGAGGTGAAATAACACTAAACAAAACTAAAATGTGAGATGAAAATAACTAACTAGAAAGTGACTAAAATGAAAACAAAGTCTAACACTAATAAAAGAGATAAAGTGAGGTAAATAATTGTGAGAACAATCAAGGAATGGGGAAATACCACAAATTTTAGTTATTCTAATTAATTAATTGAATTAATTGAATTTTCCCAAATTAATATCAAAATTACAAATCAACTCTCGTTGCAAATATAATTTTAATAGTAACCTTTTAGAAAATTAAGTTTAACACCCCACAACTCTAGAAAATAGATCCACACTCCTTTTAATTAATCACCCGCTAGGATCGATCATTTAAAATTTATGTCAATCTTAGAAAATAAATTTAGAGTTGAAATTCAAGTTATAATACCCCACTTAAGAAACCCCTATCTCTAGTTCGAATCTAAAATGGTATTATAGCTAGAATTTCGATTTTCTCTCGAAAATCATTTACCCTCTCTCGAGGCGTAAATTTAAGGGTGAGGGATCAAAATTAATCATTCAAAGGGACTTTTCAAGTAATAAAACTAATTAAAATAAAATAACATCAAATAAGGATTTTACCCCACCCCTTGAAATGGGATTTAGCCTAACATGATATGAAATATGACAAATTAATAATCAAAGGCATAAAATAAATGAGAAGAGAAAAGAACAATCAAACCCTAATCTCTTGATGCTTAATTGATCTTCAATCCATGAGTTGAAATTCATAATCCATCAACTTGAGTGATCCAAACAATATTACATAAAAATTTCACTCAAATTAATCCTCACACGTTTATCACTCAATAATCTCAAAAAAAGAAAAATAAAAACTATTTACAAAATGAAATTTATCCTAATTTATTTCAAAACTAAAATTTCTCTCTCTACAATTCCTATATATCTAGCCTAATTCTCCTCCTTTGAATGATCATGGTCTTCTTATATAGTAGGCACATGGAGCAAAGGGGTATATTGGGTATATGGCTAGGGTGTGCATGTGGGAAAGGTGTGAGCACATGAGGTGATGGGGATAAAAAAATAGATTTGGTTCATGAGGATAATTTGGGTATTGAGGTTAAGGGTGGTTTGTTGGGGTTATTATGGGAAAAAGGGAATAAAAAGGTAAATGGGTTTAATTGGCATGTGGGTATTAGTTTGGTCTTTGGTCTTATTTTATGCAGGTGGTAAAATCGTGGCTTGGTTGAGGAGTTCACATGGGAGATGGGAAATGGGCTTTGGTTTTGTTTAGCTTGTGGGTCTTGCTTTGTTGGTTGGTTCCGGGTTCGTGGGTATGAAGATGGAGATGTGGAGCGCGGGTTTGGCAGGGGATGAAGTCGGGTTAGACACGGGATTGACATGGCCAGAGCAGGTCGGCTATTCGCCGGAGGGGGTCGCGAGGGTTTTGAGGGATGGGTACTGGTTGGCGGCGGGTTGGACTGGGGTCACCGCCGGGGGGTTGAGAAGTGGGTCGCCGTCGGGGCTTCGTCGGCGAGGAGCTCGGGTTTCAGGGCTGCGCCACCGGCGGGATAGAGGGTGCAGGGGCGATCGGAGTGGGTAGTGGGTCGGAGATAAGGTGAAGATATGGGTTGAGGGGGTATAAGGTTGGGGTGATATGTATGGGTTATGTTAATGGAGGTTAGATGGTGAGGAGAGAGAAAGGTATGGAGAAGAAGATGAGTTGGGTAAGGGTTGGGTGTGTGTGAGGTGTATGGTGTTAAGGTATAAATGAGGAGGTGTTTGTGTGTATTAGGGTGTAGGATAAGTTTGTGAGTGTGTGTTTGTTTTGGACACCTAAAATAATAAAGACTCAATTAAAATTAATAAAATTAAAACTAAAAAATAAAATCTAACTAAAAATAACACAAACTAAAAACAAAAAACATTAAAACTAAAAAAAAAATCTTAAGCTATACAAAACTAAAATAATAAAACAAAAGAAATAAAAAATGAAAACAAAAATCCTAAAATATAAAATCTAATAAACTAAAAAAAACTCCTAAAAATAATCCTAATAAAATAAAATAAAACTAAAACTAAAACTTCTAAATAAATCTAAAATAAATCCTAAAAATAAAAATGACTCAAACTAAAAATCTAAAAAATAATAAAAAGATACAAACAAAACACACACAGGGTTTAGGGTAGGTTTAGGCTAGGGTAAGGTTACGGGGTTGGTAATTAGCTCCATAAAACGCGCATTTACCTTGATATATAGCTTTTTCCATCGCAAACAGACGTTTGACCTTCAAGATAAACATTTAAGCACATAAGACCCATATGGTCGAGAATTAGCAACTAAAGTACGTCTATTGGGGGTATAATTTGTACATTTTATGGTGCTTATCACACCACCCCCAAATAGAGCGTTGCTAGTCCTCGAGCAATAAGGTAGAGAGAAGGAGAAGTAACCAAAAGTGTACCACTTTCGCGGGCACTTGCGATTGCACTTAACATGTGCAACAAGCCTTTAAACCTATAGGTTGCCCTACAGGACGAGTTGTGTCTCGTGAGGGTTTGCAGGAAATATACCGACAAAATTCTTATTTGCAAAAATTTATTAAAAGGCAGTCAATCTCTTATTAGACGTAGAAGAATCGCACAATCCATCATGAGATAAATGATTTCAGAAATACAAGCTAGAATTGTATAAAAAGTTTAGCTAAGTAAATACACAAGGCACATCCTTCCTAGAACTCAACGTATGTAGTGTGAATCAGTCAAAACGGGTCGAGCATCATGAGAGTAATTCCTAGATTTCCTTTTCGAAATCAACGCTACAAACGTAAGTGTATCTCTCTCAAACGAATTCTCGAGATTAGGGTAAGTGTATCGCTCTTGTGTGTGAGGAGGTGAGTAAATGTAAGCAAGTTCAAACGTCTCACACACACATTAGAAATAACGACCATATAGAATGAAAATGATCTCATGAAAGGATGTTAATCACTATAGTGAGAACATCGAGTTATTCACCATGTTGACTTTCATTTTCCCGAACACTTATGGAAAATATGGATGATAATGGGTGAGGGATAATGAGATGGAAAGGATATGATGATATGAGGTAGGATGGTGATATGATGGATGTGTGAAATGATGAATGTAAAAATGGATACGTGAAAGAATGTATAGAACTTTTAGGCACAAATGTCTTTATTTCAAAACCAACTACTAACTACGACCTCTCTTTCTTTTCTTTTCTCTCTTTTTTTTTCTCTTTTTTTCGATTTTTCTTTTTTTCTCTCTATTTTTTTTTTCTTTTTTCTATATTTTGCTATTTTTTATGTTTTTCTTTTTTCTTCTCTTTTTTTTTTCTTTTTTGTTTTTCTCTCACTTTTCAAACCAACAATGAAGACATTTAACATTTGAAATCACACTCTTTTATTTGAAAATGAAATATGATATATGAAATGAAGTGGGGAATGTGTATGGATGATGAGGGAATGTGTATGTATGGATGATGAGGGAATATGGAAAGGTAATGGGTGAGTCAATGGAAATGTGATATGGAAAAGTGGTAGGTGTATGGATGAAAACCTATTGATCGGGACAAATTTAAAGACACGCGTTTCTTACAACTCGAAAGTGATGTCATTCTCAGTGATCAAGCCAAAATTTTATGAAAGATAATGAGATCATACAACAATTAAATGCGGACCCAAAAGAAGTTGAATCAACTTGTGACTCGGAGATTGCCTAAAATACTCTAAAAGGGTGAAAGGCACGAATCTCACAAGCTAAAGTCTCTACTATTGATCCTTAAGGTTCTCTTTAGAATTATAGTACTCTTCAACTCTAAATCGTAGTGACATGATAAGTGTGCAAATTTTATTGAGTCTAGAAATTCATGGTGCAATATACCTTGTTATGTATTACATAAGCTATTTAGAAAAAATATTCTCTAGCTTGATTCCTAGACTTAAAAGATGGATGATTGAAAATTCACATCAATGAGTGAGTTGAAAGAAACTGCACGAAATTTTAAAAATCAGGTTTAAAAATCAAATTTTTTAAAAGAGGTATAATTTTGATAAAATTCCCCACCTCCAAACAAAAAGGAACATCGTCCTCGATGTTAAGTAAAATGATTTTTAAAATTGAGAGCATAAGGTAGGAAAGAGATTACCTGAATCAACCGCTAATGAAGTGGACAGATGAAGCCAAGAATAAACCTGAATAATGATAAGAGAAAAAATGTGTACAAGTCCATAAGCATGGTAAAACATAGGGTGATGTGAAACACCACCCCCAAACAGGATTAGACTAATACAAGAAACGCGGGCTGCCTCCCGGTAGCGCTAAGTTTAATGTCTTCAGCCAGACCGATGAAATCTCACCCTAAAGATAAGATCTATGAAAGTACGGAGTGGGAGAAGAAGGGGTGATGAGAATCACCCCCAAACAAGATTGAAGCGTCAGTCTTGTTGGATAGAGGCTAAAGTGGTCAATGCACCTGTATGGCAAAGTGCATCACACGATGCAAAGCATCGATGGACCATGGGTGGGTGGGTATTATGGTAATGGTGAAGGTGAAGAGGTATCGGTCTCGGGCTTTGTTGAGCTTAAAGGTGAGGGCAACAAGGGCCCTATAAGCATGGTGTTCTAGTTGGTGAGGAAGGAAATATGGTGTAGAAAGTGTAATGGGGTGAGGCTCATAGAAATCACACGACCGTTCTATGAACGGGCGATGATATTGGTCGCGCCGTGATACGCCAGGGAGCTGTTGAGAAAAATCAACACCACAAGAGAGTGGCGTGCGTGGAAGAACAAGATCGGTGTCACGGAAGTGGAGAGTAGCATAAAAAATACTCTCATAGAAGTTGGATGGTTTCAGGTGAGGATCTAAAAATGTATATGAAAACTTGAAATGTGTAAAATCAAGATCCAAACCAGGTGGTGGGATGGAAGGGACAATGGGTGGGTCAGGTGGGATAAACGGTGGAATTTGATCAGCCTCACTAGTGATGGATAAATCAACATAAGTGTCAACTTGGGGACCGGACCATGGAATGGTCTCAACTTCGAGATTCTATGGGTGGTAGGGTTGGTCTCACTCAAAATCTGTGTCACAAGAGGACACAACATCATCACACTTGGGTGCAACGATGAGTGGATCCATGGGAATATCCAACTCTCTCGTACACTCCAAATCATTTAATCTTTATTCAAGCCTTTCGAGAGCTTGAGTTGGAATTTGAGTGGCTTGCTCTTTCTCGAGTGTGAAATTTTGCAAGAGGCTTTCGAGAGTGGAGGTGGATGATGGTGGTGGTGGTGGAGTGAGGGGTGGCGGCGGTGGGTGAGGTGGACACAACTTGCTACTATCATGAGTGTAAGGATAGTACTCAAAGGAAGTGTGTGGAGTGGGGCCAAGTTCATCATACATGAAAGGATCGCTTTCGTGATGGACAAATGGTTGATACTCATGGGGTGCACAGTGAGGGAACTGATCGGGAATGGGTGCACAAGGTTGCCATGACGACTGTGGGAACGTGTGAGGATCCACAACATTGGGTTGGGATTCGTATGGCATGGAAGGGTGATCAGTCTTCCACGAATAGCTCGGGTACTCACACAACTCGGGATTAGGTATATCGGGATAATAAGCCGAGGTGGGTTCCGAAACAGTGTCATATGGATGGATACACATGTTCCATGGTGGGTTCTGATAGATATGAATAGTATGGACACTCATTGTACATGTGATCCGCATAATAATAGTGGGTGCACAACATGGTATGCGACACGTCGATACTTGACATCGAGGGTGATGGAATAGGAGGTGAGTGCATAGATGGGTCAAGAGCTCTATTTTAAAAGTCCCGCCTAGGCTTGAGGCTTGAGAGAAACGCATCGCCTACGCCTTATTACACCTTATTCTTGGTAAAAGGCTTAAGGTACACTTTGTTTTTTAAAAACAAAGGATTAGTTGACAAAAATTGGTTATGGAGCATGAATATGAGAAAGATGGCTACCAAACATATGGATATATTTTCAAAATTCAAGGTATGTACTATTTTATTATATTAATAGCCTTGGAATAATTAAAATAATAATAAAAGGAAAAACGCCTTTTTACGCCTAGGCTCCTAAGGCTTGAGGCTTGACCTCTACGCCTCGACCACGCCTCGCGCATTTTAGAACCTTGGTCAAGAGTATCAAGGGCACTCGTGAGAGAGGTGAAACCACTAAAAATATCATAAAGAGACGGCTCAGGATTACTCTCACACGTGTCATGTGTCAATGGAAGATTACCAAAGTAGTCCCGTAGAGGACGTTCTTTGCCCATGTGGAGAGAAATATTTTTTGATTTTTAAATTTTTTCAAAAGGAAAGAAAATATTTTTGGATGTTTCTAAACATAATGGAAGAAAACATTTTGGGATTTTTCTATAAAGGAAAGAAAGAAAATATTTTGGGATTTTTCTACAAAAATAAAGAAAGAAAATATTTTTTGATTTTTTGTGATAAAAATGAAAGAAAATATTTTTGGATTTTTTGGAAGAAAAGGTGGGGAAAAAATATGGACTCTTTGAATTGGATGAACCAACTAAAACCCGACTACCAAAAAATGAATTGGACACACACACAACTTAAGGAGAATTCTTAACTAGCACATAGCCAATTTTATCTTTAAATTTAGTGAAAGGGTAGTCAAATTTTAATTAAGTCCGCGAGCGATAAAAATCACGGAAATATCTTAGTGATCGCCTTTGCAAAATTTGTTCTCCTAGTGGGCTACCTAGTTGATTGATTTTAAATTTAGTGATGGCTAGGGTAGCACGCACTTGGTAAGCGAGTGGGTCGGGTGATGAAATCCCTTCTCATGAGTGACCGGGTGTAGGTCTTAGTCAATTAATTCATCACACCATTCGAAAATAAACGCGACAATAAAATCAAATAAGAGCACACAAGCACATACAAGAATTGATTTGCTAACAGGAGAGGCGCGAGGGTGTAAGAAATGTACCTCCCACGATTTTTATGTCGTGGGGTGCCGAAAAATTTGAGTCGATCGGGGGGAGATCACGCCTATCTCAGTCGGCCCCTGGAGTCCTAACGACCCAAGGTAGAGAAGCTTCTTTTCCTCGCCTTTGGACGCCCTCTCTCTACCTTGTCCGGTTTCCCAATCACGCTTGCTTCGATTATTACAACTTTGTAAAATAAAATAAAGGTGTCTCTAAGCACCACAATACAAGCAATGATAAAAATCCTAAATACAAGACTTCTAAAATAATTAAAAAAAACTGTACTAAAATGCAACAAAATATAGGAAATAAATGAAGTAAAAAATTGAATCCTCTCCGAGCTTCACGACCCCAAGAATGGCAACGGCGCCATTTGATAACTTTGACTTTTCATCTCCCCGGCAACGGTGTCATTTGATAACGAGAACATTTCACTGTATTTCGTTGTTGAAAGCCAAGTTAGTCAAAAATCTCAAATACCTACAAAATGAAACAACTCAAGTGTAGAGGTAAGTAAGGGTATCAATCCACTTCCAGGGAGGTAAGCTAGAGACAAACTCAATTGTAATTCACTTTTTATTTTCTTTTCGTTCTTTTTCACTTTTTTACTTTTTTTCAGCTTTTTCAATATTAAAACACTTGGGTGAGGTGAGGTGAAATAACACTAAACTAAACAAAAATGTGAGATGAAAATAACTAACTAGAAAGTGAATAAAATGAAAACAAAGTCTAAGACTAAAATAAGAGATAAAGTGAGGTAAATAATTGTGAGAACAATCAAGGAATGGGGAAATACCACAAATTTTAGTTATTCTAATTAATTAATTGAATTGATTGAATTTTTCCTAATTAATATCAAAATTACAAATCAACTCCCATTGCAAATGTAATTTTAATAGTAACCTTTTAGAAAATTAAGTTTAACACCCCACAACTCTAGAAAATAGATCCACACTCCTTTTAATTAATCACCTGCTAGGATCGATCAATTAAAATTTATGTCAATCTTAGAAAATAAATTTAGAGTTGAAATTCAAGTTATAATACCCCACTTAAGAAACCTCTATCTCTAGTTCGAATCTAAAATGGGTATTATAACGAGAATTTCGATTTTCTCTCGAAAATCATTTACCCTCCCTCGAGGCGTAAATTTAAGGGTGATGGATCAAAATTAATCATTCAAAGGGACTTTTTAAGTAATCAAACTAATTAAAATAAAATAACATCAAATAAGGGTTTTACCCCACCCCTTAAAAGGGGATTTAGCCTAACATGATATGAAATATGACAAATTAATAATCAAAGGCATAAAATAAATGAGAAAAGAAGAGAACAATCAAACCCCAATCTTTTGATGCTTAATTGATCTTCAATCCATGAGTTGAAATTCATAATCCATCAACTTGAGTGATCTAAACAATATTACATGAAAATTTCACTTAAATTAATCCTCACACATTTATCACTCAATAATCTCAAAAAAAGAAAAATAAAAACTATTTACAAAATGAAATTTATCCTAATTTATTTCTAAACTAAAATTTCTCTCTCTAAAATTCCTATCTATCTAGCCTAATTCTCCTCCTTTGAATGAGCATGGTCTTCTTATATAGTAGGCACATGGATCAAATGGGTATATTGGGTATATGGCTAGGGTGTGCATGTGGAAGAGGTGTGAGCACATGAGGTGATCGGGATAAAAAAACCGATTTTGTTTATGAGGGTAATTTGGGTATTGAGGTTAAGGGCGGTTTGTTGGGGTTATTATGGGAAAAAGGGAATAAAGAGGTAAATGGGTTTAATTGGCATGTGGGTATTAGTTTGGTCTTTGGTCTTATTTTATGCAGGTGGTAAAATTGTTCCTTGGTTCAGGAGTTCACATGGGAGATGGGAAATGGGTTTTGGTTTTGTTTAGCTTGTGGGTCTTGCTTTGTTGGTTGGTTCCGGGTTCGTGGGTATGAAGATGGAGATGTGGAGCGCGGGTTTGGCAGGGGATGAAGTCGGTTTGGACACGGGATTGACATGGCCAGAGCAGGTCGGCTGTTCGCCGGAGGAGGTCGCGAGGGTTAGGAGGGGGACGGGTACTGGTTGGCGGCGGGTTGGACTGGGGTCACCGCCTGGGGTTACGAAGTGGGTCGCCGCCGGGGCTTCATCGGCGAGGAGCTCGGGTTTCAGGGCTACGCCACCGGCGGGATAAAGGGTGCAGGGGTGATCGGAGTGGGTAGTGGGTCGGAGATAAGGTGATGATATGGGTTGAGGGGGTATAAGGTTGGGGTGAGATGTATGGGTTATGTTAATGGAGGTTAGATGGTGAGGAGAGAGAAAGGTATGGGGAAGAAGATGAGTTGGGTAAGGGTTGGGTGTGTGTGAGGTGTATGGTGTTAAGGTATAAATGAGGAGGTGTTTGTGTGTATTAGGGTGTAGGATAAGTTTGTGAGTGTGTGTTTGTTTTGGACACCTAAAATAATAAAGACTCAATTAAAATTAATAAAATTAAAACTAAAAAATAAAATCTAACTAAAAATAGCACAAACTAAAAACAAAAAACATTAAAACTAAAAAAAAATCCTAAGCTATAAAAAACTAAAATAATAAAACAAAAGAAATAAAAAATGAAAACAAAAATGAAAACAAAAATCCTGAAATATAAAATTTAATAAACTAAAAATAAATTCCTAAAACTAATCCTAATAAAATAAAATAAAACTAAAACTAAAACTTCTAAATAAATCTAAAATAAATCTTAAAAATAAAAATGACTCAAACTAAAAATCTAAAAAATAATAAAAAGACACAAAGAAACACACACAGGGTTTAGGGTAGGTTTAGGGTAGGTTTAGGCTAGGCTTAGGCTAGGGTAAGGTTACGGGGTTGGTAATTAGCTCCATAAAACGCGCATTTGCCTTGATATATAGCTTTTGACATCGCAAACGGACGTTTGACCTACGAGATAAACATTTAAGCACATAAGACCCATATTGTTGAGAATTAGCTACTAAAGTACGTCTATTTGGGGTATAATTTGTACAGTTTTGGGTGCTTATCACCCGACCCAACTCCGATCTTTACCAACCAACCTCCACTATACCCGTTAACCTAAATACATACCCCACTGCCAAATCCAGAGTAACCTGACAACTTACCAACCCGACCTCCTAGATGGCGACCCAACTCGTATCCAAACTACATACCCCATTCTTCAACCCACCTGCCCTTGACTAAAACTCCAAAAAAATAGGAGCCAAAGCCACCTGCCAAGTCTTAAACAAAAACCCATGTGCAAGTCTTTTGACTTGGCTCTTAAATCCCAACAAAATCTCCCAAAAATTGAACCAAGAATCGTGGGTTATATTACATGGGAAGCATCTCATTTTCGAAAGTACTCTCACACGGAGAGACTGGGTCAGTGTACATTTTGTACAGTTTAGAAAAATAATAAATTCAGAAAAATACAAAAAAAAAATAGTTTAGCTTTAGAATAGATTATAGGTTTGATTTTTGTAATCAAGTGAGCTGATTGTGAAGAACTTGGAAAGCAATTCAATAAATGCGATCTTAAGCGTATCGTATACTTTCCCTCTTGTCTCAATTTTTATTGATGCTTTTGTGATTGTGCATACTTGTTTAAATATGTTTGGCTAATCACCTTGTTTAAGGGTTGGGATGAAACTTGGGTAGGATGTTAGTTTAATTGATTAATTTTATTGATTGTCATATTTTTAGGAGAATTAATTTGTAATTGTCACAAATTAATTTATGTATCGAGAGATAGTAAATTAATTTAGTTTTAATATTTGATTTTGGGAATCGAACTAGAGATAAGTTTTTCGAAATTTAAATATTAATTCGATGTTGAAATTTGAGGATTCATACAAGTTTTATTAAATTGATCCTAGCGGATAATTTTCTTGAAAATAATATAATTCTTAAATTTTCATAGTGTGACGTTTTAAAATTAGTTTTCTGTAAAAGATAATTTTAAATTTATAATTGTAACGAGAGTTAGATTATTAATCTAATATTTTCTCGAAATATTTCAATTAATAAATTAAGAAATTAGAATAACTGAACACGCAGTGTAATCCTATCACTTGAACCTTCTCACATTTATCACACTCGGTTACATATTATTTTTCGTTATTTAGACATTTCATATTCTTAGCATTTATTTGTTAATTCTCCCTTGAAATTGTTTTTTAAAAAATAAAAAAATGTTTAAATAAAAAATCAAAATTGCAAGCATTCACGTTAATTGTTTAACCTTGAAAGTTGGATTGATACCTGTACTTACCGCAATACGAGTTGTTCTAACTTTTTTAGGTATTTAAGGGATTTTGAGACTAGGCTTTCGAAGACAACGACCACACATAAAGAACCTTTTATCAAAATGCTACATGTTTGACTCTTTGTCTCTTTTAATGCACACGATCACGAGCTTATATGAGTATTCCGCTTACGTGTCACATGTCGATCAAGTGTTTTCATCTCAATTTTTCTTTAAAGACGAACCAAATGTGGAAAACGAGATAATAAAAAGTTGGGCATGTAAGAACCATTGCCCGGATTTAAAAAATCATTTTTCTGGTAAAATTGTTATATATTAAGCAATGGAATTGGGCTGAGCACACTCTCACACTCATAGGATGATGATGATATTTTGAACAGAAGATATTGTTGAACAAAATTTGTGCTTAATGATAATGTCTCGTACAGATATTTGTTCATGACTAAATAAATATCTCTACGAAGGGGCAAATGTAGAGGGAGTTTACAACTAATGGTTGATCAAATATTAATCAAGCTTGCTAAGGTGGATGAGAGGATGATAAAGTATCAAGAACATGACCAAGGTCATTCGGGAAGAAGCTCACTCGAAGGCACTCCCATAATTAGAAAGTTTGTTTAAAGGAATTTCAAGAACATACTTGTAATATGTAATTAGTTTATATTTGTTCCCGCTTGTCAAATATTTTGGACTCGTTGTAATAGTATTAAGGCCATCGAAATAACCCTTGTTCAATCAACGAGACTATCATGGAAAATGATAAATTCTCATTCCGAGGAATCTAGGTCTTCAAAATGACCCTCGTTCTGTTAATGAGACCAAGATGATAATACAATCAACACTCATTATCAAGTGGCCAGTTTATAAACGAACTTTGTTCTCTTAGTAGGATTGGAATATTATCATCAGTCATTCAGGAGTAGCCAGGTCTTTGAAATTACCTTCATTTTTTTAGTGGCCTAATCTCAAACGGTGTTATCTAGGTCAAATATTTAGCCTAATCTCACTTGAAGGAGGAAGAAAGGTTGTTCATTTTTTTTACTATCCTTTGTATTGATCTCGCTATTAGAATAATACTTGTTTTGAAAACTTAACTGCCTTGGAATGATAACTAATAATCTTTTAATACTTTCATTGACCTAAAGATTCGTGATTACCATAGAATGAGATTGGTCATATTTTGATCCCTCTCTCACTGATGGGACGATGGTTGTTTTGATAATATGGATACACTAAAATGAGCGTTGATCATCTTTTGATCCTGGTGTCCCAAGCGAAACAAGGGTTATTTTGACAACCTGGATAATCTAAAAGGGGTGTTGATATCCCACAAACTAAAGACTGGCATCTTTATTGAGATCGGATCACTCAGAATGCATCACCTTTCTCACTCTCCCAAGGGTGTCTATTTTTAATGAATATCGCTTATGTTAAAATCACCTATTCATGGGCTCTAAAAACACCCCATTTTCATATGCCTCTTATCCCTCAAAAGTTGTTATCTAAATTCTAACTTTCTTCCTCCTTCAAGTGAACCTTCCTTCCTTTAGATACTTAAAATTTAAGAACCTAACCTTACTTCTAGACAAACATTTCTTTTGTAAACATCTGAGTTTAAAAATCCACCAAACACAAAGTTTATATGTCTATGGAAAATTTTTCCAATGGTGCTTGTCATGCATAAATTTATTTCTTGAGCCGACAGATATGTGTGAAACAAGAGGCAATATAGCCATTTACCAATCGACACCTTATAAGAGAAAATTTTATTATTGCTCATCATTTTCTTAGTTTGGCATATTCCACTACATCTTTATCATCATTTACATTCTTAAGAGCTTCAAGTAAAGACAAGTTAATGACCAAACGTAACAATCGAAGATCGAAAGAGTTGAGATTATTGCTACAATCATCGAGAAGGAATATGGTTTTTATTATGTGTAAACACTATATTCAGTGGTTCCTTTTATAAATTGTTCAAGGCTTGTTTTTAAAGTGTTTTTTCAAAAGACAATTTTTTTTGTTTTGTAAGTCATTTGAATGACTTTACTTCTTCATTCGAACGATTTTAGGCAGTTCGTTCAAACGAACTTCAAACGAATATTAAATGATATCTTTCTATTTAAAGAACTAATATCGTTCGAAGATAGTTCGAACGAGATTTACTCTTCGTTTCAATAAGTTTTTACTTGGTTCGGATGAGTTATCACTTTCATCCGAATGAGATCCTATTTTCATTTGAATGAGATTTCTCAAAATTTGTACTGCCTAAAAAATCGTGTTTTCTATAAAAAGGGATCTTAGGACCATCTTTTCTCAGAGCTTTTGGCGAAATATACTTCCCATATATATCAAAAGGATCTTCAAACCCTAGATTGTTTTAAACTCTTATTTTCAAATCCAAATCCGTGGATGATTTTTTTATCATTTATCAAACCTTAGAAGAATACCATACATGTTGATTCTCTACCACTGAAGATAGGAATACTAATATCTGAGGCTGATCGATTGATACTTAGGCAAGTCGATCGGTGTTGGATCTGCTTTATTTTTTGTTGACAACAAAGTATGAAGACATTAATGCATCACTTAGCGGAGCTCTAAGTCTTGAAAGTCTGTAATTGTCATTCTATAATACCCAATTGTAAACAATGCTAAAATATAGGTTTTACCCAAAAGGGACTTTTCCTCATCTCCTATCTTCTATTTTTTGGTTTGTTTTCATTTAGTTCAAATAACTTGCATGTTTAGGTTCACCTAATTTAACAAGATAAAATTTTGACTAAATTGAATTTAATTTGTGTGTGTATGACCTAGTTTATGAATTTATACATATAACTGGATCACTCTTTTTTACAAATTACTTAGATGAATCCTTGTGGTTATATGGATAACTCATACAATAGGCCACATGTGTTTAATGGATCTAAATATGCCTATTGGAAAGCTTGAATGGTATCGATTTTGAAATTGATCGACGAGCACATTTAGATTGCTGTTGAAAGCGGGTGGACTCCACCGATGAATTTTAGTTCTATTTTTAGTGCGATTTTTAGTGCTACCACACCCACGAATTTCATCGCATCACAATGTGTACCACATATAAGGAAGCATGGGATATCCTCCAATTCACTCACAAGGGTACTAATGTTGTGAAATCTTCTAAGCTTCAGAATCTCACCACACAATTTGAGACCATTAGCATACTTGAATCTAAAACGTTTGATGAATTTTATACATGTCTATCTGATATTATGAACTTTAGCTTTAATTTGGATGAGCGAATTCTTAAAACGAAAGTAGTTAAGAAAATTTTAGCATCTCTTCCTTCCCGTTTTAGTGCGAAAGCCACGATCCTTAATTCTTAGGGAATTTTAGATACTCTTAGGTTAGAATAGCTTGTAGGTTATCTTCAAACTTACAAAATAGATATGTTCCCTAAAATCCAAAAGAAGAAAGAAAAAGATATCGCTTTAAAATCTCAATAAAAAAATGATATTTCTGACTTCGATTTTGAATTAAATCTATATGACCTTACATTGTTTTCTAAAAAAATTCTCAAATTGAAAAAACAAAATTCTTCCAAAGTGGAAAATAAAAGTTTTGAGAAAGAAAAAAATTTCAAAGAAGGAAAGAATGTTTTTTAGAATGATTAAAGAAGATCTAGAGGAGAGCAACCTAAGAAATGTGATTTGGAGAGATGTTATCCATGTGAGGGTAAGGGTCACAAAGATGTAACAACCCTCGTTTATGAGAGCCTATTTTATATTTACTTATTATGTGAAGTAATTATATATAAAATGTTGGATTATGGAGTAAGTATTAATTTAATGAAGAAAAGTTAATACTTACTAACTTGTTGTATATTTACTGTATGAGTATGTAAATATCCTCAGGTTGAGCTTTATTGTGTCATGAGAATTAAAATAACATTATGATTTAAAATGGAACCGGAACTTAAAATGAATTATAAAATATCCAAATGATAATTTGGAGGCTGTAGTTGGTTCCGGAACGTACGGGATAGTCAAAATATGTGTTATATTGTATTTTGAGGTTTTGGGCATTTTTGACTGATTATACCTTAAATATGCAGTTGCGTGTTATTTTATCGCGGTATTGGTCATTTATGTTGGAATTTTAAGTAAAGGCACGATTTATGTCTTGTTAAGTCTTCTATTTTCCCTAATTTCATTTCTAAACCAAGAGAGAGCTAGAGAGAGGAATAGAAAGAGTAGAGAAAGGAGAAGAGATTGAAGGTTGAGGTTGGATTCTTGCTACTAGACAAGGAAAATCTGCATTTGCTAAATTGAGGCAAGTTTTCTACTTGCTATATGTGGTTTAAGATAAATGATTAGTTGTGATAATTGTGTATCAATCATGGTTTAACTATTTTAGGGTTTTTGTGTATTTGTGGGTGTTGAATCATTAAAGAATGATTTGGATGATTATTGATGGTTATGGTAGTAGTTAGTGGTATTTATGATGTATTGGTGACAATTAGGGTTGTAAATCGGACTGGGTGAGCTGGGCTTGGGGTTGCTCAGGCTCGGCCCGAACTCACTTACCCATGCTCAAGCCCGAGCTCGGCCCGAATTATTTTTTCCCAGCTAGGCCCGAACTCGGCTCATATATATTATTACGAGCTTCGGGCCCGATTCCGATTTCAATTTTTTTGTTCAAAAAATTTGAATTAATTTTTTTTTCTTGTATTTCCATCATGGACAAAATTACACATTAAAATCTAATTGATATTTCTTGAAATAAAATATATAATTATGAAATGTAATAAATTAAAACAACGGAAATAAGAGTGAAAATCTACAAATGCCTATTAAATTTCATACATTTAGCAAAATTTGATCACTAACAAAGGCCTATTGTGACTTGAACAATTATTAAATCAAATACGCAAATTGAGATTAACAATAAAATCACAAAATTGAAAATCACATGTAATCTAATGTTTTATAACAAATGTTTTTTTTAAAGTAGTAAATGAAATAAAAGAACGGAACCTAATTAAGCATTGTTAACATAGATATGTCATATTATATTAATTATTTATTTATAAATATGAAGTTCGGGCTACGGGACCAATTTGGACTTGGCAAAGTTCGGCTCAAGCTCGGCCCAAAATTCATTCGCGCTTGAAATTTTGGCTCACGCTTGGCTCGGCTCAAACTCAAATAAAGCTCGACCCGAAAATAACGGGCCGAACCGGTGGGCTTCGGGCCTCGGACGCTCAATTTATAGGTCTAGTGACAATAAATGAGTTTTGTTTGAAGGGATTTGAGTTGGGGTAGATTTGGAGTCCAAGACTCCATAGCTAAATTGGCAAAAATTGTCGGGCCGAATCGATTCGCCCAGGGACAGTTTCCAGGTTTAGGTGAACCAAATCGATTCGACCTAGTCCGAATCGAGTCGGCATTTATGCAGAAACCCAATTTCCCTGACCGAATCGATTCGGCAATTATTCATAATCCCATATTTTCTGGTCAAATCGATTCGGCCAGGCCGAATCGATTCGGAAATCCTGCATTTTTAATTTTGTTTTCTTTTTTATTTTCAACCCCTTTTCTCTAGTCTTAGGACATAGGAACCTTCTTGTATGAAATAAACTTAGAATTCTAGAATTTTAGTTAAGTTTGTTCATCACCCTAGAGTTGAATGGGTTCACTTGGGGTTTATTCCATGGGTATAAAAAGTGATGTTTAGGCATTACTTTCCATTTCGCAAATTATTAGGAATTAGGGGTTGTAAGCCCAAGCTTGGAGATTGTAGAAGTTAATTTGAGGTATGATGTTCTATTACAAAGCCCAAAAGGAGACTTGGGAAAATAACTTGGGAGTTTAATTATTCTTCGAGGTTATTATAATAATGTGAGGCATGTATAGTTCCGGATAACCGTAATGCATTCGATAAAATGTAATTGGATAAAATAAATAATAATTTACTAAATCATGCAATCGAAATTAGTGAAATGGTTTAAACACACCTCTCTAAATACCATCTTAAGGGAAGTTCGTGCGTAAGGTGAAGCCCCCTGGCTAATGAATGTAGGGTGGATATAGTCCTAGGCCATATGAGCGCTTGTTTTATATTTTTCTACGATGGGTAGGAGATTCCAGGTGTGGTATTGACTATCCCGCAGGAATATGGACACTTCCCGACGTTTCATTAGGATCCCAGGTTGTCTTATGATAGGCCCTGGAAGATGATGGTTATTTAGGGGCGCGCACAGTGGGGAAACCCACGAGGGCGGTCTTAGAATCGTTATATATATATACTTATAACTATTCTAATCATCAAGTTGGACTTGATGGATATTAATTCCATAAAGATCATAGTACATGGCACAAAAAGCATACAATTGAGATACGTTCCACAAAGAGCACATGATAAAACTATATTCCTGATAAGGAATGGATAGAAAATGAAACTGGTTAAAGATGAAAAAAAAAGCTTATGATTACTCTTATTCTCTTATATGATTGAATTTTACTTTATAATCATTCAATTGTCTTAGTTCATTATATGACCTTATCATGCTAGAATATCATCTTTACTATCCATAATTTATTTTCATAATTGTCATACTTCTCATTTATCTGGTGATCACATAAAACCGGGCCCTGACCCATTCTTCTTTCGTGTTGTGCATATATATATGATATCCGCTCACGCGCTCCACCACAAGGATGCCCGTAATGACCTTCTCGGTCCAGTGTCTTTTGAGGAGCCGTGACATTTTGCGGATATCACGGGATATTTTATTTAGACGTATTCATTGTTGTTTTCTAGTTATGATCGGGTCTGTATTCGGGCGTGTGGCCTAAATGGTTGTAATTGTATAATGAATGTAATATGTAACTATTAGAACTTGTTGTACCTTGTGAAATTATGTTGACCGACATTTTATTCGGTCCTTTTATTGTATATCCGTTGACATTGTTATATATACTTGAGGGTTTCCACCTTCTTTTCTGTAATGGGCTGTTAACCATGCTTTCTTTAAATTACTAAACAAAATTTTTGACAACCCGTTTTCTGAAATATTGTGTGGTTTTCCCGTATACTTAGTTTATTATTTGTGATGCTGAGAATGATTTCGTCCATGATTCCTGTATTATTGGAGTATCGGGTTGGCCACCCCTTATTTTGGATAGCGGGTTGTCACAGATGGTATCAGAGCATCAGGTTCTAGAGTCTTTAGGATCTATGCGAACTTGTCACGTTCTACCGTAGCGTTCTTTGATATAGAGCCTAATGTTAGGACTACTTTGTTGCTTATCTTTGCGATCTTCTGCAAGATAGATTGTTTATTATAGTATCTTAACTCTATTGTTTCTCCATCTTAGATGTCGCCTAAGAGAGGTCACCCAGCGAGACGTAATAGAGTTGTGGAAGAGGAGGTTGGTCCTCCACCGTTGCCATCGGGGAGTATTAATGCTGCCGATGTAGCAAATATAGTGGCCCAAGCCATCAATGCAGCTATGACTGTCGTGGTACAACAAATGCCACAAGCTCAACCAAGGGTGCAAGAGGCACAAGCTCCTACGGGACCTTCCCCGTGGGAAAGAGTTATGGATTCTTTTCTTAAGGGCCATCCCCCAGAATTCGATGGAGGCTCGGATGTTATAAAGGTAAATCAGTGGAAGAAAGACATGCAACGCCATCTTCGAATGGTAGAATGTAGTGAGGAGAAAAAGCAAATCCTTGTTATTTTCAAGCTTGTCGGATCGGCATTACATTGGTTGGAGTCGATGACTACACCGCAGCAAAGGGATACGATGTCAATCACTGATTTTTGGGCCTTGTTTGACGAAAAGTACTATTATTTCTATCAAGTCGAGCAGCCTAGTGAGAGGATAGTTATTTTTTAAGCTCTACACCTAAGAAGCAAGTTAACTTCTTATCTTTTAATTTATCCTTGGAACATAATTTTACACTCAACTTTCTCTTATTATTTCCTTTTGAAGCGAGGGAGGTGATTAGGGTCTCAAGTAGTGTGTTGGTACTCATTGAACCTTTGGTATCTCATTATATTTTCCACTTGTTTTTTTTAGGGTTTTTTATTTGTTTGTAGTGTTTATGCTTCTTTCTTTTATTCATTTTTAGTATGAAGGAGTTCACATTAATTCTGATACCACTAGGGAAAATTACCTTCCTTTAACACTTTGCCCTTTTTCATTGGGGTATTTTAATAAAATGAAATAAGGATATGTTATTTTTGTTCATGTTACTTGTGTGCTTGTACTTTGCATTTTTTTTGTTTGTTTCTTCGAGATATCTAGATTTTACCTATTAGCTTTATGCTTACTCGCTAGACATGTGCCTTTTATCTAGTATACGTAACAAACTTTAGTGATGGTGCATTCAATTATTTCCCTAATACTTTGGGAAGCTATTATACTTTGGATTACTCGCTTTCACATATGATCATATGTTAATTCGAGAAAGTTATTCATGAATATATGAATTACAAGCATAAGAAATGTCATGTGAAGAGTCACTCTAGTTATTAATCTTCTCAATGATTTTGAGGCACTATCATAATAAATATATATCCTCATTTTGCTAAATTATCATTTTATAGAAAAATATATATGTGAGGCTTTGATGGGCAAAATATTTTATCTTGTTACTAGCTTGTAAACATAAACATTATTTATTTATATAAATAAAATAAATCACCTGAGGAACGGATGACATGGACAAGTGAAATATATAAATTGTTAAATATTTGGCACTTTTCATCAATCAACCTTTTAACTTCTGTATACTAGTAGAGCAACCTATAGGATACTTATTTACACTGAATAATCAATACTTTGGAAAATAATACAAAACTCTTCTTACTCAAACAACAAACCAAATGTTGAAATTTCATTTTCATAAGTCATTCTTAGAATATTAAGACAAAGTGTGATGGGATACTTGCTTCCTTGCTAGGAATAATACTTGTTCCACCATTTATAATTGATTAATTGAAGATGATCACTTTTTTCTTTGATATTTGGAAAATCTAAATTTACTTATTCCCCTTACCACGAGCGGTCCTTCCCAATTAGGCTTGATTTTTTAGGAATATATGTTCCTTAAGTGATGAGTGGATGATTGAAGAACCAAGTCCCCCTCTCGGGATTCAAATGGATTTATTACATTCTCATAAGCTAGAGACATTTGTTCAGTATATACTTTGAATTGGATAGGAGGTCATAATATAAATAACCCCCGTAAAAAGGAATTTCTAATTCGATAGACAAAATCGCTTCAAATTTCTAAACAACGAGAAAGGGGGAAAACCCAGTGGACTTCTTTTTAGACTTCCTATATGACCACAAGACCATTGGCAGCCTATCATCCTGGGTCCCAAGGAAATATTCTTACATCTTTTTTAGAATTTGGACCAAAGCCATATTGGTTACAACTATATTTTAATTTCCTTTTAGATAGGATATGGTCGAGCTATTATGGATGATTTTGTATATGTCTGTCAAGAGGACCATCTCCTCACAAACAAATTGCTTCCCATTATCAATCAGGATAACTTTAGGAATTCTAAATCTATTTATTATGTATTATCGAATGAACTGTACCATGACTAGTGCAATTATCCTTTCAAAGGGATTCCCTTCGCCTAGTTAGTATACAATTATTTTTCCACAAAGATGAAGTCTCTTATACGAGAGGTTGGCGTGATCTTTCCCACTATTTTAAAATCCCAAATGTATAAGGGATATGGAGCTTCTAAAGTTTGACGGTAAACTAAGGAAGCATGCACCAAATCGCCATGTACTTGTCAAGGTTTGCATATTTTAAAAATTTTGATGGGATCATATTCCATCATGGTATAATAATAATCTAATGTCATCAAATAATCATACAATTTTCCCACCCATATGTGATGTCTCATTTGCTTTTTCAATACTTCTTAGACATCCTTCGATCCAATATATCTCACTGTTTTCTAGTTATAACCTTTTATATTCTGTATATAGTATGTAAGAACGAGCAACCCTCTTTTTTAGATAAATTTCATTTTCTTTCTTAGAAGGTAGCTCACCATCTTTCAAGTATGCTATGTAAGACAATTATCTATTACTTCTATGAAGGTGGCTTCAATTGGTTGGTCAAATTAGGTTTGGCACTTGAGGAAATTTTGGTGCAACTTAGCATCATATTTGTTAATGTTTGGTTAATAGTAGTTTTCTCACTACAACCATTGATATATAGGAATGTTAGTATCCCAACAATGTGCTTCATGTATTGCTTGTCGTCTTTCCTTGGCCTCCTTGTCTCCCAAACACCATGATAAATATCCATTAAAAATCTTGAATTAAAAAATTCCTAAAAACATGAAGAAATTTACCAATTGCTATCTTCATTGAACACTCTTTAGTTTCCAATTATTTATCAATTGGGATCCTCTAGTCATGTAGTTTATCAATAGGAAACAAGCTTGTCATCGTAGTTGTAGGCACCACATTCTAGGACCCCCTAGGTCTCTTTTTAGACCCCTAGCTCATCCTCTTTTCACCGTAAAACTAGGTCGCACTCTAAGTACTGATCTAAAGGCCATCAGGCACCATCGGGCGCCCTCGGGCCCCATTTGACAACGGTCAACTCTTTCGTTAGAGTGAAAGCTCTTTGAATCTTTAAAGGGCTTTGAATACCCTTTTGCAACGGTTTGCCCCGTGCGCAAATTGGCATAACGGTTCGAACAAACAGACCATTTCACTATGAAAAATCAATTCAGAGGCCATCGAGCGCACCCAGACCCCGAATTGACCACAATCAGCTCCATCATCAGAGAAAAATCTCTTTGAATCTTTGAAGGGCACTGAAACCCTTTTCTAACGGTTCGCACTGTGCGCGAAACAGCATAACCGTTCGGACGAACGATCAATTTTCCCACAAAAATTGATTCGGAGGCCACCGGGTGCTCTCGGACTCCTTTTAACCAAAGTCAATTCTTCATCTCGAACGAGACTGAATGAATCTCCGAAGGGCACTGAATAGACGAATGATCTGTTTTACCACGAGAGGTCATCAGACGATTCTGGGCCCCGGTTGACCAAGGTCAACTTTTCAAACTGAGAGAAACTCTTTAGAATGTCGAAGTACATCTCCTAACCTTTCCAACGGTCCGCCTCGTGCGCTATTCTGACTTACCATATGGAAAAATGATCCGTTTATGTCCGACGATCTCCCGTCCAAAAGACCGACGTGCGCTTCTGAGCCATATTTGACCCAAAGTCAACTCCCGGACCCGGGAGCGATCCAAAGGACTCTCTAAGGTCTCTAAAATACCCTTCTAATGGTATGCCCCGTGCGCGATTCAGATCAACGGTTTATTCACTACGATCATTTTTTCAAAAAAGTCCACACGAGACTGCCAATTGGCAGGTCCTGAACCCTGCCTATCGGCACAGTGTCAAGGGTGAATTTCCGATAGGCACCCCTTGGGGTACGCCAATCGGCACCCCCTGACCTTATAAATAAGGTCCATGACCTCCCTCCCAAGACACACAACAAATCCATCAGCAACATTCTCTCGAAGTCAGCGAAGTTCCATATGAGAAATTCCATTCAAGCCTAAATACCCATCCTTTTCACACCCAATTTGGTAAATATCCTTCTCTCTCATCAACATCCATCAACATTCAAGGGATTTCATCCAAGATCCAAGATCAAGCTCCAAGGAAGGTCCAATTCCTTCTCCCTCTCTTTTAAATTTCTTATTTTTGCATAAGTTACATTAGATTCATAATCTAGTTTCACTTTAGTTCATAAATATTAACATCTACGCTTTTTTCAGTATATTTTACATACTTTATTTTCCATAAAAAATCCGATAACAAATAAAAGAGGGTTACACCCGTAAATTCCGAACAGAATTATACACCACACTTTTTCCAAAACCAAAAACACATTTTTCTACACGTACACACCTAATAAAATTCCGTTCGAATCTATGGGATAAACTCCACCCCTATTCTATATTCGAAATACGTGGACTTTGATGCCTTTATAGTCTATGCAGGCATCTCGGATTAAAATCTGAGACTCGAGTCCGATTTTCCAATTTCTCTTATTTTCCAAATTTCTCAAAATCCCTCATTTTTATCATACATATACATATAATATGCTTGTTCGCATTTCATCCCACACATATTATCGTTTCCCAATAACGATCAATATCGCGATGAATGTTCATATTCTATGTTCTACATTTATTATTATTTTGGGAATATTCCTGTGGATGACCTCACCCTATCTCTTCCATGGTATGGGTCGAAGGATTACAATCTCCATTATATAAACACATACACAGACTTCAAAAGGATAAAGGAAAATATTAACATTTGCCCATGAGAGATCGAAGGGGAGGGATGGGTGCCTAACCCCTTCCCATTTCGTAACTTAGCCTCCGTACCTTCGATCTATTGGTTTCGTATACATTAGTTTGTCCTTGATGCCGCTCTCTCGAAGTGGCAACATGTTCTTTTACCTGTAATACGCTAATGACTCCATCTCTTTACATTCACCCCACACCGACGATGGCCGAAGCATCTAAGAGAAGTGTGTAAGATCAAGACGCAGTTCTTCCTCGAGGGATCCTCCCCCTTTCCCCCAGAATGAATGTCGCACGCCACCTGGGATGGCCACAGTGGAGACTTCGTTGGGGATAATTTTTAAGAGGGCTAGACTCTGTTTACATGGGTGTTTTATTTTCTTTTGTATCCCCCTATTTGCATGTTCCCCTTTATTATTCATGTGTACCTCATGCTTATACTACTATTCACACTTGTAGAAAACTCTCTATGTACCCTTCACACCACGTGCACCTAGGATCACATATATCCACATGTTGCACACAACACTCAATCTATGCTTGGTATAATTTTACTATGGGTACTTGTACTTTGCTCCCAATTTATCATGATCAAGAAAAAGATAATATCTCCATAAGATACTAATAAATAAATCATACTAGGGATGAACATATGGCATCATACTTACAACTCACCCAGTACATTATTGCCCAGTTCAAGAAAGTTCAAATCTAACAGTTTCCACGAGGAAATAACATCCATGCAGATGCTTTGGACATTTTGGGATCAACCATTGACTCCGAGCTCAAAAGAACAATTGATCTGGAATCCCTTTCCCAGCCAAGCTTTTTAAGTCGAAGGTTGTTGAACAAGTCCTCACAATTTAAAAGGTTTCCAACTGGATGAACCCGATCATAGCATACTTACGTGAGGATATCCTGCATGCCGACAAGCAGAAAGCCCATCAGACTAGGGTAAAAGTTGCTCGATTTTATCAATCACCTGAAGGTAAGCTTTATAAGATATATTTTATAGATCTATACCTCCAATGTGTTCATTTAAGTGACATCGGTCAAGTCCTATATGAGCTGCACAACGGAATATATGGAAGTCATGTGAGAGGAAGATCTTTGTCATTCAGGGCCATCAAAGAAGGTTATTGGTGGCCTTATATTCAAACAGACACTACCTCATATGTCAAAATGTCAATAATTATCACCAATGCTTCACCAACCAGTGATCGACCTCATTTCATTAACAAGTCCATGGCCTTTCATTCAATAGGGATCAAACTTTGTGGGCACCCTGCCTACAACACCAGGAAATCGAAAATATCTCCTGATCAAAGTAGATTACTTCACCAAATGGATAAAGGTTGAACCGTTGGGGAATATAAGGGACACCATTATGATCATATTCATCTAGAGGAATATCGTGATCCTTTTTGGCGTGTCGAATATCAACATCACCAATAATGGAACTGTAAGGACATTTTTCTCATGTCCAACATGTTACATTTTGTGTATGTCGTACGCCGCTACAAAAGGCATGTCTCTTCACGATCTCACACGACGGCCTCAATCCAAATTCCAGGAATCAAGCATTCATCATCTCCATCATGTGTCCCATATCTGCCTCAACGACTTCACGTTCCATGATTTTAGGGACTTTATGCAAGTGGTATGCAAGAAAAATCAAAACAGTGAAAGAAGGCAAGATATGAAAGTTCAAGGGAATTTTGGTCATTTTACAGCCACTTTCCAGAGGTCTGGTCAACTGGAAAACTAAAGAGATCGACACAAAGAAGATACTGGAAGAAACGGCACCTCAATCCGAGCTACGGTGAAGAAGTTATGTCCCTTTGAAAATAGAGAAAATTCTGAGAAAAAGACTTGGAAAAATGCTAAGTCCTTTTAGCCCCAAATCCAGCGAACTATCGTGAACCAAAGGCCAAACTGGTTCGGGGTACCTGACGCTGGCAAGAGTCCCAAAGTTTTAAAATTCCTTTTGGTTTCCTATAAAAGCCAACTTCGGGGGAGTTATTTTACAAGACTTGGAGAGACGTTTTTTAGAGTTCTATTAGCTCAAGTCTTCATATTTTTTAGTCCCAAAACTCATGTTTGATTCACAAAAAAATTCCTACATACTTTTGTTAATCTTTTGGAACCCAAGAACACTGTGTTGCTTTTATTCAACCCTTGTGGAGAAGCCATTTTCTTCTTCATTGCTGACCACCAGGAGTTCCTGCGGGAGATTCCAGCCGACAATATTTTTAGCCATTGCTTTGATGGTTTGATGAAGACACCGTGCGTTACACTTGTGGGTGATTATCAGGTTGTGTGTAAGTCAATGGTCTTTTAAACTTTTCAAAGTTCTAGAAATAGAAGGTTTTTCCCTTTGGGGATTTTTCGTGAATATTTTTGTCACATGCTTTATTCATTTATGGTTTGACACACACACACACATAGTTGCATGTTTAGGTGCTGATTTACTTTGGTTTAAATAGACTCTAATTAAATAATGGTCTAATTGGATATTTGCGAATTAGTTTAAATCGGTATCACACAGTCGCTATTTTTCAAATTGGTATCAGAGCGGGTTACGCTAATTTATCGCGTGATCCTGATTTTTCAAGGATTTTTTTTTTGTATACAATTTGACTTCTCACGTCATCAAATTGGTATCAGAGAAGGTTGCGCTAATTTATTGCATATTCCTATTTTTCGCAAAATTGTGTGATATTGGTTTTTTTTTTTAATTCAATTTTGTGAAAAATCGCAATTTTTCAATGGAATGCCCATTTAATGAGGAGCCTTTTTTTGAAAAAGTTCATGACCGTGCTGAAAAATTAAAAGGTTTGAATTTGAAACTTTGCAAAAGAATTAAATTTTTGGAAAAAGAAAATTCTCTCTTTAAAAGTAAGATTGAATATTTGCAAGCGTTTCAAACTCAAAGTGATATTTATCGTGAGCATTTTGGTAAATTGTGTATTGATTTTAATTATTTGAAAATTGCCAAAAAGAAGAGTGATGAGAAAGTCCTAGTTTTAGAGAAGGAAGTGAAGGACTTAATAATTTCTAGGGTTCCCGTTTGTGCCGTTGAGGATAAAAAATTAATCATTGATTTTACGGCACGTGAAGAGACTCTTAGGGAAAAGTTTGCTTTGATTGAGGGAGAGAGAGATACCCTTTTAGGAATTGTTGAAAATTTGAAAAAGGCATCCCTTAATTTGGAAGAGTCTAATTCTTTGCTTGAGTCAAAAATTTGGCAATTAAAAAATGATTTGACAGACTCAAGTAGGTTTGATAGTGATGGTAATGGCTCATCTTGTTCTCATGCTTCTAATGCTAAAGCCAAAACCATTATTTGTTTTAGAGGGACAACTAATTTCAAGGATGTTAGAAAAGGTCAACCCATAGGTGTCGTTCCACCCGTTTACACATGTTCATATTGTGGTAGGAAAGGTCACCTTAGGCATTTTTATTTTGATCTTGGAAAATGTCCTAGGAAGTTTATGTCTAGTGTTCCCGTGATTTCCAAATCCCCCACACGACGTTTCACATCTATTTGGATTAGGAAATCACTTTTAGAAGCACTAGATTTTAGACAAGTTGATTCTCATTTCCTTGCACATGATTCTTCTCTTGCTATATCATATAGATAATTATGCTTGCATGTTTGTCATACGCTAGTTATGATTTTTGATATATTTTTTCTAGCGTTGTGATATATACTTTTTGTATAAATTTTTGTTTTTTGAAAAATTTTGAAAAATACAAAAAGATTTTATTTTGATAAAATTTTGAAAAATCCAAAAAGATTTTTGTATTTTGTTTGCACCGTTTATGGATGAACACTTAGGATGACCGAGTCACAACATCATTCCATTTTTCATGTGACTATTTTATAGCGTTTTGAGATAATAGGTCAATTCATCCATGTGCTTTATAATATTTGGAGTCATTAAGATGTAATTTAGTGTTACTTCATACATGTTTGACTCGTGATTTCCTTTATTACATACATGCACGGATTTATTTGATTATTGTGCTTGTCTTATCACATGTTGGTTGGGTGTTTTCACTTCAATGTTGTCCTTAAAATGAACCAAGCGCGATAAAACTTGATAAGAAAGTTGTGCATGTAAGAGCCGTTGGTGAGGTTGTGTGCTTTGCTTGAAAACGATGAAGGGCTACGAAAGTTTTTCATTTATCCTTTGCGATTAAGCCGCCGTTAAATTGGACCTAAAAAATTGAGGAGTTTTATTATCCAGGGTCCAAAGAGGTTTAAAAGAGCCCGAAAAAATTTAAAGGCAATAAAAAGAAATTCATGCCAATTATGGGCCATTTAGAATTTTGCACCAATTCTCCCAAGTTTGAGAATTTAGTTTATACACCTCTAAAAGAAAATATATATGAGGGGGTTTGCACGTCCTTGAAAGTCTTGAAAAAGCGCTACACATTTTTGGACGTTATTGTTATGGAAATCATTTTGACTTTGATTTGTTGATTTGCATAAGATGATGCCATCTAAATTCAACAATCTTTACACCTAAGGATATTTTTTATATTCATTCGTTAGGTGTACACATATGCATCGTGCACATATGCTTGATTGAGTTGATTTACCTATCGAATGTGTTCGCACCCATACATTCTGTTTCCATGACTTGGTTGTTTGAGTTTAAATCCATGGTGTGATTTGTGTGTCATGTTTTACTTATTTTACAAATTGTATCTTATTTTTGTGTGAAAAATTTTAAAAATAAAAAATAGTTTGTGAAGATTTTTTTAGCATCTCCTTGCAAGAACACGTTTTCCATATTGATTTATCCCTTGTTTTGAATACCGTGACACCCCGACTTTGCTTGTTTGATTTATTCTTCTCATTTGTCTATTTGGGGACATAATAAAAAGTGGGAGATTAAAAGAATTATCATTTGGGGGGGTTGAATTTTGGGGGAGTTTTTGAGATTTGACTTATACTTTTATCAGAAATTGGTATCTATGTTTATCTCATTTCAAACTCGATATGTCACTTGGTATTTGCTTTATCTCATGTGTGTAGGTACTACATTGATGATCATATGTTACACGCCCCAACGAGAAAAGATTTGAGAGTTTGAAGATTTGAAGATCAAACGATGAAGACTTATTCATTTGTACCTTTCCAGTTTTGTGTTCATGGGAGGGTAGATTTGTATAGGCAATTTTGTATTTGATCATTCGGATATTTTTAGGTATGTACCGGCATAGACATAGGGGGAGATTTGTAAGGACATTTTTCTCATGTCCAACATGTTACATTTGTGTATGTCGTACGCCGCTATAAAAGGCACGTCTCTACACTATCTCACACGACGGCCTCAATCCGAATTTCGAGAATCAAGCATTCATCATCTCCATCATGTGTCCCATATCTGCCTCAACGACTTCACGTTCCATGATTTTAGGGACTTTATGCAAGTGGTACGCAAGAGAAGTCAAAACAGTAAAAGAAGGCAAGATATGAAAGTTCAAGGGAATTTTGGTCATTTTACAGCCACTTTCCAGAGGTCTGGTCAACTGGAAAACTGAAGAGATCGACACAAAGAAGATACTAGAAGAAACGACACCTCAATCCGAGCTACGGTGAAGAAGTTATGGCCCTTTGAAAATGGAGAAAATTCCAAGAAAAAGACTTGGAAAAATGTTGAGTCCTTTTAGACCCAAATCCAGCGAACTATTGCGAACCGAAGGCCAAACCGGTTCGGGGTACCTAACGCTGGCAAGAGTCCCAAAGTTTTAAAATTCCTTTTGGTTTCCTATAAAATCCAACTTCGGGGAAGTTATTTTACAAGACTTGGAGAGACATTTTTTAGAGTTCTATTAGCTCAAGTCTTTATATTTTTGAGTCCCAAAACTCATATTTGATTCACACTAAAATTTCTACATACTTTTGTGAATCTTTTGGAACCCAAGAACACTGCGTTGCTTTTGTTCAACCCTTGTGGAGAAGCCATTTTCTTCTTTATTGCTGACCACCTGGAGTTCCTGCGGGATATTCCAGTCGACGATATTTCTAGCCGTTGCTTTAATGGTTTGATGAAGACACCGTGCATTACACTTGTGGGCGATTATCAGGTTGTATGTAAGTCAATGGTCTTGTGTAAACTTTTCAAAGTTCTATAAATAAAAGGTTTTGCCCTTCGGAGATTTTTTCTGAATATTTGTGTCACATGCTTTATTTATTTATGGTTTGACACACGCACACACATAGTTGCATGTTTAGGGGATGATTTACTTTGGTTTAAATAGACTCTAATTAAATAAAGGTTTAATTGGATATTTGCGAATTAGTTTAAATCGGTATCACATAGTCACTATTTTTCAGGAACGCAATTTGAAAGCAGACCATTCCAAGACTTTTACAACAGTCACATCACCAAGCACTACTATAGCTCAGTAGCGGAAGCCAAAAGTAATGTCAGGCTAAGGCCTATAATAAAACACTGCTCGAAAAAATGAATAATAGGTTGGATATATAAATAGGCTTGTGGGTGGATGAGCTTCCATATATCCTTTGGGCATATCGTATAATGCCCAGAAGCTCGACTGGATAAACTCCCTTCGTCTTGTCATATGGAATGGAAGTCATCAGTCCACTGGAAGTTGGCTTGCTGACTACAAAAATAAAAATTATTGATTAACTTACAAATGAAGAAATCATAAGGACTGAGCTTAATCGAGCCGAAGAAAGAAGAAAACATGCCTTAATCAAACTGGCTTCTTACCAACATTAGTTGTCCAAGTAGTACAATAAAGGCATCAATCCTAGGAATTTATCGGTCAGCGATTATGTCCTTAGAAAGGTTACCGACGGCACGAGGAAGCCATTAGATGTAAAATATGGCCCTACCTGGAAATGACCATTCAAAATCATTATAAACGACCTCCAAGGAGACTACCATATAGAAACAATGGGGGACAAGGAGATACCTAGGGCTTGGAATACAACCAATCTTAGGAGATTTTATCTTTAGAACTTTTTAGCTTCCTTAAAGTTTTAAGTTTATTTCTCTTGAATAATTTAAAGTTCAATTAATGAAATTATCTTAATTATTATTCCAAATGGAACGCTAATTTTATCAATTCTGAATTATCATTATGGCAAAGATATTACCATAAATTTCTTCAAATTTATCCAATCAAGTTCTGATCATCGTTTTGAATGCCTTAGTGAGATTACACTTGATCAAATATTAAAGTCACGTGTTTTCATCACTAATAAACATGAAAACATCAAGAATTGCCCAGGCAAGGAAATGACCTATGAAGGATCCCTAGGCACTAAATGTCCCGAATCTGGTCGGCTAAAATCCTGAACGGGTGGATTATCCTATGACTAAGTGCATTTTCGCCATAGTTGTTCCTAGGCCTAAGGTGATGTGACACTTATCCTAAAAGCTAAGGCAACTAGTAAAACAAGCTCGGCATAGAAAATAGGAAAATGTAAGACATGGAATTGACCAAACCAATTTCATTCATATATAGTTAATTACAAGTAGTCAGATAAAAGAATTACAAAAATTAAAATATAAAAAAAAATGAACAAATATTTCATCTTCGGCGCTCCAGCTTGACAGTCATTCTAGCGTGGCGACCATCGTGTGGATCAGGACGAAACTCATCGTCACTGTCATGATCAAGGAAATAGTCATTTATTAATTGCATTAGAACGGTGTCTGCAAGGATATAATATTCCTCGCTTATAAGAGGGGGGAGTTAAATAAATGGGCAGTCTACCCATACCAATGCCAAGGTTGGGAGTCGTGCGGAAATATCATAATATCAAAGGCATGCATCCACTCGTGCTTATACGCAACTTACTTGGCTTCATTCAAATGGGGCAGAGCGTCCATACAACCTTAGTGATATCTTAGCCCTCCGATCAGACTATGCAAGGCCTAAAATGAATTGATATCTTGACCTCATCACCTTTGGTGCAAGCTTCCCTTAGTGACTTGGTATTCTTTAATAATCTTTCGGCCTTAAGAGATGTTCCCTTAGATAATTATTTTCACGCTCCAACATGCTAACCACATTGGCTACCTCTTTAATCTCATCCCAAAGGGAGGCTACGAAGAAAGTCTGCTCACAATAAGCACATGTCATTTTCTCAAGTACTTGTTGAATAGGCAAAAATGTTTCATGTGCTCACCCAAAGGCATACCGACCAACTACATGGTCCAAATCTTCACTTGTCTCAGCCAATAGCGCCACTGTCGAGCTTCTAATAGACTACGAGGATAAAAAAGCAAAAGTAAAGAGGCATTTAGAAACTAGAAGAATAACAAGAAAACATAAAGCAATATGAAATGGACAAAAAAGGCATAAGTAAAGAAAAAATGACAAATATCTTCATTAAAGTACAAAAATTGGACAAGCCATTACAAAGCAAACAATAAAAATGATAGTGAAAACAAAATACAAGAAATCCTAGGATAATATAATTATTAGAATAAGTTCGGTTAATAATTCAAAAAATAAAAAATTTATTAACCATATTCTTATCTAGCGAGGATAAATCTCACGTATTTATATATAGCACAAAAAACAATAAATGCAAAACTAACCCATTGTAGCTAGCTTTTCGATTCTCAATCAAGGACGCACCGGGTTAGGTTTGGGTGGCGAGTTGAACTTGGTGATCCAAGTTGCCTACATATCCGTTAGTAAAACAAAATCAGACTCCCCGAGCATAGTTCCCATGTCCAACAAGGTACGATTTCTCCTTTCTGAAACACCATTGTGTTGTGGTGTTCTAGGAGGAGTCCATATGAAATAATGCCACTCTCTTTGAGATCGTCCGAAAATTCATTGCTTAAGTATTCATGACACGACTCAAAAAGTGTCTTTAGTGCGCGTAAAATTGGCTCAAGTGTAAGTCGGCCACGTAAGTAATAATTTGATCAAGTCGTGTGTCAAACTCAGGGACTAAGACGAATGATCGTCACGACTACAAAAAAAGATGTCTACAACCTAATGACAGACTCATGAAAAAGAAAAGAAAAGGTGATGATGTTATTAGAAAATCTAATTAACTAATATGACCTAAATAATAAATGCGAAGTAACTAAGTATGTAAGAACGAAAGAAATTTTAATTTTAAACTATGCGAGAAAAGTGGGATTGGAATACACTCTCCTGAACCGTTAGTAATTATGTCAGATATAAAACTTTCAATAATCAAATATATAACCGAGAGAAGACCTTAAATTCATCAAAGAACTATATATATGAGGATTTTACTCTGCACAATAAATAGTCAAAAATAAATCTAAAGCGAATGACAAAATTGTTGACACGCGTATCGCACCCTCGAACACCCCGGCTACCTACGACAAACGAAGTTAAAAGGCTTACAATACTCGTATCGACAAAGTATCAAGCCTTTAATTATTTATTTAATTCAATCATGTTTTATATCTATACATAACACCTCGGTTGGGTCCATATATCCCAACCTGCCAAAAAAACTAGCCGGACATGGAATACATAATACTACTAATGAATTATACGTTGCATGTGAACATTGTGACGTAAATTTTGCAAGAACTTATATAAATAATCACTATTGCAGGAGAAATCACAAATATAACCTAGAAAGATTAGATCTTGAAAATAAAATTGAGGAAGAAATACTTATATTGATGAATAATGTGCAAAATATTAATAAAGGAATGATCTCTTGATGTTCTTCTTGCCTATCTTCCTGGCCTCTAAAACTAGGTTAAAATTAATGTATTCTAAGTCGAATTACAAGTTACAACTACTTGGAGTCGTTTTAGAAGAATTCTAAACCCATACAACTCTCCAACTAAAACCTAGAAATGAACTAGAAGTCCCGCATCTGATTAATCGAACCGATTTGGGCCAGGGGCGAACCGGTTTGACCCTGTAGAATCATGAATTTCCTCTTTTGCCCCTAAATTCTCTGCTCGACTTAGAATGTGCGTAACTTCTTCATCATAGCTTGGATTTGGATGTCATTTCTTCTAGTGTGCTCTTAGCTTTAAGCTCTTCAAGTTTCTTTTAGGCTCTGCCCCCAGGTTATGGATGTAAAATAACTTAAATAGCCGTTAACTTCCTTCTCTTCTTTTCTTTCTTTATTCTGTTTTCTCTTCCGCATTCACTTGCACGAAATACCTTTAAAATATAAAACAAGAAATACTCCTAGAAAAGGGTTAGAAGCACGAATGCGAGATAAATCCATCCTAATTATACCGTACGGGACCATAAAAGTACCTAATTCACGGGGATAAATGTAAAATATTTACATCGAATCAAACCCCCTAACTAAGGACGTTGCTCGTCCCAATCAATGTAAATAGAATCATTATATGGTCGAAACATAACTTCCAAAAAACTTTATTGGGATAAAATACCTTTTTCACAGTCAAGCGATTGCATTAAGCGTATGCAGCAAGCCGTTAAACTCCAGGCTACCCTAGTAGGACGAGTGGCGCCTCATAAGGGTTTGTAGTGAATTTACCCAAAAAATTCTCTTTTTTTTTAATCAAATAAAATATCAAAATAATTAAAAATCGTAAAATTTAAATTCCTTAAAAATAATCACTTTAAATTTTTATTCAAGAATCTCAATTCATATGTATGTGTGCAAAACCGAAAATTAAATCGCTAATTTCCATTGATTAATCATTATGTTACTCTTTTGAAAATTTTCTTTGATTCAAATACTCATGGGATGCTCTCACAAAAAAATCTCTCGAAATACAGTTATTTATCTCGGTGTGCGTGATATAAATAGTAAATGTAATGGAACCCGAGCTCAAGCACACAAATTGAAAGATAGAAATATTTGGGTGAAAAGATCTCATCAAGGGATTACAATCATTGGAAAACGGAAAATATCATCGTTTTATTCGTACCATTTAATCTCTCTTATTATCTTTTTGTATTTTAGCTCTCCACGTGGTAATTAATTTCGTCATTCGAACTCAGTTAGGACTTTTTCGAATTTAAGGTGTATCGGGTAAAATAAGGATTGTTTGGTAAATTCGGAATTGAAAAATTCACTTACAATATCCATTGGCGCTTTTTCGGGCTTTTGTTCATTTTCTCTTCTTTTTCTAATTTTTCATATTATTTCTTTCTTTTTATTTTTGTTAAGCATTTTTTTCTTTTTTGCCCCTTTGTATGCACCATTTGGATGTTATTTATGAATTTCTTTAATTTTCACAATTCTAGGCAATTTTTTATATTTTGGGCCAGCAAACGAGAAGGAAAACTTTATTAGGCTCAGATTGGTTTGCAAAAGGAAGAAATTTTTCGCAACCTTTTATGAATAATAATTTGGGTAAACAAACGATGGCCTAACTTCATTTATTCGAATACCATATGCATCTCGAGATTAATTTTAATTTAAAGATATTTTTAGCCTGTTTTTAAGACGACATTTCACTCGTATCCCGTAACCGATCAAAGCAATAATTTAAAGATCACCAACGACTTAATCAAACACTGAAATTAACTTTGAGTTAATTTTTAACTCAGGGTTATTTAATTACTCACAAAAGGTGATAGACTCAAAATCTCACCGGGTAAAAAATCTCCACACTTATTCGTAAAGTCGTCAATTTTTGCTCAATATCTATCTTTGGAGGTGAGTGGGGCATTGTTTGGATAGGCGTGTTGAGGGGAAATAATCACCCCCGCCGCCCACATTTTTTTTTTGAATGATTGAAAGGGAGAGGGGCACCCTCTTTCCATGGACCCGGACTTCATATAGGCCTTGCAATTTTCGAATAAGGGTCCCGTAGAAATGGCGTACCATTTTGTCTTCAACAGAGGTGGAGGGGGAACTCAAGAAACGGCACCACCTAAAGCAGTTGAATAGCACGGTCACCTCCTCAATAAGATCATCCCATAGGACCTTCTTTTCAATGAAGCTAACTTGAGTGGGCCCGAAATGGACTTCGACCCAATTTCATTCTTGGCATGATCAGAAACGATCATTTTCTCCCTCGTCGATAATGTCGATGGAATCATATTTAGTGTATCGGGAAATGCTTGAAAATTGGTGAAAGGGATTTTAGGAGGAGACTTTAGAGAAGAAGAATATAGAATGTAGACGTGGAGAAAATGGGTGGGGTGGGGTGGTATATAAAGGTGGTGAAAGGGTAGGAAATGGTGGGAAAAGTTGGGAATTAAAAGGGTTTTTAGTGGGATGAGGTGGAGGGGATGAATTTGAAGTTTCGGTGTGGTTTGAGAAAGTGAAAAGGGTGTAATTTTAGGAGTGGAGGTAATTGGTAAGGGGAAAAGGGGAAAGGTTTTAAGGGGATGAATGTGGAGGGAAAATGAAGAGGAATAGATTTTTTTGGAAGCAGGTCTGGCGAATCAGTTCGGCCCTACGTAAATCGGTTCGATCCCAGTGCAAATGATTTTGATCAATACTTATCTCTCAATGCATTGGTGACCACCATTTTTCTAAGGCTAGGTGTTGAAAACCTCCTTTTCTCCCTAGAATGGCTCCTAAAACCAACCTTTTAACTTTGATCACTGTATAACCTCGAATTCTCCCTATTTTATAATTTACACTCACTCAGGCATGGTAGGTTAAAATTTGGGCTCCTACTTCCTTCTAATGCGGACTCAATAGCACCCTAAAACACTATATATACAACAAAACCACACCATACGCGTCGGGGGTGCGACGGCCTCTCTCTAAAACTCAACAAAACCAAATCGTATCGGCCTCCTCAATACACACCTCGAGATATGGCTTTAGGCATTGTCCATTAACTTTAAAAGTGCCTTCACACTTCAGGTTTTCTGATTCTATCGCACCATGGGGAAACACCTCTTTTATGACGAACGGATCGGCCCACCTCGAACGTAACTTATCGGGAATCAAAAGTAATCAAGAGTTGTAAAGAATCACTTTTTAAACCGGACAAAACTCGTTTTAATAAATAGTTCACTTGTATGTGAGTTTCATCCTTTCTTTGCATATGCGGGTGCTTTCATATGCGTCATTGCGTATCTCTTCCAACTCGTGCAATTATAATTTTTGCACTTCACTGAATTATTAAGATTACAATTCAACCTCTTATTGGCCCAATACGCTTTGTGCTCGAGCTCAACGAGTAGATGGCATGGTTTGCCATAGACAAAGTGTAATGGGGACGTTCCAAGGGGGTTATTATATGCGGTCCGATAAGCCCATAGCGCATCAATTAATCGAGTAGACCAATCCTTTTGGTTGGGATCCACGGTCTTTTTGAGAATTTATTTGATCTCTCGATTTGCTAACTTGACTTGCCTATTAATTTGAGGGTGGTAAGTCATCCCAAACTTGTGGACAACTTCATACTTTCTCATTAATTTCTCAAATGGCTTATTGCAAAGGTGCGTGTCATTATCATTAATGATTGCCTTCAAAGCACTGAAGTAAGAGAGTGTGTGTTCATGAATGAACTTTATCACCACCTTACTGTCATTCACCCTCGTAGCTATGGCCTCAACCCATTTTGACATTTACTCTACCTTGACGAGGATGTATAGGAAACCAAATGAGGGAGGTAAAGGACCCATGAAGTTGATGCCCCAATAGTCGAATATCTCGATGACAAGAATATTCGTCAACGGCATCATGTCTTATCAAGTAATGTCTCCCATTCTTTGGCACCAATCTCAAGATTTGTAATGGGCATTTACATCATGAAATATTGTGGACCAATAGAGACTACTTTGAGGAATCTTAACGGCCATCTTTTTATAGAAAAGTGGCTTCCACAAGCTTCTGAATGACAAAATTAGATGACACTAGGAATCTCATCATTCGGTATACATCTCCGAATTATTTGGTCGGCGCAACACTTAAAAAAGTATATATCGTCATTAAAAAGCATACGTAACCCCGTAAGGAACTTCCTTTTCTCTTATAGTATCCAATCGGAGGGGACGACCCTCATGACAAGATAATTCACGATATTCGTAAACCATGGGAGAGAGGAAGTAGCAAATAATTGCTCGTCTAAAAAGACTAATCTATGGGTAAAGGATCTTAACGTACGTCGGGCGATAGCTCGACGTACGTCATGGAAAGGTCAAACTCTTAGAGTAGTAAGATCGGCTACGACATTTTCTACTCCTTTGTTATATTTAATGGAAAGTTCAAACTCTTAGAGTAGTAAGATCCACCTAATGAGGTGTGGCTTTGCATCCTTTTTGGAAAGGAGATATTTGAGATTCGCGTTGACAGTAAAGCATGTAATGGGAGACCCGATAAGATAGGAGAGGAACTTGTCAAGGGCAAATACCACCGCTAGCAACTTTTTTCTAGTGGTGGAGTAATTCAATTGAGTCCCGGCTAAGGTTCGAATTGCGTAGTAAATGACGTGGGATTTCTTGTCTATTCGTTTCCACAAAATATCCCCAATCATAAAGTCACTCGTATCACACATAAGCTCAAATGGAAGGGTTCAATCTGGAGCTTGCATGATGGGAGCGGGGATTAACATACTTTTCAATTTGTCAAAAGCCTCTTGGCATGCATCACTCCAATCCAAGGGGGCATCCTTCATAGGTAGATTTATTAAAGGCCTAGCAATAGCACTAAAGTCCTTAATAAATCTACAATAAAACCTCGCGTGGCCCAAGAAAGAGCGCACGTCCTATCATGACTTAGGAGGGGGAAGATCGGTTATAACGTTAATTTTTTCCCTATCGACTTTTATATATTTGTATGACACAATGTGGCCAAGAACTGTGCCTTCGGTAACCATAAAATGGCACTTCTCCCAATTTAGTACCAAGTTCTTTTCCACATATCAGTTTAACACCTTCTCGATATTAGCAAGGTAGTGGTCAAAACAAGAGTCAAAGACACTAAAATAGTCCATGAACACCTTAAGGCCCCTCTCAACCATGTTGTTAAATAGACTAATCATGCACCATTAAAAGGTCGCGGGTGCATTACACAATCCAAATGGCATATGTTTTTAGGCAAACATGTCAAAAGGATATGTGAATGTAGTCTTCTCTTGATCTAACACGTTCGCCTCGATTTGGTTATACCCAAAATAACCATCTAAAAATATATCGAAAGGGTGGCCTGAGATTCCCTCAAGTATTTGGTCCATAAACGGCAAAGGGAAGTGATCTTTTCTAGTCCCGATAATGATCTTCCGATAGTCAATGCAAACGTGCCACCCAATGGTGGTGCATTTTGGAATTACTTCCCCCTTTGCATTTTTAACCACAGTTATTCCTGACTTTTTCGATACAACTTGAATAGGACTCACCCATTTGCTATCCGAGATAGGATAGATAATGCCCGCATTTAATAATTTAATGATATCCTCTCTCATGAAATCTTTCATCATCGGGTTTAAATGCCTTTACATCTCTCTCGAGGGTCTCACATCCTCCTTGAGATGGATTTTATGGGTACAAATCAAAGGACTTATACCCTTCAAATCCGCAATGCTCCAACCAAAATCACTTCGGTGCTTCCTCATAATGTCCATAAGCTTTCCCTCTTGCTCTTTACTTAAGCTCGAGGACACAACAACATGATTTGTCTCATCCTCTCCCAAGTAAGCATATTTGACATTTGAAGGAATCTTTTTTAATTAGAAGGTAGGAAATTTCTCATCGGAGGGAACCGTGCACGACTACCTCAGTGGTAGTTCCTCTAATCGAGAGAACCATTTAATATTTCTCACGTTATAATCGCTCTCACTTGCATCCAATAACTCTTCTATCTCCTTCACCTCTTGCTCAAACTCGGTGTACGCACTATCGCTCTCACTCGTCGTAATAAGACACGCCTCTAACGGATTCCTAGTGTTATTACCCTCAAAATGTTCGTGTACTACCTCATCTATAAGATCGATCTTGCATAACTCGTCCTCATCACCCATTTTCTTGGTGATATTGAAGATAATAATCTCGAGTGTCATATTCCCAAACGTGAGTTTCATTTGTCGATTTCGAGTGTTAATCAAAGCATTAGCTGTAGCTAAGAATGGGCATCCAAGGATTATGGGAACGTGATGGCTCGAGGGAGAGGAGGGATCCGTGTCCCAAATGACAAAATCTATCGAGAAGTATAAAGTGTCGACTTGGACGATCATGTCCTCAATAATCCCTCGAGGTATCTTCTATGAACGATCCGCGAGTTGGAGAGTAATTTTTGTCGAATTTAGGTTCCCCATATAAAGCTGTCTTTAAATGGATTAAGGGAGAATATTAATACTCACTCCTAAATCTAATAGTGATCTCTCAATTTTGCTCTCTTCAAGGGTGCAAAAAATGGTATGTGCACCCGGATCTTTACACTTTGGCGAGAAGGTGCTCAAAAGTACCAAACTTATGTTTTTTTGCAAAGAACACCTTCATCTTTATCTGTAGTCTACGTTTCACCATTTACAAGTCCTTAAGAAACTTTGCATAGGCAGAAATTTCCTTTATTGCCTCGAGATAAAGGTAAATTAAGCTTTACTTGCTTAAGCACTTCTAAGATATTATCACGAGTGGCCCCTTTAGGGGGAGGGACCAATCGTTGAGGGTAAGGAGGGTCATTAGGGGGTTTCACTACCACCTCGGGCTAAATTGTGTCCTCTTTATCACTCTCTTCCAAGGGGGTATCTTCATCCTCTTTCGTGTCGGGCGGAACCTCCTTGTCCTTTTACTTGTCATGTGGGGGAGGTGATAAGTCAACAACTCTCCCACTACGTAGAGTGGTAAGCGCTTGACATTGTTATTTATTCTCGTCGGCATTAGAGCTAATACAATTTTGACCTTAGGGAGGTATTTGGCATTGGGCGGGAAACTTGCCCTTCTCTTGGATACTTAAGGAAGATTGCAACTTAGACAACGATGCCTTTAAGTCGGTAAAATTTTAGGCGCTTTAAGCATTAGTCGCTGACTGGGTTTACATTAATTGGGCTAAATTATCCTAAAGACTCTTTCGATGTGGGATTATATACGACGCAGGAGGGGACGCTTGTATAGGTGGAGCTTGTTGGTAAGGTGGGAGTGGTGGCGATTATTGAGCAACATGAAAATTCAGGTTCATCCCTACATTTAGTTGCCCATAACTAAAGCCGAGATGGTTTCTCCATGAGGGATTGTAGGAATTCCCATGAGGGGCGTTAAAATTACCCTTATAGGCTCCCACTATCTCAACTTGCTCTTGGAGCATTGTGAGGACATGATTTTATAAATATCCGTCTATAATCTAGAAATTTCTCAGTTGTACTAGATCACAGTTGATATGTCGTATACCGATACATACCACTTCATTTAGCACGCGTTCATCCTCGATGTCTATCATTCGAATCTCTAGTATCACGCATCATCAACACACACCCATCATCATCAACACGCAGCCATCATCTTCGACGTGCGTCATTCATCTTCAATCAGTCTCCACTAACTCCACTTCGTTAAAGGTATAATGTTTAATTGGAGTTAATAATATTCACGTTTATATTTGGGAGATCTTTTAAATGGTTTTATAACTGTTAGTTCTTTTACTAAAATAAGGTTGGCTATTTAAAAAATAAAAATAAAAATGTTTTGTTTAAGTCGTTCAAATGACATTACAATGTCATTCAAACGACACTACAGTGTGACTTGAGGTATGTCATTCTAAAGACCTGATCAAACAACATTAGTTGTCATTGCTTAGGTCGCACGATACCTCGTTTCTTTAATGCATCAAACGACTACGTACTATTTTGGTTTTTAATACTTCGTTTCTATGGTCGTTACTTGAGGTATCTAAGGAAATCTAGTGTCGTTCGAACGATAGTGTGACGGCTTTGGATTCTTTTTTGCTACAATTTCCTGCTCTAAAATTAGGTTTTTGCAAGTCTTTTACAACTCCGTTTTCTACAGAATTGCTGCGATTTTAGACTTCATCCTTTTAGGTTAAAATCTATTTTGATTCACCCAAATATCCCAAATCACATATGTGAATCATTATTAAACCCATTTACTCATATTACCCATTCTTAGAGAAAATCTTATGGAGAAGAAAGGTTGTCTCCATTCCTGACTATTGGAGCTCTTGAGGGATCTCTTGCTTATTCTTGGAGTTCTTGAGGGAAATCTTGTTGAAGACAACTAACTGAGGCATGAGGGTATTTGTCTGTCAAACACGTTGTATTTCTCTATGTATATGTAAGTCGAGGTTTACAATATATAGTGAAATAAATGGTTTTTCCCCTTTTGGGGACTTTTCTTGAATCTGTGTTTGTGATTGTTTGGTTTGCATGCAATATAGTTCTTATTGCTTTCAATCACAATTAGATGCATGTTTAAGGTTAGATTAAAACAGGAGATAAAATTGGAATTTAATTAAATAAGTTTAGACATTGAACGGAAGCACACTCTCAAGCATCACTTTGTAGTCGGGTATCGTCGAACATTCCTTTATTAAATGTCCCGCCTCACAAATAGCGCACACCTCCTCTCTTATTTCTCGAGTGGGGTCGGATACTTCTCTCCCCTAGCTTTGACCATGTTTTCTATCCTCTTCACTAATTGATTAATTTGGAGTTTTAATTCGGATTCCTTGTCCAATTGATAAAGTTCGAATGCAGAAGGATCCGTAGATGTGTGTCTAGATCTGGGTTGGGTATTTGGATCCAATGTTTCCCACATTTGAGTAGTCTCGGTGATATACTTAAAGTGGAACTCCGCGTCGTCTGCATCTAACCCTAACAACTCTAGGGCACATAGTTTTAGTGACTTGTTTGGAACTTAAGCTTAGCCCATGATGGAAGTAGGAGATGATTCTCCATTTCTCAAAATCGTGGTGTGGGCATATGTTGAATAACTCATTGAACCTCTCCCAATATCTATCGAAATGCTCATTTTCGTTTTGCCTAAAGGTTGGAATTTAATCCTAATAGAATTGGTCCTTTTTGCAGGAAGGAACTTTTGGAGAAACTTAGCCTGTATATCTCTCCACGTACCTATCGAGTTCGGTGCTAGTGATCAAAGTCAAGTCTTGGCTTTGTCCTTAAGAGAGAAGGGAAAACACTTGACGTGCACTACATCTTGGGTGCACGTTTGATCATTAAACATCTCGCACGCCTCCTCGAACTCTCTAATATAGAGGTAGGGCTTTACCAACTCCATACCATGAAACGTTAGGAGAATCTGAATCATCTCATTCCTAAAATGAAATTGCCCCGCGTTATATGTAAATATAATGCAATCAGGAGCGACGATTCGCTCAAGGTATAAAAGGTCTCTTATGTGGAGATACAGCATCACTCCCTCACCCCTCCCGAAACTAGCATGGTCATACATTACACTCTTACTTATTGAATCCATATCCTCACCGGACTCCCTAGACATGTGACTCGTGATGGAGTTATGCAGTGTAGGAGGTGGAACCTAGAAATTTGGAACATTTGGAGTGTGCGGGCTATCGAGAATGAATTCGACTATTGGATTTTCGTGTACCGTAGGAGAAATAGGATTGGGATTGGATTGAGTGTTTTGCATTTAAAGCACAAGAGAATATTTTTTATTTTTTATTTTCTTATTTTTTTTGGAAATTTTGATTTTTTTTTTGAATTTTTGAGTTTAATGAATTTGTTTTTGCCTTTTTATGAATTGGAGTTAAATTATTATATTAATTCGACCTAACCTAGTATGTCTACCTAGTCCCCAGTAACGGTGCCAAAAACTTGATGCGACTCAAAAAGTGTATTTACTATGTGTAAATTCGGCTGAAGTTTAAGTCGCTTGCATAAGTAATAATCCGATCAAGTCGGGTGTCGAACTCAGGGACTAAGACGAAAGATCGTGATGACTACTAAGAAATATGTCTATAACCTAATAACTGACTCATAAAAAAGAAAACAAACAGTGATGATGTTATGACAAAATCTAATTAACTAATATGACCTGAATAATAAATGTGAATTAACTAAGTATGCAAGAACGAAAGAACCTTTGATTTTAAACTATGCGAGAAAAGTGGGATTCGAATACACTCCCCTGAACCGTTAGTGATTATGTCAGCTATAAAACTTTCAATAATTAAATATATAATTGAGAGAAGACCTTAAATTCATCTAAGCACTATATATATGAGGATTTACTCCTCACAATAAATTGTCAAAAATAAATCTAAACTAAATGACAAAATTATCGACACGTGTATCGTACCCTTAAACACTCGATTACCTACGACAAACAAAGTTAAAATTCTTACAATACTCATACCAACAAAGTATCAAGCCTCTAATTATTTATTTAATTCAATCATTTTTTATATCTATCCATAATACCTAGGTTGGGTCCATGTATCCCAACCCGCACAAAAAACTAGTCGGACATGGAAAATCAAATACTACGCATGAATTCTACGTTGCATGTTAACATCGTGACGTAAAGATTGCAAGAACTTATATAACTAATCAATATTGCAGGAGAAATCACAAATATAACCTAGAAAGATTAGATCTTGAAAACCAAATAGAGGAAGAAATACTTATGTTGATGAATAATGTGAAAAATAATGACAAAACAATAATCTCTTGATGTTCTTCTTGTCTCTTATCTTCCTTGCCTCTAAACCTCTCTAAAAATAGGTTAAAATTAATGTATTCTAAGTCAAATTACAAGTTACAACTACTTGGGGTCGTTTTGGAAGAAGTCTAAACCCATACGACTCTCTAGCTAAAAATTAGGAATAAACTAGATATCCCGCATCTAACTAATCGAACCAATTCGGGCCAGGGGCGAACCGGTTCGACCCTATAAAATTCTGAATTTCCTTTGTTTACCCCTCGATTCTCTTCTCGATTTTGGGCGCGTAACTTCTTCATCGTAGCTCGAATTTGGATGTCGTTTCTTCCACTGTGCTCTTAAAATCAAGCTCTTCAATTTCCTTTAGACTACGCCTCCAGGTTATGGCTGTAAAATTACTTTAATGTCCTTGAACTTTCTTTCCTTGTTTTATTTCTTCATTTTTGCCTCTCTCTCGCATTCACTTGCACGGAATACCTGTAAAATACACAATAAAAACACAAAATAAGAAATACTCACACAAAAGGGTTATTAGCATGAATATGAGATAAATCCAACCTAATTACACCACACGGGACCATAAAAATACCTAAATTACGGGGATAAATGTGAAATATCTATGCCAAATCAATTCACCACCTCGATCAGATCGAAGTGCTTAATACTTTTACCAGTTTATTTTTCTACTATTTTTTAAATCTTGAAGCTTTTGAGAAGCTTCATATTTATGACTTATTAGGTAAGTAGAACTAAAACTTGAATTATCATCGATAAAAGTGATGAAGTAAGAAAAAACACCCTTAGCGTGACATGTAATGGTCCACACACATCTGCGTGTATTAATCCTAACAAATCTCCAGCCCTTTTCCCTTTGTCGAACGAAAGGTAATTTGATCATCTTACCATGTAAATAGGATTCACAAGTTGGTATGGGTTCTGTTGAGAGAAAAACTAAAGGCCCATCTTTTTTTTAACTTGTTAATTCTTTTTACATAAATATTCACAAGTTGGATTGATCTCATCTTTAAATTCTAGTGAATTTACTTATATTATTAGTTTCTAGACATATGTGAGCTTGCACCTAAATCTAAACACCAAGTTAGATTTAGGATAATCATAAAATTAGTCTAAATATAAAAAAAATCAGACATACTTGAAGCAGGTTTGTCTTTCTTGGATTGAAGGAACTTTTTACAGTCTTTCTTCTAGTTTCGTGGCTCGTTGCAATGGAAACATTTTCCACCTCCGACCTTTTTTATTATTTACACCTCCCTTGGGTTTGAGGTTCACATTTGATTTTTTATCATTCCTTTTCCTTTCCCTTTGCATTGCCGCTTGGTTCCAAAGGTAGAAGCTTTATCAAATGCCAGAGCTGATGGCTTAACTTTCCAAATCGACTATTTATCTGTTTTTAACATATTCAGAATTTCTAAATGAGAAGCTTCCAGTTTATTCATGTTGAAATTCATGAAAATTTGTGAAAATGATTCTGGTAGGGATTGCAATACCAACTCGGCGCTTAACTGCCATTTTAACATCCAGTTGAGCAAAATGCTCGATGAAATTGATTATTTTGAGTACATGGTCGTTCATAGATGATCCTTTGGCCATCATGGTCCTGAAGAGATCTTTGGCAACATTATACCAAGCAGTTCTTCTTTGATCACCGTAAAGCTAAGGAAGGTTCAACATAATGGCTTGAGTACTTTCCATCTGGCCATACTGATATTGAGAGATTATAAGTCATCGGTGTTAATGTGTATCATCTAGTTCTCATATCCTCATCTTGCCATTTTGAAAAAAGGCAATCATCTCTTTAAATGAATCATCAGTTATCAATGGAGGTAGTTCTGTAAGAGCATGGTTGATCTTCTCTGAAAGAACTACGATTCTCAAACTTTTTTCCTAATATAAGAAATTAGGATCGATCAATGTGTTCGTATCTAAAATCTTTGCCAAAAGGGTTTGTCATGATTTTTACAAATTCAGATTGATAAAAATTATAAACCGTTCAAGATTGGGGACTTAAAATCTTAGTGGGTCTCCCACTATTTATTCTAAATCTACGATCCCCTCATAAATAAAGGAAAACCATTTAATGTTTTTTAGTGGGTATTAGGATCCAGTTACTTATTAACATAATCCTCACATAATAGAAATCTTAGATTAGCCAAACTTAAATTGGTAGGTAATGGATACCCTTTACAAACTCTAAGTGTGAATAAATTTTCCATACCAAGTTTAAGAAAAATCATGGCTAATGATTTTTTAATTTAAACAACGAATCTAGCACTCAGACATGTGATCTGGCTAGAAGAGATACCAAAGCCCATCGGTCTTAAAATTAACCTTCTTTAAGAAATCGAGAGAGAGTGGTCCACTTTTATCATTAATTTTGAATAAACTTATCGTACTAACAAATATACACTATTTGTAATTCCCAAAAATACTTTGGCCTCTTGGTAACTGGACACGTACATGCATGTAAGTCCCCTATTTTTTTGGTTAAGTTAATACCACCGTGATGCGATAACAACTAATTGAACTCTCAGGGTAAAACGTGATCGTGACCTACCAAGTTAGTTTATCATATCATGGTAAACTAAAAGTTTAGAAGTAGACCTCGAAAGAATATAATGATTATAGAAGCAACACGTGACTATGGCCTACATCTTAAAAAGTTATATGCCCAGAGTTAGTCCACGGTGGAAGGCCATAAGAATCACCTTAAAGGTATGCCAATAACTAATTTAAATATTTAATGGGGAATTTAAATAAGGCTTTTTACGGTCTAGTCCTTTTACTAAACATTTTGGACAAAAAAATTGGTGAAACAAATTTTAAACGATTAGGTCCAACATATAAATACTACCAATCTAAAAAAATCATAAACCTAATCGACTATTGGAGGTTTATCTGCAACTAACTACTATTCTCCGAAATCGAAAATAACATCAATTTTGATGCTTTTTTCGTCTGTCCAATAATCGATTATAGTGTTCTTTATCGATTCTACATGTATCACTTGGCTCTATCATTTATAAGTTTATCTTTATCAGCAGTTGTTTTTTTATTTTCGATCGATTACAATAGGTCAATGTAATGATTGAATAGCTTTTTATATGTTTTATATTTTGTGTTTTTTATGCATTTATGTTTGGATTCTTCATATATAAGTTATATTTATCAATATTTGTAATTGTTAGTTGAATGTGCTGAATGAATATTATTGATGTTTCATTCTAATTTTAAGAGTACTTGATTTTGAGTGGGTATTGAATCACTTATTGATATAGGTCCGCGCCAGCGGAACTAACCAGTTCGACATCAGTTTTCAAAGTACACACAGTGTTTATAAAGTAGACGTGATTGTTTTTTTGAAAATATGTGTCTACTTTATTGCTTTATGTATAGGTTTTTAAATAGTGCCTGTAATTTTATATTAATTATATATAAACATTTTGATATTTCATACATTAAATTATTGCACACATTTTTAGAATTGTTGACCTTGAAGTAAATGTTTTTCGTCTCTCTTCTACTGCAGGACATTATGGTAAGTAATATAATAGCAAGGTGTTGTTATTTGGATTATATGACTTGTATTGAAATATTTGAAGATAGCTCATTAGATTTCATATGCAATGAGTTGTGTATTAGGTTTACTAATTTGAGAAGTGGGAGTTTTTCATTGAGGTATTCATTTGGTGATTAATGTCGGTTTATGTTGGTTTGTGACAACGATGTTTGTTGTATGTTGCGGTCCCAATTGATCGTGAAGGCTAATTTCATTTGGATATATGTCATTGATTCATTAGAATTGCCAAGTAATACATGTCGTGAACGGGTTGAATGCTCTAATCGAATTTTTGAAGGGGTTGACTACAGTAATACAAGTTCTGAAAGGGTTGACATTGGTGATACAAATACACAGAGGTTAGAGTTTTTATCATCAGGCACTGCAAATGATTTTAATAATTGCATTGAAAATGGCTTTTATCTTGGAGGTGTGGAGCCAAGTAAGTCAAAAGTCTATCTTTCGAATGATTGAAAGACTTATATAAGTCATGAGCAACAGTGTTTTAAAGGAGGTGTAGTGGATTTTTGGGATAAATTACCAAAGTATGTCGTTGAGGTTGGGTTCAAGTATGTGTATTTGAAGAATAACAAAACTCGAGTGACGGTTGAATGCTCTAAAAAGACTACTGAGAATTGCATGTGGAGAATTCATGCTTCATTATCTACAATAAATGGATACTTTTACATACAAAGTTTAAATAATGAGCATACATGTAGTGGTGTCTTTCGTAGTCCGTCATCCAAAATAATAGCCTCCACGTTGGTTTCAACATTAGTAGCAATGATCTTAGAGATAACCCGCTATTGAGGCCAATTGATGTAGTTAGAGATATAAAGAAGAATTATGGTCTTGATATAGCTTATCAACATGCATGGCGTGCGAAAGAGATGGCTGCTATTGATATACATGGTGATGAAAAGGTTTCTTATGCATTAATGAACAATTATCGTGACTTTCTATTGCAGTATAATCCTGGGTCGCATTGCATCCTTGACGTGGAACATGAGAGTAAAAAATTCAAGAGAATATTTGTAATGTTTAGAGGATGTTTTTATGGATTTCAATACTGCAGACCTGTTTTATTTCTTAATGGTGCCTTTTTGAAGAGCCGTTATCGTGGAACAATATTGTCAGCAACTGCAAGGAATGGGAACAATGGTAAATTAATTCTAAATATTTTATTTTGTGTTTTGCATTGACATTTTGTTTGTTCCATTCCAGATCATCAAAATACAAGCATAAAAATATAAATTACCTTTGAATGTATTTGTTTTAGTTCACAGGTACTTTTAATTTTTCTGCGTCTATTTTGATGATATGTCTTATTATGTTGAATACAAACTAAAGTACACGCATAGTACATGTCAAGTACACGTGAATATTTTTGTTAATTTCACATATACTTTTCACTTTTATGCGTGTACTTTGATGATGATGTTGTTATGTTGAATACAAACTAAAGTACACACATAGTACATGCCAAGTACACGCATAGTACATGTCAAGTACACGTGAATGTTTTTGTTAATTTCACGTGTACTTTTCATTTTTATGCGTGTACTTTGATGATGATGTTGTTATGTTGAATACAAACTAAAGTACACGCATAGTGCATGTCAAGTACACGTGAATGTTTTTGTTAATTTCACGTGTACTTTTCATTTTTATGCGTGTACTTTGATGATGGTGTGTTTATGTAATACAAACTAAAGTACATGCATAATACATGTCAAGTACACGTGAATGTTTCTATTAATTTCATGTGTACTTTTCATTTTTATGCATGTACTTTGTTGATATGTGTTGTTATTTAGAAATAATAAAGCCAAGTACACGTTAAAAATGTAAAGTACCTTTGAATGTCTTTGTTTAGTTCACCTGTACTTTACATTTTTATGCGTATACGTTGATGTTAGTGTTATTATTTGAAACTAATTCAAAGTACAAGCAAAATATTGGAAAGTAAACGTGCATGTCTTTTTATATTTATGACGTGTACGGTACATTTTTATGTTTTGTCTTGTTATTTTCAAACAATTTAAATTAAACACATAATATATTTCCCATGTGTTTTAAGGTCTGTGCCAGCAGCATCAATTTACGATGTGTTCTACATGGATTTGTTATTTATTTTAATTTTGATATATTTTTATATTTCAAGCCTTTTTCCGGTTGCATATGATGTTGTTGATTATGAAACCAAGATAACTGGATGTGGTTTCTTGTCAATTTGCATAGTGCAGTAGTTGAGCAATATCGAAACATAACATTTATATCAGATCGAAACAATGGATTACTTGAAGCTGTTTCAAGGGTCTTCCCGTTGTCTGCACATTCCTACTATATACATCATTTACAAGGGAATATAAAAAAGAAAATTCTTGGGAATTGTGCTGGATTTCTAAAGAAAATTGTTAAAGATTTTTTGTCTTATGCATATGCTTTCTCAGTAGATGTATTTCACAAGAATATTGAAGCATTGAAGAAGGAATGAGGAGATGCTGTTGTTGATTTTATTAATAGTTTGCCTCCCGAGAATTGGTCCTGTGCATATTTCTCTGATAAACGGTATGGTGACATGGCATCTAATGTTGCGGAGTCATTCAATTCATGGATATTGGAGGAAAGGCATTTACCAGTAATGAATATGTTTGATAAATTGAGAGTGAAGATTATGAATTTCAATGCAAACAAACTTGTTGAGTCTGACACTTGGACAAATGAGCTATGTCCTTTTTTTCAAAAGTTACTGAATGAAAATTGGAATAAAAGCCGACATTGGACTATTAGTCGCTCAAGTCAAAATGTATTTGAATTTCATTCAGAAGTGCGAGTAATAGTTGACTTAGGAGAAAGGACTTGTTCTTGTAAGAGTTGGGAGATTAGATGTTTTCCATGTTCTCATGTTGTTTGTGTTATACGGAGGAAAGGGACCAGTATTTATGATTATATTGAGGAGTACTATAAGGTATCTTTATACAGAAAATCATACTCGATACCTATAGTTCCTCTTCCTGATTTGATTTCCTTAAATATTCATGTTCCTGAAAATCCATATGTTCTTCGACCAATAACTAAGAGACCGATAGGCAGGCCAAGAAATAAGAGAATAAAGTCTTCTGGTGAGATCACAGTAAGGGAAGTTACTTGCTCGATGTGTAGTAAAACTGTTTATTACAAGTCTACTTTTAAGGAACCCATTTGAGTACGTTTAAAATTGTTGAATTCATTCATTTTAACCATTTGATTGAATAAATTAATTAATAAACCATTTGTTTCATATCCATGAGTGTAATTTTAGTTTTTAGTCTCATTTTTTAGTTTGTTTTTTGTGTAGTTGTACACGTATTTTTCATAAAATACATGTGATCATTTTTCCTAATGTTCACGTGTACTTTACATTTGTATACGCATGCTATGTACAGTACACGCACATTTTGATGGCCAAAGTCATTTCATCAATGCGTGCACTTGATGAAATATACGTGTACTTTATGAAGTACACGCAGAATATATAAAGTACACGCATTTAAAAATGGATTTGGTCAGTTCAATCTGCGTGTACTATATAAAATCATGCGTGTACTTTATTAATTACATTTAATTTAGATTTAGTTGATGAAATATGCGTGTACTTTATGTTGTACACACATGAAGTACACGCATAATATAAATATAATATGTGTGTACTTGATGAAATATGCGTGTACTTTATGAAGTACACGCATAATATATAAAGTACACGCATGTAAATATACATGTACACGCATGTTTTTATTAATTACAGGCATATGGATATGGCCAAAATCTAATTCAATATACATGTACTTTATGTATTCTGCATGTAATTTTATCAAGTAGATGTATATAAATGCATGTACTATTTGGAAAATGATTTTGGACATTACAATGTGCTTGTACTTTATACAAGACACTTAGGTCACTCATATTCTTAAATTCCTATGTGTATTATGGTCCGCGCCAGCGGCATTATTATACAAGTATTTCAATAAGTGTGTACTTCATAGACTATGCGTGTACTTTATAAAGTACACGTGTAATATATAAAGTACACGCATTTATATAATGGTTTGGGACAATACCTTGTGCGTGTGCTTTATAAAAACTTGCGCTTATTATAATTTATAATATATAGAATCATATTTTGACAATACACTCATATTTTGTCATAACAATTTTTTTACAATAAATGATATTAATGTTTACATTTTTTACGATACACATGATCATTTTTATAAAGGTTCACGTGTACTTTATTATATTTGGTGTATGATATAAGTGAGAATACATGCATGAAAGAAATAAAATTTTTATTAAAGCAGAAAAATAAAGTACAATTTTTCACATAACAAAAGCTGAAAAAAATAAAGAAGGCTTCTATTAGGGAAATTTATTAAAGGCATCTATGGTGTTAGGAAGAGAGTCGATTAAATTCGACCATACTTGAACTTCTTCTTCTATGACAGCTACAAGTCCTTCATGGTGCGCCTTCTTCTCCTTCAGCTTGGCGATTTTCAAAGGAACTTCTTGTCTATAGAAAGACATGAGGTCTTCATGTGTTTGAGGAGGGTCCTCATCCATATCAAATAAATCTATGGGATTGGGTGGAAGTCCAGAGTGCCTTCCCTCACATATGTTTGAAACTGCTTAAAGGATGTTTCATATGAGGAAAGATTTTCCTCAATTTGCCTTATTGTTTTTTTTATTTCTTTCATCTTTCTCAAGAGTATCTCGCAACTTTTCTGCTGGAATAGTCATTATGTAATCTTTACCCTAGATGTAATGGTTAAGAAAGGAACAAATATTACTCTTTTATAGGAAAAGTTAAAGCTATTTATTTCTGTGACCAGAAGTAGTTAGGAAGTGAGTTAGTTGAGCTTAATAAATTGATTTTGGTTATTGTGTCCTTCTGAATAAATATATAAAGTACTTTTCAATTAATAATAAAAAATTATTACATTAACCAGTGCGTGTACATTGTTTATATTGCATGTACTTTGAAGAATTCATGTGTGTACTTAGTAATTATCACTTGTAGTTTTGGTTAAAATGCGTGTACATTATTTCATAACACTCAGGTGCATTGTTTGTCTCTACCTTACGTGGATTGTGGTCCGCGCCAGCAAAAATAAACCATTTTGGTGTAATAAATATTGTAAACAATAACCAATATAACACAAAACAAATTACAAATATGGTTTGTATTTGAATCAATTTATAGAAGTTTTTTCTCCTTTCGGGAGAAGAAATATTTTGATAGAAGAATTTATCTTAGTACATATGCTCTGTGTCTTAGCATGTCAAGGTCTTGAAATAATTTTTGCATTTCCTTGTTTCTGCTAATTTGTTCAATGTAGTACATGCAGAACACCCCACAGTCAACCCTAAAACTAAAATAAAACAAATATACAAATTAGTATGATGTTAATGAAATTTTTTGAAAATATACAAATTAGTAATTTTTAGAAATGAAGTTTTTGCTTACCCATTATATTGCTTAGGGCATTCATGATCTCTTATTAGGTCAAACTTGAGATCACTTTCCAGCAAGAAATCTACTATCCTTTTTTCTTGCTCTGTCAATGGATCATCATCCAATGTAAACTCATTTGATGTACCTTCATCAAAGTTTCTCTGAGTTTTGAAACCATTATTTTCTGCTTCAGTCTTCAATAGGTACAGTGTTTTTTGGAAGACAGAACTCTGTTAAGACAAATATTTAGTGTATACAAATAAAAAAGTATATGAAGATTAAAGAGTGAAAAGTACACGCATAATATTAAAGTACACGTGTATTTTATTTATCCATTGCAAGTATTTTAAAATATGATGCGTGGACTTTGCCTAAAGAGTTAAAAGTACACGCATAATATTAAAGTACACGTAATTTGTATTGATTCATTTCACGTGTATTTTAAAATATGATGCGTGTACTTTGATAATCTGGGTGATTATGTGAAACTAATACAAAGCACACGCATTATATGATAAAGTACACGTGTATAATATAGGTACAAGTAACATTACTAATTAAGTTTAGGCGCTAACCATTTTCTTCGCATCATCGAAGTATATTATGTTTGTTTCCTTATCGTCCGGTCGAAGGGAATCCTTGTAGACGACTTTCTTTTCCTTTTTGTATATTGCAAGTAATGTGAAATGTCCTATTTTATATCTTAGTACAATGAACAAATTATTACAAGTGCCTAAGTATTCAAATAAATCTTTGTATAACTCCCCCTTCTTATTGACTTCATTTTTGCTACAAGCTTCTATCTGAATAAAAATTATAGACATTGTGTTAATAAAAAAAACTAAAATTTCGTTTCACAAAGATTTCGATTTAATTGTACTTACCAAACAATAATCAGAAAAAGTGAATGATTGGGAGAGCCCTTCCTCTGACAATTTTAACCTCAATACTTCACTACAGGCAAGTATTATTTGTTTCACACAATATAAAATGGTGAGGAAATAATAATGTTAAAATTTAATGAATGTCTAATATTTGGACTACATACTTGGCTTGAAATTTCTTGATTCTTGAGGACTTCAACAAAATCTTCCCATGGGACATATGAAACCAGCCCTTGGAAAATAAATTCCCTGCATTTTATAAAAGCAATAAGAATTGTATAATAATAATAACCTTATTCTTTTGCACCAAAAAAAATATAAATTAGCGAAGTGATAAATCATAAAACAATACACTTTACCCTGGCTCAGCCTTTTGAATAAACTCTTCAATTTTTTTCTTCGCAACTTCATCGAGATATTTGTATGTTTTAATTCTTCAAGCTTGAAGTGAATTTCTTTCATTCGTTGAGCTATTGTTAGAGGGCCTTTTCTCAATTTTGTCTCTTTTTGTTTTTTAATTAGTTCATGCTTCTCGGTTTCGCTGTCATCTTTTCTTTTCTTCTGTCCTCTAGTAACAGGCCCTTTTATTTTGGATATTTTGGGGGAGCCCTGAACTGTCTATAAGGCTAGTTCAATCTTCAAACTCGAAATTTCGTCCATGAGTTGTTTATTAGTGTTTTCCTGATATATTTAAACAAGGAATGTTGGATTGTGAGCATTTTTTGAAACAATTATTCATTTTCTTCTTGCGTGTATTTTGATAAAATTTGTGTTTTTCATCCAAATTTGTGTGTATATTATAAAGTACATGCGTGTATTTTATAAATACACGCGTGTACTTTATAATATACACGCGTGTACTTTATAAAATTTATAAAATACGTGTACTTTATTATCAAATTTATAAAATACACGTGTACTTTCATCATAATTTGCGTTTACTTTAGAAAGTAAATGTGTGTACTTTATAGATACCTGATCAGTTTTTTTCAATGTTGATTCATCAAGCATTTTCTTCAACTCTGAAATTTCGTCATTAAGGATTTTATTATTGTTTTCCTGCTATACAAAAAGAATGTTAGATTGTAAGCAATGCTTGAATAAAATTGCATTATTTCTAATCAAATAATGCGTGTACTCTGCATTATTTCTAATATCAAATAAAACTGCATTAAAAATACTATCAAATAAAACTGCGTGTACTTTAGGAATACTGCGTGTACTTTAGGAAAACTGCGTGTACTTTAGGAAAAATGCATGTACTCTGTATTATTTATAATCAAAAGTACCTTTTGAGTTCTTTTCAATTCTGACTCCTCAAGATTCTGCCTCAATGTCATCTTTTCTATGTCAGCATCTCGCCATTTTTGCAATGTATCATCATACTTTTTTTTTAAATCTCCATTACTCAGAGACAGATATTCATTTTTTTGTTCCAAAATTCGTAATGATTTTGCCTGTTTTTTCAATGATTCATCCAATTCTTTAATTCTATCTGAGTCACTCATTGTGACTTGATCAAGCTTTTCTTTTAAAGAATTGTTTAGCTCAACTAGTTGGGCATTTTCCACCTCCAACTTATTTAGTAAATCTTTTTCCTTCAAAAGGTTGGAATTCTCCACTTTTAACTTCTTTATTTCCTCTTGGGCTTCCAAAAGTGAATCACGATCTACCTCCAACTGTACATTCAAAATGGCACTCTCCACCTCCAAAGAGGTCACCTTCTCTAGTGCACCATTAAAGTCTTCAGCTGCTTTAGATAGTTGGTTATTTTTTTCCAACGATTCCCTTTTCAAAACAGCAATTTGTTCCTCTAAATTAACCTTTGGTTGATCTTTTCCCTTCTTTTTATTTGGAGTCACAATGTTTTTAAGGGGAATATTCCCACCATGTGAAAACTCATTGTCATTAATATCTTCAGCAACTTTTTTATGATGAATCAACATGTATAGGACTTTCTGTAGAAATGTTCAAAGAGTAACTTGACCCTTCAAACTAAGATTCCTTTTGTAAAGAACTGTCCTTACAAGCTGGTTTAATTGTAGCCTGCTTCAAAGTTGTTGTTGCGATGTCATTCTTCACAAACCATTGTCTCAAAGAAGACAATTGATAGAAATGCTTTTTGCGTGTATTTATTTGCCGTTGCTTGAAAAGCTCCTTCTAATCAAAATCCTCAAATTACCTACAAATATAACAACTCAAGCATAGCAGTAAATAAGGATGTCAATCCTAATCTAAGTAGTGAAATGCTAAACATGAGAGTATTAAGAATATTATTCACTTGATCACTTTTTTTTTACTTTTGAGTTTTTTAAATTTTTTTTTATTTTTTTCAAATATTAAAGCAAGTTTGTGAGGATGAAGTGAATTTAAATCTAAGAACAAACAACAAAAATAAGAGTAATCAAACTAAAATAAAGTGTGACAAAAGTACAAGTGAGTGATGGAAATGAGTGAGAGTGTAATTAAATGAGATAAAAAATTTCAAGGGAAGAGAAATCCACCCTCAATTCCCCAAATCAACTAAACTTGTATTATTTTAATTTCATCAATTTCCAAAATATTTAATTAATTCAAAAGTTAATTCTCATTAAACTAGTGAATTAAGTAAATACTCTTTTAGAAAAGCAAATTTAATTCCCACAAGCACTACTCTAATTGAATTAAAATTAATCAAACAAATTATCCCCTAGGAATAATTTGTCCAACTAATTTTAAATTGAAAGAAAATAATAAAATCAAGAGTAGATAAAAATTATAAAATCAAATGATAGGTCTATCTCTAGCTTAAATCACTTGATCAAATATTAATTAAATTTTCATACCTTTCTCAAGGTTGATTTTCCATTTCTCAATGTGAAAATAAAGTGGAGATCAAATATACAACTCAAAGAAAATTATCAAAATTAAAATTAACAACTACTTTGATTTGGATTCATGAGGGTTTCAATCACCCCCTTGAATGGGGTGATTACCCCTCCATAATCATTATCCAATAAAAATTAGAAACAATTAAAAACATGTAGTGAAAATTAAGGAAGAGATGATCAAACCAAAATTCCTCTTGATAGCACTAGATTTCAATTCTTCAACAATTTTTTAATAGTTACACACTCTAAAAATTTCTCTCTAAAAAAAATTAACTCAAAAACTCTAACTCTCTCTACAATTTTCTCTCTCTATTCTTCTTCTCTCCAAAAGCTCCATCCAATGGGGTCTTCATCTTCATTTTATACAAGGCGTGGGGCTAGGGGTATTGTGGGAATTTAAAGTGCATGTAGTTTGGGTGAGGTCATATGGGTAGTGAGGTGAGAGGATATAAAAATCTGACATGGTTTATGGGTATTTTTGGAAAAGGGGTAAAAGGTTTGTTGGGGGAATTTGAGGAAAAAGGTTATTTGTTATTTTGGCTTCTTGGTTTGGCAGCACACGATTTGTTCATGGGTTGAAATGGGTCTTGGAGAAATGGAATGGGTTTTGATGTTTTGGGCACGAGTTCTTGGGTTAAGGGAATCGGGTCTCACTGGATTTGAATCGAGTTGGTGAAGGATGGGCTGAGGCGAGTTCGGGTTTTGCAGGGCCCCGCCGGAGTGGCGACGTCGGCGACGGAGGAGGGGGACTGGAGGGTCGGAGGCATGGGGTCGACACCAGGCAGATCGGGTTTCAGAAGGGATCGACGCCGACAGGGTTAAGGGGTTGGCCTGGGGCTGTAAGGGGTGCGGTTACGGGTAGGAGGAACGGAGGTGGCTCCGGGTGAGATGACGCCGGGGCTGGGGCTCTGCCCGGTCACGGTTCAGGTCGGATGTGGGTTAAGTGGTTAGGGATAATGAGAGAGAGATGAGGGTTTGTTGGGTGGTGTTTGGATGATGATGGATGCGAAAGAGCGTGAGTAGTTTGGTTATGGAGGAGAGAGGAGAGAGAATGTTTGGTGGAAGAAGATGAAGTGGAGGGATAAGGTGTGGATAGGGTGTAGGGGAATATGGTGGGTGTGAGGGTGTAGGATAAGTAGTGTTAGGTGTAGGGAGTGTGTGAGGGTGTAAGAGAGTTATGGTGAGGGGTGAGGGGTGAGGGATAGGTTTGAGTGAGTGAGTGTGTAATAAGGGTTGTGTGTGTTTAATTAGGACCCCCTAAAAATATATAAACTAAAACTAAAATTAAAATTAATCTAAATTAAAAATTAAACTAAACTAAAAATAAAAATAAAAAGTAAAATAAAATAAACACGACATGACACGACACACTAAACAAATTCTAAAAAAATCTAAACACAACTAAAATAAAAACTAAGAATAAAAACTAATAACTAAAAAAATTAATTAATAACTACTAAAAATATAAAATCCTATAAAATAAAAGACACAAAAATAAAAATAAAAAGATAAATCTAAAAAGAAATAAAATTAAAAATAGAAATCTATAAAACTAAAAACTAAAAGCCTAAAAAAATAAAATCTAATAAATCTAAAAATAAATGAAATCCTAAAAAAAACAAATTCTAATAAAATAAAACTAATAAAAAATAAAGATAAAATAAAAATGCAATAATAAAATATAAAAATAGTAAATAAAACCTACAAATTCTAAACAATTCTAAAATAAAATCTAAAAAATAAAACGACACTAAATAAAAATCTAAAAAAATTAAAATAAAATAAAAAGGGACCAAACCAACACACACGGGGCTTGGGTGACGGTTTAGGGACAAGTTTAAGGTAGACTAGGGTACGAGACAAGGGTATTTAGCTCCTCTTGATTCACATTTGACTTGAAATAGTGCTTTTTGAACCACTAACGAAATCAAGCCTGCACATTGAAAAATTAAGCTCATAGACCTATATTGTTGAGAATTAGCAACTAAAATTCGTCTATTCGGGGTATAAAATGTACAGTTTTTGGTGCTTATCACACCACCCCCAAATAGAGCGTTGCTAGTCCTCGAGCAATAAGATAGAGAGAAAGATAAAGATAAGAAGCCAAAAGTGTACCATTTTCGTGGGCACTTGCGATTGCACTTAGCATGTGCAACAAGCCTTTAAACCTGTAGGTTTCCCTACAGGACGAGTTGTGTCTCGTGAGGGTTTGCAGGGAATATACCCACAAAATTATTATTTACAAAAAGATTTATTGAAAGGAATTAAATCTCTTATTAGACATAGAATAATCGCACAATACATCACATGAGAAAATATTTTCAGAAATACAAGCTAGAATGTGTAAAAAGATAAAGCTAAGTAAATACTCAAGGCACATCCTTCCTAGAACTCAACGTGTGTAGTGTGAATCAATCAAAACGGGTCGAGTATAATAAGAGTAATTCCTAAATTGCCTCTTTGGAATCAACGCTTCAACTTCAAATCTCACGAATATATCTCTCTCAAACGAATTCACGAGATTTGGGATAGTGTATCGCTCTTGTGTGTGAGGAGGTGAGTAAATGTAAGCAAGTTCAGACGTCTCACACACATGTAAGAAAGAACGAACATATAGAATGAAATTGATCTCATGAAAGGATGATAATCACTATAGTGAGAACGTCGAGTTATTCACCACGTCGACTTTCATTCGCCCGAACACCTAGGGAAATATATGGATGATTATGGGTGAGGGGAAAATGAAATGGGATAGATGGGATATGAGGTAGAATGGTGTGAGGTAGGATATGATAGAATGGTGATGGATGAATGTGGTATGTAGGATATAATGGTGATATGAATGATAAAGGATGATGGATGAATGTGTATGATAGAAGAGTGTTCTATACTTTAGGCACAAATGTCTTTATTACTTACTACAAACTCTCTTTCTTTTTCTTTTCTTTTTTTCTTTTCTTTTTTTTTCTTCTTTTTTTTCTATAATTTGCTATTTTTCTATATATTTTTTTTTTCTTTTTCTTTTTCTCTCACTTTTTAAACCAACGTTGAAGACATTTAACATTTTGAACAACACTCTTTTTCTCAAGAATGAAGGATGATATATGAATGTGGTGGGGTATGTAAATGGATGGGGAAAAGTATGCAGGAATGTGGAAGAGCATGGGAATATAATGGGTGAAGTGAATGGAAATGTGATATGGGGAAAAGTGGTAGGTGTATGGATGAAAATCTACTATTCAGGACAAATTTCAAGACACACGTTTCTTACAACTCGAAAATGATGTCATTCTCAGTGATCAAGCCAAATTTTAATGAAGGATAATGAGATCATACAACAATTTAAGTGCGGACCCAAAAGAAGTTGAATCAACTTATGACTCGGAGATTGCGTAAAACTCTCTAAAAGGGTGAAAGACACAAATCTCACAAGCTAAAGTCTCTACTAGTGATCCTTAAGGTTCTCTTTAGAATTGTAGTACTCTTCAACTCTAAACCGTAATGACATGATAAGTGCGCAAATTTTGTTGAGTCTAGGAATTCATAGTGCAAAATGCCTTGATACGTATTACATAAGCTATTTAGAAAAAATATTCTCTAGCTTGATTCCTAGACTTTAAAAAATGGATGATTGAAAATTCACATCAATGAGTGAGATGAAAGAAACTGCACGAAATTTTAAAAATCAGGTTTAAAAATCAAAATTTTTCAAAAGAGGCACGATTTTGATAAAAGTCCCCACCCCCAAACAAAAAGGAACATCGTCCTCGATGTTAAGTAAAATAATTTTTAAAATTGAGAGCATAAGGTAGGAAAGAGTTTACCAGAATCAACCGCTCATGAAGTGGACAGATGAAGCAAATAATAAACCTGAGTAAATGAGTGAGATAGCAAAAGATGTACACGTCTATAAACATGATAGAACATTGGGTGGTGTGAAACACCACCCCCAAACAGGATAAGACTCATACCAAAAACGCGGGCTGCCTCCCGATAGCGCTAAGTTTAACGCCTTCAGCCAGACCGATGGGAACTCACCCAAAAAAGAGATGATAAACGAGGAGAAAATGGGGCAAAAAAATCGGGGGAGAAGAATCACCACCAAACAAGACTGAACGGTCAATCTTCATAAATGGGGTCAACAAGGTCAATCTGTTCTATGTGAGTGGAGCCTAGCTCCACGAAGGGCTTCAAGCATTGACCATTGACCTGAAAGAGGCTACCATCCTTGGGATTTTGCACGGTGATGGCACCATAAGGGGTAACTGACTCAACAATGAAGGATCCAGACCACCTGGTTTTCAACTTCCCAGGAAAGAGATGCAATCGAGAATTATACAACATAACTTTTTGACCAGGGTGGAGTTCTTTGCGCATGATGCTTTGTTCATGGATCCACTTCATCTTGTCCTTATACTTTTTGGACAAATCATAGGGATCATTTCTCATTTCCCCCAATTCATTAAGTTGCAGCTTCCTATGTACACCCACCTCATCAATATCGAAATTAAGGGCTTTGACGGCCTAATAAGCATGATGTTCAAGCGCGACAGGAATGTGACAAGGCTTGCCGAAGACCAAATGATAAGGAGACATGCCAATTGGAGTCTTGTAAGCAGTGCGGTATGCCCACAATGCGTCGTTCAAGCGTAAGGACCAATCTTTCCTATTAGGATTGACGGTTTTTTCAAGAATTTGCTTGATCTCGCGATTGGAGACCTCAACTTGACCACTAGTCTGCGGGTGGTAAGAGAGACCAACCTTATGGGTAACACTATACTTTTTGACAAGGTGTTTAAAGACTCGATTACAAAAATGTTTACCCCCATCACTAATGATAGCTTTGGGGGTTCCAAAACGCGTGAAGACATGTTCTTTGAGAAATTGGACCATAACTCGATGGTCATTGGTACGACAGGAAATTGCTTCGATCCACTTGGAAACATAGTCAACAGCAACAAGAATGTACTAAAACCCATGAGAGGAGCGGAATGGTCCCATGAAATCGATACTCCACACATCAAAAATTTCAATAATGAGGATGGATGTGAGAGGCATCATATGACGACGAGAGAGACGCCCAGAGTGTTGGCAATTGGAACAAGCCTGGCAATATTGATGGGCATCGCGAAAAAGAGTAGGCCAATAGAAACCACTTTGCAAAATTTTGACAGCGATTTTCTTAGAACCAAAGTGGCCTCCACAAGCACTATTGTGGAAAAAGGACAGAATACTGAGTTGTTCACACTCGGGAACACAACGACAAATGACTTGATCGGGGCAATACTTGTAGAGAAACGGGTCATCCCAAGAGTAGAACTTCACATTCGCCATGAATTTGGATCGATCCTGTTTCGACCAATGACTAGGAAGTTGATCGGTAACAAGAAAATTGACAATATCAGCATACCAAGGCGAAGTGGAGATGGAAAATAGTTGTTCATCGGGAAATGACTCAGAAATGGGGATATGATCACAGTCAGATGTGACAGTAATGCGAGAGAGGTGATCAGTAACAAAATTTTCACAACCTTTCTTATCGCGAATTTCAAGGTTAAACTCTTAGAGTAAGAGAATCCACCGTATCAATCGTGGTTTGGAATCCTTCTTATGAAGAAGGTGATTAAGAGCAGCATGGTCAGTATACACGATGATAGGGGAACCTATGAAATATGAGCAAAATTTATCAAGAGCAAACACAACCACTAATAACTCCTTTTCGGTGGTTGTGTAATTAAGTTGAGCATCATGCAGGGTTTTGCTAGCATAAGAGATGACATGTGGGCGCTTGTCAACTTTCTAGCCAAGTATGGCACCAAGTGAAAAATTAGAAGCATCACACATGAGCTCAAAGGGGAGAGACCAATTAGGAGGTTGCATGATAGGAGCAGAAGTGAGGTCAGCTTTTAGGTGCTCAAAAGAGGCAACACATGCTTTATCAAAGATAAAAGGGACATCTTTGGATAAAAGGGTTGTCAAAGGTCACGCGATTTTAGAAAAGTCCTTAATGAAGCGCCGGTAGAAGCCCGCATGTCCTAAGAAGGAGCGAATGTCCTTAACAGACTTAGGAATGGGGAGTGAGGAAATCAAGTCGACTTTTGCTTTATCGACCTCAATACCAGAGTTGGAGACAACATGACCTAAAACAATACCCTTTTTTACCATGAAATGGCATTTCTCCCAATTGAGAACCAACTTCTTTGCTTGACAACGCTGAAGGACCATAGTGAGATGGGATAGGCATTGTTCAAAGGATGAACCAAACACAAAAAAATCGTCCATAAAGACTTCGAGAAAATGCTCTACCATGTCACTGAAAATACTTGTCATACACCTTTGAAAAGTCGCAGGTGCATTGCAAAGGCCAAAGGGCATACGAGAGTACGCAAATGTGCCAAATGGACAGGTAAAGGTAGTTTTCTCTTGGTCTTCAGGGGCAATAGGTATTTGGTTGTACCCTGAATATCCATCAAGGAAGCAATAGTAAGCATGGCCCGCCAAGCGTTCAAGCATCTGGTCAATGTATGGGAGAGGGAAGTGGTCTTTGCGAGTGACAGCATTGAGCTTTCTATAATCAATACAAACACGCCAGCCGGTTTATATGCGGGTAGGCACAAGCTCATCATCATTATTTTTGACAATGATGACGCCAGACTTTTTAGGCACCACATGAATGGGACTGACCCATTGGCTATCTAAAATGGGGTAGATAATACCAACATCAAGAAATTTTAAAATTTTAGCTCTAGCGACCTCTTTCATTGCCGGATTGAGTCGGCGTTGTGGCTCACGTGAAGTCTTAGCATTCTCTTCTAAATGAATGCGATGGCTATAGACATTGGGGCTGACACCTTGAATGTCAGAAATGGTCCACCCTAAAGCAGTGCTATGTTGAGTGAGAGTGTGGGCCAATTTCTCTTCTTGATTCCGTGTCAAGTCAGAAGAAATAATGACGGGGTGATGTTGGTTTGGGCCTAAGAAGGTATACTTCAACTCTGCAGGTAATGGATTAAGCTCCAAACTAGGTGGTGGCTCAGGAGAGGCATCGGACTCAGACGCAGAAATAGAGTCCGGGAGAATATCGGGACACAGGTTGACCGGGTTATCCACAGAAAGAAGAGTATCGACAAGGAGATGCTCAAATGGAGGAACCCAAGTGGAAGTGTCCAGCAGTGGTGTAGAATATAACAAGGCATTGACCTCGGAGATGGAAGATTTAATATCAAAGTCGGACCCAAAGTGAGCCAAACATTGGTGGATAGGATCTTCTGGGTAGGTGGTATCCAACATCTTTTGGACTAAGGAGTCAATCATGCAGACCTCATCAATGGAATCAACATCGTCCGGTTGTTGCATGAGGTGGAAAATATTGACTTCGACGGTCATGTTGCCAAAAGAAAGATTCATGGACCCATCTCGACAATTGATGATGGCATTGGCAGTTGCCAAAAAAAGGCGACCCAAAATGATAGGAATATTGGTTGGGTCGGGAGTAGGAGTGTCTAAGATGATGAAATCCATAGGGTAATAAAAGTCAGACACTTTCACCAAAACATCTTCAACGATTCCTTTAGGCACTTTCACAGAACGGTCTGCAAGTTGAAGAGTAACCCGTGTAGGTTTCATGTTTTGTAAACCTAACTCAAGGTAGAGAGAGTAAGGTAGCAAATTAACACTAGCTCCAAGATCAAGCAAAGCCCGAGTAGAGAACTGATCTCCTAACATGCAAGAGACAGTGGGACAACCAGGGTCTTTATATTTCACAATACCATTCTCATGGATGAGGGACGTGGCTTGCTCAGTGACAGAGGCATCACGAGGAACATTTGTCCGTCGCTTGACAGTGCACAAGTCCTTCAAGAATTTTGCATAAGAAGGAACTTGTTGGATTGCGGTGAGGAATGGAATGTTTATGTGAACATTTTGAAAAACTTGCTTCATCTCATCAAATTGTTGAGCTTTCTTTGTTGGGGCCAACCTATGAGGGAAGGGGGCTCTAGGGACAAAAGCAGTGGTGGCCTCAGTAGGTTTAGAAGCATTCTTGTCGGTGGATTTATGGGATGGTGGGACCTTAGGGAGTGGTTCTAATGGGAAAATCTGGGTGGGTGGGATGGGAACATCACAGGGAGCATCAACACCATTGTTAACCTGTTTACCGGATCGTAGAGTACTTGCTGCTTTCATGTCCGCTTGGTATGTGGGTGGAGTGGAAGGGGATCCAACCTCATAAGACGACTCCTTTACATTCCCCTTAGGGTTAGGAATGGGTTGACTCGGAAAACAACCTTTCTCTCGCTCGGACTCAAACTGATTAAGGCGTTGCTCAAGTCGTTGGATGGCTTGAGTCTGTACTTACGTGGTTTGTTATTGAGTTGTGATGAATTGAGTGAGAAGATTCTCAATAGAGGAGGTGGATGATGGAGGTGGAGGGGCATAAGTGGGTTGGGGGACCAACTCTCGGTTAGAACTAAGCGGGTGGGAATACTCGTAGGACGGAGGTGGGATAGGGACAATTTGATGATTGGGGTGGGACGGTCCTCCTTGGGGGACAAAGGATGATGGATGGTTTTGTTGGTGGTAAGGATCATGGTGGTGTTAGATAAGAGGGCGATGTTGCCTTTGTGGGTTTTGATGAAACCCTGGTGGACCACCAACATGTTGTTGTGGTTGTGATGGAGCAAGGTGATTGTCGTACTTATAAGAAAAATAGGTATGGTTCCTATTATTCTAATTATAAGTAAACGACGGTGGTGCTGGTTTTCGAGTGGTATCAAAGTCACATGCTTGGGCTAGAGTGGGTTCGGGATCATCTTGAATAAGGGGGCACAAATGAGACAAATAATCTTGACTTAAACAAACATGACAACAAGGACTAGATTCGTTGACATTCATCACTTGTTTAGAAAGAGAACAACTGAGAGCATCAACAGTCTTAGTCAAAGTGTTTAAGCCATGGAGCAAGGATTTAAAATAGGGATCATTTTTAACCTCATAAGTGCTACCTACTCGCAGTGGTTCGGATCTCGAAAATTCATTGGTGCCCTCCCAATCTTGGGAGTCATCGCCTAATTCAAGGAGAAAATTGTAGGCGGCAGTGGGAGTTAAGTGCATGAATTTGCCTTTGTGCATGGACTCAATCATGGTGCGAGTGGAAGGAATGAGACCATTGTAAAAACTATGAACGAGGCGACTCTTCTCGAGACCATGATGTAGGCAACTATTGATCTAATCTTGAAAACGGCCCCATGTTTCACAAAATTGCTCGGTGGGCTTTTGGAGAAAATCTTGAATGGCTTGGCGCACCTCATTGGTCTTACTTATGGGATAAAACTTGGACATGAACTTCTTCACAAGTTGTTCCCATTTATGGATAGAATCCGATGACAAGGAATGTAGCCACATGGATGCTTTATCATGGAGAGAAAATGGAAACAAGTGAAGACGAACATTTTCTTCATCTAAGTTTTGATTTTTGAAAGTAGCACAAACTGTGAGAAATTTTCGCAAGTGAGTGTATGGAGACTCACGCTCAAGACCATGAAAATTGGGCAACATGGAAATGGTCGCCGGGCGAATTTCGAATTGATCCGCCGGGGTGGGTGGAAGAACTATGCAAGATGGTGGGTGGCCATTATCGGGGCAAAATAGTCCCTTAAGGCACGCTCTTCAGCCATGGTGGGTGGATGAATGATGGGATTAGAGATGTCAACTCGGGGACAACTCAAAGTGATCGGTAGAATGGAAGAAGGAAGGGGAACACTTGGTTCTCGTAAGGTGGAAGAGACGGGAGAAAGACTACGTGAACGAATTAATCGACGATGAACTCGGTTCCACGTGGGCATGCAAATAGGGATTCTTTTTGCTTTTTTAGATTTTTGGAAAAGAAATTATTTTTGGAGTTTGCTTTTGTTTTGGAAAGAACGAAAATGTTTTTTTGGAGTTTTTTATAAAAATAAGAAAAGAAAATATTTTTTTTTTGATTTTTTTGGAAGAGAAAAGGTGGGGGAAAAGTTAAACTTTAAGAATTTGGACGAATTCACTAAAACGGACTACCGAAAAAAGGGATTGAACACACACAAGTAAAGGAAAAATCCCTACTACCACATAACCAATTTTTTATCTTGAAAATTAATAAGAGGGGTAGTCAAATTTTAATGAAATCCGCGGGCGATAAAAAGCACGAAATTTATATGAGTGATCGCCTTTTGCAAAATGTGTGTTCCTACTTTAATCACAAGATGCCAAGAGGCTTGCCACAGTGATTTGCCACAAAGCTACTACGACGAAACGATCGGACGGTACAACGCTGGGGACTACACAAACCCGTTTTACTGGACTGACGCACTTAAAACCGAGTTTCCCTGGACACTTTCGTGCCACAAAGCGAACCGTTCGAGGGCTTGCCCGGTGGAGAGGACTCTACGGGTTATCCTACAAGTAAAAATGATCAAAAAGGGGCCTACGAACACCGTCTCCTATGGGGCTATCTAGTTGATTGATTTTAAATTAGTGAGGGCTAGGGTAGCACACAAAGGATAAGTGATTGAGTTGGGTGATGAAATCCCTTCTCGTGAGTGACCGGGCGTAGGTCTTAGTCAATTTAATTCATCATTCCATTCAAAATTAAATGCAAGAATTAAATTCACATGAGAGCACGGAGGAGCACACAAGATATGAACTCGCTAACAAGAGGGCGCGAGGGTATAAGAAATGTACCTCCCACGGTTTTTAGGCCGTGGGGTGCCGAAAATGTTGAGTCGACCGAGGGGAGAAAACACCAATCTCAGTCGGCCCCGGGAGTCCTACCGAGAGGCTTCTAAATCCTCGCCTTTGGACGCCCTCTCTCTACCTTGTCCGGTTTCCCTATCACGCTTTCTTCAATTATTACAAATTTTAAATGAAAATGAAATGGTGTCTCTATGCATCGCAATACAAGCAAAGTAATAAAATCCTAAATACAAGCCTTCTAAAAAAAATGGTACTAAAATTGAAAAATGAAATACAAGTGAATCTCAAAATTTGGAAATCCTCTCAAGCACGTCAAGCTCCAAAGATCGGCAACGGCGCCATTTGCTAAAAAAAGAACTTTTCGGTATATTTTTGTCGTTGTTGTACAAGCTCCTTCTAATCAAAATCCTCAAATTACCTACAAATATAACAAATCAAGCATAGCGGTAAATAAGGATATCAATCCTAATCTAAGGAGTGAAATGCTAAACATGAGAGTATTAAGAATATTATTCACTTGATCACTTTTTTTTACTTTTGGGTGTTTTAATTTTTTTTTTTTTTATGTTTTTCAAATATTAAAACAAGTTTGTGAGGATGAAGTGAATTTAAATCTAAGAACAAACAACAAAAATAAGAGTAATCAAACTAAAATAAAGTGTGACAAAAGTACTAGTGAGTGATGGAAATGAGTGAGAGTGTAATTAAATGAGAGAAAAATATTCAAGGGAAGAGAAATCCACCCTCAATTCCCCAAATCAACTAAACTTGTATTATTTTAATTTCATCAATTTCCAAAATATTTAATTAATTCAAAAGCTAATTATCATTAAACTAGTGAATTAATTAAATACTCTTTTAGAAAAGCAAATTTAATTCCCATAAGCACTACTCTAATTGAATTAAAATTAATCAAACAAATTATCCCCTAGGAATAATTTGTCCAACTAATTTTAAATTGAAAGAAAATAATGAAATCAAGAGTAGATGAAAATTAGATTAATATTAAAATCAAATGATAGGTCTATCTCTAGCTTAAATCACTTGATCAAATATTAATTAAATTTTCATACCTTTATCAAGGTTGATTTTCCATTTCTCAATGTGAAAATAAAGTGGGGATCAAATATACAACTCAAAGGAAATTATCAAAATTAAAATTAACAACTACTTTGATTTGGATTCATGAGGGTTTCAATCACCCCCTTGAATGGGGTGATTACCCCTCCATAATCATCATCCAATAAAAATTAGAAATAATTAAAAGCATGTAATGAAAATTAAGGAAGAGATGATCAAACCAAAAATCCTCTTTAAATAGCACTAGACTTCAATTCTTCAACAATTTTTTAATAGTTACACACTCTAAAAATTTCTCTCTAAAAAAAATTAACTCAAAAACTCTAACTCTCTCTACAATTTTCTCTCTCTATTCTTCTTCTCTCCAAAAGCTCCATCCAATGGGGTCTTCATCTTCATTTTATACAAGGCATGGGGCTAGGGGTATTGTGGGAATTTAAAGTGCATGTAATTTGGGTGAGGTCATGTGGGTAGTGAGGTGAGAGATTATAAATCTGACATGGTTTATGGGTATTTTTGGAAAAGGGGTAAAAGGTTTGTGGGGGGCATTTGGGAAAAAAGGGTTTAAATGGGTTTTATTTTGGCACATGGGTTATTTGTTATTTTGGCTTCTTGGTTTGGCAGCACACGATTTGTTCATGGGTTGAAATCGATCTTGGAGAAATTGAATGGGTTTTGATATTTTGGGCACGGGTTCTTGGGTTAAGGGAATCGGGTCTCACTGGATTTGAATCGGGTTGGTGAAGGACGGGCTGAGGCGAGTTCGGGTTTGTAGGGCGCCGCCGGAGTGGCGACGTCGACGACGGAGGAGGGGGACTGGAGGGTCAGAGGCATGGGGTCGACGCCAGGCAGATCGGGTTTCAGAAGGGATTGACGCCGGCAGGGTTAAGGGGTTGGCCTGGGGCTGTAAGGGGTGCGGTTACGGGTAGGAGGAACGGAGGTGGCTCCGGGTGAGATGACGCCGGGGCTGGGGCTCTGCCCGGTCACGGTTCAGGTCGGATGTGGGTTAAGTGGTTAAGGATAATGAGAGAGAGATGAGGGTTTGTTGGGTGGTGTTTGGATGATGATGGATGTGAAAGAGGGTGAGTAGTTTGGTTATGGAGGAGAGAGGAGAGAGAATGTTTGGTGGAAGAAGATGAAGTGGAGGGATAAGGTGTGGGCGTGAGGGTGTAGGGGAATATGGTGGGTGTGAGGGTGTAGGATAAGTAGTGTTTGGTGTAGGGAGTGTGTGAGGGTGTAAGAGAGTTATGGTGAGGGGTGAGGGGTGAGGGATAGGTTTGAGTGAGTGAGTGTGTAATAAGGGTTGTGTGTGTTTAATTAGGACCCCCTAAAAAATATAAATTAAAACTTAAATTAATCTAAATTAAAAATTAAACTAAATTAAAAATAAAAATAAAAAGTAAAATAAAATAAAATAAACACGACACGACACGACACACTAAACAAATTCTAAAAAAAACTAAACACAACTAAAATAAAAACTAAGAATAAAAACTAATAACTAAAAAAATTAATTAATAACTACTAAAAATATAAAATCCTATAAAATAAAAGACACAAAAATAAAAATAAAAAGATAAATCTAAAAAGAAATAAAAATTGAAATTGAAATCTATAAGACTAAAAACTAAAAGCCTAAAAAAATAAAATCTAATAAATCTAAAAGTAAATGAAATCCTAAAAAAAACTAATTCTAATAAAATAAAACTAATAAAAAATAAAAATGCAATAATAAAATATAAAAATAGTAAATAAAACCTACAAATTCTAAATAATTCTAAAATAAAATCTAAAAAATAAAACGACACTAAATAAAAATGTAAAAAAAATAAAATAAAATAAAAAGGGACCAAACCAACACACACGGGGCTTGGGTGACGGTTTAAGGACAAATTTAGGGTAGGCTAGGGTACGAGACAAGGGTATTTAGCTCCTCTTGATTCACATTTGACTTGAAATAGTGATTTTTGAACCACAAACGAAATCAAGTCTGCACGTTGAACAATTAAGCGCGTAAGACCTATATTGTCGAGAATTAGCAACTAAAATTCGTCTATTCGGGGTATAAAATGTACAGTTTTGGGTGCTTATCAACAATTTCCACCTCAGGAATTTTGGTGTCTTATCTTTAAATTCTTCAACGAGCGAAATAATTTCAAATTTCTCACATGCCCAATATTGTGATTGTGACAACCCGCACTCCGAAATAAGGGGTGGCCAGCCCGATACTCCAACATATACGGTAATCATGGACGGAAATCATTCTCAGCACCACATATATAGTAAGAGTAACCGAGAAAACCACCCAATAATTCAGAAAACGGGTTGTCAAAACAATTTATGAAATTTAAAAGTTAAGAAAAACAATTTAAGCAACCCATTCTAGAATAATAGTGGAATTCAAAGAAACATAATTAATATACATCTAAAACCACTATATACAAAGAGGAGAACCGAATATGCTGTCGGTTCACAGCTACACAAAAGTAATCACAACAGTTAGATATTATGCTTTACAATCATTATACAATTACAAGTCTGGGCCACTCGCCCGAGTGATAGACCCGATCATAACTAGATGTCAAAAGAAGGACGGCGTCTAACAAAACATCCTGTAATATCCGCAATTTCATACAGCTCCTTAAAAGCCAAAAGAGTAGGAATATCAACACGGGCGTCCTTGCGGAGGCTCCTGAGCGGATACAATAACAAGCACAGCATAGAAGAAAAAAAATACGGGTCAGGACCCGATTTATATATAGTTCCCAGATGAACAATAAGCATGCTAGATATGAATAGTTAAATCATGGAAATGAAAAGAACAAGAATCTAACAACCTAGCATGAATGATACGAATACAAGTGAAAAGACATGACTAAGTAAGCTATGCAAGAGAATGAAATGATGCTAAATTAAATTAAATTAAAAGCTTCCACTCTCTAATTTCCACTTTAAACCAGATAAATTTCCTTAACACGATCACAGTATCATTTTCTTCTCATTTCATTCCAATTCCCATTCCTTAGCAGGAATGTAATTAACATAATACTATTAATGGAAATTATACATCCCTCAAGTCCCACTTGAGTTTAGAAAAGTTACATTCTTATGCATATAACGATTCTAAGACCGCCCCTCTGAGTTTCCCCACTGGGCGCGCCCCTAAATGACTATCATCTTCCAGGGGCCCATCAAACAAGGCAGCCTGGGTACCTAACGCACATCGGGAAGTGGCCATATGCCTGCGAGTGAGTCATAACCACACCCGGAATTACTTCACTAGCACAGAAAAACACATATAATAAACCCGCATATGGCCGAGGACTATAGTCTCCCTGCATTCACTAGTCAAGGAACATCACCTCATGCGCGAGCTTCCCTTATGATAGCATTTAGAGAGGTGTGTTTAAGTAAATTAGCATTTACTATAAAAACCATTTTTCCTTTTCATTACATTTACATGTTTCTTTTGTTTGAAACTATAATTATAGGATATACCATTTCATCATCCTAGGTTATGCCTCGAATAAATCTCCAATGGATCATATTAGGGTCCCAAGCTTAAGGTCTCATATGCCTCATTTCAAGCCCCTAAAGTCTCCAAGTATGGGCCTTCAATTCCCATCCAAATTATTTGGATGCACCTAGAGAAGTGATGCCTTAACATCACTTAGAACAACCCCTCCCCCGGACTTAACCCCAAGTGAAACCCATTCCACACTAGGGTGACAACCAACTCAACTAGGACTCTAAAAGCCAAGGTTTACTTCATTCAAGAAGAGTCCTAAGTTCCTGGGGGAAAGAAAAGGATTAAAAAACAAAAGTGGGAATTTTGGGGAAGAAAACAGGGGACCGGTCGACCGGTCCCAAGACCGCGGTCGACCGCGTCTCAAATTTTAGCTTTTGAAATAAAGCATAAAGTTCATTTCGGATGGACCAGTCGACCGGTGGGAAATCGCGGTCGATCGCTCCCTAAATTTCATGCCTGGAAAGAAAGCAGTGAGCCCTCTTTCGAAGGCCCGATCGACCGGTCTGAGAGACGCGGTCGACCGACTGTAGCAGACCTAGACCTTTCTCTCCTATTTTCCTTCTAAATCCAAAATCAACAACCAACACAAAATCCATGACTAACCCAAAATCTTCCAACTACATTTAATGATACAAAAAGATCATAATTGCTCCCAACAACATTTTCTACTTTAATCAACAAACAAACTCTATCAAAGATGTGGATAACCAATAAATCCAACCAAAACCACAATTATAATACCACAAAACTATACATAACTACCCATACTAATTATTCATCTTAAAATATACATTAGCAAGTAGAAAACTTGCCTTGGGGCTTCAAATTCAGTCTTGGTTGAAGAAGAAAGCAAGATCAAACCACCAATCTTCAAGATTTATCTATTTCTCTCCAATCTTCCACTCTCTCTCTCACTCTAGGGCTAGAACACTTAGGGCAAATAAGAGGAAATGAAAGAATTGGGGGAAGACTAAACGTGGCTTAGGTTAAAAAGTCTCTCACCTTAAGTGTTAATACCGCAATAGTTAATTTCTAATACACAATATGCCAAAACCAGTCAAAAGTGCCCAAAATCTCAAAATACAATATGGCACGCATTTTGACTGTCTCGCACCTCCCGGAACTAACTACACCCTCCAAATTATCATTTGGAGATTTTATAAGCCAAATTAAGTTCCGGTTCCATTTTAATTCAAATTGCCATATTAATTTTTCATGAAAAAATAGAACACCACATGGTAACAACTACTTACACACATGGTAACATGTAACTTAATTGTAAATATTAACTTATTTCATCAAATTAATACTTACCCACGTGCAGCATTGTATATATGCAACTACTCAACATAATAAATAAATACAAAATGGGCTCCCAAAAGCGAGGGTTGTTACATACTCCCCCCCTTATGAGGGAATTTTGCCCCCAAAATTCAAGCGTACCTTGGATAAAAAGATGCGGATACTTATCCCGCATATCGTCCTCACGCTCCCAAGTAGATTCCTCGACGCTATGATGACTCCATTGTACTCTAACCAAGGGCACCACACGAGATCTTAATCTACGTTCCCTATGCTCCAAAATGGCCACGGGTTGCTCTTCATAAGAAATATCGGGTTGCAACTCTATATCCTCGAAAGGAATGTGCCAAAGGGCACCATCACACCTCTTATACTTCTTCAAAGAGGAGATGTGGAAGACATCATGAATCTGTTGCAAAGGTTCCGGCAGGGCAATTTGATACGCCATTGGGCCTACCTTAGCCAACACAGGAAAAGGCCCAACGAAACGTGGTGCAAGTTTCCCTTTCTTTCCGAAATGCCTAACGCCTTTCATAGGCGACACCCGAACCAACACTTGGTCTCCAACTTCCAATTCCACATGCCTTCTCCCCGCATCGGCATAGCTCTTTTGTCTATCTTGGGCTATCCGAATACGATCTCGAATAAGCTCGATCTTAGAAGAAGTATCCCGAATCATTTCAGGTCCGAGAAACTTGTTATCTCCCACTTCTAACCAACACGTGGGGGATCTACAAGGCCTACCATACAAGGCTTCATAGGGCGCCATCCCAATAGTGAACTGGTACGAGTTATTATAAGAAAATTCAACCAAAGGGAGATATTGTTCCCAACTACCCTTAAAATCAAGCATACACATACGAAGAATATCCTCCAACATTTGGTTAACCCTTTCAATCTGGCCATCTGTTTGAGGATGATAAGAAGTACTTAATTTCAACTCGGTTCCCATGGCCTCTTGGAAGCTTTGCCAGAAGTGGGAAACAAAGATCTTATCTCTGTCGGAAATAATATTCAAGGGCACCCCATGCAATCTAACAATCTCTTCAATGAACAATCGAGCGTAACGAGCGGTATAATAATCAGTACAGATGGGAAGGAAGTGCGCCGACTTTGTCAAGCGATCCACGATAACCCAAATAGAATCGTGACCCTTTTGCGATGTTGGCAAACCGGTTATAAAATCTATTGAAATGCTCTCCCATTTCCAAACAGGAATTTCCAACGGCTGCAACAGACCTGCTGGTAGCTGATGATCAACTTTAACTAACTGACAAGTAGTGCATCGAGACACAAACTCTGAAATGTCTCGTTTCATACCTGGCCACCAATATTGACGGCGCATATCTTGATACATTTTATCATTTCCCGGATGTACCGAAAATTTAGAGCCGTGAGATTCCGCCATCACAGCCCGTCGCAAATCTCCATCCTCCGAAACAATAAGCCTTCCATGAAAGCGTAATCCACCCTCAGAACTTACCGAGTAGGACTCCGCTCCCCCAGTCAATAACCGGCGAATATGGTCTTGACATTCTTTATCTCTGCCTTGGGCTTCCACAACTCTTGCCACCATCGTCGGAGTAACGGTCATCACGGACATAAATGCCCTAGCAACCGCATCCTCATGACTGAGTTCCTTCCATTTAGCTCTCCACACATCAGCTAGTTCTCCCTCGAGTTTCCTACTCAAGGCATCCGCCACCACGTTGCCTTGCCCGAATGATAATGAATATCAAATTGATAATCTTTCACGCACTCCAACCATCTTCGCTGCCGCATATTCAAATCTTTCTAAGAAAATAAATATTGCAACGACTTATGGTCCGTGAAAAGACTAAACTTCTCCCCAAGAAGATAGTGCCTCCAAATCTTTAAGGCAAAGACAACTGCGGCTAATTCTAAGTCATGCACCGGGTAATTTCTTTCATGAGGCTTGAGCTTCCTAGAAGCATATGTAATAGCTTGTCGCTCCTGCTGAAGCACACCCCCCAAACCCTGAAGGGATGCATCAGTGAAGACTAAATATTCTAACCCCGGCTTAGGTAAAGCAAGGACTGGAGCCGAAGTCAATCTATCCTTGAGCTCATCGAACGCCGCTTGGCAGGCATTACCCCGAACAAATCTAACCCCTTTTCGGGTCAAATTTATCAAAGGACTAGCAATCTTAGAAAATCCCTTGATAAATCGACGGTAATAACCCGCCAAACCCAGAAAACTGCGTACCTCGGTAGGTGTCGTGGGCTGACCCCACTCCCTCACCGCAATAACTTTACCTGGGTCCACCGATATACCCTGCGAAGTCACGACATGACCCAAAAATTGCACTTCCCGCAACCAAAAACCACACTTCTCAAACTTAGCGTACAATTGGTGATCCCTCAACCTTTGTAGGACCAACCCCAAGTGAGTAGCATGGTCATCTTCCGTTTGAGAATACACAAGAATGTCATCAATAAACACAATGATAAACTGGTCCAGGAAGTCCCGAAATACTCTATTCATAAGATCCATGAATACTGCAGGGGCATTGGTTAGCCCAAAAGGCATAACCAAAAATTCATAAGACCCGTACCTCGTCAGAAAAGCAGTCTTGGATACATCTTGCTCCCGTATCCTCAACTGATGATACCCCATTCTCAAATCTATCTTAGAGAAGTAGGTCGCTCCCCTGAGCTGATCAAACAAGTCGTCTATGCGAGGCAAAGGGTATTTATTCCGGATGGTGACCTTATTCAACTCTCTATAGTCAACACACAACCGGAGAGAACCATCTCTTTTCTTCACGAATAACACAGGGGCACCCCACGGCGATGTGCTACGCCTGATAAACCCCTGTTCCAACAACTGCTGAATCTGACCTCTAAGCTCCCTCATCTCCACAGGAGCCATACGATAAGGAGTTCGCGCAATCGGCCGAGCTCCCGGAGCTAAGTCAATTACAAACTCAATCTCTCTACTAGGAGGCAAACCCGGTATCTCCCGGAACACGTCCTCAAAATCTCGAACAACGGGAATAGAATCTAAGGGAACAACTACATCCCGAGAATTCTCTTCCGCAACACAATATAAATAAGTACCAGAATCTCCCTCTAAACGAGGCATAACCACCAGGAACATATCTTGTCCCGGAACGGCGAACACTATACTCTTCCCGTAACAATTAACTATAGCGTGATACTTAACAAGCCAATCCATGCCCAAAATAACATCATACCCGACCATGTCTAGGACGAGTAAGTCGGCCTCAAAACACAAATTACCAAGAGTGATCCCTATACGTTTTCAAACAAAGAAAATAAGGGAACCGTCACCCATAGAGGATTCCACACTAGTAAAGGTACTTTCCACAGATTTTATCAACTCTGTGGACTGAGCAAAACTTCTGGAAATAAAAGAATGTGTCGCACCCGTATCAAACAGAACGCGACCCATGTGTCCCTGAATAAGGAACTTACCCTCTATAGCTGGCGGCGCTGGCTGAATAGGAGGAAGCATAGCATCCTAAATGTGGTAGACTCTCCCATACTGTAGTTGACCCTGCTGCAGAGGGACAACCGGATTCGATGCTTGTGGAGGGAACTGCACATAAGGCTGCTGAGGAACTCGTGGAGGTTGTCCCCCGATCACTTGAGGATAATCTCTCTTAAAATGACCAGCTTCTCCACATTGGAAACATTTCCCCACCACATTCTCCTGACCTCGACCTCTGTTATTTCTGAACTGCCCAAAACCTTGGCCCGGATGGCCCCTACCTCCCTGGCCACCCCGACCCGCTTGCTGTGGTACGGTACCCTGACCTTGTCGGTTAGCATTACCACCAACATTAAACCCGCCAGGGCGTTGCCTTTTCGACCCATCCCCTTGCTGGGGATCCCGTTCTCGTTGCTTATTGCCCGTAGGTTGGGACGAGGGAAAGGCTCCTCCTCCATTTCCACTCACCCCGGGCTTCCCCACTTGCCCTAATCCTGAAGCTTTCTTGCTATTCTGAATAAACAAGCGATGCTCCTGACAATGAAGCAATGCCGCATTCATCACTTCACCAAAAGTTTATAAAGCCGGATTACCCAACAAATGCTGTCGGATTCTCCAGTTTAGACCTCCCATGAATTTCGAGACTTTTCTTTCCTCCGGAGTCACCTCTTCCGGCACAAAACTAGCTAGCCGGGTAAACTCCTCCTCATATTCGGCAACTGATCGTTCTCCCTGAACTAGATCTTGAAGTTTCCTCCTCATCTCCCTCTGAATCGCGGGAGGAAAATATTTTCGGTCATACAAGACCCAGAAATCAGTAATGGACATAGTATCCCTCTGTTCTGGCGTAGTCATCGACTCCCACCAATGTAACGTTGCCCCAACCAACTTGAAAGTAGCAAGGATTTGCTTCTTTTCCTCACTACAATTCACCATTCTCAAATGGCGCTGCATATCCTTTTTCCACTGATTTTCTCGGACAACATCAGAGCTTCCATCAAACTCTGGGGGATGGCCCTTTAAAAAGGACTCCCTTACTCTTTCCCACGGAGAAGGTCCCGTAGGTGCTTGAGCATCCGGTGCCCATTGTTGAGCTGTTGGCATCTATTGAGCTACTGTGGTCATGGCAGCATTAACTGCATGAGATACAATATTGGCTACGTCTGCAGCATTAAAAGTTCCTTGGGGCGGTGGAGGACCAACATCCTCTTCCACAACTCTATTGCGTTTCGCAGGGCGACCTCTCTTAGGCGGCATATGAGATGAAGGAATAAGAGTGTTAGAATACAATTCACAACAATCTAATCCACAGAGGATCGCAATTATTAGCAACAAAGTAGTCTTATCATTAGGCTCTATATCAAAGAACGCTACGGTAGATCGTGACAAGTCCACATAGATCCTAGTACTCTAGAACCCAGTGCTCTGATACCATCTGTGACAACCCGCACTTCTAAATAAGGGGTGGCCAGCCCGATACTCCGACATATACGATAATCATGGACGGAAATCATTCTCAGCACCACATATATAGTAAGAGTAACCGAGAAAACCACCCAATAATTTAGAAAACGGGTTGTCAAAACAATTTATGAAATTTAAAAGTTAAGAAAAATAATTTAAGCAACCCATTCTAGAATAATAGTGGAATTCAAAGAAACATAATTAATATACATCTAAAACCACTATATACAAAGAGGATAACCGAATATGCTGTCGGTTCATAGCTACACAAAAGTAATCACAACAGTTAGATATTATGCTTTACAATCATTATACAATTACAAGTCTGGGCCACTCGCCCGAGTGATAGACCCGATCATAACTAGATGTCAAAAGAAGGACGGCGTCTAACAAAACATCCTGTAATATCCGCAATTTCATACAGCTCCTTAAAAGCCAAAAGAGTAGGAATATCAACACGGGCGTCCTTGCGGAGGAGCACCTGAGCGGATACAATAACAAGCACAGCATAGAAGAAAAAAAATACGGGTCAGGACCCGATTTATATATAGTTCCCAGATGAACAATAAGCATGCTAGATATGAATAGTTAAATCATGGAAATGAAAAGAACAAGAATCTAACAACCTAGCATGAATGATACGAATACAAGTGAAAAGACATGACTAAGTAAGCTATGCAAGAGAATGAAATGATGCTAAATTAAATTAAATTAAAAGCTTCCACTCTCTAATTTCCACTTTAAACCAGATAAATTTCCTTAACACGATCACAGTATCATTTTCTTCTCATTTCATTCCAATTCCCATTCCTTAGCAGGAATGTAATTAACATAATACTATTAGTGGAAATTATACATCCCTCAAGTCCCACTTGAGTTTAGAAAAGTTACATTCTTATGCATATAACGATTCTAAGACCGCCCCTCTGAGTTTCCCCACTGGGCGCGCCCCTAAATGACTATCATCTTCCAGGGGCCCATCAAACAAGGCAGCCTGGGTACCTAACGCACGTCGGGAAGTGGCCATATGCCTGCGAGTGAGTCATAACCACACCCGGAATTACTTCACTAGCACAGAAAAACACATATAATAAACCCGCATATGGCCGAGGACTATAGTCTCCCTGCATTCACTAGTCAAGGAACATCACCTCATGCGCGAGCTTCCCTTATGATAGCATTTAGAGAGGTGTGTTTAAGTAAATTAGCATTTACTATAAAAACCATTTTTCCTTTTCATTACATTTACATGTTTCTTTTGTTTGAAACTATAATTATAGGATATACCATTTCATCATCCTAGGTTATGCCTCGAATAAATCTCCAATGGATCATATTAGGGTCCCGAGCTTAAGGTCTCATATGCCTCATTTCAAGCCCCTAAAGTCTCCAAGTATGGGCCTTCAATTCCCATCCAAATTATTTGGATGCACCTAGAGAAGTGATGCCTTAACATCACTTAGAACAACCCCTCCCCCGGACTTAACCCCAAGTGAAACCCATTCCACACTAAGGTGACAACCAACTCAACTAGGACTCTAAAAGCCAAGGTTTATTTCATTCAAGAAGAGTCCTAAGTTCCTGGGGGAAAGAAAAGGATTAAAAAACAAAAGTGGGAATTTTGGGGAAGAAAACAGGGGACCGGTCGACCGGTCCCAAGACCGCGGTCGACCGCGTCTCAAATTTTAGCTTTTGAAATAAAGCATAAAGTTCATTTCGGATGGACCAGTCGACCGGTGGGAAACCGCGGTCGACCGCTCCCTAAATTTCATGCCTGGAAAGAAAGCAGTGAGCCCTCTTCCGAAGGCCCGGTCGACCGGTCTGAGAGACGCGGTCGACCGGCCGTAGCAGACCTAGACCTTTCTCTCCTATTTTCCTTCTAAATCCAAAATCAACAACCAACACAAAATCCATGACTAACCCAAAATCTTCCAACTACATTTAATAATACAAAAAGATCATAATTGCTCCCAACAACATTTTCTACTTTAATCAACAAACAAACTCTATCAAAGATGTGGATAACCAATAAATCCAACCAAAACCACAATTATAATACCACAAAACTATACATAACTACCCATACTAATTATTCATCTTAAACTATACATTAGCAAGTAGAAAACTTGCCTTGGGGCTTCAAATTCAGTCTTGGTTGAAGAAGAAAGCAAGATCAAACCACCAATCTTCAAGATTTCTCTCTTTCTCTCCAATCTTCCACTCTCTCTCTCACTCTAGGGCTAGAACACTTAGGGCAAATAAGAGGAAATGAAAGAATTGGGGGAAGACTAAACGTGGCTTAGGTTAAAAAGTCTCTCACCCTAAGTGTTAATACCGCAATAGTTAATTTCTAATACGCAATATGCCAAAACCAGTCAAAAGTGCCCAAAATCTCAAAATACAATATGGCACACATTTTGACTGTCTCGCACCTCTCGGAACTAACTACACCCTCCAAATTATCATTTGGAGATTTTATAAGCCAAATTAAGTTCCGGTTCCATTTTAATTCAAATTGCCATATTAATTTTTCATGACAAAATAGAACACCACATGGTAACAACTACTTACACACATGGTAACATGTAACTTAATTGTAAATATTAACTTATTTCATCAAATTAATACTTACCCACGTGCAGCATTGTATATATGCAACTACTCAACATAATAAATAAATACAAAATGGGCTCCCAAAAGCGAGGGTTGTTATAGTGATCATATAAAAAATAAAATGATATTAATAATTGTATTAACTAGGTATTTATAATGGAAAGTACAAGTGATTTGTTCAAAATACAAGTAAAATTAAACGTGTACTTTGTAAATTTTACAAGTGTATTTTGAAAGTACACGTGATTAAGTACACTTGTACTTTGTCAGTATAAGTTCACGTGTACTTTCTAAAGTACACTTATAATATTAACAAAAAATATAACAAGTGTATTTTGAAAGTACACTGGTTATATTTACAAAACAAAGTACACAACAAAGTACACATGTACTTTGTAAAATACAAGTGTACTTTATAAAGTAGAAGTGTACTTTCAAAATACACATGATATAAGACGTCTATTTTGAAAATACACGTCTTATATCACGTGTATTTTCAAAGTACACGTGATATTTTCACGTGTATTTTCACGTATATTTTCAAAATAATCGTGATATTTCACGTGTATTTTGAAAATACACGTGATATTTCACGTGTATTTTTGAAAATACACGTCTTATATCACGTGTATTTACAAATTACACGTGAAAGTATCACATCTATTTTGAAAATACACGTGATTTTTAGTAAGTACACGTGAGTATTGGTATGTAAATTTTGAAATATCAGGATGTTTTTTTCCTCACCAGTAGGGAAATGACACATCCAGTAACTGTGTTAGGTTTTGAACTTGCTGATTTGTCAAGTGAATGTATGAGAAACTCATGCACAGCAGATGCCTAATCATACTTATTCATTTCCTCAATATTGTCGATGTATTTCAACCAAAATTCTGCAAGGGTGAAGTTTGAGTTGGAGAAAAACAACGTGTTCAAGAAGTGGAGACACACAATTTTTACATAATCGGCAATGCCTTCATCTGTCTCTAATTAGACTGATTTCTTCAAACCATTCAATATTTCTGACTTTCTTATTCTTTTTGCAAAGTATAGTGCATGTAATCCAGGTTTTTGAGCAGTATTCTGTCGTTTTTTCAGTTCTATTGATTTTAAACCCTCAATCAATGGTATGCCAAATATTTCACTTATATTTATTGGCATTATTGCAATCCTACTCTTCATACGGAAAATTTTGGTTTCTATATTGTACAGCTGAATAATTGATAAAATATTTTTATCCGTCTTCTTGTGGTCCACTTCTACTACTTTCTCACTATAGTAGGCATTGAAAAGATCCCAAAATGGAGTCTTCTTAAGAAGTTCAATATGCCTATTGTTTATTTTCTCTTTAATCTGATGCAAATCATGAAGAAAGCTAACAATATTTGATCAATATTGGTCATTCTTCTTTGCAGAACGTTTAGATTTCAATGCCACACTAGAACTAGAACTGGAACTGGATGAAATTTGTTGGACCTAATCGTTTAAAATTTGTTGGGCCTGGTTTTTTTGTCCAAAATTATTAGTCCAAGGACTAGACCGTAAAAGCCCCATTTAAACATTACTAATTTGATCACCATATATTATCTTAGCAGTTTAATCTCATCATAGTGCAATCACATGTATTTAATACAATCACATGCACAACATATCTTGATAGATATTAGGATAATTATGAACTTTAGTTAGATAAATTCGAGCCACCAAATTTATCTAGAAAACCTTTTATACGGCAATAACTTTAAATCGTTTTTTAAATTAATCACTTATAGTCTAAAAACATTACCCTTTATTTCAAATAAATAACCCAATTTTAAAGCTCGTATAAATTGGTGCATAGTCCATAGTCACCTTTTAATTTAATAATAATATTAAATGAGATTATAAAAAGTTGTATTAAATCGTTACAAAATTAAATTATAGCCAAATTAAAGATACCATATTATTACACCCAATAATAATAATCCAACTCATAATTAATTTACAAGAATAACTTTGTGGAAACTCGTGACTCGTGCGTACAAGTTAATTACCCAAGTTTTGTAAAAAAATAGGCAATAATCAAAATAGGTATATCCAAATTTATTTAGCCATCAAATTAATTTGATTAAAATTGCAATCTAGTAATTTTTTTAGAATTTTCTAAAATTAAATAATAAAAATATATTTCTTAATGTGACATTATGCAAGAATAAATAATCATAAAATTCCCAGTTATGTTTTTCTATATCATTACATGTATAGATATAAATAATACTTACTGTCATTTTTCTTGAATTTTTTTATATTAAAAATATCTTAAATAATGAAACTATTAAGTGCAATTATAGAGAAACATGTTTTTAGAAATTTCAAAATTACACTTTGATTGCATCATAAAATTTAGAATATTCAAAAATAATCCTAAGAATTTTTTTGTAATTTTATTCAGAGTCTAAGAGCAATAAATTAATTTCCACTGATGAAAATAACATATATTGCATCATGCTAATATCACCAGAGAGATTATCCCGTGCATGCGCAACTGCGCTCGATTCACTATAGCTCTGGATCACAACCACATATTTCTGTCAACTTCAGAGCTTTGATTAAGGCTCATTAGAAGTCTGAATGGGGTGAACCATATATAGATTCAACCATCTCGCGAGATATATCCATATAATGGATTAGTTATTCCATTTGGTTAATAAAAAAATCTGACCAGTAGGCTTTTATAAATAGTCGACACTATGTGTGTCCCATATACACGTGTATAAACACTGTAATTTTGCGATTCGTTCAAGTATGATCTTATCACTACATGAAGAATGAAATTTTAAATATTTAGGGATGTTCAAACACGAATCCAAACGTTTCGATTAATATTTATAACAAAGTTAATTACCATTTTAGTATTTTTGGTTGTATTTTTAATTACAACTTGTGATTATATATTGTGATCATAGCTCTGATACCACTGCTAAAATACGTTCGGTTAGTAGTTCGAAAAATAAAAATTTTACCAACCATATTCTTATATATCTAGGATAAATCTGACGTATTTATATAGCACACAAAACTATAAATACAAAACTAACCCGTTTAGCGTACTTTCTGATTCTGAATCAAGGATAGATTGGGTTGGGTTTGGGTGATGAGTTGAACTTTGTGATCCAAGTTGCCTATGTATCTGTGGGTAAAAAATGGAATCTAACTCCCCAAGCGTAGTTCCCAAATTCTACTAAAAGAATTTGGAGCAATTCTAGGCTTAAAATTATCTCACAAGTATTTTCACACTTAGTGAATTTTCCTCAACTAAAGGCTTATAGAATTTGATATTTCTAGCTATTATTATCTTAAATACTATACTTCTAACGGCATATGTTTATACCCAATATTTTGAAAATTTAATTTAATTCCAAATTAAATTCAATTTCAGAAAATGATTAATTAATGGTTAATGGTGGAATTCCACTCCATTAAACAAATAGTAAGTGGTGAAATCCTACACACCCCATCGATGTTTTAATCACTTACCTAACTTTAGTAAATCCAAACTTACCAAGGTAAACTAGAAAAAGTGTACCTAATTTTGGTAAATGGTAATACGGTAAAATAATAAAAAATTTACTTAACCTTAAATTGCATCCTAATCCTTAATGAGTATGAAAATTTCATTTCCTACGAAACTTCTCAAGTAGAAACTATACTTTTAACCTGATACGTTTCTAACCTTAAAGATTCATACTTCTTAGTTTGTGATAACTCATTTATTACTCCATTAAAGAATTAAACTAATAATCATTAATAACATGTAGGTGTATATTATGATTAATGCTAAGATAATGTGAATAAATTCTTCATTTATTCTTAACCTTATCTGTTAACAGTATATATACACGCCAATCCTTCTATCATCCCAATATTCATATTTGTTTTATTTATGGAATGGTAAATAGTCAATCCATAAATTAAATATTAGCTTTCTTTTAATTTATACTCTTTTGACCATATTCGATTAAAAAAATATTTTAATCATTGCCAATACCTCGGCCAAGGATTTAATTAGAGTATTAATTAAAGTAACCAGCGTAGAATAAATTCTGTCTTTTCTAACATCGATAGATTCCATATTAACCATCTAAGATCCTTTATATAATATGAGGATAGCCTCAACTCTACACTTGCCATAATCATATAAAAAGATCATAGCTCGTTAAGTATAATCAAATGACTACCTAATACATATAAAGTATACATGATGTCTAAAAACTATATATACAACTGTAACTATAAAATATATCCATTAAAAGATTAGCAAAAACTCTATTGGATAATTCTATGTGGTTACGTTCAATGCCATACTATACAACATGCACCCAGACGTTTGATCTTGTTAGACTCTGACAAATAGTTTTAGATTGTGCTACTCCTTTAAATAAGGAAATCATAACGCATGCTAGCAGTAATCCAAAACACAATTTCTAATTGTGTTTCTGGATTGGAACAACTTTTTAGAATAAGAAATTGAGGTAAACATCTCTCGATCATAATTCAACTATTATGATTCATCACACTCTATAATGTTCAAAGAGACATAATTATATATATTATATTTATTAATTATCAATTATGATTATATAAAATTTTCCATGTATTTGTATTTTAAAATCAATTGATCGATGAATAACAACATCTGTATATATATTTCCAAAACACACAACATAGATTGACTTTTGGGCATATATACAACACTAACTAGCTTGGCCGCCTTTCTCTGTCGTCACCTGATCTTGAACGGCCATAAACTTGCTTTGGTCTGAGGTCTCCATTGCTTGATAGGTCCTTTCCTTCTCTTGGATAGCCTTGATATTTCAGCCCTCATCTTAATCAAGTATTGTATGGATTATGTTCACCCAAGAGTTCAAGCTCATCAAGGATGCCTTCTTTTCCCAATGTCCCTTTACAACCTCTCTTAAAGTTGGAATTACAAATGTAATCCAATTGATCATTAGTTGACACAAGGGAATCACCCCACCCTTGTTTATATGTCGTGATCCTAACCTTTAAGGCCTCAACCAAGGTTTCAGTAGACTTTTCAACAGCTTTCACCAATTGCTCATTCGTGGACTTCAACACGGACAACTCTAGATCTCTGTCTTTCTTTTCGACCTCATGACCTTCTTGGTGGCCTTCAGAGCATTATCGAACTCAGCCAAGGCTTTACCAAGGTCAGTGTTGGCTTTGTCCCAGTCTACCCTTCTGTCTAGAATGTCCACCAGGAACTATAAGACAAACATCGATAAAAAAAAATTTAGCTAACGAAAAAATTTCTAAGTAAATATTTAAACAAAGTATTGAAAACCTACCAGAGACAACAACTGGATGGAGTGGGAGACCGCCTGGGAGGTGGACAGTTTGTCGACTACCTCCTTATTGGCTTATAAGAGGCTCCTTTCAACAGTGCGAGGACCAAATTGGGATCTTTGGCTATTGACGTCACAATATGACCCTTCCCCTTATTGGGGCCATCCACCTTCTTGGTGGGTAGAGTAACAGTAAAACCAATGTTACTCTTATTATTCTTCGCAAAGTGAGCTTGCGACTTGTTGAGGGAGACCCCCAATTTTAACAAGGCCAGAGGGACCCAACATCCTTACTCTTAGAGGACTGAGCTTTGGAGAGGTGGGCACGTCGGGCTCATCTAACAAGTTAGGTACTATTATTTATGAAGGCATTTCTTCTGACGTAGAAAGGATTACAACGAGAATAAAGGTGATGTCTACAAAATTAAAGGAGCTTGAGCTACTTTAGCTTAAAGACTCCTCACTACCATAAGGGACTGATATTTCTGATACATTTTGTACCAGCCTCATAAAAAAGGAAGTGGTAGTGTTAGTGTACTCCAACAATAAAGACACCGACCTCGGATGTTCAACACCAATAGGCAGAGGTCTCTTAAAGTTCTATACCTTGCTCGACTCCTAAAAATTATGGGTGATTGGTCGGTCTCTTTTCTTTTGTAAGCTTATGCACTAAACAAAAAGGAAAACATTAGCACAAATTCAAGCAAAATATGATCAACCAAAATAAAAAGACAACCAGAAACAACAATCAAAATATTTTATGCCCTCTACTAGGACATCTAATGCCCCTATAGGGTTCACCACCCACGGGGATTGATGGATATTTCCATTGTTTTACAACAAATCCATAAGACTAATAAACTTAGAATGAGACAAGTTCATAACTAACACTCTCTCTACCCTCATTGCCATCAAGTTGATGGTATCCTCATTCTTTCACATCCACGTGCAACATTATCTGATATTTGGGATCCCAACTGAGTTCCATATAAATCATTTATCTTATTCACTCAGTTAACTATTATCTAAGTATTTGGTGTGCATTGAGAAGGAACGATGCAAAAATATTCACAGAACTCCAATAATAGTTGATTTGTATAGAAGGTTACACCGGCTTCAATGATAAATTGGGAGAACATCTGATGCCCCCTCTATGTTGTAATAATCATTGGGTTTATTTCCAAAGTCCATCACAACTCAATCATGGATAGAGAAACGCGTTCTAAACTCTCATGTGGACCTATCGCTAATTGGATAAACCAATTTCGTCACTCAAAAAAAGAAAAAAATGATGAAAAAATATTACAGAAAATTATAGAGAATTAAAGAATAAGAGAGAGGAAAAATACTTATGGTGCGTATGAAGGCAAATAACTCTGAAATGATTTGAATAATGAGTAATGAGAACACACTCCAAAAATGACAAAAGGGAAGTGATCAAGTAGCCTTATTCAGCTTTGAAAAAAAGGCTACCATTTGAAACGGGATCCTGAATGACAACTAACATGCGCGTCACCACCTCTTGGTCTAATTAGCTCATAATTAACAATTCCTCCCTAAAATATTGAAGCAAATTATAAGCGTGCCCTTCAGCCTCAATGGGCATGAGAAAGTCAATTTTCATCTAAAAAACACCAAATATTGACATTATCCGACCATAGCTTCTCCGGGCTATCAAATATCATTCCCGACAAGCCTTAAGATCAGCAGGCGACTAAAAGTCTGCACCTCATTTAGGTTGCAAAGGTTTAGGAGCAATTGTGGGAGAAGTATCCAAACTAATATGAACATCTGACACATGTTCGGTCAGTTAGATAAGTGCTCGCAACTAAAAGATAAGAACAAATTAGAAGTCGATCAACGAAGATCTGGGGCTTAAATTTGATCGATCAAATCATAATAACATTCTAAGGCCATGGAGTCCCAGATAACTCATTATCTTAATGTTCTCTATAAATACAATCCGCACCCATAGGAAAAGGGGCATGTGATATTTGTTATTAAAAATTGACTAATAGATAGATAGATAGATAGATAGATAGATAGATAGATAGATAGATAGATAGATAGATAGATAGATAGATAGATAGATAGATAGATAGATAGATAGATAGATAGATAGATAGATAGATAGATAGATAGATAGATAGGTAGATAGATAGATAGGTAGATAGATAGATAGATAGATAGATAGACAGATAGATAGGGATAGATATATATATATATATACAGAGAGAGAGAGAAAGAGAGAAACACTCCGTGCACATAAGCATGCTGTCGAACCATGTACATATTGTGTTTTGTGACTGTAATCTTTATTTCTTGCTCGACTTAATTGTGTTGAACTAATCTTAGTAGTTTTTTATCACCTACAGCATGAATTTTAAATTTCATCATCATCTTCATGCTCATTAATACTAAAACCTCATCCAGATTAACAAGCCTATCACTATCACTTATATGATTTTATTCCTCCATATTATTTGAAGTTTCCCCAATAAAATACTCAACATCATTTTAAATGGAAAGAGGAGTGGTGTCAAGTAAGGACTCATATTCTGCCTAAATAATTAATACCGTGGCTTTATCTGATAAATTAGTATTAAGTACAACCCTTCAGTTGCCTATCATTGTCAAGCTTTACCCACTTCTTATGCCCTTTTTAAACTAAAGCTCCACACATGTACTAATATGCAAAACCTTAGATTCAACCCACACACGTGCCAATATGTAAAACCCTAGATTCGACCCCAGTTAACCTGACACGTATAATACCAAATCATTTTTCTATAAAGTTGATTTTAACAAAACCTTAACTTTAGAATTATTGTAGAATAAAGGGGACACAAAGAGAGTTTAGAGGGAGTGAGTCTTTTTATTTCATTGATATGTCAATAATAAAAGGGGTGTGACCCATATTTATAGTATAAAATAAAGTAATCCAATAGATTCCTTAATAATTATGGAATACCAGTGGACTAGAATATAAGTGGACATCCACATAATACACATTTTATAACACTCCCCCTTGGATGTACACTATATCCATCATTTAATGATTATTGCCTCATTAAAAACTTATTAAGGAAAAATCCAAAGGGAAAAAACAAAGTGAAGGAAAAAGAGTACAACTTTTGTGATCATTGAATCGGTATTGGACGCGCTTAGTGTTGCCTCGTTAAAACCTTTAACTGGAAAACCCAATAGGAAAAAACCTATTTAAAGGAAAAAGAATATAACATGCATATGTCCAAAATATCATGGTCTTAGATTCTCCTCTTGATCAAATGCTCCTGTTTATTGGATACTCCCTCTGATTTTGGTATTTCTCTGATGATTGAGTCGATGCATATCAGTATCATACACAACCTTCTGAAATGTTGCTTTGACATGGTGAATCTTTAATTTTATTTTTCTTCGTAAAGCTCGACTTCCATAAGACTTGGGTGAAGAGGGATAAACATGTCACTTTATCAAATCTATTTGACTTCAATTGCATAACTCTTTTGGAGTTTATGTGTTGCATAACTCTTCTTGAGTTCATGGATGTAGAAGAACTAAAATGTGTTAGTCATATTTCCCTTAATATAGACTTTTTTAGTGTGGACTATACAAGAACCATTGACTTCATAAGTAGTAGTAGGAATATATGTTGTTTGAGGTAAGTCATAAGTTCTTTGATTGTTCCTTGTGAGGATACTAGAGATAACCCTGAATCTATATAACTAACTAGACACATATGATTAAATATATAAATATCACATAATATGATTCATATTAGTCCCATACTTTGTAGGTCAAATGATAATTGTTTCTTGCAAAGTGATTTACTGCAATTATTATGTACGATATTGTGTTATGTATAACACTATACTAATAACATAAAAATAATACAATAACAACATGTTAATATGGTACTTCTGGACGAAGTATACATTTGTCATCCTTTAGGATGATATGGATATTACAATATCCACAGGACATCATGGTAAACTAAAATGGTGTGCTTAATATATGCTAAAGCATTGCAGTACTTTTCAATCCATTTAACTAATGGATAAGTGATTAACATAAAATGTGCTTGATCTGTAAGACGAGATAATAACTAGTTACCCCAAGATCATTCATTTTTGAATTCCTTATTTGGATATTTTATAAGTTAATTGAGCTCTTCAGGAGCACGTCCATTTAAGGATATTTTATTATACTACACTTGCATATATGATTGTTTCCATACCCTTCCTTAGACAAATATTTACTAAGTCGGTTGTACCTATATCTATTTGGATTGCCTGATGTGCAATGAACATCTTAGTGCATTTGAGTAGGTACCCCTTATCTTTGCTTCAGGCAAAGAAAATCCTTCTTGTATTATATATATATATATATATATATATATATATATATATATATTCTTTGTATAAGTCCCGTATATACAAGCAGTTATAATATTAACGAGTCTCATAAAATATATTTTAAAAAACTGTGAAGCTAATTAGATATCTGAAAAGTATTTACGACTTTAACGGGATGGTATGTTCGTACATAAGAAACTTTGGTTTCTTCAGAAAACCTTGTGCCATAAATTATGCACTTTTTAGTGAGTTTTAACACTTCACATTCTTATAAACACCCATTCATAACATTCAGAGTTAACATCTTTTTGGATTTCTACTACAAATTCGAATACACCACGCATATTAAGATACTGGAAGTATGCCATCATGGCATTTTCCCATTTTGGCTAATATATTCTTTGTCGACATTCATTCATGGTACATGAATTTGTAGTATCATTGCCCTTTGATTTTTATGTAGCTACAACATATATAATTATATCATCGATGATCTTCTTTGTTGATCCCACTTTTTTCTTATATATGTATAAAACATAAAGACCTCCTTTAATATTTGATACCTTTGCCAACTTCAGGGGCTTTATAGTCACTTCAGGAACTTGTGTATTTTCAAAGATAATAACCTTTTCTAGGGTTTTAGAGAAAGTGGATGTTTTGTTCATAACCTCTTCTGGAGCTAATGTATAACCTCTTCTAATGCGTTATTTAGGCATGGTTTTATTTAACCTCCACTTTTATGGAGTCAAAAAGTAGTTGGAAACTATGGGTTTGCCACTCTTTTAGCATGCAATAAATGTATTTTCTATCGAATTTATTTTATCCTTCTGTGACAATGATTTTGGCGAGCACATTTTCAACTAGTCCATGTGACATTTGATGTTGCAATATTATTTTTCACTTTAATTTTGCCTTGAGTGATACGGGGGATTATATGAGACATTGTGGAAGTATTCCACAACAATTTTCACTGTTCTTCAGGAATAATTTGTAGGTACGTTATATCCTCCCCTAATGGCAGGAAGAGTGTCTTATCAAAATAAAATTCCACATATACTAAAAATACTATATTTGACAATGGGTCAATAAAGAGTGAATTATAATCACCATATATATACTCTTGTGATAACAATTATAATAAAAATTTCGTAAAAAAATCACAGGATATCATTTACAATTTCAACGGCTTATGAAAAACAAATGAGGTGATCAAAATGGTTATTGTATAATATCACCTAATTGAACCATGGAGTTGTAGTCTCCTGATAAAGTGAAATTCTACAACAATAAATGTTGTATCACTACACTAAAAATCGAAATGGCCACAGAAAATGGGCCACGGTCCAAACTTGTGACCAGAGGATCATGGTCCAAACACGTGACCCCTAACTATTTACCGTAACCAAATAAGTAAACAGGGTTTAGGTGACTTTATTAAGGGTTTGGTCACAGTCTAAAGTTGTGACCAACAAGGTCAAGGTCAAAAAATGTGATTCACCCGTGACCCAAGATGGCACCAAATGTCTCATGCTTTTAGTTACACTGGTGGTCACGGTCGTGACTTGTGATCCACCAATGACCACTTACCATGACCAAAGTTATTTTGGCACCAAAATTCCCTCCATTTTGGTCAGGAAAATTGTTATGGGTTATAATCATCAGTGAACGTTGGTCACAGGTATTAACCATGACCCCAAAACCTATTTTAATATGGTCATGTTATGGTGGTTACGGTCTTTAACCATGATCCAAAAGCCTATTTAATACTGGTCATCGTTGGGGTCACGAGCAAAAATCGTGTCCCCTTTAAGGTATAAATGAAGTCAGAACCCAACATTTTATTTCGCTCTTGCCCCAAAAAATCAGAACCCTCTCTCTCTATCTCTCTCTGTGAAACCCTCTATCCACACATGGTATTACTTCCATTTATTTAATATATTGTGTTCATTGTGTGTGTGTGTGTGTGTGTGTGTGTTACGTATGTGTTTGTGTGTGTTAAGTGTTATGTCTGTTCTGTGTGTGTTATGTGTGTGTTTATGTGTTCAGTGCGTGAATGTGTGTGTTTTGTGTGTGTATGTGTTATATTGTATTCAAAAAATGAAATTGTATGAAATTGTTTGTTGCCCTTCATTTTATTTTACTATTTTTTTCACATAATGAATATTTTTCAAACATTAAATTTTTTAACATGATGAATATTTTTTAAATATATATTTTAGTCCTTATAATGAATAAACACCATTTTATATGTACATCACATGTTCTATATTGAAATATGACCCTATTTATTATTAGAAATTGTATATAAAACCCTTGATATAGAATTGTATATAAAAATGAATGTTCTATAATTATATTCTTGGAAATCAATCAAGTAGATGATTTAAAAGGAGTAGATGATAAACTTGTGTTGGATTGTTAGGTTGATGGTTGTTTAGTTGATGGTTTGATACGGATGATGGATACTTAAAATTCTCACTCTATTAATTATATATAATAAACCTTTAACTAATTATTTTTCTTAACGAAGACCCTATCATAACAACTAAGACGCTCACTCTATTAATTTTTCACCCTTTCCGTATGACTAAATTAAGATGAACTTAAATTGGACTTCTTGTATCTGATTGATTGAATGGAAAATAATTATTTATTTAGGATTAATTAAGGCCATAATTTGTTTTGTCTTCACCCTTAAGAATCATATTCACCCCCTTTTATATATATTTTCTCAGGATTTTGCTAGTCTTCTACTACTAGCCTAGATATAATTGCATTTTTGGAGTTAACAATGAAACTGAAAGCAATTACAGAGTTAGTATACACTATATTTCCCTCCTCATCCCTCACCCCCCCCCCCCTCTCTCTCTCTCAAAGATCCTCATAATGGATTACAACCAACATAACCTTGTCAAATTGGAAACAGTTGACGAGTTTGATATCAAATAACAATTTCAAGTGTGATTCACATCGACCTAGTTGTAGTTTTATGTATGGGTAGTGCTAAAAACACTCACTCTTAGAATGAACTACTGAATGTGTTTTAATATATTGCACTGTTGTGTTAGTCACTCAACGTACAATGCATTTAAAAAACATTTGGTATTAGATAGGTATTAAGTGTAGGTGTGTGTATATATAATCTTAATGTATATATTTTTTATATATTTACTTAGCTTTTCTTTTTTTATTTATTACAGAAAAATTATATCCATTCACAACACTGAGCAATAACTTCAATTATTGCCTATCCATTGATGTCCTTGAGTTTGATCAATTTTAATTTTCAGAACATAACAACCTCATCACCAACGTAGAGGATATCAGTAATGTCAAAATGGAAGAATTGAACATTTTTAATAAAAGAGAAGAGTTTCATATTAGCAAACCTTCTCAGGCCACAAATGTATATATATGACACCAAAATCCCTACCCAACACTTTTCAGTAGTGAAACATAACATCTTTTACACAACTTTTAATCTCAGGGAGCGGCCCATAAGAGAGAAGAATGCAGTTGTTCGACCTTCAAGTAGGAATGATCATAATACTATACACACATATTGTCGATGAATATGGGTACATCTCTTATGAATACCTTCACTAGGATATAAAACTTGCAAGTAGGTAGACTTAGGATTGAAAACATGCCATTGAAGGGCAAAAATGCAAAATATCCCCTAAATGGTCCCTTAATAGGTACGAACACCTCGCACGGGACCAACGTAACATGTAGTAATTGACCACGTAGTCACGGGACTCCTGGTTCAAGAACATGACCAAAACTTGAAAGTAAGTAAACTTAGTCTTGAAAATATGCTCTTTAAGGGAGAAAATGCAAAACAGTTCCTAAATAGCCCCACGAGAGGCACAAACACCTCATATGGGATCAACGTAACAACTAATCGCATAATCACAGGACTCCCGATTAAAGATCATGACCAAATTCTAAGGGTCAATATCAATTCTGAGGACCTAGAGGCTTAAGAAGGGAGTGACCAATTCTGAGGGTCGATGTTAATTCTGAGGACCTTAAGTTGAAGCGACCAATTCTACGGATTGAGGTCAATTACGATGACCTAAGATGGGAGTGACCAATTCTGAGGACTTAAGACAATTCTGAGGACTTTAAGTAGGGGTGACCAATTCTACGGGTGGAAGTCAATTCTGAGGGCTTAAGTAGAGGTGACCAATTCTGTGGGTCGAAGCCAATTCTGAGGTCTTAAGTTAAGGTGACCAATTATGTGGGTCGAAGCCAATAATGAGGGCTTAAGATGGGAGCGACCAATTCTGCGGGTCGAAGCTAATTCTGAGGGCTTTAGTAGAAGTGATCGATTATGCTGGTCGAAGCCAATTCTAAGGGCCTTAGTAAAGGATGACCAATTTTGCGAGTCAAAGCCAATTCTGAGGGCCGAAGCCAAATCTGAGGGATTAAGTAGAGGTGACCAATTCTGAGCATTGAAGCCAGTTCTGAGGGCTTAAGTAGGGAGTGACTGATTCTAAGGGTCAAAAATAATTCAGAAGGCTCAAAATGGGAATGACTAATTCTGCGGGTCAGAGCCAATTTTTAGGGCTATAGGGCATAGTTTTCTTAGGGAAGTTTGGAGACTCCACTGGGGAAAAGGTATTAATCCGAGGATTGGGTGTAGCCTTGTTAGGGAATTTTCTTTAATTTTTGTGGTGTTCTTTGGAGACATTGTTGGGGAGATACCCAATTAATTTTGGGAATTCTGCTGGGGAATTCAGTGTTCTGCTTTGTAAGTAAGTGTTCTGCTGGCGAAGTAAGTGTGGTAAAAATTATTTTCTTGGTGAAAAAAGATTTTAAAATTCATTTGGTAATTTTAGGGATTTTTATAGGATTTTTTGGGATTTTCCTGCATTTTTTGGGACATTTTGTACGAAATTTCAGGGTGGTGCCGATCGACAGGGTGAAGGAGGCGTCAAACGACAGTGGCACAGTCTTTTGGACTTCCTCGAGTAGGTGAATGGATAATGCTGATCAGGTAAATTCTTTCTTCTTGAGAGCACCTTTCTTCGATGTCCCTTTTTCGATATTGATTTTCTTCTGGGGATCTTGTAGGTAAGGGTGGAAATTTTGGGAACAAAACGATAACACGACATGAAACGAAACGAAATTGACATGAAATTAACACAGTCTTTCGTGTTTGGGTTTGGGTTTTTGGACCTACCATCGGGTCATGTCGTGTTCGTGTCCAATTTCTGCCATAAAATTTACCCGATAGTGACATGATAGTGACCCAATTAAGGACACGATATATACCCTATGTAGAGCCACTATTGACCCCTTTTAGACCCATTGTCAACCCACTATTTTTTTAATTCCTCACTAACTGGTCTAATCATGTCCAATCGTCTCGTGTTGGGTCGAGTCTAATTGTGTCCAATCAAATCATATTTACTTATCGTGTTATCATGTTGTGTCGTGTTTTTAACGTGTCATGTTTGGATAAAAAAACATGCTATCGTGTTGTGTCGTGTTCGGGTCCATTAGTTTCTTATCGTGTCGTGTTGGGTCGTGTGAAAACACGACTCGTTGACCCGTTTTGCCACCCCTACTTGTAGTGACCTTCTATCCCCAGGGGACGACCATCCAGCACACGGGGGTGACCGTGGGGAATGCGTAGCTATGACAATTGATAGCGTATGAGTTTGGGTACGTCTAGTACCTAAGAGAGAGGGTTTTGGGGCATATGAGGTGACATCTAATTCTGGTTCTTTCCCTCCAGGATCTTCTTGCAAGTTCTTCATTGACTGTGGGAACTTGGTGCTGACCATATTGCATGCTTAATGTAATGGCATTGCACCTGAAAATAGACTTACAAAAGGTAAAAAAAAATGCTTATTTTTTTATTATTATCTTGATTTAGTGGCTTGCACTTTAATTTGTTGTTGAGTTTTTATTTTGAGAAATAGTAGGAGAATGTATTTTTGGAATAAGGAGAGGCCTTGGAGGCATAGTGGTAAAGATTTTCCCTTTGAAAGGATTTATTTTTGGAAGAAGTAGGAAAAATGAGTTTTTTTTGGAATTTTTGAGTAGGGGAAGGCCATGGAGGCTTGGTTAGTATATGGATGAGGAGATAGAAATCTTAGTTATAAAGTGGAGCTTTACGCCTTCATTGGATTGTGTTGAATCTCTTGTGTTGAAGAAACTGTATTGATGTTGGAGCTGTTGCCCTTGGCTTAACTTTAAAATTACCATTGGTGATCGGGGACCTATTGGTGGACCCTCAATTGGTTGTTATTAAAGCGTAGATGTCATACCATTGTAATCCTACAGCAGTAATACTAGCATAGACCCTAAATGGTCTAGATGCTTGGTGAGAATACTGTTCTGACTCCCTGAGGGATAACCGAGTTATGTTGTTCATGTGGCTATCGGAGAGATTCCGTATGGAAGTCCCTCCTGAATATCCCTTGGCAGTTGTGCCAAACTTCTTTACTCGCTATTTTATTAGCGTAGGCCTGAATATCGAGAGTTGGGAGAACTAATTTGTGGATCACGGGGCTCGAGGTTTGCACTGGTTAGTGCCTTGGTAGGGAGAGTGTCATCCCATTTTAGAACTTGGGGAATGCCGATATGTTCGATTGGTCGGCCTCCGATAGACCTCTTTCTATTTTCCCTGACGAATCTTGCGTCAATTTGACTGGGAGCAGATTGTGCCATCTCGAACACTAAACTTCTTTCCTGTGGAGGATTTGACAAAGCGTCTACGCATGCAACTGGGGGCTCTGTGGGAGAATTTTCGACCATCGACCCGTCATTCTCAACCTATTGGTAGAGTATGGCATGTTTTTGGGGAATACATAAAGTGGTTGTGAAGGAGGGTAGTTGCCAAGTTACTGGCTGAGAAGACCGAGCAAAAGTGGTTCGCTATGTATGACACCATAGAGGGAGGTGTTGTTATTTTCCCTAGGCTAGTCCGGGCTTATCGTTCTATGGAACACCTTCGGATTTCCATCTAAGTAGGTGAATTTCGGGGACCCCAAGATGTAGAAGCTGATGCGGCTGGTTCTTCTGGCAGCTGCGGGTAGGATACCTGGGGAGTTTATTTGTGAAGCTTTTTTATGGTGTTTGGTTATGTATCTGGTTGTTTTCTGGTGGGAAGGTTATTTAGGCGCAGTTTGCCTTGTTTTTATTTTTTAGAAAAATAAGGTTAGGTTGGCGGGGGAAGTTGTTTGATTCCCTATGTTGATGTAATTGTATCGAAATTTCTCATGAATGAAATAAAGAAAATTTTAATTATATTGTTGTGCCTCTTGATGAGCTTTTGCATTTGAACTATCTATACCAATCTCTAAGGCATACATAATCCTCTTGTTCATGTACATTATAAAATAAACTATCATTTTCGGGGATAAGAAAAGAATATCATTTTGTGAAAAAGAAGGGGACCATATTCATATGAGGCGTATGAGCTGCCTATGTACCTCTGAGGGTTTTGAAAATTTTTGAGTTTCAATTTTGAAAGCAAAAATATTTTTAGAGGACCAGGCCCCATGTAATTCTGAATAGAGGGAAATGAAGAAAAAAAAATTAGAATAGAAGGGAGATGAGAAGAGTTGTAGCGCGCCGAGATTTTAGACTAAGGGTAGAATTTCTTGAGACGGTCCAAGTTGACTGGACGGGCTATCTCTTCCCCATCGACGTCAGTGAGCATAGTGGGGCTACCGGATAGCATTTTCTTCATAATGTAGGGGTCGCTCCAATTGGGCTTGAATTTCCCTCTGGGGTCCCAGATGGGTTTTATAATTTCTTTAAGGGCTATGTCTCCTTCTCGAACACCACGGGCCTTGACTCTCTTGTTGAATGATCGTGATATTCAGCGATGGTATCCTTGTATATGATATAGAGCCTTCAGTCTACTTTCGTCCAAGAGTGACAACTCGTAAAGACATCTTTGATGCCAATCCTCCTCACTAACTTTTCTTTCAAGTATGACACGTAGTGAAGGAATTTTTAGCTCAATGGGTAAAACTGCTTCCATGCCATATACCAGAGAGTAACGGGTAGCCCCAGTAGATGTTCGAACTGAAGTGAGTTAGCCCCAGAGGGTGTAAGGGATTCGATTATCCCAATTTCAGTAATTCCCAATCATCTTGTTGATTATATCTTTAAGGTTTTTATTAGTGGCTTCAACTGCTCCATTGATTTTAGGTCGGTATAGAGAAGATTTGTGTCTCTATAAATCCCATACTCATCGACCACTTTTGTGACTTCTGCTTCGAAATGTGACCCGTTATCTAACACTAGCTCATGCAGGACCCCATATCAGATGAACTTGGCCACCTTTTTGGCATTCAGAACTACATATGACTCAGCTTCAACATATTTGGTGAAGTAATCAATGGTAACCAAGATGAATTCATACCCGTCGGAGGCCTTATGTGTAACTTTCCCTATGATGTCGATGCCCCATGCAGAAAATGGCCAGGGAGAAGTCATGTCGTATAATTCTCGAGAAGGCAGGTGTTGGAGGTTGGAAAATTACTGGCATTTAAGACATCTTCGAATATAGGCAGTGCAATCCTGAACCCTGGTAGTCTAATAATAACCATATCGAATGATTTCTTGGCGAACATATGGCCATTCATGTGGGGTTCACATTTCCCGTTATGGATTTTCTGCATCATCTCTTCAGTGTCAGCCCCTGCGATGCAGTGTAAATGGGTTCCATCGAAGTTTCTCTTTAACAGTGCTTTATCATAGACGATATACTGGGCAACCAGTTTTTAGAGGGTTGATCGGTCTTTCTTATGATAATGTTGGGAAAACCTACCATGCTTGAGGAGGTGCCAAATATCGTAGTACCAGCAATCGACTATATTAGGACCTTCTTCTGTGATGAGCTCAATGTGGTAAAAATGGGTAGGTTTAGCTTGCATTTGGATTAGGAAGTGGGCCATCGTTATTCCTTCAGGCATGTCAACCATGGAGGCTAGGGTAGAAAGGGCATCGGCTAAGTTTTTCTTTGCTCAAGGCAGGTAGTGTAAGGTGATATCTTAGAATTGGGAGGCCAACTCTTCTAGGTGGGCATGGAAGGGTAAGAGTTTCTCGTCCTTGAATTTTTATCTTCTGAGCACTTGATCGATGATGAGAGCAGAATCCCCGTAGACATCTAGGTACTAAATTTCTTTCTTGAGAGAGATTTTGAGGCCTACCGTGTATGTCTCGTATTCGATCATGTTATTGGTGCAGAGAAAATCCAGCTTGATGGCAATGTGAGTGTGAGAGTCATCAGGGGAAATTAGGAGTATTCCAATGCCATATCCTTTCTTGTTGGCAGCACCGTTGATAGCGCGCGAGAGTTGTGCGCGTGTAAAGTGCATAGTTGTTATTTTCTGTCTCGCCGCGACTCTATAAACAAACCTAAGTTACTACTACACTTGCGGGGCAAGCACAGCGGTAAGTCGGGTATCGAAAATCCACAGGGACGAGTTGCTAGAATTCAATTAATTTAATATTCCAAAATAAAAGTGTAAAAGATGATTGCAAATTAAAAAGGAAAAGATGCATAAATGGAAAGATTAATCTAGGGAAGGGTATTGAAACTAGATTATGAAAGCGAGTAAAACTATAGGTTGCGTCGAATATCCCTCACCTGAGTTAATTTGCATAAAATGGTTACATAGGTCGACGAGTTATTTAGAATGCGTCTCGTTTAGACAGTTAAGTGAACCAAGGGTTGTCACACCCCTAAATCCGCATAAAAGCCTAATATGATTTTGGCGTCAACAAATATCTCAGAAATTACGCTCGAAAGGTCGTAAGCACGGGACATACATGATATGCCCCGTCAAATCTCCTAGGCGTAATAACTAGGACAACGCACCCGAAATAAACCCATAAACACTATCACCAAGCAAAGCAACGCGTTAACCCGAGTGAGTTCCATTCAAACACAACCTAATTTAAATTACCTAGAAAGCATGTTAAAAACGCGATAAAGAAAGCGGGAAAGAAACGCGATAAATCTAAACTAGAAAGCAATTAAATCAAAGCATGTAAACTATTTAGGAAAGCATGTAAATCTAATTAGAAAGCAAGAAATGAAGTAAATACAAACTATATTAATGGATAGGGTAATGAATAGTTAACTTACAAACCCAAAAGTGTGTCAATCCAAAAGGAAATGAAGAAGAACTAAGCAAAAATCCAAACCCAAACCCTAAGCTAAACTATCTTCTAAAACTATCTAAAATCGTTCACCTCTATTATTACAACAAAATTGGTATATATAATAAGTTGGAATAATTAGAAAAGAAAAGAGAAAAGAAAAGAAATGCCAAAATATCTCCTGAAAATAGGGGATCGATCAATCGACGATTTTGGTCGATCGATCGATCAAGGCCAATTTTCAGCTGCAGAGAAGGATCGATTGATCGAACAAAAGAGTCGATCGATCAAGCAAGCAGGGGTGAGCCAAGCAGCAGCTTCTGCATTCCTTTTCTTCCCTTTTCCTCCTCCTCTTTTGGTTTATTGTTTTTCCCTCCGTTGAAATCGCCGTAACTTCTTCATACGGACTCGGAATCGCGCACCGTTCGCGGCCACAGGAAACTAGCGAGGAGGGATACAACTTTCGGGATATGTCAAGTCAGGTGCCCAAGCTGTGAAATGACTAAAATGCCCTTGAACGTTCGATTGCGTATAAAACTTCACTGGAATGCGTCTGAACTCCATACTTAGTACCTAGATACCTACAAAAGCCCAATTATACCTCATATAGCATGTTAACAATATAAACCGAGGTTGTCTGGTTAACGGGCTTACATATAGAGATTAAGGCACACGAGAGGGGTAAAATGCGTAGGTTCGAGAGATAAAATACGCAATATTTGTGTATTATCAACCGTCAAAGAACAATTGCCATCAGAGGTCTTCCTGAGAGATACAAAGGATATTCTCATTCGGGAACTCAAAAATCCAAACACCGGTTTCTTCTATAGGGTAGTCAGCGAGGTAGTCAGATATATCTTTTCCTTTCATGGATTTCTGCGTGACATACACAATATCAAATTCAGCTAACATTATCAACCATCGGGTCATTCGGCTAGACATGGCAAGTTTCTCAAGCAGGTATTTGATAGGATCCATTCGGGACACAAGTTTGATGGGGAAAGTGAACATGTAGTGCTGTAATTTTTGGGTGATAAGGGCGACACATGCTTTTTCCAAGGCACTGTAGTTAACTTTGTACCCGACCAACTTGCGACTAGTGTAATAGATGGCTCTCTCTTTATGAGATTCTTCAAGGTATTGGGCTAGAAAAGCCCCAGCCGCAGTGTATCTTACGGTCAAGTATAGTATTAGGGGAAGACCAGGCTGTGGCGACATGAGTACTTGAGGTCGGGCTAGCTATTTTTTTATTCGATCAAAGGTTTCTTGGCAAGATTCATTCCAAACCTTAGTGGAATCCTTTCGGGGGAATATGAATATGGGTTCACAAATAAAAGTCAACTGGATGAACCGACTAATATACTGTAATTTTCTAAGGAATCCTTGAACTTCTATCTCCATTCGGGGGGTGGCCTTTTGAGTATGGCTTTCATTTTAGCAGGATCAGCTTCTATCCCCTTCTCACTAACCATGAATCCTAAAATCTTTCCTTTGGTAACTCCAAAAACATATTTATGTGGGTTAAGTCTCATCTGGTATTGTCGTAGTCGCTCGAATAACTTTAGGAGAGCGGGGACATGACCTTCCCTAGTCTTAGAGTTGATAATCATATCATCCACATAAACCTTAACTTCTTTATGTATCATATCATGTAAGATGGTTGTGGCAGCCCTCTAGTAGGAAGCCCCTGTATTTTTTAGACCAAATGGCATAACGGTGTAATAGAAAGTTCCCCAAGGGATGATAAATGCAGTTTTCTATTGATGATCCGGGTGCATCTTGATTTGGTTATATCTGACAAACCCATCAACAAATGACTTGAGAGTGTGACTGGCGGTATTTTCCATAATCATGTCGATATTGGGTAACGGATAATCATCCTTTGGAGAGGCATTGCTCAAATCTCGGTAGTCAATGCACATGCGAACTTTTCCTCTGAATTTTGGCACGGGTGCGATATTAGCTAGCCACACGAGATTAATTTCTTGACCACTTCTTACTTAACCTTAAGAGACCATTCGGTGTGGAGCTTTCGCAGTTTCTGTTTGACTGGTTCGCATTCTAGGGGAATTGGAATCTCATATTGAGCGATTTCAGGATCAATGCCGGGATGTCATCGTAGGACCATACGAAGACATCAGCAAACTCCTTCAGTTTTACTTCGAGTTGCGCCCGCTCATGCTCATCAAGGGTAGACCCTATCCTAATCTCGCGCATTTAGCTACTAGAACCGAGATGAATAACAATAGTTTCATCTTCATTAACTTGAACGTGGTTATGTTGTTTATTATTAACCTTATTAAGATCAGTTAAGAATTGTTCATTTGCAAAATCATTATTGTTGATGTAAAAAACTAGACTATGTCTAATTATTTAATCACAAATAATATTTGTAAGCAAAAGAAAGAGATAAAAAAAGTTTTTAAAATGGTTCGGCTTATGGAGAAAAAAACTACGTCCATTGTGCTTGTTATTGCCTTGTGTTTGCCTTTCAATCACTTGCCCTTTACGAAGGGATTACAACGTATTTATAGTCCAGTAGGGAGACAAAGAGCTAGAATATTAAAGGATGGAATGCCTTTATAAATTAGGCATTTACATTCTTATAGAAGGTCCATAATGTTTCTGGTTGTTGACGTTTTGCTGATAGAGTTGGTCGGCCTCCCTATTTTTAGTCGGGCTTCCTAATGTTGGTCGGCATTCCAATATGATGCTCGACATTCCAGGATTATTTTCACAGTGGATGACACATGTCTATTTCTGATTGATCCACATAAGTGGGTAATTTTTGGTATCAACATAAGCCCCTAATGGTCCATGCTTCATGCTTGCTTGAAAGTATGAAGCATTTAGTTCTGGTAGTAGCTCGGGCTATATTTTTTATGCTTGGTCGGTTGTCGACTTCTCACCCTTATAAATTTATTAGCTACACAAAGTGTTTGTATTGTTGATGGTATTTTTGTAAATATCCAAACTTATAATGAATTGTTTTAAGGTAAATATGTCTTTTTCTGCTTAGCCGCCAAAATTTCAATCGTCGTTTCGCTTTAATCATTACGTTCGCCAGTTTTTGAGGCAATCTATAAAAGGTGGTAAAATCCCGATCATCTCTTACTTTAAACCCTCTAGGTTTTTTCTACAATTTCTTGAGCTTTTATGCGATCGTTCTTCCTGTCTTCTAGTTCTTGCTGAATCCTTAAGTCTTTGTAAGAATTATTTCTCTTTATTCTTTTCTTCATATCAAATCATGGTTTACGTTGTTGTCTCTCTAGATGAGTTTAGAAAGGAATGGAACATACCATATTGGGTAGACTTAAAGTTTCCCAATCCTCCTGTAGATGTTTTTTCTTTGTCTGAAGGTCATTGGATCCCTTCTTTATTCGTTACTGAATGTGGCTTTACTTTTCCCCCAAATCATTTTTATCTAGAATTTTGTCAATACTTTGACATTGTACCTGCTAGAGTAGCCCCCAATACTTGGAGGGTTATCAATAGTGTTCATATGCTCAATCAACTCTATAGGACCCACATAGGCATTTTCGAAATCATGTTTTGTTATAAGTGGGTCACTAATGGCAGTACTTACTATTTAAAAACTAGGGTTGTAAATAGAGCTTTAGTTACTAACCTTCCTGACTCCAATAGGAATTACTTCGACCATGGAGTTATTGAAAAAAATTGGCAATATGCACCCCTAACGAGGGGCGAAGTGTACAATAGGCCAAAATGCCCTCAGGAGGGTCATGGGATAGGTTGTTTTAAATTCTTATGTGACTTTATTAATAATTTTTCTGTCGAAATGTTAATTAATCAGTGGTTGTTTATTTTCTTGTAGTTGATAGGAAGAGGAAGTATCCCAAAGAAGGTGACATTAAACTTAATGAGCTCAAGTTTCTTCTGCGGCCTTCATCAGAAGATTGGTGACGAATATACTTGGTCGGCATCATACTTGCTGAAATATGGGATTTCTATCACCTCCTTTGTTGCCCGACCTTCTGCTGTTGCTCCTACCATTGTGCTTGACTTGGACCAGGATCCAGTGTCCACTTCATCAGACAGTGGTGAACTTGGTAGTGGTCCTTCTTCATCCTTGGACTCTGACCTTCCTCTTGCTGATGTTATGGGAAAGAGGAAATTCCCTAATATAATGGGAGATGTTAATGCTCCTAGCTCCACAAATTCTGGTGGTGGTAAGGCCACTAATAAAGAAGATGCTCTAAAGAAGCCCCCAGCTAAGAAGTGTAAGAAGACCCTTCTTAAACGTATAAGAAAAGGTCTTCCTTCCAGAATTGCTGAAGGAACAGTTGTTAGTGACAACCAACAGAACTTGGTCAATTTGCCTGTTATAGGTAATGGCTCTCCTATAGCCATAGGTCCTGGCTTAGCCAGACAATTAATAAAGTCTGATACATTACCAGATTATAAGGGTGCTGCCTCTGCCATGTCCCGTTTGAAAATTTCTGAAAGGGATGCTCAAAGCCTTGCCTTGGTAAGAACTCTTACTTTTTAATACTTATACTTTTTCATTGATTTCTTATACTGATTTGGCCTCTCTTTTTGCAGTTCCTGGTTGGTTTTAACCAGATGTCAGAGAAGGACAATGCACTTCGTTCTTCTTCAAATGATGTAGAAGAGGCTTTTGAATGCGTGAAGAAATCCTTGCTTGACTCCCAATAAGCATTGGCAAATGAGAATCAATCTTGGGAGAATAAAATAAAAGTTATTGAGGAAGCTAAGAAGAACGTTAAAAATAAAGTTGTTGTAGCTCGGGGACAAGTCCCTGAGTTAGAGAAGAACTTAATTGCTGAGAAGGCCAAAAGGGTGAAGGCTAGAGAAACTTCCTTTAATAAGGGTTGGGAGAAAGCCATCATAGTTGCTTCTGTCCAGATTGAATATGTGAAGAATAAGTTCTACAAGGATGGTTGGTCTACTGCACTCATTGAGGTTGGTACTCCACAAGAGTCTGAACCCTTCCTCAAATATGACCCTAGTTCCCCACCAAACTTGGATGAGGAAGTTGAAGATGATGTGGGGTCAGGGGATTTCACCCTTATTCTGGAGCCTGCAGCCGACCAACTACAGACAGTTATTGAGCCTTATCTCCCCACTACTTATGAGAAAATCACTCCACCCATTCCTGTCTCCAATCAAGTTGAAACTACTACTGATATGGAGAAGGTGTAGACTTTCTAGGTAATCAACCTTTTTCCTTTCTATCTTTATTTCAATGTATTTGTAACTTGACTTCATATCAATAAAAATGAGTATTTTTTTTCTCTGCATTTTTTATCTTTTAATTGTTGCTTTATGCTCTTTATTTTGTTGTTGATTGGATATTTCTTGACTCTTATAGTTCATGGACAAAATGAATCAACTTTCCTCCACTGACTCCGAGCTACTCAAAAGATGCAATGATCTATTCAAGGCTGGTCATATGACTTTATCCAAGGAAGATCTGTTAAATTTGCTCGGGGCTGATGTTGCAGATCAAGCTAAGGAAGCTTACTTATACTTAAAGTGTCTTCTTGATCGGGCGGTGGCTAATAATGCAGCTTACTTCGAAATGATTGAAGATAACAAAGAAGCCAAGGCTCTCCTGTATGATGATTATGAGAAGAAATACAAAGCTTTATGTTAATCTTGGGGATTTGAGGAGAAATTAGAGAAATATGCCTATTCTTTTAGAAATAAAGAGTTTTTGTTCAAGTGTGAAGTGTATGAGGCTAGGGCCATTGCTAAGCTGTTGGAGGAAGAAAATAACAGTTTGAGGGATGAACTGAACTCTTTGAAGGTTTCATCAACTACTGCTGCTGATGGTGATAGAGTTTCATTTTTGGAGACTGAAAATGATAATCTGATCCAAACCTTCTACCTCCTCCCGATCAAGAGCAAGATCTGACCAAGCTACAACAGATGAAAGCAGGACTCAACCGACGCTTACAAATCAGGATGCATAAATAAAGGCTAAGAATTTAGCCATTGTTTAGATGTATTTAAAGATCCAAACCCAGGGTGAGCAACTTTCAACCTAATCCTCTCAATAACAGGCTAAAGAGGGAGTATTGAAGAAGCTGCAACATCAAGTTGAGAGATTAACTTTCTAATTTCACAAACAACCCAGGGAGATCTGGATGGCAGGATATAATGAAGCTCTTGGTCATTTTGATGAACGCTTTAATCAAGCTCATCGCAAATGCTATAATGGGGCTGAACCAATTGCCTAACAGTTATGAAGGTTGATCAGGACAGTAGACTATGGTAATGGGTTGATCTGGGGTTTTTTGAGTGTCGAGATCCTCCTTTTAAACTGGATGTTAGCTAAATCCCTATAAAAACCATTCCTCAATGCCCGATCTCCAAATACTTAGGGGATTATATCCTGGATGACGAGCTAGAAATAGTCCGACCTCCTCATCTGTTAGATGCTCCGAGCAGCAACAGTAGAAGAATGCTTCAAGATTTCAACTTCATTAACTCTCCATACACATTAGATGATCCTCTAAGAGGCATGGAACCAGCACCAAGCTCCTCTAAAGCTGAAGGAAAACGTCCAATAGAATAATCTTGAGCATAATTTGTTCCTGTATTTCATTTATACACAATATTTGCATGTAATCATATCATATATAAATGAAAGGCATTTGATTAACTTATCTTGTTAATTTCTGGATACTTGAATGTTTCATTAGTTCTACTGATACATTTATGCATTTGCCTAAATTTTAGTATCAATTACCAATGAAATTATCATAGGTTCTACTGATACACTTAAGTTTAATACCATTTACTTTGATGTGGCCATAGGTTATACTAATGCACCTAGATTTAAATCCAAGTTTAGCATTAGTTACCCGTAGTATTGCAATAGGTTCTGCTAATGCACCTAAATTTTTAGGTTTAGTACTAGGTACCAGTGTTGACTAAGTGTATGTCGAATATGTGTCTACATTCCTATTTAGGAATCTTCGCAATGTTCTTCCTCCATTTTTCTCAGTTCGGATAAAACTTGTTGATTTTTATATAGAGTTTTATCCCTGATTGTTCTTGACAAAGTGCTGAGGACTAAAATCCTATTTTGACTTGGATTTGTGTTTTGCTGATCAAGTATCGCCTTTTCTGACCAAGTCTGACCAATTACTGAATTCCTTCCGATCAAGTATTTGGGGATGTATATCACCAATATTCTCCCAAAAAATAAAAAATAAATGGAAAACAAAACCTACTTTTTATTGATACTGAAGAAAATTGATTATAAAAGATATTGCTTGCTACATTACTGGTAGTACTTCCTAAGATGCTAGGCATTCCAGGAATTTTTGAATTCTTCCCCCTCCAAAGTCTTAATTCGATAAGTTTCTGGTAAAACAACTGCTGAGACAGAATAAGGCCCATGCCAATTTGCTTCAAGATTGTTGGTCTTCTGAATCACCTTCTTAAGTACATAGTCCTCCTCTTTTAAGTTGGTCGGCTTTACCCTTTGTTATAAAAGCGTGTTATTTATTATTGATAAGCAGCGTTTCTCAAAGCAGCATCTTCACGCAATTCTTCCAACATATCCAAGTCTAGCCTTCGTATCAAATCACTTAGAGGAGAATCAAAGTTCAACACTCTATGAGCTGGCAAACCTATTTCAGCTGGTATGACTGTTTTCGTCCCAAATTCCAGTATGTATAGCAACTCTTGGAGTTATTCGGTATGCCCACAAAATTGAGTGCAATTCATTGATCCAATTCCCTTTAGCATCATCAAGTCTTTTCTTTAACCCAATGAGTAAAGTTATGTTTGTTACCTCAGTTTGCCCATTGCTTTGAGGATGTCCTGGAGCAGAGTGCAACTTTTAAATCTTGGATTGGGCACAATATACTGCAAACTTCTCATTATCAAACTGCGTACCATGATCAGTGATGAAGGCATATGGTAATCCATATCTACAAATGATGTTTTTCCAAATAAACTGGTACGCCTTCTCATAAGGCATATCCACCAATGGTTCTGCTTCGACCCATTTTGTGAAATAGTTAACAACTACGACCAAGTACTTAAATCTTCCTCGGGTGCTCGGCAGTGGCCCGACCAAGTATATCCCCCAAATAGTAAATGGCCAAGGTGAGGTAATGGGGGTCAAAGTTGCATGTGGAGTTTTGCGAATATTGGAGAAGTTTTGGCACTTGTCACATTTCTTTGCAAAGGTTGTACAATCAGCTCTCATGATCGGCCAATAGTACCCTTGAGTACTCATTCGCTTTAGCAATGATCTTCCTACCACATGAGCTACACAAGATCCTTTATGAACTTCTTCTATTAGATCTTGAACCTTTATTGGGTGAACACAACGCTGCAAAGTAGTTGTTAATCCTCTCCTTTATAGAACTCCTTTGTCTAACACATACCTTGTTACTTTGTACTTAAGCTTTTTGGCCTTAATTAGGTCTACTGGTAGTATTCCTTCTTCAATATAAGATCTGATGGGATCCATCCAGGATGGTCCCATGTCTACTGTAATGAAACTAATTATCAAATCTTTATCAATGCTTCGATTGGCCAAAATTTTAATGGGAATGGTTCTTCTAAGCTCAATTTTGGTTGCTGATGCTAACCAAGCAAGTGTGTCAGCTCGGGCGTTGTCCAGTCTTAGAATTTTGCTCATCCGAATAGCGGATACTTTTGCTATAACCTCTAATGCCTTGGCTAAGTATATTGTCATTAGTTCTCCTTTGGCTCCATACAAATCCAAAATTTGATTCACCACTAACTGAGAATTACTGTATGCCACAACTTTCTCGGCGTTCAGTGATTGAGCCAAACTTAGGCCCACAATGAGAGCTTCATATTCTGCTTCGTTATTTGAGGCCTGAAATTGGAATCGCAATGCATATTCAATGTTTATCCCGTTAGGGGTGTTGAGTATTATAGCTGCTCCACTTCCTAAAGCCACATGAGGATCCATCTACATACAAGTTCCATATGGGGATGTTATTATCAAACACTTGATCTGTTAATATCCCATGATGAAATTCTCTGCTTCTTGCCTCCTCATATATTTTGGTCATCTCCTGCATCCTGGTTGACGTCTCCGGTAGGTCGGCAGTAATTTCTTCTGAGCTTATCCCTAATTTGGCCTACTTGGGTTGTTGATCGGTGAACACTTTGGTTGGGATTTCCCCTATTCGGGTTTGCTCTGTCTGAATGTTCCATTGCTCGGGAACCTCTAGATAAGTGAATTCAGTAATGAAGTCTGCCACAGCTTGGCCCTTTAATGAGGATCTTACCTCATATACAATATCTTACTCCCCCAGTTCTACTGCCCAATACATTAATCTACCAGACTTCTTCGGTTTATGAAGAGCTTGTCGAAGAGGCATAACGATGTATACCACAATGGTTTGTGCTCAAAAGTAAGGTTTCATCCATCTAAATGCCTCAATCAACACCAAAGTTAATTTCTCCAAGCGTGGATATCTAATTTCTGCTCCTCAGAAGGCTTTGCTAGTGTAGTAGACAGGCTTCTAAACTCCGTTATCTTCTCATATTAAGGCAAAACTTACACCTAACTCAGAGACGGCTAAATATAAATACAAATTTTCTCCCAACACTAGTCAGAAAATCAATGAGGGTGGTCCCAAATACTTTTTTAACTCCAGAAAAGCTTTCTCACATTCATCATTCCATTCAAAACTCTTACTCAACATTTTGAATAATGGTAAACACTTGTCTGTAGCTCGGGACACAAATATGTTCAATACTGTTACTCGCCCAATAAGCCTTTGCACCTCTTTTTTGTAGGTCGAGAATTTCATTTCAATAAATGCTTTGATTTTGTCAGGATTAGCCTCAATTCCCCTCTGATTCACTATGTACCCGAGGAACATGCCTTCTTGGACACCAAATACGCACTTGGTCGGATTTAACTTCATCTGGTGCTTATCCAATTGATCAAAGGTTTGGCTAAGGTAGGCAATGTGATCGGATGCCTTTTGGCTCTTCGTTAGCATGTCATCTACATATACTTCCATGTTTTTGCCTATTTATTCCTCAAAGACTTTGTTCACCAACCCCTGTTAAGTATCACTTGCATTTTTCAAACCAAATGGTATAACATTATAGCAATATGTTTATCGGGGAGTGAAGAAGGAAGTTCTTTCTCTATCTCCAGGCTTCATCTTGATCTGGTTATAACCAAAATATGCATCCATAAAACTCAATAATTCATGCCCTAAGGTAGCATCAACAAGTTGATCAATCCTAGGCAAAGAAAAATGATCTTTTGTGTAGGCTTTATTTAAATCTGTGAAGTCCACACACATTCTTCATTTTTTTTTTTTTTTTTTACTATAACGACGTTGGTCAACCAATCTGGATATTTCACATCTTCAATGAATGAAGCTTTTTTAATCTTCTCAACCTCCTCCTGAATAGCCTGGTTCTTCTTGGGACTGAACACCCTGCGCCTTTGTTTCACTGACTTGGCTTCCTTGTTAAAGTTGAGCTCATGACAGAGGAAATTAGGATCAATCCCAGGCATGTCCTCATGACTCCAAGCGAACACGTGTTTTCTCTGTCTCAAGAGCGTCACTAGCTCTTGTTTAAGAACAGGGTCTAGTGTTGATCCTACCTGTGTAATTCACTCTAGCTTGTCATCGTCTAAGATGATATTTTTCATTACTTCTATAATTTTACCTTTTACTAATTCTGTCTCCTCTTTTGGATCTAAAGTTTCCACCTCAGAATCACTATTGGGCTCAGTAATATCCCCTTGGTACATGGTGGTTTTCTTTTTTATTTCCTCAGTATCCTCTTCCTCAGTAGAGGAATAATAGCATTAACAGACTACGTTTTGATCACCCTTCACCACTCCTACTCCAAAGTTGGTCAGGAACTTCAAACATTGATGGGATGTTGAGGGAATTGATTCAAACTTCTTTAATCCTACTCTGCCCATAATGACATTATAGGCTGACTGCATGTTCTTGTCCATTACAAAGAAATAAACTTTCTCGGTTCAACTTGCTGGCCAGGTGCTGAGAAACACCTCCAGCTTGATTGTACCCAAAGGATAAACTTTTTCACCAGAAAAAACGATCAAAGGCCTGTGGTATGGATCTAGCTGACTGAGCTTCAAATCCAACTTTTGAAAATAAGAATAAAACATGATATCTGTTGATCTTCCATTGTCGATCAACACACTAGAAACAATTGTGTCTTGGTATTTGAACTTGACCACCAGAGGGTTAATATGAGGGTAGAGAATTATTGACAAGTCATTTTTAAAAAACCCAATTACCAACTTTTCTTTATTCACCTTCCTTTGTCTATCTTCTTCGGCTAGATTGATCCTTTGGATATAAGAACAAGCTAAAGCCTCATTGGTGTAATACCACGTATTTTTGGCGATATTTATTTTTGGGATTAATTAATTAAATGAGAATTAATTAGGAATTAATCCGGATAAAATACTAGCGAGATGTGAGTTGGTATTTGACTATATTGAGTATATATGATGTTATATGAATATTGAATTATCAAATTTGTCGTGAGATTGATATACGACAATTTGGACATTTTATTGGGATGCGTGAGACAGTCGCGTCAGGATATAATTATTTTAATTGTAAGAGTGAATTTAAATTCTATTAATCGTATGGTCGTTTTGAGTGCGCCAACGCGTCCGGAAGGGTCGAGATAGTCAAAAAACACTAGTCGGGGGTTTAGTTTGGGTCCCGGGATATTTTTAGGCCATACCGGCAACATAAAGGGTATTTTGATAATTTCGTATCTTTGGGAATTAAAAGTGATGAAAATTAAGAGTTTTTATCTGATTGGGAATTGACCTACTAAACCCACTAACCAACCCTTAATGACCCAATAAGCTACGGGGGTTATTAGATTAGGTTTCCAAAACTTTCCCAAAGCAAACCCTAGCCACCATAGCCACCTTTGGAGAAGAAAGCTTGGAGAGAGAGAGAACTGCAGCAAATCGTCATCAAAATCAGAGATTGAATCAAGGCAAGTGGTTTAATTTCAATTATTATATAGAATGCTCCTTCCATGCGTAGGTATTTACATAAATCAAATTGTTCTTGAGAGTTTAATAAAAACCCATTTTAATTGGACTTAGAACTTGAATGCTGAGGAGTAATTGCATGTAAAATCGTATAGAAATGATTACCCTGATGTTAATCTGTGTTGGATGTAACAAAAACGAATCTAATTTGAGTAAATTGATGATCATAAATTTTAGGGTTTATGTTCTTGAAAATTTGGGGAAAAGTGTAGAGATTTGATGGATTGATGATGATTAGGATGAATTGGTCCTTTAAAATACGTTTGTATATAACCTTGACATGTTTAGGGATGATTAGAGACCATAAAACATTGTTGGGACGAATTTTGGTTAAGATTTGAGGTGTAAAAATTGGTGAAAACGAGATAGGATTTCTGGGCTTGAATCTGGTCACTCGTTAGAAGACCTACCCAGGTCGTTCGAACGAGCTCGTTCGAACGAGCTTCTAACGAGTTGATAGTTTGGGGTTCTAACGAGAGGGATGTTCGTTCGATGATCTCGTTCGAAAGAGATCTCGTTAGATAGCCCAGTTCGTTCGAACGAAATCTCGTTCGAACAGCCTTGTTCGAACGAGACTTCTAACGAGCTGGCAGTTTAGGCCTTTTTGGCCTGTTTTGATTTTGGGAATCCCGTAAACTTGTTCGAGGATAGAGATAACACTCCTTTGGGGATTTATGGGTAGATTTGGAACATTTGGGTTATTATGAGGAGAAAATCTTATATAAGTGTGGATCGAATCAAATAGACATTATGAGCTGAGACGTGAGTGCCTACTACGACGTGAGAATAAATTATGGCGCGTATAAATATGGACCGGGATTATATAAGTTGTATATGTATTAAGTTGGTACGAGAATGCGATAATTACTACAATTAAACTACGGTGATTACTAAGATGCGTGTTTACTTAGTATTGATATATGATTTGTGTGTATGACATAACTACCATACTTGCTATCACGGGAGGTTTGCGTTCGCTTAGGGCCCTCTAATCCTTGTGTTGCCCGGATTTAGACTGGTTACCTCGATGAACATAGGTCAGAGAAGGACTTATTGGGATGTTAATAAGTCTGTTGATCGTGGGAGCGCAGGTATGTGCGTGACCCATGTGATGTGACTGTGTTCGCCTCCATTATTTGTGATTTGTGTTATCTGAACAATTCCTGAGAGATTCGAAATGCGTGATCCTTATGTACGTGATGTACCGGGATGGATAGCAGAGTATGTGTGCACCGCAGCTTAGTCTCGGGGTGCTTATATTGTATATTTATGTTGTGGAAAATATACACTTAATAAACTGAGAACTTTCATATGGTATTGTGTGTATAACTATGGAATAGCAATAAGGGATGATCTATAACGAGTTGTATTACTTTTATGTGAGAACTTGAATTTACGTTAAGCCCCTATTTAATTGCGAGCGTTATAATGTTAATGGGAACCGAGTAATAAGGGTAGAACCTATGACAGTCTAGCTAGATATGATGTCACTTAGCTAGTGATTTGTGTCATTTTAGATGGGTACTTACGTTAGGAGTGCACAGTTAGACGAGAGGTGAGAATTTCATGTGAGTGCACGTCCTAACATGTACTTTGCATTTAATGTTTTAAATGTTTTTAAAGAACTTGCAGGTTTTTAAAATATCTCCACATTCGGGCTCTGACCCGTTTGCTTTCAAATCTATTTTTCTTGTAAAACCATTTTTAGGTGCCCAGCTACAAGGACACCATGCATAGGATACTCATTCAGATGACGAGCTATAGTTGTTTGTGGAAGTTACAGGGATTTGCTTTCAGACGCTTCTATCATTTGGATTCCATGTTCAGTATTCCTCAGTTTTAGGGCATGTTGCCCAGTTCCATTAGAGATACATTTCCATTTCAGTTTTTCAGACTTTGGCATGTATTGATTCAGTATTCAGTATTTAGTTATTCATTTCAGTTGTGGAGTTTGTTGTGAGGAGTTTTCCTCCGGATTTATTTATATCCTGTGATGGTTATTCTATTATTTCGTTATGGTGAATGGTGATATTATTCTTGCTTTAAATCTTTTACTGCATGTTAATCAGACTTTAATTAAAATTTGGCAACTTACTTTTTAAATACTAGGTGGTTAGTAATAATAAAATGTTTTCGACAGTGATGCTATTAACTGAGCCAACTTGGCATTTTGATTTAATTTAATAAAGGAGTAGCTACCCGGTATTTAATTAGTCGGGGTGTCACAGGTGGTATCAGAGCATCAGGTTCTAGTGTCCTTTAGGATCTGTACGGCTATTATGTTTCCGCTAAGTTTTCTTTGATATAGAGCCCTATATTTTAGGACTGTTGTAATCTTTTTGTGTATGCTTCGTTCTTCAACTATTTTAAGTTTATAAACAGTGAACTTATAAACTTCATTCTTATTTCAGATGCCTCCACGACGTGCACGACGAGTTCCCAGGGATGCAACACCCGAACCCCAGCCCGTTCCAATTCAGGGCATGATGAACGCCGCTGAGGTTGCAGCCATTGTAGCCCAAGCGGTAAATACCGCAATTACCGTAGTTCAGCAGGCACCACCTCAGGCGTCGGTTGTCGCGCCAGTACAGGCAAATGCATTCCCGTCTGCTTGGGAACGTGTACGTGACGCTTTTCAGAAAGCGCATCCGCCAGAGTTTGCAGGTAGCTCAGATGTGGTAGTCTCGAGCCAGTGGAGGAAGGATATGCAGAGGCACTTGAGGATGTATGAGTGCACGAACGTTCAGAAGCAGATGTTAGCTACTTTCAAGCTAGTTGGATCTGCACTGCAGTGGTGGGAGTCTATTACCACCGTGGAGGAGAGGGATACTCTCACTATTCAGGACTTTTAGGTGCGGTTCGACCGCAAGTACTTTCCGTCAGCTGTTCACACGGAAATGAGGAGGAAACTGATGAATCTGAAGCAAGAGGGTAAGACAGTGGCCGAGTATGAGGCCGAGTTCACGAATCGGTTGAATATCGTTCCGGATGAGATACCGACAGAAAAGAAGAAGATTGAGAAATTCACCGACGGGTTGACATGGAGGATCCGTCAGCATCTGTTAGGGAACCTTTCGTTGGCCACTTATTCTGATGTGGTTAACGCTGCTTTGTTACACTGCCAGGATCACCGCTTTCATATGGCTGAGGGCAAGAGATCGGGAGAGTCTAGCCATCAGGGCAGGACTGGAGGACATGGGTGCCAGTGGGGCACAATCTGTTCAGGGGCAGAGACAGGGTGAGCAGGGTTCCCAGCAGGGGGATCAGAAGAGGTTCAGATCAGGAAATTACAGGCACGGACAGGGAGGTTTTCGGTAGGGCCATCAGGGTCCAAACGGCCATCAGGGCCAACAGGGGCAGAATGGGCAGCAGTTTCAGCAGGGCCAGTAAGGCCAAGGGAGGAATGGTAACAGCCACCAGGGCCAGGGACCGCAGGGGCAGAGAGGAGGGAACTTCCCAGGGAAGTGTTTTGTTTGTGGCAAGACTGGCCATAAACGACAGGATTGTCCTGATAGGGGCAGGTCCCCACAGCAGCAGCAGCAGGGTGCTCACCAGGAGCCGCAGAGGCCTATGTTTCCCGCCGCTCTCCCCGTACCGCCACAGATGGCAGCATTGCCACCCATTCCAGCAGTTCCAGCTCAGCAGGGGCAGCTACAGTATGGACGTGTCTATAACGTCCACCAGGTAGCAGCTCCACAGGCACCGCCCGCGATTGAGGGTACGTTTCCTATCCATAGCACTATGGGTCGGGTATTGTTTGATACGGGGGCTACACATTATTTTATAGCTACACATTTCGCGAAAGCCTTAAGATTGTTAGCTACGGCAGAGAGCACAGTGACGTGTGTAGACTCACCATTGGGGAGTGGGTCACTTATTTTCTTTATATGCCGGGGAGTGGGGGTAGAGATTGGTAGTCTGGTATTACCTGCAGATATGTTGGTATTAGATATGCATGTTCACGATGTGATTATCGGTATGGATTGGCTCGCTGATTATAGAGCCATGATTGATTGCTTCGGTGGGAGCATTATTTTTGCTATTCCGGGGCAAGAGATGTTTGTAGTGGCGATGCCTCGCCCAGAGGGAGGATCGACCGCTCATTTGTATTACCTAGAGGAGGATGCCTCTAAGGAGGTTGTGATTCCTTTAGATTCGATCCCAGTCGTTAGGGAGTATTCGGATGTGTTTCAGGAGATACCAGGCCTACCCCCCAGCCGAGAGATAGACTTTGTTATAGACCTATTGCCAGATATGAGACCTATAGCACGCGCACCGTACCGTATGGCTCCGGCAGAAATGCGAGAGCTACGAGATCAGATAGAGCAGCTGTTAGGTCAGGGCTTTATTCGCAGGAGTACCTCACCTTGGGGCGCTCCAGTTTTGTTTGTGAAGAAGAGGGACGGTTCACTGAGAATGTGTGTGGACTACCGAGAATTGAATAAGGTCACGATACGGAATAAGTATCCGTTGCCTCGAATCGATGACCTATTTGACCAGTTGAGAGGAGCTTCTTTCTTCTCGAAGATTGATTTGAGATCGGGATACCATCAGTTGCGTATCAGGGAGGAGGATGTCTCGAAGATTTCGTTCTTGTCGAGATATGGTTCTTACGAGTTTCGGGTTATGCCTTTTGGTTTGACCAACGCTCCAGCAGTGTTTATGGACTTGATGAACAGAGTGTTCAGGGATTTCCTAGATCAGTTTGTCATCGTCTTCATCGATGATATCCTGGTTTACTCCCAGACAGAGGAGGAGCACGCCGAGCATTTGAGGCAAGTTTTGCAGACACTACGTCAGAACGAGTTGTACGCAAAGTATGAGAAATACGGGTTTTGGCTGAAGGAGGTCCAGTTTTGGGACACATTATTTCCGACCGGGGGATATCTGTTGATCCGGGAAAGGTATCCGCGGTGAGGGAGTGGGGACAACCCTTGACACCGACTGAGATTCGTAGTTTCTTAGGCCTAGCAGGATACTACAGGAGGTTCATTCGGGGGTTTTCGAAGATAGCAGGTCCTTTGACACATCTGACTCGTAAGGGTGTGCCGTTCATTTGGAGTGATGCCTGTCAGTTGGCATTCGATGAATTGAAGGATAAGTTGACCTCAGCACCTGTGTTAGCATTGCCGAGACCGGGAGTTGAGTATTTGGTTTACACCGATGCGTCTTTGCAAGGACTTGGAGGTGTATTACAGCAGGAGAGACAGGCCATAACTTATGCTTCCCGTAAGCTTAAGCCTCATGAGAAGAATTACCCCATGCATGATTTGGAATTGGCGGCAGTGGTATTTGCCCTACGAATTTGGAGGTACTATCTTTTGGGGGAGAAGTTTCAATTGTTCACGGACCACAAGTCCCTACAGTACCTGTTCACGCAGAAGGAGTTGAACATGCGGCAAAGGAGGTGGCTTGAGTTTGTGAAGGACTACCAGTTCGATATCCAGTATCACCCGGGTAAGGCTAACGCGGTAGTAGACGCGTTGAGCCGTAGGTCAGCAGATGAGGTGGCAGGGGTGTGGAAGGCTAAGTGGAAGGAGTTGGGACACCAGGATGCAGTGGCCCGATCTTTCATGTCTGCGATGACCATTACACTGCAGATTGTCACGAAGGTAGTACGGGCACAGGCTAATGACTCGTTCTGTCAGGAGCAGATAGTTCGATTACTAGCAGAGGGAGCTGAGTCCTATACCGTCAGCTCAGACGGGGGATTACATTTCAATGGGAGATTGGTGGTTCCGGAAGGGGAGAAATTGCGACACGAGGTGATGGCAGAGTCACACGACTCACGGTTCGCGGTACATCCCGGAGGGGACAAAATGTATCAAGACATGAGACGCCAGTATTGGTGGAGCGAAATGAAGAGAGATATTGCTGAGTTTGTTTCGAAATGCGCCACTTGCCAACTAGTAAAAGTGGATCATCAGAGACCGACAGGACTTCTACAGCCATTGGAGGTCCCGGTGTGGATGTGGGAGAGCATATCCATGGACTTTATCATGGGGTTGCCTACGTCGCAGAGGAGTCACGACTCCGTTTGGGTAATTGTGGACAAGTTGTCCAAAGTCGCTCACTTTTTACCCGTAAGGACTGACTACATTACGGGACAGTATGCCCAGCTCTTCATTTCAGAGGTTGTGAGACTTCACGGTGTGCCCCTAAATATCGTGTCTGACAGAGACAAGATATTTGTTTCGCGGTTTTGGGAGAGTTTCCAGGAGGCCATGGGCACATAATTGCGGTTGAGTACGGCTTATCATCCGCAGACCGATGGGCAGACCGAGCGCACAAATCAGATGTTGGAGGACATGCTACGCATGTGCATTATTGACTTTGGAGGTGGATGGTAATAATACCTTCCACTGGTAGAGTTTGCTTATAATAACTCCTACCAGTTCACTATTGGCATGGCTCCGTTTGAGGCATTGTACGGTAGGCCTTGCCGTTCCCCAGCATGTTGGTTAGAGGTGGGGGACAACAAACTACTTGGGCCGGAAGTGTTTCAGGATACTTCGGCAAGGATTGAGTTGATTCGGAGTCGCATTCGGGTAGCTCAAGACCGGCAGAAGAATTATGCTGATGCGAAGAGATATTTCAGGGAGTTCCAAGTGGGGGACCAGGTTTTGCTCAGAGTATCTCCTATGAAGGGGATTATGCGTTTCGGGAAGAAGGGGAAGTTGGCACCGAGGTATGTGGGGACGTTTCCTATTATTGAGGGGATTGGACCAATTGCGTATAGACTCGGGTTACCAGAACATTTACACCGGATTCATGATGTGTTTCATATTTCCTCGCTAAGGAAATATCTCAGAGACGATTTGGCTCATTCTCACATCGCTTTGGATGAGATTGATCTACAGCCTGATAGCTCCTACGAGGAGGGGCCGATTGCTATTTTGGACCGAAGTGAGAGGAAGCTGCGGTCAAAGATAGTTCCGTTAGTGCGTGTTCAGTAGCGACATCACAATGTCGAGGAGTCCACATGGGAACGCGAGGATGATATGCGCGAACGTTATCCAGAGTTGTTTTTATCAGGTACTTTCTAGTTCCGAATTTCGGGACGAAATTCTGTTATTAGGGGGGGAGTATGTAATACCCCGTATTTTTGGCGATATTTATTTTTGGGATTAATTAATTAAATGAGAATTAATTGGGAATTAATCCGGATAAAATACTAGCGAGATGTGAGTTGGTATTTGACTATATTGAGTATATATGATGTTATATGAATATTGAATTATCAAATTTGTCGTGAGATTGATATACGACAATTTGGACATTTTATTGGGACGCGTGAGACGGTCGCGTCAGGATATAATTATTTTAATTGTAAGAGTGAATTTAAATTCTATTAACCGTATGGTCGTTTTGAGTGCGCCAACGCGTCCGGAAGGGTTGAGATAGTCAGAAAACACTAGCCGGGGGTTTAGTTTGGGTCCCGGGGTATTTTTAGGCCATACCGGCAACATAAAGGGTATTTTGGTAATTTCGTATTTTTGGGAATTAAAAGTGACGAAAATTAAGAGTTTTTATCTGATTGGGAATTGACCCACTAACCAACCCTTAATGACCCAATAAGCTACGGGGGTTATTAGATTAGGTTTCCAAAACTTTCCCAAAGCAAACCCTAGCCACTATAGCCACCTTTGGAGAAGAAAGCTTGGAGAGAGAGAGAACTGCAGCAAATCGTCATCAAAATCAGAGATTGAATCAAGGCAAGTGGTTTAATTTCAATTATTATAGAGAATGTTTCTTCCATGCATAGGAATTTACATAAATCAAATTGTTCTTGAGAGTTTAATAAAAACCCATTTTAATTGGACTTAGAACTTGAATGTTGAGGAGTAATTGCATGTAAAATCGTATAGAAATGATTACCCTGATGTTAATCTGTGTTGGATGTAACAAAAACGAATATAATTTGAGTAAATTGATGATCATAAATTTTAGGGTTTATGTTCTTGAAAATTTGGGGAAAAGTGTAGAGATATGATGGATTGATGATGATTAGGATGAATTGGTCCTTTAAAATACGTTTGTATATAACCTTGACATGTTTAGGGATGATTAGAGACCATAAAACATTGTTGGGACGAATTTTGGTTGAGATTTGAGGTGTAGAAATTGGTGAAAAATGAGATAGGATTTCTGGGCTTGAATCTGGTCACTCGTTAGAAGACCTACCCAGGTCGTTCGAACGAGCTCGTTCGAACGAGCTTCTAACGAGTTGACAATTTGGGGTTCTAACGAGAGGGATGTTCGTTCGATGATCTCGTTCGAACGAGATCTCGTTAGATAGCCCAGTTCGTTCGAACGAAATCTCGTTCGAACAGCCTCGTTTGAACGAGACTTCTAACGAGCTGGCAGTTTAGGCCTTTTTGGCCTGTTTTGATTTTGGGAATCCCGTAAACTTGTTCGAGGATAGAGATAACACTCCTTTGGGGATTTATGGGTAGATTTGGAACATTTGGGTTATTATGAGGAGAAAATCTTATATAAGTGTGGATCGAATCAAATAGACATTATGAGCTGAGACGTGAGTGCCTACTACGACGTGAGAATAAATTATGGCGCGTATAAATATGGACCGGGATTATATAAGTTGTATATGTATTAAGTTGGTACGAGAATGCGATAATTACTACAATTAAACTACGGTGATTACTAAGATGCGTGTTTACTTAGTATTGATATATGATTTGTGTGTATGGCATACCTACCATACTTGCTATCACGGGAGGTTTGCGTTCGCTTAGGGCCCTCTAATCCTTGTGTTGCCCGGATTTAGACTGGTTACCTCGATGAACATAGGTCAGAGAAGGACTTATTGGGATGTTAATAAGTCTGCTGATCGTGGGAGCGCAGGTATGTGCGTGACCCATGTGATGTGACTGTGTTCGCCTCCATTATTTGTGATTTGTGTTATCTGAACGATTCCTGAGAGATTCGAAATGCGTGATCCTTATGTACGTGATGTACCGGGATGGATAGCAGAGTATGTGTGCACCGCAGCTTAGTCTCGGGGTGCTTATATTGTATATTTATGTTGTGGAAAATATACACTTAATAAACTGAGAACTTTCATATGGTATTGTGTGTATAACTATGGAATAGCAATAAGGGATGATCTATAACGAGTTGTATTACTTTTATGTGAGAACCTGAATTTACGTTAAGCCCCTATTTAATTGCGAGCGTTATAATGTTAATGGGAACCGAGTAATAAGGGTAGAACCTATGACAGTCTAGCTAGATATGATGTCACTTAGCTAGTGGTTTGTGTCATTTTAGATGGGTACTTACGTTAGGAGTGCACAGTTAGACGAGAGGTGAGAATTTCATGTGAGTGCACGTCCTAACATGTACTTTGCATTTAATGTTTTAAATGTTTTTAAAGTACTTGCAGGTTTTTAAAATATCTCCACATTCGGGCTCTGACCCGTTTGCTTTCAAATCTATTTTTCTTGTAAAACCATTTTTAGGTGCCCAGCCACAAGGACACCATGCATAGGATACTCATTCAGATGACGAGCTGTAGTTGTTTGTGGAAGTTACAGGGATTTGCTTTCAGACGCTTCTATCATTTGGATTCCATGTTCAGTATTCCTCAGTTTTAGGGCATGTTGCCCAGTTCCATTAGAGATACATTTCCATTTCAGTTTTTCAGACTTTGGCATGTATTGATTCAGTATTCAGTATTTAGTTATTCATTTCAGTTGTGGAGTTTGTTGTGAGGAGTTTTCCTCCGGATTTATTTATATCCTGTGATGGTTATTCTATTATTTCGTTATGGTGAATGGTGATATTATTCTTGCTTTAAATCTTTTACTGCATGTTAATCAGACTTTAATTAAAATTTGGCAACTTACTTTTTAAATACTAGGTGGTTAGTAATAATAAAATGTTTTCGACAGTAATGCTATTAACTGAGCCAACTTGGCATTTTGATTTAATTTAATAAAGGAGTAGCTACCCGGTATTTAATTAGTCGGGGTGTCACAATTGGGGTAAGCTTTTCTCTCAGCAATGTGATCTCCACCTCCAGCGTCTCCTCCTGTAATCATCTGATAATCAAAGGTTCCAAAACTAAGTGTAAATACCTCACATTTTGGTTTTTTGGGTTTTGGGGGGGGGGGGGGGGGGGGGGGGGGGGGAAGTCGGGATCATCTTCAGGATTTATTTTCTTCTCTTCCCTGGGCTTGCATGGAGATTTCGACCTGCGCCGAGCTCCTCTATCATCCTACCAATCAACAAACTTGTCCAGTTTTCCTCGTCGAATGAGGGTTTCTATCTCATTTTGCAGAGAAATACAATGATCTTTAGTATGCCCATGGTCTTTATGAAATTTATAGTATTTGGATTTATCCCTCTTACTAGCAGGTGCTCTCAGCTTTTCAAGCCAACGTACCTCTTTGTTGTGCTTAATTTCTTCCAAAACATGGTGAATGTCCATCGTTAATGGAGTGTAATTGTTATATCTCTTGAGCCTATCACCAATTTTCTTTTGCCTTGAATCCTTCTGCTCCTTGTGTTCTTTTTTATCCCTCTTCTCAGTTTTCACTCCAAGCTTTGCATTTGAACTCTGTTTTGCTGCCATTGCTTCCTCGACGTTCATTTTCTTGGTTGCCTTGGCCATCAATTCAGTCATGGTCTTGGGAGGATCTTTGGCAAGGGTGTAGTAAAGCTTCTCGAGAATGGCAAGGGTGTATTAAAGCTTCTCGAGAAGCAATCCACTCACGAGGGTTGTAATAATTGTTTTTTCTTCATAGTTAATAACCTTCAATTTTTCATTATTGAAACGAGTCATGTAATCCCTTGAACTTTCTCCTATCCATTGTCTCACACTCAGAAAATGAGCTACTTTTTTTACATGCTTGGCTCTGAAGTAGAAGTTGCTAATAAACTGCTCGACAAGCGAGTTGAAACCAGAAATTTATCCCCGAGGAAGGCTATTGTACCATATCTGAGCAGGACCTGTAATTGTTCCTGAGAACGCCTTGCATCTCATCTCGCCAGGGACAACAAAAATATTAGTTGCTGCTTGATACTGCTCTATATGAAGAACAAGATCTATTTTGCCATTATAGTTGGGAGTAACCATAAGAGCTTTGAATTTTGAAGGAGTAGGGAAATCCACAATGACTTGTACAAAAGGTGACCCTTTCACAAAACTTCATTGCAAAGGGTTATTTGTCTTCACCATTTCTCCCAACCTATATTCCAACCGTTGAATAGAGCCCTTTCATGCATTATTACCAGCATCAGATCTATGTGTTGCAGCTCGGCTATGACGACCAATTGTTTATGTTGTACTCTCCTCCTATAAAGTCTGCTCGGCATGGATAGATTATCGGGTATCTTATTTGGATTGGGCTGAGCCTTCATGTTGATCGGCTGGTCGTCGAGTATTTCTCGATAATGACCTAGGAATACTTCTATTCCCTCTGGGTCCCAAATGATCAAAGGGAGATGCCCTACTCAATCTTTCTAAAGCACTCAATCTTTCAGGAGTTAAAGATTGTTCATTATATGGTTCTGAAGTTCTAAGTGAAGAACTGGCTCCCGGATGGTAACACGTATCTCTGGTTGTCCAGGATTGGCTATGTCTGTTATTTCTTGGATGTGGTGGTGGCATATTTCCATGTGCAGACAAGACAGAGGATCCATCATGTAGTGTTTGGACTAACTACCTAATGGCATCTTATATTGCCTCTTGTCCTCTAGTAAGGCTAGCTAGGATTCCAGTTAGATCGTTATTTCTTGGTGGAGTGGATGGAATAGGAGGAATGCCATCATTTCGAGTGCTTGATTCAGGAACATCAGTCATATTGGGTAAATGAATGGGTAAAAAATGTTTAGCAATACGTTCCCATAGACGGGCCCAATTTATTGATGTAAAAACTAGACTAGGTCTAATTATTTAATCACAGATAATGTTTGTAAGTAAAATAAAGAGACAAAAAAGTTTTTAAAGTGGTTCGGCTTATGGAGAAAAAGCCATCTCCACTGTGCTTGTCATTGCCTTGTGTTCCTTTCAACCACTTTCCCTTGACAGAGGGATTATAACGTATTTATAGCCCAGTAGGGAGACAAAGAGATGGAATGTTAAAGGATGGAATGCCTTTATAAATTAGACATTTACATTCATACAAAAGGTCCATAATGTTTCTGGCTATTGGCATTTTGCTGATAGAGTTGGTCGGCCTCCCTATTATTGGTTGGGCTTCTTTATATTAGTCGACATTCTAGTATAATGGTTGGAATTCCAGGCCTTGGTCGGTGGTTATACCTTGAGGACTAGGATTATTGCTATAGTGGATGACACATGTTTATTTCTGATTGATCCACATAAGTGGATAATTTTTTGTATCAACAATCATCATCAAGAGTTTGATTAGAACAAGACAATTAATGTAAGGCATAACAAGATACTCAAAAGCTTCGTTTATTTCATTATTGGGAAAAAAGTGTTGAGAACTCATAAAAGGATGTCTCGATTACATCAGAATATAGAGGAATAACAAAAGAAGAGGAAATGGGGTAAATATTGACAGCTTTGATCAGGCATGATGGATCTAATGATGTAGCACTTGAGTGGACCATGCAAAGTGTCAGCCTCACTATCTATAAGTTGGATGAATCCTCGGAGTCACTTCCATTGGAATCTCCGGTAGCAGCTATAGTTTTCTCAATGAGTGGTTGCACAAGATACTGGGAACTTTCAGCCCATGAGTAGCTATCTTGGAAAAATATCTCTATTTATGGTTTCATCTTCTTATCCATATGATCATACCACGGTTCAGAAAAGCTACAGAAGGGGAAATCTTCACCCTTTCTGATGAATCTTCCATTCAAGGAATCCCCTGAGACAATCTTGGCACTTTCTATTATTCTCTTCAACCGAGGTTGGCAGAGAATTTTGAGTTCTTCTACTGATGACTGATAACCCAGGCCATAAGGAGGAAAGGCCTTCTTCAACACTATGGGTTCCAGTATTCCCTGTTGTCGTCTTCCTAGCCCCAGTCTGGCATGAAGTGCATGTTTTTGAACATATGTATCACGTTGACGTTGCTATGAGGGATATACTTTGGATAAAACCTATCTTTGAAATCATCCCCTACTGGGAGCAAAAGCGGTTCAACTCGAAAACCTGACAGAAGCATATCATTTTTCCCATGTTGTATTTTTAGCACCGGATTACTGGTGCTTGCATTCTTGGCAATGTCATCATCGCTTAAGATGGTGATGACCTACCCATTGGCAAAGAACTTCAGTTTTTTATAGAGGGAAGAAGACACACCATTGATACTACAACCCTCCTCGTCCAAATAATAAATTGACACAAGTCGAGATGTCGATGACTTGGAATTTAACAATGGGATTTATAGGTCTGACCCTTATTATAAACTTTATGGATCCCATCACTTCTCGATAAGTATTATCGTAAGCGCGCACCGTGACAGGGGTTAAAGCAAGGTCACTCAATTTCAGTCCCAAGCAATTGAGGGTTCTCAACGGGCAAACATTAAGAACTGATACATTATCGGCAAGTGAAAGTGGGACAGTCTTTCCCATGACTTCAAAAGAGATATTGAGAGCATAGTTGTGATTTGGACCAATCTTAGGGATTTCTTCTTTAGAGAAGGAGAGCATTCTAGTAGAGGTTAAAGATTCGACCATATTCAATGTTTTTTTTAGTGTGATAAAAGGAGGGACGGTGGGCCCGATAAGTAGTTTGATCAAGGCATTCCCGTGCAGCTAGGAAGACATAAAGAGTCCCCACAGAGTGATTTTAGCTTAGGTTTTCTTCAATTGATCGAGGATTCTACTCTCCTCGATTCTCAACACCTTTTCCCTTATCGTTCGCTGATGATTGCGGGTTTGGAACCTGGTAATGCCTCACTGATCTAGTCATACGGTTCACAAAAGAGGGGTAAAATAAAAACCCCGTTTCCTCGTCTATCTCGGGCTGTTCGGATGCCTTATTAATCTTTCTTAGCAGCTTCTCAAATGATATTATTCCACATATGTTGACCATTGGGCTAGTCTTTTCTGGGCTTTTCTCTTCATCTGAACTATCGAATTCGTCCCCCCATTCGGTGGCAACGATGTCATCTTTCCACGAGAACACTCCATAACCTCAACGGGCTCTTCATATAGATCTCCACATTCGATGGGGAGATGTAGAAGTGAAGGGACCAGGCGCCCTTATAGTTTCAAAGCATCAAGTAACTCGAACATTATAAATTTCACAGGTCTGTTGAAATAAGTCTGTCATAATCTGGACAACATCATCTAAGTTGACTTCATCGGTAGGTACCACCCAACTATCTAACTCTCGAGCCCACTTCCAAGCTTCCAAGAACAGTGTACTGAATCTCTGGCAGTCGATGGTCATCTTGGAGGGAAATTTCAGCCTGAACTCTAGAAGTTGGTTCAATACTGCTAATAATTCAATATCTTTCCCTTCGAAACGGGTGCGAATAGTAATGCATGTTCTTGTAGGAAGTGACAAGACCTGATCGGCAAAACTGGTAGGGTGCAGGAGAAAATATGGGCAAACTTGGAGGGGTTTAGGGGAATATATAGCTATAATAGGTGATTTACTAGGTATGATCTGGGTAAATGGATTAATTTCTAAATCTTCTTCTAGGAAGATGGCATTTGTATATTTTGGATTGGATTATGGGTAGTGCTTGGTTTAGGATTAGCTGGTGGGCCGATGATACCCTGATCAATCAGACCTTGGATTATATTTTGGATGTGGAAACACTGATCAGTGGTATGGCCAGTACTTTGGTGAAAGTCATAATGGGCATCTGGTTTGAAATTGGTAATGGACGAGGGTCCAACGACTTAATAAGATTTCGGCTTAAAAGGTCTTGGTAAACTTTAGAGAGAGGAGCGTGAAGTTTGGTGTATTCCTTTTTTACTGGGTTAGGGCGGCTTTCTAGTGCCCATAAAGTGGCAGGATGAGAGATGTTATTAATTGTTGAAACTGCAGTACAGGCAGGCTTCTCATACTTTCAGGGAGTGAACTGTCCGGATACTTTCTTTGGCTCAACTTCTGTCTTGGTAAGACTTTCTTAGATCTCTACTCCTGCTTCTCAAAGGGCTCGAAAATAAGGGTAGTACTTTCCTCCTATCGTCACTTGAACATGGGGTAAAAAGTTCTTCTTCACAATACTGACTTACTCTTCTTCGAAACCGGTTGGTTATGGTAGCTGCTTTCTCTCTCCACCTTACTATGAAGTTACTGACAGATTCCCCGAGGTTCTATGTAAGAAGTTCTAAATCACGACTAGTAACCTCCAACCTTTTGTTATACTTGTACTATGACATGAATTCATTTTGGACTCCTCGAGAGATAAGAACCAGCAAAGAGCGCTGTCCTTCAAAGTCTGTTGAAACATTTGGGCCATTATTTCCTCGGAGGCACCTAGGAGAGTCATGGCTCGGTGGTAACTTCGGAGATGAACAATTGGGGGTTCGTTACCCTTGAACTTGTTAATGTGAGGCATCTTGAACTTTTTCGACAACCTTGCTTTAGGATAGGGAGACATATGGGTGTAATCCATGTAATTCCCGGAGATTCGGACTTGGTCAAACTTCTTGGTCAACATCTTAATGTCCTCCTTGACCTTGTTCAACTCTTCTTCCTTCGAATCAACAATCACGGGTAGGTTAACATCTGGCTGGGAAAGATTCGGCATAGGGGGCTGAGCTGGCAGTGGCCCATTGGCAGGAAGGGCACGTGGAGCGTGCTGATATTCCTCGAGGACCCAAATAGGCTCAGGTGCGGGAGAACCCATTGCGCGAGGGAAGAGTACCTCAAGTTTTTTGGGAACAAGGATCCGATTTCACTGTCTCTTGTTAACCTCGATTTGAAGGCTGTCAATCTTGGTAGTGTGCACATTCGGTATTTGGTCAGCGTTCTCCATAAAGAATGGATGAAGATGAATTTCAAAATTAGAGGAAGTAGCGAGGGAACTGACGGAGCCTCGGGGCGATTCGACAGAAGACCGAAGCCAGTAGGGAGCCAGACCAAGGGTCGGGTATGCGATTGACTAGAGAATGAGAAAAAAATGAATTTATTTTTGAAAGAAAAGGGGGAAAACTGTTATTATTTGAAAAGGGAGGAAAAATATTTTTGACATTTTTGAAAAAGATGAGGACAAAATGTTTTTGGGTGAAGGGGAGGAAAAATATTTTTGGTATAAGGGAGGAAAAATGCTTTTGGTATTTCTGATAAAAGAGGGGAGAAAATATTTTTGACACTTTTGGTAAAGAAAGAGGAAAGATGAGGAAAAGGGTCTCAGCATTATTATTATTATTATTATTATTATTATTATTATTATTATTATTATTATTATTATTATTATTATTATTATTATTATTATTATTATTATTATTATTATGTTCTCACTTGTATTAGGTTTACCTAAATGCAAAAAGAGATGTCGGATGGGACCCAAGCCTGGGAAAATTGGGTTTGAAAAATATGTAAAAACATGGTTGGACTTGTTACCAAGCTCATAGACAGGGTTCCGTTTTCTAAAAAAGATGAAATCGAGCGAAAATTTGGGCGACGCGCCGACCCGTCATTGCGGTAGAGTTTTGGGTAGAAACTGGCAAACTAAATATGAGCGTCCTAAGTTTGACACCTATATGAGGGTATGCAGTTGTTGGGTTAATTGGAAGGGTTCCCCCCTTTGGCATGACTTCCATAGTATATGTCTTGCTTTTGAGGGCAATCGGTACGTGTGGACAAGCCATTTGATATACCTGAGTATATGTGAATTGCCTCACTATATATCTCGTGGGGACATTACATGTGAGAGCAAATTCGATATACTCGACGCACGTGAACGAGTTCCCTGTGATATACCTCCCGTCATGACTTCGGTCAAGCGGTACGATGCGGAGGGAATCGTTCGATACACATCGAAGGTACTTGGGCAATGGAAGGTGAGAGTCATATCGCTTAGGCTAATTGCGACATGCCGAACTAACGCCCATCACGAAGTGCCCCCAGTTATGGGACAAAATTTGGTCAATGGTTATGCTCTTTGGTGATGTAGTGTGCAAAATGCATGATTCTTGCTTAGTATATCATGGAGAGAGTATCTTTATTTATCACGATGAGCACTATACTAATAGGGAAGAATGTACAAGTATTATAAAAAGTAAATCTATCATGGAGCATGAAGATTATATTAAGCATGGGTATGTGTGAATATCTACAAGTGGGTGTGGGGTAGTGAACCTAAGCATGGATAAACTACAAGTGGTGTGTGACAAGTGTGAGTGAGCATGGATATATACAAGTGTGATAAGTGGAGGTGTGTGTTAGTGATACCTAAACACGGATATTCTAAGTGAAACATGTGTATATAAGGATCCTATGTGTTAGTAGTGTGAAGTGTACATGGGAAGTATCTACAAGTGTGTGAATGAGTAGTGATATAAGCATGAAGTATATATGCGTAAGAAATAATAGAGGAAAAAAGGGAACATTCAGGTAGGTGCATACGCACACACGCAGAAAATAATAACACCCATGCAAATAGAGTCTAGCCCTCTTATGAATGAAATTTCCCCAGCGGAGTCGCCACTGTGGCCATCCCCAGATATCGCCTTCCCCCCTCTCTCTCTTCCCGGGTGGGGGAAAAAGGAAAAAAGGAAAAAAGGGGGGAGAAGGGTCTCGCGCCCTCTCTACTCTAAGAGCGTTTCGGACGTCATTGGTGCGGGGTGAATGTAAAGAGATAGAGTCGCCAGCCTATTTTGCACAAAACAAGCAAAAGAACATGCCGTCGCTTAGAGAGAGCGACATCAAAGACAAACCGATGCTTATGAAACCAATAGTTTAAAGGTTCGGGGGCTAAGCTACGGATGGGAAGGTGTTAGGCACCCATCCCGCGCTTTCGGTCTCTCATGGGATTGTGTTACTATTTTTCTCCATTTCTCCGTAAAGTGTGTGTGCGTGTATATATAATGGAGATCGGAATTTCCCAACTCATATCATGGAAAAGATGGAGTGAGGTCATCCATAGGAATGCTTCCAAAATAATATTTAAAAAATACGATTTATGCGTTTATCGAGATATTGATAGTTATAATAAAACGATAATATATGTCGGAATGAAACGCCAATGAGGATCATTAGTATAATATATATTAAAATAATGTATAGATGAAAAGGAGATAAATGCGAAAATGGGGAATTTGGAAAATTTGGAAAATTGGACTCGAGTATCCGGTTTTAGCCCGAAATGTCTACGTAGCCTATAAAGGCATCAAAGTCCACATAGTTTGCATGAGTCATAGGGGTGGGGTTTATCCCACATATTCTAACAAGAATTTATTATATGTGTGTGTAGAAAATGTGTTTTAGTTTTGAGAAATTGTGATAGATAATCCCATTGGAATTTATAGGTGTAACCCTCTTTTTTTTATATAGAAAATAAAGTATGTGCAATATAACTAATAAAAAGGTGAGATATTAATGTGTATGAACTAAAGTAAAAGCTAGATTATGAATTTATATAATTAATGCAAAAATAAGAAATTTAAAAAGAGAGAAATATTTTGGACCTTCTTTGAAGAATTGAAGCTTGATCTTGATCTTGGATGAGATCCCTTGGATGTTGAGATGAATGTTGGAGGAGAGAGAATGAGATTTTGTCAAATTGGGTATGAAAGGGATGGGAATGAAAGACGGAAAGGAATTTCACATAAGGAAACTTTGCTGATTGCAAGAGAATGTTATTGAGATCACTGATGTTGATGGATCTGAGATCTGTCTTGGGAGTGAGGCCATGCCCTCTATTTATAGGGTAAGGGGGGGTATCTATCGACATAGACCGAGCCCTTCCAATCGGCAGGTAACCCTAGGCATACTATCGATAGGCAGGGAAATGGACCTGCCAATCGGCAGTCTTATGCAATTTTTTTGAAAAAAAGGTTGCAGAATGCAATCCATTGATCCAAATTGTGCACGGAGAATACCGTTAGAAAGGTAGTTCAGAGAAATTCAAGAGTATTTGGGGGCACTCTCGGGTCTGGGAGTTGAATTTGGATCAAACGGGGCTCGAAAGCGCTCGTCAATCCTTTGGACAAGAGATCGTCGGACGGGAACAGATCGTTCGTCCAAACGGTAAGTCATAATTGTGCACGGGATGGACCGTTGAAAAGGTTATGCGAGGTATTTTTACATTACAAAGAGCTTAGCTAGGTTAGAAAAGTTGACCTTGGTCAACCGGGGCCTCGAAGCACCCGGTGAACTTTCGAAGTAAAACATGTTGTTTGTTTGTACCGTAAGGCTGATTCGTGCACGTGACGGATCGATAGAGAGGGTATTAAGTGCCCTTTGAATATTCATTCAGTCTCATTCGAGTAGAAGAGTTGACCTTGGTCAAACGAATCCCGAGAGTGCTCAGTGGCCTCTAGATTAGTTTTTCGAAAAAAACGGATCGTTCGTCCGAACGGTTATGTCGTTTCGCGCACGGGGCGGACTGTTAGAAAGAGATTTTTATTCCCTTCAAAGATTCAAAGAGCTTTTGCTCTGACGATGAAGTTGACTGAGGTCAAATCGGACCCGGGAGCGCCCGGTGACCTCCAGATCGATTTTTGATTTTAAAATGGTCTGTTCATCCGATCCGTTATGCCGATTCTTGAACGGGACGAACCGTTGAAAAGGTGATTCAGAGACTTTCAAATATTCATTGAGCTTTCGCTCTATCGATAGAGTTAACCAGAGTCAAATGAGGCTTGAGTGCGCTCGATGGCCTCTAGATCGGTACTTGGAGAGTGACCTAGGGTTTGTAGTGAAATGGGAAAGTGCTAGGGATCTAAGGAGAGACTTAGGGGGTCCTAGAATGTGGTGTCTACACCCATATTTATTGACACCGTATCACGTGTCGAGTCTGTGCTACGTAGAAAAATAAGTAACTTACAGTTAGCCCCCTAAACTATTAATGTTTTACAAACCACCTATATGCGAAATATTAAACATTTAACATGCAAAAGAACAAGTTTTTATCCACTTTTTCTTTTACATTTTGGGTGGTACGTAGAACATACATATCTCGGGATGGCTTAATTTAATTAACCATAGAAAATCTCTTAGACTATTGTCCTAACTCTATGTAAAACAATGGGAACCAAAAGCCAAATTGCCATAAAATTAATGTAACTACAAAAAGTGGGCTAGAGTTGATTTTGACCTAACTTTGGTAAGAAAAAAAACAAATAATCGTAAATTAAAAGACCAAGAGACCAATAGGCTGAAATGAAATTAACCTTAAATGTGCACTAGGAATAACTCATGTCCTGAGCATTTCTTATGTCTCGTCAACAGGTTTTCTTCTTGAAATACTGAGAACTAAAGCAAACTGGTCCCTGTTACTGCGGTTGATGTGATGCAATAACTAACATCCCATCTCTTATGAATACCTTCACTGGGATATAAAACTTGTAAGTAGGTAAACTTGGGCTTGAAAACATGTCGTTGAAGGGCGAAAATAAAAAACATCCCTTAAATGGCCTTGCGAGAGGCACATACATCTCGCACGAGACCAATATAACACATATCAACTGATCGCGTAGTCACGGGACTCCCGATTTGAGAACATGATCAAAACATCTAAGTAGGCAGACTTAGGCTTGAAAACATGCTGTTGAATGGTGAAAATGCAAAACGACCCTCAAACGTCCTTGTGAGAGGCACGAACACCTCGCACGGGACCAGTGTGACACGTAACAACTGACCGCATAATCACGAGACTCCTGGTTCAAGAACATGACTAAAACTTTAAAGTAGGTGGACTTAGGTTTGAAAACATGCCATTGAAGGATGAAAATGTAAAACATCCCCCAAATAGCCCCAACCTTGTTAATCTTACGAACTACGTGGACTTTGATGCCATTTTTGGCTATGTAGGCATTTCAAAGTTGTTTTTAGGATTCAAGTCCTTTCTTACTTACCACTTGGAATATTTTTAAAGTTTTGTTTGCAGGCCTCAATGGAGAAGGAAGATTTGGAACATATTCACGCAAGTATTCGTTGAATTTTTATTTATATTGTACATATTCACGCAAACATGCATTTGTTAACTTGTGTTGTATTATTACATTTTCACGCAAGCATGTGTATGTTAAATTTTATTACGTATTGGTGAAATATTAAAATTTTGGAAATGTAAACACGTTTCTAAAATATACAATTTTTTTATGTAGATTTTTTTTTATTTTTTACTTTTTTATTGGGTCACGATAAAAACCATGATCATAAATATTCTTTTAAATTAAAATAAAACCAGGGTCACGGTCCATCACTGGGTTTGAAAAAAGGATCCAGGAACTAGGTCTCCCTAGCATTACTCAAAGAAAAATTGACATGTGTGATGTCACTCTATGAAAATGGACTTTCGTACTTAAAAGATTTAGAGCAAGATACTTGTTCTCGATTCATTGATATGTTAAGATAAAATAATCCATCAAACTCCTTAATAATTGTGGAATATCAATAGAGTGAAATATAAGTGGAGATCCAATTAATACACATTTTATAACAACTTTTAAAATTTATTCCAAATAACATAACACATCGTATTGAATACAAAACCCTAACAACTCTCTCCCTTTCTCCCTTTCCTTTCTGCTTGTGCGTGTTAAAATTTCATATTCCGATTTTAGCCCTGCCGAGCCCAACCTATAAGCGTTTAATCTAGAATCTTCACGGAGGTCATAATGGTAATTTCACACCTGTCCATGGATGATCGATAATGCCTCCTCCGTAGTGGAAAACGGTGGAGAATGTTGTGAAAACGACGCCGTTGAAGGGTGAAAAAAGATGGATAGTGGTGGTGCTGATAAGGGTTTTGCTGCTGAAGATGAAGGGAGCACGGCCCCACTCCCTGACAAGGTTCCTTTTCTCTCTCTATATCTATCTATCTATCTATCTATGTATGTATAATATTGCGTTGTTAAGTTTTAAAAGCTTAAAATGCAACTTTTTTACTATCTTCATTGGCTTTGTTTCTTGGGTTTTATTGTACAATATATGTATGTATATGTCTTTGTGTGTGTATATATATAATTACGTCGTTTTGAGGTGGTCTGTTAGTTTACCCGTTATTTGGGTCGCCACCTCCTCGGTTATGTGTGTATATATATGTGGAAATGTGGTGTTTTATGTTGTTGAGATTAAAATTTGGTTTAGTTTTCTTGATCATAGAATATATGTGGAAATGTGTCTTTTATGTTGTTAAGGTTTAAAGTGTTGAAATGGAACTTGGTTAGTGTTTTTGATTGAATTTGTTTGGTGGGTTTAATATATATAGTATGAAAGTTTTGTGAGTAGTTATTGAAACATCCCTTGGTATTTGGGCTTGTGTGTGTGGTGTGAGTGTGAGGATCACCATAAGATTAGGGCTGCAAATGAATCGAGCCGAGCTTAGCTAAGCTCGTTTATCAAACGAGCTTGAAATTGTGTTTGAGCTCGGTTCATTTACTAAGCGAATGAGTCGAAGACGAGTCGAGCTCGAGCAAGTTGGTTTTAAGAGGCCTAATCGAGCTTTTTTATGCCTTAAAACCCGAACACGAGCCGAGCTTGACGATCACATTTTTTAAACGAGTTCAAGCTTGGTTTGTTTGCTTAACAAATGAGTCGAGCTCGAGCTGTTCATGGACAGCTCGGTTCGTTTGCAGCCATACATAAGATCACCATAAGAGATATATATGGTGTTAGTAGAGTTAGTTAGTAGTTAAATCAATTGGGTGCTAATTGGGTTTGTTAATGTGGTTAGAGTGTATTGGCAAATTGTTGTAGTTTGTTAGTTGGCAATTGGGTTTGTTTCTGGATTTGAATGTATAAATATTTGGATTGTATTTGTTGTTGGAATATCTTTGAAATGAAATAACAATTAAGTTTTCTTTCTATACTCGAATCTCTATTTTTTCTTTTCTATTACATTTTCAATTTTATTCTTTTACTCTTAAATTCTGCGCTCAATTTGTTTGGTTAATTGCTTAGGAGAAGTAATTCAGCCATGGCATGACAAGTGGTATCAAAGCATGATCTTGACCACCGTGTTCAAGAAATGCAAGATGCTGTCTTTCTCCCTAGTTCTTTCTATCCTCCTCCTCCTAGACCTCTCATCCTCTATGCAACGTTCTCAAGCTTTTTTCTAATCTCTTGTCACTTCTTTTTCAATCTGTAATTCTTCTCTTTTTTATTTTCCACCATTCTTAATTCAATTTTCTACATCTCTTAAATCTGATCCTTTCTTCCTTTGAATTATTTCCTCTTCTCTTGATAACTTACTTTCCTCTTTTTGTTTAGTTCTTCCTCTCAACGCTCCAATTCTGAAAATAGTTCTGGCAAATAAATTTGTAAATTGGAAAAAAAATGAAGTAGAAATAGTGTTTCAAGATACAAAAAAAGGCAAGAAATGGTATTAATCAATGGAATTTTAGAGGCAATCAGAGAAGCAAGGCCTACAATGCAGAAAATAATTGAAGATTATCACTTGGAAATGAGAAATGTTCCTTTAGCTAATCAAACCTCTACAGTGGAAGACTATTAAAACAAATTTAAAGAGCAGGAAGCTAGAATAATGCAGAATAATAAAAAAATTGAATAAAGAGTATTTTGTATCCAGATGTGTCAAAGGTCTCAAGAATGCAATTAGAGACACGATGGAGATCTTTAGGCCCAACAAACTCTTCCATGCTATAAGATTGGCTATGCTACAAGAAAGTATATTGGGATTTAAGATTAAAGAGACCCAAATGAATGGTCCAGAAGCTTATTACATTCAATTGTCAAGTGTTCATACTTTTCAAGAAGGATTTGTGGTGGAATTTTCATCCTGTGGAAGCTCTTAAGTTGTTCCTCTTCCAACAATTAAATTAGTTGAAACATATGTTGAAGAAGAGGTTGTTGTTGGGTATAATGGGCCGGAAAAGATTGCCACAGAAAATAATGAGAAAGAGGGTGGTGTTCTTCAGCAACTTGCATTAGGAGATTGTATTATTGTGCACAAAAGCAACACAAAAAGTATGTTAGATAATGATACCATAAAAATATTGGAACTTTGAAAGAGCATTAAATGCAATTGGTGTCTATGGTCCACACGAAACAATATATGTGGTTATTGAAAATTGGGATGAAAGTTTTGGTGATGGAATTGGTTTAATCGAAGTTAATGCAAGCCATACGATGAAACATATCATATATTTTTTTTTGAGATGGTATTTGATCCCGGAGGAGGTGGTCTTAGTAGGTTAAAACCTCAATCCTTGAGGACACGGATTTTTTAAGCGGGAGAGGTTGTCAGGATCACCATAAGAGGGTTATATGGTGTTAGAAGAGTGAGTTAGTATTTTAGTGGTTAAAATTACTTGACTGTTTATTGTGCTCGTTAAAATTAGTTGAGTGTTTGTTAGTTGACAATTGGGTTTGTTTCCAGATTTGAATGAGTTGAGTGAGTTGGGATATCTTTGAAATGAAACAACAATTAATTTTTTCTCTCTATACTCAAATCCCTATCGCTTCTTTTCTATTACATCTTCAATTTCATTCTTCTACTCATAAATTCTGCAATTGATTAATTGCTTAAGAGAAGTCATCCAGCCATGGCATGACAATGTGTGCGTAGGGATGAGTTTAAGAAAGGAAAATAATTGTGGGGAATGTGGTGTTTTTAATCTTGTTAAGTATTTGACATGTTGATGATGGTAATAATAAAAGAAAGTGGTTCAAGTTGAAGTTGTTTGGTGTTTCTGATTGACTTTGGTTATTGTGGTTTTGTATAGTATAACTTCAAGTTTGAGTCTCTCTTTGAAACTTTTGTTTGGCAATTAAGTAGTAGTATTTGTTTTTAGGGGAATTCTTGTTTAGTATAAACTATTAATTAAAAATACTTCAAATTGAACGTGTTTACTATTTTTGATTAACAATGTTCATTGGATTTCATATAGTGCGATAAAGATTCAGGATGCCAATTTCTCTTTTAAAAATTCCATTGGCAATATTGGTACTTGTTTTAAGTTTTTGCATGTGTGGGTGTGGGGGACAAGAATTGTAGGTTTAGATAATGCATCTGTTTTATATTTGGAGCGTTTACCCGGAAGAGGGGGAAGCTGAAAGGAGTTGTGGGGATATTTGGAAACTTTTTTTTTATCTTGTTCAGTTTTCCAAATGTTAATAAAAAAACCGCTTCAAGTTTTTGATTAGCTTCAAATTAAATTTGTTTCCTGTGTTGGTTGACTTTATTTGTTAATAATTAGTTTTTTTTACTGTATATTGGAAGTTAAAAATTACTAAAATGTTTATGGTTCTCAGAAGCAAGGAATTCTTGTAAAATCTTCTCAGTATTTCTTTCTTATTTTCAGTTCAGAAAATTTTCTGTATTATAGTAAGTTGTTTGTGTCTTTAAAGGGATTTGTAACAACTTGTCCCATTTTCTAAGGGTGCGTTTGGGGTTCATAAACACACCCCAAGTATGTAGTCAAATAGGCCCCACATTTATTTTTACTCCAAGATAGTACATGTATGAATATGACCCATTGAGAAAAAAATGTTTTGATAGGATCAATGAGGAAATGTCTTGTGACTTAGTTGTCAAGCTCTCAAGAAAAATTATGAGTATGGGGCTGAGGTTAATTATTTCTCTCAATGTTTTTCTTTTTGTTTAGTCTATATTATTTTTCAACATTTTTCTTTTTTTTTTTCTAATTGATTTCTAATTTATTAAACACTTTCTTTTTAGATTGTCATATGTTACTCACATGGCCATTAAGTTTAATATATCTTTAATGGAGAAGGTACCAAACTCAAAGTCAATTAATAAAAGGTACTAAACTCAAAAGTGGGTAATTATTGACGTATTTAAATAAAAAAACTCTTTATGTATATGAATAGGACCCATTGAGAAAAAAATTATTTTGATAGGATCAATGAGGAAATGTCTTGTGACTTAGTTGTCAAGCTCTCAAGAAAAATTATGAGTATGGGGTTTGATGATGCTTAGAACAGCACCACCAGATAAAGAGGTGATAGAGCTCAAACCGGAGCAACAATGGCAGCAGGTATAAAGACAATGATATATAGTGGTTTGGCCAATCAGGCCTACTGTGAGTGTGTGATCCACTAAATATGGGCACTAAAGGCCTTGGATACAATGCACAAGCTTTCTCTCTCTACTCTGTGTACAAACAGAGTTTCAACTAGGGTTACAATTATCCATCCCTTTACAAGGTTGAAGGATATAAGTATATATAGGGCTTGGGGGTGTAGTGTACCCCCCAAGCATGCATTGAGCATGTGAATGATGATCAAGCTAATTCCTTGTTGACACCTGGCTGGGCCACTTGTAGTTAATGATGCCACAATATTCCCTCACGTGAGGGAATGATCTTGTTATAACGGTTTAGCCCACGTGCTACACGAGTCCCACGCGCACTCTTCCACGCGTTTCCCAAATCACGCGCCATGAGGGTGTCACCCTCGGCCTATAGTGACAGGCCGAGGCTGATGCTAACCTTGTGGAAGCCCTGATTGCTGAACGTAGGACGTTTGTACTGTCGGCCTTCATAAGGTCGGCCGGTCGTATGGTCGTCTGAACTGTCCCCAAGCCGAGGCTTCAATCTGCATGGGCTTGGGCTGATTTGGGCCATCCAGCATACTTGTATTGCAAATGGTGGGGTCGGCCTAGCGGACCCCTATCTTCAGTATGACCCCGTGGGGGTAAAAGTAGAGCTGAGTCCTTGTCCTAGACGAGGCTACCCTCTGCCAGGCCGAGGGTATATTTTGGTATATCAGAGTTGATGTAATTATTTTTTTCAATGTTTTTCTTTTTGTTTATTCTATATTATTTTTCAACATTTTTCTTTATTTTTTTTAATTGATTTCTAATTTATTAAACATTTTCTTTTTAGATTGTCATGTGTTACTCACATGGCCATTAAGTTTAATATATCTTTAATGGAGAAGGTACCAAACTCAAAGTCAATTAATAAATGGTACTAAACTCAAAAGTGGGTAATTATGGATGTATTTAAGTAAAAAAAACTCTTTATTTTTTCCTGCCCCTAAATCCACCCTTGGTACTCAGGAATTTTAATGGAGGGATATAAATGCACGTCTCTCCTAATAAATATTTTTTTTGTTGCATTTCTTAAACAGGTCCAGGTTGGTGGTTCCCCATCATATAGGATTGAGAAGAAACTGGGAAAAGGAGGATTTGGACAAGTGTATGTTGGTCGTCGTATTAATGCTCCTGTTCCACATGAACGAACTGGCCCAGGGGCAGTAGAGGTATAACATTTCCATATACACATTGTTTAAGGTCTTAACCTCTGATAGTGTTTGATTTCATAATGCGAATGTATTAACGGTTTTTAGGTAGCCTTGAAATTTGAGCATAGAAGCAGCAAAGGGTGTAATTATGGACCACCATTAGAGTGGCAAGTCTACAGGTAATCTATTTGAAGTTAATTTTTTTGTTTGTTCAAATATGTAAATAACTGTACTTCATTATAATTATGCGAAGTCGATTTTAAATGCTTTTGCACCAATTTTAATTACTTTTCCACCTAAGTGAATTTTTTTTCCCCAAACCGTATGAATTCCTAGAGTATGGTCTAATATTTTATTTGATTTTGGATGTGGCTAGTGTACTTGGTGGCAGTCATGGTGTGCCACGCGTACATTATAAGGGTCGGCAAGGTGAATACTACATAATGGTATGAGTCAGCTTAACCTTCTTGAACTATTTTTTCTACTGTGATGTCTACTTCTAATGTTTCTTGTTTTTTCTGTTTTTCAAATAAAAATTCAATAGTAACCTAAAATATTTTGCAGGTTATGGATATCCTTGGTCCTAGTTTATGGGATGTTTGGAACACTGGTTCTCATGCGTAAGTTACTTTCTTTATACATATATATATTCCACTAGAAAAGTTCTTTTTATAGTTTTTCTTTTCTTTTCTTTTTTTGGTTTGGGGGTACAGTGGGGGCAGGAAGCAATTCACACTTCTCTGATGCCAAATTTTATGTTTGTCAACTCCAGGATGTCTGTTGAAATGGTAGCATGTATAGCCGTTGAAGCGATCTCGATATTAGAGAAGCTGCACTCTAAAGGGTGATTGTTTTTATATTAAAAAATTTTGTTCCTTGAGGAAGGGAGGTGTATATATCCGTGTATCCATATATATGTGTCCGCATGTTGTGTACGATACATATATCTTATGCTTGCTGAATGCCATTTTTGCAGATATGTGCATGGGGATGTAAAACCCGAGAATTTTTTGCTCGGCCCTCCTGGAACACCCGAGGATAAAAAACTATTTCTTGTTGACCTTGGATTAGGTAAAGTGAAAATTTTGATCATATCCTTGGTGTTTTTATAATTGAAAAAAGGGAAGTGCTGGAAAATCTTATTGTTGTTTACCTGTATTGATACACCAGCAACCAAGTGGCGAGATACTTCAACTGGCTCACATGTTGATTATGATCAAAGGCCGGATGTTTTTAGGTATGGGCAAAATACACGGACTCGCTCTCTTGTCAAGCATTATATACAAACACGTGCACTCGTTATAAAAACTACACACACAACCTCTCTCGTTTTAAAAATTGCACTCACTTCTCCTCTTATATTGTTTTTGTAATACCCGCTACCCCTGCTTTGTACATGGTGAGGGGAAGTAAGTTTGCAATTTTTAAAGCGAGGGAAGTGAGGGCAACTAATGCATCCGAATTTTAGTGAAAAATAAAAATAATATTATTATTTTAGTTATTAGAATATTTATTTAGACACTGTTTAGATATTCTTAGAATTTATCTCTTAGTTAGGTTATTTAGTTCCCTTTTTAATTAGGAGAATTGCTCCCCCAAGTTTATGATTATTTATGAATAAGGCCTTTGGCCCTCTGTTGTAATCAGAATTATTATGGAGAATTTATTTATTGATGAGGTTTTGAGAGAGATGATTTGAGAGTAAATAGGGTTTGATTATTATTTTTGTTTGTGTGTGTTCATGTGTGTCAATTCCGTCGCGTTTCGCATCAAAGTGGTATCAGAGCTCCCAATTTTCTACACAAGTGTAGGGTGTCAATTGTGTGTGTACAAGGTTTTGAAGTCATGGCGAGAGCTTGGAGCAACCAATCGTGCGGCGTGTACTCAGCGACGATAAATGTTTCGAATCTAGCCAACACAAGAGATGGGATCGAGACTTAGACGATTGGGACGAGGGATGAGAATTGCCCCTCGACTACACGGGGTGGCACGTGGGCCTCATGTCACCCGCTCTGCCGTCGCCCCACCTTCCCCAACCACTGCTATCAGCAAGCCTTTTTTCCCCACAGCCACGACAACCCGCCGCCCCATGCATCGTCAATCTGGTCCTACCCATAGCCATAACTCAGCCTATTACCTACTTTGTCCAAACCAAGGTCGAAACCACCCCAAACTCCATATCCGACCTCATTTCACCCACCATGCCCCCTCGGACCAGATTTGAAGCGAAAACCCTCTATCGTAACTGAGACCAACCTCTGGCGTTTGATTCCTTTCATCTGGAGACCACTGAAGAGAACTTCGGCCAAATCGGCCCCACCTCGGTTCGGTTGAGCAGATCCAGCGAAAACCAGACCATCTCACGATCCTAGGGTGCAACCGACCAGATCTGAGAACCTCCGGCTTATTAAATTATTGAGAGACCTCAATTTTAATGATAAATCTCGTTCCAAGCCATACACTCCAACTGCCCAAAGTTCTGGTGGGAATGCTGCATTATCACATCGTCTGTATTCTCCTGATTTCAGTGGAGATTTCAGAGCTGGACTTTTGGATAAACATGCTATGAATGACACCGCGTCTTTCTAAGCATGTTATAACAAAACCGTTTGAGCCATCACCCTTTCATGCCAGTTGTTGCTAAAGCATCTGATAGCGAATTTGATATGAAAGTGTTTGATAGGTTGTTGCTCAAGGAAGAGAGAGTTCTGGGTTTAGAAGAGGTGAAGTAGGAATTAGTGTTTGCTTTGATGAGAGAGGGCTTTTAAATGAAAGTTTGGGCTTTGAGGAGTGTTGGCTGAATAAGTGGACTTTCTTTGACTTTGTTCTATTTTTAAAAGACAAACCATTTGAGTTGGAATTAATGGCCCCAAATTTGATTTTTTTGGTTTTGGAAAAATTTAGGCAACGCCCAAAATTTAAAATGTTGCAAAATATTTTATTTGAGTCCCAAAATTTCCTAAAAAATTATTTTTCGCCGCCTATAAGAGAAAAATATTTTGGGTGTCAAATTAAAATCCCAATTTATTTCAAATATCTATTTACTTGGCATGGGCGGATAGTGTCGGTTCGAGAGGTTCGTTGGACTCTGATGATGGCCTAGACATGTTCAATTCAACCCTATGGCGCTCGGGTTGAGTTTTTCAAAGGGGCAGTGATGCATTTCAATTTTAGTGAGATGTATAAATATTATTATTTTAGTTATTTAGATATTAGAATATTTATTTAAATACTGTTTCGATATTATTAGGATTTATCTTTTAATTAGTTATTTATTTTAATTGGAATATTTAGTTCCCTTTTTAATTACGAGACTTGCTTCTCAAGTTTAGGATTATTTATAAATAAGGCCTTTGGTCCTCCCTTGTAATCAGAATTATTGTGAAGAATCTATTTATTAATGAGGTTTTGAGAGAAAATATGGTTTGATTATTATGTTTGTTCGTGCGTGTGTCAATTCCGTTGCGTTTCAACAACATTCCTAACAAAGGGGAGGCAGTTGTAAATTCTAGAAAAGAGGTGAGGTATACATAATTATGTGTAACAAGAGGGAAGTCCACGTGAATAACAAACACGCACAAGCCCATCAAAACATAATTATCCCTAGAACTTGCATCACTTTCCCTAACACACGATAATTATTGTTTCGTGAAGGGGAACCGTGCGTTATGCAAGTGTGCATGCTCATTTGGGAAGAACGGGGAGTCGAAGGGATGATTTAGAATCCCTCGCTTACACACTAATTTTTCTTCTCCGTGGTCGGTTGCCATGGCAGGGTTTCCAGGTTCGCTGTTTTTGAACCCCCAAATTTTTTGGGTGATTTTGACGTGTACTTTTGTATTAAGACTTTGGTACTTCCATTATCGTGTTTTAGACTTTGGTATTATATTCATTGCTGAATGTAGATGTTTTGCCATTAATTGTAAGCGACAAAACGTCTAGATTCAGCCATGAAAAGTGTAACAAAGTCTAAAATAACTTATGCAAGTACCAAAGTTTGAATATGAATATTATCTTAGTGGGGGACTCGATTCAAAAACACCCATTTTTTCATATTTTGTGCGTCTTTCTAATCTTATACATTAATTTGTTTAGGGAGAGAATAAAGGGTTCCTTGTCTGCAAGAAGAAGATGTGTACTTCACCGGAAGCTCTTTGTGGCTTATGTCCTGCACCTTTCCGACATTTTGTTGAATTAGTTGTGAATTTGAAGTTTGAAGAGCGCCCTAACTATGCTAAATATATTTCCCTTTTCGATGAGATAATTGGTCCAATTCCAGACACTAGACCAATCAACATTGATGGTGCTCAAAAGGTATTCTTTATGCTATTCTGTATAAATTCAACTGTTTTCTGATTTAACCTCAATCTTCATTGAAATTTGATATAACATGCGTTTGCCATGATAAGAACCTAAGATTCCGTAATTTCCAACTTTCCGTGGTGTTTGGTAGCAAATATTTTCCGTGGAAAAAATTTCCACCTGCACTTAATTTCTATAGCTAAAACTCCCCACCCCACTCCACCCCACACACAAAACACAAGGTTTTGTTTTCCAACTTTGGCAATCATTAAAACGAACATTTTCCACCACTATAACACATTAAAGATGAATGGTAGTAGAAAAAAGCATCTTTCATGGAATAAAAAGTTAAAGTAAGTTTTTAGCCAGGTAAACCAATCAAACGCAACCTTAGAACTTCCTAAAATATATTTACATTTTTTGTAGCTTATATATCAAGTTGGACAAAAGAGAGGGCGGTTGACGTTGGAGGACGAAGAGGAGGATGATGGACAACCGAAGAAGAAGATCCGAATGGGAATGCCCGCAACCCAATGGATTAGTGTTTACAACGCTAGACGCCCAATGAAGCAAAGGTTATACACAAACTAGATTTATCTTGGGTCCAATTTGGTTCCATGTGAAAAGTGTTCTCACCTATTGAGTGATAGTGGATTTGAACAAAATAACAAAACAAAATGTAACTAATTAATAATAAAAAATGCTTTTCTTAGTTTGTTTTTCGCGTAAGTGGAAAATATTTTGCCCCCAACCAAATGGTCCTAGGTTACATAAAATGGATAGAGGTGTTATGTTTACATTTGGTGTTGTAGATATCATTACAATGTGGCAGACACTAGGCTCTCTCAACACATTGAGAAAGGAAATGAGGATGGGTTACTTATCAGCAGTGTGGCATCTTGTGCAAACCTATGGGCTCTTATCATGGATGCGGGGACTGGATTCACTTCTCAAGTTTATCAACTCTCTCCCCATTTTCTTCACAAGGTTGCTTATTATGCACGTTTTTGCACATTGTTGTTGAATGAAGTTAGGGATCATGTAAATATTTCGAAACCAATGAATAATCTCTCTGTTTGTCTTCATTGAAGGAATGGATTATGGAACAGTGGGAGAAGAATTATTACATTAGCGCAATTGCGGGGGCTAATAATGGAAGCTCATTAGTAGTGATGTCTAAAGGTAAGTTCGACTATTTTATAGCTTAATATATACAACAGGGAAAAGTGGTAAAAAAGGAATTTAAATGGAACATTGCATGTTTTAGTCTTATTCCTAACTTATGTTCCTTTGTTAAAATCTAGGTACTCAATATGTACAGCAGTCCTATAAAGTCAGTGAGTCGTTTCCATTCAAGTGGATAAATAAGAAATGGAAAGAGGGGTTTCATGTCACAGCCATGGCAACTGCAGGAAGTAGATGGGCAATTGTAATGTCTCGTGGGGCTGGATTTTCTGATCAGGTTTTTATATGACGGGTCTCGTTTTTGTTTTGCACGACATAGCGGGTGTAGAAATGTGAAAGCGCAAACACGGCACTATTGTGTTTTCCCCCCTATTTGACAGAATTAACATGATTAGGCCTGCAACTTTTCCTGAACTTCCAATGTCTTGGAAATTTGATTCGATTCTTTCCAATTTTAGTGCAATTCATAAAATTACGGACATCCAAAATTTTTGATTTTTTTTTACCACGATCCAAAAATCATGTTGGGAATATTATATTTCTGATATTTCCAAAATTACAATGGCCCTGTATTTTTAATCTGATTTATCTCGAGTTTGTTCCATTGCAATTATTTCAGTTTCTGTTGACAAGAAAATTTCTGCTGACAAGAAATTTCGGATTATCCCCCCCCAAAACTCGAAAGTTACTCTGAATTACACTCAAATTTTGGTAAATTTTGACTTTTTCAAAGTTATTTCAATTTTTACTGAATCTCAATTTACAGAAAACTTTCGGAATTGGCAAGAGTTTTATTGCAAGGTCATTTCCGATTTCATCCAGTCAATCCAGTCTAAAACCCACAGTCAAATAACTTTTTCTTCATCTCATTACAAGCATGAAATAGCTAACATGACACTAACAAGTAACAAAATAGAAGTAATCACATAACACAACACGAACACGTGTCAGTATCATGTCAAAATTTTGGCACGAATACGACACAAGACGGTATAGTGTAAAAAACTACCGAGAGTGACAACGGATATGCCTCATGTCAATCTCGTGTAATGTTTTGTAATGCCGTTTTTAAATTTGCTGCCTACGGAACAAGTTTACATTTTTTTTCACCATGAATAACTCTTTTATGTAATAACAGGTTGTGGAGCTGGACTTCCTATATCCTAGTGAAGGTATTCATAAGAGATGGGATGCTGGTTATCGCATCACATCAACTGCTGCAACAGGGGACCAGTCTGCTTTAGTTCTCAGTATTCCAAAAAGAAAACCTGCTGACGAGACACAAGAAACGCTCAGGACATCTGCTTTCCCTAGTGCACATGTTAAGGTTAATTTCATCTCAGCCTATTGATCTCTTGGTCTTTTAATTGACGTGTATTTGTCTTTTTCTTCCCAGAGGTAGGTCAAAATCAACTCTAGCCCACTTTTTTTTAGTTACACGTTAATTTTATGGCAATTTGGCTTTTGGCTCCCATTGTTTTACTTAGTTAGGACATCAAGAGATTTTCTAGGGTAAATTAAAGTAAGCGACTAAGCCCCCCCCCCCCGGTATATATACGTTCCACAGACCGACGAAAATGTAAAAAAAGTTGATAAAAACTTTTTCTTTTCATATTACATGTTTTAATATTTCACATTTTGGGTGGTCTGTTAAACATTTATAGTCCAGGGGGGTCAACTGTAATTGACCCTATATTTTCTATGTAGCACAGACTCGACACGTGATACGGGATCGATAAATATGGGGCTAATGTGTAATTATGGGAATGTCAAAAGCCAAATGTCCTTATAATTTGGACAACTTTTTAGTTATTAGACTAGAACTTGCATTTTTCACAGCATCGTTAGTTGTTCATGACAGATCATAGCATATAGCCTTCACAATTGAATTTTGTTTTGGTAATGTTATGACCTGTAACGATGAGCTAAGGGATTCGCAAAAGTTTTATTTATGATAAATTCAAAGTTTTATTTATGATAAATTCAGGTAAAGAAGTTCAAACGGCAAATGTCCTTCTAACTTGTACATAACTTATCAACTATTAGACTAATGGTTGTTAGTCGTCTGTGACAGATAATAGCAGATGACTGACGTTTTCAGTTAGCCTTCACAGTTTTATATATAGTTAGGCATTAATCTACGATATTTTGGTCATTTGTTATGAGCTGTAACAATCAGCTAAGGCCCAGTTTGGTTGTGCAAATTGTTTGATTATGTAAATTGGTTCATTGTGAATTGTAAATGAGTGAATTTGAAATGAGTTAAATTCAATTTTACACGATGTTTGGTAATTTGAAATTGATATTAAAGGTTCTATGAAAAAAGGTAAAAATATATATAGAGAGAGAGGGGGGGGGGGGGGGGCAGGGAAAATAGAGAGGTGGAGAGGGAGAGGGAGAGGGAGAGGGGACATGCACTTTATGTGACTCCTATTTCTAATGGATTCATTTTACATTTTTTGTGAAATGATCTAATTTTAGATTTTGCATATGAGCTAAAATGGGACAATTAATGAATCATTTCATTAATGAAACCAAACACAATTAATGGGTCAATTTGTAAATTGATCAATTTATTAATGATGCAATTTACAATTTTGGGACAACCAAGCGGGGCCTAAGGGAACCGCAAAACACGGAGGTCAAAGTTTAATTCCATAGTTGTCAAATCGAGGTATGTATCGCGCATCGTGAATTGTACTAGGATACGTATTGTAAGATACGGTAGCAAAAGTTGTAAAAACTAAATAAATCAATCAATGTTTAAAAAGGAGCGAGGCGTAAGCCTCCCCCACCCCCCCCCAAAAAAAAGATCAAACTAATATTAAAAATACTAATAAAACCCTTTGAGGACTTTCTCACATAATTCAACATTTTTTTTGTTCCCCCGAGATGACTTTTTTACATATTGTTAATTTTATAATATGACAATAAATTAACTCAATGCAAAATCAAATTGACCAAATCATTTTTTTTAGTTTCATTCACATTGGTTATTTTATAATATGACAATAAATTAATCAATGCAAAATCAAAAATCAGTTTTTTAAGTTTCATTCACATATTGGCTATTTTTTAAAAATTTCTTTCAAGTTATAATAGTAAATAGTATAAGTTAAGTGTAATTTTAAAACAAAAAAAAGAAAAAAAGAATAAGAGTCAGTAGATTAAAACAACATTTTTTTAAGTTGAGTGCAATTTTAGAAAAATGAAGAACTTTAACCTTTAAAAAAAACAGAGTAAGCGATGGAAGAAGAAAAATAGTTTTTTTTAAAATTTTTTATTTTTTATTTTTTTCGCGCCTCAGCAAAAAGGCGTGAGGCGCATTGAGGCGTGAGCCTCAAATTCAACCCTGAAGCTTAAGCCTCGAGCCGTGAGCCTCAACGCATTTTTAAACATTGAAATTAGTAGAAAATAATTTACTCAAAATTATACATCATAGTATAAGTTTAAACTAATTTTTTGACATGGTTACATTGTCGGTTTGATACCAACTTTTGAATCATGAAAACTTAAACATGAATAAACGTCGCAACATGAAAGAGACAAAGAAATGTAAGAATAAATTAAACAAATTGGACTTTTTGATTCACGGTGCAAAAATCTTGATCGTAGTATACAACTTACTTGGACACCCAATTTTCTAACCTGGTCGTAGTTCGGGTAATATGCAAAGACACGCTATTTAAAGAATCCAATAAATTTCGACAAAAATTTAGATTTTTTTAAAATATAAGATTAATAATGTGGACATTAGATAGATTAAAAGTCATCATTTAACATGCATAACGTTGTCTAAGTGAGTATACTACCGCGTAGACTAGTCAAATTCAATATTACATTATAAATTAATACTAAGTTAGCAAAACAACCTAATGACGCATGAAACTTCATATAGAAGTTACATGGAAGCAAAACAATGAAAGCAACTTGATTAGATTCACAAAAGTAATAAAGGTGTTTTTGGGTGGGGGGAGATTTCACACGAGGGGAAGGAAGTGGTGGATTGCACAAGTGAAGTAATTGAGAAAAGGATAAGAAATATATATATTTTTTTGTTAGGCTGAGAGAAGAATCATACAATTAGAAGCCCAAACGAGTTTGGAATTAGAGTTTTTTTCTGGAAAATTTGGCCTGAAAATTTACTACTTTGTATCGCTATATGTATCGTGTATCATAATATACACGTATTGTATTGGTATACAGAACGAAACATTTGAAATGTAGGAAATTTGCGATACAGAGGTGTGATTCGTATCATTTTACTTGGGGATCGTGTATCATATCGGGAAACGTATCGTGTACCGTAAGATACTAACAACATAGTTTAATATATTGAATTTTAGGGGATAAAGTCAGTTTCGTCAAAAAAACTTTGGAGGTCAAAAGCCAAATGAACCCCTTTTATTTGTACATTACATTTCAGTTATTTAACTTTTGCTTCTTTTTTATGGTTCCATCAGTCGGTCGGAAGAGATCATAGCAGATGTCTAAAATATCCTTAGTTTAGCCCCTACTAATTATTGTGTGATTATACTTTGGCCCTCACTGTTTTATGTAATGTTACATTAATCTGTGATGTTTTGGTCATTTGATATAGTTTGTAAAGGTCAATTAAGGGAACTGTAAATTATGAGTACAAACTTTCAGTTTCAATAAACTTTCGACCAAATGCCCCTACAAATTACACGACTTTTCAATTATTAGATTTAGCTCGCTTTTTTATGGTTCCGCTAGTTGGTATTGACAGACCATAGCAAATGACTTGACATATTTTTAGTTGGTGTTAATATTGTATAGTCCCAAATTAATAGTCCTGGTTTCCTTTTTGGGCTGTCCCAAAATTAACAATCGCTTTTGTTTTTTGAACATAATCAACGAACCAAATTTCACGATAGTGAACAAGTTTTGGTCTTGACCATTCATTGAGTGAATCCATAAACAATATTGTTTTCAAATAACGACTATTAATTTGGGACGGATGTAGTATATCATTTAGACATTATTAAACTGCAATCTTTCGGTCATTTGTCATGATCTGTAATGGTCAACTAATAAACTTTAATTTATGGAATTATGGAGGATAAAGTTTTACTTTCGGTGAAAAAAAAGTTGGGGTTCAAAAGTTAAATGTACATAACTTCTCAGTGTGGATGCTCAAACTTTGTGTATGGTGGTTTGTTTCAGGAAAAATGGGCTAAAAATCTGTATATTGCTTCCGTGTGTTTTGGTCGAACTGTTTCGTGAGCCGCCCAAAATTTTGTTGAAAAGTAGAAGAATTACTAACACCCTGTTGTTTCAGTTGCGCGTCGAAACGAGTTATTCGACAGTGTGTATTTACTTGATTGGGAATATGTTTGTACAGTATCTGCTAAGGTTAAGCTTATTGTTATTGACATGGCTATGAGAAAATATGTACCTCAAAAAAGGTTATAGGCAAAAATGTACAATTTGATATATTCCCTCAATCATCTTTTGGATCCAGTTCTGGGACCTTGTATATTTGAATCTAAATGTTTGTAATGGTTTACTGTACTTTTGGTTTATTTCACTTTGACCTCCATTTATTCATGTTAACCTAATATGGTCCCGGAAGTTTCACCACTTGGCCTTTATCGACATTTTGTTTAACCTTTTGAGCTCGAAATTTTGGGGTTCGGTCAATGCATAAATGGGACTAAAGTCGAATTATCTTATATATACATCTTTCGTGGTGGTATTAATATTTTATTTTCAGCTTTTGCTTGCATTTATTTTATCGCATTGTGTTTTTGAATCCATAACAAATGAAGTGAAAATTATGCAAAATGCCTTAAATAAACATGTTGCAGTCTCCATAACTTCAAGTGTCAAATTCAAGTACAGTGAACATTTATTCAGTTGTACATTTAAGTTTGAATAAATCACAATATTTCTTCCAAATAAACGTTTGTGTTCAAAGTGGCTGGTAATGAATTGGGTTGTGTTAGTTTTTATTATATGGTGATTAAGTAATGTCTACCAAGATTTATGCTAGGCATGTTTTGGTTGTATTGGGTTATTGCTGTATCTAAGAATGCTTATTGGCGGGTTTATGGTTTGGGATTATTTGTGTAAATGCCAATTTGTCGTTTGAGATTATTAAGGTAAACTATTAGGCCACGTTTGGTTGTTCCCAAATTGTAAACTGATTTATTTATAAATTGATTCATTAATTGTGTTTTGTTTCATTAATGAAATGATTCATTAATTGGTTCAATTTAGCTCTTGTATAAAATTTAGAATTGGAGCATTTCACAAAAACTAAAATGCATTCATTTAAAACAAGAGCCATAGGAAATTCATTACTCTCCCCCTCACCCCCTCCAAAAAAAATAATTTGTTTTAACTATTTTTTCAAACTTTTTTTTTTCCTGATTGAATTGTATCATCAATATTCGATTACCAAACATCACTTAAAATTGAGTTTGAACTAAATTCAATTCAACCTATTCAGAATTCATTTATTTACAATTCACGACGAATTAATTTACATAATCAAACAATTTGAGCAACAAAATCGGGCTTTAATAAATAGTTTTGATTAACGTTGAATTTCAATTCAATAAATATAGAAAAAAGCATAATAAATCTATAAAGGACTAAATGTTACTTATGAAAACAATGTGAATATAAAATTTAACGATCCTTTCCTAAGGGCTAAACATTCTCTCTCACAAGTCTTTTTTTCATTTTTATAAAATTTCATTCTTCTTTTGACCTTCTCATGAATTAAGAAATTCAAACCGCCTTTACTCCATCCATGTGGGCGTAAATAAAAACATTTGGTCAACTAAATAAATGCTGTATGTTTTTTCTTTAGTTATTTTGTTCCGTGCAATATCCTCAATTAAATAACATGACATCAGTTTTTTTTATATAATATTTCACTGAATAAATTTATACTTAATTTTACTCATTTCATTACCATCAATACTAATTGAATCACTTTTATTCACGTGGCACTTATTGGTTTACATTTGACGTGTTTAAACTATCTAAAATTCATTTTTTCTCAATTTATTTTCTATATGAGCTACTTTCACTGTTTTACAAACATGTTCATTTATAATTTATCCTTTTGCGTTTTTACCACATATCCATCTTAACATTTGCATCTTTATACACTCGTTTTTTACACATTTTGTTTCTTTGTCAGCCAATACTCCATTTCATATAACATGACATAAAAAATCGAATTTCATTACATTTTCACACACAAACTCATAGTCGTCAAAATGTCTGGAAGAGGAAAGGGAGGCAAGGGTTTGGGAAAAAGGAGGAGCAAAGCGTCATAGGAAGGTTTTGAGAGACAATATCTAGGCAACACTAAGCCCACCATATGGCAACACCGCCATGGATGCCATCTATGCCCTCAAGAGGCAGGGAATGACCCTTTATGGATTTGGGGGTGGATTTTCTGATTTTTAATTGTACATGGTGTGGTTTGTTAGGGTGTTTTAAATTACGTTCAAATCCTTTGAACCTTTCTTGGATCTTTAACGAGACGTGTTAGTTGATTTCTATCTCAATGGCTTCTTCCTTTACTTTTATCTTTTTTGTTTGTTTAATATTATTATACCTGCTCTTCGTAACCACTTTTAAAATAAACATAGTTGTTTTTAGTTTAAAAAATATAAATATATAACATAACACATTTAATTGTTGTCCTATAGAACTTTTCATCTAACTTCAAAGGTCTACGTTGATCACATAATAAGCATGTAGCACTTTTCCACTTAACCAAACTTGCTTTAATATTATGAGTAACATCGTTAATAATGTATCCATTCGTTGTGTAATCGAGTCAAAATAACGTATATGATCACTTTTAGGTATCTTTCGACCCTCAAGTTTCATCACCTTCTCATTTCTCCTCATACCATTACTAAAATTGCACTCCATATACTTTATATTAGTTCTACTTATTTTAAACCCTATTGTTTTCAGGATTTCTCTCCACACTTCATATTTAGCATAATCATTGCATTAGTTTCATCCACTAAAACAAATTATCTACATATAATATACATCGCAACACCTCATCTGGTAATTTTTGAGTTAATTCATCCATAACAGGAGCAAATAATAAGGAATTAGTGTCGAACCTTGGTGCAAACCTACAATAATCAGAAATTCACTACTTTACCTTAGTGCAAACGTACAGTTATAAGAAATTCATTACATTCTCTAGTTGTTCATGCTATAGTCATGGCCCCATCATAAATATATCCTTAATCATATTAAATATCTACTAGTCACTCATCTTTATGTAAAATCCATCATACAAATTTTAGGTATTCTGTTACACGCATTTTTCAAATATATAAGAATCATATGAAGATCTTTATTTTCTTTCTATATCTTTCCATTAATCTCTTCAATAAACAAACAACTTCCATTGTTGAACTCTTATGCTTAAACCCAAATTGATTATTAGATACCATAGTTTCCAATTCCAATTGATGCTCTCTCACTCTATCCCAAAGTTTCATTGTAAACCCATTAAAATAGCACCGCGACAATTAAAATAACAATGTATATCTCCTTTATTATTTTTTATAAATAGATATTAAAACACACTCTCTCTCTCTCTCTCCATTGGACATCCTTTCAGTCATTATAATTTTATTGATCAATTAGTTAGTGAAAAAACTTAATTCTCTCCTAAATACTTACAAACCTCAATAAAAATAACATTTGGTCTTAAATCCCTCCACATTTTCATATTTTTTAATCAATCTTAATCTCTTTTATCCTAATCGGTTAACAACATATGTGAATGAGAACACTAAAACACCACCGTAAATGTAAGTTTTGCCAAATTGCATAAATCTATGTCTTATGCGTGCATATGTATCTCGCTCATCTCTTCTCTATCATAACTCTGGTTTAGATTCTTCAAAACGGGCTACATCTCGGTGTTTGAAGGACAATCTCAAAAAACCAAATCGGCAACTCATTACCCTTATATACTAGTACCCAATTTGCCAGCGCATTACTTTGTTAAGATTGTCCGGTTACATCTTGATCCTTGAGGAACAATTTTCTTTGAAGGAGAATCTCCTAAACCCAATCCAATGACTCATTACCCTTATCTACTAGTAACCCAATTTGACAAACTATTCTCGTTTAGATTATCCACAAAGGGTTACATCTTGGTCCTTGAGGGACAATTTCCTAAACCTATGTGTTAGCATACACAGTTACTCCCTTAGGAATCCAAACAAGTCTTTGTTTAGAAAAATCTATAACAATAATGGTTATAAACATAAGAAGTACTGCTATAAAAAAGTAAAAGAAGACTTTGAGCTATTACATGAAGCTTCCTTTTTAAAAAGATTGCAATATTCTTTGGTTTGAGGAGCATCCATATATAAACCAAGGCCAGCTTTGTTGAAAACATACCTTTGTTCTCCAAAAAAACATGTTCAAATTATTAATTCCATTAATAGATATGGTCAAAGTACGTGTTAAATTTTCAATTTCCTCCTTTAAAATTGTTTTCCTCAAGAGGATTCGTAAAGTGTATTCATTTTTCATAGCCAAATTATTATTTCTCAAAACTGTAATTTATTTCTCTTGAGTATTTCTTCTCTAATTAAATTTTATGCATAATTTTTTATATTATTCGTACAAGGAGACAAGATCTTCATGTAAATCATAAAAGGATTCTTGTAATTTTGCACACTAAAGTTCCTTATCGGGACAAGGCTACCCCATCTTCCGCATGAGGCAGTGATTTCCTACTTCATAATCTTTTGAGTTGGTGGCGGAGCTAGAAAAAAAATTCCCGGTAGAGCACCACTATGTACAAATCATTAACCACTTTTAGAGGTTCGAGGGACGGGAGATCCTGGACCGAATTTTTTAGGGACTTTTAGATTTTTTACAAATATTCAATCAATAATTTGCACTTCTAGACAATTTTAACTAAAATAAAATAACCTCGGATATAATATAGCAAATGCACATAGTATGTTAATCGAACCCCAAAATTAAATAACAAAAATATTAATTCAAACTCTTAATTATTTCAAAACCTAATCTAAATAACAACAAAATGAATTCAAATAATACAAGTAAAATAAAACAAGTAACAACCCCATAATAAAACTAGTAACAAGTAACACAACCCAAACCAATCTCTTTTTGGATATAGGTTACTTTTGAACAACGAGGTTTTCGGTTACACAAATGGCAAGTTGAATTAAATGTAGGATTTAAGAAAAAATGCCCAAGGTACACATTCTCCACCACAACTTGCAAATTCCTAAAAAATAAACAAATCATAATAAATAAACCCTAAACAAAATAATAACAACATCAAAGTAAATCAAATATCAACAAAAAAATAACCATAAACTAAAAACAATAATAAAAAATTAAACTAACCATATTAAACCCTTAAACAAAACAACAAACAATAAGAAATATTTACCTAAACTAAAGCTTTGCAAATCTTAATAAATAAACCCTCACCTTATATTTTTTAATTATTGCAGATTTACCCTAAAGTTTTATAATTTTTTTTTCAAATTTCTTCCACCCCTATACACCATAGCTCCGCTAGTGTCTTGAGTTTCTTGCAAAGCAACTGTCATAAAAAACACTATATGTAGCCAACGTTCCTTTTTTACTCTAACGCTTTTCTTTCCGTCCTCTAAATTTTATGTATTCTTTTTCTTTCGTCCTTCAATCGAAGAAAATTTTCTTTGACACGTCTTCATCACTGTGAAAGCACATAACTTCATTATTTGATGACTTTCCATAATTAAATTTCTTGGAAAACTTAGGAATTCCTCGTTAAAGACTAACAATTGCAATGATCTATACCCATCATGATGAAATTTCAAAGATTTTTCGGACTTGTCGGCCAAGGCTATAGACTCGTTGAATACATCAGTATAGTGCGTGTGCCGCCCATAACATATAAGGGCATTACAGACTTATTATTACTTTAAACTTTTCCTGGCCGTTCTCTAGTTAAACCTTAGGTTAGGGGAGAGTTAAACCCATCATTGCTTTCACTATCTTTCATTGTTGCTTTGAGAGCAAGGGCATCAATGGTATGTGAAGATTCTTCCTATGATTTTCTTTAATCTCCGTCTCATGAGTGATTATGATGTGTACTTGGGTATGAAAGCGAATTAGTTATACTAGACAATAACAACAACAATAATAATGACCTTGAATATGCCATACCAATCGTACTCTAATTGTCATTCATATTAAAAATAATATTAGTGAGTAAGATGGGTGGTCAAAGGACTTATTCATATACTAAGTTATATTGTAAACCACGATAACCCTTAGATGAAAGATTTTACTACATCATATTTTGGGGAGGAAAATACCCTCTCCAATGGCTTACACAATGATAGGGGGATATCTCCCTATCTCTTACACAATCAAGTATAATGAAAAATAATAAGAACAACTAGTCATACACAAAGCTAACACGCAAACTAACCGTACAAAGATAAAATATAATCCACTGTGGAGGTCTAAAATACTGAAGACCTAACCCATTGTATTTAAGATAACTATTTCATGAAAACCAATACATACTTTGGGAGATATACAAACAAAGATATCCCACACCCATTGAGAGATTTTAGTGCCACCCATCACCATTTTGAGCTCACAATTATTGAATATTGTATCATTCATGAATTTTCAAACCTCTTCACAAATAAATAAATCCACCATAATTCTCATCATACCATATTGGGAGTTTATATTTGAATTGTGAACCCATTGAAACAACATTTGCTTAAAAGAGGTGAAATATAAAGTTACATTGATATTATCTGCAAATAAAGTCGAATTAGTTCTTAGCTAATAAAGCATCACTGCGAGTAGGGTCCCAGACCTGAATAGATATCCCTTGGGAATTCAAAAAACCCTTATGATTTAAGTTGTCTTTAAAAACTTTTTTGTACGAAAGCGTGACAATAAACAATATTGACCATGACCTGAAATAATATTATAGCGAACACATAATATATATGGGTAAATATAGTGGGTAGAAAATGCACACACAGGAAGACATAATATTTAAGTGGTTCACCAATTTGTCTACGTCCATTGATTACTTAGATTAATTCATTATTTCAAATGAGTTAAAAAAAGGACTCTCACAAATACACTCCAAATGAAAAATACAATTTCTACAAATGTGTATACTCAAATAACTTACTACATGTGTCTGTATTTGAGTTTGGCGTGTCTTTCATCTCCCGAATTCCTTCCTTTTATAGGGAAGTATGGGGACAATGCATATAAACATATGTATGCTTATCTGACCAAAGTCACCGAATGTGTGGTGCTTGTGAATTATTTTCTAGGTGGCCAACAAAATAGGAGGATAAAAGAAAAGTGGCGGAGCCTGGCTCATAACGAGCCACCGAAAGCAACAATATCCACCTTGGAGAGATATGCAAGGCTCCACCCAAAACAAGTAATCCCTTACAAGTGAAAGATCAAAGCTGTCTCCAAATACACTTGAAAGCTCCATAAACCCGAAGGTGTCATATTTCCAAAAAAATGATCAAGTTCAAATAGTGTCTAAACTTGACCTTTAATCACGACTTTCGTCAGCATATCCGTAGGATTGTCTGCAGTTCCAATCTTCTTAAGGAGAATATTCCCATCATCTAAAATTTCTCGATCAAAGTGAAAACATACATTACCATGCTTTGTTCGTGAATGTTGATCTTAGTTTTTCACTAAGTGGATGGAGTTCGAACTGTCATAAAAGACATACACATGATCTTGAATGATCACCAAGTCTATAATCAACCCTTGAAGCCAAATGGCGTCTTTAATAGCCTCCGTCGCTGCCATGTAGGGCTGGCAAAATGGGTCAATGGGTCATTTTTTGACACGACACGACCCGACACGACACAATAAGAGTCCAGTAGACACAAACACGACATGAGATGATAGATTTTTTTTCTTAACCTGAACACGATACATTTAAAACACGACACAACACGATAAGTAAATACGGTTTGATTGGACACGATTTGACCCGACCCAACATAAAAATTCACTTAAATTTAATCATATTTTCTCCAATTAGTGAGAAATTAAAAAAATAGTGGGTCTAAATAATGGGTTGATAATGGGGTCGATAGTGGGTATAAATAGGGTCACTATCATGTCAAATTTGGGTTAATTTTGTGATAAAAGTTGGACATGAACATGACATGAATCGATGACGGGTCCACAAATGCAGACACGAACACGACTTGAACGCTAAAGGTCATATCAATTTCGTGTCAATTTAATTTCATTTCATATTGTGTTATCGTTTTGTTTCCAAAATGGCCACCCGTACTACCATATACTCTACTCTGTAATAGACAAAGAAACTGTAGACTGTAGCGTAGATCTCCAACACACCGGTCCTCCAATAAGTGTAAAAACATAAATTATGCTGGACTGACATTTATCCAAATCACCTGCACAATCTGAATTCACATATCCAAACACTTGCTGACCAACACGCGAATTATTGTATAATTTCAAACCAACATCTACGGTACCATGGGTGTACTGTAAGATCTATGTCACATCTTTCCAATGCATTTTTCCTGGATCATGCATGCATCTTCTCACCGTAATAATAACTTGTGAAATATCAGGCCTCGTACATACCATTGCATACATCAAACTTCCCACTAGATTAGCATAAGGAACATGAGCCATATACGATCGTTCCTCATATGTCTATGGAGATTCCATTCCACTTAACTTAAAGTGCGAGGCCAATGGATAAATTACAGGTTTGGTTTTGGAATCCATACCAAAACGATATAATACAATTTTCAAATATCGTTGTTGTGATAAAAAGAGTGCGCCTTTGACTTTATCTCTTTGAATCTCCATACCAAGTATCTTCTTAACTTCCCCTAGATCCTTCATTTCAAATTCTTAACTCAACTGAATTTTTAGTTTGTCAATATCCAAATTGATCTTAGAAACAATCAACATGTCATCACCATATAAGAGGAAATTAATGACGGAACCATCTCGAAGCTTTAATAAATAAAAATAATGATAATGACTTCTTATGTACTACTGCAGAGACATAAACCGATCAAATCGCTTGTACCACTGCCTTGGACTTTGTTTCATCCCATATAGTGATTTTCTCAATTTTCAAGCCCAATTCTCTTTAGCAGCAACCTTGTATCCTTTTTGATAAGTCATATAAATTTCATCCTCCAAATCTCCATGTAAGAATGCAGTTTTGACGTCAAGTTGGGCCAACTCGAGATTAATCTGACAACCAATGCTAGAAAAATAGGAATGCAAGAGTTCTTCACAATCTAGAAAAATACCTCGTTATAATCATTCCATTCCTTCTGCGCGTAGACTTTTGCCTCCATCCTAGCTTTGAATATTACATTATCTTTTCATAAAGAGCCTTCATTCTTGGCGTAGATCTACTTCTACCCAATGGATTTTTTCTCCTTTGAAAGTTAGACCAAACCCCAAGTCTTATTCATATGAAGAGTTGCATCTCGTAGTCCATTGCTTTCTTCTAATTAATTCTTTTTGAACTCATTTCAACTTCTCTATAGCTAGATGGAATGATACCCTTCACTATAGATAGTGCATATACCATCATGCCAGTAGCAAGCCATGCATGTTTCCTTATTATCTACTTGGTCTACTTACTGCAATAGAATTTGGTTGCTGAGGAGACTCATAGGTAGGAGCCTCCACCCCATCTATACTTATCTCATTATCTTCTGAATTTGTGACAAGTATAGTTGGAACAATTGGAGCCTCAAACACCACCTGCTGTGAAGCTTCTTTGGTTTTGTTCTCCTTAGGAAAACTCTTCAATATTGAAGACTCTTCGATTGTAAGATCACTGCTATTTATAATCTTTTTTGTCTCGGGGTACCAAAGTCTATACCCCTTCACTCCATCACTAAAGCCCAAGAATATGGCTTTATTAACTCTAGTATCCAACTTGATTTCCCCAATATAAAAATATGCAGAGGAGTCAATAATATGTAAAGAATCATAATTTCCATAAAATTTTCTCGGCCAAACCTCCATGGGTGTTTGCCTTCATTCGTAGCTGCAGACAACCTATTAACGAAGTGACATGCATATGTAATAATTTTAACCCAAAACACCTTTCCCGAAACATTATTGGACAACATGCATCACACATTTTCTGGCAAAGTGCGTTTCATACATTTGGCCACCCCATTATATTGCGGTGTGCCTCTAACTGTGAAGTGTCTCACGATCCCCTTATCTCGAAATACTTGCAAGAATGGGTCCAAATTATATTCACCGCCATCATCTGACTCGAGTCTTATAATTTTTCTTCTGGTTTGGGCCTTTATCATCTTCTTCCACTTCAAGAAAATCTTTAAGACTTCGTCCTTTTATCTCATGGTGTACACTTAGACTCCTCTGGATAAGTCATCCACAAAATACACAAAATAATGATTACCTCCAAAATATGCAACTTCTATAGGTCCCCAAACATCCATGTGAACATAGTCAAGAGTCCCCTTCGTACGATGTACTATTGTGCCAAACTTGACTCTTGCCTTCTTACGCAAAACACAATATTCATAAAATCCAAGTTTGCAGGCCTTAGCACCTTTCAACAGACATTGCTTTACTAATTCCTACAAAGCCTTCTAAATTACAAGTACCAAACGTAAATGCTATAATTTGGTAGCATGAGGTGAAACCTTCTCTGAAGTTTATAAGACGAGTGTTGCACACGTAATTGTATTTCTAAGGAGAAAATCTACGTTACTCTTCTTCATTCCATTCATCACAACGAGGGCTCCATGTGAAACCTTCAGACTTTCGCCTTTCAGCGTGATCTCATAACCCTTAGCTGTCAAAGCGTCAAGTGAGATAAGATTCTTCTTCAGGTCCAGTGTATATCGAACATCTTCTATCACTCAGACTAGTTCACTATGCAACTTCAATCATATTTTTCTATCCCTTTTATTTGATAGACATGATCATTGCCCACCAAAATAATTCCACCTTCTAGCACCTTATTGCTAGAAAACCACTTCATATTGGGACACATGATAGGAACAACTCAAATCCAAAATTCATTCATGGGAGCTAAATCCAAATGGTGAATGGACAAAGAAAATTCAAAATCATCATCGACAGTAGTCGCAACGTTTACAGTGGGGTTCTTCGTGTCATTCACTGAAGACAATCTTTCTTCCAATGCCCTTTCTAGTGACAAAAGATACGTTCATCTTTAGCAGGAATTATCATACTCGAAATTTATGCTCCACTTCTTGATTTAGATCGAGATCTTCCACGACTACCATTCTTCCTTTCATTTTCTACCACGAACTTTCAACATTTCAGATATTGGGTTTCGATAAATTTTCTTATCCTTCTTACGAACCACATTATTCATTAATGTATTGGAGACGTCAACATAATTTATTTCCTCCCTTCTATACAATAGCATGGTAATGAGATGTTCATACGAATCAAATAGATAATTTAGCACTAACAGTGATTTATCCACATCGTCAATTTCAACCTCCAAATTTTGCAATTCAACAATAATTTTGTTAAAATTGTCCAAATGCTCAGATATAGAAATACCTTATGGGTACTATAACCGAAAGAGTTTATTCTTCAAATAGAGTCATTGTCAATGCTATTTATCATGTAATTATCCTCTATTTGTTTTCATAATGCCTAGGCCTCGCTCATATAAAGATATTTTTTATCCTTTCTGAGATAAAGATGAATCTGACCACAAGCCTTGCAATTGATTTTATTCCAGTCACCCTCCTTCATATCTTCTGACATATCTTCAAGAGTACTTTCCAGCTCTTATTGGACTAATACATCCATAACATGCTGAAGTTTCTTTTCCCATTGAATATTTTTACATCAAATTTTACGGTTGCATTTTTTTTCAAACAAACAAAGTCACAAAAAAATACAGATGAAAAAAAAAATCCAAATTGAGAATTGTTTTCCAAATTATGAGTAGTAGCGTATGAATAATACCGTTACTATTTAATATCTTAGATCATACATCAATATCTTAGATCACACATTAAAGAAATCTTCTTTGATGTAAGCAAAATCCATATTAGCATGTAAGGATTCCATAACCCGATCTAAAGGTTTTATTCCCAACCTTCCCTATTATAGGTTTGTAAACGAATTACCAGTTGGACCAATAATGATGAGAATTACCTTATGGACTCCATAGAAAATTAACCTTGCAAAAAATGATAGTATCCAAAACAGTTTGGGGGACTTTCTTAATAGAGATAATATGTATGGGCATAATCATTATTTACATGTCACAGAGGTTCTTTTTGAAGCATTCACAAATTTGCTATAATTTTTCTCATATGAAGATAGTACCCTCTGGAATTTATGATACTTTGCTTTATTGTATTTAAAAACACCATCTTATCATGTACAAACATGAGATGCATAATGTTATTATTATCATGAGAAGTTTCATAAGGAGTATGAAATTTAACTTATTTATTCCTTTATGTTTTTTAGAAGAATCTCTTAAGTCAATAAGGGAGAAAGTAGTGGATCTTGTTGTCTCACTCCCCTATATGGCATAAAATATCAAAACTTATCATTTTGCAAAATGGAGAGTACTATAAATTTGGGACACAAGTATTGATCAAAGTTTACCATTATGGGGAAAATCAAAATTTGATAATAACTTCTTAAAGAAAACCTCAATACAATATTGAGGAAAAAAATCGTTAACATGTGCCCTAAGGGCACATGTTTTGAGCTTTAAAATGGTAAGGGTCTGTTTGGTTTGCAACAATAATTCTATTTTCTGTGTTTAAATACAATTCTGATAAAAATCTGCGTTTGACAACCTGTTTTTAAACACTGAATTATAATATTTCTGTGTTATAATCAAGTTTTTCAGAAAATAGGTTGGGGGTGTTTTATAACTTCTATTTTTTATTTTTCAACTCATAATTATTCATTCTTAATAATTAATGCATTTATACCTTAATATACAATATACATACATAATACATTAATATGTGTGTAATTCTTAATAATATTATTTAACTTTATATTATTCCATACGTAGTTTTGTGTACATGTACATATATATATATATATATATATATATATATATATATGTACGTATGATTAATATAAATATACATGTTTGTTAATTTTTTCAAATTTAAAAAAGACTGTATTTAAACACAAGTTTACCAAACGCACACCAATAATTATAAACACAAAAAATTGAATTTTAAAACTGTATTTAAAAACAACGTTTAAATCGAATTTTCTGAATATAGAACCAAACGGGCCATAAGTACGAAAGCTCATGTGACACCCCGCCCAATTAAATATCGGGTGAGCAATCCTTTATAATAGAATGTTCGGTTGGTTCATTCTTAGCATCACAGTCGAAAACTTAAATCCAATTAATTACCTAACATTTAATTAAGCTAGTGTCAAAACATTTCCCCATTTAATTTAAAACCAATTAATTCAGTTAATTTCTGAACATTGAATATAAACCACACACAATAAATGAATGCTGATTGAATTAAACACTGAATAATTAAGACTGGATAAAACCTTCCAGTTCAAAGTCACAAACAAAAACCAAAATAAATACTCAATCTAACAAAAAAGAACTACAGAGGAACTGAGTACAATCCCGCTAATGAGGATGGGCGACACATGCCCAAACTGAAGCATATGAACTAGAAACTGAATAAAATGAGAGAAGCGTCTAATCTCAATGACCCGCAACTCCCACAACAGTTGCAGCTCGGCAAACCATCCAAGTATCTAGAACTGGTGTCCCTGTGGCTAGGCACCTGTACTAATATATATATATATATATAGCAAAAGAGGGAAGAAATACAAGAAACGGGTCAGAGCCCGAGGTTTAAAAATGATTTAACAAGTATTTAAAACTGGTTCTTAAAATAAGTCTTATACGCATGTTAGTTATCGAGCTCTCACATGAGTTTCTCACCTCTCATCTATTGTGCACAACTAACATACATCTAATCTCCCCTTCGTTATACCACCCAGTCTAACTAGTCAGAACCCATACTAATACTAACTATGCTCACTAGTAGTATCCCCGTATCGCCCATACAATACGCTATTCAAATAGTTTATCTCACATACTAAGTTTTATTATTCACCGTTCGAATGGTTAATCTTTTATCCACTAAGATTATTTTATTTCTCATTTCCATTTTATCTACTAGTCTCACAAAGTAGAAAGTTCCCCAAGTACACTCATATATATATATATATATATATATATAGTCTCATCATCCTATATATATACACTAACCCTACACCCTTAGGTTAAGACCACTTGGCGCAATGTAATGATTATTATTATTACTAAGTCCACTAATTTCACACATTAGAAATATTCACAGGTTCATAAATATATATATATATATATATATATATATATATATATATATATATATATATATACACACACACACACTAATCCTGCATCCCCGGGTTAACACCCATTAATGCACCTATCAATAATAAACCAGCACCCCTGGGTTATCAACCATTAGTGCGTCTATCAAGAGAATCCCGCATCCCCGGGTTAGCACCCATCAATTCACTTATCAATAAAATCTTACATCCCCAGGATAGCACCCATTAATGCACCTATCAATAATAATTCAGTACCCCCGGGTTATCACCCATTAGTGCGCCTAATAATAACCATCCTTGTACCCCCGGGTTATCACCCATTAGTACACTTAATCAACAATGTTCTTGCACCCCCGAGTTATCACTCATTAGTGCACCTAATAGCAATATTCTTACACCCCCCGGGTTATCACCCATTAGTGCTCTTAACGATAATATTACATAATAGGCATACACACATCCTATTAAAATTTATAGGTATTTCTCCAACCTACATATATACTTCTCATACATATTTTAACCTCAACACTACGTATAGTATAAATATTTAGATTACTATCTCTCTCGTAATATCCAGGGTACATTCTCTCTATACCGAAGTAAGTAAAGTATTTATTCTCACATACTTTCCCGAAATTCCGTCTTATTTAAATTTACTATTTAGCAGTTTCTCTCACTCCAATAAAATGATAAACTCAAAACTGGACTCTAAGAAAATTTCCAAAAATTCCCTCTGTCGCTCGAACCAGATGACATGTCGTTCGAACCAGAATGACATGTCGTTCAAACCATAATTACATGTCATTTGAACCAGTTCCACATGTCGTTCGAACCACTTCGCACGAGATCCCCATTTTGTTTGAACCACTTCGCGCGACTTCGCGCGAGACGTACTGTTTCGTCTTCTTCACCAAATTTAAGCGTTTCCTACCATTTTTGAACATACAAACCTCTAAGATTCAACAACCAATGCCTCATCATCAATACCCATCAACACGTAACAGGTTATAAATCATTCCTAAAATCCTAGGATCATTAATTCATCCTTAATCATCATAATTATATAAAATCCCCAATTTAATTCATATGAACCCTAGTTTCCAAATTTTCATTTAAAGGACCTAATCAACCCAAATTCATTCATCAATATATAATTCAATTCCGTGATTAATCCTCTACATACATGAAGGACTTTAAACTACTAATTAAACCAATCCTTAATCATAATTTAAATCTCCAATTTTCACCCAATTAACATGTAAATCATGATTAATTTCACCTATTCTAACATGAGTATGATTATTACTAAAAGAAATCAAGTAATAAACACTTTCCTCGAATGTGACGGTCTGATCCATTGGTGATGTTGGTATATACGCGTTCCTCTCTGCTCGATCTACGCATTGGTGGTCACGATTGTGCAAGGTGAGGATAATTTGGCCTTCCCTCTTGGAGTTTGGTTCTCCCTCACACCCTCTATGGCCGTCCTTTTCTTCCTGTGTCTCACAACCCTAAAAGGATTTTCTTGGCTGATAAAATAACTCCCAATTTTCGTCCATTAATTAAACCCAAAAATACAATTTACCAAAATGCCTTTTCGGGACGCCGGTTAGGCCTAAAATTGTCCCCGGACCCAAACTAAACACCCGGGTATACTATTTTGACTATCTCGACCCTCCCGGACTCAACGGCGCGCTAAATATGACCATACGAGTTAATAAAAATAAATTCTCTTTTTATTCCAGTTAATTAGTCCCTACACGACTCACACGCGCGTCAGACTTAAATTACCAAACTGCCGCATTTCTCACTTTCGACAATTTATCAAATGTTATAATTCCATATTACATATCACACAGTAATATTCTATAATTCTCAACAATAAGAATTAACCCTTGGCACGCTAGTTAATAATTATTTTAATCTGAATTAATAACAAATTAATTTCTCGCATTTTAATTTAATTAATCCAACAACAATAATTACTTACATACTTATTCCCATAATAATAATTAATCACATAATTATTTAAATCATAAAAAATACGGGGTGTTACAGCTCCACATGACTATCTGTGCCCTATTAATTGTATGTCAGAACTCTGTCAATACGATTTTTTTTATTCTAAGCGTGTGCTCTTAGGGTATATGTTATCAGGACCCTACAATATATCATAAGTTTTGGGTTAGATAATATCCCAAAAGGGGAGGGCTAAATAGAATTTTACAATTTATTTGGCTTCCTAGAAATTCAAACTATTTTATCATTTAACAAATATTTTTAATGTTGGTTGATAAAATGATTTGTTTTTTGTTTGCTTATTGTCTAACTTTAAGCACACATTCACATTCACATTAACATTCACATAATCATCACACATAATAAATAAATCATTAATGTAATTAGTAAGAGATTAATAAATGAACCGAGACATATTTATCGTCGTTCGGTGATAACCTTTCACCTATGTCCATTCCCGAGGCAGGTGTTGGGAACTTCACCATCTTTTGGTTCACATAGGTTGAATCAAACCTTACAAGGGAAATTCCCCACCTTCTATTTTCAACCATCAAGGGAACTACCACCTTCCTTATATTAGTGAAAATGAGTCTTCGAAAGGGAAATACCACCATTCTCCTAGCCACTATGTCACTTTCGACCGTAAATATACAATTGAGAATACATGCCACAAATAAAGGAGATATTGGAACTTGAATAATTTCTCTTTAATGAGTAAATACACAATTATGAGCTTTATGGTTGAGGATGACGATGTTGTATGATATTTTTTAACCTACTTTTCGAAGAAATGTTGTAGTTGTGTTTATGAAGAAGCAAACACGGGTTAATGGAACGTTGATGATGAAGTTGTTGCATTGTATAAATCACATTTTTTTTTTCTTTTTGCAACTCTTTTTCATTTCCTAACATTCTTTTCTTATAGTTAAACACACTAGTAATGCTTATGTAACAATATAGCTTGGAAGAAATTATATCAAATGAATTTGATGAATGTGACCCTTTGAATAGATTTCTTGAAAAAAAATAAGTCGTTACATTTGTCAAGAAAGTATAGTCCACTAAACTCTTTTAGTTTAATAACTATGTTCACCCCGAATGACTTGTTAAGAGCCACTTGTTGCATATGATTTGATTTTTGTTTGAATTTATGTTCCTTTTCATTTTGTGTTTACCATTGATGAGAGAATTTACTAGTTGTTCCTTATCCCAAAAACCCATTAATAGATCACTATATGAAATCCAAATGTGGGAAGGTTTTGAGTGTGTATTTTTTTTTCTTGAATAAATAATCCTATCATCTTTTTCTTATACTCGGGTAATAATAGGTTGTAAAATGTCCTTGCAAGCATGGGAAAAGTTTGAGGTTGTATACTCTTTTACTTTAGCTGAGAGAGAGTGGAATAACTATTGTTGACCATTGCATTTCTTCATGGTAGTTGTTAAAATATCACATACCCAGATGGATAAAGCCTTTGGTCTTACTTTTTTCTCATGATAATTTTAAGAACAAAATTATTTTAAACTCTATTATCTATTTGATTAAATCAAGGACTCAGCTGGTCAATTCCTTATTTATTTACTACGATGATATGCACATTGATCAAACACTTGAAATCGTTAATTTTCTTTGATAAGACCAGATGGAGTGAATATCTATGAAGATCTCAACCTTAATAAAATATCACCATGATAGGGGAGGTCGATATATGTTTATAATGGTGTTAGCACAAGCTAAAAATTGGTCCAACACCTCTACTAAGGTGTCTAAATCCACTATGAAGTTGATTCCTAATGTGTATATATATTCTATGCTGATAAATTTTACAAGCATGACTTGCCTTAAGATTTGGTTAAAGTGGTCTAAGCGTGTTTAAGGTCTTTGTAATGGACATAGAACTTATATGTAGAGAACTTATACGTAGTAATTAATGGGCTCCTATAGGTGTTGTTGGCTCACTTAGGACTCCATAAACCAAAATATATCTAAGGCACACAAGTGTTACGCCTAGATTATAATGTTAAGGGATTAATTGATCATTACATATACAAATATTACATATACTTCCTCTAAAATCTTATATGTTGTAGGGAAAAATAACTTAATTCAATCCCCTATAACTTCCATAAGGCGTCTTTGTACAGACATCCCTTTAAATCGGTGAGAAGTACCATATTATCCATGACTAGCCATACTTCGAGGTACGCTTTCTACAATAAAGAATGTGGAGTGTTAGGAGAAGGATTGCACATCTAGAGTATTGGTTGGTACCCCATTAAATGAAATTTAATATAATTCATCAGGGTAGGTAGACAAGGGTGAGTGGAGGTTGATGAAACAGTTAGAGTACACATTAGATTGATCAAGTGTTGTGTTGATATATCCTTGTGAGATTTACTGATCACGAGGTCTTGAGAATGGTGTATTGAATGTATTTCTAACATAATTAATTGGGCTCTTATCTTGGTGAGGCGCGTGGGGTTTGGTTTAGGTCGATCCTTTGGATGAGAAGCTTTTTTGAGCTATTTTGAGAAGTCCCCAATCGTCAATATGATAAAGATACCCATAAAGTAGGTTTTAGATCAAGTTTGGAGCCATTAATAGTGATTTCTTAGGTGAATGAGGTACCCAAGGCTATATCATAACCTTAGTAGAGTTAGTTGGGCCTTGAATGAGGCCTTAGGGACCTAAGATCCACCTTTGATGATTCTAAAGCCCGGTGAAATGTCAGTGGAATCCTTTGCAAGGTTGCTATATGGAGGACCTGTGGGATAAAGAGTCCCCACGCCATAACCTAACCTCGACCTGAAAGATTTTATATTAGCTTGAAGTCATCGATCACTTTTGATTTTATCATTATCCCCTAATACTCCTTTTATTAGGTGGAAGAGGCAATACTATCTTTTTAAGAGCAAGGGGTACCAGGGTAATTGACTTAAAAATTCTGCTATAAGTGAGATTATGGATGGAACACAAGTAGTTTAAGTGCATTAGTTAGGGAGTCGGGATGATTAACTTTAGTTATATAAGTAGATCCCCATAGCTTCCATTACTTCACACACTTTCTCTCTTTAAAATCCACTTGAAGTCAAGTCATTAATTGGAATTAAGGAGTAAATACTTATAATTATATAAAAATATAAGTTCAGTGTCCTCAGACCTCAAAAGTATTAGAGTTAAGGATAATATCTCTATAACTTTTGAAATTTGATAATTTTAGGTTCTTTATACCTCGAGGCCTTTTTAAAACTAAGCCTTAAATCCTTAAAATTCCTAAAATGTTTAGCTAAGTGTCTTTAGACCTTAGAACTATCAGAGTGAAGGATAAAAACCTTAAAACTATTATTATTATTAGTATTATCAGGTTAATGGTCATAAGACCTTAAGACATTATGGAACTAAGGTTTAAATCCTAGAAATGCAAAGTTAAATGTCTTTGGACCTCCTAGCTGTCAGAGTAAGGGACAAAAACCAAAAAAATCTTAAAAATGTTAGTCCAAGGATCATCAGACCTTAGGACCTTGTGGAACTAAGGCTTAAATTCTTAAAATGACTTAAATGTTAAGTTAAGGATCTTTGGACCTCATAATCGTCGGAGCCAAGGATGCAATCCTTTAAAGTCTCAATAATATTTAGGCAAGGGTCTTTAAACATCAAAAATATTAATAACAAAGGATAAAGGTCTTTAAATTCTTTAAAAAATTCTAACCTCAGGGTTGGCAGACCTCAATACTTTTTTATAAATGAGGCTTAAATCCTTTAAACTTTACTAAAGTTATAGTAGTTAAGGGTTCTTGGACATCACTACTGTTATAGCTAAGGATGAAAGACTTAACTCTTTAAAATACTAAGTTAATGGTCTTTATACCTCATGACTATTAATAACCAAGTAATTTGAAATCAATAATATGTCCAAGAATGATATTTTTATTTCATTATATTATGGGGTTACAGTACTAATAATATTTCTTCAAGGATGGTATATTTTATCAACCTCTTCTTCTTTTAGGTAATAACAACATGGACTTCCAATTTTTATGCTGATATAGGGGCTTTCCCACTTAGGTACTAGATTTTCCTCACTGGGAGATCATTATGCAATGGTTACCTACCTTAGCACCAAGTTTCCTACTCAAAATTATCTATAACATATTTTTCAATTGAAGTAAGACATTATATTTTATTTATAGGATTCAATCATCATTAGTGTAGTTTCTCTCTTATCCTCAATCTCATTTAAGTTGAGTGCGATACATTCTTCATTCTCTCCAAGTTCAAAATTGGTCACTATATGAGTAGATCTCAATTCCTATGAGGATCACCACTTTTTCCCAACTGACAAGGAGAAAGGTGCTTCCCTAGTCGGACCTTTAACTATGATTATATAGTAACACAACATCCTTAATAACTCCTCTATGAATAAGCCTTTTGTATTCTCCAACCTATTCTTCAAGCTAAGGAAGTATAGTCCACTAAACGCTTTTAGTCGAATAACTATGTTCACTCTGAATGACTTATTAAGTGCCACTTTCTACATATGATTTTCTTTTTGTTTGAACTTATGTTCCTTTTCATTTTATGTTTACGAATGGTAAGAGTATTTACTAATTGTTTCTTATCTCAACAACCCATGAATAGGTCACTATATGAAATCCAAATGTGGGAAGGTTGACTGTGTATCTTTTTTTCTTGTATAAATGGTCCCATCACTTATTTCTTGTACTCAGGAAATAATAGGTTGTAAAATGTCTTTGCAAGCATGGAAAAGTTTAAGGTTGTATATTCTTTAGGTTTATCCAACTAATGAGAGAGAGTTCAATAACTATTGTTGACCATTGCATTTCTTCATGCTAGTTATTGAAATATCACATACCTAGTTGGATAAAGCATTTGGTCTTATTTTGTTCTCATGATAATTTCTAGATTAAAATTATTTTAAACTCTATTATCTATTTGATCAAATAAAGGATTCCACTAGTCAATTCCGTATTTATTAATGACGATGATATGTATATTGATCAACACATGAAATCGTTAATTTTCTTTTACAATGCCCGATGAAGTGAATATCTATGAAGACCTTAACCTCACTAAAATATCAGCATGATAGGGGATGTGGGTAAATGTTTATAATGGTGCTAGGACAAGCTAAAAATTGGTCCAACATCTCTACTGAGGTGTCTAAATCCAATATGAAGTTGATTTCCTCATGTATATATTCTCTAATGATAAATATTATAGGCATGACTTGCCTTAGACTTTGGTTAAAGTGGTCTAAAGGTGCTTAAGGTCTTTGTAATGGACATAGAACTTATACATAGTAATTAATGGGATCCTATAGGTGTTTTGGGCTCGTTTAGGACTTAATAAACCACAACATATCTAAGGAACATAAGTGTTATGCCAAGAAAATAATGTGAGGATACTATTTGATTCTTACTTGTACAAATATTACATAAGCTTTCTCTAAAATCTTATATGTAGTAGGAAAAGACAACTTAATTTCAATCCCTTAAATGTTCCACAAGGCTTATTTGTATAGGGGTCCCTTTGAATTGGTGAGAAGTATCATATGATTCATGACTAGCCATACTTCGAGGTATGTTTACTAAAATAACTAATGTGGAGTGTTAGGAGAGGAATTTCACGTCACGAGTGGTGGTTGGTATCAATATTAAATGCAATTTATGGCATCAGGGTAGGTAGACAAGGGTGAGTGGGGGTTGGTGAAATAGTGAGAGTACACATTAGATTGATTAAGTGTTGTTTGGATATATCCTTGTGAGATTTACTTATCATGAGGTCTTGAGAATGATACTGGTGAGGCATGTGAGGGTTGGTTGAGATCGATCCTCTTGTTGAGAAGCTTTGTTGAGCCATTTTGAGTAGTCCCTAATGGTCAATATGATAAATATTCCCATAAAGTAGGTTTTAGATCAAGTTTAGAACCATTAATAGTGATTTTATTAGTGTAATGAGGTACCCAAGGCTATATTAAAACCTCAATAGTGTTAGTTGGGACTTGCATGAGGCCATAGGGACCCAAGATCCCCCTTTGATGGTCCTGGATCCTGGTGAAATGCTAATAGGATCTTTTGCAGGGTTTCTATGTGGAGGACCTATGGGATAACGAGTCCACAAGCCGTAACCTAACCTCGGCCTGAAATATTTTATTTTAGCCAGAAGTCATCGATCACTCTATGTATTATCGTTATCCCCTATTGTTCCTTTTACTAAGTGAAAGAGGCAATACTATGTTTTTAAGAGCAAGGGGTATCGGGGTAATTGGCTTGGAAATTCTACCATAAGTGAGAATGGGATGGCAAGTGATTTAAGTGGATTAGTTAGGGAGTCAGGATGATTAGCTTTTAATTTCTATAAGTTGAGCCCCCCAACTTCCATTACTTCTCACACTTTATCTCTTTAAAAGCCACTTGAAGACATGTCAGTAATTGGAATTAAAGAGTAAAGATGTATAATTATAAAAAATGATATGTTAAGTGTCCTCAGACCTCTAAACTATTAGAGTTAAGGATCAATCCTTATAACATTAAGAATTTAATAAATCTAGGTTCTTTATACCTCGAGACCCTTTTAAAGCCAAGACTTAAATCCTTAAAATTCCTAAAATGTTAAGCTAAGGGTCTTCGGACCTCAGAACTATCAGAGCAATGGATAAAAGCCTTAAAACTATTATTATTATTATTATTATTATTATTATTATTATTATTGTTATTATTATTATTATTATTATTATTATTATTATTATTATTATTATTATTATTATTATTATTATTATTATTATAATTATTATTATCAGGTTAAAGGTCATTAAACCTTAAGACATTATAGAACTAAGGTTTAAATCCTTAAAATACCAAGTTAAAGGTCTTTGGACATCATAACTGTCAAAGTTAGGGATAAAAACCATAAAAATATTAAAAATATTAGGTCACGAGTCATAAGACCTTAGGACCTTGTGGAACTAAGGCTTAAATTCTTAAAATTACTTTAATGTTAAGTTAAGGGTCTTTGGACCTCATAATAGTCATAGCTAAGGATGTAATCCTTTAAACTCTAAAAAATATTTAGGTAAACATCTTTAAACCTTAAAAATATTAATAACAAAGGATAAAGGTCTTTAAATTCTTTAAGAAATTCTAACCTTAGGGTTGGAAGACCTCAATACTTTTTACAAATAAGGCTTAAATCCTTAAATTTTTTCTAAACGTATAGTTAATGTTCCTTGGACATCACAAATATTAGAGCTAAGGATGAAAGACAAATCTTTAAAATATTGAGTTAATGGTCTTTAGACCTCGAGACTGTTAAGAACCAATGATAAAATCCTTGAAATTCTTTTGGATAATAATTTAAACTCAATAATATAGCCAAGAATGATATTTTTATTTCATTATATTATGGGGTTACACTACTAATAATATTTCTTCAATTGGTCGATGTTCAATGGATGGGATATTTTGTCAACTACTTATTTTTTTCGATAATAACAACATGGAATTCCATTTTTCATGCTGATATAGGGGCCTTCCCACTTGGGTCCTAGATTTTCCTCACTACGAGATCATACTGCAATGGTTACCAACCTTAACAACAACTTTGCCATTTAAAATTATCTATTACACAATTTTCAATTGAAGTAAGACGTTATGTTTTGTTTATAGGATTAAATCATCATTTGTTTAGTTTCTATCTTATCCTCAATCTCATTTAAGGTGGGCGTGATACATTTTTCATTCTATTCAGGTTCAAAATCGACCACTCTCTGAGTAAATCTCAATCCATATGAATATCACCACGTTTTCCCAACTGACACGGAGAAAGGTTCTTCCCTAGAGGGGCCTCTAGCTATGATTATATAGTACACAAGATGCTTGCAAACTCCTTTGCCCATAAGCCTTTTGTCTTCTCCAATTTATTCTTCAAACTGAGGAAGATAGTTTTCTAGCACCTTACATTTTGATGTATGCTTAGGGATGCCCCAGGTGATGAGTAGTGGTTGTTGATACCATCGATGGAGAAAAATTCCCTAAAAGTTAAATTGTCAAATTATTTTCCATTCTATGAGGTAATGGCCTTAGACAGACCAAAGCGACAAATGACATTTTTCCAGATAAATTGATAATATGCAAATATTGCGTATTTTATCCTCCGAACCTACGCATTTTAGCCCCCTCGGGTATCTTATTCCCTATATCTATGTTTGTTAACCAGACAACCTCAGATTTCTACGTTAACATGTTTTGCAAGGGTTAATTGAGGTTTTATAGGTATTTGGATGCTAAGTGTGAAGTTCGGACGCGTTCCGCTCGATTTCTGTACGCGATCGCACGTTCAAGGGCAATTAAGTCATTTCACAGATTGGGCACCTGACCCTACATCTACACGGAATTTTTAGCCCTCCTCGCAAGCTTCACGTGGCCATGAACGGTGCACGATTCCGAGTCCGTATGAAGAAGTTACGGGAGTTTCAGCGGACGAAAAATGCATTCAAGCCAAAACAACAATGCAGTGTGCTGTGACCTGCTTGATCGATCGATCGACCAAAGGGGCCGATCGATCGATCCTTCTCGATAGTGGGCTATTTTATTCATCATCGATCGATCGACGGTTTGGGTCGATCGATCGATCCCCTGTTTCCAGGAGATATTTTGCCTTATATTTTCTTTTTCCTTTTCTTTACTCATCCAACTTAGTTTAAATACCAATTTTTGTGTAAATATCAGATATGTTGTAGTTTAGATAGTTTGAGAAGATAGTTTAGGTTAGGGTTTGGGTTTTTGGTTAGTTCTTCTTCATTTCTCTTTGGATTGACACCTTTTTTGGTATGTAAGTTGACTATTCACTACCCTCTCCATTAATTTAACTTGTATTTCTTTCTTTCTTGCTTTGTTAATTAGGTTTACATGCTTTCTTAATTAGTTTACATGCATCCATTTACTTCTTTCTAGTGTAAATTTACCGCGTTTATTTATTGCGTTTCTTTACCGCATTTTTAAGATGCTTTCTTGCTAATTTAAATTAGGTTGTGTTTGAATTGAACTCACTCGAGTTGACACGTTGCTCGGGTGCGTTGTCCTAGTTATTGCGCCTAGGATATTTTACGGGGCATATAATGTATGTCCCGTGCTTACGACCTTTTGTGCGTAATTTTGGGGTATTTGTTGATGCCAAATTCTTATTAGGCTTTTATGCGGATCTAGGGGCGTGACAACCCTTTATTCAATTAACTATCGAAATGAGACGCATTCGTAATAACTCGTCGACCCATGTATCCATTTTATACAAATTAATCCGGGTGAGGGATATTCGACGCAACCTATAGTTTTACTCGCTTTGTTAGTTTAGTTTCAATACACTTGCCTAGATTAATATTTTCCTTTTATGCATCTTTTACTTTTTAGTTTGTAATCATCTTTTTCCCTTTTATTTAGAAGTATTAAATCAATTGAATTCTAACATCTCGTCCCCGTGGATTTTCGATACCCGACTTACCGCTGTGCTTACCTCGCAAGTGTATTACTAATTTAGGTTTGTTTGTATTGAGTAGGCGAAACGAAAACAACGACCGTTCCCTTACACGGGCACGCATTTCGCACTCTCGATCGTAACGCATTTCGTACTCTCGATCAAAATGGCGCCGTTACCGGGGATGAGTTTGTTTTAGACTTTATTTGATTTAGTATTTCATAGTATTTTCTTTATATTTGTATTATTTTCTAACCTTTTTGCAGGACTTCCACATTTGAGCACTTAGAAACGCTTGAATTTTCCCCGCGCGCACTTACTTTGTGGAGTTCGCCATTTCGAGCCATTTTTGGGGTAAGCATGTATTATTCCAATTCTTTCGGTAATCATTGTTATAATTCTCAAAATTCTTGAAAACCTATGACTTTCGGTGAATACTTAGAATCCCAAAGTATAAAAAATTCAAATATGACTTTGGGCGAGTATAACGAAAGTCAAAACTTAGGTTATTGGAATTTTGATGATGATGACAATGATTTTGGGCCTTTACCTCCTTATAATAGGAATTTTGAAACGAATTGCAATAGTTTTCAAAATTCCTATAATAATGAGTTTTCGTTTAAGTCCGATGGTAATTTTTAAAGTTCCCATTTTCATGCATCCGCACCTCGACCTATGATATTCGGTGAGGGCTTGCGTATGTATGAAAATGAGAAACTTGAAAATCGTTATCGGGAAGAAAATCGTTCGTGGGAACATGACTTGGATTTACTATTTGAGTCCGACGATGATTTTGCTTCCGAGACTTTCCAAGTCGAAGAATGTTTTGAACCAAATGAGGTACTTGTGCCTACTTTGGAACAAGCCATTCTAGACTTTTCCCATTGCATAATAGATATTGAAAGTGAGGATGAAAATGACGTAATATCTATTTGCTATGAAATGATTTCTTCTTTGGCCCCCAAAGAAGAACATTTCATTGAAAATGATATTATTTCATTCGAAACTCAATCTTCATGCGATGATGATTTATCTCATGAGATTGAATTTCTTTCATCCCCAATATCATTCTCTATTATCACACCGTCTCAAGTACCCGATGATTCGGTTTCAAACTTTAATGTTTTAAACCTTTTCGCCGATGAGGAGTACTTGCTCGAGTCGCCTTCCATGATCGTATCTTTGCCTTTGTGTGCTCCGCTTCCCATTCCAATTTCAAAATCTTTGGGAGGATATTTGGCTTTTCTTGGTCCCCACATTTTTTTGTTTCCCGTTCAATCCAAACCCCCCATCGTCCCTCCAAAAATCTTAATTGGCGATGGTTCCTTTCTTCCGCCTTACACATGCCTTCCGTTGTTGAAACGAAATTCATATTTTTCGAAGGGCATGCTTGATTATGAGGGTACACCGGTTATCCTCCAAAGTCAAATCATTTTTATGGTGGACCCTCAGCTATTTAGACTTCTAGTGTATAGTTAGTGTGAAGCCTAAATAATAGGTTGTATATAGTTAGCTTTTTCTTTCTTCCTTTTTATTTTTTTTCTTTCCTTTTTAATTTAGTCTCGTGTAATTAGTTAACTTTTTGTTATTTGTTTTTGCTATGCTCGGTACTAACTTGTTTTGTATATTCTTTGGACTTGTTCTTATGGGGATCGCTCCACTTTTGGGTAATATCGCTCTTTTCCTCTCTTTAACTTGGTTCTTAATTCACATTGAGGACAATGTCAAGTTTTAAGTTGGGGGTGTGGGATATTCTATCCATTTCTTTATTTAGTCCATGTTTTTGCTCACATATTAGTTACTTAGTATGCTTTTCTTAGAAAAATTAAAAATTTCAAAAAGATTTTCTTTCTTTTTTCTCCTTTTTTGGGCATTTTACCTTTGTTTTCGATGATAAATTTATATAATTGCCCGATCCAATTGACAACCCAATGATGCATGTTCTCGATTTTAGAAGTTATTAGACTTTAGTCTCACTTATTGATATTATGAATAACTTCATGAATTAAACTTTAATCCCATGAGCACATGCACTTTTATTGTTATATTGATTTGGTTTAAGATTCTTATAACTCGGTAATCTTTTGTTGCATTGTATATACTTACACCGAGTAAGCTTTGTGCCTTTCGTCATTTGTGAGTGTATACACTATTCTTTTCTCTTTGAAAACGTTGAACTCGTCGTTAATCTCACTATTCTTTCATTTGATCGTTCATTAATTGAGTTCATACTTGAAATGTGTTACCTGATCATCATTTTCATATATTGTTTTGACTCGAGAATTGCGTAAAATTTTGAAAATGATTATAGGCATTATTTGTTATATCACCCATATTAGCCTTGACCTCACCCTTATATGTTTACCTTCGTTAACCCCTTTGAGCCTAAATATAGCCTTTCGTTTCATAACCCAAATCCCATAAACAACTCTAAATTGGAGTTATAAACCATACATACACTTTTCATACCTTTGTTTGGAATGATACTTAGGATTGAATGATGATGTTATGATGTCGGTTGCAATTTAGGCATATGAGAGTGTGAAAAGTAAAGAAAAAGTGAAAAAAAGTGATGAAAAAGAGAAAGAAAAAAGAAAAAGAAAACAAAAGAAAGCATGAGAAAAAGAAGAATATAAAAGAAAGAGAAAGTTGTAAATGTTGTGTGTATAGTTCAATAAGCTTTGATTACTCTCCCCGATGATATATCTAATGCCGTTTTGGAACTTGTTTTCCATTTTTGATATTGCCCGCATTATCCCAAGTTTTCATTCCGAACACTTTGAATCTGTACATACATTCCTTCATTTCGTACCCTAGCTTAACCAACATTACAACCCTATTAAAGTCCTATGTGATCTTAGGTTGATGTAATTCAAAATTCATAATAGTTTTGATAATCTGTGAAAATGCATTTCGCCTCTTTTAATGTGCGGTATCCTTTCATTGAGATTACAATTTTTTAGTTTATATATAGCGTTCTTCATTTGTGACATGTGCGCGGCCTAGCTTCCACTTACATTTACTCTTTATGCCCGCATGTTCCGTGTGTTAACTCCCTGTTTCGAGTGAATTCACTTGGTGAGTGTAATGCCCGTGAGGATTGAATATATGCTTGCTTTTTTTAGTATCCAATTTATTTAAGTTTTTGCCAAATCACACTTTGCATGTGCTCGCTCCCCTCCCAAATTTTAAGGTTTCAATTCTATGAGGTGCGTTCTATAATGTTAATGATTTGGACTTTCATTTGAATTCGTTCAATGTGCTAATAATGTGTATGAAATCCTTTTCGCTATTGTTGGGCTTGTCGCATGTTGGTTTGGGCTTATTTTGAGGAAACCATGTGATGTTTGTGGGTGTCATACCTGAAAACCCTCACGAGACGACACTCGTCCACTAGGGTGACCTAGGGGTTTAACGGCTTATTGCATATGCTAAATGCAATCGAATCGCCTGCGACAGTGGACTTTTGATTTTATACCATACTTTTGTACTGTCGCATGTTTTTGGTTTACTTGTAGTTCTTGTTTCATCCTACTTCATTGCTAGGGACTAGCAATGTGTAAGTTAGGGGGTGTGATAATACGCAAATATTACGTATTTCATCCTCCAAACCTACGCATTTTATCCCCCTCGGGTATCTTATTCTCTATATTTATGCTCGTTAACCTGACACCCTCGGATTTCTATGTTAACATGTTTTGAAGGGGTTAATTGAGCTTTTATAGGTATTTGGATGCTAGGTGTGAAGTTCGGACGCGTTCCGCTCGATTTTCGTACACAATCGCACGTTCAAGGGCAATTTAGTCATTTCACAGATTGGGCACCTGGCCCCACATCTATACGGAAGTTGTATCCCTCCTCGTAAGCTTCACGTGGCCACAAAAGGAGCGCGATTCCCAGTTCGTATGAAGAAGTTACAGGAGTTTAGCAGACGGGAAATGCATTCAAGCCAAAACAGTAATGCAGTGTGCTGTGACCTGCTTGATCGATCGATCGACCAAAGGGGTCGATCGATCGATCCTTCTCGACAGTGGGCTATTTTATTCATCATCGATCGATCGACGGTTTGGGTCGATCGATCGATCCCCTATTTCCAGGAGATATTTTGCCTTTTATTTTCTTTTTCCTTTTCTTTTCTTTACTTATTCCATCTTAGTATAATTACCAATTTTTGTGTAAATATCAGCTATGATGTAGTTTAGATAGTTTGAGAAGATAGTTTAGGTTAGGGTTTGGGTTTTTGGCTAGTTCTTCTTTATTTCTCTTTGGATTGACACCCTTTTTTATATGTAAGTTGACTATTCATTACCCTCTCCATTAATTTAACTTGTATTTCTTTCTTTCTTGCTTTGTTAATTAGGTTTACATGCTTTCTTAATTAGTTTACATGCTTCCATTTATTATTTTTTAGTGTAAATTTACCGCGTTTATTTATTGCGTTTCTTTACCGCGTTTTTAAGATGCTTTCTAACTAATTTAAATTAGGTTGTGTTTGAATTGAACTCACTCGAGTTGACGCATTGCTTTGCTTTGGTGATGGCGTTTACGGGTCTATTTCGGGTGCGTTGTCCTAGTTATTGCACCTAGGAGATTTTACGGGGAATATCATGTATGTCCCATGCTTACGACCTTTCGTGCGCAATTTTTGGGGTATTTGTTGATGCCAAAATCTTATTAGGCTTTTATGCGGATTTAGGGGCGTGACAACCCTTGATTCAATTAACTGTCAAAACGAGACGCATTCGTAATAACTCGTCGACCCATGTATCCATTTTATACAAATTAACTCGGGTGAGGGATATTCGATGCAACCTATAGTTTTACTCGCTTTGTTAGTCTAGTTTCAATACACTTTCCTAGATTAATATTTCCCTTTTATGCATCTTTTACTTTTTAGTTTGTAATCACCCTTTTCCCTTTTATTTAGAAGTGTTAAATCAATTGAATTCTAGCATCTAGCCCCTGTGGATTTTCGATACCCGACTTACCGCTGTGCTTGCCTGGCAAGTGTAGTCGTAATTTAGGCTTGTTTGTATTGAGTAGGAAAAACGAAAACAACGACCATGCCCTTACACGTACACGCATTTCGCACTCTCGATCGTAAATCTTGTTGTTTTCCTATATGTGATTCTCACTAAGGGTTCTACCCCTAACCACTTAGCAAAATAGTCTATGGCCATTATGCATAATTTGATTTTATCATGGCTAAGTGTTGGATATCCTACCAACTCCATCCCCATTGTTCAAAGAGACATGGATTTAGCATGGGGGGGGGGGGGGGGGGGGGTTTCTCCCATGGATTCTTTGGAACATTGGCAAACCATTTCCATTTCTCATAACGCTATACTAGAACTTCTTTTTTCGGAGTGGCCTATAGGTAACTTTATTATAGGACTTTGTATGTTAGAGTCCTTGGAAAAAAATGAGAGCCCAAAATACCTTCATAGATATACTTGAGTATATATATTGCTTCCTAGGGGCCGAGACACCTTCGTGGATAAGAACTAAACTCAATCTTAAATAAGACCCCTTGGTTGAGGTAGTACCATGATGCTAAAGACGTTAGATGCTTGACCTAAAGTTTATCCATAGACAATTTTCCATTGATTAGGTATTCCGTGATGGGATTTGTTTAGTTTGAATATTTTCCTACCTTATTGAGTTGACCAGAAGGTTATCCTTGCTATGAGAACATCTGGATGAATCTTATTTTATGAGGCTACCCTTTCTAGGTGGTCAATAACTATTTTTTTTTGCTCGAGGGTCTCTTACAATGATGAGATTCGGTATTTGTAGAATGATCTCCCTAACCATATCGAGGTAATTAGCCATGCAGTCTCATTCTTTTGCATAGAGCTTAGTGATCTAGTTGAGCACTAGTTATAAGTCTCTTATTTTCACCACATGATGTTCATTAAAACGTATGACCTATCCGAGTCTTGATACCATGGCCTCATACTCCATGCTTTGAATTAAAATATAAGGTAATGGATATTGTACCTCCTTCTCAGGTTAAAGAGAAATTATATAGAGTATGTCAAAAACCTCTTAAAAATAACATTAAACAAAATAATTAAATTAAATTTGAATTTTCATCCCAATTTGGTATTTATTATGTACCGTAGGCGCAGTAAGTAATTCCACCCATTTGTTCAAAGCATATGTCATTGACCATAAATGAGACACGTGTTACATATGTTCATGTCATTAAAATCGTGCACAAGATTTAATTTTTATGTTGTGCGTAGGATTGTGATAAACAACTTAAATTTTAATATGTGCAAGATTTTAAGAACAACCTTCAAATTTGTAAAACTTCACTCTTTTGAAATATTATTTATGCAATTATTCCTTGACACTAAGTATAAAAATATGTCTGAGTGTGTGTAAAGTCAAGATATCAAATTTAAAACTAATAAATGTATATCAAAGTAATGCACGTAGTCGGAGGCTTCGGTAAATGTGTTGAACCGTTGATATTGTATGAAGTGTAAAGGCAATCAAGATGATAAAGTTCGTGAGCTTTAAAATAAATCCATGCATGATAAGAAAATACCTTTTGAAGAACCTCATACCTCAACTAAAGTCCCTCAGATCTCTGAAGCATCATAAGTAATGAAGGAGACTATGACACCCCGCCTAATAAAATACCGGGCGATCACTCCTGTACCAAATTAAAACCGAAGTCTTGTATGGTTCATTCTCAGCATCACTGTCGAAAGCCAATTTAATTGCTAATAACCTATTAGGCTGGCGTCAAGATTTTAGTTTACTAATCTTTTTAATCAAATTATTCAAATCAAACATTCACATAGTTTATATAAATGAAACTGAAAAGAAATAAAATAACCGAACACTCGGTTTAATATAATACAATCAAATCAAAGGCTGCACAAAAATGCGATAAAAGAATAAATAAATTCAATTGGGCTATCATCCCGAATGTTTCTACAGTACCTCCTATCTAGATCTCGAGGATGGAACCGTCTACAAGAAACCTGCATGCATCCACAGTTGGTGCAGCAAACTTCTGACTCGAAGGAATCATCATCCAGGCGTCCCTGTATCTGGACACCTAATATATATATATATATAAAGAGAGAGAGAGAGAGAGAGAGAGAGAGAGAGAGAGAGAGAGAGAGAAACGGGTCAGAGCTCGAATTGTGAAAATATTTTTGCAAGTGCATAAATGGTATATTTTTGAAAAATATGCTTTACCTCATATTTAAATTGGTAACGCACTCCCATGAGATACCCCTCACCCGTCTTCTAATAGTGCACATCTAACGCATGCCTATTAAGTAACCTAATCAGTTACCCTGCCTAACTAATCCGTCTAGATACCCCTCACCCAAACTGTGAAAATCCTAATTAACCCGAGTACTAAGGGCTAAACTTCTCCCCATTCCCAACACTGTGCTAAATTCGTGCGTGGGGTGTCTCTCGAAGTGAAATCCAAACAAGGAACCCCCCCGATATACTACCACTTGGCAATGTTGTTTGTCGAGATCCATTAAGCCCTCAGCACGCAACGTATATATGTAACTCATATATATAAATATATAAACATTGAGTTCTCAATAGAACCTATGATTCACATAAATTCGAATATATACACATTTATCGGAAAGGAATAACTCTTATCATTCTTTTCGTTCTTATATACATTTACTATCTATGATTATTCACCTTTTTAATATATAAACAATATACTATACGCAACTAGTATATAATTATACATATCCCAAGCATAATAACCATCCCACCGAGCTATAACTCGAGGATGCAGTCTCATAGTGCCTATCCAAATCTGGGTTTACTCACTGTACCACGGTACCAAGCCAGACCTACTCATGGCCAAGGTAAAATATACACAACAGTGGAGGCGGTCATGTTCCCTTTGTAAGTGGAGTACACACATCGCACTCAAACGCGGGACGAGATGACTTGGGGATATACTCTCCCTTCTCCTCAATCCAGGTAATTCACCCACATCGCGCAACCTCCCTGGATCGCACTAGAGAAAATATATAATCTGGTTGTTCCAACCCTACGCCAAAGGAAAGCTCGTGGAAATCAGCCTCTAAGATACACATATACCAATCACACATAGATATATATGTATTCATATCATATTTTATATATACTGTAATCACATCGTATATATATATATACATTTATCACTCCTCAAATGTATATCTGGCTATAATTGCCAATCTCATAATAATATTTAAGTATTCTCCTACTTAAATACTAATCTCATAAGCATTCTCCTACACAAATATACCTCGCACCTTGATCACTTTTCGAGATTTATACACTCTTCGAATATCCCAATTCATAACCATTTAATGAGTATACGCTCACTCATCTTTAGCCTATAACCCAAATTCCATCCTAGTCACCTCATATGATTTACTCAATTATAGTCGGCATAATTACATTTTCTACGCGCACAATTATCTACATATAATAGCCCGCTGAAATACTCCCTCGGGTGTTACTTGTCCCGACCTCCTAAATAAATAAGTCCTGGATTTTACTTAATTGACCCAAAGTATACATATCACTCCAATAATAATTTAGAAGTCCCCACTCTATTTTTGGGAACCCCAATTGTCTAATTCCTCAATTTATTTATTTTCCTCGAAAATATACTTTTAATGCCACACGATTATAGTACCCTCCTAGCCCCCATAAATTTCTCAAATGGCTAGAAATTAATTCCCTAAGTGAATCCTTATTTCCTCAATTAAATAAGCTAGAGATAATTAAATTTGGAATTTATTCCATGTAACTAAAACAAGCCAAAATCGTCAAATTTTCTGGGCCATCGATCGATCGATCGATCGACTCGGACAGCTTCTTCTCCGAGAAGATGTTTCGGCCATTAAAGCTTCCCCCAAGATTTTATCTCCTCTCCTAACGTCCTCCAACCTAAATCTACTACATATACACACATGAAAAGGGTTCTAAACATCCTATAACCCATAACCAAGAACAAATTTTGATTAAATCCTAAATTTTCCAATTGGGATATTTTTCGGGATTAATCCGTTAAACTTTTTCGAAAACCCATTTTGGTTCACAAAAACCCATCCCGAAAATCTTTGTGGTTTATCTCTACCAACTACAATATGAGATTTATGCTTTAAAAGAAATGAGCAAGTAAACACTTGCCTTGTGGATAAAATCCGACGACCTCGAGTCGAATCCCGTAGAGTTTGGACGGAATCTCCCTTTTCTTCCTCTTTTCTCTCTTCCTTTCCTCTCCTCTTTCTTTTCTCTCTTTTCTTTTCCTTCTTACCCTCTCCCGTGCCCTATATATGGAGCAATAAGGGTTTATCCCTTTAAACCCAAAAATGACTCGTTTACTCAATTATGAGCCCCTTTTTATCCAAAAATTCTCGGAACCTAAACACTACTCCCGGATACTCTATTCTGACTATTTTGGCCATTCTGGAACCAATCGCACGCTCGAAATCTCCATTCGAGGTACTTAACTACAATTCACTAATTAAACCCAATACATATCAATGCAGGTTTTCCAATTAAAATATTATCCTTTGTCGCTTTACCCAACTGCGACATGTAATTGAAATAGTCCAACTCATTTACTTAATCCCAAAAGTAAATGTAGCATACATAAAAAATCATCTAGCCCGCATAAACTCCAAAAATTATTTTTCTCATAAATTTCTCAAATTTCCAAATTACACCCATTTATGACATTTAAATTATCCATAAAGGTATGGGGTATTACAGAGACAAAGGAAAGTCTAAACGTAGAGTTACTGAGTGTAGATGCCTTGGATCCATAAGATTAAGATAAAGAACAAAGAAGTCCATCCACTAAGGACCTCGTCAGCATCATCAATATTGAGTAAAGCCTAGAAAAGATGATCTAGATTGGAGAAAATTTAAACACGCCAATAAAAGAGGTGATGACATTATTTCTAAAGGATAACATAGATGTTGTTGCTTGAAAGCAAGCTGATATGGGTAGACTTTGTCCTTTTTTATAGCCCATAACTTCATATTGGACCTTAATTATATGCTTGTTTGCTAAATGCCTTAAAGGAATAAAGTTTTCGGGAAAGAGGTTAACAAGCTCTTAGAGGAAAATTTCATCTAAGAAGTAGTATCCAAAATAATCAATGTTATGTTAATTCCCAAACCAAAAAAATGGAGAATGTGTGGATTCCATCAATTACAACAATGCTTGTCCCAATGACGATTATTCATTGCTAAGGTTTGATACATTTGTAGATTCCACTACTTTCCAGGAGATGATGTTTGGGATAAAGGTATTTATTGTTATAAGGTTATTACCTTTGACCTAAAAAAGCATGAGCCACTTATGAAGGGCAGTGAATGCCATGTTCAATCAAATTGGAAAAACCATGGAGGTTTATGTCTATGACATGTTGTTAAAATTTCTAGAATTTCAATATCTTGTGCTTCATCTTAGGGAAAGATTCACATTCCTTACAAGGAAAATGATGAGCCTCAATATAAAGAAAAAGTTACTTTGGAGTTATTAAGGTCAAGTTCATAAGGTTCATAGCGACCAAATTTGGAATTAAAGTCAAATTAGAGAAGATCCAATCTCTCTTAGACATACATTTACTAATGACACTGAAAGAAACGTAGTGCTTAGAGGGAAGGGTCACAACCATCAAATAGTTCATATAAAAACCATAAACAAGAGCCTTATCTTATTAAAATTTCTATAGAAAGCTTTTCTATGGTCCCCACATTATTGAGGCATTCCATAACCTGAAGAAGTATATTGGTTTTCCTTCCCTATTATCCAGGATGATGTATAGAGAATATTTTTTCATTTGCCCCACCATCTCCCTAAGAATGGGCAAATATACCCTCATCATGGAAAAGTTTAGGGTACAACACACGTCTATTGAGGTAGTAGAGATCTCCAAGAAGCTAAAAGCTAGTACCCCAAGCTTAAAAACTATACTTTTACTTGATCACCTTAATCAATTGTCCAAGGACGTACTTCATGACCATACCATTGTTTTCATGGTGGACCAACCTTTAAAACAGTTACTCCACAACACAAACATCTCATTGAGGTTGGTTAAGTGGTACATAATTCTTTATAAGTTATCAATGAGGACTACTATCAAAGTGTAGACTTTAGCCGATTTTATCACTAAATTAAAAAACTTTGGAGATGAAGAAGATAAGAGAAAGAGCATTATTATATTTCTAAAGGAAATCTCGCAGAATCCCAAGATCCCACACTACCATGCTATAGATCCCAACATTTCATAATGGATTCTCCATGTAATTCGATCCTTAAAAATCTCGGGAAGTGGAGTGGGGTTTCACTTGGAAATTCAATAAGGAGGTACAATCTCATTTAACATTCTCTTAAAATTCTCAACATCTAATAATGAAGTGGGGTATGAAGCCATAGTGGCAGCAGGCCTTGGATTTTCCACATGTTTAGAAAATAAAATACGTAATCGCCATCCATGACTCCTAGTTGGTAGTGAATTATACCACTTAGATCAATTGTTAAAAAAAGGAACATATGGATGATACATTGGGTTAGTCAAATGTCTCATTTAATGAATTCCAAAATTTTCCATCCAAAGGGTCATAAGAAAAAAATTACAAGGTAGATAACTTGATTAGGTTGGCATCCTTAGACGAGGTTGATCCTAAAACATTGATGGAAACTTTGGATCATCCCAACATAAACTATCTATAGGTTAACTAATCATCATCATATTAAAGCTCAGACTTGATTATTGCTTATAAGAACTACCTCAACTAGACCTTGAAAAATGAGAAAAACATTATAACAATGCATAGACTCCTATGAAGTTGTAAGTTAATGGGAGGACCCATTATATTTTTTGTCATATTAGGGTCAACCCTATAATACACGATGGTTAACAAGTTAAGTTAGTGTTGACATTATTCACCCATTAAGACCCATTAATTTAAGTAAATAAGAATTACTATTTGAAATTATAAAGTGTTTACGTAAATTAATATTTATTAAATGATAACAAATTTAACTAAATGAGATCTTTATTAATGGTCATGAATTCATAATCATCATCAGCCTTGACTTAATCCTATCACATGGTGTCGCCCACGTAGATTCTCCTTTTCCATTCTAATCTATTATAAGCAATATTATTATTCAAGTTTAAAGCCTTAAGATCTCTCCTAATAATTGCCTCCCAGTATAGCTTAGGGAGACCCCTTTCTCTTTTACCCTCTATTTTCAATAATATTCCTCTTTTTATAGGCGTATCCATTGGTATACGCAACACAAATCCATACCATCTAAGTCTACTTTTCCTTAATTTATCGCTAATGGGAGATACTCCTAACTTTTCTCTCACGTGTTGATTTTTAATCTTGTCATTTCTAGTAATTCCTATAATTTATTGGAGTATCCTCAACTCACTAACATGGAGCGTTTATTCATGTTTTTTCTTTAAAGGCCTACATTTCGCCCCATATAGAGTCTCTGGCCTAACAACCGTTCTATAAATTTTCATTTTAATTTATTGGGTGCATCTATTAGTCATGAATTAATGCGTCAAATTTTGTTTAGTAGTGGCTAATTTGTTAAGCTTTATACGATTCAAAATATTTCATTATTGTAATAGTTAATAACATGTGAACATGACACAACATGTTAAGGTAACGAGTCGTGTTTGCATATGGTGTTTCCACATGATGAAAAGTCACACCTTTAGACAAGAACCCAATAAGATCCGAACACAATAAAAATCGTCATGAAAATGACTCGACATGACCTATTGACAAGTTTAACCTCAAGAAAGTGTGTTACCTAAAAATAAGCTTTCGTTGATTGAAGTATCTTTCTAACATGCACTATTTTGATTAGGGTCTCCTCTACAAATATGGTATTGGCATAGCTTTTAGGAGGTGCTTAACGCCTCAAAAATCATAATATGTCCCAAGGAATATACAAAAGGGTGTTTATGGAGCACATGCACCTTATAGGACCTTAGCCTTAAAATACTTAAAGAAGGGGTACTTTAGGCTAAGCTTGGTAGAGAGGCTAAGTATCTTATGAAGTAATGTGATGAATGCTAAAGTTTCACTAGCGTCCCAAAGTATTTACTAGAAAATATTATCACAATAAGAATTCCATAGCCCTTTGTGTAATAATGGGTTGACTTGTTAGGAAATCTAAGACTTAGAAAATGTCAGATAAATTTTATATAGTGTCCATAGACTAATTTATCATATGGGTAGAGGCAAAAACATTTGTTACCATCACCAAAAATTAAAATCATGATTTGGAATAAGGTCATTTGATAATTCAGTTTACCAAGATCTATCATCCCTAACGATGGGAGGCAATTCGACAACCCTGCCTTTAAAGAATTTTTCATAGAATACGACATCAATAACCATTATTCTTCTATTGGGTATCCCCAAACAAAAAAGAATTTGGAAGTCACCAATAAAAACCATGTTCCTCATCCTCAAGAAAAATATGGAAAAGTCCAAAGGTCTTTGGATAGACGAGTTTCCAAGCATCGAGTAGGGATAAAAACCATCATGAGAGGTCCCACTCAAGAAACTCACTTATATAACCTAAACAGTAATCTCAATAGTTATAAATTTTACCACACAAATGGTTTCCTATTTCTAATAAGTAAATAACAACGAAGGGATGAAGCTCACATTATTGAGCTTGAGGAGAAAAAAGAAGTTGCCCTAGTTAGAATGGAATCCTGCAAGGCAAAAATGACAAACATTTTAAAAAGAAAGTTCAACCTTGATAATTCAAAATTGGGATCTAATTTTGAGAGGGGTTACTTTAGCCATCAGAAATCCAAGTGAAGGAAAATCGGGCCTCAAATGGGAAATCATATACATTGTCACTAGGTTTACAAGATACGGGTGTTATTATTGGGTTTTTATTCTTAAAACCATGTAGGATGTTTACTTTTCAACAAAGGTGTCAGTTCATTTTGAAATAAGAATCATGTTTGCGAGAATGATTTGTATTTATGCTTTTAAATATATTATTTCCTTTAAATGTCGATCAATTGTATTAAGTAGGAATTTTGATAAGTTGGGTTCAACTTTATCGTAGTTGATCATAATTCCGGCTCTAGTATAATTGAATAGTTCACAACCTAGATACGGAGTTGACATCTTGTTGGTACGGTTGCGTTGGAATCTTAGTGGTTTATCTCAAATAGTAGGAAGATGTCTGATGATTCGAGAACTTGTGCGATAACTCAAAAGAGGATTGTGACTGGTACATATAGGAATGTATTGAACAAGGTCACCCATGAGATTTAAGTCTAAAGGTTGCCTTGATTAGACTTAGGTAATTTTACACTATTTGTAAAGGGTACATAGATTCCTGATTTCGAGAATTATGAGTATTGGAATACTTGCGCAAACTTCGATTGCTATAAGTTTGATTTGATTTATATCGTCTCAAATGATCTTCGCACATTTGGTGGAAATTGTGTGTAGGTATGAGATCATAATTTGGAGAAATCTGCATCCAGTGGATACCTTGGATTGTGATACCTCTTTGACTTATATGTTTTGTTTCCACGAGTAAAACTCGACGAGTAGATTATTTTATAATCCAGGTGGAGTAACAAATAAGTTAAGTCTCAGAATCAAGGAATTTGTTAGATGCTAGTTAAAATTGATTAACGATAAATTGATTTGACTAAGCGAGTATTAGACACTTAATGTTAGGAATCATATTATGAGTAATACCCCATAATTTAGGGGTATTTATTAATAGTTAAATATTAAATTTTGAGAAATATTTATTGATTAAATTTATTATTTCAATGGAAATGGAATTTGAAATAATTAAAAAATGTTAATATTATTTACTATTCACCATTGGATGCTTACTATTCAAATAGTATTTACTATTCACATATGATGCCAAATATTATTTACTATTCATATAGGATGCTAAATAATAATTCATATTTAAGAATTAAAAAAAAATGATGAGCATAAAATACTCATTCTTATAAAATAACGATTCTCTTCATTCTCTTCTTTATTCTATATTACCATGCCTATTTTAACACACAAATCAACCCAAAAACTTAATTCATTTTCCACCCAAATTACACCATTACAACAAAAAAATTGTACTATTTTGTTCTAGTCAAAAACTATATTTTTGAAGAAAAATATTTAGGCCAACTTTGAATCAATTCTAAAGGATTTTTGGAGGGCCAATTCAACTCCCTATTAAGAGGAATTTATTCTACACATTTGGGGAATTATTTCATCAATCGATGGGTAATTTTGGAGGTACTTTCATCTACGATATTTTCTTATTATTTTGGGAGGTTTTGTGTATTGAGGCAAGATAATTATATTCTATCCTCTCATGAGATAGATAGTATTTTCTACCTAAAGATATTTTTATAAATTCTAAATTTGTGTAAAGATAATTATGGTTTATCTTATTTTGATCATACCTTTATAATTGTTATTTTTTATGAATATTAATGATTTGAAATCATGAAATTATATACTTGATTAATTTAGTCTAATTTGGTATAATTGGATTGGATTATGAATTGTGCATTCTTCGTTCAATATTAAATCTAACATTGCATGAATTATGTGTCTACAATCATGATAGTAGATTATATTAATATCTTATTATGAATTTTATGTAGAATTAATACTTTTGGGAATTAGGATTCTAGTAAATATTAACTTCTTCATTTCGGATTTATGAACGATGTTAAAGATCTCGGATAATCTTATATTTTTTAAAAATAGTAACTCTGCTCAGAAAATTATGAAACATTGCAGTCTTACGTAAAATATAATTTTATGAAAGTTCCATGTTTGAACAAAATCCAAAAATATTCATTTAGGACTTGAAAATTTAGAAAAACCAGATTAAATACATTTAGATGTATAGTAACGTTATAGAAAAGTGAACTTTTAATCTATGTAAAAGGCATAAATTTAGACGTTTCACATATTTTTGTAGGAAATTACATTCTAGATAACTTTTGTATTTTAAATTGTAAAGGGGTAAATATGCTCTCACACCACTTGTAAGAGTGGAAGTATCTAATACCACTTTGTGACTGCGAAAATAAAGGTGCTTGGCAAGGATGGTTAGAAACAAAGATTCCAATTTTTATTTTGAACAATTTATCTTTTTATCCTAAACATACTTTTATGTGATAATACATATATTACAAGTTTTAGGAAAAATCCCTTTCGAACAAAACCTTTATTCAACACTTTAGAAATATTACAAGTCAATTGATATTCGCCAGAAGCATAACGCGCTCGTATTTGAAAATCTCTAAAGAATACGACTCAGTCCAGAGTCGTCCACATGCATCCTTCCACGATCGATATCCATCGATTAACCTTTGTCGTCAGCAGTGACTTCTCTCGAGAATCGCAATGGTCAGCTATGGAGATGCCTTCTCCACAAAGGTGTATGTAAAATACAAGAAACTTTCTAGGGTTTAAATAAATCCACACGAACAATTTTCAGGATGTATGTTGTAAATTAAACGTATTTTTGAATACTAAACAAAGAAGAACTTTTGTGAAGTATATGTAGAAACGAATCTGGCAAAAGTGTTAAGAAATTTCAACACCAAACAGGTATTTGTAGTTTGTTCATAAATTTCGAGGCGACGATTCATTTGAACGAATTTCGAAGTTAGTTCAAATGAGATAAGCAACTCGTTAAAACAAAACGTAGTCTCATTTGAACGAAAAGGCATTCTCATTTGAAAAGGCTTCAAACGACCTTCTGATGAGTCAAATTAGTACGCCCTTGATCGATGCTCATTAAATAAAAACTTCAAACGACCCTTCTAACGAAATACTTTTTTTGTTCGAACGATATACAGATCTCGTTTGAATGAGGTTTAAAAAAACATTTTTCTTTTTAAAATAAAACTCCTATTAATTTTTAATATAAATAAACATCCCAAAAATAATGTCTGTGAATTAATTTAAACACCAAATTGCTTTATACATTTACGGGATGTCAGGAAGTCTCCAGTGTTGATGTCGATTTGCTGTGACGGTATGGGATGGTTTGTAACGAGATATGTCAAACTAGCCTAAAACAATATAAGGCGTATACTATGTGCAATATCAGAAATTTTTCTTTTACAAGTCTCCTCCTTTGGCTATTCCGGTACAAAAACAAACCAACCTATTCAAAATCAAAATTACATCAATAAAACTCTATAAATGACAAAAGAAATCTAACACCCTTCCTAATCCTAGAACGAAATGGCATAACTCTCTTTGTCTTTAAACTTCTTCTTCTTACCTTTGACAAAATTTATCTTCATCCGACGTGTCTTGAATTCCTCTTTAAGTGTCAACACACATGAGACAAAAATATATACCACGTGACGCATCGAGTTTTGAACAAACGTAAAAACTCACTTGTAATTTGTTCTCCCCCCTTTTTTTCCATAATAGACAAAGGACTAAAACATAATCATGAAATCAAAGCATCACGTAGAAGATAAGATATCATCACAAAAAGATATAAATCAAGCATATGTAATGATAATCTCAGAGGCCATAAAAAACAACTATTTTTAAAAAAATTCATTTTTTTCTAGAAAAACAAATTTCACTCATAAAACATACATTACCATATATAATATATGAAAAATATATTAAATAAACTCTGGCACACATATATAGGTATAAATGATCACAAGAACATGGCACAAAATACATAAGTGTTAAACGCTAGCATAGTATCGATATGTGTAAACATGTGGAATGGAATGAATGGGCGTAAACTAGAGACAAAAGAATTATAACCCAGACACTCAAATGCATTCAATAAGTTATCAATTTAATAAAAAAAATTATCAAACTAAGATTTAGCCTTAAGTGACAAATAAAGTTGAACTGAATGAACATAACAAGCACAATGCACACAAGCTTAGAATATTTATGATTTTAGAAATCAATAAGTTAATGAAAAAATAAATATGACTAAGATTCATTGTGCGAACCCATTGGTCTTCAACTAAATCTCCCTCAAATGGTAAATAAATACAATTTTTAAGCATATTGATTTGAAAGATCTAGCAAACAAATAAACTAAGTTGGGCCCTATTTGGCAATTTTTTTTATTGCCTTTATTTTTTCTTTTTAGTGGGTTCTTACCAACGGTGGCTTTCACGCAAAGACTTTGTCTGTCGCAACCCTTTTTCGTAACGCTCTCACGAGCTACTGTTATTACTTGCACAAATCTCCCATAGTCTCAAAATATGTAGATGACTGGATTGGTGGAAGAACATCACACAAAGCTTAAATATAAATAGTGACATTAAAATCCAACAAGCTCATGTGTGCATGTGCGGAGGCATATACAAAATCAAATCCATAATGCCAATCAATTTAGATACATCTCCATAAAAAATATGGTTAAGAAAAATCTAAGTATATAAAATCATAACCAAATGTCCCAGCCACATGAAAAGTACGAAGTGAATTGGATTCAAACACACCTATATGCCACACTAAATGTGTAAAACTAAAATACACTAAAATCAAAAATCTTTTTGTAATTTTAAAAAATTTATTAAAATAAAATATTTTTGTATTTTTCAATATGACTCAATAAAAGAAAAATATAATAAAAAGATGCACACGGCATAACACTAGTAAACATATATAACGAAGAACAACTAGAGTATGACAAATAAAAACATGCAAGCAATCATCCATAAGATATAACAAGTGAAGAATCATGTGTAAGCATGCAAGAATCAACTAGTCTAACATCTAGCTCCTCTAAAATGGATTTCCTAACTTAATAGGTGTATACTTAACGCGTCGAGTTTCATTAACCAAGGGAATACTAGACTTCAACTTCCTAGGACCTTTTCTAAGGTTATAAGAAAACGCCCTAAGGTGACCTTTCCTACCACAATGTGAACATGTGTAAACGCATGGAATGTTACCTATATGTTGACCTTTTCTAACGTCCTTGGATTTAGTTGACCCTTTAAAACAAACAATGGGCTTGGCTATAACACTCGAAGCACTAGAAATATGGGAGCTAGTACCATCACTACTAGAATTACCCGAGTCTTTTAAATCAACTTTTTACTTTAAAATTTTAGACTATAGTAAAAAATTGTACTCTTTCAATTTTAGGAACTCCTTATTCATATGTTCAATCATTCTAAGAAGGTTATATCGCTCCCCCTCAATGCAAGCAAAATTATCCTGTCTTCTCGCATGCCTTAAAATAATTAATTAAATTTTTACTATCATTAATGGCATAAACACAAACCCTAGAAATCTCAGAGTCTTTTACTTTTTTTTTCAAAAAATTAGACTCTATCAACATTCTCTTTCTTGGATAATTCTGAAATTTTAAAATCTCAGTCACGCCCACAAGTTTTTCACGAAAGAAATACTTTTGAGTTTGAACCGTTTGTGAAATATCCGTGGCGCATTTAAAATGAGAATTTTCTTTTTGAAGAATTTCAATTCTTTGGGAAAACTTTAAATTCAAAAGATTTAAGTCATCAAAACTATGCGAATCAATCAAACGCAAGAGAGATGAATAAACAAATGGTATAAGTAGAAAAAACTCTTTGAAAAATCAGGATCACACAACAACTTAGTACAACATGCTCTGATACCAATTTGTATATGGGTAAATATGCTCAGACATCACTTATAAAAGTGGAAGGCTCTAATACCACTTTGTGACTGTAAAAATAAACGGGCTCGACAATGATGGTCACAAAAAAATATTCTAATTTTTATCTTAATCAATTTTATCATTCTATCCTAAACATACATCTATGTGATAAAATAGATAAAGAAAACCAATCATTCAACAACGACAAAGTTTTCGAAATAATTCCTTTCAATTAAAACCTTTATTCAACACTTTAGAAATATTATAAGAAAGTTGACTTACAGACTACTTGATATTCATCACAAGCATAACACGCTAGTCTTTGTAATTCTCTAAAGAATACGGCTCAGTCCAAAGTCATCCACACATGGCCTTTCACGCTCGGTATCCATAGATCATCCTTTGTCATCAGCAGTGAGTCCCCTCGAGAATTACAATGGTGCACTATGGACATGTCTTCTCCAAAAAGATTTATGTAGAATACAAGAAACTTTATAGGGTTTAAATGAATTTACAGGAACAATTTTCAGGATGTATGTTGTGAATTAAAAGTTTTTTTGAACACTAAGAAAAGAAGAACTTTTGCAAAATATATGCAGGACTGAATTTGGCAAAAGTCTTAAGAAATTTGAACATAAAATGGGTATTTATAGGGCGTTCAGTTTATTTTATTTTAGTTAATGGGATTATTGTATGGAATTTATACCTATAGTTTATTCGGTTAATTGGCGTGTCTTAGATTCCATTATTCAAGCTTAAATATGTGATTGGGGATTTATTTAATTATCTGAATGAATTATGGTGTATGGTTTTATTTATAATGTTTTTTTATATTATTTTAATAAAGTTAAAAAATAACATACAACTTAATTAAATAATAGATAGTTAGTAATTAATTGGTTTTCGACAGTGATGCTAAGTATGAGAAAAATGAGATTCCTGTTTATTTTATTAGAGGGTTGTCTACTCGTTATTTTAATAAGCTGGGTGTCACATTCCAAGCTAAGGATTTTTGCTTTGGCCTATGATAACAGATAGCAAAAGGGATTCGATATATTCAAATCAAGTTTTGTGACTTGTAGACCTTTTGATGGAGTAAAATTTATCAGGTGCAAGTGGACCCACAAGATGATAAAAGATATATAGTGGGAAGGTGTAAACCTTCAAGGCAAGACTTGCGAAAAGGTTTACTTAGAAAGAAAGAAATTGACTATGAGAAAAACTTCTTGCGGTATTCATGTTAAAGTCAGTCTGAATTTTTTGACGTCAAGACTGTGTTCTTAAACGAACTTCTTGACATGTACATACTAAGAAGTTGTGAAAGCAAAGTGATGTAATATTGTAAGATACATTTATGGATTTAAAATAATATCAAGGTCTTGGATCATTCGATTTGATCAGGAATTCAAGATTTGATTTTGATCGAAGTTCGAATAATACTTGTTTGTATAAGAAGGATGATGAAAATGTGATGGTATTTCTAAACTAAAATTTGTGAATAATATTTGCCTAATTGGGAACGGGGTAGGATATATAAAACTTACAAAAAGACAGGCACATCCTTGTGATCAAAAGAATTCTTTCTCATTATTGGAATGAAAGGATGTTTGGATTATCCCAAGCCAATTATATTGATACATTATGCATGAGACTAACATCAGATTCCATGAAAATATTTTCTTTTCAAGTATGAAACCATTTTATCTGGGGAAAAATGTATTTGGACACTTTATTAGATGGGAAATATGAGGAATATACCTAATGCTTCAGTGGTGGGAAACCTCAAGTATGCAATGTTGTGTGCTCGACTAGAATATGATAAGATATCGGGATGGTCAATAGATTTCAGCCTAATAATGATATACCTTTTGGGTACAACGACTAGGTTTTCATTCGAAAAAGGATTCTAAGTTTTCTAACTCAGAATATGTGTTTACACAAGAAAGTTGAGCTATGTGTGTGAAATAATCACCAAGGAGGCCAAAGTTGTTTCCACTCAAAAGTCAGCTAAAGAGGTTACATCTCTCAGCTTCTTCCAAAGTAACTTGGTGAGGTTCCTTCAAGTGAAATTAACAATTTATAGCAATACGATTTCAAGTTTGAGAGAACTAGTAACCCATACAGTAGCATATTTAGAGTAGGATTCACCTAGTTCAAGAAATTGAATAAGAAGGTGATATGTTTATGACCAAGGTTATATTAGCTCACATTCGATTAGTTCTTATAGCATTGAGCATCAAAATGTCGTGTAGATGGTTTGGGAGTTGGAGACATAACTTTAAGACTAAGTGAGAGATTATTGAGGCTTTATTCTTAAAACCCTGTATGACGTTTCCTTTTAAGTAAAGTTGTGTCAGTTAATTTTAAAATAAGAATCATGTTTGAGAGAATGCGTTATATTTTATCTTTTAAATATATGTTTTCTTATGACTATCAGTAAATTATACTCAGTAAGAATTTCGTTGAGTTAGGTTCGGCTTGATCACAGGAGATTGGAATTTTGATTCTAGTACAATTACACAGTTCACAACCTAGACACGAAGTTTACATCCAGTCAAAACAATTATGGTTCAATACTAGTGATTTATCTCAAACTATGGGAACCTGTCTGATGGTATGAGAACTTATGCGAGAGTTCAAAAGAGGATTCTGACCGGTACATTCAGGAATGTTATGAATAAAGTCACTCGTGAAATTTAAGCCTAAGGGCTTCCTTGATTAGACTTAGATAACCTCATAGCATTTGCAAAGGCTTCTAGATTCTTAATCCTGAGAAGTATGAGGATTGAAGTGCTTGTGAAAATGTCACTTTGATTGCTATGGGTGCGATTTAATTTATATCATCTCAAATGATCCCCACACATTGAATGACAGTTGTGCTAGTAGGCCTGAGATCATAATTCATAAGAATCTGCATTTAAGGGATACCTTGGATTTTGTTACCCCCTTAATAGACTTATATGTTTTATTTCCATCAGTAATACCCGACCAGTGGATTATTTTATAATCCTGATAGAGAAATAAATCATTTAAGTCAAGAAGAAGGGAATTGATTAGATGTTGGTTACAATCGATTAGTGACAAATTGATTTGACCAAGAGGATATCAGTCACTTAACATGGGGAATCATATTATGTAACATAATTAACATTGAAAATAAGACCTCTTTATTTCGAGTGATTTAGAGATAACTAAATTGGAGTGTGGTTGTGATTATTGAGTAGAGTTAATCATAATTAAATAAAGATAGAAAATAATTACGGTAATTGATATTAAAAATTATGAGTATTTATTTGAAAGCCAATTTAATTATTTGTCTTGGCTCCCTAGTATAGTCCATTGCCCAAGTAGTAGGCCCGAAAATCGGTAGAAGCCTAGTTTGGCTAAAGCCTATAGCCCATAGCTATTTATATTGGTGTAACCTAGGGTTTTAGGTGAATATTCCATTATGTAGGGAAATAGAGGGAGAGAAAAATACTATTCACATTTTGGGAAGGGGTAAGGCGAAAGAAGGTCAAGTCTCTCATATTCACCATGGTGTCATCTCGAAGAGTGCCCATACACAAGGCCTACTTTGGGTGGATCATATACTAAAAGATTCGAGGTATTAAGATCTTTTAGCAATGTATTTGGAGACCTTGGAGGGAAGTAATATTTACATTTTCTTCATCATTTTTCTCCTCATACGAATCACAATGTGATTCTCTATGGTACTTAATTCTTGAAACCCTAGTTCTAATCTTTAAACCTAGTTCTTGATTTATTTTCAATGTATGATTAATCTAAGATCTTAGGGCTGAAATGTTTTTGCTTTTTAAATATGAATCCCAAGTTATTTTTCCAAAGGTTATTGCCTAAGATCAGGAAGTTTAAGAGCTCCCACATCGTTGGAATGTAGAACACTTGAAGAAATATTATCAATGGTGTACTCCTATAAAAAGTTAAATGAATTTCCTTTTTGTCCTATTCTAATTTCATATTTTCTTGAATTATATAGCTTTAATCCTTGGTTCCCAATATTCGAAGGTCAAAAGATCGCTGATCTAAACTATTTTAAGTAATTATAAGGTTTAATCCTTTCTAAAATCCTGAGGTCTGAGGACCCTATATGTAAACTATTTTAAGTAAATGTTAGGCTTAAATCCTTATCTCCTAAGATCCTACAGTCTAAGAACCCTGGATCTAAACTATTTAAGGATTTGTTAAGGTGTAATCTTTTGTTCCTACAAGCTTGAAGTCTAAGTACACTAGACTCAAACTATTAAAAGTAGTTGTCTTAATTTCTAAGATCATAAGGTCTAAAGACATTGTATTTAAAGTATTTTAAGGAATCATAAGACTTTAATCCTTAATTCTTAAGCTTCTTATGTCTCATGACCATGGATCTAAAATATTTAAAAGATTTAAAAGGATTTAATCCTTAATTCCTAAAATCGTGAGATCTAACGATCCTGGACCTAAGTTATTTTAATGAATTGTATGAGTTTAATCCTTAGCTATTTCTATTCTGATTTCTAAGAACCGTTAAACTAAATTATTTTATGGGATTATAAAGACTTTTTTTACTTGTTAAGGTCTTGAAGGCCCTTTACCTTCAAATGAATAAAATAAATATTGAGTTCCTAATTTCTTAAGACCCTTTTATTAAAGGTTACATGTCCTTATTCTTAGTAATCAAGGTGATTACATCATTCATTAGTAGGTTTTAAGGAATTAATCATTAGCAAACCGGTTTTTAAAAAAAGAAAGAGTGGTCCGGTAATATGTGTAAATCGTAAACTAGGTGAACCCACAAAATTTATTTTGTACAAATTTTATCTTCGTTAAATTAGGTGAACCCAAATATGAAAATATTGAAAACTAAATTGAAGTTGGCAAACCACAAACCAAAGAAGATAGGAGATGAGAAAAATCCCTTTCGGGCAAAATCTATATTCCAGCACTGTTTACAACTAGGTATTGTAGACATACATCTATCGACTTACAAAACTTAGATATCCACTACCTACGCATTAATGTCTTCCTTCCAAGTTTTCGATAACAAGCGACGCAAATCCAGCAAGCCCCACTTACCTTGATATCCACCGATTAGCCTTAGAAAATTGCATTCCTATGTTCAGAATTGAAGAATTAACCTCATAGGGTTATAAACAAGGATTGTGTTATTCGTGGTTTAGTAAAGTGATATCAAATCATCCAAGGGGTTTGGATTTAAAATATAAAAGTGTTTGATCACTATAAGATGCTTAAAAGGCTTAGTTTAAAATGCAGGTCCGCCTATCAATTTATAGGGAGAAAAATCTCGAATAGATTGACATGAAAGATTGCATTTAAAATTAGATAAAAAAATACTTTTTTGCGTACTTATTCAAACGAAGTACCCTTTCTTGTTCAACATACATCAAACGACTGATCCGACATGATTCCAGAGCATGCCAAAAGACGCAATAATCAATCTCGATCGAACGAAGTTGAGGTTATTCTAACGAGGTATATGAACTCGTTCGAACGACGTCTAATGTCATTCTGATGACCTAGCAAAATTTTAAAAAACATTTAAAAGATGTTGGATGAAATAATTAAGTTTTCAAACTCTTTCAAAATACCCCTGAAAGAAAATATTTCACAGAAACAACCTCATAAACCTTCTCCAATAAATGTGATGACGATCGATCTTCGATTGTTGTTACGTTCTCTAATCTTGTATTCAATTGAAGTTTTGAGAATGTTCATGATAGTGAAGTGGAGTGTAATGGGATAAGCCAAATTAAAATAGATAATGAGAAATTATAAATCTTCCTCTTACAAATCTCCCCCTTTAGCTATTCCCGTACAAAATAGAAACCGAAAACTAACAAACCTAAGATAAGTTCAACTAATTCCCTACCAAACCCGAAAAGGAAAAGACACATGTGACATTGTCTTAAACTAAAAATATTTATTACGTAGTCCATGAAATCATCAAGGCGAAAAAGACCTACACACATGAAGCAAAAGAAATACCGTGACACGTGGAGTTTAAAAGAATTTATAAAAAATCTCCCTCAATATGTTCTCCCCTTACGGTTAGAAACTAATCCTGAATTGCTAGCATCACGAGAATCCAAACATGAAATATCATCACAAATAATAAACAATGAAGCATTTACGATGAAACTTCAATGAAGCAACAACTGTTTTTGAATTGGTTTTTCAAATTTTACATATAAGTACACACATAAATAGTCATACCATGGAGGAGCAAGAAAATATCCAAATCATGGAAACGGAATGAAATTATGTGAACTTAATGCAGGGAAAATTTCACATAGGCATATGTATAAAAGGTCCATAAAATCAAACAGATGCTCCTAAATAAAGAACTCAATTCAATAATTGGCATGAAAGTGAACAAAATAAAATTGACTTAACTTATGCAAAATGTCATGATTTTCAATGCTTATTAAATCAATAATGCCAAACTATTTAATATTTTTAAAGGAATTTTATTTTGCTAATTTATTGATCTTCAACTTAAAACACCCTCAAAATTTCATATTTTAAGCATAAACTCCCAAATGTTTTTAAGGAATCATATAGCTCATGCAAATGAAGCATCAATAAAAAAAATTGGCCTTGGCACTTCTATTTTATGTGCCAAAATTATCTTTTAAGCTCTTACCATTGGTGGCATTTAACGCAAAGAAGATGACTTTTTTCGTATCCCCTTTCCGTTGGATAAACAAAAATCAAAATTTTCAGAAAAAGAAATTCGATAAATGGTTCTTACAAGCACAAATAGTTACTAGTAAATTTGGTTTGCTATTAAGTACGACTGAGATGAGAGCACCCTATTCGACATACGATAAGCATGCACTATGTTCAAAAGGTTAGTGCTTGTGTGAAATAAAGGTGATATAAAGAGTCTAGCTTGGAGGAAATAATCATCAAATAACTACGCAATGCTAAACATGCATTTTTAAGCACACAAAAGAAACAAAGCCAAGTCTCATTACACCGTAAGTAAGACACATGAATGGTAGGAGTGTCATTGCGATTCGAACATCTTAAATACGCATCCATATATGGTGTAAAACAAAATATACAAAAAAAAATTGAATTTTTTGAGAATTTTTAGCGAAAATAGAATCTTTTTGAAATTTTTTTGAAACTTTTTCTAAAAGAAAAGAAAATATTTTTAGATTTTTCAAAAACATAAACAAAAGAATGCAATCCAATAATAGGAACACAAAAAAGCAATATGATAATCACCCTATACTGGAGTTAATACCCGAACTCAATCAATGGCACAAATACCCAAGACTTTCTAAGATCCTCAAATCTAAGTGCATCTAAAGGTTTAGTGAAAATGTCGACCAACTGACGTTTCTTACTCACGAAGCTCAAGGAAATGATCTTCTCCTCACCAATATTATAAAGGAAATTCTCACGAATGCTAATATGCTTCGAACGGGAATGTTGGATCGAATTATGAGAAATGTGGATTGCATTCGTATTATTGCAAGAAATAGTCATTGTGCCTTGAGTGATCCCATAATCTTCCAACATTTGCTTTATCAATAAAAGTTGTGTGCAAAAACTCCCAGTGGCAATATAGTCGACCTTCGCCATGGATAAAGAAATGAACTTTTTCTCAACCAAGAGACAAGTGCACTCCCAAAGTAAAAACATCCGCCCAAGGTGATTTTATAACCATCAACATCCCCGGCCCAATTGGCATCCGAATAAGCTGAAAAATGGTCATCGGTATCAAAGGAATAACAAATGTCTTAAGAAAGAGTGCCACTCACGTATTTCATGATACGTTTAGGTGCAAGTATGTGAGACTCTTTTGGGGAATCTTGGTAACGTGCATAAACTCCAACACTAAAGGTTATGTCGGGAAAAATAACGATCAAGTAGAGGAGACTACCTATCATACTCCTATAAAGTGTTTGCTCTACGTCCGTGCTTATAGTGTATTTGCTAAGCATAGTCAGGGAACTCATAGGTGTGCGTGAATGCTTAAAGGAATCTAAACCAAACTTCTTCACTAGGTCCCTAGCATATTTAGATTAAAATATAAATATCCCATTCTCGAGTTGACGCACTTGGAGACCAAAGACAAAAGCAAGTTCACCAACCATGCTCATCTCAAACTCACTCTTTATCTCCCCCTCAAATGTGTAAGCATGTTGGAAACACATGGATCCAAAGAATATATCGTCCACATAGACTTGGGCAACCAAGATAACACCACTCTCTCTCTCTTAACATATAATGTCATATCAACTCACCCTCTCTTGAAACCACGAGCTAAGAGATAAAAAGTTAGACTTTCGAACCAGGCACCGAGTGTTTGCTTCAAACCATACCGGGCCTTCTTTAGATAAAAGATGTGTCCTGGGTTCTTTGGGTCTTAAAACCCCTTTGATTATTCCACATAAACTTTTTTCTGAATAACACCATTAAGAAAGGCACTCTTGACATCCATCTGGTATAAATTCAATCTTAGATGACATTTTATAGCGAGTAGTAAGCAGACGGACTCAAGCCTATCAATAGGAGCAAATGTTTTGTTAAAGTCTACAAATTTAATCTGTTTGTAACCTTTAGCAAATAATGGTACCATTCTCATTCATCTTGTTCTTGTACACTCATTTGGTACCAATCACATTAGTCTCTCTAGATCAAGGGACTAATTCCCAGACATCGTTCTTTCGAAATTGAAGTAACTCATCTTGCATTAAGCATATTCAAGGCTCATCCTTGAGTGCTTCATTCACATTTTTGGGCTATACTGTGGAAGTGTATCAAAAGTAGCTAACCACATTCTCTAGTTGAGCGCGAGTCTTGACACCTAGAGTGGGATCACAATGTATGTCGGAAGGGTCATAACTCTTTCAAACCTAAGAGAGAGGATCCCCTATATCAAGAGTAAGGTCCACCACGGTGATGTGGGGAATAATGAGATCATCACCAAGGGGTTGATTGTTACCACACTCAAGGCCGGGATCAATAAACGTAGCAATCGTATCATCTCTAATCGTGACGTTTATCGATTCCATAACCTTAAATATTTTAGGGTTAAAAACCCTACAAGCTCAAGTAGATGATGATTACCCTAAAATATTATCTCATCGCTTCTAGAGTTGAACTTCCCTTAGTGCTCTCTATCTCTAAGGATATAACAAAGATTCCCCAAAACTCAAAGATACGATAAGTTGGGTTTTTCCCTATCCACAACTCATATGAAGTGTGAAGTGTGTGTATGAAAAGATAGACCTTTTTCACCGTGTGGCATGCGGTATTGACCACCTCAGCCCAAAAACGTCTAGGCACATTTCTTCCAAAAAGCACGGATCTAACTATCTCTTGAATTGTTCGATTCTTCCTCTCAACAATCCCATTTTGTTAAGGTGTACAAACGGTCAAAAACTCATGTTTGATGCCGACTTCATCATAAAAGTTATCCACTTCGGCTTCTTTAAGTCCGATGCCATTGTCACTACGAATCTAATTTAAAGTGACACCATTTTGATTATGTAGAACACGACACTTGGTTGTTAGGAACTCGGTAGCATCGTACTTTTTTCTAAGAAATCCAATGATAGAGTATCACGAAAGCATCAACCATCACCAAAATATAATTCTTACCACCAATTATCTCCGTACGCGTGGGACCCATAAAATCAATGTATATCAATTCTAAAACATAAGAGGTGGAAATGGTATTTAACTTTCTATAAGTACTCTTGATTTGTTTCCCTTGCTGGCAAGGATCACAAATCGAGAAAGTTAGTTTTATAAGCGATTGTATGCCACGAACTAGGTCTTTCTTGACTAATCTCTCAAGATCTCTAAAATTGACATGACCTAGTCATTGATGCCAAAGGTCCATGGATGAGACCTTATCATTATTAGCAGCTACCTCCTTCTTCATAACTTCCTTCGAATCAGGTGAAATTTTGACTGGCTTTTCCAACATATCGCTTTCATCAACACTATCGTGCGCACCACTTCGCACACCAACCTGAAAAGAAAAAAGGGGTACAAATAGAAGTCATTATCACAAGGGAAAAGAGGAAATATTACGGACTTGAAAGGGGAATAGTAGACATACCTCTTCTTCTTCGTCCAAAACATCCTCTAAAACTGTAACACCCCATATTTTAGAGGATATATAAATTAATTAAATTAGTGAGTTGGATTTATTTAATTTGGAGAATTTCATTTAATTTGGTGATTTAAATTTAATTTATTTAAATTGGAGAAATTATTGAATTTGGAGATTTAGAATTTATTATTTAAATTTGGGGATTTAGAAATTCAAATTAATTCGGGTTATTGAAAATTTTCACGTGTCGCATTTTGAGGTTGAAATTGGAAAATTTTATAAAGTATCTCGGATGACAATTCTGAGTGCACGGTTGAGTCTGGAAGGGTCGAGATAGTCGGAAAAGAGTACCCGGGGGTAGTAAATGGGTCTCGGGGCATTTTTAGACATGACCGAGCCCATACAGAGGCATTTAAGTCATTTTTAATTGGCCAATAGGCTTAATTACGGGATTGAGGAATTTTAACCTAGGTTTAAGTGTGTTGGGCAGCCATGAGTCATTCCAAAACACAAAGGGTTGAGAGAGGAAAGAAAGGAGAAAGAAGAAGAAGGAAAGAAGGATGACAAGAGCAATCGAGGCAAGAATTTCGACATGGGATCGTCGGATTTAATCCCCCAAGGCAAGTGTTTTCTTGCTTTAATTTGAGTTGTAGTTAATGATGTAAATAGTTGTAATTATGTCAATTAATTATGGAAATTTGGAAGTAGGAATTTGAATTGAAATTTGTGGGTTTATGGTGAAGAAGATGAAGAATAACCATTGATAGGGGATTTTTAACTTTGTGAGAAATTGGGTTAATAGTGAGATTATAACTTAATTTGAGAAGTGAATAACATGATTAGATCTTGGTTTTTGAATCTCCATTAGTGGTATTGTTGGAAGAAATTGTTAATGATGAAGTTTGGGTGGATTTAGGATGAATCTTGGGAGGTTTTTGGGGTAAAAGATCTGGGTATAATCGAAGGTTTTGGAGCTTTAATGGCAATTCTGTCCGCTATGCCCTGTAGAAAATCGCGTTTTCTACATTTTGTTGTCTCACGCGTTTCCTCCAAAACTGCTCCAAAATGCCTCAAAACATCAATTTATTAATCTGGGCAGAATGTGGGAAAACTTTATAAGAAAGGTTTTTTTTTTTTTAAATCTTCTTTGAGGTGAATCTTTATAATGCCCTAACTTTTGGCATACGGACTCGGATTAGTGTGCCGTTCACGGCCACAAATAGATAGCGAAGAGTATTACGCTGTCCTGGGAATATTTTTGATTAGACACAAAAATTGAAAGGTCTAAAATACCCTTGAAGACGGAACGGGTTATTTGATTTTTAGCACAACTTTAAATGAGCATAACTTTGTCATACGAATTCGGATTTACGTGCCGTTTGTGGCCACGCATAGCAAATGGAGAGTAGTACGCAGTACTAGGAATTTCATTACTGAGGCATATATTGTGAAATGTCTAAAATACCCTTGGAGTTTTAATTAGTGATGAAACTTTCCCGAATTGAAACTAAAAATTGTTGGGAACTTTGTGAGACTAATATGAACTTAATCAAGTATATATGAGGTGAGATATATAATTATATAAATTATATTAAATAGTGGGATGTAGCTATTTTGGTATTGGATCGTATTTAATACGAGCGAACTAGTAATAATTGGAATATATGTATATATATATATATGAATGTGTGAATTATATATTTAAATATGGGAATACATAATCCAATAGAAAAATGATAATAGGTTACGGGAATACCTAAAACAATGATAGGTCGTGTGAATACGTAAAACAATGAAAGGTTGTGTGAATACCTAATATTTTAATAGGGTGCGTGAATGCATATTTGATTGTTTTATTATGTGTATGACATACCTAGCTGCTTGCTATCGCGGGGGGTTGTGTAGAGACGGTCTTATCCTGAGTGACCTTCGGGGGGATATTTGACTTGTATCTCAGAACATAGGACTGTGAAAGACTTATTTGTGAGTTGATAAGTCCGCTGACTATGGGAGCGTCGGTATGTGCGTGACCCATAGGTATGTGAACTATGTTCGCCGCCAATATGTGTGATTTGTTTATATGGTTCGTGGGACATTTCCGAACCGATAGTCCTTGTTTGAGTACGAGACGTACCGGGACATGATAGCAGAGTGTGCAATGCACTATAGGTGTATCCTTAGGGTGCTGTGTTAGTATATATATATAATGGTGGTGGATATATATGTACATTTGTGATATAATTACAATGTGATAATTGTAGGCTATTAAGATTGTGTTAATACATATATATAATAGTGAGGGATATATATGTATGCTTATGGTATATCTACAATGAGATAATTACAGACTATTAAGATAGTGAAATATTATATAAACGTAAATAGTAAATACTTGACTTTAGTGTGATAACACTTATTTAAAAATGATAATTGTTGAGATCAAATATGATATACTACTACGAGGGGTAACTAGAAGGATAAGCATTTTTCCTAGTTAGAATTGTGTCAGATGGCTAGGCGGAATAAATGAATGCGATAGGTGTGCACTATAGAAGAGAGGTGAGATTGTCCTCAAGAGAGTGGGACCGTAAAAGCAATTATGAACATTATATACTACGCATTTCATTTATTGCAATAAAATGCTTGCTAAACATTTCTATAAATCGGGCTCTGACCCATTTCTTGTACTTCTTCTCTCTTGTCTATGTATATGTATATTAACAGGTGTCCAGCCACAGGGATGTCATAGTTGACTTATCTATTCCAAGGTTACGCAGTTGCAACATTGTGGATGGTTGCAGGATTTGATTTAGACATATCATTTCTTTATTCCTAGAGTAGGATTCTTATCTCAGTTGTAGATTCACTCAGGTCATGTTTCCCCTTTTACTTTTAGACTCATGGTTTGGATGTATGGTTTATTTGTTATTCAACATGCATATTTAATTGTTTAATAAAAAGATAAAATTTGACATCAGTCTTTTTGAATACTAGGTGGTTAGTAAAGTTTTAAAAAGTTTTCGACAGTGATGCTAAGAATGAACCCCTGAGATTCCTGTTTTAAATTTGATATAGGACTGATCACCCTGTATTTATTTGGGTGGGGTGTCACAGGTGGTATCAGAGCCAGGTTCTAGTGTCCTTAGGATCTGTATGGCTTTTAATGTTTCAGTTTAGCGTTCTTTGATGTAGAGCCTTATGATAGGATTGCCAAATTCATCTACGTATGTGATTTCATTCTCCTGCTATCAAGTATAGTTGATGTGATTTATGTACGAGTTCGGTTAGGTTTCGAACACCGAACATTATAGGACAATCAATGGAGACCGTTAGAAGGAATGCAGGAGGAAGGCGACAGAAACAATAGAGTAATCTGATAATAGTAATGGCGATAGAAGCCACCACAATTGTTGTTTAGAAAAGTGATGATAGGAAAATCTCCGGGACAGTAGTTTTCCCTAGCACAGTCAAGGATGACAATGGTGAAAATCTTACACTCACCCAGCGTAGTCGGCAAGGGGTGGGGAAAGTCGAAAGGACTCTTTCGAGGAGCCATCGATAAGAATCCAGAAAAAAAGAGGAAGTGTGATAAACCAATGGAAGGAGAAATCCAACGACAACTATGTAGGGTAGAGTACAACGATACTCAGTAGTAAATTTTGAACAATAAAATTTTAAGCTCATAGGATCAACGTAAAGTGACAAGAGCCAGTCACTATATACAAGAAGAATATGGGATTAAATGAAAAATTTGAGTACAATTTAATCGTTAGATTTTCGATCTGTTGTTCGGACAGGGGTGCGAATGAAGTTTCGAAACTTATCACAAGTGAGCAAGATAGAAACTGATCGCGAGAGAGAAGTTAACTTGGTTAGTGAACTTCGTACCCGACGAAGGGGATACGAAGTATATGAAGGGTACATAAGTTATTAATGGGCTCATGAGTAGAATACAAAAGCGTGAGTGTAAAATCCGAATAAGATGACTAGTGTCGACATCATCAAGGTTGTGCGTTACAAGTTTATATCAACGCTTCCATGGGAAGTGAACCTTGAGAATTGAAAATTGAGATGAAAAGAAAGACTGAATTTAACGGTGTTAGTGAAGCACCACATGAGGGTATACTCAGTAGGGACCCAGTTAAATGTTTCGATTAAATTGAATTTCTACCAAGTAATGGTGGATTCAGTCAGGGCCATTGAGGAGGACAACAAGTCCAAGAGGGTCAGCGAAGCGAAATGGACAACGGGGGTAGCAATCGGGGACCCGATGATCAGGCAAGGAAGATAACATGGAGAGGTGTCCTTTGTGTAAAGAGTAAGAACACTTGTGTATACCGTGTTTATCGCGAATCGGGGATAGAAATGGGATGCCCATTAGGGGCAACAGTTATAAGAAATTTTGGTTCGGTTAGGACGAGGGTGTTATGTCCCAGAACCATTTGAACCGCCACTCGAGGTGATTGAGATATGTTCTGTGTGACAGTAGTTTGTTAATACTAAATTCACATGTGAAACGGGTTTAGTAGAGATGTCGTGAATATTAAAATAGTATACATAGCTTTGTTGTCGCGTAATAGGGCTCTCGTTAGTTCCATCTGCAGGGGAGCAGGTGAGAACACTAGGAGGGTGTCGTATATTATGTGATAGATTTTTTTCTCCTTTTGAGGGATATGAAAGGGAGCATATTTTTATCTTGCATAGTACTGTATACCGAGAGTTTGAGCAATAGTAGACTGTATGGGAAGTCTATGGTGCTCGCTGTGCCAGGGTAAGACATTCTACTTCATGAATCATCACCTGAAGGAGGGTCGAGTCAATATATATATATATATATATATATATATATATATATATATATATATATTGTATTATACCATAGACTTCGATGAGTATAGTTGTCTCGTTATGTTTAAATCCTAGTGAGTGGGGACTTTTACCGGTGTAATTCAAGGTATATCAGGCAACCGTTGAGCTTAAAGATTTAGATCATTATTGTTTACGTGCTGAGAATTAAGTGATAGCTAGAACACCGTATTGTGTGATGCCTTGAGAGACGTGGGCATAGGCAAATTAAATAATGTGTCGAGAGACAGGATTCGTGATATCTAAGTTATGTGCTTTGGACCTACGAATTTTGTTGAAAATGCTAAACAATAGTGCATTGAGAAATTTCTTTGAACTTAGTTGCAGGATGTTACACGTAGGGACCTTAATTTATGTCCGCGGTGACGAGACGTAGTTGGATGCTAATGCATCGGTTTTAAAATTTTAGTTACTGAACGTGTAGGGAAAACACCTTAAGTTGAGAGATATTAAAAATATAGGGCCAGTGGATGAATATATATATTATAGTGTGCATATAAGTGTATATATTTGATACTGTGTTTCATAATAGACATATGAGAATATGTTGGCATTGTTATATGTAATCCCGATGAGTAGGGACATTTACTGATGTGATTCAGGGTATACTAACTTATTATTGAGCGGAGAGATATAGCTCGTGATTTATTCGCGCTAAGAAACTATGATAGTAAAAGAACCCTATTATATATTGTCTTGTGTAACATGGGAGTGAACGAATATACTTTTATGTTAAGAGACGGGGATTTGGGGGGTATGTGCTATGGACTGAGGGACTAACGGATCTCAACGACCAACAATGTTAGGTAGTAGTGTATCGAGAGGGTTCCTTGTTTGGATTTCGCTTTGCGAGACATCCCACGCATGAAACTTAGCGCAACGTTGGAAGTGGGGAGTTGTTTGGCCATAAGACATAGGTTTGGTACCGTGGTTATTATACATATATATTTATAACGATGAGTTGATAATTATACTACGACTTAAGGCCGATAGAGCCGTATAGTGTTGATGTGAGAAAACTTTGTAGAACACTTTCACCACGAGTAGAGCAGTGGGATAACCTAAATGATAATTAAGTTGCAATTGGTAGGGTAGTTTAGTATAACCTCACTCTATAGTCAGCTCAAATATGAAAAGCTTAATTATAGCAAGTTTATTACGTTAAGTTGAATTGGGCAGTTATGTGCAGCATATAGGGTGTATGAGCACCCTAGATAGTTAAATTTTTATATATTATCCGCAGTCGATAGATGTAGAAATACATGTGCCAAAAGAGTAAACGAATAAGGGAGTTATCGCAGGGGGATGTTGGAGTATTCCCCAGTAAAGGAAGTATTATAGCCGTTAGTGGTTAGGCTCATAGTAGTGTCAGAAGTTGGAAGCTTCAAAGTGTTGTGTAGGCAGCAATGTGAGATGATACATTATATGATGGAACATTTTAATATAAGATGACTAAAGCAAATTGGCCACAGGATTGAACGGTAGTGTAGGGACCGTTGGACTAAGGGGTAGTGCTACGAGAAGTGTAATGAGAACATCATAACGATTTAGATTGTGTGGGAAAGGATGAGGATGAAGGTGTACGAGATTATATATGAAGCTTTGAGTACTAGTCTTATCCGAATTTCGAGGACGAAATTCCAATGTAAGGGGAGAAGTATGTAACACCCCATATTTTAGAGGATATATAAATTAATTAAATTAGTGAGTTGGATTTATTTAATTTGGAGAATTTCATTTAATTTGGTGATTTAAATTTAATTTATTTAAATTGGAGAAATTATTGAATTTGGAGATTTAGAATTTATTATTTAAATTTGGGGATTTAGAAATTCAAATTAATTCGGGTTATTGAAAATTTTCACATGTGTCGCATTTTGAGGTTGAAATTGGAAAATTTTATAAAGTATCTCGGATGACAATTCTGAGTGCACGGTTGAGTCTGGAAGGGTCGAGATAATCGAAAAAGAGTACCCGGGGGTAGTAAATGGGTCTCGGGGCATTTTTAGACATGACCGAGCCCATACAGGGGCATTTAAGTCATTTTTAATTGGCCAATAGGCTTAATTACGGGATTGAGGAATTTTAACCTAGGTTTAAGTGTGTTGGGCAGCCATGAGTCATTCCAAAACACAAAGGGTTGAGAGAGGAGAGAAAGGAGAAAGAAGAAGAAGGAAAGAAGGATGACAAGAGCAATCGAGGCAAGAATTTCGACATGGGATCGTCGGATTTAATCCCCCAAGGCAAGTGTTTTCTTGCTTTAATTTGAGTTGTAGTTAATGATGTAAATAGTTGTAATTATGTCAATTAATTCTGGAAATTTGGAAGTAGGAATTTGAATTGAAATTTGTGGGTTTATGGTGAAGAAGATGAAGAATAACCATTGATAGGGGATTTTTAACTTTGTGAGAAATTGGGTTAATAGTGAGATTATAACTTAATTTGAGAAGTGAATAACATGATTAGATCTTGGTTTTTGAATCTCCATTAGTGGTATTGTTGGAAGAAATTGTTAATGATGAAGTTTGGGTCGATTTAGGATGAATCTTGGGAGGTTTTTGGGGTAAAAGATCTGGGTATAATCGAAGGTTTTGGAGCTTTAATGGCGATTCTGTCCGCAATGCCCTGTAGAAAATCGCGTTTTCTACATTTTGTTGTCTCACGCGCTTCCTCCAAAACTGCTCCAAAATGCCTCAAAACATCAATTTATTAATCTGGGCTGAATGTGGGAAAACTTTATAAGAAAGGTTTTTTTTTTTTTTAAATCTTCTTTGAGGTGAATCTTTATAATGCCCTAACTTTTGGCATACGGACTCGGATTAGTGTGCCGTTCACGGCCACAAATAGATAGCGAAGAGTATTACGCTGTCCTGGGAATATTTTTGATTAGACACAAAAATTGAAAGGTCTAAAATACCCTTGAAGACGGAACGAGTTATTTGATTTTTAGCACAACTTTAAATGAGCATAACTTTGTCATACGAATTCGGATTTACGTGCCGTTTGTGGCCACGCATAGAAAATGGAGAGTAGTACGCAGTACTAGGAATTTCATTACTGAGGCATATATTGTGAAATGTCTAAAATACCCTTGGAGTTTTAATTAGTGATGAAACTTTCCCGAATTGAAACTAAAAATTGTTGGGAACTTTGTGAGACTAATATGAACTTAATCAAGTATATATGAGGTGAGATATATAATTATATAAATTATATTAAATAGTGGGATGTAGCTATTTTGGTATTGGATCGTATTTAATACGAGCGAACTAGTAATAATTGGAATATATGTATATATATATATATATGAATGTGTGAATTATATATTTAAATATGGGAATACATAATCCAATAGAAAAATGATAATAGGTTACGGGAATACCTAAAACAATGATAGGTCGTGTGAATACGTAAAACAATGAAAGGTTGTGTGAATACCTAATATTTTAATAGGGTGCGTGAATGCATATTTGATTGTTTTATTATGTGTATGGCATACCTAGCTGCTTGCTATCGCGGGGGGTTGTGTAGAGACGGTCTTATCCTGAGTGACCTTCGGGGGGATATTTGACTTGTATCTCAGAACATAGGACTGTGAAAGACTTATTTGTGAGTTGATAAGTCCGCTGACTATGGGAGCGTCGGTATGTGCGTGACCCATAGGTATGTGAACTATGTTCGCCGCCAATATGTGTGATTTGTTTATATGGTTCGTGGGACATTTCCGAACCGATAGTCCTTGTTTGAGTACGAGACGTACCGGGACATGATAGCAGAGTGTGCAATGCACTATAGGTGTATCCTTAGGGTGCTGTGTTAGTATATATATATAATGGTGGTGGATATATATGTACATTTGTGATATAATTACAATGTGATAATTGTAGGCTATTAAGATTGTGTTAATACATATATATAATAGTGAGGGATATATATGTATGCTTATGGTATATCTACAATGAGATAATTACAGACTATTAAGATAGTGAAATATTATATAAACGTAAATAGTAAATACTTGACTTTAGTGTGATAACACTTATTTAAAAATGATAATTGTTGAGATCAAATATGATATACTACTACGAGGGGTAACTAGAAGGATAAGCATTTTTCCTAGTTAGAAGTGTGTCAGATGGCTAGGCGGAATAAATGAATGCGATAGGTGTGCACTATAGAAGAGAGGTGAGATTGTCCTCAAGAGAGTGGGACCGTAAAAGCAATTATGAACATTATATACTACGCATTTCATTTATTGCAATAAAATGCTTGCTAAACATTTCTATAAATCGGGCTCTGACCCATTTCTTGTACTTCTTCTCTCTTGTCTATGTATATGTATATTAACAGGTGTCCAGCCACAGGGATGTCATAGTTGACTTATCTATTCCAGGGTTACGCAGCTGCAACATTGTGGATGGTTGCAGGATTTGATTTAGACATATCATTTCTTTATTCCTAGAGTAGGATTCTTATCTCAGTTGTAGATTCACTCAGGTCATGTTTCCCCTTTTACTTTTAGACTCATGGTTTGGATGTATGGTTTATTTGTTATTCAACATGCATATTTAATTGTTTAATAAAAAGATAAAATTTGACATCAGTCTTTTTTAATACTAGGTGGTTAGTAAAGTTTTAAAAAGTTTTCGACAGTGATGCTAAGAATGAACCCCTGAGATTACTGTTTTAAATTTGATATAGGACTGATCACCCGGTATTTATTTGGGCGGGGTGTCACAAAAACCTCATGATCTCGACCTACACCTCTAAACAAGAAGAGACTGATCTTCTTCTTCTTCTTCTTCTTCTTCCTTTTTCTCTTCTTCCTCCTCCTCCTCCTCCTCCTCATCATCATCATCATCATTACCTTCACCAACAAATGTATATCTACCAGACTACTCTTCCTCACTCATCTCACCTGATTCCTCCAACACAAGTTTGACTGGGTTAATCAACTTCATCTTCTTGCTACCTTTGACAGCTGGGGGAGCATAAGAAAACCTAAGAGAGTCCATCTGGGATAACATAAAAGTTATATCCTCCCCGATAAAATTCTCCCTGGTCTGTCTGAGTTGGTCAAAATATTAAGCTAACTTGTTGGGTAATCTTGGGATCGGGAGTTTGGATTGGAGAGACTTGTTGGGTAACCTTAGGCTTCTTTGTTGGGGCTTTCCTAGTGGCCCTCACAGTCGCTCCAGTTGAAGCAACATAGGCAATATCACTCCCCTCGCCAGGCCTGGAAGTACTAGGGGCAATGGAGACTGCCTCGACCAGAACAAAAGGTTGAGCAACTCTCTTCCTCTTCACTACTGCCTGATCTACAGGGACAAGTGGAGGCAACTCGAAGGGAACAAAACGATTGGTGATGCTGAGAGGGAACATTTAATTGAAGGTAGTATAATTTCTCAAACCCAGCTCTATGGGAGGATAACTTTCAACCTCAAGTACCGAGGCTCCTTAAAAAAATTGCTCTGGAAGCAACCAAGCTGGTCCTGCTAGAATATTGTTAGGTACATTGCTGACCTACCTCCTCACGTACCCTTGCTTAGGATAATATGGTTGGTGGGGTAATTTGCACAAAGATTAACAACGGTTAAAGAAAGTAAATTGCTGCATGCAAATGAGAAATTGGTTGGTTTTTCTCGGGTGAAATGGCTTAGCATAGGGTTGCCTTAATCATAGCCAAACTTCATGGCTACATAATATGGACTATGAACGGAGTAAAAAGAGGTCCATTATGTATAATAAGGAAAGTAAGAAGGAATCAACAACAACGAAACATTCTGGAAAGTTCCTTACCAAAGCTTCCTCGATAGGGGTGATGGGACGCTCCTTATCCACAAAGAACTGATTCGAAAAAAACTGGTCTACCCCAATGTAGGGAATATGGACAAATTTTTCAGCTCTGTCAAGTAAAGACACAAGTGGTTTCTTGGAACATTAAAGAGGACTGGGGAATGATACCATAGAAATTTTTGATAATCCTCACACCTTATAGAAAAAGTTCATCAGATTGATCATAAACATTGCACTCCTATCGGTCAAACTTTATAGCAAAGTTAACATTGTAAAATTGGCTTATATTTATGAATTTCGCTATCATCCCTTCAATATACAACACATTGTCTAGCTTTGGAAATTAGGGCATCTCCACGCAACCACGTCCTATTATCCTAGGCTTACTTCCATCTCCAAATGTAACTTTTCCTTCCTTACTATCCAAAAGGTTGGTAAAATATAACTTGTCATCGGTCATGTGCCTAGAGCACCCACTATCAAAATACCATTGATAAGTATCTAGAACCTTGAGATCAATGTGAACAACGGGGGGTTTTGCGTCATTCTTAGGTACCCAAGATGAGGTAACCTCTTGCTTTCCCTTATTATTTTTGGATTTAGTCATAGCATTGTAAGTGTTATCTAAAGGTATAGATATCCTTCGAAATTATTCCATTAAGTTATTATAAGTCATGACTAGAAGCTCAACTTGCTCTCTAAGACTAACAATGTCGCTATAGTGGTGTGGGGGAGCATGTGTGAGAAACTCTTTTTAGCTTATAGCAAAATTCCCTAAAGTGACCTCTTCATTTCCAATGGGTATAAACATATACGTATTTTGGTTTACCTTTGTCAATATACTTGGGACGAGTTCTCCTTTGTGGGTTAGGTCGAGACCCACACATATCCATTTCAAACTTGGGAACATATTCGAGTGCGCTATGAGAAGTAGATGCATCTTGTAACCTATACCTTACCTCTCTATAAAACCTAATGCGAGACCTAAGAACATCATTTCAAACTTCTTAGAGGAGTCCTCTAAAGTAACTTCAACCTCCCAGGTACATTCGAGATCTTTCTAGAGTTGGAAAGCATGGGCTTCAAGTTTTTCACAAGCCTCTAATAATGCTTGAAGATCTCTCATGGGACTATCCACTTTGTTAGTCAAGTCACTCACCCCCCCCCCCCTCTCGGAAATTAACATCTCACTCAAAGAAATCTTAACTAAGGTCTCACTCTCTCTCGAAACCTTCAACTTCTCTTCTAAATATAACACCCTAGAATCCAAAATTTAATTTTGCTTTTTGCTTTTTAAAGACTCGGTGTAAAGAGCGGTGTAGGTATGTTGGAGGCCACGTTCTCCCTCACTCTATCCAAATGATTCGACACATTGTCGAGAAAATCAAGTTTAAAAACATCCTCATCATCCTGAGACGTATTTGAAGTAACGTGACTTGCCATGAACGTGGTGAAGTTACGTCCATGTGGCGATTCATCATCAGAATCCACCGACTCAACATCATTATCACTTAAAGTGGCATTATAAGCAGATTTTCCTTTGCCCAGTCTCTTAATCCTAATAGCACATTCATAGTCTTTGTGATGCTTCCCCTCACACTCATAGCATCTTTTGAATAATCTTTCTTAGGGTACTCTCCTCTATCCCTCTTTTGATCATTCTCAACAACATTCTTACCCACATTAAAATTTTTGTCTTTTTCAAAACTTTTATTTTCTATGTTGAAAGAATTTTATTTTTCAATTGGAAAGATTTTTTGATTTTTTAGCAAACGTGTCAACATCATCTATATCGAATTCAAAATCGAAGTCAGCAATCTCCTTTTTTTATATTGATCTTTTAAATCTATCCATTTTTCTTTTTTCTTTTAGGTTTTGGGGAATATATCTATTTCGTAAGTTTGAAGATCACTTAAGAGCTCTTTTAACCTAAGAGTATCTAATATTCCCAAAGATTTAAAGATAATGACTTCGCTCTAAAATGGGATGGGAGAGATCTTTAGAATTTTCTTAACTACCATCGTTTCAGGAATTTTGATCACCCAAATTAATGCTAGAGTTCACAATATCAGACATGCGTGCATAAAATTCATCAAATATTTTTTATTCAAGCATGCTAATGGTTTCAAATTATGTGGTGAAATTCTGTAACTTATAAGCTTTCACAGCATTGGTACCCTCGTGAGTGAATTGGAGGATATCATATGCTTCCTTAGACATGGTACACATCATGATACAATGAAATTCATCGGGTGTGACTGCATCGAAAATTACATTTAATCTCTGAGAGTTTGAGTTACTCCATCTAAAATCTTCCTTAGTCCAAATTGTGATTCGCCTCAGACTAATGACATTTTCATTAGTCACAGTGGGAATAGTTCCCCTTTCAACAATAAGCCAGACGCGCTCGTCGATCGATTTCAAAGCCAATCTCATTCGAGCTTTCCAATAGGCATAATTAGAACCATCAAACATAAGTGGCCTATTATACGAGTTATCCATATAACCAACAAGATTCATCTAAGTAACTTGTAGAAACATACACTGATACTAATTTGAAAATGCGATAGAGTGGTCCGGTTATATGTATAAGTCGTAAACTAGGTCACACACAAACCAAACTTTATTTAGTCCAAATTTTATCTTGATTAAATTAGGTGAACCTAAACATGAAAGATATTAAAAACTAAATTGAAACTAACAAACCACAAACCGAAGAAGACTAGAGAAGATTAAAAAAAAATCCCTTTCGAACAAAACCTATATTTCAGCACTGTTTAAGACTAGGTATTACAAATAGACAGCTACGAAATTACAAAACTTAGAGATCAACTAAGGGATAGGAATACAATTTCCTGTTGAAGTTAATTCTTCACAAGTTGTCGACAGCAACAGTAAGCTCCACTCGCCTCGGTATCCACCAATCAGTCTCAGGAAATCGTATTCCTATCTTCAACAGTGAAGAATTGACTTCACAAGGTTATGAACAAGGATTGTGTTCATCGTGTTTTGGCAAAATGATCTCAAATATGCAACACCTCGTAATTTTATTAATTTTTATTTCGGGAATTAATTGGGATTAATTAAATTATATTTAAAAATTAATCTGGTAAAATAACTATTAATTAGCGAGATAAGGATTAATTTTATTTATATTTAATATTACTTAGTGAATGTGTAATAATAATGATAAGGAAATATTATAATTGTCGTGATTGAAAAATACGACAGTTGCGATAAATTTAGTCGGGACGCACATGTTAGTCGTGTCAGGACTTAATTTGGAAAATAAAATATAAGTTTACTTTTCATATTCCATATGGTCATTTTGTGAGCCCCAATGTGTTCGGAAGGGTTGAGATTGTCAGAAAAGTGTACTCGGGAATTTAGTTTGGGTCCCGAGACATTTTTAGGCCAAATCAGTACCCCGGCGGGGTATTTTAGTCTTTTAAATTTTTGAGAAAAATAGACCCACGAATTTTATAAGTGTAAATCAGATTATGAGTTGGAGAAGTTAGGGTTACCAGAACAAAAACTAAGATACGCTATCAAGGGAGGAAGAAGGAGAGTTCTGAGGGAGTCCGAAGACCTACATCATTTTTCACAACCGTCACCACCATTGTGTAGATCAGAAGGTGAAGAACACCACCCTACCACCCATATGTAGAAATTCAGACTTACAACTAGAGACAAGTATTTATCTTTCTTAATTTATGAAAGATATACCATCCATGTTAGAGTAGGATGTTTATTATCTTGATTTCATAAATGTTAATGACAAAATTGAGAGATTTAAATCATGTTTTGGGTTGAATTAATGTTAGATTTGAATCCCTTGTGTAAGAAGACTAATTTGATGAACTACTGATAATCAAAATATGAAGAAATCTAAGTTCAATAGAGGTTCTTGATGAAAAATGGTGAATTGGGATTTTCAGAGGTTAATCTTGAATAAATTCACATTAATTGATGTTCGTTGATGATTTAATGATTATATAACGTTAGAAATCTTGTATATAGGTTGGGATGATGTTTAGAATACTTGGTTGGGAGTTTGGGATCATGTAATAAAGGTTTGGTTAAGTGAAAATGGTGTAATCCCGTAACAGTAAAGTGGAGAAGACGAGACCTGTAGCCGCGAATCGATTCAGTTCCTTGGCCGAATCAATTCGACTGCCCAGATTTTGGCAAATTTTTTCCCGTTATTCTTAGAACGATTGGGTCAAATTTTGAAGTAGTTTTTAGACATATTGAGAGTTATATTAAACACCAGTAGGTCAAGAATTATTTTAAGACTAAATCACATGAGGAGGATTTAGGGCTAAACTTAATTTAACAAATTGCGGCTTAAGATTTAGAGTCGTGGAAAAAAAGTGTGTCACGAGGATTCCTAGGTAACCGATGCCTAGACCAGTAGGGTATGAGTGAGATAGCTACCTAATTGACTTAAAAGAAGTATATGAAGGATACGTAGGCTATTCGATAGTTATATAGATTACGTACAGAATATATCCAAGGGTACGTGCTTACCTTTATTGAATATATATACATAGGTTATGTGAATACCTAATGTGTGACTTAATATGTGTATGGCATACCTACGCTGCTTGCTATCACGAGAGATTTGGAAAGGGGACAGTCTTATCTTGATGAGTAATCTTGGGGGATTTTAACTTGTACCTCAGAACATAGAACTTAGGGATGAGCACCGATTGTGTGAACGAGGGTGTGCCTAGTCATTTGGGTGCATAGGTATGTGCGTAGCCCAAAGACCTAGAACTATGTTCGCCTCCAATTATGTGTGAATTGTATATTGTGGTTCGAGAGTGATTTCGAGCCAACAGTCCTTTATTTAGTACGCGACGTACCAGGACTTGATAGCAAAGTATGCATGCACCGTAGATCTCAGCCTCGGGGTGCTGTATTAGTATATATAAACAGAGTGATATATATATATATATATATATATATAAATATATATATATATATATATATATATATATATTTGTGATTTATCCTACTGTGTGTGCTTAGTAGATGATAACGATAGTGATGTATAAAGTAACCTTTTAAAGTACTTAACATCAATTTGGTGAACCTAAATTGATTTAAATGATATGAGAAGATAAATCAATAACGAATTGTACGAGTAATACGAGCGGATACTACGAGTAAGTATGTATAGTAAGATAAGGGACTAAAACTAGTTAGACGGGATAGTTTAACTAGGATGGATTAATAGAATACATCAGGTGTGCACAATAGTTGAGGGGTGAGGAACTTAAATGAGAGAACGTGAAACTAACATATATATAATATCTGTTGATTATGCATTTTAGATACGTGAAGTATTTTTAAACTATTTTACTCGGACTTTGACCCATTTTTCAAATCTATTTTGTAAAACCCATTTTAGGTGCCCAGCCACAGGGACCCCCAGCTTAGGAGTTCATTCTCATTTGATGTGTTGCAGTTATTGTGGATGATTACAGGACCTCGGTAGTAGATGCCTCCATTCCTTTTAGATCTGATACATTATTTTATTTATCTCTATCGGGCATGTCACCCATCTTCTACTAGTAGTTATTTCTAAAAACACTGTACTTAATTTATTTTCAGTTATTGGATTCAGTTTTAGATATGGATCATTGTATTGGAGTTTCAGGCCGAAGTGTTTGTTCCAGTCATATCTTATTTGATTCATTTATTTGGCTAGTTATGACGTTGGTCATTTGGAATGGTGAATGTGGTTTATTCATTTATTTATTACAAACCATTGCATGTTAATTTAAAAAATTAAAATTTGACACCAGCTTAATTAACTAATGTAAGTGATTAGTAATTAACAATTTTTTACAGTTATGCTAAGAATGAACCAATTGGAGATTCTGTTTTAATTTAATAAAGGACTGATCACCCGGTATTTAATTATGCAGGTAGTCACAAATGGTCTCAGAGCATCAAGTTCTAGTGTCTTTAGGATCTGTGCGACTTATTACGGTTTTCAGCGTAGCGTTCTTTGATATAAAGTCATATTATTAGGATTGTTGTATTCTCTATTACGCATATACATTTTCAGCTATTTTAAAACATATTGAATTGTGGACTGATTGAAAATTCTTTCTCGTTTCAGATACCTCCTCGACGTGCCACACGAGCCACCCCAGAGGCATAGCCAAAGCCTCAGCCAGCTCCAACCCAGGGTACCATCAATGCTGCAGAGGTTGCCACTATAGTTTGACAGGCGGTTAATGCAGCATTGGCTACAGTTACACAAGAGTCACCACCCCAGGACCTGGTTGTGGCCCCAACTCAGATGCCGGCGTTCCCTTCTGCTTGGGAGCGAGTTAGAGATTCCTTCCCAAAGGCACACCCTCTCGAGTTCCAGGAGAGTTCAAATGTGGTGGTTGAAGACATCCAGAGGAATTTGAGGATGTACGAGTGCACGGACGTTCAAAGGTAGATTCTAGATACATTTAAGCTAGTCGGGGTGGCACTACAATGGTGAGAGTCTGTTACCAGTGTGGAGGAGAGAGACAGTATGCCGATACAGGAGTTCTGGGAGTAGTTTGACCGTAAATATTTTCCATCTTCTATACAGACAGAGATGAGGTGAAAACTATTAGATCTTACCCAAGAGGGGAAAACCATTGCTGAGTATGAGGAAGAATTCACGAAGTTGGCTAAATTCGTTCCAGGAGAGGTACCTACAGAGGAGAAGAGGATACAGCTATTTACAGATGGCCTTACTTAGTAAGGGTGACAATTCGGGTTAGTCGTGTCACTTTCGAGTTGCGTTGATTTTTATTTGAGTATGAGTTTTTGGTACTCTTAAATCTATACAAGCTAATCGTGTCATATTCGGGTCATTTCGGGTTATTACCATAAACGGATTATCGTGTCAAAAATTGCCAACCCTATTACTTGGAGGATCCGGTAGCATCTATTGGGTAATCCAGCTTTGACATACACTGAGGTGTTGAATGTTGCTCTATTACATTTCCTGGACCATCGCTTCCATGTTAAGGGGAGCAAATGAGTAGGAGAGTCCATCCAGCAGGGAAGGACTGGGGGTAACAGCGCCGGAGGGGCACATACGACACAGAGTTAGCAGAGGCAGGGTGAGCAAGGTCCCCACCAATGGGATGCTGCTAAGGGGTTCCGTTCTAGGGATTATCGGCAGGGACAGTGTTGATTTAGGCAGGCCTACCAAGTTTAGTCAGGCCAACAACAATTTCATCTGGGCCAGCAGGACCATGGTAGAGATGGTAATGGACAACAGGGCTAGAGAGGAGGTAATTTCATTGGCAGGTGTTTCATTTGTGGTAGGACTAGCCACAAGTGACCGGATTGCCTGATAGGGGTCGGGTTCAGAAGCAGCAGGGAGGTCGCTAGGAGCCTTAGAGACCTATCTTCCCCATCGCCCTCCCAGTACCATCACCCCTACCTACATTACCTGTAGCACCAGCCATTCCACGAACCCCACCTAATTAAGGACAGTTACAGTGTGGGCGTGTGTATCACATCCATCAGGCTGCAGCTCCATAGGCTCCACCGCTGTTGAGGGTACGTTTCTTATCCATGGCATTTTTAGGGGCATTTTATTTGACATTGGGGCTTCACACTCGTTCATAGCTACTAGATTTGCACAGGCCGCAGGCTTGTTAGATACGACAACTAGTACAGTTACATATGTAGATTCGTCATTGGGTAATGGGACGTTGATATTCTCTATCTATTAGGGAGTGAGTATAGATATCGGGAGATTAGTGCTGCCTGCGGATAAGCTTGTATTAGATATGTCAGAGTACGACGCCATCATAGGAATGGATTGGCTAGTTGAAAATAAGTCTATGATTGACTGCAATAGTAGGAGTATAGTTTTTTCGATCCCCGACTAGGAGATGTTTTTAGTGGAGATGCCTCATCCTGAGGGAGCATCGTCCACTCATTTGTACTACATAGAGGAGGAGACCTCTCAGGGGGTGGTAATTTCCCTCGATTCGATCCCAGTCGTATGTTATTTTGCCGATGTGTTTCAGGAGATACCAGGACTACCCTCTAGTAGTGAGATTGATTTTGTCATTGGTTTAACGCCAGGCACTCGGCCAATAGCACATGCACCTTACCATATAACTCCTATGAAGATGAGGGATCTATAGGATCAGATCGAGCAGCTATTGGGGTAGGATTTTATACGTCATCGTGGGGTGCCCCAGTATCATTTTTGAAGAACATAGATGGGTCTTTACGCGTGTGTGTGGATTATCGGGAGCTGAATAAAGTCACAATACAGAATAAGCATCCGTTATCCCAAATCGATGACTTATTCGATCAGTTGAGAGGAGCCGCCTAATTCTCTAAGATATATTTGAGATCCGGGTATCACCAGTTGCACATCTGGGAGCAGGACGTGTCTAAGACTACCTTCTTGACGAGATAGGGGTCCTATGAGTTTCGGGTTATGCTATTTTTGCTAATCAATGCGCCGACCATATTTACGAACTTGATGAATAGGGTGTTTAGAGAGTTCTTGGATCAGTATGTTATTGTCTTCATTGATGACATTCTAATTTATTCTCAAACTGAGGAGGAGCATACCGAGCATTTGTGTCGGGTATTACAGACACTGCGTGAGCATCAGTTGTATGCAAATTTTGAAAAATGTGGATTCTGGCCACGTAAGGTACAATTTTTGGGGCATATCGTTTTGGAGTTGGGGATATCGGTGGACCCGAGTAAGGTGTCAGCGGTGAGGAAGTGGGGACAATTCATGACACCGACAGAGGTGCGTAGTTTCTTGAGATGATCCGGGTACTACAGACGGTTTAATATGGGTTTCTCGAAGATCGCGGGTCATTAACTAATTTGACTCGCAAAGGTATACCGTTTGTTTGGGATGATTCTTGTCAGTTGGCTTTTAATGAGTTGAAGGAAAATTTAACTTTTGTACCCATACTTGCACTTCCCAGGGTAGGAGTAGAGTATCTTGTTTTCACTGGCAGTAGCGTATGCTTCCTGCAAGCTTAAGCCTCATGAGAGGAATTACCTCACCCGCAACTTGGAGCTGGCGGCAATCACGTTTGCATTGCGAATTTGGAGACACTATTTATTGAAAGACAGATTTTACCTATTCACATATCATAAGTCACTGTAGTATTTTTTCACTCAGAGAGAGATGAATATGTGTCAACGCAGGTGGCTTGAATTTGTGAAAGACTATTAGTTTGACATCTAGTATGTAGGGCAGCAGGGTATGTAGCTTAAGTGTGGAAGGCAAAATGAAAGGAGTTGGGACATCTGGATTCAGTGGTTTGATCATTTATGTCAGTTATGATCGTCACCCCTCAGATTGCCATGAGGGTGGTTCAGGCACAGACATCGAATCCATTTTGTCAAGAGCGGATCAGATAGATCTTAGCCGGGGGAGCCAAGTCATACCCCATTAGTTCAGAGGGAGGTTTACGATTCAATAGGAGATTAATTGTCCCTGAGGGAGAATATTTACGACACGCAGTGACAACAGAGGCACACGGGTCGCGGTTTGCGGTACACCCTGGAGGAGATCAAATGTACCAAGACATGAGACAACAGTACTGGTGAAGTGGGATGAATAGAGATACTGCTGAGTTTGTTTTGAGGTGTACCACTTGTCAGTTGGTGGAAATGGAAGAGCATTTCCATGGATTTTATTACTGGGCTACCTACTGCATAACGAGGTCATGATTCCATATGGGTGATAGCGAATTGGCTGAACAAGGTAGCTCACTTCATGCCAGTTCGGACTGACTATACCACATGATACTATTCCTCGATTTTTATTACTAAAATCGTAAGATTGCGTGGGGTGATATTAGATAATGTGTCCGATAGGGATAAGATTTCCGTGTCTCGATTTTAGGGGAGTTTCCAGGAGATGGGAAGGAAGACAAAGAGGACAAATCAGATGTTGAAAGATATTTTACGGATGTATTTCCTTGATTACGGGGGAGGTTGGGAGCAGTATCTTCCACTAGTGGAGTTCACGTGTAATAGCTCCTACCGGTTCACGATTGGTATGGCACCATTCGAGGCATTATACGGCAGACCTTGTCGTTTACCCACTTGTTGGTTAGAGGTGGGGGACAACAAGCTTCTCGGGTCGGAGTTGATTCGAAGCCTTATACGGATAGCCCAGAACCGACAGAAGAGTTATGCGGATGTTGAGCATTACTTCCTAGAGTTTAATGCGGGGGATCAAATGCTACTGCGTGTATCTCCTATGAAGGCGATAATGAGGTTTGGAAAGAAAGGGAATGTGTCATCGAGATACGTGGTACTATTTCCTATCATCGAGTAGATTGGACCAGTTGCATATAGGCTTGGGTTGCCGGAGCACCTGCATCGGATTCACAATGTCTTTCATATTTCTTCATTGAGGCGATATTTTCGGGATGAGTTGGCTCACACTCACATTTTCTTGGAGGATATATATTTGCAGCTCGACATTTCATATGAGTAGAGGTCGGTTGCTATCTTAAACTATAGCAAGAGGAGACTCAGGTCGAAGGTAGTTACACTAGTACGGGTTCAATGGGGGCATCATAATACCGACGAGTCCACTTGGGAGCGCAAGGATGAGATACGCAATAAGTATCCAGAGTTATTCGTAATAGGTATTTCCTTTTTTAGAATTTCGGGATGAAAATCCGGTATTAGGGGGGAAGTATGTAACACCCTGTAATTTTACTGATTTTTATTTTGGGAATTAATTGGGATTAATTAAATTATATTTGGAAAATAATCTAGTAAAGTAAATATTAATTAGCGAGATAAGGATTAATATTTATTTATATTAAATATTACTTAGTGAATGAGTAATAATAATGATAATGAAATATTACAATTGTCGTGAGTGAAAAATACGATAGATACGGTAAATTTAGTCAGGATGCGCGTGTCAGTCATCTCGGAACTTAATTTCAAAAATAAAATATACGTTTACTTTTCATATTCGATATGGTCATTTTGAGTGTGACAATGTGTACGAAAGGGCCAAGATAGTTAGGGAATTAATTGATGACAAAATTGAGAGATTTAAATCATGTTTGGGTTGAATTAATGTTAGATTTGAATCCCTTATGTAAGAAGACGAATTTGATGAACTAATGATAATCAAAATATGAAGAAATCTCAGTTCCTTAGAGGTTCTTGATGAAAAATGGTGAATTAGGGTTTTTAGAGATTGATCTTAAGTAAATTCACATTAATTGATGTTCATTAATGATTTGATGATTATAAAACGTTGGAAATCATAGTTATAGGTTGGTATGATGTTTAGAATGTTTGGTTGGGAGTTTGGGCTCATGTAATAAAGGTTTGGTTTAGTGAAAAGGGTGTAACCCCGTAACAGTTAAGTGGAGAAGACGAAACCTGTAGCGGTGAATCAATTCGGCTCTTTGGCCGAATCGATTCAACTGCCAAGATTTTGGTAAATTTTCCCCCATTATGCGTAAAACGCGTGGAAAATGATCGGGTCAAATTTTGAAGTAGTTTTTAGACATATTTAGAGTTATTTTAAACACCAGTAGGCCAAGAATTATTTTGAGACTAAATTACGTGAGGAGGATTTAGGGCTAAAGTTAATTTAACAAATTGTGCATTAAGATTTATACTCGGGGAAACAAAAGTGTGTCATGAGGATTCCTAGGTAATCGATGACTAGACCAGTAGGATATGAGTGAGATAGCTACCGAATTGACTTAAAAGAAGTGTATGAAGGATACGTAGGCTATTCGATAGTTATATAGATTATGTACTAAATATATCCAAGGGTACGTGCTTACCTTTATTGAATATATATACATAGGTTTTGTGAATACCTAATGCGTGACTTAATATGTGTATGACATACCTACACTGCTTGCTATCGCATGAGGTTTGAAAATCGGACAGTATTATCTTGATGAGACATCTTGGGGGATTTTGACTTGTACCGCAAAACATAGAACTTAAGAATGAGCACCACTTGTGTGAACGAGGGTGTGCCCGGTCATTTGGGTGCATAGGTATGTGCATAGCCCAAAAGTCTATAACTATGTTCTCCTCTAATTATGTGTGAATTGTATATTGTGGTTCGAGAGTGATTCCGAGCCGACAATCCTTTATTTAGTATGTAATGTACCGGGACTTGATAACAAAGTATGCATGCACCACAGATCTCAGCCTCGGGTATTGTATTAGTATATATATAAATAGAATGATAAATATAGATATTTATGATTTATCATACTATGTGTGCTTAATAAATGAAAAAGATAGTGATGTCTAAAATAACCTAAGAAATGGGAAACTTAACATTTATTTGGTGAACCCTTAATTGATTTAAATGACATGAGAAGATAAATCAATAACTAATTATACGAGTAATACGAGTGGGTACTACGAGTAAGTATGTATAGTAAGGTAAGGGGCTGGAACTAGTTAGATGGAGTAGTTTAACTAGAATGGATTAGTAGAATACATTAGGCATTCACAATAGTTGAGGGGTGATGAAATCAAGTAAGAGCACGTGAAACTAACATGTATATAATATCTGTTGATTATGCATTCTAAATACTTGCAAATATTTTTAAACTGTTTTATTCGGGCTCTGACCCGTTTTCTAAATCTATTTTGTAAAAACCATTTTAGGTGCCCAGCCACAGGGATGCCCAACTCAGGCGTTCATTCTCATTTGACGTGTTGCAGTTGTTGTGGATGATTGCAGGAACTCGGTAGTAGACGCCTCCATTTCTTTCAGATCTGATGCACTATTTTATTTATCTAAGTCGGGCATGCCTCCCATCTTTTAGCAGTATTTATTTTCAGATACACTGTACTTCATTTATTTTCAGTTGTTGGATTCAGTTTTAGATATGGATTAATAGATTGGAGTTCCAGGCTTGAGTGTTTGTTCCAGTCATATCTTATTTGATTTAGTTATTTGGCTATTTATGATGTTGGTCATTTGGAATGGTGAATGTGGTTTATTCATTTATTTATTTCAGATCATTGCATGTTAATTTAAAAGATTAGAATTTGACACCAACTTAATTAACTAATGTAGGTGATTAGTAATTAAAAGTTTTTGAAAGTGATGCTAATAATGAACCAACTGTATATTCTATTTTGATTTGAAAAAGGACTGATCACTCGGAATTTAATTGGGCGGGTGTCACAAAATCATCCAAGGATTTTGGATTGAAAAAACAAAAGAGTTTGATCACTAAAAGATGTCTAAAAGATTTGATTTAAAATGGAGGGACGCTTATCTATTTATAGGGAGAAAAATCTCCAAAAGATAAACATGAAAGATTACATTTCAAATCAGATAAAAAAAACATTTTTCGCATAACCCTTTGTTGGACATCTCATTTGAACAAAGTACCCTTTCGTGTTCAAACATATATTAAACGACTGACCTAATGAGATTCCAAAGCCTGCCAAAAGAAGCGAAAATTAATCTCGATCGAATTAAGTTGAGGCTATTTTAACGAGGTATAGGAACTCGTTTGAACGGTATCCAATGGTGTTCTAATGACTGAACGAAATTTTAAAAAACATTTAAAACATTTTGGAAAAAATATCTTTAAGTTTTCAAACTCTTTTAAAATGCCCCTGAACAAAAAGATTTCAAATAAACAACCTCACAAACCTTATCGAATAAATGTAGCGACGATTTATCTTCAATTGTTGTGTACAATCACTAATCTTGTATTCATTGGAAGTCTTAAGAATGTTCATGATGGTGAAGTGGTGTGTAACGTGATAAGCCAATAAATAGATGATGGACAATTATAAATCTTGCTCTTACAATTTTTCAGCTTAGTAAAGGTGAAAACTTATTGTAATAACTAACGTGAAATGTAAAAAAAAAAAGTGTTGTGCATATCTCAAAATTTTACAAGAAATAATGGGGTGAGGGGGTAAGATCCATACACCATACAAGAAGTTTTTTATTTTAATAAAATTGAAATGATATTTTGCCTTGTTAAAGCATTAAAACATATGAAGAACAACTATCAGCCATATTCACTCAATTCATTTGAAGCATTTTGTTCTAGATCAACCAGATGCAAAGCTAAAGGAACTTTTTGAAACATAATAACCGAGAGGTTACATAATTTCTTGAACAAAAAAAAAATCGCAATATCATCAATGCTCCTTGACATGAGCACTGCTTGCTTCATCGACAATCTTCTCAACGAGGGGGCCATTTGACATTGTTCTTAAGCCATCGATCAATAGAGTCTTTGGGAAGAAAATATATAGATATTTTGATAGATTTCTCAACAAATTTATCTTAACCATTGCCTCTTCCTGTTCATCAAGAGGATCCCTTTTTCCCCTTCATTATATTCTCTGGGAAATAGTCCAAAGATATCTAGTGTCGGAGATAAGGATTGCACCTTTCCCTAACGACGTATTTTTTTAAGCTGTAATTAATTGTAGGCGAAAAGTTCCCCACAATCAAGGGTAGAAAAGTAAAAGCACGGTCCTAAAAATTCAATGTACAGAAATAGCAATTACACGGGATATACGAGGTTCGAACATATATATGGTCTACGTCCACCGGGTGACGTGGGAGGAGATGTTTATTAGAAAAGGGAGAAGGTAACGACTGGAGTGTTAGTGTTGTTAGCTGAGAGTGTAATTGCTACATGCAATTACCATCCTTTCTTAATGAATTTAGTGGCCTCTATTTATAGGAGTAATTTTCCTAAAGTATAGGTCTTTTTGGGTTTAAGATAAATTCGAATAATATCAGGTAATATCTAAAAATAAAACATTATTGATCCTCTATTATTGATTGATATCTTGGTCGATCTCCTTCCCCGTGTTTCTCACGTGGGCTACTGCGAGATCGGCCATGTGGCGTTATTTTCCTTGTTACATCATTTTCCCCTAAGGTGGGGGAGGTCAGCCTTTAACATTGACCGGCTTCACTTTGTAGTGAGCGATGTGTGTTTCGCGTGATGTTTGGAATGGTCAGTCAAGTTGACTTATTGACTACCACGTGGTAGTTTTATTAGTCATTTTCTTGTTATGCTGTCGCTTCTATGGGTGCGCAATTTAATCATTTCTGGCCACGTTTTTTCATACTTAAGTTTTTCACCCTTACGTCATCATGAGGGGCAATGATGGTCCGTGGTGCGTCTTCCCATGCGTTGTGATGGCTTTGAGAAAATGTACCATCCTGCAGTATATGGGTTTTCATCACCCTTATACTTTGGCACGTTGAGACTTGTATCAGGTACTTATTTTTTTATTTTTACTCTATCCACTTTCTCTGTTTCATCTCCTTCATACCTTTTCCTAGACGCGTGAAGCAATATGAGGTTTCTGCAGTGAATGAATTCTAGGAATTTCCTGACAGTTATGGAATTCTTGGAAACGTACACTTAAGAATTTCTCCAGAGGAAGAGGATATATTTGACCTCCCCCGTGGAGATGTGGCCTTTTATACCGTTGCAATAATAGAGGGAGTAGTACGCTTCCCACTCCACTCATTTTTTATCAGGGTGCTCCGTTTCTATAGAGTACTCCCTTCTCAAGCTAATGGGAGCTTTTTTTGTATTGTAATGGGAACGGTGGCCATAAATCAAATTTGTGGGACCAACCTAAGCCTAGATGAGATCAAGTATTTCTATGACCTGAGGACCTCTCCAGGCGCTAGTCTTTAACATTTCCAAGCTAGGGATAAAGCTCGAAATTTGATTACCTATTTACCCAAGTCTGAGAAGGACACAGAGAAAAAAGTTATAATCGTCTCTGGTGATATCTATAGCGAAGTCTATGATTACATTGGGTTTCCTACTAGAAAAGGGAGTACTGGTAGGTCACCTAAGAAATGATTTAATTAAAGCAATTTTCATTTACTTTGTTATTTGTCTGAACGACCTAGTTTTATGTGTATATCGCTTCTTAAACTCTCGACCCTTTGAATCCTAAGTAAAATTGGCTAACCTAGAGATAGTTTGGAAGAGACTAATCCCTCCAGTAATCCACCCGTATTGGATAGAGGCTCTGGTGATCCTTGTATACGGCGTAACTTACTGACCGTTGACCAACTTTACTGCTATTCCGATTGGCATTCCGATCATCCGAGTTATTGATCGATCTTCTGAAAGTTCTACTCCCACTCCCCAAGTAATTTCGACCGATTCAAATTCAGAAGCAACTGATAGGGAAGAAAGAGAAGGAGAAGGAGAAGGAGAAGAGGAGGAAGAAGAGGACGATCAGGTGGTAGACCCAAGTCTTGACACCTTCCTGGACGATTTGGATCCTCTGTTTTCCTACAAAGAGAGTGTGTCAGGTTGGCTTTGGGAGGAGGTTTAGGACGAAGAGGGTTTGTGTGTCCAAGACTTCAACTTTCCTCCTATTACCTTTTCCTTGAAAGATATGAGGGGGAAAAGGATTGTCAACCTGGTTGCTACCAGATAATAAGTGAAGCACCAACCTCCCATTGACCCACTTGGGAAGTGTACGATCGACAAATAGTCCAAAAAGAGAAAATTTATCTCGCTTGGAGATAAGGCGTTGTGAGAATCAGAGCGACAAAAAGATGGGGTCGAACAGGCCAAGAAAAAGAAGACTGACAAGACCACCACCCAGGGTGGTTCAAGGACTCCTCCACCCCAAATTTTCCAGGTCGTGATTCATGATGCTAATCAGAGACAGGTATTTCGATCCGGGACTCCACCCTAGCTCTCAGGGTTCGTCCTTAAGAGATTTCCTTTCTCAAGGGAAAGAATTAGGTCACCATCGTGGATTCGGCCCACCGTGATGTGGAGGTCACTTTCTCGATGATCCAGGCTACCATGCTACCTTTCTATATCATGGAGCTGGCGAGATTCTCCACGAAGAGGCTTCACAAGGAGGGACTGTACCACAACATGTTGGTAAGACCATTTTTCAAACTTTGTGTATTCCTCGTTTTACAAAAATTTCTCTCAATTAATCTTTATTGTTTGTAGAGAGCATGCAAGTTCAACAAGAGTTGGCCTCTCGTAATGCTAGGTTTTCCAAGACCTTGGAGTAGTTCGAGGAAAAGGTCATTTATCTTAAGGGAAAGATAACCGACCTGGTAAAGAAAATGATACCTTAAAGACTGAGGTGAAGAAATCGTTTGACGCTTATGCCAAGGTGATGGAGGAGACTGAAAAAGCCTAAAATGAGTTTAGTCGAATTGATTCCCGATTGATCAATTTGATGATATATCATTAGCGACCTCTTTTAGAGAAAATGATCTTCCCAAAGCTTAGGCATCTCGAGCAAAGTTCAAATCAAGTCGATCTTGACAAGGCTTATGACGAAGGCTTTGATGCTTGCCTTCAAGAGGTCGCTTCCTAGCTGGACTACCACGAGTCCGTAGCTTTTAACAAAGTCTGGGTTGCGAGCTTGCAGAGGGGTCAGGTAGGTGATTACGATCGAGCATATGCCGAACACCCACCGTTGCTTGACCCTTTTAAAGGCCAAGTTAAGGCCGAACTGGCCCCTGGCGCCCCAGCCGATGAAGATGCACTTGTGGATGCCCCTGCTGACCAGAATGTCCCTGCTGACCAGGCATAAGGGTTTATTTTTTCAAGTTTTTGATGTACTTTTTCTTCTTCTTTTTTGTTGACCTTTTTGTGGTCATTTTTGTTTATTTACTTGACACGTGGTTTGAATGTGTAACCTTTTTAAGATTTAAATATTTAGTCAATTTTTCCCAAACCTGCTTTAGTATAGCTTAGTTAATCATTCTTGACATCTTTCAAGTAAAAAGGCTACAACTAGTTAATCTGTTCAAGTAGCCCCAGTGGTATTAACTAAGTCATTAAGGTGATTGTGGGTACCTCGATTTGTCACCACGGTCCCAGACGATTAGCCCAGTAAAGGCTCAAATTCTGGGAGCCTTGCATCCCTACCAATTCGGTCACGACTCAATCAAGTCCCTAAAATCTCGCATGCAGATATTCTAGGGGTTATGGACTAACGTGGGGGGATCCAACACCCCTACTCCCCAAGAACAAACATGTATATAACAAGCCCTGAGCCTGGCGCAAAAGGGAACGCATTGTATTTCCTGTAAAACACTCCCCGGAGTATAGAGAAATAATATTGAGAGCACCATCGTGGACGTAGGCATTCTTGATGAACCACGTAAATATTGTGTTGTGTGATTGGCATTCTTTACATTATTTATTTGCTTTGGTGATTGACTTTTCTTATTCATTTGTGTTGAACATAATTGTCACCACAATTGGCGCCGTCTGTGGGAAACGTTTGTCTTCCTTTTAGAAGGCCCTCACTAACAAAGAATTTGGAATGTCTGGTCACAACAGCAATGCCCCTCAAGCAGGGGATATCCAAGAACAGCCTGCCCCTCGTAGGATCAGATCTGAAGTTCGACGTTCAGATCAACAGGCTCGCCCAGAACGGCAAGCCTCAGAAGAAAGTCAGGGACCAACAAAGTCCACACAAATCTCCAGGTTGATCGATGCCTATGAGGCAAGGCTCCAAGAGTAAGGGGAGGCCGCTCGCAAGAAAGAGTCTGAGAATGCTCGCCTCAAAAGGAGATTGGAAAGGATGGAGAAAGAACTCCATCGCAGCACTAGGCGACGTCCATACCGTACTTCTAGCCCTCAGGCAAGCAAGTCTCGCAATCGAGGAAGGAGACCTAGACACGGATCCCAAGGAAGTGAGAAGAACGAGTCTGATGATGACCAGCTTGACCAGCTCGAGGTGATAAGGATATAAGAAATTTGGTCCGAAGAGAAATGGACCAGCACTCAGCACATCGGGGTGCCAGATTGACCAGAGAGCTTGCTCGGCGCGCTCTCAGGACCCAGATGAAATCCCCTTTCTCAAGGTAAATAGAAGAAGAAAAAGAAAAAGAAGAAGCCCCCAAGAAGTTCGTAATTTCGAGATTCAAGATCTATGACGGAAAGACTGACCCTATCGATCACGTTAGGCAGTACAAGGAGGCCATGACTCTCTAGAACCACAGGGACGCACTAATGTGACGGATTTTTCCCTCGAGTCTGCATGATGTGGCCCAGAAGTGGTTCGAGAGGCTCCCTCACGGGTCTTTCAGGAGCTTTGTGTCCCTGGTCGAGCTCTTCATGGCTCGCTTCATTACCAGCAGCTGCCATCCGAAGAGGATGCTTTGCTAATAATGAAGAAGACGCCTTAGGAGAGCCTCCGGGACTACGCAAAGAGGTACTGGGAGTTGTTCAGCGAGGTCGAGGATTGCTCGGAACAGGTAGCAGTGGCCTCTTTTAAGATTGGCCTACCCAGCTCTTGCCTTCTGCACCAATCCCTGGCAAAGAAGGAGGCCACAACCATCGATGACCTGATGGCTCGCATCGAGAAGTATGCCAAAGTTGAGGATGTGACCCGCCTCAGTGCAGGGGAGAATGGCCGAGCTAAGCTCTCTGTCATGGGCAATGATAAGGCCAAAAACCAGAAGAAAGGAGGTAAGAATGGGGGCAAGGGTGACTCCAAGAATGGAGGCGAGAACGAAGTTTCAAAAGCATTTCAGGCAGTAAACACTGTCTTCAAAGAACCAATATACAAGATCCTAGCGAAAATCAATGATGAGCCATTTGTTAAGTCGCCCAGAAAGATGGGAGGAGATCCCTCAAAGATAAACAAGGCGCTAAGATGCGCTTTTCACAAATAGGGGGGACATAAGACCGAGCACTGCAAGGCTATTAAGTCTCACCTTGAAAAGTTGGCCCAGACCGGGAACCTGAACGAGTTTGTGGAGAAGAAGGCAGAGAAGGTCGCTGCCAATGGAGACAAAAGGCCCGATAACGTATTCGAGGATGATGTTGGCCATGAATTTGCTGTGATTCATGGAGCATCTGATTTAAAGTAGATTCAAGGGAATTCAGCCCGAATGGAAGTAAAAAAGCTTACAGGAGTAATGCAAGCTTTTCAGATCGATCCAGCGAAGACACGGTCAGGAAAGCGTTGGGGAGCAGATGACGTCGACTAAAGCAAACACATCGTGTTCATGGGTGAAGATCTAGTGGGAGTAAGAACCCCACACCATGACGCCTTGATCATTACCCTCAGGATAGCCAACTATGATATCGACAAGTTTCTCGTCAACCAGGGAAGCTCATCCGAGGTAATGTATCTCGACCTGTTCAGGAAATTAAAGTTGAGCGCTGCCGACTTGAAGGAAGCCACTGTCCCTCTAGTTGGCTTCGCTGGAAAAGTAACTATCCAATTGGGAAAGATCGTGCTTTCAGTAAGGGCAGAAAATGTCTCCAAGATGATCGAGTTTCTGGTAGTCGACATAAACTCACCATACCAAGCTATCCTCGGTAGAGGATGGTTACATGTAATGAAGGAAGTCCCCTCGACCTATCATCAGAAACTTAATTATGTGACTGAGCGAGGAGTAATGGAGATCCATGGGGATCAAGCGATGGCAAGAAGGTGCTTCACAGTAGCATTCTGCCTAAAACCAGAGAAGAAGGTCGAGAAAGATAAAGAGAAGGTTGAAGAACAGGAAGGTTTGATACCTTCAAAATAGCAGCTAAAGTATGGAAGACCCGGAGTGGAGGAGACCAGGCTCCTCCCCTCCGAGAGAGTCATCCAGAATCTGGAAGAGATCGCAGCCAGTGGTAGCAAAAAAAATAGGATGTTCCTGATCGGAGCTTCTCTCACGGATTGAGAGAAAAAGGAATTAACTGTACTATTGAGGAGAAATCTAGATGTTTTCGCGTGGGAACCATACGAGCTGCCTGGGATTGACCCCAGTGTGGTTTGTCATTGGTTGCAAGTCGACCCCACTTTCAGGCCTATCACGCAGAAGGCACAGCGAACTGCGCCCGAGAAGGCCAAGGCTGTAGAGAAAGAAGTAGAAAAGTTATTGGATGCAGGGTCCATACGGGAAGTTCAGTTCCCTAAATGGCTATCCAACCCAGTAGTGGTTCCGAAGAACAATGGAAAATAGAGAGTGTGTATCGACTTCCCTCACCTTAACAAGGCATGCCCTTAGGACAGTTTCCCCCTCCCAAAGATCGACCAGTTGGTGGACGCCACAGCAGCTCATGAAAGAATGAGTTTCTGGACGCGTACTCGGGGTATCACCAGATTCCCTTGTATGCACCGGACCAAGACAAGACAGCGTTCATCACCACCGTCGGGCTATACTATTATAAAGTTATGCCCATTGGGCTAAAAACTGCAGGAGCGACCTACCAGCGGTTGGTCACCAAGATGTTTAAAGACCAAATGGGAGATACCATGGAAGTCTACATCGACGATATGCTCCTCAAAAGAAGGCACAAAGAAGACCACATCTCAGACCTATCAAGGACCTTCGGAATCCTCAGAAAATACCGAATGAAACTCAACGTGAGCAAATGTTCCTTCGGTGTCCAGTCAAGAAAATTTCTCGGGTGCTTAGTTAGTGAGAGAGGCATTGAAGCGAACCCAGACCAAGATTGATGCAATCAACAAGGTACAGCCTCCCCACACAATAAGAGATGTACAGAAGCTCACGGGCATGCTCACCGCCTTGAACCGATTCATCTCGAAGTCATCCGAAAAGTGCTAGCCATTTTTCCAGCTATTAAAGAAGAGCAAAACAGTGGAGTGGAATCAAGATTGCTCGAAAGCATTAGAAGAGTTCAAAGCCTATCTCAGCACACCACCCTTGCTCGTGATACCTCAAGAGAACGATTCCCTATACATATACCTTGTTTCCAGCCACGCTATCAGTTCTGCACGGGTATGAAAAAAACAGGAATCCAGCGCCCAGTCTACTACGCGATCAAGACCCTATTGGACGCCAAGTAGCGATACCTACCACTGGAGAAGCTCGCCTTTACACTAGTGGTAGACTCGAGGAAACTGAAGCACTACTTCGAAGCTCACACTATCATCATCCTTACGTCACACCCCCTTAAAACAGTCCTGCGGAAAGCAGATTTATCTGGCAGGCTATCCAAGTAGTCAGTCGAGCTCGGACGATTTGACATCCAATTTCAACCAAGGAATGCCATCAAGGGGCAGGTCCTCGCCGACTTCATCGCGGAGTTCACAGGCGATAAGCCTTGCGACCAACTTCAACCCATGAATCAGAGGGAAGAGCACTCAACAGGAGTTTGGCGACTGTTCGTTGATGGAGCCTCCAACTCAAAGGGGGTAGGAGTAGGAATTGTGCTCATTACCCCAGAAGATACAATCCTCGAGCAGGGAATCAGGCTTGGATTTGAATCCTCCAACAATGAGGCCGAATATGAGGCTTTGTTAACAGGCCTGTAGAAGGCACAGGCAGTGGGTTGAAAACGGCTACAGGTGTTCGGCGACTCACAATTGGTCTCCAATCAGATAAGTGGGGACTTTAACGTGAGGGATGAAAGAATGGCAGCCTACCTCGCCTTAGCAAAAAATTTAATGTCCAACTTTGAGGAAGTCAGTGTCCAACAGTTTCCCAGAGGAAAAAATAGTCATGCCGACGCCCTAGAAGCCTTAAGTTCAGCAATCGATTCCGACTTAAAGAGAATAATCCCTATAGACTTCCTCTCCCAACCGAGCATCATCTAGAGCGAAGAGCTACCAGATATGGGTCGTATCCTCCAGATTGAATCAACACCCAGTTGGATGGACCCCCTGAGGGACTATTTGAAGGATGGTGCACTACCAGACGATAAGAAGGTCGTTCATTATATAAGAGTCAAAGCTGCCCGCTTTCACTTATCTCTTGAGAGCAAGCTATATAAGGGATCATTCACCGGCCCTTACCTCCAATGTGTTCACCCAAAGGACGTCGAGCAAGTGCTGCGCGAGCTCCATGAAGGAACCTGCGGGAGCCATATTCGAGGAAGATCGCTAACTTTCCGAGCAATGAAGGAAGGCTACTGGTGGCCATACATGCAGAGAGATTCTGGAGTATATGATCGTAAGTGCGAAAAATGTCAGCTACATGCTCCTATGGTCCACCAACCTGCCAGCGACCTAAGATCACTTACCAACCCTTGGCCTTTCACCCAATGGGGAATGGACATCGTGGGCCCTCTTCCTACCGTTGTCGGTAATCGCAAGTATCTGTTGGTCACCATAGACAACTTCACGAAATGGATTGAGGCAGAGCCGCTGGCAAACATCAGGGACGCAGATATGATGAGATTCATATGGAAAAACATAATTACCCGCTTTGGGATCCCCAGAACCCTCATCACTGACAACAGAACGCAGTTCGAGAGCGGCCCCTTCTAGAGTTTTTGCAACGACCACGAGATCAGGCACCATTTTAGCTCGGTTGCCTACCCCCAGAGCAACGGCCAAGCTGAAGTTTCCAACAAAACAGTGATCAATGGATTGAAGAAACGACTTGAGCGAGCCAAAGGCGCATGGGTGAGCGAGCTTCCACACATTCTGTGGGCTTACCACACTACCCCATGACGAGCAACTGAGGAAACCCCATTTGCACTAACATATGGAATGGAAGCAATCATCCCTCTAAAAGCTGGCCTCCCAATCATAAGATCCACCTTGGTCGACCAAGGCCAGAATGATGCAGCATTACTCGCTGAACTTGACCTAGCTGACGAACGCAGAGAACTAGACCTGGTAAGACTAGCGAGTTATCAGCAGGAGCTCGCAAAACACTATAACAAAAAGGCCAATCCAAGGACATTCCAGATTGGGGACTACGTCATAAGAAAAGTTCTTGGCAACCCAGTAAAACTATCTCATGGCAAGCTGGGTCCAAACTGGGAGGGACTATTCAAAGTGACAAGGGACGACCTACAAGGAGCCTATCACTTAGAAACGCTGGAGGGTAGAGAGATACCCCGAGCATGTAACGCAACCAACCTGAAAAATTCTATTTCTAGTTTTTTCATTCATCTTTTATCGCATTTTTGGAATTGGCAATTCATTTTTATTGCTTTTGATTAATAAAAGATTGTTTGGCAGTAACATTCTATGAAGTGTTAATTTTGTATTATGAACTTTATAACTTGCACACCTTTTCCAAGCGACAAGCACATTACTCAGTATGAAAAAGCAGGGAATCACCCTCCTCGGGTTTTCGTTATGAAACACGAACAACCTCTTAGCATTGCCCCTGATAATATATTAATCCCTACAGGGGACCCTTAGGCAGCTCGGCCAAATCGAATTAGTCGCCAAGCAATGTTTGGCTCAAAAAACCTGATCGAATAGAACTTCCAATACCAGGTGTGTCCTCGCTATTGCCATACTTAGGCCTAAGGGAGTGTGACGACACGACCTAAAAGGTAAAGTGGGGCAGAATGGTATCTCATAAGCATATTGGACTGGGAGGATACTCACACGACAAAACAACTCTACCAAATCTAGTCGGCTACGCAGAGCCCAAGATAAATGAAGTAAAAAATACACAACACATGTAAAAAATGCCCAAAACATAAAAAAAATTATTACTTCGTTGCATTTACAAAAAGTTACATTGAATTAAGAAAATCTTAATGAGGATTATTCCTCTGAGTAAGATAATCAGTCACTTGCGATCTTCGACCGTCATCCTGATGAGGAGTTAATTCTTCCTTAACTTCATTCGCATCTGACTCTAATAGCTGCCTGGGGATAGCATCTATATGGACCCACTGGTCATCCCTCCTAAAAGGATTAGGCCTCGGAGTTGAACGAGAGATCTCGTGGCGGTACCAGAGCACTGAGTTCCTGGGACCCTGCAGCTCCCTGAGAGCACTCAACCATCCCTTAATAAAGGATAGCTCTTCAAACTCTGCCAATCTCGTCGGAGCATCTGTCCAATCTTGGTCATAACCATCAGCCCACACTCATCGAGGTCCTTTCTTGAACAGATGCCTTATCCGCGTGACATCTCTTTGAAGCCCAGCAGCAATCACGTATGCTCAGTGAACATCTTCTCGAAGTTTGTCCATCTCCCTAGCTGGACCCCTTGAATCTGTACCATCTCGCGAACCAGTCGATGAAGTGGAACCTCACAAAACTTGAGGGGCGGCGCTCGGTCCTGTGCCAACTCGCGAACCAGTCGATGAGGAGGAACCTCACAAAAATCGAGGTACGACGCTCGGCGCATGCTCCCTGAGTCGCGACACCTCCCTCCTCAGAGTCTCATTCTCCTGTTGAAGAACTTCTCCGACTTGATTGATTTCGGAGGCATCCATAAGTTTAGCTCTCAGAGTATTCACTTCTTCTTGGACAAAGGCACCAACTTCTTCCATCTCCTGAAGTCTATCCTTCAGTTTGGCGACGAGCTCATACTGGTCTTTGAAGCTCTTATTCCTCGACCTAAGTGACTTATAAATCCTTACAAAGGCTTGGCGAACTTGAATGCTCGCATTAGGTCCGAGGATCCTTCCCAATTGAGAGGTAGTAGGTATATATTCATCCACATCAATCAACTACAAACCATAAAAAGAATTAAAGAGCAGAGGGATCAGTATGCAGAAAGGGATAGGATTTCATTTCATTAAAATAGAACTTTCCAAGTACATCGATAATCAAAAATAGCAGTACAAACAAAGTGAAAAGTACAAAAGAAGTCCTAAGAGCAAGCTAACTGGCAGCCTCAGTTTGTTTAGAGGTCGTTGGTTACTTTCCCTTGTCAACAGCAGCAGGAGCACCTCCCTCAGATGGGGCAATTGTTGTTCCCTGAACAGAGGGAGTATCAACAGGAATGGTATGAGACGCAGGAACAACACTGTCAATGGCTGAGGCAAGTGCATCGTCCATAACGGGCTTCGGACCTGGATTATGCTCGTCAAATAAGAGAGAGACGATGTCCACTCCAGTATCCAGAAGAGCCTTGTTCCAGCCATTCTTGAAGTTCAGTCGGCTGATGTAGCCTAACTGAACCTCAGCATCCTCATACGCAGCAGCCCACCCGGCATTGTACGATCTCTCCTCCACCTTCTTCACCTTCTTTGCCAGCACCCTATTCTCCTCCACCACAGCTAACTTGCTCGTGCAGACCAAGTTATAAGACTACCATAGCTCACTGAGCTCTTTGACCGTCGCCTCCTTCAGCCAATTGGCATCAGTGAGGGTGAGATCAGAAGACCACTGAGTATCATTGGCAATCTTCAAACTGGCCTCCATCTCGACACCTTTCCTCTTCAGCTCAGCATTCTACTTCTCTAAATCAGCATTCCTCTTCACCAGCTTGTCGCGGGTGCGATAGAGGACGGCGAAGCCAGTCACGAACTGCAAAAAAGAGAAAACATTAAGAAAGAGAAGCATTAAATAGAATATTACAAGCATTGAAAATGAAAATAGACTTACCAAGGCTAGCCTATGACTCGTCTGCAGGGCTAACTGGTCGGTCCCCATTGCCTTCTGACGATCTGGAGGCAAAATTGCTCTCTCGAGCAACACAGGAGCCAACTCCGGAGAGATGGCGAAGAGGCCCCTTCAGGCAACGCGAACACAGGCACCAGAGCTTGCCCTGACTTCGTCCTCATCTCCTCTCTCCTTCTCTCCTCTTCCCTCTCCTTCTTCTCCCTCTCTGCCTTTCTCCTCTCCTCCACCTTCTTCCTCTCTTCTACCTTCTTCTTCTCCTCTTCCTTCTTTCTCTCTCTCTCTCTCAACTGCTCTTCCTCCCTCCTCTTCTTTTCCTGCTCGTTGGCAGCAGGCTAAGAACCAGTTGCAACATCCCCACTACCAGACTTCTGCTTCTTCGACCACCGAGAAAGAAGCACATCATCATCATCATCATCATCATCTTGAATGAGATTTTTCCTGGGAGGAGCCATATCCTCTTCGCTGGAACTGCTTGACTCACTTGAAGACTCTCGAGCTTCTAAAATTTCTTCCAAGCTGGAAGAACCTTCACCACTAGTGCTCTCTTCACTAGAACCACCTTCAGCACTGCCCCCGTTATCAACTTCACTACCCTCACCAGATCTGCTCTCCTCCTCGTCCAATTGGATGGGATCTGCAGTAACTTCTTCAGTGATGTCTAGCTAGGGAATATTGTCTATAGGTCACCCAATAAAGCTAGACCCAATATTCTTGTACTCCAAGAGGAAAGCAGCTCATCGAGGATGTTCACCGTCAGCCAAGAGATCCCTTATATTCCAGGCCTTGACCAACTCAACAGCTCGAACCTCGCTGATAGCAGGTTCCAAGTTCTTTGTCCTCGCTGAAAAGAAAGAGAGAAGAATATTAGAGAAATCATACATTAACAAGAAGATCGAAGAGCGGAGTAAAAAGTAATCCTACTTATGAACTCCTCCCCATAAAAGGGGACCATGAACCTGTTAGACCTCGACCCCTCAGAGTGGGGAGGAAATTGTTAATTTCTAAAAAGAAACCCTATTGCCTGTAACCCTATCAGGACTCCTGGTCTTGAGGTAAAGAAGACCAGAACTTGTCCAGGAGAAAGAATAACAAAATCAAATCTCAGCAAGCCCTAAATTGGTGCCATAGAGCTGATTTATTCTATGGTCACCATTAACAATCTTCCAGACGTTTGGCGAACACTGTGCAGGGACAATATTGAAATAAACAAAGAAGTGAAAAAATAAATTGCTTGGAGGGAAAGTAAGACTACCTTGGGACAGTAAGAGAACGTGAATCTAGTGAGCGTCCTCTATTTCTCTAACATTTTTAAGGACAGGGGCACACTCAATGTTTACCCAATCTGGGATGTTATAATACTTCCTAAATTCAGTTATTGATCTATTGCCTATTTTCGCCACTTACAAACCCTAACTACAAATGCGAAGAAATGTCAACAGAAAAAGCAAAGAGAAGAGCAATAGGGACTTACGAAGTGAAAACTTAGCTTGGGACGATGAAAAGTCATAAGCAAAGATGATGAAGAACAGTGAAGTTGAAAGACGAAGACTTGAGAATGAGAAGCGCAACAGCGGGAGCTTGAAGAAGGTTAGAAAGTATGAAGAGACTTGAAACGAAAGCAATGAAACACTACTCCAAAGGAGTTTTAAACGTTTCCAATCATAGCGCACGAAGCGGGATGCCGTCTAAATTAGTTTAAGCGCTTCAATCTTGGGAAGAGTTGCCCAATTTACAAGATAACCATTATGACAAATCATTTAAAATTATTGAGCCCAAATTGTGGCCCAACAACTTTAGGAAAAATTGTGGGTACCTCGATTTGTCACCACGGGCCCATACGAGTAGCCCAGTAAAGGCCCAAAGTCTGGGAGCCTCGTATCCCTACCGATTCGGTCACGACTCAATCAAGTCCTTAAAATCTCGCATGAAGATATTCTAGGGGCTATGGACTGATGTGGGGGAATCCAACGCCCCCACTCCCCGAGAACAAACATGTATATAACAAACCCTGAGCCTGGGGCAAAGGGCACGCATTGTATGTCCAGTAAAACACTCCCCGGAGTATAGAGAAATAATATTAAGAACACCACCGTGGACATAGGCATTCTTGCTGAACCACGTAAATATTATGTCGTGTGATTAACATTATTTATTTGCTTTGGTGATTGCCTTTTCTTATTCATTTTTGTTGAACATAATTGTCACCACAGTGATCAAGTGTGATTGGTCGAACTGATTAAACTTTTTAGTTAAATAGCCAATGTGATCGGCCAAATTAATTATTCTCATCAGCTATCACTAATATGATCGGCCAAATTAATTAGTCATCACTGCTATTATTGGCTAAACAAGTTAACTTCATTAGTTTGCTAATAAAATCGACCAGACTAATTAATTTATAGTTTTTTCAATTCGATCGGCTTATTTAACATTATTAGCTAAGTCGCTGATGTGATGGGTTTTTTACTTGACCCTTCCCAGGTTGTACCATTGCAATAAATGGATTTTTCGAACGACCTTTCCCAGATCGTACCATTGCAACAGATGGATTTTTTTAAACAACCTTTTCCAGATCGTACCATTACAACGAATGGATCTTGGACAATCTTTTGCAGATCGTACCGTTGCAACGAATGGATTTTTAAAACGACCTTTCCCAGATCGTACCATTGTAACGAATGGGTTTTAGACGACCTTTTCCAGACCATACCATTGTAACAAATGGATTTTAAATGACTTTTCCCAGATCATACCATTGCAACGAATGGATTTTAGACGGCCTTTCCCATATCGTACCATTGCAACGAATGGATTTTGGACAATCTTTCCCAGATGGTACCATTGCAGCGAATGGATTTTAGACGACCTTTCCTAGATCGTACCATCTCAACGAATGGATTTTAGACAACATTTCCCAAATCATACCATTGAAACAAATGGATTTTCATATTAATTTCAGAGATTATTTACATAAATAATTAAAATGGACTGAAAAATCGTCTTTATTGTGCGAAAAATAACATAGACGGTGATTACAACTAATGATAGAACTTTCTAGTGTTCCATCACATTACATGACCTTGGGATCACCCTTCCTCCTAATTCTTCTAAATAATATGAACCCCCTCCCCCTTAAAAGTTACGCGATAGGGCCCTTCCCAATTTGGTGCTAACTTTTCATCAGATGGTTTCTTCACTGCTGGGAGTAATTTCCTGAGCACTAGATCGCTGCCTGGAATTATTCGATTTTGACTTTCTTCTTATATTGTCTTACAAGCTCTTGTTGATAGGTCGCTAAGCGAATCAAAGCTTGTTCCCTTCTTTCTTCTGCTAGATCCAGCTCATGGGCTATTCGGTCGTCATTTTGGCAATCTTCAAATACCTCCGACTTGGGAGTTGGTAGCCCGATCTCAAGGGGGATGACTGCCTCCATTCCATATGCAAGGGAATAAGGTGTTTCCTTAGTTGGCTTCCTTGGAGTTATTTTATACGTCCATAGAACTAAGGGGAGTTCGTCAACCCACCGCCCCTTGGCGTTTTCTAATCTTCGCTTGATGCCTGGTAAAAGAGTCTAGTTGGTGATTTTTGCGTTCCCATTGCACTGAGGGAAGACTACATAAGCATAGTGGATCTTGATTCCATATTCGACACAAAAATACCTAAATGAATTGTTGTCAAATTGAGTCCCGTTGTCGGTCACCATTACTCTGGGCATCCCGAACCGTGTAATGATATTTCACCAGATGAATCTTCTGCATTAGGCTCTTTGATGTGGATTAGTGGTTCAGCTTCAACCCATTTGGTGAAGTACCCGATCGCAGTAGTTAGGTACTTATGATTTTCGGGCGCAATTTGCAAAGGTCCCATAATATTCATGCCCACTGGGCGAATGACCAAGGACATGTGAGTGGATTGAGATCTCCGACTAGTTGCTTGATCATTGGTAAAAACATCTGACACCTTATAAACTTTCTGGAAAATAGCGTCGAATCTTAGTGCATGAACGACCACCAATATTCTTATAAGATCACCTTGTAGGAAAGTGATCGTCCTCCGGTATGTGCCCTATAACTTCCTTCGTGCGTTTCTTTCAAAATTTCCTTCCATCAGATTAGGAAGAACACACTTTAGCATTGATGTTGTGAACAATCTTCGATATAGTTTCCTTCATGATTGAGGCAGGATCTCGCTGACTTGATTCTGATTTTATGTGCCTTTTTGTCATCTGGGGGTAGCTCCCCGTTCTTCAGATAGGAAATGATAGGATCCATCCTGGGGCTATCAATATCTGGAGGATGCTTAAACTGTTGATGATGCCTTCACTTCTTGTCGATCGATAAACTCTACCTCAATTATTCTCTTGAGATCGGTGTCAATGGCGGATAGGTGGATAGGGTGTCCACATGGTGGTTATCATAAATTGGAAGTTGTTTGATGGAAGCTGACTCGAAGTGTTGAAGCAGTTCCTTGGACCTATCCCTGTAAGCGGTCATTCTTGAATCCATAGCTTCGAATTCTCCTTTGAGTTGATTGTAACCAGTCTAGAGTCAGAAAATACTATAATACGGTGAGCACCAAAATTAATTTCTCCCTGCAAACCATGTATCATTGCTTCATATTTGGCCTTATTGTTTGAACCCTTAAAATTTAACTTAATGGCTTGCTCAATGAGTGCTCCCTAAGGGGTTATGAAAATTATTCCAACACCAGTTCCTATCCCATTTGATGATCCGTCGACAAAGAGCTTCCATTGTTCGGATCTGCTGATGGCCAGCGATTCCAAGATAAACTGTGGATTTTTCTTCTGTGACGAAGTTAAAAACTATGCTACGAAATCCGCCAACACCTGGTCTTTAATAGCAGTTCGGGTTCATATTTGATGTCGAACTGAGATAGCTTGAGCGACCTTTTGTTTGAGAGATCGGTCTTTCTAACAGCTTCCTTTGAGGGACAGGTCGTTAGGATGACTATAGTGTGGGCGTCAAAGTAATGCCTCAATTTCTTTGCGGCGGTGACCAAAGCCAAAACCAAATTCTCTATAAGCATGTATCTAGTTTTTAATTCTAAGAGGGTGTGGATTACTGGTTTCTGCTCATCATCATGGATGAAAACTAGTGACATACTAGTGGCGTGATTAGATACAACCAAGTACAGGAATGAGTTTTCCCCTTCATTGGGGGTCGACAGTAAGGGAGGCGTCCCTAAGTATTATTGAATTTCCTCTAGAGCCTTCTCGCATTCAGCGGTCCAGGTGGCTTATTTCACCTTCTTCAAAGCCTGGAAAAATGGTCGGCACTTGTCAAATTAAAAATAAACCGATTGAGGGTTGTAAACATCCCGGTGATGACCTGGATATCCGTGATGGAAGTCGGTCACTTAAATTCTTATAGAGCTTTGCGTTGATTTGGATTTACCTCAATACCTCTCTGATTGACCAGATAACCCAGAAACTTGCCTAAATTGACACCGAACATGTATTTGGATGCGTTGAGCTTCATTCTGTATTCTCTAAGGATATCGAAGGTCTTCGTGAGATCACTTAGGTGGTTGGTCGCAAGCTTACTCTTGACAAGCATATCATCTATATAGACCTCCATGGTGGAACCGATCAGTTTTTTAAACATTTTGGTCACCAACCTTTGATACATTGCTCCTGGGTTCTTCAACTAGAATGGAATCACCTTGTAATAGTATGACCCCAAAGTTGTTACGAACGAGGATTTCTCCTCGTCAGGAACGAACATAGGTATCTAGCAATATCCAGAATAAGCGTCCATGAAGCTCATTTGTTACTGGCCTGCCATTGAATCCACAAATTGATTAATTCGTGGTAGTAGGAAGTTATCTTTGGGGCAGTACATGTTTAGGTCGGTGAAGTCCACGCATACCCTCCATTTACCACTCTTCTTTTTTACGACGACATTGTTGGAAATCCAGTATGGGAATTGGACCTCCCTCATAGATCCCGCCTGCAGAAAGTTATCCACCTTTACCTCTACAGCCTTAACCTATTCCGGTGCTAACTTTCTAGGCTTTTTTATCAGTTTAATGACCAATTCCACATGCAATCGATGATAAGCAATGTCGGGGTCTATGTCTGGGAGATCATATGGTTGCCAAGAGAAGATATCTGAATTTTCTCTGAGAAAGCGTATAAGTTGGTCGGCTTCTTCTTTGGGGAGCTCTGAGACGATAAGAAACCCTCTTTTCGGTAGATATTCGTCAAGAGAGACAATGATCAGCCCCTCCAATGACTATTCGATTGGGTCCATTCTAGTTTCTTTGACGCTTGGCCGAACGGCCTTTCGTTGCTACTCAGGTTGATCACCGTTTGAGGTATCTTAATTCTGGTTGGCCTTGACCTATTTTGCTTTAATAGCGAAAACAAAACAGCTCCTTGCAGCGGCCTGGTCTCCTCTGATTTTTACCACTCCTTGATCAGTGAGGAACTTGAGATTCTGGTGGAGTGAGGAAGGAACGACCTACATGTCGTGGAGCCACCCTCTTCCCAGGATAACATTGTACAGAGATCCAGACTGGATAACATGGAATTCAACATCCTTATTGGTGGGGCCGATCTTGATTGGCAGCTTGATCTTTCCCAGTGGTGACTCTACGTCGATGTTGAAGTCGATCAGTGGTCCTATGATGGTATCCAGGTCTTTGATGTTATCTCCAAGTTTGTAGAGTAATGTTATGTACATGATTTTCGAAGAGCTTCCCTGGTCGATGAATATCCTTCTCACATCAAAATTTGTAATTCTTAGGGTGAGGATTAGGGCATCCTTGTGAGGAGAATTCACACTGACCATGTCTTCATTGATAAAGATGATTGTGTGGTCAAGGTCCAGGTCCTTCCTTTCCCTTTTCACGAGGATCGACTTGGCTGTGTCGACTTAGAACGCTTGCTGAATGTTGGAAACTATTCTCACCCTTTCCTTGAGCTTATTGCCAGTGTGCTTAGAGGGATCGATGTAGCCGCGGATAACAACAACCAATCCCGTCGGAGGTAGTTCTTTCTTCACTGCTTGAATCACGTTGATCTTTGTAATAACCTTTGGCTTCGTCGTGTTTATGTATTCTTTGAGATGTCCTATTTTAACGAGCCCCTCTAAGTTCTTTATAAATATCTTACAATCACCAATGAGATGTCCACGGTCTTGGTGGTAGATGCATTTAAGACTCGCATCCCTAGAACCTGGATCGCCGATCAACAAAAATGGTAGAGCAAGATATTAATTTTTACAGGTACAAGACTCAACGCCGACGAATGCTCGGAAACAATATGGAAACTATTATCATTGCTCAGCATTATGAAATTTCACCTCAGCAAGGAACTATATATTTTATTATTGCTTTGATTTGTGCTCAAGCACGAATTATTCTATATATCCGTTCGGATTCATATTCTATATTCATCTCTTCATGGAGCTCGGTGAAATACTTATGATCATATTCAGCTCCGAGGAAAAGCTACAACAGTTATTATATTTCACCCCCAACGGATAGTTGGTCGGGGCAATTCTTATTTATATTCAGGCCCAGATATCGGCTCAAGCACAAATTATTCCTTATATCCCTTGGGATTCATATTCTATATTCATCTCAACATGTAACTCGACAAGATACTTATTCAGCTTTGAGGAGAATTACAACATTCGTTGTATTTCACCCCCAACGGATAGTTGGTCGGATAAGTCTTATTTATATTCAGGCCTGACAACATTCTCGGCCATATTCTTATGTTCTGGAAGATCTTATTCTTGTTCTGCATTATATAATTCTACCTCGACAGATCAACGAGGCACTTTATTATTCTTTATATCTATTTGGATGCATATTCTATTCTTATTTCAGCATGGAGCTCGACAAATATTTATAATCATATATTCAACTCCAAGGAGGTCTTCAACATTTATATTATCTTATTCCCAACAATCTGTTGGTCAGCTCCAAGGATGTCTCCATCATTTATTATATTTTATTCCCAACAATCTGTTGGTCAGCGTCGAGGAGGTCTCCAGCATTTATTATATTTTATTCCCAACAATCTGTTGGTCAGCGCCGAGGAGGTCTCCAGCATTTATTATATTTTATTCCCAAGAATCTGTTGGTCAGCGCCGAGGAGGTCTTCAGTATTTATTATATTTAATTCCCAATCATCTGTTGGTCAGCTCCGAGGAAGTCTCTATCATTTATTATCAAAAATGTATTCCTCCAGGAAGTAAAACTTGTATTCCTCCGGGAAGTAAAACTTGTATTCCTCCGGGAAGTAAAGCTACTTGTATTCCTCCGGAAGTAAAGCTACTTGTATTCCTCGGGGAAGTAAAGCTACTTGTATTCCTCCGGGAAGTAAAACTTGTATTCCTACGGGAAGTAAAACTATATATTCCTAAAAATGCCAACTTATGTTGGTTAGGAAATAAATCTATTCCCAAAAAAGTCAACTCAGGTTGGTCGAAAATAAAATAACAGTGGACGTAGGCTTTTTCTTATAGCCGAACCACTTTAAAAATCTTTGTTTCTCATGTGCTTGATTGGATTGCTTTCATCTATTTATCTGTGATCATAAAAATGGGATTCGGTCCAGTTTTTTACATCAACAGAATGGCGATGAGGATGAGATTGAAGATGAAGATAAACATTCACATCAAACATATAAGAGACAAAGATTTTTAAAGTGGTTCGGCTATGAATAAAGCCTACGTCCACTGTTATTTTATTCCCAGGGGTTTACAATAGCACCATAGGGTGTAGAGAGAGAAAGGATGTGTATCTTGTGTATCGTGTTTCTTGGTTCTCTCGGATCTCTTGGATCTCTTGGATCTCTCGGATCTCTTGGATCTCTTGGATCTCTCGGATCTCTTGGATCTCTCTTGGATCTCTCTTCCTTTTGGCTAAGGGAATACATGTATTTATAGTGGTGGGGGATAAAGAGATTCATTGTATGTAGACATTTATACATTATGTCTACATTCAACGAATCTAATTGTTGAATTGCTTGGTATGCTATGTGTTGTCATCTACAGTATAAATGTACATTAATTCTCATTAAATGCGTAGTTATCCTTTGATCTTCCCGGTTGTTATGCCGACCAACTCTCCTCGGGTGCCGACCAACTCTCATCGGGTACCGACCAACTCTCCTCGGGTGACAACTAACACTCCTCGGGTGCCGAATATTTCCACGTAGGATGGCATGTGTCCTTTTCTGATTGGTCCTCGTAGATGGAGAATTTTTGCATTAACAGAAGCCCCCAATGCTCCATGCTTGATGGTTTACTTGAAAGGATAGAGTATTTATTCTGCAGTGTTGCTCGGTGCTCGTGAAATTCTTGATCTACCTTCTTGATTTGTTCAACATAAAGTGCATTATCTCTTGGACGACATATGATGCAGACTGATCCATGGTTGCTAATCTTTCTTTTGAGGAACTCCGTGTGCTATGTATCACCCCTGGGAATTCGGATGCAGCCATGCCATAGTATTCAGCTTGTAGCTTGTCATAATCTTCAAGTATGTTGATTGATTTTCCAGCCGACCAACTGCTTCCTGTGTCGAGCAACTGAATGCTAACTTTACGTGCTTGATTTTTCTGATTTATGCTCCTCTGAATACTTTGTCGAGTAACATACTAGCTTTTGAACCCAAATCTTCAATCTTGTTAGTACTAATCTAGTGGTGGACTTTGAAACATTTTCATACAACTTCTTCTTCATTATTGGTCGGGACAGTAGTAAAGATCTCAGTGCTGTAGATGCTGAATTTGACTCCTGAACTTCAATATGCCTCCGTGTAAGTTTGTGGAGTTGAATTTGATACTCGACTGCATGATGTTATGATAATGTGCCACCGAATGAACAACTAAATTTGTAATAGAAGCCCCCAAGTGTGGAATATGAACTTTGAGTAGTTTCTTGGCCTTGAAATATGTTGGTCTTGCTGGAAAAATAAGGCCGAGGAATATTCCATGAAATGACTCCCTGAGATCTTTGCATGTTTGCATTTTCTAGCTTCTATTATTTAACTCAGTTCAAGTGTTTAAGAAGAATATATGTTGACATTTCAATTATGAATTTCTACATTTCTTACATCATATGACTCTTGTCGGCTTTTAAAGAATCTGTTTGAATTCCAACTTGGGAATTTCTACATGTGTTCTTTAGCTTAGTACGAGTGTTTGAGGAATAGATGTTTGAATTCTTAATTAGAAAGGCCTACATGTATCTCTTCTCTTAACTCGATTAAGTCAAGTATGAAGCTCTATGCCCAGGATTGGGGCATGTATGAAATGAATCTGACGGTGCCAATTGAATTGTTGTTTGCAGTCTTGCTGCTGTGCTGTGTGCAGTCTAGCTGCGTTGTTTTTGTTCGGTATTGACCTTTTAAGGTCTTTATGTGCTGTTGATGAGCATCCAAGAATTATACTGGGCAGATAATTTTGCCTGAGCACCTGTTGAGGCTGAATCATATAAAAATTACGATTAGAATAATTATTCATCCGGCCAATATATAGTGTGCATCGGCTTCAATATTGGACAATTTAAATTTTCAGATAATAATATGAGAGATAACAATCAAAATATCTTGTGTTCTTATAAAAATATGATGTACATAAACGTGTCTCCATAAAAATCTTTAACGGACTTGTGATTATGAAATTTTCATTTATTCATATTTGAAATAAAAACCGATCCACTAATTTAATAAAATCGTGATTTGCAATATTTTGCAGATTTGATAAATAAAAAATTGGACAACTAATTTATGTTTATAATCATAAAAAGCATGACTGAATCAAAAGATGTATGTATGTATGTACAACATATAACTGATTATTCATATATGGATAAAATTGATCATATCAACACAATTACATAATATGATTATTTGTGCAGAGAATATAGTTTTCTTGAAGAGAGAGAAAATGAGTCTGATTCAATTCATGTTAATATCGGAATGGAAAATACACAATCGTTCTTAATGCTTATCCCTATCCTAACATATTTGTTCAGAAAATCTTCAAGTGGATCCATAGATGCAAGGATTTGTATAATATTTATGAGTATAAAATTCACCAGATCCCCAAATTGAAATCGATCACACAGTTAGTGCATATAAAAATTATGACTAAATTAAAAGATTTTCAAATGAATCAAATTTGTATATACTCATATAAAAGAGATTTATAAATATAGAGAAATTATTTTATCTCCTTAAAGAAGAAATAATATAATATGTACACAAATTTCTCAAACTTTGTGATTATGAAATGTACATTTATGCAGATTTATAAAAGTAGATTCAACAATTTGTGAATATAAAATCATGATTGAATTAAAAGATTTATGCACAATATATAATTGATTTGATCTCTAATTTTATGGATATAAACATATAAGAATCATTATTTGAACAAAAAGATGCGTGCATATAACTAGTTATACGTAGAGAAGATAAAAACTTAGCTTTTGATGGAGAACGATGCTTGTAACACGTTCCCACAGACGTCGCCAATCTGTTGAAGACAGAAAATGGTCCAGGCCATTTTAGTGGCGTCAACAGCAGATAAATGATGAGGATGAGATTGAAGATGAAGATAAACATTCACATCAAACATATAAGAGACAAAGATGTTTAAAGTGGTTCGGCTATGAATAAAGCCTACGTCCACTGTTATTTTATTCCCAGGGATTTACAATAGCACCATAGGGTGTAGAGAGAGAAAGGATGTGTATCTTGTGTATGGTGTTTCTTGGTTCTCTCGGATCTCTTGGATCTCTCGGATCTCTTGGATCTCTCTTCCTTTTGGCTAAGGGAATACATGTATTTATAGTGGTGGGGGATAAAGAGATTCATTGTATGTAGACATTTATACATTATGTCTACATTCAACGAATCTAATTGTTGAATTGCTTGGTATGCTATGTGTTGTCATCTACAATATAAATGTACATTAATGCTCATTAAATGCGTAGCTATCCTTTGATCTTCCCGGTTGGTATGCCGACCAACTCTCCTCGGGTGCCGACCAACTCTCATCGGGTGACAACTAACACTCCTCGGGTGCCGAATATTTCCACGTAGGATGACATGTGTCCTTTTCTGATTGGTCCTCGTAGATGGAGAATTTTTGTGTTAACAACGGGCATCTTCGGGGGACTCTTGAAGAAAGGCTAATCTTTGATTCGATGAATAAGCATGTAGATAGGCTCCTTGAAGGTGGTGTCAAATTCTTTGAAGATGTTCTCACTTGCTTGCGTTCTGGGGAGGCTCCTAGAATCGTCATTTCTGGATCACTTTTTAGCCGTCGATGACTAGTTCCCGCCTTTGGGAGCTTTCTTCGGCTCACATTTTTTTGGTCGGTCGATATAGCGGCGCAAGTAACTTTGTATCACACCTTGTCATATTTCTCGATGTGTGACATGATATCGTCCATCGAAGAAGGTGGTTTCTTCATCAGTGAATGGTAGAGGTCGTCCGATCGATCCTGACCGAACTTGAAGGATGAGACTGTCAGTTGTTCATTATTGTCATCGATTTTGTTACACAGCTCCCAATACCTCTGAGCATACTTCCTAAGGGCTTCCCCTTTCTTCTTCTTGAAGGAGATCAATGAGTCGACCTCCTTGACAATCTCGTTGCTTGTGATGAACCTAGTCGTGATTTGCTCGGCTAATTCCCGGAAGGAAGAAATTGACCTCGAGGGTAGTTTCCCAAACCACTTCAAGCAGATTTCTCCTAACGTCGATGGAAGCACTCTGCACATCAGAGCGTCGTGATGGCTCCAGAGAGACATAGTCTGCTGATAGTGCTGGATGTGGTGAGTTGGGTCTGTCTTGCCTTCATAGATCGTAACCTTGGGCATGGAGAATTTCTTTGGAGGCTCAAATGATTTTATTTGTTAAAGCCACATCATGCCCTAATGCTTTCTTGGCTAGACCTTTGGGGGTTCTAGCGATGATTGGGTTCACCCTTTCATCTAACTCCTTGCGGATGAGAACTCTCAATTCGTCATTCCTGTCTTCATTTGACTTTCTTTCGAGAGTCAGCCTGCTACTGTAGGCTAACTCGGCGGGGTGAGGTCGGTGTTGTATGTGAATGACAAAGTTCCTTCCTAGGGAGTAATCGTGCTGCTAGTGACGCGGTGCTCTTTAGCTTTTCGATCACGAGATTTTGCGAACTAACCGGGGTCCCTTCTACGGGGTCGAACTCGTGAATCTGAAATTTCTGCCTTCGATTGATGAGACAGCTACCTCCGCAGTCGCACAATTTACTGGTCGCGGCTATTCAATCTTTCTCCTAGATGCTAGCGAGACGTGAGACAAGACTTCCTTATCCTTTCTCGTTCGACGACATTCAATATCGCCAACTAGGACCATCTTTGCCAAGCGATCTTCCCCTGGATCTGGAGAGCTACTGAGGGTAAGGAAATTGTACATGAGTTTGCTCCCTCCTGACAATTCGTACTTCAAATTTAACACAATTTCTTTAGAGAGCATGGTGAGATAGTTCTGCACTCATTTTTTAATCATAGGAGTCTTGTAAAGGTGAGAGCTCCGATTTCCAACATACGGGGCCAAATTGTAGGGGAAAAGTGCCACATAATCAAGGGGAGAAAAGTAAAACCACAGTCCTAAAAATTAAATGCACAAAAACAATAATAACACAGGATATACGTGGTTAGGCAATATATTCGGCCTAAGTCCACAGGGTGAAGGGGGAGGAGATATTTATTAGAAAAGAAAGAAAGTAACAACTGGATTGCTAGTGTTGTTAGCTGAGAGTCCAGTTATTACATGCAATTACGATCCTTTCTTAATGGATTTAGTTCCCTCTATTTATAGGAGTAGTTTTCCTAAAGTATAGGTCTTTGGGGGTTTAAGATAAAGACGAATAATATCATGTAATATCTAAAATGATAAAACATTATTGATCATCTGTTATTGATAGATATCTTGGTTAATGTCCTATCCCGTGCTTCTCACATGGGCTACTGCGAGATTGACCGCGTGGAGTTATTTTCCTTGTTCATTCATTAATCTTTGAAGAAATAGTAATTGACGTAAGCTAAGAACTTATCCTTCACTAGCCCATACTCCATGGGGTAACATATAATAAGTTTATCATGGGCCTCAGCCATTTCATCCTTGGTTCCTTGAAGCACATCGGAGAGGTTAATATTGCTTTCCTCCATGATTTCAAAATGCTTCTTGATGTGGGGGAGGTATTTTACATTATGCATAAATTGTTGATCCACCCTATCAAGGTCATCAACCTCTTGCATGAGGTTGTCAAAGTCATCATGAAAGCAACTTGGACAACATAAGTGGACATAAACATATCCTCATTGGTCAAATAAGTGGTTATTAGCTAAGTCTTTCCCTCGCTCAAACAATTCTCCAGGACCTTGTCAAGCATCTCCTAGCCATGTAGATGCTCCTTTAATATGTCCCTCTCTACAGAAATTCTTGTAGTCCATTGATGACCCTCTCCAAATCCAAATGACAAGTGTGCCATTCCATTGCAAATATCGTAGAATTCTTCCAAGCTTGTTGACCATCTAAATCATCATCTAACAATGCCTCCGCAAGATGTTGATCTTGAGAAAATAGAATAAGTAAATATTAAGTCAAATCATTCAAAAAGAGACAACTGGAGAATAAAATCTAAAGCCGGAGTATGCATTCTCCGAAAAATGAAAAATATCCTCATGATTATCTTCGATTCTTCTCCCCAGAGAAATCCAACCAATTCCACATTGTTCATCTTCATTAAGGCCTTCAAGGCCTCACCAATGGAGGAGTAAGAGTTCAATTCCACCAAGTGGAACGTAACGCATGGAGGAAGTAAAGCTTCAGCAACCAAAAGGGGAAAATACCATGAATGGTCTCTTTCCACCATCTCTTTTATACATCTTTATCCAAGGGGTCTTAAATGGTTTTAGATTCCCTCCCCCCCGCCCCTCCTCAAATGCCTTGGAGAAAATATTTTGTTTCTAACCCCGTTTCAGCTTGGGGATCAAAGGATAATTCAATAACTACAAGTGGGTCTAACTGTCAGGATTGGTTTTTTATGAGATCATAAAAGTCCCCTGAAGTAGGAAAATTTTCTCGAGTTACCTCTGGAAGACCACCAACCCCCTTACCACTTGTAGCGGAGGTTGGATTTTCTAAGACACCTCAAATATTGACTCAACAATAGATGAAGTTTAGTGTTTCAAACCTCTTGCTGCTTAATTAAAGGTCTCCTCGGCCTTAAATAACTTTGGCTTCTTATGATTATTAAACATGTAATTCTTATACTCGTCATACACCTCCCCCTGCTTCAATGACCACTCGATATCCTCCCAAGGATCTTAATCACTTAAGGAGAAAGATAACAAATGCAATAATGCAGTTTGAAAGTGAAAAATGGTGCATATAGGGTGGGAAATGGATGAATTAGAATGGTTACCAACCTCAATGGGCTCACCAAGTTAATCCAAGGTATCCAGAACCTCAGTTTCATGACCTCAACATTATTCTCTTCAACTTCACTAGATTAAGGCACATTGGAATCATGAACAACGCGAACGTATGCTATAGACTCGTCCTCAATTAAATTTGTTTGGGCCAAGACGTAAGTCATGGCCTCCTCGGCATCAACTCAGAAGGAATCAAAGACCTGGACTTTTTTTGGACGAGGCTCTATTGTGAGTTCTTGAAAGGTTGTATTAGGTCCCAATCCATTGACGAGCAGGTTCTTGAGAGTCACCATCTCCAAAAATAAGATCTCCTTTAAGCTAAGTGCATATTCGATTATTTTTTGTGCACTTGTCCCCAACACCATATCATTTTAACATAACCAACAAACAAAGATATCAATGATGTAAAATTAACATATTAGATGGAAAAAAATAAAAAGCACTACATGTATCTGGCTTGTGGAGCTTGCACTCCATGGTGGGAACAACATGCACTTCCTCACCTCTCTCTTCTGGTGAGGAATCTTAAACTTCCCAGGAAGAAGTACCCCTCAATCTATTCATTTGGAGAATGTGGCAGTCGTCCACAAAGTAATCTTTGGGGTCCTTCTCCACAAGGTACCTTGGACCTTTTTCCTTCTTACCCTGCTCCTGAACTTTATACATAATAAAAGAACTACGTCAGGATGACATTATATATACCTCCACTTGTCTCTCCAAGTGAAAGTAAAATGCTCTCCATGCATTGAAGGCCCATTGAGTAGGGGATATCCCCATGTGCTTTACAATGTCGCAATGGGCTTGTTTAGAGGGAACTTATCCCGTAGAATAAGAAGACTTAGTTGAAAAGGGCGTATATTGAGACCCTTGAACAAGCCCTCCTGTGAGGTTCTGCAACCCTCGTCTTCATAGAGTCAGGTATTTAGTATTTCTGACGGATATAAACAAAGTCGGCGTTAGTGATTTTGGTTCGGACGAGGGCTCTCCTAGAGAATCCTGAGTCATTTCGTCCTTCGTAGTGTATGACACTATGACTAAGGGGAGCTTAACACTTGGGAAGGGTGTGTGGAACCACCTTATCCTTCTCTTTATCTTTTGATATAGAATCAGTTTCCATAGGTACTAAGGCCTCCAAGACCAACGGATCAGATCATCCCTTTATCACTTTCAGGGTTAACCCCACAACAAATAATGATGCGGGCATTAATATAGGCTTATCATTGGAAATCTTAGAAAATAAGGAGTTTGACAGACGAATAGCAAAGAAGGCATGAATAATGTACCCAGACAAAGGGTTTAATTTATAGCATTTCATGTTGTCGTTTCATCAACGAGTTTGTTCCACCTACAATCAACGGGTCGTATTTGCGATCTCCCATTTAGGATACTCGAATTATTTGCCTTACCTATGAGAGTTGTAATGAAATCAGATTAAGGGGTTGAATCAAAACAAACCCTTTAGTAAAAATCCACTAAGTATTCCCCCTCCCAATATGTCCAAGAGGCAATAAGGGCTAATAATGATACCATGAACAATCAACCCCACTCAGACTCCAACTTTAATTATCCGACTTATGATGGAAACTTTATCAAGTCTAAGATCCAACTGCCACTATAGAGAACTTATTTTTTCTTACTCAACAAGCCTAGATAAGCAAGGCATGAGATCCTGGACCTTTGTGATATAGCTTTTCTCATGTTGTCAATGTCCATATAAGTCCAACTAGCGTCCCCATTCAACATCAAAGACCTTTGTTCCTCCAACTACGTGCTTTCCAAGATCTTGGGGCCCTTCTCCAAGTTACCTCTGACCTCTAGTCACTCAAAATGACAATCCACTACTAGAATTTGGCCTATAAAGCGCTTAACAATTACCCAGCAAGAACGCAACTTCAGCATAGCATGATTGATCTCAGTAAGGGTGTTATTTATCCCCACTATCCATCAAGGTCCCTTTAGGGCCTCTAGCATCTATCCCCTACCTTGGACGACCAATGTTGGCTCATAGGCATCCCTCTCTCTTGATATGGGTAATTAGTAACAAGTACGGTTCTTATGCTACCAATCGCCACTCACTATATACACTACTCCTAATGCATTAAAACACATTTAATGTTGCCATAAACTACCAGTAATGACCTAAAAGCTCTTACCAACACCAACTTCTCTACGGTCGACAAACTGCAAGGCACGAATTCCCATGTTACTGGCATCACTCTGCATCATCTACAGGTGCTCCCTATAAAGATAGGAATCGAACATCCATGCAAGGAGATTTACTAGAGACAGAGAAAAAAATGTCATTTATCTCCTTATACTCGGTGTATTCAATCTTACATGGTGAGTAAAAGTATTGATTATAGTCTCTTTGGTACGTAAGTAAATCAAAATTACTTAGGTGCCCAATAATTACATCCTAATTGCTTTTCGATCATTAAAAAGACCCTCAAAGAATCTTAGCCTACGGTCCAAGGATTGTCATGCTTGTAACCTCCAGTCTAACAATGCTTATCTCCATTAATTATACTTTAATTTATTAATGTTTAATTACTTGGCAATTAGTATTAATAAAAACACTTATAAATTAGGCGGTGTGAAAGAAACTGAACTTTCAAAGTTTAACAAATGACCCATTGTATGCTCAATAACCCAAGTACTATATATTTTGTTGCAATACCCCATTTGGGTACCTTTAGCGACACATAAGGTGTTCTTTGCAACAAACTACAATCTGCGTCATTAATTAATTAATTACAGACCCAAAACATATCGAATTTAAAGGGTCAATCATATAAAAATTAAGGGGCCTAAATTTTGACTTAAAGGAAGTTTGACTACCATTTTCACATTCTGGGGTCTTCATATCCCTAATTTGAGCACCATTTTTCTTCTCTTCTTCAATCTAGCAAGAGTGAGAAAAGGAAAAACAACTTAATTCATCAGAGTTCATTAAAATGGAAGGGATGTTGTATGGACCTTGAGATTTCTCCACTGAGTAGGTTAGCAATGGGTGGGTTAGATATGATATCTATCAAAACTATAAGTTGAACAAGTTTGTTCTTGGCAGTTTTCTTCATTTTTCTTTTTCTTTGTTGTTACCCTGCCTCTTTGGTTATAGATAGTCCTTTCTTACCAAAATGTATGTAATTATTTTCCAATTTGTTGTATTTTTTTATGTATTTGCAGTACATATTCCAAAATCTCGATGCAACATTCCAAACCTGCCTCAGTACAATACAAACACAAGTAAAAGAGTACATGCACAAGAAAAAGGAAAGCAATAAATCAAAGGACTGAGAAAGAAATTATCAAATGGTTTGAAATCACACTTTTAAATAATAAAAGACTTGAGTAATATTAGGGATATCCTTTTTCGTGCCCGACAGATGTGTCAAAACACATTAGGTGGCGTTTGTAATTCACATGAGTTCATGTGAAACACCACCCAATGTGTATTTGACACATCAGTAGGATTACAAAAATGGATCCCCTTGTATTACTCTAAGAGCAACCCTTACGGGTAATCTAAAAATACACATTACTAGTTCAAATTTGTCTGGTAAAAAACAACAAAAGTGCTACACGTATAAGATAATATACACTAGTTACACCTAAAACTTCATCGTTTGAAAAAATAATTTCTACCGCGGAACATGATGTCCCGTTTAGGGTTTTGGGGAAAAAGGTTGGGCGGAACATCATGTTCCGCTTAAGCCTTTAGACAATTTACCTATTTAGCCCACAAGTCTCTTTTTATTAAATAATACCCCTATTTAGCCCACAAGCCTTTAAACAATTTACCTATTTAGCCCACAGGACTAGCCATTATTTCTTAGTCCAAAAAATAATAATAATAATTGAGGCAAAAAAATAAATCTGTTGCAATATAAATTTTAAAGTCATTGCAATACAAAATGGAAATAGCGGGGTACAAAGTGAAAATAGGGGTAATTGGGTGACATGCCTAAGGGGAACGCTGAAGGCTTTTTTTTGTTTTTTTATTAATTCTTGCGCGGAACATGATGTTCCACTTAAGGGTGGGTCCCACAAAAATCCAACTAGTGCAATGTCAAATTTGTTATTTTATACGATAACAAATTGCAAATCTAGACATTTACGGTACCCATAACATACCCATTTACCTCAAATATACACTTTTAGCATACCCATAAGAGTTGCTCTAAGGATCCATTTAATAGTCTTATTTGCCCATGAAAAATGACAAATAAGTTGGCAAATTGAGGATTTACCAACATTTTAATCCATTTAATTGCATAATTTATCATGACAAAAAAATTCATGTGTACCCATGTTTTACCACCATTTACCCACTTTTTGTGGGCAAATTTAGCTTATCTATTTGGTTGAGAAAAAAAAATCAATAAATTTGCCAACTTCGAATGAATACTTTTCTCTCTTTTTTACTTTATTCTCAAATGTTTTCTAATGTTTTAATAATTATTTTATAAAACTGTTCTAAAAAATTAAAGAAAAATGTTTGAAATATTTTAATAAACTGTTTTAAAAACTATTTTAAATATTTCAAAAATACCTTTTTAAAAACTATTTTAAAAAACTGTATTAAAACTGTTTTTAAAAATGATCTAAAAACTGTTTTTAAAAGGTGTTTAAACACAATTTTTATAATACAATTTGTAACAACTGTTTTCAAATACTGTTTTGAAAACTGTCTTTAAAAATTATTTTTAAAAACTATTTTTAAAACTTGTTTAGAAACAGTTTTTAGAAGACTATTTCTAAAAATTTGCTTTTGAAATTATTTAAAACACTGTTTTAAACACTTAAATACTATTTTAAAAAATGCTTTATATGTTTTTCATAACCGTTAAAATTACTTAAATGTTTAAAAAAACGTATTAATTTACTTTTTTGGTAAAAATCTATTTATTTTAGTCAAATATATTTTATGTTAGTCAAATTTTTAATTTATTTTTTAAATAATTATTTTACTTTTTGACTCATTGGGTTGACTTAATTTTTGGCTCATTAGGTTGTTTCATAGTCAAAAGTGGGAAAACCTAACATTTGCCTATGAAAATTTTGCCATGACAATTTTTGCCAAAGAAAATTTTGCCTACTTAGCTATTTGCCCACTTCACAACCAAACAGACCCTAAAAAAACTTACATAAGTAAGCATATCAAGACCAAAACCCATTTTAATATCATGAGACTAAGACTGAGGGGAACAAAAATGTAGCCCTTCAAGAGAAAATTTCAACTTTACAACACTTGTCTAGGAGCATAAACATGAATGTGAACACGACGCTCGAGCGTTCGATAGTGACACGGTATCAGTTACATAATCAATATTGTGATACCATGTCACCAAATAACGATCATAATCGATATTGTCCGTTCAATGGCCCATGTGAAACAAATTTAAGACGCAGGGTCCCTAGTGTTTTACTAATATGTAATCTCTCGCTAAATACTGAGCTGTTAACTAAGGATCACAAATAAATCCTAAACATCCCCTGCGAGGGACCTCTAATACGTCGGGCGGCAACATAATCTTCTCAAACGAACTCTTTCCTGAAGCAAAAAATGGAGGCGTAAAAACAATTACACTTCTATTCTTTAATAGGGTGAAGTATAAAAAATATCACTGAACTATTTTTGTTTTTAAAAGGAGCTCCACTTTAAACTATTCTCAATACAACAATAAAAAATGAACTATTTATGTTATAAAACCCCTATGCGTCTTCAAAAATCATCACTGTAAGGTACCTTAAAACAAACAAAAATTCATGGTTCAGGGGTTTGTTTTCATTAAAGCAGCAGGTTGCTTGAAAAAACTGCATAGTTTGAGGAGAATTTATGCAATTCTCCTTCTTAAACCAGATTTTTTAAAAATATGAAGTATTGAATATATTGTTAGGCCTGATTTTCGGCGAGACGAGATCAGAAAAAGGCCTTTTGAGAAGATAAAAATTCATTTTTTGAATAATATATTTTTCCCCGATTCTGATTATTATTATTTTTTTTTGTAGCTGAAATTTATGCTGAAACAGGATTTTTCTGGAAAAATGGCAAAATCATAACATTTTCGGAATTCATAATATTTGGGGGAAGTCTAGAAAATTATAAATAACAAAAATACAGAGAAATAGTGATAGACATAGACATATATTAACAAATCAAAATGGTATAAATGCTGCATAATTTCAGAAAAAATTGGATCGGCATTTAAAAAAAAAATCAAATGGCAACTCAGATTTTGGAAACAAGTTGCACCACTAGTCATAGTTGTCCTCTTCATGAGATGAGGAGATATATTGTTGTACATAAAACGGTTATACTCAGTTTTTTCTCAAGATTTAGGAGTAAATTCATAACAATTGCATAACTGAAAATTGTAATACTTGCCTCGGTGTTATCATGGTCATATCGAATCAAGAAAAGGCATCTGCAGCCCCTTATATCATGCAACCTCCTTTGAATTTCTAAAACACGAGCATCATAGTATCTTGCTTGATCTCTCTTCTCCTGATCATATACGAATATAGGTTAAAGCTAAGCATGCTGCCAAGTACCAAAGTGATCGTTCCAAAATTTCAGCTAAAATGATACTACAAAAAATAAAGTGTACCATTTTGAAATCCTCTGTTCTTCATCCTCTCACTTTTTCATTGACATGTAAAAGGTTTGTTTGCATTTTGGGGATGCGTATTTTTAGTTGGGACTCAAAGATTTCCATACACGCACTTTGGGGTCCATTCTTTTTTTGCAACACTTTGAGAGAAAAAAGTGTCGCAAAGAATATTAAAAAGCATCATAAAAAGTGAAACTTGACCCCAAAGTTCAATTTGGCCTTCAGCACTCATCTGTTTGGTAGTATTTCACTTTGGGTGCTATAGTTTTCAATAATATGTTTTTGACCCCCCAAAAGAGTCATATAAGCTCAAAAAGAATCATAAAAAGGTATGAGTAATGCTATGCCAACACAAATGCGAGACATTTTGGTGCAACACACGTCACGTCAGTGTGTCACACCAAAATCTGTCCTTGTTCTAGCATCACCGAAAACGTATTTTTGTCAGTTTTAGAGGTCAGAGATATATCACCATAAATTTTGGCCGGTAACTTGTAACAGATACACTTAATAATCGAGTTTACCTGGAAGCAGAGTACAAGATCTCCGACTTCCACTTTATGGCATTCCGAATGATCAAAAGGGAGAGAGCGTTCTCGTACTGACGTTTTAACATTTACCCACTCATCCTCCTCGGCCCCAAATCCAACATATCTTACACGAACCTCCTGAAATAAACAACAATTTACTACGTTTATGTCATAAAGTGGGGTATATTAACAGCCTCACAATCGTGTTCATATTGATGTCTCCAATAAAAAAAAGCTCCTCAAGCAAAAAAAAAAAAAAAATAAAGGAAATTTTCTGCTTTCCTGTTCATAATATATACATATGTAATATATAATAAACAAAAAGTGGGAAAAGTAGTGCAAAAACTTTCCCTGAACTATTCATTCTTTGCATAAAAACACTCATTTTTTTGGCGATTTTCCTCAAAACAGTGATCTTTTACAGAACAATGGTGAAACTATTCAATCATTGAGGCAACAATACTAGAATTTTTGTTAATTAAACTGTTAACATTTTTCAAGTTCAAAAAGAATATATACCACAAAATCCAAAATCGACTAGATCTTTTGTCTACTTAAAAAATGGGCTTAAATAAGTACTTACAGGATCCCCCGAACTAAGAAATCTGTGATTAAGAAATGCATCCACATCATACCTGCAACACCCGGAAAGGGTAAGGAGTAATAATTTCTGAACATGTTACCTCTATAGGGTTTAGTTCAAGTAATCCTTTTCCCTTAATTATTTGGTAAAAAGGGAAACAAGAAGACAATGTTATATTGCTAGTAATGATGAGAAGATATAAAAAAGGGGGGAAATGAAAATTTAACCTCAAAGTTGGGGGTCAATCTCAATTTTGGGACCGATATTTCAACAGTTGCAATGTTGACCTTGAGATTTGAATTTTTTGCAATGCTAACCCTCCGTCTAGCTTTCGTTAAAAGACTTGTGTGAGGATTGCAAACGAACCGAGCCGAGCTTAACTAAGCTCATTTATTAAGCGACTTGAAATTATATTCGAGCTCGGTTTATTTACTAAACGAACGAGCCGAACACGAGCTTTAAACGAGCCGAGCTCGAGCAACTCGGTTTTAAGAGGCGTAATCGAGCTCGTTTATGCATTAAAACCCGAGCTCGAGCCGAGCCCAATGATCACAATTTTTTAAACGAGCTCAATATTGTGTTCAAGCTCGGTTCGATTGCTTAACAAACGAGTCGAGCTCGAGCTTTAATAGAGCCAAGCTCAAGTTGTTCACGAACAGCTCGGTTGGTTTGCAGCCCTATCTGTGACTGAAGAAAATAATTAATTAAAATATTACCATCTAATTAGTAATTTAACTTTAAAAAAAATTAACTCCACCACAATTTCCACACTACCACAACTTATTAAAGTGCGTGCGCGTATACGTGTGTGTTTAAGATTTTTCTATTTTTTAATTCTCTTTCATTTTAGTTATAAAAGGTGAAAAAATCCACGCAGGAAACCAAGCCAGCATCTCCGTCAAGCTTTTTACAGTCCAACGGCGGGTCTAACTGAACACCTTTCAAACCTCGGGATTAACATTGCAACTTTTGAAACATTGGCTCAGGTTCATTTTCATTTTTCAACCAAAAAATTACGCGTGGGGGAAAAAAAGAAGTTCCAACTAGCATAGTCAAATATGCTTTTAGAAAGTGATTGCAAAGCAAGGAGATGTTAGGCTTATTTATGTTGTTGAATTATGAGAATTAAGAACATCATCTCTAAAATAAGGAATATTCAACGAATACTTCAATATAACTATATTTTATTTTAGTGTGAATGAATATAAACTAGGAATGACTAATATACAAAATTACCCTTCTATATAGAATATAAACACTGTTTGGGATAGATTGTTTTCAGCAGATAATGAATTATGGATTAGAGTCCCGAGCTCTCTTTATGTTCCAACTTTCCAAACAAAAATCTAAAAAATTTATGTACTTTTATTTTCCAAAACTAGTTACTGCAATTAAATAATCAACACGGGGGATGGAAGTAGTAATGATATATTATAGCTAGCTATATATAGGCTTACCAGGCCCCATCTTTTGACCTGGCCTCAAATTCCAACTCTGACAGATCTGGAACCTTTTCTCCTGCTTAAGAAACAAATTTGTCAAAACCTGGGAATAACATCATTCATAAAAATTACAAAATGTTGTTCAATTTCAATCAAATAAGCTATCACAACAAAAAAATAAGTGAGTACTAAGAGAGAAGGAAATAGCATCTAATGAAGTAAATAAACAGGAATCTACCAACAAATTGTGGTTGGAAAGAAATTTTATCTATATCTAAAGTAATAATAGGAAAGACTCGTCCATTAACATCGAGTTTATTTCTTTAGAGACTTCTAATGTTTGACGAAAATGAAAGTATATAATATTTCATTTCACATTAGAGATAAATCTCATATAAGGTGAAAAATATTTCACCAAGCACCAAATGGGGCATTAGTAGAAAGTGCTTTAAGATTTTGTTTAGACTAATGGCTTCAACACGCTTAGTTATAAACTTGTGGTCATGAACTCTTGCAATAGATGAAAGATTAATTTTTAATGCGCCAGTAAAAAACGGCAAACCCAGTGCACGAGACTCCCGTCATTGCTAGATGTACACAACCTTAAGCCTGCATGTGCAGAGAGGCTGTTTCGGCGACTCTAACCTGTGACATCCAGATCACAATGGACCTTACCGTTGCTCCAGGTTCACCCCTTGGGCCAGTAAATCAACCAAATTCAGCTATTTGCAAGCATTTTGCTGATATTTTATTCGGAGAATAATACTAATAATAGAAGTTACCATTAGACATTTGAGGACTTTCATTCGCTTTGATCAAGAGGCAAGCCGCTGGGACAACGGGCAATTTGTTGGAGACATTAAGTGAAGTTTCTTTGAATAGGCGATCCTGCTGCCTGTTCTGGAACCAACTTTGAACCTAAAATATAGTGAATATGAGGAGTGTTATTAAAGATAGCCCCCCTGAGTTTAGACCCCATTTTTATGACTGGTTTTGAGTTACTCTTGATTTCAAAACAATTTGCAATACACCCTCATTCAAGGTTTTAGAGACACTTTAGGGTCACAGATCACGCACAACACTTCTGTAAGATTTTGCAAAATTCTTGGGGGTATTGCAAATAAAATTGGGGGTGTAACTCAAACGTGACCAAAAAGGTGGGATTAAAGTCGATATACCCTCAATAAAAACAATCTAAGTACAATTAACATAATCATGTCCTGATCGTAGTAACTAACCTCGCTCCACTTTAAATTAGGCTTTCCAGCACGAACATTTGAAGAGCTATGACGGTGCAGCATGCGAAAACAGAAATACTTAATACCCACACAAGCAATTTAATAGGGACAAAAAGGGAATTATATAGGGTTAGATAATGTTTAGTCCCTACCCATTAAATGTTTAAACCAATCACATTACACATTTAACAACAAGCCCCTAACACATAAACCTATATCTGCTAACGGGACCACCCCCACCCCCCTGACGGCGACAGGCGCTGGCGGAAACTTTTCCAGCGGAAGGGGGAGGGATGGGTAGGCGAGGGGCTTTTTGTTAAATGTGTAATGATGTTTAAAAATTTAATGAATAATATTTCGTGGGATCTTGGTCAAGTGCCCCTATTATATAAGTACTAACTCATAACTCACTTGAAATTTCTTGTCAGTGTCTTACAAAACTCGTCATCCAGAGTTTCCTTCCCCGATTCCTCGAGTAATTTCTCCATTTTCTCTATCTGAATCCATACATGATAACCACAATGTGAAGAAAAAAAATCTTTCTAATATAGCAAACAATACATATATATATATATGAACAAACAAAATGTACAAGTCAATATTGTTGAAGAAATAGGATTGTGTATGTAAAAGAGCAAATATGGCAACTTTTAAAGCCCCAGAATCCTGTAAATGACTACAGATTCCTAAATCAACCAACATAATGCTACCAAGATTATAATAGTCTCCTCTTTAAGAGGTTATAATCACACAAAAAGACTATTTAGAAATAGTTATAATCACACAAAAAGACTATTTAGAAATTTAGAAATCAGCCTTCAATATCATATGTATATTGTATTAAAAAAACATACTCTTTAGGCTAGCTTAATATAAAGAACCATTTTTAGTTGCAATCCAAGTGGAACTTAACCACATACTTAAAAGCTACTTGCTAAGAACAGCAAAATATCGATCATTGTAACAGAATACATATAAGGTGAGAAACAAAATATTTCTGAATTTACAAACCAAAAGTCTTTGCACTTTATAGGTAAACTAAATAACGTATCAGATAACCATAGATCAAGTGAACATTCAAATACATTTGTAGCGGATTTACCCAAAAAAAAAAACGAACTACATATAGATCTAAGATTGACATAAGTTTCTAGCCAAGCTAGAATGATAATAAAATATGCATGTTTATTTTAAACATAATCCATGAAATATGCCATGCCACAGATGTAAACTTGGCCAGTTCAGCCAGTTAACATCCAAGCTAACTTTACTTTAAATTTTCCACAACTTTGGATTAATTACAAATCAGGTCTGCTAAATCGGAAAAATATTTATAAAATTAAAAAAAGGTAAATTAATATTTAATCCCTAAAAAAATCCATTCAATGTTTAGTCCAATATATTTTCTAAAATAAGGTAGCATTTAATGTTTAGTCCAATATATATTTTCAAAAATAATCTTTACTCCCCAAAAATGTTCCATTTAATGTTAGTGTCGTGCTAATGTCACTACTAGGGACTAAAACTTATTTTTTTAATTACGTTGGACTAAAAATTAAACAAATAAATTATCTTTGGCTTTTTATTAAATGCCCCGATAAAAATTGGTCAAGTTAACACATATATATATTAATAATGCTCTTGTGCGGACTTTCCCACATTTTAACAGTGCGGACTGTACATGTGTCACCTGACGGTGCGCCTAGAATTTATCGGCTAAATTATAGAAAAGAGAGAGAGGCTAAATTATAGAAAAGAGAGAGAGAGAGAGTTATCTCTTTTCTACTCTCTCTCTCTCTCTTTTCTCTCTTTTCTACTCTCTCTCTCTCTCTCTCTTTTCTATAATTTAGCCTCTCTCTCTTTTCTCTCTCTCTCTCTCTCTCTTTTCTCTCTTTTCTACTCTCTCTCGCTCTCTTTTCTATAATTTAGCCTCTCTCTCTTTTCTCTCTTTTCTACTCTCTCTCTCTCTCTTTTCTATAATTTAGCCAATAAATTCTAGGCTCACGGTGACACATGTCCAGTCCGCACTGTTAAAATGCGAGATAATCAATACTGCTCTTGATATATAGATATGCATAATAAAAATGAAAAAAATAAACTACGCACTTTGTTGCAAAGGCCTCTTTTGAGACTTTTTAGCAATGTTTCTTAGGGTGCGTTTGGGAACCCCAGTTCCATGCCGTAGAATTGGAATTTGAAAATTTTCAGTTAAAAACGTTTAGAATTTTAACTATACGGGTGTGTTTGGAAGCCCCAATTCCAACCTTTGGAATTGGAATTGAAAATTTTTCAATTAAATTTTGAACTGAAATTATTCCAATTCCGCAACCTAGAATTGGGGTTCCCAAACACACCCTATAAATTTTCAAATTCCAATTCTAAAACACGGAATTGAATTCCCAAACGCACCCTTAAAAACCACCATTTAATTGACAAACTAATGCAAAAAAGAACATAAAGCCAAAAATTACATCAGCATTAACAAGAGTATAATAATATATGTGCCAAACGTTTAAAAATTTAACACATACCCTTGAACATAAAAATCTATAGCATGGGATAAAGTTGAAGCCCACCAAAAAAAGAAGCTAAATTTAACAATATGAGGACATAAATGGTGCAAAGTTTGGATTTTTACCTCAGATTTTGCAAAGCCAGAGAAAACTTTTTTCTCCCTAGGCCGTAGACGACCCATGGTGAGAAAAATTTGGAATTGGAGTGATGAAATTACAAAACCCTAGGTAACTGAGTGAGTATGTGTTGAGAAATCAAAGGATTTTGAAATGAGAAAATTGTTTTTCAGACAAGGAAATTTGATTGGTTCTAGGGCAATGGTTTGGGCGCCTTTTCAAATGTTGTTTTTTTTATTATGGTTTTGCTTTTCTACTCTCATAAAAATGTTCTTATAGAATCGCATGTAATCACCCACGTATTGTGTTTTGGATCCACTCAAAATACGAATCTATATAAACACGGTACGTCAGTTTGTACACACGATTGTGAACGAATCTCATATACAAATAGAGTTTTCTCCCTTATAAAAATGGGTACACCACTTTCCTACACGGGTGGATAACGGAACCTATCAACTCGAACCGAACCGTCAGGTTGAGTTTGGTTTTCTAATACTATTGGGTAGGTTCTGGTTTCTAAACTTAAAAATCGATTGTATTGGGTTGTTTCTTAATTTTATACCTAACTTAACTCAACTCAAACCGAGAATCAAACCGATGTGGAACCGATATTAACTGAACCTAAACTTACCCTATATAAACCGATATTTAAATATCAGATTACTGTACATAATATCTGAAAATATCCGCTGATTTTAGAATATTCGAGATTAATGTGTTCAAATCTTAAATTTTGTGTTGATTTTAATGTATTTGTATGTTTAAAAAAATTTGGGAATAATTATATGTTAACTTTGAACTTGGAAGTATTGACATATTTAATCATTAGTAAACACATGTTATTTTTGGTGTTAACTTAGATATACAAGTGTTTAAATTTTGTGATATGTTGTCTTAGTATTTTTATTATTTTAGATTTTTAAAATAAATAGAACCGTAAATAAATCCAAAATAACCCAAACAAAAACCAAACCGAAAATTGCACCGAAACAAATCAAACCATGATTGGTTTTGTTTGGTTTAGTTCCATAACAATGGTTTGGGCATGGTTCCAATAATGGGGAACCGAAGTACATAGGTTCTGGTTTAGGTTTCGGTATGGAATCGAACCAAACCTACACTACACCAAAATGACAAAATTGTCACCTTTCAGCCGGTCACCCTTGTCAAGGTCATTGACCGTGATAAAAAAAACGCGTTTTGTGTCACGGTTATTGACCTTGACACGACCGTGACAAAGAATTGTCACGATCAATGACCTTGACACGACCGTGACAATGTTTGCAGCAAAAACCCTTTCCCCCTTCTTTTTTCCCTCCCGCCGTTCCCTCCCTCTCTCTCTCTCGACGCTGCTCTCTCTCTCTCTCTCTCTCTCTCTTCCATTTATATATATGTTTGTGTGTATATATATGTGTGTATGTGTGTATATATGTGCGTGTGTGTGTGCGGGGGTAGGGGTGGGGCAGGGTGGGGGTACGGTGGGGGCAGAGTGGGGGTAGGGGGTTAAAAATGTAATACTATTTTGATACAACATTAATTTGTGTATGAGTTTCATAATTATAAATAATATCCAAAAATATTGGATAACAATTTATTTTCATTCAAAATAAATAAGTAATTTTCTACAAATTTCATAAAAAAATGAAGGCCGACTTAATATGTGATTTAAGTGTAAAATAATCGTTATATACTTATACTAATGGAGAAAAAAACCATATATGGCGTTTTTTGTTTTTATTAGATGCAAAATAACACATATAGGTATCACATGACTTTATATCCATCAAATAAAATTTTACCATAAAATATCATTTTGTGGAAGGCAAGATCTATTACAATATATTTACATACCTAAATGATTTTTTTTAAATGACATTACAACAAAAAACTACAATAAGGGTTAAAATGGCATCCGAAATTGCTAAAAGCATGAAAAATAAAATATCATTTAGTCTATGTTGTTGAAAAATTTGATCAAATTGGTGAGTCCTTCATATTTTAAAAATGTTGTTTTTATTCCTATTTAACTTTTCTTTATATACACCCTTAATTATATTTAAAGTTTAATAAAATAGGAGTTATAGAAAGAAAAGTGGGGTTTAAATAAAAACACTTTTTTTAAATTTTAGGTTTTGGTGCATAATCTTACTTTGTCATAATTAATTTATATGCCTCAAAGTTATTTTATCACTCTTAGTTTATATTTGTGATAATACTTTATAAACCACAACTTTAGGTTGATTATTTTAGAACTTAAACTTCAATATACAAAAAATAATTCTATAGAACAGCTTAGATATCTTAACAAAACACATATCTAACATTGAATATGATTTTATAAAAAGCACAAAACAATAGTAGAAATTCAATACATGAAATTAACATTGAGATTATTTTAAATAGACAGTCACTACTGTGTGTGTGTGTGTGTGTGTGTGTGTGTGTGGTGGGTGGGGGGCTATAGTGTGTGTGTGTGTGTGTGTGTGTGTATGTGGTGAGTGGGGGTGGTGGTGTGTGTATGTGGTGAGTGGGGGGTGTGGAGGGAGGTGGGGGTGTGTGTGTATGTGGTGAGTGGGGGGTGTGGAGGGAGGTGTGTGTGTGTGTGTATATATTTGAATTAACCCATGAATTTGTATTTTTGTATTTGAATTAACCCATGAATTTATTTTTGTATTTGAATTAACCCATGAATTTATTTTTGTATTTGAATTAACTCATTATATGAAACATACTTGAAATTAAATATAGTGCGCATAGATACTAGCCTTCTAGTTCTTATGCGTACGCATTCAATAGCCCTTAGACCCATTCGAGAGTCATTACCCCTGTAATGAGATCTCTCGAATTGTCCCGTTTGGACAGTTTGAGACTGTATAATTTTTGTATAATATTCTTATTGGCTTAAAGTTGTTACTTTTGGAGGAAGTTCTGCAGTCGTATCTTAATGTTCTCTGGGTACATACTAGATTGACACGTGTGACTGTTATTTCAATTGACCAATTGAAATAACACTCACACCTGCCAATCTACGTCGTGTACTTGGAGAACTAAGGGGATATGCTGTCGAATTTTTTTCAAATCGTAACAATGTGCATGAGCTGTTAAGTATATTACAGAAAAATGCAGTCTTGAATGGGATAGGACCACTTACCTTTAATAGGATAATTAAATGATGGGATAATTAAATAAAACATACAATAAATCTAAGTTTTGTTTACCTTTAATAGGTGTTTAGTTGTGGTATCTGTGATGGGATATCCGAAATACAAAGAGTGGATGGGTGAGACTAATAGAATGGGGGATGTGTTTCGCAGAGGTGCTAACGAATTTGTGAAATATGCAAAGAGATGTCGTAATGATGAAGAGTTTCCGTGTCCGTGTGCTAGGTGTAAGAATGGTAAGGTGTTTGAGTGGAAAACAGTTTAACTACATTTGTTAAGATCGGGTATGCAAGATAGTTATCGATTTTGGAGTTTTCACGGTGAATTGAAAGTTCATTTTGTCCCCGACCAACCTTCACAACAACCTTCAACAAGTAGAATAGATGTAGAAGGGGACGACGTAGATCATAATAGCTATCCTGTTATGAAGAACAGTTTGAAAGGTTTGGGAATGAAGTATAAATCGATTCATGCTTGTGTGTATGACTGCATACTATACCGAAAGGAGTATGAAAATCTCAATCGTTGTCCGGTATGCGATGAACCTAGATATGTCCAATCTACTAGTAAGGAAGGCACAAGCTCAAAAGTGCCTCAAAAAGTATTGAAATATTTTCCCATTGGGCCTAGATTAAAGCGATTTTTCACAGTACCATGGATTGCAGAGGCAATGACTTGGCATGCTAGGGAAGAAGTAGGGGGTAATATCATGCGTCATCCTATTGATTCTACTGCCTGGCGGAGGATGAATTTTGAGTATCCCGATTTTGCTCGAGAACAACGCAACATTCGTTTGGCTATATCAACAGATGGTTTCAATCCATTTGGAAATCTAAGCACCAATCAGAGTGTATGGCCAGTGATCCTAGTCCCACTCAACCTCCCTCCTTCACAGTGTATGAGACCTGAATTTTCGATGATGGCTTTATTGATACCTGGGCCAAAGGCACCAAGTGATGACATTGATATCTACCTGGCTCCTTTGGTAGAAGAATTAAATGAGTTGTGGGAAGAGGGTGTGAAATCATTTGACTCTTTTAGAAAAGAAGAGTTTACGCTGAAAGCTATGTTGATGTGGGCAATTCATGATTTTCCAGCTTATGGGACATTATCCGGATGTGTAGTACATGATTATTTGGGGTGTCCTATTTGTGGAGAGGAGACTAAATCTCTTCTTCTATCCTCTAGCTTAAAAAATGTATACCATTGCCACAGGAGGTTTTTACCCCCAGCTCATAGTTTCAGATTTGAGAAAGGTTCCATTTTTTTATTGGGCGGAGTTGAACATAGGCTACCGCCGAGACAACTTTCGGGTTCAGAAATTGAAAGTAAATCTTCTGAATGTGGCCCAAATATGCCAGGTAAGAATCCCAAATTTAAGAATGTCAAGCATAAGAAGATCCCAACTGGGAATGAAGCTGAGATAAGAAAGGCATGGTCTCGGAGGTCAATTTTATTTGACTTGCCTTATTGGAAGAAAAACCCGGTGCGCCATGTATTGGATGTGATGCATGCAGAGAAGAATTTCGTTGAACATATTGTGGGTACTTGCCTTGGGGGGAGTCATTCGAAGGATGGAGAAAATGCACGAAAAGACCTTAAAACGTTAAAACTTAAGCCACAACTATGGTTGAAAGAAGATAGTAGGGGAAGGACAATAATTCCCCCTGGTGCGTTTACTTTGACGAGTGGGGAAAGGAAGGTGCTTCTAGACACAATATATAATTTGAAGGGCCCATCTACTTTTTCGTCCAACTTGCAAAGGATTGTGAATTATGTTACTCGTGATTTACATAAGTGTAAGTCCCACGATTGGCATGCGATCATGCAATTGGTTCCTCTATTGTTTAAGCACTGTTTCTCCAAGAACAAGGATTTGCGTAGGGCTATTATGCAAATTAGTATTACCTTCTCCCTCTTGTGTGAGAAGGTAGTGAATCGAGAACACATAGTGGCCGCAAAATTGGCTGTGAACGAAGTGATTTGTGTATTGAATAAGTACTTTCCCCCAGCATTCTTTGACATAAGTGTTCACTTGTTGGTACACCTATGCGACGAGGCACTTCTTTGTGGTCCAGTTAGATATCGGTGGATGTATCCGTTTGAAAGATTGATGAAAGTTTTTAAAGATTACGTCAAGAATACGCGATATATTGCAGGATCAATTGCAGAGGAATACATCACCGTGGAGTCATCAATATATACTCGGGAATATATGCTTGACTCGAGCAGCGTTGATGACACTGATGAATTCCTCGATGATGGTGGTAATGTGATGGGAAAACGAGTGAAATTAACGAGTTTGCAACATGAACAAGTAGCTTGTTATCTATTTGACACACATGAAGATGTCGAAGAATGGAAAAAGTAAGTTTCAAATATTATAATGTTTAACATTATTTTAGATTATTTTATACATGATTAATTTTGTAATATGCAGTAAATATGAAGCCTGTGAGAACAATAAAAGACGAAAAATAATGGTACAATCAGACAGCGAATTTAGGCTATGGTTGACACAAGAGGTAATTATAATGAAAACAGTCGTTATATAACGTTACATTACACTCAAATTTTACCACTAATATAATTAATTTATCTATATTCTCAGCTCCTAAAGATGGGTGATGCGACATCAAGGCTTGCTCGTCTAGCCACTGGACCCTTGTTTGTGGCACAAGAGTACAAAAAGTATCGATTGAACGGTTATATTTTCGGCGCTAAAGTGTACGAGGAAAGTACAAATGTACAGAACTCAGGAATTTCATACAAGGCTCTTACTTTCTTTCGAGCGAGCGCAAAGGATAAAAACCTCGTTGAAGCTGAAATGACTTACTATGGTGTAATCCAAAATATATTTGAATTGGATTATATAAGCTTCAAAGAGGTTGTATTTTACTGTGAATGGGTAAGAGTTGAGGATAAAAATGCTTGTAAAGTTGATCCAGTCACCAATTTGATCATGGTTGACTTGTCCAAGTTGAAGAGCAACGACCACGTGAGCGAAGAGCCGTTTGTTTGTGCATTTCAAAAGGTTAAGCAAGTGTTTTACTCGGAGTATATCAACAACGAGCCGTGGTCAATTGTCCAACACGCGACAAGGCGTCTAAATAGTAGTGTGGATGACTTGGCTGCTCCTACCGAATATCAATCCATTTTTTATGATAACCCGAATTTGAAATAATTTTTCAATTTGTAATAAATATTTCAATTTGTACCGAAACATCCATTTTTAATGCTTTTAATTGATCTGCACTTTATCATTTTCACTCTTGCGTAGTGTGCGTGTGTGGAGAGGAGATTAATACATAAATATTCCAACTACATCTAAGTTTTGTTTATACTAATCCATGAATATACGCTTCTTACCTTTAATAGGTGATTAGTACATAGTTATTTGGGGTGTCCTATTTGTGGAGAGGAGACTGAATCTCTTTGTCTATCCGAACACTAAGAAATGCCATAATCCTATGAAGCGATGCTCTGCAAATTCCTCCCAACCGTTATGTAGCCAAACATCACCAGTTGAAGTTGTCAATTCCACTTTCCATACCCCACCACTTGGAACTTCTAGCAAAACACGGGAGACCATTGAAAGGTGGAATTGACAACTTTAACTGCTGATTTTTGGCTACACAACGGTTGGAAGGAATTTGCAACGCATAACTCCATAGGATTATGGTATTTCTTAGTGTTTAGATATGAAGAGAATTATATTTGACACGATTGCCCGGGGTACATTAGTTGGAAGGAGGTGCCATATGAGCTCAAGTTAGCTGTTTGAGTGACACTACAGGTAATGTATTTATATTTATATGTCAATTTCGATTTCGATTTCAATTACGATTTATATTTATCTATATTTAAGGGGCGGATACTAATTTTACTTTATTTCAATTCAGGGGACAGGGAGTGGCCCTAAGGGCAGGCCACATATGCTCTATACTTATGTGGCTATTCGGACGAGAAGGGAAGGATAAGGAGGTGTCCCCGAGCGTCGCGGTACAAAATGTCTTTTCCATGCAAATAGTTTGTAGATTTGAGATAATTGATGGTGATGTTGTTTCTTCTTAAATAGTTTCTATTTTGAATATATATTTGCATTATCTTTAGTTTGTTTGGATATATGATGTTTAGAACAGGTACAACGTTGCTATAACAGGTACAAATATACTGCTGGGCAGTGGCAGTGGCCATACTACCCAGCAGATTTTTTTTAAATTCTGCCCAGAATTGTCACGGTCAATGACCGTGATAATTTTTTTTAAAAGGGTCACGGCTTTGTCACGGTTATAAACCGTGACAAACGTGTCACGGTCATTGACCGCGACACGACCGTGACAAAAAAAGTTGTCTCGCCTCGAAATGTCACGGTCATTGACCTTGACAAGTTGGATTTGTCAAGGTCAATGACCATGACAATTCGGCAGATTTGGTGTAGTGCTACCCATGTCCACCCCTACTTTCCTATGAGGTCAGATAAGGGTCAATGTGTAATATAATTTTTTTGCCTTCAGGTTCGCCACCATTTATGCATCGTACCTAAAGTACCCACGCCACTTTTCTAGGCCCTCGTACTCACTTATCGACATCGGACTGTAGGTTTAAAAACACTCTCATACCCTAACCTAACTACAAAATCTTGATGCCACAAGTAACCCACAAATGACCTTAGGATAGCGCACTACCTAGGCAAGCACGAACCCCCACTACTACACGAGTGATAGGAATCGAAAATTGAAAATGACTTTGACAAGTCAATAGAATTCAAATATACCCTTAATTCACTCATAACTACACATGCTCATATCGATGTGCGACGCAACCAACCAATCCATGTGATACCAACCAACGACGCAAGCTCATGTCAATAGCAATCACAGCTAGGCCTGGCAAAATGAGGCACGACATGAACCGACACGAAGTTATAAGTTAATGGGTGGACCATTAATGAGTTTGGGTTATATCAGTGTCAACTTGATAAGACACGATAGTTAACGAGTCAGGTTAATGTTGACCCCCTTCATCCGTTAATACCCGATAAGACCCATCATGACTCATTAATTTAAGTAAGTAAGATATACTCTTGGAACTTATAAATAATTTATGTAGTATAATGTTAATTTAATTATTGTTGATGTAAAAAATTAGATTGTATCTAATTATTTAATCACAGATAAAATAAATGAGACAAAGAACTTTTAAAGTGGTTCAGCCTTATAAGAATGGCCTATGTCCACTGTTTCTGTTATTGCTGAGTGTTTGGGAATTCTCGATTACAAGTTTTCTCAAGCAATTCCTGTCCCCTTACAATGAGGGTAATACAATGTATTTATAGCCCTGAGTCTGTAATGTGAAAGGGTAATACATTAAATGCTGTACATGTGAAAGGGTAATATATTTAATACCCCTTAAGTGTATACGTCTGAATGATAAGCATTTAATGAACAGTCAAACTGTTGGTTATCCGACTATTAATGTTTGTCCGAGGTGCAACTCGGACCGCCTAAGCTGCTCGGACCGCCTAAGGTTCCTCGGTGCTCAAAGTTCCTCGGTACTCAAAAAGCTCCTCGAAGAGTTCTTGTAGGTCGGAGCGTCTGAGTTACTCGGGGAAGCAGTGTTTCTCGTTGTAGTATGGTTCCTCGGAGCGTCTGAGTTCCTCAGAATTATTTGTTGTTGCCATATAGATTGTCACGTGTCTTCATTCGATTGAGCCATGTCAGCAGACTAAATTTGGTATCAACAGAAGCCCCCAATGTTTCATAGTTCAAAATTTGAGGAGTGTGGAACATTCTTTCTCGGAATATGGTAGCTTTAAATGGTCCTCCTGATTTTTAGGATTGTTTCCCTTGTATTTATTTTTCCTTCCAAATTCATAGAATCAGGCTTTTTTGAATTTTTATACTCGCATCGATTGTCGGGCCCTTTTTATTTTTTTAGCCGCCGGTAGCGTAACCGTCTCTTTTCGTACTCATTACTTTTTCCTTTTCCCAAGGCAAGGTATTTAAGCGTCACAGACAATCCCATCATCTTCTACTTTTTCAAATTTGTATCTTCGAGTTTTCCATTGTCTTACTCTCTTGTGCGTTTATCCTTTTCATCGTTCGTTGTCAACAGATCCACTCTTTTTCTGTAAGATCTTCTTCCTTCTTCTTCATTTCCTTTATTCATCATGGTTTACCTTGTTGATTCTCTTGATAAATTTCATTCTGATTTTTCTATTCCTTCATGGGTTGTTCTGGAGGAACTTTCTGAACCTTATGATTATTTTTGTTTGGCTGAGGGACATTGGTTCCCCAGTCTCTTTGTTGCTGAGTGTGAATTTTCTTTTCTGCCAAATCCTTTATGTCTGGAATTCTGTCAATATTTTGACGTTGTTCCTACAAGAATAGCCCCCAATACATGGACAATAGTTAATGGGGTTCATAGACTAAACCAAATTCATGAAACTCGCATAGGAATTCCAGAAATCATGTTTTTTTATAGATGGGCTGTAGGCTATAATACTTTTTATTTAAAAATTAGATTTTTAAATAGGGCTTTAGTGGTAAATCTCCCGGATGCCAATAGGGACTATTTTGAGCACGGGGTTGTTATAAAAAATTGGCAACATGCTCCTTTATCTGGAGATGAAGTGTATCAGGGTCCCAAATGCCCTCCCTATGGCAATGGGATAGGTTATTTTTATTTCATTTTATTTATTTTGAGATTATGCTTCCTTTATGTTTGATCAAATGTGCCACTGATATTTTAATGTTTATTTATTTGCAGTTGACAACAAAAGAAAGTGTCCAAAAGAGGCAGACGTTAATATAAGGCACTTGAAACTTATCTGGAGTTTGCATCAGACTATTGCCAACGAGCACATTAGGTCAGCTTTATATCTGCTTCAGTACAAGAGTTACACAACTTCTTTTACTGCTCGTCCGATGATAAGCGACGCAGAGCCAGTACCAGCTTCTATCAGTTCTTCGCCTGAGTCACACGTTCCTTTAAGTGAAAGGATGAATAAAAGAAGACCTCCCACCCTTTTCGAGAAACCTGCCTCTGGTGCTGGAGAGGCAAAAAGAAGTAAAATTGATGTCCTAGAAGGGACAAAGAAAATTGATGCAGCCCCTCCAGCTGCTCCTGTGAAGGTTGTGAGAAGCCCCCAGTGGCCCCGAGCAAGGTTGCTGCTCCAGGTGAGGTGATTGTCATATCACCGACCAAGAGTTCCTCCTTGGTCGAAACTATTCCTGTTCCTCCGAGGAGGCTGAAGAAAAGCTCCTCGGTCAATTTAGCTGACACCGTCTCTCAGCCCCCGACTAGTGGAGTTCCCACTTTCGTTCCCCCGAGCTCTGCCATGAGCTCGGTGAAGAGTTGGATCATTCCCGAGATCCAAGGTATTGAAGAGAACCTTTCTCGGGACATGGTTACCTCATTGGCTGCTCGCCATATTGCTTCTGTAGGTCTTATTATTTTGAACTTTTCATCTTTCCCTTGTTATATCTGTCTCTGACTTGCTTTCGTTTTCTTTTCATAGTTGGTGAGCTGTTTTAACATAATTTTGAAGAAAGATGAAGCTATTAAAGCTTCAAGCTCCTCGTCTGGTGTAGAGGAAGCTTTGATAGGCTTGGGGCAGTCTCTGAAAGATTCTCGCCAGAAATATGCTGATGATAAGGCAACTTGGGAGAAGAAGCTTGCTTCGACCGAGCAGGAAAAAGCTCAGAGGTCTATAAGGAGTTGGAGAAAAAATTAAATAGTCTGGAGGAGAAGAATAAAGAGCTTGAAGGGAAGCTCAAGAATGCTGAGGAGTTTGAAGATAAACTCAAGGTTGCTGAGGAGGAGTTAAGTCGACTTCGGGAAGTAAGTCGTCAGAAGGAGGAAGCTGAGAATAAACTGAAGGCTGCTGAAAATCTTCTGTCCGAGAAGCTTTCCTCGGAGAAGTTAAAGAGGAAATCGGTTGTGAAGACATCTTTCAGCGCTGGCTGGGATAAGGGGTGGAACAAAGGCTTGGATGCCATGATGTCGCAAGTCGAATATGGCAGCCTAAAATACTTTAGAGATGGGTGGGTCGCAGCTCCTCAGGAGATGAAGGTTGATGAAACTTCTGAACTCTTCCAGCGACACATTCCTGGTCCCCCTCCAACTCCTGAAGACGAAGAAGAGGACGAAGCTGCCTCTGAGGAGTCTTCCATGGTGATAGGAGATCAATTTTCTCATCCCCCAGCCATCCAGCCTGCTAACGAGGAACTTCAGCAACTCGTTACTTCCTCCGAGCAACTGCCAGCACTCCTCGAGCAACTTTATGTTCCCCCTGAGCAACCTACCTCCTCGTCCCAGCCTCCCGAGAAGGTTTTGGGAGACAAGGAAAAAGGTGTAGAGTTGTTCGGGTTTATCTCTATTTTATATTTCTTTGTCAAATGTAACGCTGAACATGTAACTCTGAATTTTGTAATATAATAAAATTTAAACTTTTGTTTATGCCCACTGTTGTTTCTCCTCTTCATGCTCTGTTGGTACTCTTATTGATTATTGCTTTTTCTTCCTCTACTAGTTTCTGGCCAGGATGGAATTATTATCTGCTCACGATACAAAGTTGTTGAGGCAATGCAATGAATACTTTAAGGCTGGTCATACAGATGTGAGTGCAGCACAAATCGTTGACATCCTTGGCCAAGATGCTTCGGAACAGGCAGTTGAAGCTTACCAATATTTGAAGTGTCTGCTTGATCGTGCGGTGGCCAATAATATAGCTTATTATGATATGATTGAGGATCTCCCAGACACTCTTGAAGACCTTCAAGAATAATATAAGGAATCCACTGCCCTCTTGCACGAGGGGTACGAGAAGAAGTATCAGCAAATCGTTGTCGACAAGGGATACGAGAAGCGTTTTGCTACTTACGACGTGCGGGAGAGAACGTTGAAAGACGAGGTCGAGGAGCACATGCAAATAGCCGAGTTGTTGGAGCAAGAAAATAACAACTTGCAAAGAGAAGTATCTCAATTAAAATCTGTTGCCTCCACCTCAAATGCTTTGATCCTAGTGACTGACGAGGGATTCTCGTTCTTGGAAGTAGAGAACGCCAACCTGAGGGATGAGTTGGAAACCTTGAAAAGAGCTGGCCCCTCTATATCTTCTTGTGGACGAGCAAGAGCTCCTCGGGGACGAGCAAGAGCTGCTCGGATTCCTGTCGAGGAACAGAGGACTCAATCTGCTCTAGAGAACCAGGCCTTCCACCTGATGGAGAAGAACCAGGCATTGGCTGAGATGTCTAATAAAATCAGGGACCTGGAAGAGCAGCTTTCTGCGCAGAAATCTACCTTGGAGAATGAAGAACTCTTCATCAAAAATCTCCACGAGCAGCTGGAAAGATTGACATATCAATTCCACAAGCAGCCCAGGGAGTTCTGGATGGATGGCTATAACGAGGCTCTCTACCACTTGGACAACCGTATCCAGAATGCAAATAATGAGGGCTACAAACAGGGATGGCTGAATGCCTTAGGTGTGCTGCAACTCAAACAGGGTCATTACCTGTGGGACTACCATGATCCTGGGCTGCTCGACCTACCCGTGCCACCATTCAAACTTGATATGAGTTGGATCCCTCCTCGGGCCATTCCTCTATGCTTAATTTCTAAATATCTTGGCGACTACAATCTCCATTCAAATATCGAGATATCTCGTCCCGAGCATCTCCTAAATCGACCATCGGTGATGAATATCAGGATGTTAAAAGATTTTAACTTCATAAATTCTCCTCTTGCTTTAAATGATCCGCCTGCTGGCGAGGAACCTGTTTCAAAAGCAGAGGGGAAAAAACCAATAGAATAGGAATATTGATGTAATAAATTTGTATTTCATTCCTGATGTATTTCATTCTACATTTAATGAAATAATTTTATTTGCAAATCTTGACTGCTATTGTTTTGTAACACTTTACATTTGTGCTTGTGTATCTGTTAAAAAGATAACAATATTGTATTATTTGTCGACCAACTTATTGCCGAGTAGTTTGAATTTGTGGTAGTCATTTGGCAAAAATAATGTTTTGTTTCTCGACCAACTTAGTAATAATTTAAAAAGTTATGAGTATAAAAAATGTTGCTCGATCACTTTCTCGTATTCATAAAATATTTCCGACCAACCAAGGTTGATAAATTTTCCTTCTCGACCAACTACAATTAGTGGGTTTTTATCCCCGACCAGCCATAGTTAGTGGATTTTTCCTCTACGAGGAGCGTTGGCACTTTCTGGAATGATTTTACCTCCCGACCAACTTTAGTTGGCATTTTCGAGAATATATTTACTTCCTAACCAACATAAGTTGGCATTTTTAGGAATACTTTTACTTCCCGAGGAACACATAGTTTTACTTCCCGTATTAATACAAGTTTTACTTCCCGTAGGAATACATTTACTTCCTAACCAACATAAGTTGGCATTTTTAGGAATACGAGTTTTACTTCCCGGAGGAATACGAGTTTTACTTCCCGGAGGAATATGAGTTTTACTTCCCGGAGGAATACGAGTTTTACTTCCCGGAGGAATACAAGTTTTACTTCTCGGAGGAATACAAGTTTTACTTCCCGGAGGAATACATTTGTTTCTCGACCAACCTTAGTTGGCGTTTTCGAGAATAAATTTAAGTAGTCCGAGTTTTGCCGAGTTTTGCCGAGTAGTGTGTAGCACTTTGGCCGAGTAGTTAGTAGTGTGTACCACTTTAAAAAATTAGATTGTATCTAATTATTTAATCACAGATAAAATAAATGAGACAAAGAACTTTTAAAGTGGTTCAACCTTATAAGAATGGCCTACGTCAACTGTTTCTGTTATTGCTGAGTGTTTGTGAATTCTCGATTACAAGTTTTCTCAAGAAATTCCGGTCCCCTTACAATAAGGGTAATACAATGTATTTATAGTCCTGAGGCTGTAATGTGAAAGGGTAATACATTAAATGTTGTACATGTGAAAGGGTAATACATTCAATGCCCCTTAAGTGTATACGTCTGAATGATAAGCATTTAATGAACAGTCAAACTGTTGGTTATCCGGCTATTAATGTTTGTCCGAGGTGCAGCTCGGACCGCCTAAGGTTCGGTGCTCAAAGTGCCTCGGTACTCAAAAAGTTCCTCGAAGATTTCTTGTAGGTCGGAGCGTCTGAATTACTCGGGGAAGCAGTGTTCCTCGTTGTAGTATGGTTCCTCGGAGCGTCTGAGTTCCTCGGAATTATTTGTTGTTGCCACATAGATTGCCACGTGTCTTCATTCGATTGAGCCATTTCAGCAGACTAAATTTGGTATTAACAATTATAATGAATTTTACTAAATGAGAGATTTAGTCATGTCAATGAATTAATGGGTCTACTTGGGTTCAAAAATGAGATAGTATGTCAAGTTGTATACAATTTAAAATAATTCATTATCTTAATGGGTATTAACGAGCGAACACGACATGACACGTTAACATAACGGGTCCGGTTTGGATATGATTTTTCACACGATAAAAAAGTCACCCGTTTAGACACGAACCCAATAAGATCTGAACACGATAAAAAATGACACGAACACGACTCGACACGACCCATTGGCACGTCTAACCACAGCAATAGAATCATTTGTAATAGTTGAATCATTAATGATTATTGTTCGTAATTTATATATTCTTTGTCAATTGAAATGTTATCATCAAAAGTAATTTATATTTTATTTAAAATCTATTTGGGTTCATAATCTCCCCTTTTTGACCGGTTTTGAAAGCTCCCTCCGTTCCCATCACTCCCCTTTTGTCATTATCAAAAGGGAAATTATGAGGGAAAGTAAAAAACTGTAGGCTAAAATTTTAGATTCTTGAGCAATATTATTCATTGTTAATAAATACGAGGGCATTTTAGCCGAGATTAATTAATGGGACTATGCATGAAAGACGTTTTCATAGGAGATTTGTGTCAAAAAGTTATGAAAATACATGATCTTGAAATCAAGCGTATCTCATCAAATAGAATAATTTTTTTTCTTTTGGAGAGTGATTTTGTAAATATATCTCTTGTAGGTATCCCACTTATCCATCATCATCATTTTGTCTTTAATATGTGTACAGATTAATTTCAACAAATATGATGTGGATAGATTCTTGAACCACTGGTGTTATTTTGTTGTACGTTTAATATGATTTTAATTCATTAAGTATCCCCAAAATATACCTTTGTATGACTTTGGACCAAATTTTCTTAGATCGTCTCTATCATTTGGGCTAAAGGATTTGCACTCACAGACATTAAAATATTCAATGCTTAACTTTTACCTTTCCATATCTCGTAGGGAGTACTATTAATGACCTTTTGTATTATGACACAATTTATTGCATAGCAAGCGGTGTTAATGGCAGGCATCCACTCCACCCAAAAGTGTTCTAGTAACTTATGTTCATTGAGCATAGTGTGAGGAATCTCTTGAAGTGATCGAGAACTCCTTTCAAAAACTACATTATGTATGGAGTTCGTGCAGAAATTGTGTCTGTAACCTTGATCACTACAATATTCTTCCACA